>CM077307.1:149349867-150622724 GCA_039655065.1 Glossophaga mutica
TCCTCATTGTCATCATCGTGGTTGTCACAGTCACCCCCCACAGCAGGTACCATTTACTGAGTGCTTATTGTATGCCAGTGATTTGCACGCAATAATTCACTTAATCTCAACAACATTATGAGAGAGACATTGTTACAACCCTTGCATTGCTTTTGAGGGAACTGGTGTTCAAAATGGCCAATAAACTAATCGAAGTTCACAATAAGAAAGGGTGGAGCCAGAATGCAAAATCCTGTTTTTTTGGCTCCATTCATTCACCCTTTCAACAATATTTATTGAATCGCTGTTACATGCCAGACACTTTCAAGAACGGGATTCAAAAATTTAGAGAGTACTAAAGGGTGCATGGCACAAAGCCATTTCCCACCTCATTCTTACTCCCGCCCCTATGACTGCACTTCCATCCAGTTCCCTTCTACGCAACCAATGTTATCAGTTTTTTGGGACCCATAACCTCAGGTAGGAATTTCCCTTTTAGGTCAAACCTTGGCATGATTAATATTTCCCACTTCTCCTAAAGGTCCCAGGCTTGGATGAACTGATCATTAGTCATTCAGTATTTCAGGCCGATATCACAGCTGGGGGAAAAATGTGTCCTTGGGAAGCCAGATTATGTTTTATCTGAGATGAGGTCATTGCCAAGCAAGACAGTGAGTTCTCGTAGGCTAGCTCACAATGTCTTTACCATGATGCTCCCATTTTTCCAGGAGGTGACCATCCAAGCTCTGATTGATCCCCACACTTCCACCTCTCTCTGTGAACCAAGGCTCTCTCCATGACCCCCACAGTCTGAACAGGGCCATGTGACTTCTTTGTGGTTCTGGCAGTATGACATTTGCTGCCTTTTCCTTTTCTCAGAATACAATCTCTAGAGTGCTCCTTAGAGTTAAGCATGGGGAAATTTGTACCCATAAGATCTCAAATGATTTCATGAAAATTAAAAATCAGAACCAGAATCTGGACTGGCTTTCAATCTCCTTCAGACATTTGGTTCCTTGGCAATAAAATTCCTCTTTCTCTCCTTTCTGGGTGGGGTTTAGAAGGACGCCTGATTGGTGAACAAACATGCGAACAAAGAATCCAAAGAAACGGGTTAGTGGGCTGAATAGGAAGGACCCGGGGTCCAGAGAGCCTGAGGCCTGGGTCACCATTTCTGATACTTTCTCAAGGGCTGTTGCCTAGGAGTTCAGCTGCATACCCACAAATTTGGATAATGTGTCAAAATATCACTTCGGATATTATAATGATTTGTTAATTATTACATGATACATTCCCGGCTTTCATGTGACATTCTTTTATAATTTCGAAAATTATCTAACAACTTTATTGAGATATAATTCACCATATAGTTTACCCATTTAATGTTTTTTAAAGGATATTCACAAAGTTGTGTAACCATCACCACAATAACTTTTAGAAAATTTTTATTACTTCAGAAAGAAACACTACCCATTAGCAGTCATCTTCCACTTATGCCCAACTTCCTTAGCTCTAGGCAACCACTAATGTACTTTCTGTCTCTACAGAGTTGTCTATTTTGGACATTTCATATAAATGCAATCATTGACTACAGTCTATCATATCTACCTCCTTTCACTCAGCAAAATGTTTTCAAAGTTCATTCATGTCTCAGTACTTTGTTCCTACTTCTTACCAAATAACATTCCATTGCCTGGACGGACCATGTTTTTCCTTCCATGCATCAGTTGATGGACATTTGGGTTGTTTCCACTTTTTGGTTATTAAGAATAATTCTGTTGCCAACATTTGTGTATAAGTCTTAGTGTGGATATATATTTTCATTTTTGGGGGTGTATACACAGGAGTGGAATTACTGGGTCCTGTGATAATTCTATGTTTAACCTTTTCAGGAACTGCCAGATTGTTTTCCGAAGCAGCTGCTTTACTTTACATTGCCATAAGCAATGGATGAGAGTTTTAAATTTCCATACCCTTGACGTTTGTCATTTTCTTTTTTAAAAAACTTATTACAGGTATCCTAGTGAGTATGAAGTGGTACCTTATTGTGGTTTTGATTTGCATTTCTCTGATGGCTAATGATGTTGAACATCATTTTCATGCCCTTACTAGTCATTTGTGTACCATATCTTCTTTGGAGAAGTGTCTATTCAGATCTTTTGCCCAGTTAAAACATTGGGTTCTCTTTTTATTGAGCTCTTCATCACTTTTAAAATTGAGCAAAAAACTGTCATAACATTGCACCTAAAGCTCCATGGTCACTCAAATTACCCACATTGTGGTACCATGTAAGGGACGCTGTGGCATGTAAATGTGGACATCTCTGAGGTGACATCAGGGTGACGACTGCCAGACTGCCATGCAGTCCAGGGCTCTGGTCCCATTCATGGCACGAATGAGACATTTTTATTTGCTCATGTTAGCATTTGGTTAAGTGGGTAGAGCCCTACACCTCTGACTAATTAATTACAGTTTGTCAAATTTTAAATAAAACACAATGGTTTGATATGTGATTAAATAAATGATTTAGTCACTTCAATAGCTGAAGATAATAAAACTTTTAGTGTAAGTAAAAATAGAACCAATTGGTACAGTACAGTCCATTGATGCTTTCAAATGATCATGAATCTAAAGTTTTTCCTCTACGTATATTTAATTATTGAAAATACGTTGCAAAGAATTTACCTAAGTTCCTAGTAGATAAACTAGAGGTGAGAACCACCTTCTCTTCTAAAAAGTTTGGTCTCTTGCACAATAGCAGTGACTAAAATAAATGGTGCCAAATTTTTGGAGAGAGTCTTGTTTAATTCAGAATATAATTAAAATCTCATGTAGCTTTATTGGTTTTAGTATCCAGCAGAGAAAAAATATTGAAACTCCAAGAGATTTTGAATTAAATAGCTACAACAGTTTTGTTTTATTAGTTCTGACTGTGTGAAAAAAATTATAAGGACAACTTTGGAAAAATCTTGTTCTTTTAGAGCCCCAAATGACTTTTAAAACAATAAAACAAACTATAAAACCTACACAAGTGATATTAAAAATTATGTAGTTCAATAAATGTGACATTCACAAATGTGGTTGTAATTTTTTTTTAACTATAGCAAAATGAACATGGATCTGACGATTGGATTTAGAAGAGGTAGTGTTATATAGCTTAAAAGAATTAAGTGCTTCAATTTGCTGGTGAGGATTATGTAGCTGAGCTGGAATGTTATACCAATGCTTTTTAAGATCTCCATCCACTTCGCAGGGTCTGTGGCTAAATAAAAGAAAGGGATGATGCTTCCTTTTCCTATATTAGTGATCATTTCCCTGGCAGTTCATATTTATTTTTGAAAGCTCTGTAGAGTTACAGATTTTCGGTGGCTGAGTCAGTCATGCATAGAACAAATTATGAACTCCTACTATTTTTGGAGATGGAGGATGAACGTATTAAATGAATTGTTGTGATGATCTCAAGTACTTGCTAGGTGGAAGGGGTGGAAAAATAAAGACGAGGGAGAAACATTTTGTGAGAAAATAGTAATCACAGTTACCTGCTTAGTCCACTGAGGGCCAATCATTGAAGACCCAAATGTAACTTTTGAAGCCACCTTTTAGCTTCAGATAATAACTGTCTTTTCTTTGCCCCAGATCCTGTGTCTGTCTCTGGTGCACAGAAGTGCATGTTCTTTTCAGTCTCCCAGCACCTGCCTGAATTCTCCATCAGACCATGTGATGGGAATTTTGACTGGTGAAGTGGGTACAAGGTCAGACCAGACCCTAGGGGCACCAATGATCCACAGATGGGTCCCAGGGGCAATATGCCATCTGAACTTGTACGCAGACTTAAAAAATAATGCAAGATAATTCTTACCTTAAAAAATTAGACAGCGCTTTCGTTTTAACATTATTTATCTCTTTATAGACACATACCTGTGCATTTATGTGCGTGTACTGAACTATTTTAAAGTAAGTTGCAGATATCATAACCCGTCACCCCTAGTTTGCCTGCACCTCTCAAGAGTAAAAACAGCCCTGACTGGTATGGCTAAATCGTTGGGCATCATCCAGCAAAGTGGATTCAGTCCCTGATCTGGGTGAGAGCAAGACGCAACCAATCAGTGCTTCTCTCTCACACTGATGTTTCTCTCCCTTTCTTTCTCCCTTCTCCTCTCTCTAAAAATAAATAAAATCTTAACCCCAGGCTGGTGTAGCTCAGTGGATTGAGCGCAGGCTGCAAACCAAAGGGGTGCCAGTTCGATTCCCAGTCAGAGCACTTGCCTGGGTTGTGGGCCAGGTCCCTGGTACCGGGCGTGTGAGAGGCAACCACACATTGATATTTCTCTCCCTCTTTATCCTCTTCCCCTTTCTAAAAATGAATAAATAATATCTTTAAAAATAAATAAAATCTTAGAAAAACACATTTACCCACAATACCGATATCACTACTAACACAATGAATATTAATTTAATAATGTCATCTAACATACAATTAAGTTTCCATTTTTGCCTATTATCTCCCAAAATGTCTTTTGTGGACTTTTTCTTTGAAATCCAGAATCCAATGGGGTGACACAATGAGACCTTGTGAAAACCCTCATCCTCAACAATGTTTCACACAAGGGTTTTGGTGATCAATGAATAATCTTTCTTGAATGAATTATTACATTTTCTGATTCTTTCAATCTTGCCACATTTGTTAGCTGGCATTCTTTCGGCTTTATCACCCACCATCTCTTCACAGATACTATTAACTGTTATAGTCAATGTGTCGTAATCCATAATGTGGTTTTGATGCTTCAATCACCCCAAATTTGGCCAACGGAAGACCCTTCAAGGCGGTTCCTGTTTTCTTTTTGGTTTTTGGCACAAGATGCCATCAGCATACCTCGACTTTTCTTGTCCCAGGCTTAGAGAATCAGCCACTTCTTCAAGGAGCTGATCACACATCCTCATCGTTCAATTCTCCAAACAGTGATGAAGTCTACAGTGCATTCTCTTTCCAACTCTGCCTTTCTTTTCAAAGACATATTAGTACAGCCTCCCAGAGATAGTTTATATAATAGAGCAAAGGCATATTCATACCCTCTCCTAATATTTTTTAAAAGGTTTTATTTATTTTTAGAGGGGAAGGGAGAGAGAAAGCGAGGGAGACAAACACTGAGGTACCAGAGAGATACTGATGAGTTGCCTCTCACACGCCCCCAGCCGGGAACCTGGCTGGCAACCCAGGCATGTGGCCTGACTGGGAATCAAACCACTTTCTGTTTGCACACCAGCACTCAATCCAGAGCCACACCAGTCAGGGCTCCCTCTCCCAATATTTTAACTCCAATGATAGCGTATCATGCACCACGTGTTTGTCTATACCTGTAGTTCTTGTCTTTCCTCGGATTCTGAAACATGTCTATGACTTCACCCCCAAAAGATTAAGAACCTTTAGGCGAAGTCTTGAATGTTTCAGATGAGGAAAGCTCAGGGAGGGTGACGACCACGGTGGCACAGGCAACACTCACATGCAATTCCCTGGACTTGGCCTCTTCATCCCTCCCCAGGCTCATTCTTCAAACACCACTTCCTTGGGGAACCCTTTCTCTTCCTTTACACACCCCCTTCCCCAACTAGCTGATGTCCCCTCGTTACAAGGTTGTACTTAGATCATTCGGTACTTCTACTTTATGGCACATACACAAGTCACTGCATTAAAATTTGTTTCCTGCTTCGGTGAGGACAGGAACTACCTCTGCCTTGTTTACGACTGGCACACAGTCGTTATTCAACAAAAATATGCGGAGTGACACTGGAACTCCGTCCGTCTGGCTCCCAGTCCGCACTTCTTCCTACTGCGGTCCCGCTGCACTTGGAGAAATAGTTCCAAGATGTAAATAAAAAAAATCTCAATAGAAAAAGCTGGAATAGAAAATGAAGGAAAAAGCCTTCATTTCTAGGATCAACGGAGGACCTTAACTGAAACTGCTCACCGCGAGGTGTGACGACCGCAGGAGGGCGTCAATCAAGAAAATGCCCCCTTGCCCCAAAGGCGAGTGGAGCTGCACAGAGCCGAGGCCACACCGGGGAGCGGCACAGCTCCAATAGAAAACACGTGCAAAACGGAAAAGCGGGGCTGCACGCAGCTGCGACCCCTTGGACCCAGGGAGCGGGGACGTGGAGCAGCCCCCATTGGGTCGGAGAATGCAGTTTCTACCTGGAGCCACAGCACCCAGGCTTTGCCTGGATTCCCACCCCAAGGGGCTTCTGCCTTCTCCCAGGAAAGTGGCAGAGTCCGGGGCCGCACAAAATGAAACGGGCGGGAGCGGCCATGGGTCCCGAGCACCTTAAGTCTAGTCGTCCTGACTTCACCAGGACGTGGCTGAGGAAGGAGATCCCTCTCCTCGGGGCTCCCGGAGAAGCCCAGGGCACTCACTCGGGCTAAGAGCTCAGGAGACGCCCGGGGCAGCAGCTAGTGCCCCGGCTAGTCCGGGGAGCGCGCCGACCAGGGAGGCTACCCTCAGGCCGGCGAAGGCACGGCCCCGCCACCGGCCTCCACCCTGGCCGGGCCCGAGTCCAGTTACCCCTCGCCTGGGGCCGGATGCCGCCACCCTGGGCTCGGGCCTGGATCGGTGCCCGCGAGTTTCGGCGGAGATGCCTCTCGGCTGCGCCAAGACCGCTTCGGTCCGCGTTCCCGGAAGCTGTGTCCTCTCGCCTCCCGCGGCGGACGCGGTCCTGGGCTTTCTTCGAGGGCGTCCCGGGCCAGGGTGCCGGGAACCCCGAGCGACGACGGCTGGGCACCGGGGCGCAGGATCCTCGGAGCCTGGGAGCCAGCGCGTCCCGGGGGCGGAGAGCTCGGCCGGCGGGGGCGGGCCAAGGCTGGGGGAGGGAGGCGGCTCCCGGGGCTCCGCGCTATTGGCCGCAGGGCCCGGCGGCAGGAAGGGGCCAGAGAGCGCGGCCCCACCCCGCGGCCAGCCGAGCCTATCGCCGGGAGCGCGGAGCGCGGATAAATGTAGCGCCGCGGCGCGGGCCGGTAGCTCTCCGACGGGCCCGAGCGCAGCGGAGCCATGCAGTACCCGCACCCTGGGCAGGCAGCGGCGGGCGCCGTGGGGGTGCCGCTGTACGCGCCCACGCCGCTCCTGCAGCCCGCGCACCCGACGCCGTTCTACATCGAGGACATCCTGGGCCGCGGGCCCGCCGCGCCCACTCCCACGCCCACGCTGCCGTCCCCCAACTCCTCCTTCACCAGCCTCGTGTCCTCCTACCGGACCCCGGTGTACGAGCCCACGCCGATCCACCCCGCCTTCTCGCACCACTCCGCTGCCGCGCTGGCCGCCGCCTACGGACCCGGCGGTTTCGGGGGCCCTCTGTACCCCTTTCCGCGGACGGTGAACGACTACACGCACGCCCTACTCCGCCACGACCCCCTGGGTAAGGCGGCTGGGGTCATGGCGGGGCCGAGCGGAGGCGGCGGCGAGGAAGGCGCCACTCGGCAGGTGGCTGCGCCCAGGAGGCGGCGGGGGCGGAGGGGTAGGCAATAGAAAGTTGTGGCAAAAGCCATTGAAAAGCGGCTCCTGCGCGCGCACGGGGCCAGGAGACGCGGGCACCGGCGGCGCGCGGGCCGAGTGACCGCACCATGACTCAGATTGGTTTTCCTGAACCTTGCAGGCGTCGGGGCGCGCGGGCCGCGGCGAGACCTCGGGCGCTGCCGCCGGGGTTGGCGGCCGAAGGCAGTTCTGGGGCGCGCGTGTCGCCTTGGGTGGGGTCCCCTTAGCTGGAAGGACCAAGAAGGGAGTGCCAAGGAGCTCGGGTCGGCCCCTGCGGGGCAGGGATAGTTGCCGGGCCCGGGTGGTTACGGGGCTGGACCTGGTTCAACAAGCTTGTGCAGTGAAAGAGCCTGACCCTTTCCGTTCATACAGGAAATCTTGAGTTCTCGATAGGAGTAAATCTGGTTTCAGAAGCTGTTAAGTGTTTTCCTGGCTGCGTGAAGCAGACCCTTCCCCCGGAGTAGTGCACGCTGCTGATTATTTTATCGACATCCTCAATACAGACAAATTCAGGAAACACTCGACTTCTGATAGCCGGGATCCGTTTTTCTGATATTGTTCATTTCCTCTGTGTGGGATGTGACTTTATGGCAGCTAAAATAACCAGTTGCTTCCTTTTTTTTTTTTTTTTTTTTTTGAGGCTGTTTTGCACTAGTCTGAAGCCTGACGTAAGCAAAATCTCGAGAAAAAAAAAAACAATGCCAGCTTTCAAAGTGTTTAGGAGCAGGCCTGCAGACCGACGGACGGACGGACTGTCGGACACGTCTTTGGAGTAGGAAAGGCAGCGCAGACACCGCAGGCACATAGAATTGGCCCGGCTTATCCTCAGTGCGCAGCCTAGGACATAAGGCGCCGGTGACACACGCTGGGGTGACTCTTGGCGCCTCCGGTATCTGAAACCCTGGGGTAAATAAGGAGAAGGAGCTCCTTGCCGTGGGCCACCAGGGTTTTAAATCTGCTCTTCGTTATTGGCAGCTTCTGCAGAGACCCTGCAGACATCTACCATTTTAATTAACAGTAAATATCATTACAGTGGTACAGCCTCTAGCGTAGTTCCTCACTTTCTCACTGTTGGAGAGATGGGGGGTGGAGGATTATATTTTAGTTCTCTTTTTTTAAAAAGTTATTATGTTATATATTTGATTCCAGCCTCTGGGGTTCGGTGCTGCGGCCTCGGAGCGGCTCCGTTATCCCGCTGGGGCCGGAGCGGGACGCTCAACTGGCCGGGCCCGAGGGCGAACGTTTTCACCCACCGCGCCCTGGGTTTCCTTGGGTTACTGTTGGGACTTCGCAGGAGGAAGCAAAGGGTTTTTTGAGATAGACCAACAGGAAACACATTGACGGAAATGTTGCCATAGCCCACGGGGTGGCTTTAACTGGCCGCCCCCGCGGGCCGGGTGTGAAATCAGAGGAGGCCGCTGCGACCTGGAACCAGGATTGGAAGCTCCACGCGCGGCCTAAAGCTGACGCCGGGCTCCAGGGCTTCCCGCAGCAGCCTGGCCCGTGGTCCCGCGGTGAGGCTCCCGCCGTCGGCCTCTGGCCACATACTGCCTTTGGTCCTGTAACGGCCTCACTCCCCCCCAACAGACACTCACGGTATTTGGAAAGTGCGGTTCACCAAGTGAGAGGACCTAGGGGTGCAAAAAGTTATAGCAAAATTTGAGAGCGACTGGTTAAAGAGGGTCATGATATTTTAAGCTCAATCTATAATGGGCTTGAGTTTATAGATTCTTTGGGGGAGTCAAAAGATTTGTTTTGGGGGGAATCAAAAGATTTTTTGGTATCTAGCTATGGGTATGATGGTTGTGTGTATGTTTCTGTGATTGTCCAAGGCGGGCTCTGGGCATATGCAGTGTAGGTGTGTGACTTTGGTTGTTTCTGTGCCCCTGGGTATGTATGCGTATTGGTGGCAGTATGAGTCTGTGTGTTAGTGAGTATATATGAACAAGTCTGGTTGGGAGTTCTCCGCAGTCTCCTTACCCCCTCTGTCACCCCCAGGGCCTGGTAGGTCTTGGGCTGCCAAGCTGCTCCAGGGCCATCACTAATCATTCCACACCACTCTTGCTGCCCACAGGCAAACCGCTGCTCTGGAGCCCTTTCTTGCAGAGGCCTCTGCATAAAAGGAAAGGAGGCCAGGTGAGGTTCTCCAATGACCAGACTATCGAGCTAGAGAAGAAGTTTGAGACCCAGAAATACCTCTCCCCGCCTGAGAGGAAGCGTCTGGCCAAGATGTTGCAGCTTAGCGAGAGACAGGTGAGCGCGCCTGGGGCCTGGGATGGGCTCCTGGGGGCAGGCATCACAGGGCAGAAGGGAGACTTGGAGCCACTGTGGGCTCTTGCTTGTCCTGCCTTGCTGTCCAACTTCTAATGGTCTGCTCTACAGCCTGGGACCTCCCGCCTCCCCACCATCCCTTGGGATTCTGGGATGGCGGCAAGTTTTCTTTCTTTTTTCTGTAGGTCAAAACCTGGTTTCAGAATCGGCGCGCTAAATGGAGAAGACTAAAACAGGTATGGACATGGTTCCGTTTCTATGGAAATAAATATTTTTATCAGGTTATCTCAGTGCAAGGCCTGTTATAGGTTGTGTGCAAAAGTCATTTGAGAGACTATTTAACCTCTTCACCTTGATTAAAAAGGCAAATAGTCTTGCTGAAATTCAGGATGAGTTGCTCAGGTGGCAGTAATGCTAAAAGCACCTAATGCAGTTCCTATATCAATTATGCTTGGGTTTTCACACACTGGCTAGTAAAACTCCTGGCTAATTGTTTTATAAACCCCATATGTTGTTTATCTAATTAACGCAGGAAAGATAAAGTAATTGACAGTAAATGACTTAAGCAGTTATCTTTGGGAGAAAATTGTTTCTTTTATTTACACAGCCACAATAAAACCAGGCAGAGCTCAAGGGTAAATATAAGGAAATAAACACCTTTAAGTCTTGTTTGCACTGTTTTTTAGAAGAATTAAGTATCAAAGAGTTTAAAAATTATTTTTTATGTAATGCTGGCTCTTAAAATTAATATAAAATCATGTAAGAGACTATCCAAGCCTGTTTGAAAAGTAGCTTAAACTTTCTAACAGTCTTTCTTCCAATGACCTTGTTACGCAATATGTGATCAAAAAAGTAAAGGCTAATTCAGTTTTTAAAGGTGCTCTATTAAATTAAGGCTAAAGATTTGTTTAAGATGTCCTAATCTGGATGTCTTCTTCAAAATAATCTGACGACTGATGAATTGTTCATTTGCCTGTGTATGCATAGTTTATAATAAATAAAATATTGAAACAGTAGTATGAAGGGGGAAGTTGAAAGTAGTGTGCTTTTTAAAATATAGTGATCATAAAACAGTTCATTAAAAACAAGATAGTGTCACAAAGAACACTTTGAAGCAGGAAATAAAATTCTCATAATTTTATTATTTTAACGTGATTAAAATATTCAGCTTCCCTCTCAATATCTGACCTTGTGCATATATATGTTACATAGTTGCAAGCCTTGTGAATTTATTCTGTAGTCTTGCTAAAAAAAAAAAAAAAAACAAAAAACCTTATAATGTTTCTATATAGTGTTTATATTTTAGACAAACACAGGATTAAAACTTCACTAACTCATTTATTTCTTGGTCAAAAGTGTGGCTGCAGTTTACCAGGGACTTTAAAAATAAAGGTACCTATGTAATAAGAGAATATTTTCCAGAAATTTCCCCCAGATTTTAATTAAGTTGTAGTTGTTTCCCTTTTCAGTTGGCAACATTCGTCCAGTTCTGCACTATGTATTTGCCATGATTTTGTAACCTATTACACATACTTCTGTACGTATGTTTATAAACGTACTTCAGAAAATGGATGACATTGATTCCATCTAATAATTTTGAAACTTTATCCTTAATCACTATTTAGCATCCATTTAAAAAAATGCCTAGAAGATTCTGTTAATTGACAAGGTGTAACTATTTGAAGAATGATGATAATGTGTATCCAGTGATCTGATTTCTTCTTCCTCCTAAACTCTTAAGAATCTTGAGATGGTAGGTTTGGGCTGGAATTAATGTTCATTTGACATAATATATAGAGTTATATTTGCAATTGGTGGTTCTTATATGGCGAGTGTATAATCTTTCTCTGATATGAAAAGAATTTCCAAAGTGAGGGGAAAAAGTATGTATTATGTATGTAAAGATTATAGCTAAAAGCAATTGATAAGCTAAAAATTAACAAGGTGGTAGAGGGTGAAAAGACATTTTGATTTATGTCTCACCGCTTCCATTCATGATCTACCAATATCCGTTTTCATCCTCTTCATTAAGGAGAACCCTCAAAGCAATAAAAAAGAAGAACTGGAAAGTCTGGACGATCCCTGCGATCAGAGGCAAGACTTGCCCAGTGAACAGAATAATAAAGGTGCCCTGGATAGCTCTCAGTGTTCACCTTCACCTGCCTCCCAGGAGGACCTTGAATCAGAGATTTCAGAGGATTCTGACCAAGAAGTAGACATCGAGGGTGATAAAGGCTACTTTAATGCTGGATGATGATCGCTGCCATTGGCACATCTGGAAAACTGGACCTGGGAAATATTTCCAACAGAAAAATCGCTTACAGACAACTGGAAAACTATATGAAAAAGGGAATCAATTTTCGGGTGTTCTGGAACCCTAAAATATTTGGTACACTAGCTAACTAACAAACACATTGAAACCTTAATTTTGACTTAAGGAATAGTTTATATATTGATTTTAGGTTGTACGATAAGGGGACCTTTCACTGCTTAAATTTACCCCCTTTCTAAAGAAGTAAAAAAAGAAATCTATTTATAAAAAGTAATTTTGAATGTTTTTGGTTAAATTTTTAAATTTTAACTTTAAAGAACTTTGTAAGATCTTCTCGAATACCATTTCTACAGTCTTCATCCCATTTAATCAGAAACCAAAAGGTACCCCAAATCCAGAGGAATGCCTTGGATAAGGGGCACACATTTCAGGCAGCCTTGGAATATTTTGAAAGGAAACATTCTTTAGTTTTGTATTACATTCTTATGCTGCTGCCTTAAATCCATAAAGCAGCTCAGAGCTAGTCTCCAGGATGAATATGTGCCTTTTGTTGGAGAGATACAGCTGATAATCTTAAATGCCTGTTCTGTGCTATCACTTACTACCTTACCTGTTTGACTAAGGTGTTAAGGATAGTACTGCCCAGTTCAAGCAAACTGACTTAGTAGCTAAAATTAAGCACAGATGAACTTGTAGATATTGTGTTTTATACCAAACTGTATATATATATGTATATATATATAATGTGTATATATATAATTGTTTACTGTAAAAAACATAGCCGAAATGGTGTTTTGCTTTGGTTTTCTAAATGAGTAACTTGTCTATAAAATAAATCTGTCGTTGTACTGACTGACATCGTCAGACCTCGTTCTTTGATTAGAACAAACCCACACCTCTTTTTACACCTGCCTTCCAAGTGCCTGGCATTGGCGCTGGGCACCGACCCACCGGCGCTGGAGCCTCAGGTGGTGCGTCCTGCTGGGGCTCCTGTGGCCGGGAGCACCTGCCAGAGCGGTTCTGTGCCGCGGCGAGCGGGTGGGAACCCGGAAGGTAGGTTTGGACCTTCTCCTGGGTGTTTGCCATGTGCTGGGTGTGTGTTGCATCTGGGGCTGCAGAGAAGGCTCCTGCGCTCCTAGACCTGCAGTCCTGCAGATTGAAGGAGCGACCTGGCGCGCCAGGCGGGAGAAGGGAAGGGTGGCGGGAAGGGCTGCGGGAGCGTGGCTGCCTGAGTCCCATCGATTCGCATCGGCGCTGGGCTGGCCCCCGCGGTGTCCTTGACCAGCGTGAGTCAACACTGCGTCATCCCCTGGTGGCAGAGCTAGGGCTGGGGGGTTTGCTTACAGGGGTCGGGGGCGGGTGGACCGGCCGGGAGGAGCGGGAGGAGCGGGAGGCAGTTCGTGCTAAGACAGCAATTCTGGCGCTTCAGGGAGCTTCCAAATCACCTGCAGAGCTTGCTGGAACTCCTTGCCGGACTGGCACTGCCGGCCCCTGCCCCAGCCCTAGAATTTCTGCTTTGGTAGGGCTAGGGCTGAGGTAGGACAGGGAATTTGCATTTCTAACAAGTGTCCAGATGGTTTCAAAGTTCCTGGGACCAAGCTTTGAGAACCACTGTTCTAAGTGGGCCGGAATTCTCCCCTCATACCTCCCGCACCAGCTTAGAGGGAGGAAGAGGGAAGTGGGACCTATCCAAGGTCGTGGGAGCCAGAGTTTGATGGTCGAGGGAGGGAGCAGGCCCAGGAAGTGCTGTTATGAGGCAGAAGGCAAGTGTTGAGGGTAGGTGACAGGCTGAGGTGGGCCGAAGTTTCTGATTGGCCCACGTGTTACTCTTCTGCATCTCGCTGCTTGCCTAGCTGAGCCATCGGCTCCCTGATGGTCCAGGAAAATGATGAGAGACCTGCAAGTGGAGAAGCCCAGAAATCTTTTCCTCTAACCTGTGCCTCCATGGAGGCCCCCAGGTGTTGTGGAGCTGGGTGCCTCCTGGCAGAGGTCCCATGAAGGTGGCTGAACAGGGCTGTGGCTCCCCAGAAATGGGCCCTCAGGGTGAAGACAGAATGAAAAAGTCATTGTTCTTAGGGGGTTGTCACACCCTGCCTCCTTGGAATAGCCTGAAATTGCATGTGAATTTAGATGATTTGGGTCCTTAGGCGGAGAGCTGTGCATAGGCCTAGAAGTTTACAGATTTGAGCTGAAATTTTAGTTCTTGGCCTCATTCTCTCAACTGTAGAATGAACAGGGTCCAGGTGATTTATATGGCCCCTTCCGTCACCCAAATTCCTAGCTCAGTTCAAGCTCTTTATCTTTATTGTTTCTTCTGTTCTCTGTGTCTCCTCAATGTTGGAGCCCAAAGCAGACATCTCGTGGGAGGGTCTCCTTTCCCATCAGGTGCAGCCTCCAAGCTCCCTGACCCTGCCTGACGGGTTACATCACAGTTTCAAAGGTCGTAATCAGTCTCCTTTGAAAATGGGACTGTCTGTATCAGAGTGGAGAGAATGGGAGGCTTGTGGGCCTAATATTGAATTAAAGCAATCCTGAAATCAGTGTGTGTGTGTTTTGCTCCTGGAGATAACCTCTGGTTAATGTTTATTCTTGAGAATAACTGTATCATGACTATCAAGCAGAAAAATAACAGGCTTATGTATTAATGGACACTAGAAAAGTTGAGGGGTGAAATCTTACTTTAAAGTAGACAATCTCTGAAACCAGGCAGTGTTCCAAGTTTAAGATATTCCTAACTCTTTTCAAGTTGCTCATGTTCTGAATCTAAACATGTCCTTAAGAATCAAGAGCATGTTTAACTGAAGGAAGTGCTGTGTTCTCAGGACACGGGTTGGCATTAACTGTTTTCTAAAGTGCCCTGTTGCAGATTGCCAGTGAATATTTACAAATTCTTGCTACGATCCAGGCATTTTTCATTTGTTTGTCTTTTGGCTGTTTCATGTTGAAGCAGCATGTATGACCTTTATAGCACAACTCCTGTCTTGTTTTTAACTCTTTTTATCAGGGGATTCAACTTGAAAACAGTTATCATTTAGCAGAAAGACAAACAGAAAAGCACATTTTTGTAAGCAAAACGTTAATGATTGGAAGAATTGCCCTAATTTCACCATGACAGTGTGTGATTAATCCTCTGGGTCATGTACTTATATTTTAAGTTATTCAGTTCGTTGGTCTTTGATATTCAGAACCCTTTCTAACTTAATAGGATATTGATTTTGTTAGATGATGTACTTTGACTCTTTACACAACATCATTTTTAGAGATGACTAGCCTGTTGTGTAGTATTTTATTTAGAGAACTATTGCATAAGGTTTCTTTTTCTTAGTTTTTATGGTTTTCTCAGGGTGAAAGCTGATAAGACATCTTGTGGGAAAAGAGGAAACCATCTCTGATAGTGAAAGTACTTATTCTCTTTCAACATTTCTGACAACCCTGCTTTTTGTGTGTGTAAGTGTGGTTTCTTTGCTGTGAATATTCATTTTAGTTAATGGGGACAGGGCAGGAATTCAAGAAAATGTATTTGCACTTGGGGAGGGAAATGCATTTGGCTGGGGACAGACTGTACTTACCAAAATTCCCATTCCAGTTTTACTGCTTTGTAGAAGATGACACAGACTCAAACAGTCATCTTTATGATGATTCTTTAAAATCTAATAATGACCCTTTAAATCCATGATTGGAAGTGATGTTTATGTGACAACTGACAACATGGGACAGGATGTGGAAAACCAATCAATCACCTAGGATGCTTCTAAATGGCTAGGAGTTTGGTATCTTGTAGCAAAAAAAAAAAATCTTCTTTTAAATGGAAGTTTTTTAAAAAAGACTTTTACAAATTGATTTGAGAGAGAGAGAAAGAGAAACACTGATTTGTTGTTCCACTTACTTATGCATTCACTGGTTGATTCTTTTTTTTTTTTTAAATGACGTTCTTTTTATTTATTTATTTATCTTTAGAGGGGAAGGGTAGGAGAGAGGAAGAGGGAGAGAAATATCAATGTACGGTTGCCTCTCGTGTGTCCCCTGCTGGGAACTGGCCTGCAACCCAGGCATGTGCCCTGACTGGGAATCGAACCACGATCTTCTGGTTCGCAGGCCCACACTCAATCCACTGAGCTACACCAGCCAGGGCTCACTGGTTGATTCTTGTACGTGCCTTGACCCTTGACCATGGATCCAACCTGCAACCAACCTTGGCGCCATGGGGGCGATGCTCTAACCCCCTGAGCTACCCAGCCAGGGTAAATAAAAATAACCTTAACATTTACTTTTCTTCCCTTTGGTTTTATGATATTTCAGCTAGACTCTGTTCTTGTCTAATCTAATTTTGTCTGTTGATACATTTTTTGGTATTGTTGAATTCAGATGAGAAGCATTTTGGAGAGTCCTTCCATTTACCAAAATTTCTAGATCCACAGTCTACAGAACAGGGCTACCCTTTCAGATGGGGCTGTGGGGAACCCTATCTCAGGAATTACACCTTTGTGGATAAGAGCAGGGCTGAAGTAAAGTAAACCCGTCCCTACACCTCCCTTGCTGGTTGGGGACTTTGGGACACATGAATTCTCAGTGTCATCTCAGTTCCTCAGTTCCTTAGAGAGATGGGCAGCTCATCTAAGAGGAGGTATCAATACCTGGCACACAGTAGGCACCAAGTGTTAGCCAGAAAAACTAGAAAGCCCCCACTGACTCCCTTCTTTTGAGGCAGCTCTTTAATTCACAGTTGCAGGCAGGGAAACCTCCTCAGTCAGATGTACACAAATCTCTCCAGACAATAGAGAGGGCTGTGGGGAGGAGACCTTGGAGCTGGCAAAGGCATTTCCTGTCTGCAGAGAATCTTGACTTTGGAGTATCCGGCGGTCACCATGAAGTTTTCAAGGTGGCTGAACCCTATCCTGTGTAGCTACTTAAAAAAAAAAAAAAGAAAAAGAAAAGAAAAAAGTCACTGCAAATTTCAAGCAATTTTCCAGATGAAAGCCAATAAGACAACTGCTCACTTCAAAAAAAAAAAAAAAAATTAAGCCTGTTTTTTAACCATCAGAGTCTTTTCTAATTTGGAAGGTGAGTTTGGTAGCATGCAAAAATCTTAAATATTAAAAAAAATCTAATCACTTTCTAAAAACTACTATGAGAGAGGGTTAAAGATATACGCCACCCCCATTCATAGATACTTGCTGGAGGAGAAATGCCAGTCGAGGTAGTCTGCATGAATCTTGTTTTTTTCCTTTATAGTTGAATTATGCCTTTCATCCTTCCTCACCTCTCCACTTCTTTTTATTCGTCTCCCTTTTCCTCTCCCATCTCATAATTCTCTTCCTCATTCAGTTTATTTCCCCTTTAAAAATAGAAAATGACTAATTTGAACTTTTCAGACAGCACAATTAGGGCCAAGATTTTCTTCAAATACATAGAAACTTTCTGCTTTCAAGGTTGAAATTCTAAGTTTGAGAGAGAGGTTGTTGGAGTCCTAATACACTGCCCCCAGCCCTCCAAGGGCAGTGACATTACTAATAGAAGAGTAATGACACTTGTCAGCCTACGGGTCAAGCCCTTGGGAGTGCTGGAGTGTGGTGAGTGGACCAGGAGATGCTGTGGTCAGGTGCAGGCACTGCTTGCTCCGCAGAGCTTCCCAGAAGCCCCTCGGGCAGAGGAAGGGAGTGGAATGCTGTTCCAGGGAGAGGACTGATCGTGTTCCTAGACCTGGAGGTGAAAGAGGGCAGGGGATAAATATAACTAGAATCTTCAAATGTTTTTGCATTTCAGAATTTGAAGAAAGGATTACGGACTGCTATTCCCCTTTATCCACACAGATCTCTTTGCTTGAGCATCTGCAGTTCCTTCTAGGTGAACTTGGCTTCGCCAGGCTGGCCTCCCGGCTGGCTCCCTCACTTCCCTCAGGCATGGCCTTCCCTAGCCGCCCTGTTTAAAATCACAGTCCACCCTCTTCCCTGTTTCCCTCCCACAAGGTACTTTTCTCTATCCCCTTTATGACAGTTGAGCATAATAGTTTTACTTATTTATTACGTATCTGTCCTCATTGAGATGTTAATGCCGTGAGGGTAGGGATTTTTGTCTGTTTTGTGTACTGCTGTCTATGTCTCCAGGCTGACACATGATAGGTGCTCCATTAGTGTGTGTTAAATGCATGCATGGATGAGTGAACATATAGTGAGCACTTAATATATATTAAATATTATAAAAATCCTTCACATACTTTATATCACTTAGTACTCCTTATAACCCTATGAAGTAGATACTGTCATCAGCCTCATTTTCCAGATAAGGAAACTGCCACTGAGAAGTGAAGCCCGAGACCTCAGTGACTGCAGCAGTCGATGTTGTAATGTGAACTTCCCGGTTTAGTCCGCCATACCCTTGAGGAGGTATCGTGCCAGGTCTAATACTAGCTATGAGAAGAGAGTTGAGGGCTTTTGTTCATTTCATGCCATTTCCCCCCTAAATTCAAGTCTAGCATTAAATTTGGAAGGGATTACGACACAATATAGGGGATATTCAGTTTCTGTGTATGCAGCACTTTAATCTACTACCCTAGGAAACTAATAAACGGACTGTATTATTTCCAGTTTTCTGGGGAAATGAGCATTATAAAATATGCTTTATATCTTTCAAAGTGTTAAAAAAAAGTCTGCCTCTGGTCCATAGTATTTGGTGTTTCTATTATATAAACTAGTATATTTTTTCTTCGTCTGACCCATCGATGCATGTTCCTCAGGGCCTGTGAACGTTCAGCGGTGCAATGGCTTACTCTGGTGTTCCTGGCATCTAGCACTGCGTTTGGCATGCAGTAAACTTTTAATAAATACTGTGCTACAGAATGAAAGTGAAAACCATGTGCCCTCCCCAGCACAGAGGAGAGACATTTCCCTCCCTCTCTCAGCCCTGCAGCTGCAGCGTCATTCTATTTCCTATCTCATGGCCACCAGAAACAGCTTCCCCGGAGGGCTGGCTCCAGGAGCACAGCAGAAGGTGGAGCAGGAGCTACACGTGTAGAACAGGGAGTCTCTGCTGGGCTCGGGCACGGGTGTGGCCAGGACACCTTCAGGTCTACTGAAGCCTACAACCACTAAAAAATGTTCCTTCCCCTCTTTTTACTGACATGAATTTTAAGAGGAAGTGCTTAATGGTTTATATCTGTGGGTTTATAATGGTTATCTTTCCCTTCAGATTTGGCAATTTCATTCCATTTCCAATTCACACTTCTCAATTTCAATGGAGAGTGTTATTTACCTAGTTTATTGAAAAATGACACCATTTAGGGTAGCCCATTATTACTACTATTTTTATCAGCATCATCCATGTAGCAAATGGAAGCAGGAAACCCAGATATTTGAAAATGATTCCTGGAAGTACCTCGTGGATTGCAAAGAAACAAATGCAGGCAGAGCATGAAATATGTTTGCTTCACACTCTGGTTCAAAGTTTTAGCTTTTCTCAGCAGCACATGGAATCTGCGTTACTACAGACTTTCTGTTAATTGTAAGTTAGACCAGACTGATTGATACATGTTTAAGAAATGGCTCCTGGGTGCAGGCTCAGATGTCCAGAGGAAGTGGTTTCTTGGACCCCTGCCTCACGTGTATTGACCTGAGGATATGTAGATGGGTGGAGCAAGATAGTTATGGTGATACATGAAGCTGTTGATGAGTTACTGGAGGGCAAAATTTTGGGCTTCACCAAAGAACTACCTGATGTTATCAAGGTTTTTAAAATCCCTCAAATGCCATTCTGCCCAAAGCAGCTGCCTCTTGTTTAGATGTTATTTTGGGCATTAAGAAAAACACAATGCTGTTGGGTAACCAGGGCATTTAAACTGGCAATTTCTGGAATATGTTGTTCTGAATCTTAGCCATTATTCAGTATTATCCATCTTGTCTGAAAATGGACACTAAAATATATTTACATTTGGATAGTGCTTTACTTTTCAGAAAAGTTTTTCAAAATACTGTGGTTACAAAATATGTATTTTTTAACAAATAAAATTGTTTTTAAAATGTCAATTTAATTTTTAAGAAAACTTACTGCAGTATAATTTACATACAAAAGTGTTCATGAATTATAGGTGTGTGACTCACAAAATGAATATACTATTTAACTGGAATCCATATGACGACATGGAACTAGTGGACACCAAAAAGCCCCTGTATCCCTCCCCACCCCAGTCACTGTCCCCATTGCCTCCCCAGGGGAACCATTATCCTGACTCCAAACAGCACAGATTCATTTGCTGGTCTTGGAACTTCATATAAATAGAATCATACAGTATGCCCTCTTTGATTTCTGGCTTCTTTGGTTTACTTTTTTGTTGGTAAAATACATCCATGTTATTGTGTGATGTTGTTTATTCATTCCAACTGCTGTGTAATAGCTCATTGTGTGAATTCACCAGAGGGGAGAGGGGAGGAAATTTCAGGGGTAAAGGGGAAGGAACAAGTATAAAGGACACATGGACAAAAACTATGGGGGGGTGGAAATGGGAGGGAGGAGGGGAGGGCTAGGGTGGTGGGTTCGGGTGAGAATAAAAGACAGAAAACTGTACAAGATCAACAATTAAAATAAAAAAAAATAATCCATCTGAACATAAAAGCTATACCACAAAATCTCCAAACATTTAAAAACAATAATGCCCTGGCCAGGTGGCTCAGTTTGTTGGCATGTCATCTCATATGCCAAAGTGGCTGTGGGTTCAAGTCTCCATCAGGGCGCACCCCTAGGTTGCGGATTCAGCCCCAGACAATTCTAGGTCAGGGTGCATGTGGGAAGCAAGCGATCAGTGCTTCTCACATCAGTGTTTCTCTCTTTCTTTCTTTCTCTCCCTACTTCTCTCTTTCTAAATCAATAAATGTATCTTCTGATGAGAATTAAAAATAAATAAATAAAAATAAAAACCAGTAATGCTTTCACATATTATAACCAGACACTTATTTTTCAAAAGACATAATCCTTATGTAATTCCAAGACTCCTCAATACACTGCAGGAAAGACAGCAGAAAGACCAAGGTTATTACTAAGAGACAAAGGACTACAACCCCTTGCATATTAAGAGAGCTGGGAATATGAGTAACAAAGAGAATATCTATTTTTTCTATTTGGGGGTTAGATTGTAAAAAACTATTCTGCAGACAACATTCCAAGCTTAATTTATGTTGTTATACATAGTTGTTCATGATAAAAAGCTAAGTAGTCAAAAAAGAATCTCAAATTTATTTTAACTCTGGACATAAGGTCTCTGTGTATTACAGTATTTTTTATGCAGTAACTTCAGGAATTTAGTTTGCAACCTCCTCCACTTTTATGTTCCTGTTACTTTGCAGGTTATAATTATGAAGATGCCGTGAAAAGATGGCCTGGCTTTGACTCCTGGATTTGCTGTTAAGTAGTAGTAAGTCTTTGGATATGGCACCTACCCTCACTGAGTCTGTTTCTTCATCATAAAATGAGGGACTTGGACTTGGTCGCCTTTAATGCTGCATTTAACACTGAGATGCTACGTTTTTCTGTTCTATGAGGTCTGTGCAGAAGGTATCCAGCCATGTAATATGAACAATAGACACATTTACTGAAGAAGATACAAGAAACATTGTACATAGGACAACAACATCTTAGTCCTCTTTGAAGTAGGCTCTTTGGGACCTCACATAGTTCTCCCAATTGCTATTAGCTATCCTGTCTTATTTTCCTGAATCTCATCAATGGTCTGATATCTCTTTCCTTTCAAAGGTGATTTTAGTTTGGGGAAAAGCTGGAAGTCTGGGCTGTATGGGGGCTGAGTCCCATGGGTGATGTGATGTTTCACTAAAAAACTCTGCACAAAACATGATGCATGAGTGGGCGCATTATCCTGATGAAGCTGCCAATCACCAGTTGCCCATAGCTGCAGCCTTCTGAATCATCTGAATAGTTTCTGTGGAGGAATGTTCAAGCTTAATGCAAAATTTGATGCAGATTCATTGCTCTACTTGCTCAGTCATTTTGAATGTGATGACCACACAGTACACATGCTCACTCAATGGCTTCTATCACCCTCACTGACTAGTATGTGAACTTGTCATTGTTCATGCATGTGCATTCTAGTCCACTCTCCTTGGCTGTCAGGTTACATCGACCTCTCAAACTGTTCTTGTTACATTAACAATAGCTGGACTTTTTCTGGACAGACCAAATCTTTCTTTTTTTTTTTTACTTAAAAAAATTTTTATTATATTTTATTGATTATGCTATTACAATATTCCCATTTCCCCCCTTCATTTCCCTCCACCCTGCACACCCCCTCCCACCCAAATACCCACCCTTTAGTTCATGTCCATGTATCATAAGTTCTTTAGCTTCTACATTTCCCACACTATTCTTGCCCTCCCCCTGTCTATTTTCTACCCACCATCTATGCTACTTATTCTCTGTACCTTTTCCCCCTCTATCCTCTTCCCACACCCCTGTTGCTAACCCTCCATGTGATCTCCATTTCTGTGTTTCTGTTCCTGTTCTATTGTTTGCTTAGCTTCCTTTGTTTTAGGTGTGGTTGTTAATATCTGTGAGCTTGCTGTCTTTTTACTGTCATATTTTTTATCTTCTTTTTCTTACATAAGTCCCTTTAACATTTTATATAATAAGGGCTTGGTGATGATGAACTCCTTGAACTTGACCTTATTTGAGAAACACTTTCTCTGTCCTTCCATTCTAAATGACAGCTTTGCTGGATAGAGCAGTCTTGGATGTAGGTCCTTGCTTTTTAAGACTTCAGATACTTCTTTCCAGCCCCTTCTTGCCTGGAAGGTCTCTTTGGAGAAATCAGCTGACAGTCTGATGGGAACTCCTTTGTAGGTAACTGTCTCCTTATCTCTTGCTGCTTCTAGGATTCTCTCCTTCATTTCAATCTTGGCTAATGTAGTTATGATATGCCTTGGTGTGTTCCTCCTTGGGTCCAACTTCTTTGGGACTCTCTGAGCTTCCTGGACGTCCTGGTAGTCTATTTCCTTTGCCAGATTGGGGAAGTTCTCCTTTATTATTTGTTCCAATAAGTTTTCCACTTGTTGCTCTTCCTCTTCCCCTTCTGGTACCGCTATAATTCGGATGTTGGGATGTTTAAAGATGTCCTGGAGGTTCCTAAGCCTCTCCTCATTTTTTTGAATTCTTGTTTCTTCCTTGTTTTCTGTTTGGTTGTTTATTTCTTCCTTCTGGTCCACTCCATTGATTTGAGTGCCAGTTTTCCTCCCATCTCTATTGGTTCCCTGTGCGTTTTCCTTCATTCATTTATTGTAGCCTGCATTTTTTCATCTAATTTGTGAGCAAAATCAACCAATTCTGTGAGCATCCTGATGACCAGTGCTTTGAACTGTGCGCCTGATAGGTTGGCTTTCTCTTGGTCACTTAGATGAATTGGCTCTGGGGCTTTGATTTGTTTTTTGGGGGGGGGTCTGGTCACGCCTGTTACAAAGTGAGGGGCGGAGCCTTAGGTGTTCCCCAGGGCAGGGCAGCCCAGTAACTGGGTAGTGAGGCTGTATGTGGGGGCAGGGCCCGAGAGGGAACAATGGTGCTTGCTCCGTTCTCTCTCGGATTTCAGTCCATTCTGCTGCTTCCCCTTTGCCTGGATTATCTGTGCGTGAATGTGGGACCACCTGGTCAGCCAGCCGCCTTGTGCAGCCTCACTGGGTCTGCACCGTTGCCTCCCTGTGCCCGGGGTCCACTAGCCGCTGCCTGTGCACCTGGGATCTGCTAGCCACTGCTGCCTGGGCACCTGGGTCTGCCAACCTCCACTTTTTCCTGCCGGGACTCCGCCCCTCTTACCGGTCTGGATGAATCTTTGTTGGACTGCCTTACTGTTCAATTTTCTATCAGTTCTGTTGTTTTCTTGTTTCTAAATCCTTGTTGTCCTTAATTTTGGTTGTGCAAGGAGGCACAGTGTGTTCACCTATGCCTCCATCTTGGTTGGAAGTCCACAAATCTTTCTAAAGAATATATTAATCTCCTAAATTTCAGTGGTTATGCATTTGAGAAGTTGAGGGGGTGCAAAGAATCTCTCATTTTGCTGGTCCTCTGGCCTTAACTTCCTGAATTGGGCTGCTGCTTATACTTGCAGTCAGCTCTAAGGTCAGCCTCCATCAAAGGCAATGACAGCTCACCCCATGGAAGTGTTCTATGGTAAAGCATTTCTAATAATCTCCAAGCTGTCCATCTGGTGATAGAGTATTTAAGTGGACTCTAATGTTGATTTCAATTCTGTCAAATTATTAAATTAATTTAACCATTCATTCAGCAAACATTTATCAGGCACCTACTATGTGGCAGGCAATATGAGAGCCACTGGGGTATAATTTGGATAAGACAAAGTAGCATAAATTTGGAGACTAGAGAAAATATCCTTTGAATTTCTAATATTTAAAGACAAACCTATTTCTATTCCAAGCATAATGATGATTTGCTTGCTATATAACAATACCATTTCAGTTCTTGAGTTTTTCTTTCCCGAAGCTCTTAACCAAATAATCCACAGCAAAATATGTAATAACACATGGGCATTCCAAAGTTCTAAATAACCAACTAAGGCAACCCTGCTTATAGCATTTCTCCACCAGTGCCCTCAATTTTCCTCATATTCATCTTGGGCCTCATGGACCTACTTCATCCCCAACTTACTGTGGGTTGAATGACAACCAGAGTGTCCTTAACAAATGACATTATCTGGAATCCCACACCTAGACCTGTCATCTCTTCCTCACCATGTCCTTCCTTTCCCGGTGGGGCTGTGCATCTGCCCACCAGCCCTGCTTTCTCCCAGCTGACTCTACCTCAGGGGGTGTGGGGCTGGCTGGCTTTCTTCCTTCCTCCGTCTGCCCCTCTGCCATGGGTCTTACTTCTTTTTCTTGCCCTTCTTTTTCTTCTGTCTTATTTGGAGCCAAAAATCCTGCAAGGAAAGTTGAAGAGAGTCAAATTGGATCCATGAAATGCCTCTTTTAGGAAAAGGAAAATTATAATTCTTAAAGGAAAAATTAGGGGAAGTACCCAGAAATGCATTGGGATCTTCATAGACCCCTTCTATCATCATCTAAGAGTGGCTTTAAATCAACTTTGTTTTCTTTTTTTATTACTAAAATTATGACAGTTTGTTTTTTCCCTTGTAGATAAGGGTTATTTCAGTTATATAAGGATTGAATAGGCTTCAGTGTACAACTCCAAAACCTGGTCTCTCTTTTTTTTTTTTTTTGAAGATTTTATTTATTTTTAGAGAGAGGGATAGGGAGGGAGAGAGAGAGGGAGAGAAACATTGATGTGAGAGGGAAACATCAATCAATAGCCTCTTGTATGTGCCCCAGCTGGGGACTGAGGCAGCCACTCAGGCATGTGCCCTGACTGGGAGTTGAATTGGGCAACCTTTTGCTTTGCAGGACAACATCCAACCAACCAACCAACCAGGTGAGCCACACCAGTTAGGGCCAAAATCTGGTCTTTTTGTTATCTATCTATCTATCTATCTATCTATCTATCTATCTATCATCTATCTATCTATCTATCTATCTATCTGAAATCATGTTAATTTTTCTTTGTAATGAAAGTCGTACATTCTCAATGTCAACTATTTGCAAACTAAAGAAAGTATGTAGAAGAAAACAACAATCACTCAGAACCCCGCCATTCAGGGATAACGTCTGTGCGGATTTATGGGCATCTGCTTTAGTTGTTTTTCCCTGCCTGTTTATACAGGGTGGGCAAAAGTAGGTTCACAGTTGTTCAGCTGGAAAATAGTAAAAAATTAATAAATAGTTATGGAAAAATAAACTATGTTTCATGGACTCACAACTGTACAACCTACTTTTGCCCCACCCTGTATGGATAATAATTTTAAATTTTGACAAGTGTCATCTTAAAATTATTTTTGAAGAGTTAAAAATGATTACAAGTGTAAATAATACAAAAAGTAAGAGAGTAAAAGGTAAGTGTCTCTCCCATGCCACCCTCCCTTCCCTGGCCACCTCATCTACCAGCAGAGGCCATCTCTCAGCGATTTCGCCAGTGGTCTCCCAGCAGCGGTCCACGCACACACAAGCACGCCCGTCACGGTCTCCTCCTCCTCTGCCCCGATACAAATAATAATGTGCTTGACATTCTTTTCAATAGCTTCCTTTTTTTCACTTGTCAATCGATCTTGAAGACTGTCCCATATCAGTATCAATAGAGCTTTTCTTTTTCTCTTTTGGTGGGGAAGGGAGCTGGCTGGATTGTATTTCATTTAATGTCTGGATTCTATGTAATTTGATGTATATTTAGGCTGTTTGCAGCCTTTTGCTGTTACAAACAATGCTGCACAAATGTCTTGTATGGGAGCCACTTCTGCCCTTGCACATCTAGGACATATTTCTACAAATGGAATCGTGGGTCAAGTGGTATGTGCATTCGTTATATAGATAGGTATTGCCAATTCACTATCTATGTTTTATCATATTTGAGATTATGCTGAACATGCAACTTAAATATTTTCTTTTATAAATATCATTTCAGTGGTTGCATAATGTATTCTTATGTCATGATGCCATAATTTATTAATTCTCTTATTATTGGTTTGTATAATATATTATTGTCTTGTGTTATAAAATTTTCTAAAGTGAGCACAATTTACCTCTATGTCAGTTTAATTTCTTCTATAGTATACTTACAAAATATTACTCATTGAGCCAGAGGGGTGAACATTTGATATATAGAGTGAAATTTTTTCCTGGGAAAGTTCTATTAATTTATATTTGTGGAGAACAAGATTCATTTCACCATATCTTTCCTAATAGGGAATGCTGCTTTCTAGTCTTTCTTAATCATATGGGAGGAGAATGATCTAATTTTAAAAATTTTAATATTAAGAAATTTAATTATTTTATAGACAACTCTTTACTTCTTTGTCTTTTTTAGCATATTGTCTTTCATGTCTTAGTCCTGTGTTATGGATTTATTTGAACTTTTTGTATTGGAATATGACTTTTCATCTTATTTATTAATATTTTTCAGTTTCTAAAAAAGTGCTTATAATTTTGATATAAAAAATTTTGTGTAGTCAGTGTAGCAATATATTCATGATTTTTTAAATTTCTCTTAGACTTAGAAAGTCTTTCCTCATTCAGAGAGCAAATGGGCATCCACCTGCATTAAAAAAACCTCTCCTTTCTTCCATGCTTTTACTTCTTCCCACCCTTTCTCTCTCTATTTAACTGTTAACATACCTGGAATTTATTTTACCCTACAGAGTAAGAGGTGAGGGGCCAAATAAAAAATTTCTCTCCAATATCTAACCACATGTTCCATTCATTCAATACTTCTTGCTTTTTGGCTCTTTTTCTACATTGAATGTCTAAATGTTGGAGTGTGGAGTAATTACAATGTTGTTACAGTTTGGTGTCTATTTCATATATCTGTGGCTGAGTTTAAGGACTAGAACTTGCTCTCTGCAGCAGGATGACAGGTACTATTTAACCTTACATATAATCCCTTTTGTCCTTCTTCTAAGGTGTGGGCTCGCTTTTGAATAAACAGCTAGCATCCGATTCTACCATTTCTGAGTCTTCTCATTCATTACTTTACTTTTGCACCACAGATGAAAGGACTGTCAGGACATAGAAAATGATTGAACTTAATCACCACACTGTAGTCTGTGTCTATGAGGTTTTTTTTTTTTTAAAGGGAGGGATAAATGGTGACAGAAAGAGACTTGACTTTGGTTGATGAATACACAATACAATGTACAGATGACATATTATAGAATTGTACCCATGAAACCTGTATAATTTTACTAATCGATATCACCCCAATAAGTCTTTAAACAGTATACTAGAACATGGAACTTAAGAATCGCAGAACTTAGGAAGTGTTCTGTGTCTCACTGTCTGAGGAGCAGACGCCCTGCCCTCCAGCCCATTCATGTTTTAAATTGTACAACTCAGGCTTGTATCAGGCAAAACCTTAGATTAAAAATCCAGGTAACACTTACTGGAGGCTTATATATTTTTTATTTTTTCAAGTCTTAATATTTTCAGTAAAGTTAAATGTTTTCTAGATATAATTCATAATCATGAACAAAATTTTAATTTGACATAAAATTCATATAATAGAAAGTTAATCATTTTTTAAAAATTTAAAGAAATTTAATTGGCGTTCAAATACAGTTGTCTCCATTTTACCCCCACCCCCTCCAGCCATCCTGGCTTCCCACCCTTGATCCTAGCCACCTTTGGTTTTGTCCATGTGTCCTTTATAGATGTTTCTGAAAACTCTTACCCCCTTTCCCCCCATTATCTCCTCCTACCTCCCCTCTGGTTACTGTCAGTTTGTTCCTAATTTCAATGTCTCTTATTATATTTTGCTTGCTTGTTTGTTTTGTTGATTAGGTTCCACTTATAGGTGAGATCGTATGGTATTTGTCTTTCACCACCTGGCTTATTTCACTTAGCGTAATGCTCTCCAGTTCCATCCATGCTGCTGCAAAGGGTAGGAGCTCCTTCTTTCTTTCTGCTGCGTAGTATTCCATTGTGTAAATGTACCATAGTTTTTTGATCCATTCATTTACTGATGGGCACTTAGGTTGCTTCCAGCACTTGGCTATTGTAAATTGTACTGCTATGAACATTGGGGTGCATAGGTTCTTTTGGATTGGAGTTTCAGGGTTCTTAGGGTATAATCCCAACAGTGGAATTGCTGGATCAAAAGGCAGTTCTGTTTTTAGTTTTCTGAGGAAATTCCATACTGTTTTTCACAGTGGCTGCACCAGTCTGCATTCCCACCAACAGTGCACTAGGGTTCCCTTTTCTTCACATCCTCTCCAATATTTGTTATTTGTTGATTTGTTTATGATGGCCATTCTTACTGGTGTGAAGTGATATCTCATGGTGTTCTAATTTGCATTTCTCTGATGGCTAGTGATGCGGAGCATCTTTTCATACATCTCTGGACCCTTTGTGTGCCCTCCTTGAAGAAGTGTCTGTTCAAGTCCTTTGCCCATTTTTTAATTGGGATTTTTGTTTTTAAATTTAATCATGTTAAAGTGAACAATTCAGTGGCAGCGAGTACCTTTACAATGTTGTGCAACCACCACCTTTATTCTGTTCCAACACGTCTCCATCACAAAATAAAATTCTGTGCTCATTAAGCAGGCATTTCCCATCCTCTCTCTTCCCTCCAGCCCCTAGCAACCCTAACCTGCTTTCTGTCTCTATGGATATTCACATAAATGGGATAATTCAATATGTGCTCTTTTTTGTCTAGCTTCTAAAACATTAGCATGAAGTTTTTGAGGTTTACTCATGTTGTTACATGTATCAATGCATCATTCCCTTTTGGAGCTGAATGGTAGTCCATTGTATAGATATATACAATTCATTTATCCATCTGTCTCTTGATAGTTATTGGGTTGTTTCCATCTTTTTGCAGACATATATCCAGTTGTCTCAACAGCACTTGCTGAAGAGATTACTCTTTTCCCAGAGAATGGTCTTGCACCCTTGTCAGAGATCCAAAGCCCTTAGGGTTTGTTTCTGGTTTTCAATTTTACCCCATTGGTTTCTATGTCTCTTTTTGTGCCGGTACCATGATGTTTTGGTTACTGTAGCTTCCTAGTAAGTTTTGAAATTCCAACTTTTGTTGTGAATTTTCCAACTTTTTCTTCTTTTTCAAGATTGTTTTGGCTGAGGGTTTATTATATTCCAGATACCGCTATGACCCTAGCACATGTTATGTTATATAATTCATGTGGCAACTCCATGATGTAGATATTAACCTCCACATTTTACAGGTTAGGTGATTTGACTGAGGCTACAAATCTGGTAGTAGATCTAGGATGAAACCTAAGGTTATCTAACTCTAGAAACTACTTTCTTAAGAATTCTATATTACTACCTCTGTCAAAAAGATTAGGGACCAATGGACCTTATTAGCATTGCTTTCTTTAAGTAAAAGATAGAAACCTGTTTGTGTTGGTAACCTGTGACCAGGCCAGCCTGGTAATAGATATACTGAAGGCCCTTTTCACCTTCCACAGTTAGCACTTAATTTTTCTAAGGTTTGTGGCTGCTCAAACAGTTTTGCATCCTCCTCTGCCTTCCTCTTTTTGTGATCTTATTTTTTCAGATGGATGTTTTGAGGTTATTTTCTATTTTGAGATAAATCACACGATAAATCACAAGTGTGTGATTTATCTATTTTCTATTTTGAATAAATCACACAAATCTGATTTATTATCACAACAGCTCAAAAGTGGTTCCTGTTGAAACCCTTGACATTGTCAATACTGTAAGCTCCTGTCAGTCTCCTTCACTGGACAGAAAACCACTGAGAATGAGTGATGCTTAATAATATGTTTTGAACTGAATTGTAGAAAGAAATCTTAACCTTCTTAGATGTACCAACGCAAATATGCAAATGAAGATTTTGCTATCATAAGTGTGCATGACATTAAAAGCAAATGTACAATGTATGTTATATTGGCAAGCTGTTTCTATGTCTTTGAGTCAGTTTCTGTCTATCAGTCTATCATCTATCTAGTTTTTTATAATTTGCATTCAGTAAAATGCACTCTTTGCTGTGTACTTCTGTGAGTTCTGACAAATGCATACAGTTGTATAACTGCTGCCACGCTCAGGAGAGAGAACAGTTCCATCACCTCGAGAAATCCCCTTCCCCTCCTGCTGTCCCTTTGTAGTCTGTTCCTTTCTTCTCTCCTCTCCCTGGTAACCAGTAATTTGTCCTCTGTGCCCGTAGTTTTGCTTTTTCTAGAATGTCATATAAATAAAAACCATACAACGCATAGCCATTTGAGTATGGCTTTTTTCACTTAGCAGAATGCATTTGCAATTCATCCATGTTCTTACACTTACTAATAGTTAGTTCCTCTTATTGCTGAGTAGTATACTATGATATGAATGTGTCACAGTTTGTTCATCCCTGTGCCACTTGAAAGACATTTGGATTGTTTCCAGTTGAGGGGGATTACAAATAAAGCTGCTATTAACTGTTCACCTGAAGGTTGTTGTGTGAACCTTAAGTTTTCATTTCTCTTGGGTAGATGTCTAGGAATGGGATTCCTGAGTTACATGATAAATGTAGGTTTAACTTACGGAGAAACTGACAAACCGTTTTTCCATTTCTTAGAACATCTGTAACCAATTATCATGGTGACTTAAAACAATGGAAATCTGTTCTCTCAAAGTTCTGGAGACTAGAAAGTCCAAAATCAAGGTGCTGGCTGGGCCATGCTCCTTCTGAAGGCTCTGGAGGAGAATCCTTGTTAGGCTCTTCCTAGCTTTGGTGGGTCTGGGATTCCTTGGCACTCCTTGGCTTACAACTGCATCACTTCAATCTCTGTCTCAATCTTTTTTTTTTTTTTTTTTTTTTTTTTTTAAATATATTTTATTGATTATGCTATTACAGTTGTCCCATTTTTCACCCATCATTCCCCTCCACCTTGAACACTCCCTCCCACCCACATTCCCCCCTTTAGTTCATGTCCATGTGTCATAAGTTCTTTAGCGTCTACATTTCCCATACTATTCTTGCCCTCCCCCTGTCTATTTTCTATCCACTATCTATGTCTTCTCCCACGTGCTTCTCCATGTGTTCTCCTCTTCTTTTAAGGACGTAGTCATTGGATTTAGGGCCCACCCTAATCAATTATGCCCTCATCTTAATTACTTATATCTGCAAAAACCTTAGTTCCAAATAAGGTTATATTCTGAAGTTCAATCCACTGCAGTGGCTGTACCATGTTACATTCCCACCTGCATGCAGTGTAAGAGAGTACCACTTGGTCCCAATCCTTATTAGCAACTATTACTGTCAACTTTTAAAAAGATTTTATATATTTATTTTTAGAAAGAGGGGAAGGGAGGGAGAAAGAGAGGGAGAGAACTATCAATGTGTGGTTGCCTCTCGCATGCCCCCCACTGGGGGACCTGGCCTGCAACCCAGGCATGTGCCCTGACTGGGAATCGAACCAGTGACCCTGTGTTTGTAGGATGGCACTCAATTCACTGAGCCACACCAGCTATGGCCTTTTCTTTCTCTTAATAGTATTTTTTGTAGAACACTATTTTAAAATTTTGGTGAAGACCCATTTATCATTTTTTTCTTTCATAGCTCATACTTTGACTGTTGTATCTAAGAATTCTGCCTAATTCAGGGTCATAAAGATCTTTTCTTCGTGTAGTTTTAACACAATGAAGATTGAATTTGGTTAAATACCAAGTTCATTTCAGAGAAAATGTTTGGGTTCATTCAATATTGTAAAGAGATTAATTCAGCTAAATTACTTGGTGGTCCATCATTCAAATAATGTCTTCATCATCTTTCATCTTTCAGCTGTTCCTTTTTTGAACACAGAAGCTTTCATCCCGGGTAGGGTCTCTCTTCATAGCTGGCAACTCCAGGCTTAGCAACTTCAGGAGACAGAATTTCTTTTCTCCAGTAGTTACCTCAGAAGTCCTAGGACTTTCTCTCATTGGAGTGCCTTGGTGAACATGCATCTATCTCTGAACTGATTACTCTGGTGTGGAGATGGGATATAATGGTTGGCCAGGCCTTGGTCATGTCCCCAACCCTAAAGGTAGGGATGGTGAGTTGTCAGCCCCACCTGAATCACACATGAATCAAGAATAGATAGCTGGCTTCCTGGAAGAAAACCAAGCAGATTTTAATAACAAAAGGGGAACCAAACAATTGTCAGGTAAAAACAACTAATTTCCACTACAACTGGGAAAGTGCTCTTTGTAACTTATTATGGACTGATTTGTGCCCTTGCTCAATTCGTGTGTTGAAGCCCTAATCCGTAATGTGATGGTACTTGGAGATGGGGCCTTTGGGAGATAATTTGGCTTAGATGAGGTCCTTGGAATGCGGTCCTCATGATGCGATTAATGTCCTTATAAGAGGAGCCATCAGAGTGAGCTCCCTTCCCTCTCCCTCCTTCTCCCTCTCTGCCATGTGAGGACACAGGGAGAAGGTGGCCATCTGCAGACCGGGAAGAGAGCTGTCACCAGAACTGGACTATTCTGGCACCACGATCTCAGAGTTCCAGCCTCCAGAATTGTGACAAAATACATCTCTGCTGTTAAAGCCACCCAGTCTATGATACCGTTACGGCAGCCCTAGCAGACTAATACTCAACTGCTCTTTATCATTTTCCAACAACTGCTGCAATCAAAGTAACAGCTGACCTTTATTGATTGTTTTCCATGTACCAGGCACTGTGCCAAGTATTTTACATGTCTCTAATTTTTCCAACAATTCTCTGGGGAACGTACTAGTACTCTCTTCCTTGTTTTATATAGGGAAGCTAAGACTCAGTTACTTCGGATAACATGCCCAGGGTCACATAGCTATTAGATGAGGAACCCTGGGTCCCAGGCTACATCTGTCTGACTTCATTGCCCACCCTAATAACCATTCTGACATCCTGTTATTTCTCCCCAGTCTCCCAACTAGCCAGTCTGCCCTCTTCCACCTTGACTGACCCTGTTATTGATATGGGCAAATTCTTGGGGTGGCGATTTTTCAGCATTTCAGCCCTTCCCCCCGTGACAGACAACCTCTGTCTCCTACTAAGTTTTGGATCCAGAGTACAGACAGGTTTACTGCTGTCACCTCAAAGCAATTGAAGTCTGCTCTGAACCGGTGGGGGATCTTGGGCCCAGCAGTGCTTGCTGTCCCTCACCCAGCATCAGTAGGCCCGTTTTGTATCTGAGATGAATCCTGGGCACAAATGTGTCTCTTTCCCTTCCACTAGGGACAGACAACCACTGTCTTGTCCTCATACAGAGCCTGGCATATGAATGGGTACTCGAGTTCCACCCTCAGACCTTGGCAGGTGCTGCAGGACTGTGCCACCAAGAGAGAGGATCTCTCTGGTCTACTGTCCTGCTCCCAATCTTTCTCATGGGCACTGGTGGAGGCCAATAGAAAGGGAGGGTAAGCAGGTAGGGATTTCGGTTGTGACTCAAGCATTTAGGGATTCTAAACTGTTATGCTAGCTCACACTCATCCTTCAAGAATTTTTCTTCTTACCCAGTTTTGTGGTGATTACCTATTCTTTCCATTCTTTGCCACAAGAGAAACAATCTCCTCAGAAGGGCTTTTCATTCTTTGGGATTTAGTTCCCTTGGTCGCTTTGCAGCTCAGTTTTCTGATGGGCTCAAAAAAAATAAGTTTTTTAGCCTTCCTGTTAGTGTACGAGCAACATCCCCTTGAGGCCTTCTACATCCTAGGTGGAAGTAGAACTTCCCAGTTCCAAGCTTAGAAAAAATAGTTTCCAAAGCAATTGTTACAAAAATACCAGTCTTACAGAGTGTAGGGTATGGGGAAGAAAAGGTTCTGGGGATGAGTTTAGCATATCTTATTCTCTTCTGGATATTGACATGGCACATCAACATCGTAAAGGCTCTTGAGAAGTCCCGCGGAATAGGGACATGAACTTAACTTTGTTTAATAAAGTATTTTTAAGATTTGTTTGGTCACAAAACCCTTTGCTTGGGTAACCCCATTACTTCCCTTAAAATTACTATTCTGTGAACACAGCTTGGAAAATAGAAGCCTAGATATTGATGCTTAATTCTCTGGGAACCTGGAACCAAAACAGAAAGCAGAGATCCTTCCAGATAGTACCAAAATGCTGTGGCTTTTCCTAGAACCAAAAGCCATCCTGATGATTGGGTAGGGGTGCTGGGTGGTACTGAGACGCTCAGCAATGGCCTCAGGCAGTAGTTAGTGTCTAATCTTGCATACTGTGACTTCACAGAGGAGACCTGAATGAATGAAACATGAAGTCAAAACATCTGGCAGTTTATAGATCATTCCACTGGCTCTCTTCTCTGACACACCCCAGCTCACTGTCCAAAACCAATCATAAATCTCTTCCTGGACACTGTGTTTTTACAGCTTGCTCAGATGGCTGGTGGGTACCTTCCCTGTTGTGCTTGGGGCACACCCTGAATATGGAGCTGCTATTGTGTGGTAGGGCAGGATGTGACCCTATTTTCTGAGCCCTCATGCTAGTTGGCAAAGAATTGTCAGCCTCAACTTTAAATTCTTTATCTTCTGGGCCCTGGTCTGTGCTGTGGAGTTGAGAGGGGCCTTTGGTCCCTGCCCTCCACCCTCAGTCACATGACCATTCTTTGTAGTGGCCTAGATACCTGTTATTTCCAGCTCCTTGTATCCCTTTCGTTTCTTCTCTTGGGACACCACTGCCCTTCCTTTGAAGAACTAACTCTTTTCTATTCCATAGTTTGGTGAATCTGCTGGTCAGTAATTGCTGACAAGGACCAAAGCTGGAATTCAAACCCAAGAGTTTGACTCCAAAACCTAATTCCATAAAAATCACACCAGTCTGTCTCTTAGTTTGGAATTGCATCACTTTTCACTTATTTAGCATTTACTTTGTATTACTGTAAGTAGTGAAATACAATAAGTCCTCATTTACCATCGTTGACAGGTTCTTGGAAACTTTGACTTTAAGGGAAACAACATATAATGAAACCAACTTTACCACAGGCTAATGGAGAAAAACAAGAATTATTTCCTGTTGCATTTTCTGCTCACAAAAACATCATCAAACTTCTAAATAAACACCCAAACACTTCTAATATTGAACAATGAAATAAATTTGAGCTATACTGACATTTAAGATAAGTAAAAATAAATCAGATCATTATTACTTTTCATCCTCACCCAAGGATATGCTTTCATTGATTTTAAGAGAGGGAGAGGAAAGGTGAGGTGGCGGGCCATCCATTGTTTGCCTCCCGTGCACGCCTCGACTCAGGATCGGACCCCCTCAACCCAGTATGTGCCTTGAACGGGAGTCAAATCTGCAGACTTTTGGTGTACCTACCCGACGATGCTCCAATCAACTGAGCACCCAGCCAGGACCACATCTTCATTTTCCAACCCGCTTATTTTACTTCAGGGTCGCAGTGGCTGGAGCCTGTCCCGGCAACTCAGGATACAAGCGAGAACCAACCCTGGACAGGATGCCCTTCCATCACAGGGACTATCACGCCCACACCACACTCACTCAAACCAGCACAATGTAGGCTCGCCAACCCCCCTCCCAAGCACATCTTTGCGTGCCATGTGAGAGGAGATCGGAGACCCCTGGGAAAACCCGTGCAGACGTGGTGAAAAAATGTGCAAACTCCACACAGACGGTGGCTCCCGCCAGAAAGAATTTTTTTTCTCAATAATGTTATAACAAGATGATGTTGAATAAAATGATATTATTTGAGGACCTGCTGTATATTTTATGACAAATTCTCCCCAGCCATCTGGATAACCACATATTTGAGTCAAGACTTAAGATTATAAAAAAAGTAAATAAAAGTTCTCATCTCATAATGAGGACAGTTTTCATCTGATTAGTTTTGGTGGTGGCACAAATTAGATTCTGTTTGAAAAAAAATATTTTTATTCTAAGGTCTTTAGTCCTTTTAATCCTTACCTACTTCAGCTAGACCGTGGCCATAAATGACGACTAAGGAAGTTAACAGTCCCTGCTCCCCTCGCCCCCGAAAGATACTAGCTTAATTACTGAAGAAATATGAATCAAGAAGTATCATGACTTAATTGTTCATTGCATAAAAATTATATGATTCTCCTATTTCTTTCATGTCTTCTCTCTCTCTTAGTCTAAAAAGATATTTAACTAAGCAATCAGGGATATTAACTATTCACAGCTTAGGCAAGTGTGGGCAAATAACCCTGCTAACACATGGGCAGCCTCGGAAATGGCTGGCTGTGAATAAGCACATAGCACTTAGTCTGGTCCTTCTTATGTGTTTGCTGATACATTTGCAATTTCATGCACAGTTTTAAATGTTAAGCATTAATCTAAAATGGGCACTGAAGCATCAATAAAGTCTACATTTAGCCCCTTTTAATGAAAATGCTAGATACAGATTTAATGCAAAACTAAACATTTGGCTCAATATGTTCTACTCCAGTAAATTAGTCAATGTTTGTCATCTTTTTTAAAAACCGGGAGTTTAATGCCTCATTTCCCATGGCTTTGTTAGGGACAGATAGAAAGCTGATAAACAATCCATTTGTTCTGTTACAGTAGCTCCTAGCCACACTGCTCAAGTTCAGCCTCACTGCTCATTTCCTCTACAGACCGTGTTGTGAGCTGAAGTGGCCTGTTTTTGAGTATTTGACTGAAGCCAAGCCCTAACAAGAGTGCTTTCTCAGAGCCACTCGTGTCAACACAGACGAGGCTTTGTTGGACAGTGGCCCCGGCAATGGGATCTTAAGTGTCTCAGTGAACCCAAAAGGGAACAGAAAATCTTGTCGTAGATTTTCACATCCATTATTCACACAGCAATCACCACAGCCCTGAGAGGTCCGTCCATATAATGACCTCCACCAGGCCAGATGAGGAAACCAGGGCTCAGGGAGGAAGCTGCACAGCTAGCAAGTGATGGCACCTGGATGTGAGCTCGCTCATTGTACCACACTGCCTGCCACCTAGGGAGTATGTTCCCCCATCTCTACCAGTAGTGCATGATTTGTCATTCAAGGATGACATATGCCACCTCCTCCAGGAAGTTACTGCTGATTGCCTGCTTGTTAACTATCCTTCTTATGTGTTTTTATCACACTTTATTTCTGCCTCCAACGTCCCCCTTAAGACATTCTGTTTTTTATTATGTTAATTGATTACCTGTCTGACTCTCTGGGAGAGGAAGGGCTATCTCTTAAATCACCTTTGTAAACACTGTAGGACCTTCCCTATCAAAAGCACAATAAATAGTTGTTACGGTCTTTATAATGTAGATAGTTCTCAATATCTCAAATCCTACTTCCAGGATTCTTAGGAGCAGGGCTGTGAAGGGGCGGGTCCTGCAGTAAGTCTGCCCCAGGACTTGAATCCCAGCTGTCTGACCTTAGGCAAGCTTCTCGGAGTTTCAGATTCTTTACTGTGTAAAGTGGGGATAATAATAGAAGCTACCTCAAAAGGGTGTTGCAAGAGTTCAATAAGATAAACTATGTATACTGCTTGGAATAGTGCCTGGTACATGGAAAATGCTCAATTAAGCATTGAGTATTGTTTTCCTAAAAACTGGAGATTTTACAGCATCGGGAAGAAACTTGTAGTGCTCAATTTGTCTACATCAGGAAGAAACTTGTAGTGCTCAATTTGTCTACAATTTTAAAATCTAAAAGAAAGGGGAGGGGTAATAGCAAAAGTGACAAAGCTGAAGAATGATTTAATGATGAAAAATCAGATAAGATTATGGAAGGAGAAATGAGTGAGAAGGTCCAGGTTTCGGTGAGGACCCCTGTGCTTGGACCCAAAAGTGTCCTCTTCTGTTCCTGGATGTGGGCATGACATTTATGTAAGAAAAAAGTGTAGGCAGTATGCATAATGATTTTAACATTAAAAAAAATCTCACCCAAGGATATGTTTGTTGGTTTTAGAGAGAGGAAGGGAGGGAGAGAGAGAGAGAGGAAGGGAGAGAAAGAGAGACATCGATGTGAGAGAGAAACATCACTTGGTTGCCTCCCGGGAGCATCCCAACCAGGGATTGAACTGGCAACCTAGGTTTGTGCCCTGACCAGGAATCAAACCGACAAACTTTTTGTGTGCAGGGCGACGCTCCAGACAAACTAGGCCACCCAGCCAGGGCCATGTGTAATGCTTTTTAAGAATAAATTTCCAAGTAATTGTGTACCCACTGACACAGGTGTCTTATTTTTCAAACTTATCTAATCAATGGGTACCAGAGAGACCAACAGAGAAAGAGATGCTCTGACAGAGTGCAGAGAGTTAATTTGATACACCCAGGGGCCGTTGTTCTGGATAGCTAAAAACCTACTTGCCTGTTTAACGCTGTTTGATTCAGGGTAAGCCTCCCGACATCTCTTTGAGCTTGAGGCTTCACATATAGAAATCAAAATACAAATACCTCTCCTCTGTTTCCCTCTCTGAGCCTCAGTTTCCTATCCACCAAGTGACTGGGCTGGCTAACCTTCTCCACCTCTCTGCCTTCCCTGGGATACTGTAAAGTCAATTCAATAATATTGACCAAGTTGTTGGGGACTTCCTGACCCCAGGCTCTGCAGGACGCCAACTGAGCAGAACAGTTGATGAACACATGGGGAAGGACCCATTCTCTCCCTGCAAGAGGACAGCTCTGCCTGACAGGGGTTTCTCCTGAGCGATTCCTCAGAAAGGAGAGCACAGAGCAACTGATGATGATAATGTCTCCCCTCCTCTACTGGCCACCTGGCCTCTGCTCGTATGTAACAACTCTCCCTTTGGGTAGCAGGCAAGTGGCAGGAGGGCCCAATGTCTGAACTTTGTTAAGCAACCAGGCGCCTGACAGGACCCTTGCCCCGACACAGTGCCCTTGCTCTCATGGAACTACATAAGCAGTCCACTGTGAAGGGACGAGAAGGGCAGGAGGTCTTGCAGCCTAGACTCTTTGGCTCCAGCCAGCCAGAAAAGTCAACAGCCTTTAACAGAGGTTCCCAAGCCCATTGTACACCAGCAGCACTTGGGGAGCTTGTTTTAAGACAGATTTGCAGGCTGTCGACTACAGCACTCTGATTCGGTAGGCGAACAGTGGGCAGAGCATCTTATTTTTAACAAACTCCCCAGGGGGTTCTTGCACACAGCAGGGCTTGGGGAGCCTGTTGGTTCAGGCCATGGGGAGGCAGACAAGATTAGAGGAGCCTAATTGGTGAAGCACATCAGCTCCACCCAAACTCCACTGGCATCAGCAGTAATGTGGTATCCTGGCTCCTTCTAATGGTGCAGTGGGTGATTCTTAACATCTGTAAGCCTTGGTTATCTCATCTCTAAAATGGGACCTGTGGTGAGAATCCCGGAGTATCAGTGTGAAAGCTAAATAGACAATAACCACAGAGCATCTGGCAGAGGGCTCAGCGCAGGGTAAGCATTTAATAAATGTTATTGTCATGATTATTGTTCAGACTTGTAAAAAAGTATGAAGGCTCTCCGACTGGTGGTCAGCAACAAGCCCTTTTCCAAAGAGTCTCCCTCAGTCTCCCTCAGAGGAGGCCAGTAAATCTTATGCTGACTTAGAAAAAGAAATAAAAGAAAAGGAAGGAGTAGCTAGATTTTGGGTTGGGCCTGGGGGTTCCATAAAGACAGATGGAGGTAAGGTAAACAGGTAGACAACTGTGGCTGCTGGTGGGACGGAAGGGGCACTGGGTGGCAGTCAGGAGACGTGGGTTTAGGCATGGCTCCATGGTGTGCCTGACCTTGGCAAGTCACCTGACCACTCCCGGCGTCCTCTGTGTCCCATCTGTAGTGTGGGGTTGCCCTGGGTGACATCAAAGGCCTCGCTCACTAGAGGATTTCCCCCGATCCCCCTGAGGGATCACATTTCCAACACTATTTACAAAGATGGCCCATGGAATTAGGTTAAAAAATGTTAATATTCATTCAGTCTGGGTGATGAATACATAAGTGGCTGTTAGAATATTTATTCAATTTCCTGTCATTTTGAAATACTTAACAACAGCAACAAGCTGATACCAGCTGACCAGTTCATGTTCATCTCCACTGGCATGACCCTGATCAAAATGGGGAAGCAGGCAAAATGGCCTTTAGTAGCCCTCCAGCGGAGTGACTGCACCCCCTCTTCCCTTTAAGATCCCCCACGCTCTCTCTCAAGTTCTTCAGCCATCCACATCCTTTCTTCAAGGGCTTACTTTTCCTAGGGCTGCCCACCACATTGCGAGAACAATTTGGACCTGAGGTGTGAACCTCCGAGAGTGGCTTAATTTCAATTCGTGCTTCTACTCATGTTCCAAATGGCAGGTGTGTCAGACTCAGGCCTGTGAGTCAAGAGGCTGGTGAGGATATTTTACTGGAGTACGAAGGTGTCACACTGCCCCTGAAACCGCACCAGGCACGAAGCTGCTCCCTGTTGCAGGGGAAAGGTCAGCCCTGGCTCCACGTCACGATGCTCTCTTCCTGCACAGAGCAACTCAGATGATGCCCAAACAACTGCTTGCTTCAGGCATCTCTGTGTGTGGGAGCACAGGTGTTGCTGTCAACTAGTTGGATGAAAAAAGAAATGATGAGTTGCCTTTCTATAAACAAAATAGTTTATTGAGAGAGACTTTTATATCGTTTAACCAGTTTCCTTTATATGAAATCACTTACAGAATAGAATCATATTTAAAGAGAACTTGAAATTATTACCATACGGGGGAAACCAGTATTACCTCCCATCAATGGAAGGTAATTATAAAAAGTGAATACAATGGAAACGAAACAATGTTCCTAAATTCTAGCTGAATTCCCTAGTAAGAATGTCAGTCTAAGACCTGTTTCTCTTTGTTTTAAAAAAGGAAGTGGCCACTTTAAAAACACATTAACACGAAATTCAGATTTCCCCCCTTGATTTAGATTCTAACCAATCTTGAACTGCAAATCTAGTATCCTTTTCTTTCAGTACTTTACTGTGAATGCCTACAATAATCCTTTTTCCCTGTTGTTCAAAGCATTTATTTATTTTTATCTTCTAAGCATTTATTTTTATAATAATTCTTTATACCACAAGTAGTTAGACCCCACACTTTGGAGCTCTGGGCCCTTGCAGATGGTCTTCTAGTCAGACTACCTTATTCTATCCTGGCCTCGAGTCAGAGGCCCAAGCCACCCCCTCCCTGTAAGCTTTGAGTGTCTTCTTCCTCTCAGGGCTATTCTACAAGTCTCGGGCTTTTGTACTTTGCCTTTCCCACCACTTATTCAAGTCTGCACAAAGGCAAATTTTGCCTGGAGAGCAGTCTTCCTAACCCCTGCCTCCAAGTAATTCCAAGGAAGGCTGATAGTGTAGCCTCTTGCAGCCTCCATTTCCTCATCCGTGAATCAAGGAAGTATAGTCATATCTGCCTCACGGACTGTTGCAAGGATTAAATGATTCGATGAAGGGAATGTGCCTTGCACAGTGGCTATAATAAGTGCTCAAGAAGCACTAGCAACCATTGTTAGCCATTGAGACATTAAGTCTGACCCCAGTGCCACCTACTTTCAAGCTCTAAGCTCTTAAACCACCCCCTTAGCCCTTATTACATGCATTCACTGGCTCTTGCAAATGCCAACAAGTGCTTGGTTTACTTAAATTCCTGGTCAGTTATGGTTGATTGTCTGGAATGCCATTTGTGGGTGCATGGTACATCTCAGATGTAAATTAGCCACCAAAGTCAAGTAGCTTGGAAAAGGAGTGTGATTGGAGGATGAGATCTAGTTTTCCCACCTGAGAGGCTCCTGGCTTCCTGGGGAGACCTTTGTTTTTCTTCCTTAGTGGATACCAGGGGCAGCTTCTAAGAAGGGGTATGGCCTTTAGCGCTCAAGGGGCTTTAAAGTGTCCGTGTCCTGAGTACTGGGCAATACATCCACGGTGAGTTCAGGTTCTTTGTGCGCGTCTTTCTTTGCCTTACATACTAGACTCTTCGAGGCCAGGCTCATCCTCTTCTGAAAGGAAGCCAAGCAGAGTCATACAGTAAAGGGAGGTAAACATTCTTTTAAACTAATTTATCAATTTAACACAGCATAGTGGTGTTGGGTTACGGGGTCAACGGCCAGCAGCCACATTCCTCAGTTGTTTGATTGGTGAAATGCATTAACAAACAGGCAGTGAAACTCTTTCTGATTAATCATGTTGATAAGTTTTTTTGTAGTGCATTACAAGCTCTTTTAGTTTAATTTGCTGGGACAGCAGCCTATTCTGGTGAAGTGTCTTAACTTATCTAAAGAAGCGCTAATGAGACGGCTACTGGGCCTGGGCCTTTATTGCCATATCACATAATCGTTAACACGTGTAGCTACTGCTTTCCTGCATTTTGATTCCTTTCTTGAAATGAAGAAAGTGTTTTTAGGGTGAAGGCCTAAGGTAAGTGAGGATGATCCCCAGAAATGTGAAAGAAAAGGAAGGTGCTGTTATTAGCTGTATCTGAAAACATTGTCTTTTTTTCTTTTTCTTTTCTTTTTTAATATATTTTATTGATTGTGCTATTACAGTTGTCCCATTTCTTCCCCATCATTCCCCTCCACCCTGCACACCCCCTCCCACCCACATTCCCCCTCTTTAGTTCATGTCCATGTGTCATAAGTTCTTTGGCTTCTACTTTTCCCACACTATTCTTGTCCTCCCCCTGTCTATTTTCTACCTACCATCTATGCTACTTATTCTCAGTACCTTTTCCCCTCTCTCCTCCTCCCACTCCCCTGCTGCAACCCTCCATGTGATCTACATTTCTGTGTTTCTGTTCCTGTTCTAGCTGTTTGCTTAGTTTGCTTTTGTTTTAGGTGTGGTTGTTAATAGCTGTGAGTTTGCTGTCTTTTTACTGTCATATTTTTTATCTTCTTTTTCTTAGGTAAGTTCCTTTAACATTTCATAGAATAAGGGCTTGGCGATGATGAACTCCTTCAACTTGACCTTATCTGAGAAGTGCTTTATCTGTCCATCCATTCTAAATGACAGCTTTGCTGGATAGAGCAATTTTGGATGTAGGTCCCTGCTTTTAAAGATTTCAAATATTTCTTTCCAGCCCCTTCTTGCCTGGAAGGTCTCTTTTGAGAAATCAGCTGACAGTCTGATGGGAACTCCTTTGTAGGTGACTGTCCCCTTATCCCTTGCTGCTTCTAGAATTCTCTTCTTCATTTTGATCTTGGCTAATGTCATTACGATGTGCCTTGGTGTGTTCTTCCTTGGGTCCAACTTCTTTGGAACTCTCTGAGCTTCCTGGACTTCCTGGAAGTCTATGTCCTTTGCCAGATTGGGGAAGTTCTCCTTTATTATTTGTTCAAATAAGTTTTCCACTTGTTGCTCTTCCTTTTCCCCTTCTGGTACCACTACAATTCAGATGTTGGGACATTTAAAGATGTCCCGGAGGTACCTAAGCCTCTCCTCATTTTTTTGAATCCTTGTTTCTTCATTCTTTTCTGTTTGTTTGTTTCCTTCTTCCTTCTGGTCCACTCCATTGATCTGAGTTCCAGTTTTCCTCCCATCACTATTGGGTCCCTGTGCGTTTTCCTTCACTTCCCTTATTGTAGTCCTCATTTGTTCATGTAATTGATTTTGTGAGCAAAATCAATCAATTCTGTGAGCATCCTGATCACTAGGGCTTTGAACTGTGCATCTGATAGGTTGGCTGTTTCTTGGTTGCTTAGATGAATTGGCTCTGGGGCTTTGATCTATTCTCCTGTTTGAACCATTTTCAGTTTTTTTTTTTTTTTTAATCTGGTCGCGGCTCTTATGTAGTGAGGGGCAGAGCCTTAGGTGTTCCCCAGGGCAGGGCAGCCCAGTTGCTGAGTTGTGATGCTATATGTGGGGGTAGGGTCCGAGAGGGAACAATAGTGCTTGCTCCACGCTCTCTTGGATTCCAGTCCCTTCTGCTGCTTTCCCTAAGCAATTCGGGCCCTTCTGGTGCTGATTTCCACATGGGTGGGCTTGTGTACATCCCAGGACTGTGTGAGCCTCTCCAACAAACTCTCCTGTGAGGCTGGGAGTCTCTCTGGGCACCTCAACCCCCACAAGTGTTTTTAATTGGTGCTTTTAGGCCTCACTTCCTAGTGCTGGGGTCTTGGGTTGCACAGTCTGTCTCGGTGCCCGTTTTCGCCTGGTTTATTTGTGAGCGATTGTGTGACTGTGGTCAGCCACCTTGTGCACCTCACTGGGTCTGCTCGTTGCCTCCCTGCACCCGGTAACTGCCGCTTGTGTGCCTGGGGTGTGCCAATTGCCTCCTGCGTGTCTGGGACCACTAGCTACTGCTTTTTCCTGCTGAGATCCCTCTCCACTGGCCACCAACTCCGCCCCTCTTATTGGTCTGGGTGAATCGCTGTTGACTTCTGTACAATTTAATTTTCTATCTGTTCTGATTGTTTTTTTGGTTCTAAATTTTTGTTGTCCTTAATTTTGGTTATGAGAGGAGGCACAGTGTGTCCACCTACACCTCCATCTTGGCCGGAAGTCCTGAAAACATTGTCTTATTCTCAGGAATAAAAATATTTGAAAACACTAATAATAACTTCAGTGAACACTCATCTTTGAAAGGCAGAGGGAGACAAGTATGCATTTCTCTCAAAATGGGAAAAGTTAGATAAGGGCTCCTCAGCTTTGCCAGTGTTGACGTTTTGGGTTGGACAATTCTTTGTTGTGAGAAGCCGTCCTGTGTATTGTAGGATGTTTAGCCTCTACTCGGTAGATGCCAATAGCTGTCCCTTCATCCATCTGTGGCCATTAAAAAGATCTTCAGACATTGCCCAATGTCCCCTGGTGGGGGTGGAGGAGTAGGGGTGGGACAAAACTGCCCTCAGTTAAGAATCATTCTTCTAGACATAAAGTTCTAAAATCTCAAATAACTGATTACGACTTTCTGTGGATCCCATTCCATCATATTATTGAAGACAAATCTAAACACTGATTTCTTCCAGGGGCCTCTTCTCATTGGGACAGCTTCTTCATTCATTCTCTCTACACCAAGACCTTCAGTCTGCGCTGTCTCCTCCTCCCGCTCCTCCTTCTCTTCCTCCTCCTTCTGAGCACAGAACCTTGTTCTAAGCAAGACTTCAATAATAGCTGGCCACTTAACCAGGGAACTCTTATTTATTTGTTTATTTATTTTTTAGAACCAGGGAATTCTTTCTCCCTTAGGTTTGTGATGCTTCAGAGTCAGTCTAGACCAAATCCTCCAAGTTATCCAGAGATAAAAATAAATATTCTTTAATTCCAAATAAACATGTACCAGGGGTGTCCAACACACAGTCTGTGGGCCGCATGCGGCCCAGGATGGCTATGAATGTGGCTCAACACAAAATTGTAAATTTACTTAAAATATGAGATTTTTTTTGTGTGATTACATGTCACAGGGTATTTAATGTGTGCCCCAAGACAGCTCTTCTTCTTCCAGTGTGGCCCAGAGATGCCAAAAGGTTGGACACTCCTGAAATCATAGTAATTTAAATGGGGTGAGAAGCAGCAGGAAGAAGTGGCAGAATTACAGAAATTAAAAATAGCTCACATCTATTAAACACTTACTCGGTGCCACACGCATCATCTGATTTAATTCAGGTGTTATCCCCATGTCGCAGATGAGGAAATAGAGATTTAGTGAAGTATGTACTTTGCTCCCGTCCTCAGAGCTGAACTGGCCGTCTGTGGACTTGAATGCAGGCAGCCTAACTCTGGAGGGGGCGTGCAGCCCCTCCTTATACAGCTGCAGTCCTGAAAGGGTGGAGGATCACCTTTGAGGCTGGGGACTAAGAGGAGGGGTGGCTTTTCAGGAGTTGTAAGAACAAGTTGGCTGAGTTCTAGAGGCCCCAGCTTTCAACATCTGGGCCTATGCAAATCTTCAAGTGAATGTGGTCCCATTTCTTTGTTTCCATCTGTCTTACTGAAACTGCCCCTGCTTAGCGGTGTGGAGTATTGCTTTCCCAGTTTAGAAAGTTAATTTGTAAAGGCAGCTGAACTGAAGAATATGATTCAAGAGGGTGCCCCAACTAGCAGGTGTTGAGGGGGGAAAGGTGGGGGTAGTGAATGTAGGGCTGGAGAATCGAGAAGTAAGTTGAAATTTTGGCCTTTGAAGAATGTGGGGATGGGGGAGTATGGACAGAGGTCCAAAGCCTGGGCAACACCCATCCCTAAAAAAACCCTATTTTTGCTTATTTTGTATGTCTGATACAAAAACACAAAGAGGTAGTTGTAGTTTCCAATCTCTTGGTGGCAAAACTATATGCAAACATTGACAAGCATTTCCCCATGCCTGCCTTCTATAGGATAAAAGTAAACATGTTTACTGGAGAAAAATTAGAAACAAGAAAGAATGAAAATAAACTGACAACCCTATAACACAACTGCTACGTATTCTGAATCATGCTCTTGTAGGTCACCAAGACAGTGTTCAAGTGAATTGTAGTCAAAGGATTGTTTGAATACGATGGGAAGGAGGGAGGAAAGGAGAGGCCACAGTGAAGGCCAAAATGAACGCAATCGACCCTCTTGTATCAGCTGCCATCGGACTGCTTTTAGAAGCCTCACATACTTTGCAGGATGTCACTTCCTACAGATGGGGCATTGATGAAGCCCCCGCTTCCCCACTGACTGAGGCATCATCTCTACCTCACTGTAAACGCCCTCCCCAAACCTGGAGCACGGCTTCTCGAGAGGACCTTCAAAAACCCTGTACCACACCCCGCCCCAGAGAACCCTTCAGGAGCCAGTCACCTGTGTGTGCCTGAGCATGCCCTCCTGGCACTCTAACCTGGGTAGTGCTCCAAGAGCCACCGCCTTAAAAGTCTCTCAAAATTCCAGCATTCTCTCTAAAAACCACCCCTGCTGAGCCTTCTGGAGGGCTGTACCACTGGAAGGCACGGAAAGATGAAGTTCAACCGTCATTGGGAGAGCTCTGGTTTGGGCTGAGATCTATTGTCAGCCTGTCCTCTGCCCTATTGCTGTGTAACCCGATGTTGAGTGTGTGTGCACATACACACACCCATGGGTTTGCCCATGATTCGTGGCTTAGATGTTTTTCCTTTGAGGATGGGAGATGTTTCTCTCTTAAAATGATTATTTGACTACTACCGACTCCTTGTGTATTCTAGAGATTCCATGCTTATCCAAACATGGCCTTTTTAAGCTGTGCCTTGCGTCCAGAGTAAATTTTTTTAATGGATGACTCCATTTGTCATTCCCTTTGGAGGCTTCCCAATGTCCAGAGGACCAAGACCCAAAGCTCTACAGGTCCACAAACCCTGCCCTGCTCTCCAATCTCCTGTTGAGCCAACTTTTCCTTGCACAGTACTCCAGCCACACAGGCCTTCCCTCCAGTCCTATCTCAGGACCCAGGCCCATGGCGGCCACTTCACCTGCGTGCACTCTCCTCTTCCTTTGCCCAGTGCACCTTCTTCAGGTATTTACATGCCAGTTCCTCACAGAGGCCTCCCTGGCTTTCTCCTCTAAACTGAGTCCTTCCCTATCCTCCCAGCACAGCCAGATTACTTCCTCTGGAGCATTTTCTTAACTTGTGGTTATATATTTATTTGTGTCATTATACATTTAACGTTTGTCTCCAACTAGACTATAAGCTCCCTGAGGGCAGGGACTCCAGCATCCCACATGGAGATGGCATGCGATGTCCCTCAGATCCCATAATTACCATTTTTTTGTGGTGAGAATAATTAATATCTAGTCTCCTAGCAGTGTTGATGTTTGTGATACAGTATTGTTGTCTATAATCATTATACTGTGCATTAGATCGCCAGGACTTATTTATCTACTAGCTGCAAGTCTGTGCCCTTAAACAGTCTCTCTCCTATCCTCCCATTCCCCAGCCCCCAGTTACCACCATTCTACACATTGTCTTTATGACTTCTGCTTGTTTAAATTTCACATATAAGTGATATACAGTACTTGTCTTTGTCTGACGTACCTCACTTAGCATAATGTCCTCCAGAGCCATCCATCCATGTTGTTGCAAATGGCAGGATTTCTTTTCTCTTTATGACTGAGTAATATTTCATTTTATATATATATATATATATCTCAATATATCACATTTTATTTATCTATCATGAATAATGCTGCAGAAAATATGGGAATGCATATACCTCCTCAATATCCTGTCTTCATATCCTTTGGATACATGCCCAGAAGTGGAATTGCTGGCTCACATGATAATTCTACTTGTAATTTTTTGAGGAAACTCCATACTGTTTTCCATAGTGGTCTAATCATTTTACATTCCAACAAACAGTGCAGAAGACTTCCCTTTTCTCCACATCCTCATCAACGCTTCTCTTGTCTTCTTGATTGTACCACTGTAACAGGTGTGAGGTGATATCTCATTGTGGTTTTGATTTGTATTTCCCTGACGATTAGTGAGGTTGAGCACTTTTTTTCCCATGTACCTATTGCCCATTTGGATGTCTTCTTTGGAAAAATATCTATTTAGTTTCTCTGATAATTTTTTAATCAGGTTGTTCTTGCTTTGTTGTTGAGTTGTATCAGTTCTATATCTACTTTGGATATTAACTCCTTATCTGTGTTTGTCATGTATACTAGTATAAATACATTTAATTTGGCGAGCACAGATGCAGGACATTGTGCTGAGAATTTCACATACATTGTTTTATTTAAGTCTCTCCATAGCCCTATAATGCAGGTATTATTATATCAGATTTATACATAAGGACACTGACATTTGACTTACCCAAGATCATATAACAAAGTAGTAAAAATGGTACTTGAACCCTGCTTGATTTGTTTCTAGAACCTATACATATAACCACTATCTTATGCTCCTTTGTTTTGGGAGGAGGGGTCTGTTCAGTTTTGGGGTCTCTATCCAGACCTGGGTACCCATTGCACAAATTGCAGACTTCTATAAAATACTTCCAGTCTCCTTGAAGGAATTTTCCTCAGCTTCCCTTTTGTTCATATTTGCTGCCTTCATAATGTATAACTAGCAATCAGGAATTCTTCTTGGATAGTGTGGCAACTGACCGCTCTTTCTTAGTCTGACCACAGTTCACGCTTCTGTTACAAGCCCCAGAACAACAACCATGGCCTTTCATCTCTGCCAACCTCATTGCTCAGGTGAACTGCTATTAAAAAAAAAACAAACAGACTTCCGGCCAAGATGGAGGCGTAGGCAGACACACTGTGCCTCCTCTCACAACCAAAATTAAGGACAACAAATATTTAGAAACAAGAAAACAACCAGAACTTATAGAAAATTGAACTGTACGGAAGTCCAACAACCATTCATCCAGACCGGTAGGAGGGGCGGAGTCGCAGCGGGAGAAGGTGGAGGTGCGGGAGCGCAAGCAGCAGCGGCTGGCAGTTCCCCGGTGCACAGGCGGCGGCTGGTGGTCCCCGGGCCCACAGGCAGCAGCTGGTGGACCCCGGGCACAGGGGGACAACTGTGCAGACCCAGTGAGGCCGCACAAGGTGGCTGGCTGACCAGGTGGTCCCACTTTCGTGCATGCAGACGGTCCAGGCAGAGGGGAAGTGGCGGAAGGGACTGAATCCAGGAGAGAGCGGAGCAGGCGCCATTGTTCCCTCTCAGACCCCACCCCCACATACAGCGTCACAACCCAGCGACTGGGCTGCCCCGCACTGGAAAACACCTAAGGCTCCACCCCTAATTACGTAATAGCCAGGACCAGACTAAAACCAAACCAAACCAAAACAAACAAACAAAAAAACCCCACCAAAAATGGCTCAAACTGGAGAAAAAGTGAAAATCCCAGAATCGATTCCTCTAAGCAGTGAAGAGATAGCCAACCTATCAGATGCACAGTTCAAAGCACTGGTCATCAAAATGCTCACAGAATTGGTTGATTTTGCTCACAAATTAGATGAAAAAATGCAGGCTACAATACGTGAAATGAAGGAAGATGCATGGGGAACTGATAGAAATGGAAGGAAAACTGGGACTCAAATCAATGGAGTGGACCAGAAGGAAGGAACTAACAACCAAACAGAAAACGAGGAAGAAACAAGAATTCAAAAAAATGAGGAGAGGCTTAGGAATCTCCGGGACATCGTTAAACGTCCCAACATCCAAATTATAGGGGTCCCAGAAGGGGAAGAAGAAGAGCAACAAGTGGAAAACTTATTTGAACAAATAATAAAGGAGAATTTCCCCAATCTGGCAAAGGAAATAGACTACCAGGATGTCCAGGAAGCTCAGAGAGTCCCAAAGAAGTTGGACCCAAGGAGGAACACACCAAGGCACATCGTAATGACATTAGCCAAGATTAAAATGAAGCAGAGAATTCTAGAAGCAGCAAGGGATAAGGGGACAGTCGCCTACAAAGGAGTTCCCATCAGACTGTCAGCTGATTTCTCAAAAGAGACCTTACAGGCAAGAAGGGGCTGGAAAGAAGTATTCCAAGTGATGAAAGTCAAGGACCTACAACCAAGATTGCTCTACCCAGCAAAGCTGTCATTTAGAATGGAAGGGAAGATAAAGTGCTTCTCAGATAAGGCCAAGTTCAAGGAGTTCATCATCACCAAGCCCTTATTATATGAAATGTTAAAGGGACTTATCTAAGAAAAAGAAGATACAAATACGACAGTGAAAAGACAGCAAACTCACAGCTATTAAGAACCATACCTAAAACAAAAGCAAACTAAGCAAACAGCTAGAACAGGAGCAGAACCACAGAAATGGAGATCATATGGAGGGTTAGCAACAGGGGCATGGGAGGAGGAGAGAGGGGGAAAAGGTACAGAGAATAAATAGCATAGACGGTGAGTAGAAAATAGACGGGGAGGGCAAGAATAGTATGGGAAATGTAGAAGCTAAAGAACTTATGACACATGGACATGAACTAAAGAGGAGGAATGTGGGTGGGAGAGGGTGTGTAGGGTGGAGGGGAATGATGGGGGATAAATGGGACAACCGTAATAGCATAATCAATAAAATATATTAAAAAAAACAGAATATACAAAAGCTCATTAGGATTTTTTTCTTTGACCACGTCTCACAGCTGTCCATAAGAGAAGACAGGAACTTAAAAAGAACTAAGACAAGAAAGTTGTACATAATGGGATTTGGGGGGACTGAAGCCACTTCAGTTTAACAGGATGAAGAATGTAATTCTCTAGGAAGCTGGGGCAGAAGGTGATGGCAGTGATAGTTTCCATGGTCCTACAATCACAAGAATGAACAAGAGTTGACTTCAATAATTTTTTGTTTTGGATTCAAGTGAGATCATTGGTTTGGAATTCTTGGCCAGTGTGGTATTATATCTTACCTTTTACTCTAAGCAGCCCATAGTTTTTATAAGACGAACTCACCAATAATAATAACTCATATTTGTTTGCATTTACCCTTGATTATTTCAGGCACATTTTAGACCTTCTTGCATTTAATCCTCACAATCACCCCGTGAGGGAGGCACTATCATTACTGGCATTTTACAGACGACAAGCTGGAGGCCCACGAAGGATAAATAACTTGCTCAAAGTCACAGAGTTAGTCAGTTGTAGAGCCTGGATTCAAAACCAAGCAGCCTGATTCCAGGTGGGGCTCTTAACCACTGTGTGATGTGCCCTCTAAATTCTTGTGGGAAAATTAAGAATGCTTATGCATTCCATTTTTTCTTTTTTATTGAATTTATTGGGGTGACATTGGTTAATACAATTATATAGGTTTCAGGTATGCAATTCCATAATACATCATTTATATATTGTATTGTGTGCTCACCACCTCAAGTCAAATCTCCTTCCATCACCACTTACCCCCCCATACCCTCTTCTACTTCCCTTACCCCTCTCTTCCCCCTTTCCCTCTTGTAATCACCATACTGCTTATAAGACACATATATGTCTGTGACTATAAGGGTTTTTTTTTTTTTTTTCTTAATCCCTCATCTTTTTCACTCAGCCTCACAAGCTCCCTCCCCTCTGACATCTGTCAGTCTGTTCTCTATCTATGAGTCTGTTTCTATTTGTTTGTTAGTTTATTTTATTCATCATGCAATCTATTTTACGCATAAAGCTTCTTAGGCAGCAAATGCTTAGAATGCTTCTTGCCTACTTTTTATTGCCAAGACTGGGCTTTTTCCCAGGACACTCTTGACTTCTGTCCCACCTCCACTCCTCCTCTGGGGGGACTGAGTGAGTTACCTGGTAGAAGAGAAAAGGGGCCTGCAGGGCCTGTCTTCTTTCTCTCATTCCTCCTTGAGCTGGACTCAGCCGATAGAGGTGACACATTTTGATCTGTTCCTCCAGGGGTGGATCTCCTGAGTCGGGAGGGGGTGGGAAAGCTTTTGGAGGTCCAGTGCTCCAGAGTATGTACTCTGCCTGTATTTGGTGTTTGGTGTGGAGGCCCCATGTAAGCCATGGCCTCTGCAGCAGCTTCATAAAGGGGGTATTTTCACCCCTATTTGATTCCTTTGTCTTCTTTCTCAGTTGATCTAGAACTGAGATGGAGAAGAGGGCTGTTCCGTATCCCCATGACCCCCTCATCCAAGAGCTATGGGGGGAAATAAAGATATACCGATAGGTAACATCACATGGATGAAGGATTCCTGATATAACATCCTATCAATCCACCCTGTTCCAAGGTAACCAGCTCATCAATTAGGCTAAAGAATGGGAACATAGCAGGTACTTTGCTTACATGATCTCATTTAACTCCTATAACATTCAGGTGAGGTGGGATTTATTATTCTTGTGTTACTTATAAGGAAACTGTATTTTACCCCATAAATACTGGGTGTGGCCCATAGGCCAGGTTTTGTTCCAGGAGGCTCAGCAAGGTAATGGAAATTGCTCAAGGTTACATAGCTGATCAGTGGAAGAACTAGAGAGTGAACCCAGGTCTGACCAATGCCACAGGTTAGGCATTCCTTGGAGAGAAGGGAGAATGGGAACAAATAAAGTAATAATAAACATGTTGAAGCCCTGATTTTATACCAGTTTGTAACTTTATACCATTCAGTGCTGTGTGCATTATCTCATTAAATCCCTGTGTCGCCCTTATAAAGAAGGCATTTTTTTTCATTATATGCACAAAGAATCAGAGATTCAATGATGTTAAATAATTTTCCAGAGGCCACATAGTACATGGTAGAGTTCCAGTGGCAATCCAGGTTCTCCTCATTCCAAACCTTTAGCTCCTGACAAGAACTGTCTTTGTTTTTCTGGAGCTTACAAAGGTAGTTGAGAGAGATAGCCTCTGATATGACACCAGAGCACCTTGAAACCATTAATTGACAAATGCACATGAACCTGGTGGGTGTGCATGGAGGTAATGGGGGTTGGGGAGGGAAGCCAGAGGAAGAGGTATGGGTGAGAAAGGGGTGGCGGGATGATCAGCATTGGGTAGGTTCACCAAGTCTTCATGGAGAAAAATTTTCAGCTGATACATGCTTTATGATGGTAAAAAAAATAATATAGCAAGTATGAGAATCGGAGATAATTTTTGAAGGGCATGCTTTTGCGCATGGTACGTCAGTCATTAAAAAGAAGTGAAGCAACAGCAGCAACAAGAGAAGCCCCTCCCCTCTGATAGTGAGGAACTTCGGCAAGGCGATGGGCTCCATCCAGGTCTTGAGGGGTCTGTTTGGGTGGTCAATGCATTCAAGATGCTGAAAACCCTGGGTCTTCCCATGGCTTTCAGTTAACTAGCTGATGACAATGGGGAGTCAATTTTTCTGGACCTTGAAACCCTTATCTCTAAAATAAGGAAGTGGCATATGTATTCCCCACAGTTCCACCTAGCAATAATATTTTTTCTCCTCCCCTGCAGGGTAAGGAAAACTAGCAGGTTTTCCCAGAATGTTTGGGACCTAGATGGTGGTCAATATATTTTTGTTGAATTAAAAGCAATGATACTAAGTGAAAAACAAATTCCTCTACATAGTAGGCACGTCCTGTTTGCTGTAATTTTGTTGCTTATGTTCTATACTTCATCTGTCCTTGCCTCTGAGTTTTCAAACTTGTCATTTTCTTATTGGGGAAACTTCTCCCCACAAACCACTCTGCTTCCCTCATTCTGAGTTGCATCTAGAATGGGATCAATCACTCTGTGAATCCCTTGGATGCTTAATTATTCTTACATTGTCATCTAATTTTCTAGTTCTCAGCTTCTGCTGAATTGGCTACATGCTTATTCCACATTTTTTATGTAATGGATATGTGGAGAAACTCACTCCTTTGGTAGGTGAACAAATACCTGTATGAGAATGTATATAAAACCACATGGTTGAAAGATCATCACCTAAGGACAGCAGGCTCAAATTTTGAAGTTGATTTTAAAATTAAGTGGATAGAGTGATAAGAATAATATTTCAAGAAGGAAAGATTCTGCCCTGGCGAGTGTGACTCAGTTGGTTGGAATGTCATCCCAGTGAAGGGTCTCAGGTTCAATTCCAGGACATATACCCAGGTTGTAGGTTTTATCCTCTTTTGGGACATGTACAAGAAGGCAACCAATTGTTCTCTCTCCGCCCCACTTGGCCCCACCGCTTCCTGTCTCTCTAAACACAATGAAAAAACTATCCTTGGGTGAGGATAAAAAAAGAGAAGGAAAGATTTTTCCCAATGCCTTTTTAAAGCAGATATATTTAGTACCATAAAGATAAAACAACCATATATTTGATGGAATTTTTCACTTTTCATCCACATGCTTAGCACTATACATGCTAAGTAACATCTCTCTGCTCAAAATTCCAACATGAAATAGATCACTTCTACCTAGGCTTCTGAGATTGACTCAGAGCCTCAGAATCCAGTTGATCTGGTTGCCTGTGGTAGTAGGGTGGCAGACACTCCTGGTTGGCCTCCTGATCTCCAATCTCCTGTTACTTCCCACTAGCAGAGTTCCCGTGGTGGTTAGGGCAGCAGTGTGCCCATTTAAGAGCATGCACCTACCTAGACTCCCTAGAAGCTGGAGTGGCCACAGCCCAGGTCTGACCAAGAAGATACAGGTAGAAGTTTCCTGAGTGGGGTTTCCAGGAAAACCATTGTTTTCCTTATAAAAAGATATCAGTCCAATTGGCACATGCATTTTGCCCTTAACTCTTCCCCTTCTCTCTGGCTGGAGTTATAAAAACCATGTTGGAGGGGTAGCAGCCCAACTTTTTGAATCCAAGGAAGTAAGTCAGACACTAAGAGTGGCAGAGCAAGAAGTCAGAATGAGCCATGACTGGTGTGGCTCAGTTGCTTGGGAGTCATCCTGCAAAGCGAAAAGTTGCTTGTTCGATTCTTGGTCCAGGCACATGCCTGGGTTGAGGGGTCAGTCCCAGGTTAGGTGCATATGAGAGGCAACCAGTCAATGTTCCTCTCCCTCTCTTTCTCTCTCCCTCCTCCTCTCTCTAAAGATAAATAAATAAAATATATTAAAAGAGAAGAAGCTAGAAGGAGCCAGGGACCTGGCTGACTGCCTTAAACAGCTGCTTCAGCCCTACCTCAAAATTCTGTTATGAGAGAAAAAGAAAACCTCTATTTGGTTAAAGCTGTGGTCAGTTACTTTCAGCCAAGTGAAGTCCTAACTGATGTAAATGTAAAATTTAAAAAAAAAAAACATGAAAATATTAGGCTTCAAGGAAAACTTTACGTGTCTTGAAGATATTGACAATCAAATGCATCAGGCCATAAATATATTTTACTGAACTTTGGTCTATTCAGATTTTGTCAGTGATTGCTTGAGTCTTTTCCCTACTTTCCTCCTTCCTTCCTTCCTTCCTTCCTTCCTTCCTTCCTTCCTTCCTTCCTTCCTTCCCTTTTTAAACAAATTTTGTCAAGCACCTTCTATACTATCTATGTGCTAGAGATAAAATGATGAGCAAAACAGGCATGATTTCTGCCTTCAAATAACCATAGAAATACATAATTATAAAACAATATAAATACAATGAAAAGAAATACAGGGAAGAATGTGAACACGAAAATGAAAAAACAGATCTAGTCTGAGGAGGCTTCTCTGAGGAGCTAGGTTCTGAGCTAAGACTAGAAGGATGACCAGAAATGTATTAGGCAAAAGTGGTAGATGGAGCGAGAAGAAGAAACAACATGTATAAAGCCTTCAAAGCTGCAGAGAGCAGAGCACTTTTGAGGAACTGAAAGTAGTCACCTGTGACTGAAATACTGAGAATAAAGACAAGTGCAAAATTAGGCTGGAGAGTTAAATGGGCCAGATGATGTAGGTACCTGTAGTTAGTTTATGTTAAGGGTTTGGGTCTTTATCCTAAGAACAATGGAAAGTCACTGAATATCCTAAACATTAAAGAATGACCTGGGCATAGTTGAGTTAAAAAATCCAAATGCCATTCTATCCTAGTTTCTCTGCTTCCAGGGTATCCCACATAGGAAACCAGAAGAGTCTTTTTCAATCAGTGCCTTATCATGCCACCCTCTCCTCCACGTGCACACACACCTTAGCTAGTTCTCAAAATGTAGAATATGCATATGGACAGTTCAGACGTAGCTAAGAACTAGGAAACCAGAAGACTATGTAAGAATAAGGAAGAGTGCAAGGGATTCATAGAATGCATAGGAGATGTGAGGCTAGAAGTGATGTGGGAAGCCTGGTTAGGTACCAGATAGAATACAAGGTGAGAGAGGATGACAATTTGAATTTGAGAGTAGCTGTGGAGATGGAAGCAATTTGTGAGATTTGAATATGATTTAGAAGGTAAAATCAGGAAGTCCTGGAGATGGATTAGATACAGAGGTTGTGCGGTTGGAGAATGCAAGAAAGACTCCTAGATTCTGGCTTGCAGATTGGATGGCTGGTTAGCCATCCAATTTGGTTGGGGAAGGGGTGGGGTGGCAGCGGTGGTGGTGGTAGCACTTACAAAGAAAGGAAACTTAGAGGAGGCCTGAGTTGGGTGGGGAGCATTATGATGAGTTTCCACTGAACACGTTGGGTGTGAGGAAACTTGAGACATTCATGTGGTATGTCACATAGGCAAGCGTGGGTAGAGGCCTGACACTCAGAGAAGTCTGGGCTGCAGGCATCAGCATTTAGGTGGTGAATGAAGTTATAGACCATGAGATTGTATAAGGAGAGAGGACAGAAGGGGAAGAGATGGGACTTTAGGACCAAGTTGATATAAAGATGAATAATCTTGTTCTCTTTCTCAGGAAGCTCATGACTTGGTGAAGGTGATGAGCTACGTACACGTGTAATTACAGTGTGGATGAAAAAGGACTTGGATCCTCTAGTGCCATAAAGGAGGCCTTCAGGGGAGAGAGACACTACACCAGTTGATGGGATCAGAGACTGCTTCATGGAGAAGCATTTAAGAACATCTTTGTTAGATAGCCAGAATAAAATGAGGTAGATAAGGGGAGCCATGGGCTTTCAGGTAGTGAGAAAGACTCAACAAAAGATTTGAAGGCTAAAAACAAGACAGATGGGGGGAGCTTCAGTATTTTCAGTTTATCTAGAGATGAGGTATTCGTAGGGGACTCATGCAAAGGTGGGTTGGAGCCAGATTGAGGAGGGCAGTGAAAGCCAGGCTCAGGTACTCTGCCTGCAGGAGTAGGGACCTAGCTAAGTTGTGTGTATACGTGGAGGAGAGGGTGACGTGATAAAGCAGTGATTGAAGAAGACTCCTCTGGTTTCCCATGTGGGGTCTACTGAAGAGGACAGATGCTGGAGGCAGGGAGACCAGGTAGAAGGCTGGAGTGGAGTATCTCAGAGATTGTTTAAATAAAATGACTGAACTCCTTACCTAGTTAGTGCAAATAAAAAGGTGAGTTACTGAAAAAAATATGAAAACCTCAGGGAATGCAGTTCTGAAAGTCCACTGGGCTCCTAGGACGTGGACAGGGGTCAGAGTCTCTCTGAGCTTCTCTCTCTCTCTCTGGAGACACAGGGTCTCCCACCTTTGCTTCTCCCAGCACTGCTGTGTTCTTCGCAGACCCGCTTTCTCTGTGAGCCCATTTCTGTCCCTCTTCTGAACCTCTTGTGAAAGTATGATTTTGTTGCCCATGACCTCCCTTTGACATTACTTCCTGTTCTTGTTTTGGCGATGCTATTTTCCTCCTTTCTTGGACCTTGCCACATTGGTGTTCTTTGAAGGCTTTTTATTCTCTGTTTGCTTTCTGTATTTATTCTCTGGGGTTGTCATAACAAAGTATTACAAACTAGGGGGCTTACACAACAGAAATCTACTGTCTCACAGCTCTGGGGACATGAAGTTGAAACTCAAGATGTTGCCAAGTTTGGTTCCTTGGCTTATGAAAGCATCACCCTGATCTCTGCCTTTATTGTCTTGTGGAGATCCCCTGTGTGCATGCCTCTGCATCCAAATTTCCCCCACTATAAGGACACCAGTCATATCATCTTAAATGATTACATCTGTAACGATCCTAGTTCCAAATAAGGTCATATTCTGAGGTTCTGGGGATTTAGGAAGTCAATATATGAATTTGGGGGAGGATACATTTCAACCCATAACACGTCTAAGCATTGTGTTCCCTTGGTCTCATCCTTAGCTCCCTGTGAGAAGCTCCATCCAAATCCATGCCTTTACCACATCACCTCTACAGTGAGAATAGATACTCCAAGGCATTTTTCTCTAACCCAGCGATTTTCAACTAGTGTGCTGCAAGAATTTTCAAAACATGCAATACCTGACTATTTAGTCAGGCTCACTGACTTCTTTTCTCTTAGATTGTCTAATAAAATAATGACAACAACCAATGCAACAATAGCTGTTCAGTGTGAATTAATCAAAATTATACCTTTTTTTGTAAGATCAGCAAATATATGTGTGTGTGTGTGTGTGTGTGTGTGTGTGTGTGTGTATCTCACAGGATTGTGGTAATTAGTTTATGTATGCTGTGAGATGAAAACCTTGAAAACTGCTGCTCTAACCCAATCCTCTCCTACTGAATAAGGAGGGATGGATCCAATTACCCAGTGGACATATTTGGAGATTCACAGGTCTTGTTAAATACATAGTGTCTCAAACTGAATTTATCTTTTCCTCAAAACCACTCATTCTTCTGCGTTTCCTGTGTCAGAGATTGGCTCCATCATCCATCTGTCTCCTCCAGCCCACCCTGGAAATTATCCTGGAGGCTGGCTCTAGGTTACCATCTCCAACCGCCTTTCAGTCACCAAGTCCTGAGAATTCTACTTCTTCCATAGCTGGTGTGTGGCTCTTTTTCCCTTTATTCCTATTGCTACATTTCCTTGGTTTAGTTTACCTCTTTTAACTTGAATTACCATGATTAATAAGGACAATAACCTTTCTGCTGTAGGCCCATGTGGCTACCGTTGAAATATGCAAATTCACAAAACCTGGGAAGGTGGTCCTAGTCCTGGCCGGATGCTACTCTGGATGCAAAGTGGTCATCATGAAGAGCGTTGATGATGGCATCTCAGACGGCCCTTACAGTCATGCTCTGGTGGGTGGAACTGACAGCAACTGCTGTGGGCAAGAAGAAAACTACCAAGAGGCCAAAGGTCGAGTCTTTTATGAAAGTCTATAACTATAATCACCTCATGCCCACAAGGTACTCTGTGGCTATCCCCTTAGACAACACTGTAATCAACAAGGACCTCTTCAGAGACCCTGCTCTGAAATCTAAGGCCTAGTATGAAAGCAAGGTCAAGTATGAAGAGAGGTACACGGCTGGTAAGAACAAATGGTTCCTCCTGAAGCTGTGGTTTTAGATCTTTTTTTATTTCAGTTATTAAACATCGAAACTAAATAAATAAATAATAATGACAATAACAAACATTAATCGAGTGTTTACTGTGTGCCAGGCCCTCACATAAAATGCTTCATAGTCTTGTCTCTCTTTAATCTATACTGATTCCAGAAAGATCTTTATAAACACAAATGTAGCAAGTATAAATATTTAGTCCCCAAAATTTAGATGATCAATAAAAATATAATTTTTTCCTATAATTCAACTCAATGATTATTTTAAACTTTCATTTTATCTGATGGCAGAAAACATAATCTCAGATCATTCTGAGTAAATATGTAGTTTCTGTGCTGTGCTTTTCATTTATAATTTTTTAATATTATAATTCTTCCTAGTAATACTATTGCTGCTACTACTATTGAGCCCATCATCATCATCATCATTTTTCTTGGCTGCATAGTATTTCAATATGTGAATATATCACGTCTTTTAGCCATTTCCCTATTTATGAAACTTTAGATCATTTGCAGTCTTTTGCTATTACAAAATCTTTGTGACACATTTTTGTGTAAATGTTCTAGTATAACTGTTGGGTAAATTCCCTGAAATAGAAATCCTGTATCAAAGAGTATGTACATTTTAAATTTTGATAGCAATTGCTAAGTTGTCCTCCAAAGAGCCTGTACTAATTTATACTCCCACAGATACAAAAATGCCTGCTTCTCCTCATCGGCATCAAAAGTGGGTATTGTAAAACTTTTAAGACTTTGCTGTATTTTTTCTTAATTATATTTCTTAAATTATGAGTGAAGATGGGCATTTTTTCATTATATACTGTTTTTTAACCTTTTTTTCTCCATTGAATTTAACATGAACATCTTTTCATTTAAATGAGTATTCATCACTCCAAATGTACTTTTGGGAAGTTTATTTCTAGTTACAACACTAGACAGAATCTTTTAAAAAATAAAAGTAGGAAAAACTACAATAACAAAATTTTTAAAGATTTTATTTAGTTTTTGGAGAGGGGAGAAGGGAGGGAGAAAGAAAGGGAGAGAAACATCAATGTGTGAGACAAACATTGATTGGTTGCCTCTAGCACAGACCCGGACTGGGAACTGAACCCTCAACACAGACATGTGTCCTGACCAGGAAATGAACCAGCAACCTTTTGCTTTTCGGGATCGCTCAACCAACTGAGCCACATCGGTCAGGGCTACAATAAAAAAAATTTCTAAATGAATGAATGAATGAATGAATGAATGAAGGGTGTTTCTGACAAAAAATTCTTAGGTGGATTCTAAGCCTTAGAATAAACAATAAACCAGGAGTCTGAGCCAGCTGTGCCCCAAAGAAATACAATGTGAGTCACAAATGCACATTATATATGTGATTTAGATTTTCCAATAGCCACATTTAAAAAAGTGAAAAGAAATAGATAAATTTAATTCAATAATATATTTTAACCCAATATTTTAAAAATAGTATCATTTCAATATCTAATCAATATGAAATTATTGACACAGTTTACATCCTCTTTTTGTTCTAAGTCTTGTAAATCCAGTGTGTACTTTACATTCGCAGCACGAATTTGATGGGACACATTTCAAGTGCTCAGTTGCCACATGTGGCCAGTAGCTACCGCATTAGATGGCATAGATTAGTTGTAAAGAAACTTCTCAGTGCATGGAAGCTACAACTAACACCCAAATAGCTTAAAATTGCACATGACAGCTTGCCTAGTGTTTTGAGGCCAAGTTCAATGCCTTTTAGAAAGAAGGTACTCAAAGTTTATTTTTCTAATTGAGTTATTTTTATTTTTTCAATTGAATGTTCATACTTGTTTTATGGAGATATGGTCAAAATGCCTCATTGTAGCAATGAATCATTTTGTTAGTCATGTAACAAAAAACAATTCATACATTTTACTTTGTTTCTCAGAAATGAGAGATGTTTTAAGAATGTGTTTTCATAAGATTTGCCAAAATTTTTCATCACACAATAGCTTTTTTTTCCCTCTTCCTTTTGGACAATTGTTGAGTTGATGAAGTTTTTAAGATAGGTAGGAACAGATGTGTTGATTCAATTTGGGAAGGTAAAAACAATTTGACTTGAAGAGAAGCTTTCAGAGAAGTGACAGTCTCCCAGGGGTGTTTGCATCCAGTTTTAGGAAATGAATCGTCAGTGGACTTTGTGATTGGATTAAGAGCCAGCAACACTTGGGCAAACTCTGATAGTCCTCCAAATATCACAATGAAGTATTAGGACCAAACTCCCTAACTTGACATTTTTAAAAAGAATTTACATTTTAATTATTTGCCCCCACGATTGACCCTTTAGGTAATTGTTAATCCCATATACTTCTCTTTAATTTCTTTTTTAAGATTTTATTTATTTATTTTTAGAGAGGGGAAGGGAGGCAGAAAGAGAGGGAGAGGAACATCAATGTGTGGTTGCCTCTTACATGTACCCAGCTGGGGACCTGGCCCACAGCCCAGGCATGTGCCCTAGGCTAGGAATCGAACCAGCGACCCTTCGGTTCTCAGGCTGGCACTCAATCCACTGAGCCACACCAGTCAGGGCTACTTCTCTTTAATTTTAATGCTCCAAAATCTACCAATTTATGAAAGGAAAAGAAGCATTCTGTGAAGTCATGTAATTGTAGTATAATCACATTATAATACGATGTGAGAAAGAAATTCTTTTCATTATAATGATATTAGTGCTCAATTCAAACCTGGAGGCACTGACATATTAGAAATGGACTTGGAAAATGCTAGTCAGAATAGCCCTATCTGCCACCTAATTCAATCCAATCCATTCTTCTTACAAATTAAAAAGTGACTCAGAGAGGCAGACACTTACTTAAATCACAGCTATTTTGAGGTCTAGATTTCAGGTTTCCTGATGCCTAGACCAACAGTTCTCTTAAGTATGAATTATAGCATTCTAATTTACTGAGCCAGCACTTGCTCAGTGCTAGGCTCTGGGCTAAGTGCTTTTCATAAACGTCAACAATTTACAAAGTCCTTGCAATATGAAGTATTTCAAATTTAAAACAAACAAAAAATCATCACTTTTCTCTAACAGTTTTTTTTCTTGAAGCTACATTTGCTTTCTTAAACAAAAGTTGCTGATGCACAAGACATTCTCTACCTCCAGAGTCAGGTCTGCCAAGGATACCTAGGTATACACCACTGGGCTGTGTTTGGATAGCTAATTAAGCAATAACTTATTCACAACTCAAGATCAATATATTTCTATTAAGGCTGCAGAGAGGTTTGAAAAGCATAGCTTTTTTCTTTTCTTCCCTTTGTTTGTTCACAAATAATCTTTCCTTCCCTCCCTCCCTTCCTTCCTTCCTTCCTTCCTTCCTTCCTTCCTTCCTTCCTTCCTTCCTTCCTTCCTTCCTTCCTTCCTTCCCATTCTAGCAAATAAGGTGTTAAAACCATTTTGTGCTGAGATTCTAAATTCTTTTTGATTTGTCTTGGACATGTAGGATGTTGGAAATGCAAGGGCATTAGGCATCATCTGAAGGGGAGAGGAGGCCCAAAGAGCTTGAGGCTTTTATATGTGGTCAGAGAAATGAAATTACACCCAGGTCAGAAAGCTACCACATAGCAAGAGTGCTATCAACCCCAAGTGGAAATCCATCACAACAGCAAAGGAGGTGTTATCCTTTTTTAATAACTTAACTGAATCTCAAACCAGCAAGTTCTCCAGCTTCACTTGAAAGAGGCCAGATCCATTGTCAGGAGCCTCAGAATGAAAACCATCCCATGTAGTTTTTGATGTACATATATTTGCATGTTTACTTTAGTATTTGCCTCCTGAGCTAGACAGGAAAGAGAAAGTAGGGGCTCTCTTTTTCTTCATTCACTATTGTATTTCCTAGCACATAGTAGGCACTCAATAAATATTTGCTAAATTAGTGAATGAACGAATGCATTCACAGAAAATTCCCAGCACAGTCAGCTCTTGTTGGTTGTTTAATTATGACACAATTTATGAGAATGCTTAGTGAAACTGTCACTTTGACCCTGTTTTGGTGTTGTGAAAATCGCTATTGGTCCTTCTGCGAGTTGGCAACTATTCCACTGTGTGTTTAGACCAAATCGAACTCTTTAATGACTCAGTGGGAACACCACTGAGCCAGTTAATGCAACCTCAGTTCTCTCAATCTGAGTTCTTGGTGAACTGCGGGGAAGTTCTCCTGGCTAAGAAGATACCTGAGATTTTTGAGTTGGAATGAAAATATCCTTAAGAGAGAAAAATCAACTGAATCTCAAGTGGTTGATTTTGTCCATGAATAAAAGTCAGAATGAAGTCATGTGTGGAATTACTATACTACCTAGTCAGCTGACTGCAATCAGATTTGCTTAGCTGTTGCTGGGACCACATGAAGAGGGGGTTATTTATTAGGAACAGAATAGTTCCTTTTACATTCTGTAGCAATCATGTCTCTCTTTTTTTTTCCTTCCAGTCCATGGAAAGTGTTATCTCAGGCAGCTTTGTGCAGGAAGTTGGGTTTATCACTTCCTCACAGTTGCAGTTTGTCTAGGACTTAACTACATGCTATCAGATTACATCAAAATGTAGGCCTTTGTGTGTTTAACTCATCAAAGGAGTGGACCCTCAGGACTTGATATCACTTCACTGCATATGCAGCCATGTAGCAAAACAAAGCCTATCTAAACAGGACAGAACTATTTCTGTTGTGCGGCAGCTCCGCTAGCTCGAGCTTGCAGAAATGGTTGGGTTTCAGGTGTCTGCAGTGTTTCACTTCTTGTTTTTATATTTATCTCTTTTTAGAATTGCAGTCATTTGCCTGGTTGTATGCAAGGAAGGAAAACCCCAAATACTACCTACAAGAGAGGAGACAAGATTGCTCCAATCCAGAGTGTCAGTGGGAGGCAGCACTAACCTTTACTTCATCATCTTGATTTTCACTTGAGAAACCCAGTAGCTGCTGTTATAGTCTGGCATTTGGAGCTGACCGGCCACACAAGGGGTTTGAATCCTGGCTCCTCTGTTTCCTGGTTGTGTGTCCTTGATCAAGTTATTTCACCCCTCTGAACTTCACTTTCCCCACCTGCTAATGGAGAAAGTGGTGACACCTGCTTCATAGCCCTGTGCTATGCAATAAATGGTATGAATTAAATAATATGTGCACAGTACATATGGAACCTGCTGTGCTCACCGTGGGAAGGATCTCAGTACTGTGAAGCCTGAAGGGCACTGTGAGCCACACTCTGCCGAGTGACAGAGCAGTCCCAGCCTGGCTGAAGTTTCTCAGGCTGCACTTCCACCTCTGGGGCCTTGTGGCTATTTTCTTCTCTCTGGAGTTCCCTCTTCTCTGTGGTGGGCTGGCAGCCAGATGGTGCCTCTATTGGCAGCCACAGGAAGCCAATGCAACTGTGAAGTAATACTTCTGCCCCCAGAGCTGGCTCCACCCCATTGACCAAGGTTGTTTTTTTTTTTCCTTCTCATTCTGCTCAGCCAACTCTTTTCAATGCCTTGCCTAAAAAGGACTAGAATCTCACCCAGCTCTAGTGCCTGGGGAAATGGCTGACTGCCTCAGAGGCTTTGGACAAACAGCTTTCAGGGATAGAAATGGTGAAGGGGACTGGCTCCCAGCTCAGTCCTTTGGGAGTCTGAGGGTACCATCTTGCAGCAACTCTCTGATATGATGCTCATTTACCAAAATCAGATGTCAAATGAAGAGGGATAGGGCTTGATTCTATACAATCCCTTTGAGCTAATGAATATAATGAGGCACTCTTTTTAAAAAATTATTTGCATTAAGGAAGTAAATTTTCACAGGCCTATGACCGGAAAGAAATTAAGTTACACCTAAAAAACTGTATACTTTAAGAAGGTAAATGTTTTTTTCTTTTTCTTTTTTAAAATCTGAAACTATTTAAAATAGGAAATTGAAACAAGCCTAATGCTTTATTGCTTCTTTATACTCGGGTCATTCACTGATGGCTTCCTATCTTCATTGCTTCCTCCTTTCTAGCCACTGAGATGGCAGATGTCCTGTGAGCCACACTTTGCTTCAGATGTTCAGAGAATCACTTCAGAGCCACCAGCCACCTTCCATTCAGTGCCCCCTGGGTTTGAGTTGGTTCGGAGTTTCACATCCAGTGAATTTAGCCTCTCTGCCTGGCCCCTTGAGTTGCGTTCTTTGGCTGTGTCTTTAGCTTTTGCCCCTGAATGCTGTCTCTCAGAACCCCCCTTAATGACCACAGGGCCAGTCTCACCTCACAAGCCCTATACAGGAGACAGGTTCCCAAGCTGGATCCAGCACCTTGGACGCCATGTTATCTGGGAAGAAAGTTAAGACATTTGGCTACAAACCTCTTAGCAGAGTTATGAATGCTAAGAGAAGACCAGCTCTTTCTGTAGATTGATGAGATTAAAAATCATTTGTTTTTAGTAATTGCAAAAGCAATAAATGTGCACACACGTACCTCTAAACACAGAAATGTATAAAATTTAAAACCAAAGGCCCTTATATCAACCTCCTAGTGATAAGTCTTTGATATATCTTATTCCAGATTTATTTCAGTGCATATAAAAGTATTTCACTTTAAAAAAATGGAAAATAGAATGCATAACTACTCTTCTGAAACTTGCACATTATCCTTAACAGTATATTTTGGATAGATTCAAATGTCAGTATGCACATATTTATCCCTTTACTTTGTATGACTGTGGCTATTCCACAGTAGAGTGAACTAATTTATTTACTCAATTCCTTATTGATGGACCTTGACTATTTTAGACTGTTTTGTTCTTTGGCCTAACAAACAGTGCAGTATGAACATCCTTGTGCAAACATCTTTGTGCTCATGTGTGAGTATTTCTTTAGAATTTTTGGGTTAAAGGGTATGCACATTTAAAATTTTAATAAACATTACTAAATTGCATACCAGTGTACCAGCTTGTAATCTACCCAAGAAGCTGAGAAGTCTTGTTTCATTAAACGTTTGTCAACTGTAGTATTACCAAATTTTATCAATATAATGGGCAAAAAACCCTTATTATTTGTGTTTCTCTTACTATTAGTTAAGCTAAACATCTTTTAAGATGTTTTTTGGCTATCTGTACTTCCTCTTATGTGAGTTTTCTCTTTGTATCCTTTATTCAGTTTTCTGTCAAGTAGTCTTTTTCTTGTTGGCCTGTGTACCTTAGGATGTTTTTGGCTATAATTACAGATTGCTTAGTAAAATGTGGCTTGCATTGATTATTTACTATATTCTATAATACGATCCGAAGGCAAGATATTCTGGAATTGGGCAGTGACTTAGGAATCTTTTTCTGCTGTGTCGTACTCAGCTTGTACAGATTTCCAGTCATCACATTTAGACAACTATCTTCAAAGCCCCCCGAAACCTCTCCTAGCCCAAATCTTTAAGCTTCCCCTTTGATCATGAAGCAAAACTCTTTTCCAGCACTTTGGCTGCAGACATCTCCTCCCAACTGGGTCCCCTTGGCAGGATTGGGTCACATGTCCCTTTCCAGGCTGAGATGCCTACACAGCTGCCATTTTTAGTGGATTTTCCCTGTCAATCTCCATGTTGTTTCCTGAATTCATTGACGCAGATGAATGTAACTTGATGATAATGCAACAATTTGAGTTTAGGGGCAAATGCTACACCTGAAATATAAGATTGTCCTTGGCTTTTAATGATGTATCTTTTTATATTTTAACATTTTATTTATTTATTTTTAGAGAAAGGGGAAGGGAGAGAGTAAGAGAAGGAGAGAAAAATCAATGCGAGAGAGAAATGTTGATGGGTTGCCTCTTGTATGCACACCGACCAGGGACCAAACCCACAACCCAGGCATGTGTCCTGATGGGGAACCAAACCAGGGACCTTACACTTTGTGGGATGGCTCCCAACCAACTGAGACACACCAGTTAGAGCTCAATGATGTATCTTTCAAGGATCAATGTATGACTTGAGCATGGGCAGTCCAGCCCCTTAATATCTGACCACACTCAGCAAGCCATAATATTCTTCTTAGCCCCCCTAAAGCAGGATAGCACATAGTAGGCTTTCTTCTATGCTCTGGGCAGCCAGACATAGCAGGACTGGCCCTGAGCTTGTAGCTGCTCTTAGACCAGTTGGGATCTGCTGGCAGATTTTCTGGCCCTCCCCAGATGAGATGAGGGAGACTGGCCGGCTATAATAATACCTATTTTTTTTAAAATGGGTCTGACTGAAGCAATGGGAAATTATAACTTCCTTCACCCCTTTTGGAGTAGGGATCTCTTCTCTTCACCCTGCTGGACACAGAGAGAATGGAAGGTAACAGTTACAGCTCATTTTTACTTTGTTTCTGTGAATCAGCAGTCTCAGAGAAATCTGATCTTAGCTACACCTTTGTAACTAGAAAATTGTCTTTCAGTCAGATGAAGAAACCACCTCAGGCTCACCTTCTGTACTCTCAGTTTCACTGGCATCTTCGGGATACCATGGCCCGGAATTTTTATGAAACTAACTCATGTATGTAGAAGGCTGAGTCCCAGAATCATTGAGCAGATTTTTATCTTTCTCTCTTGATCTGTTCTAATTTTCTCTAACTCGAAATCCCAAAATGAAAGTTCAAACAGATGTCAGTCCCCCCTCTTCTTCCCCCTTTCTCCTATTCCCTTCTAATGACAAACAATAGTCACAGTGGTATCTAATCTGAGCGTTTAATAGGCTAAAGAAATTATTCACTTTCCTCTTTAACCATAGGAAATCCTGTAAAACTATTATTTAAATGTACCCCTAATTATTTTATGTTTTGGGATGCTATTGGACATGGACTTAAAATATTTCATTTCCAATATTTTGTTGCTGGTACATAGAAATACAATGGATTTTTGTATGTTGCCTTTGTATCCTGTGACCTTGCTGTTGGTTTTACTAGCTTTTCAGGGAATATTCCTTAGGCTTTTCTACATATATGGTCATGCTGTCTGTGAATAAAGATAGTTTTACTTCTTCCTTTCTGATCTGGATGGAAAGGCTCCAGGAGGATGTAACCCCACAGGCAGCCAGCTTGATGAGATTTCAGATCTGCTCGCCCTTTGACTAGGCTGCTTCAAACAATGAAAAAACCTGTCCAATCACATATGGTGATCTTTCCTGGCTCTTTGGTTCTATGCATGCTGTTTGCTCTTTCTATTCCACCTGTTTGGGGTTTTTCTTCCTCACTTGGTGAGTGTGATTTGAACACTGGTTCACTTACAGTTTTTAGGACTGCCGTATTTCTAAAGCATTTTTCTTCTGGCTGATGGCCAAATCTGTCATTCCCAGGGCATTGACCACCTTCCATTTTCCATTTTCTTTCTTTGGTTCCATATGAAGCTGTTGCAATGATTCCCTCTGAATTCACTAGCCAGTTTGTCCCTGGACTGTTTTCTGATTTTTGCCAAGTGACTGCTCACCAGCAAGTGGTCTGTTGTCCTTTCCAAAAGGTCTGGGGCTTGCTTTACCCAACTTCCCAAATCTTTAAATTTCCTTTATCAAGCAACTTCTCGTGCTGGGAGAACCACAGTTGATCTCTCCTGCTCCCTCACAGTTTCAACTTTTTCAAGTTGCATGAAAGTACCTTTGATTCTTTATCTTGATGACTTACACACTTGCTCTGTTTAAATATTTTATCCTCCAAATCTCACTTATTCTTTTAACTGATTGTAATTATTTTTCTTTATCTCGCCTGTATTTATTATAAGGGCCATTTCTTTTTAGCTCCATTCTTTGTTAAAATACAAGGATAAAATAATATACAGTCAATAATATCCAGTGCAATAATTTTTAGATTTCCTTCATGGAAATATAGGTATAAGTTACTTTAAGCTCAGTGAAACTTTGTTTTTAGCAGATTATGGTGAGGAAAATCCACAATTTGTGATAACTATACAGAAGGCTGTATAGTTATCAGAGCCTGTATCAGAAGCCTGTATAGTTATGGAGCCTGTATAACTATACGAGAGGATCAGGACAGAAATTGGCCCACGGAGGCTCCACTCCCAAGCACAGGAAAGCACAGGAATAAGCCTGGATTTTTACCGATTGTTCTCTTTTTAATGTTTTGTCTCCCCCCACGCCCCAGTTTCCTTTTGCATATCCTGTTTCTAGCACCAGGTCATTTTCCTTGAGTCCTTTTTCTTATTGGAAAACAGCATGAGTGAATGGAAGGAATGCGGACCTAAGAGTATAAATAGACCTGAGTGTCAGCATCACTTCTGCCTTTTACCAGTTGTGGATCCTTGGACAAGTTACTTACTCTTTCTGAGCTTCATGTTTTTCTTCCAAAGATTGCATTAAAAATGTAAATAATATTCATTAGGCATCTAGCACAGAGTATGGAAGATACTCAGTACATGTTACCTATGATTATTACCTTTATGCCTTTGACTTTCTTCCTCCCACACTCTTTCTGTAATCACTTGCCATTCATTATTGGGCTTGAATGAATGAATCTATACATTTATGATCTTTGAAAGTAGTAGTTTACCTTTTACTTCCTTTTAATATTAGGTCAACAGTGTAATGAAACTGCCCCAAACCCCTGCTTGCGCCATCTTAGCCTGAATTACAAGGGGATGAATATAAGTTCAATGTGTCCAGGATCATAGTGTCAGAGCCTGAATGGATGTTAGAGACCAGCTGCTTCAACTTTTTATTTACAGATGGACTGACTGCCATGGCGAAGACAAGCAATTTTCCCAAAGCCCGTAGGAAGGTATATGTAGCTATTGAGATTTCCTCATTTCAGGAAAATATTATTTGAGGTAAAATTCATATAATATAAATTAACCATTTAAAAGTGTACAATTCATTGGCAGTTAGTACATTCACAATGTGTATCCATTACCTTTATCTAGTCCTAAGACATTTTTATCATCCTGTATTTATTAAGTAGGCACTCCCCATGCTCTCTCACGCTAGCCCCTGGCCATTACTAATCTGCTTTCAGTCTCTATGGATTTGAATATTGTGGATATTTTATACAAATGGAATCATACCCTATGTGATCTTTTGGATCAAACTTATTTTACTACCATAAATGTTTTCAGTTCATGCTCATTGTTTAAAATTTCAGCCCTGGCTGGTGTGGCTCAGCTGGTTGGAACATCGTCCTGTAGCTGAAAGACTGCAGATTCAATTCCTGGTCTGGGCACACGCCTAGGTTATAGGTTCCGTTCCCAGTACGGGTGTGTACAATCCCCGGTCTAGATGTATACGATCAATCCCTGGTCCAGGCACGTACTGGAGGCAACCAAGCAATGCTTCTCTCTCATATCAGTGTTTCTCTCTCTCTCCCTTCTTCTCTTTCTGAAAGCAATAAAAAATGTCCTCAGGTGAGGATTAAAAAAATTCAAACATTAGAGGAAGTATAATGAAGAAAATAAAAAGTATTCTGTAATCCCACCTGCCATAGATGAAGACTAGTAACAGCGTGGTGATAGCTGCTGTTTCCCCTGTCTCCCACATACATAGGTTTATAGTAGTCACACCTTTTACTTGAATTTGGTATTTCACTTAACACTGTATATGAAAGAGCTTCCTGTATTGACACATACAGATCTCTTCATTCTCTTTTATCAATTGTCTTGAATTTCATCATGTGGTTTTAGTCTAGGTTGTTTAACAAACTTGCTGATGAACATCCTTCTCCCTCACCACAACCCCATTCCACCCATTTTTTTGCTATGGAAAATAGTTTATATCCTATCCTACTGGATGTGAACTATTTTGAAATTCCAATATTGGCGACAAATAGACAGGGATGGTTTCCATTTCTCTGGGATCGGCTTGGGTACACTGGGGAATTCATGTATCAGTAAGAACTAGATAAACTTTCAGATCATTTCTAATTTCAAATTCTTTGATTCTTGGGGATTAATACCAAAATCATGGTAGGGCTAGGGGCACAGAGGCAAATGTCTAGGACTGGGAGTTAGGAGGCCTGGGTTTAGCCTTTATTTTGCTAAGGGCTAGCTCTGAGCCTTTGGCAAGTTACTTCTTTGGACTTCGGTTTCCTCATCTGTGAAATGAGGTGAATGGGTCGGTTGGTTAATCACTACTGTGATGACTTCCATTAGTTAGCTGTTAATGTGGTGACTTCAACTGAGGTCACCACCTAATTTACAATTATTTTGCTTTTGCAGGAACAGCTCTGCTTCATTGGGCCCCCAGCAGCGATATGTTATGTGACCCTTCTATCTCAGCCATATCCGTGCTAGTGGAAGCCACTTGTCACAAGTCAATCCAATTCAAATCCTTCTTTAAGATTTTTTAATGTGAACCACAGAAAGTATGGGCAGTTCCTCTCCTGTGGTTAGGGGTTGGGAGAAGTGAAACTTGGTAGCCATTGGTAACCATATTATCAGTGTATTAAGGTTCTAATGTGGAGAAGGAAAGGGTGGGACTCCTGTGCTATGAGTTAATGGTAGAGTAATTACATAAAAAAAGTGTGTGATGTGGTATCCTAGATTGTATTCTGAAACAGAAAAAGGACAGTGGAAAACTGGTAATCCATGTAAAGTCTGTAATTTAGGTAATAGTGTTGTACCAATGTTAATTTTTTAATTTTAACAAAGGTATCATGGTGTGAACCCTGAGGACTAAGAAAGTTCCTGGTGGCTAATTAGGTTCAATAAACAAACATACAAACAAACAAACCCAGAGCCATTGCTGCTCGGGGGACCTCTCACGCAAACAGCACTTCAGAGAGCCTCTGCGGTAAACTGCCTTTCTCTGCCCTCAACTGTCTCCCTGCACTGTGTCTTTGCTAGCTGAGCCAGCCCTTACAAAGATTTCCTGCTATCCTCTTTCTACCAATACGATTGAGGTCACTGCCCAATTTACAATTATTTCACTCCTGCAGGAACAGCTCTGCTTCATTGGGCCCGCAGTAACCATCTGTTATGTGACCCTCCTATCTCAGCTATATCTGATTGAGGCTTTTCAGTCAATCACAGCTGTGCAGCTCTGACCAATCAGGATAGTGCCTTTTGGACCATAAAACTACAAGGATTCGGTGCCCTCATTTGCATGAGGACAAACCAATCAGGGACCGGGGCGGAGACTTGTGTTCGCATAAGCCAACTTCCCTGGGACTCCTGGAGTGGACTTTCCACCAAAACTGAAGACTGCATTCCCCTACCTAGAAACCACAGCTATGCTGTTTTCCCAGCCGCGCTGTAGCGCTGTTGAGCTCTTCCACAGTAGTGCTGTTTTCTTAGCCATGCTGAATCACTGTTTGCACTGAATAGAGTTTCCTTCTTTGGTGTACCCCAAATTGGGGATTCCTGTTGGCTTTGAATTGGCACCAAGGACCATCAGTTGACAATGGTATATTAAAGGAAGCTGGGTGAGAATTCTCTAAATTCTCTTTGCAATATCAACATTGCATGCTTCCAGATATGATGAAATGAGAAGGATACATCTTTTAAAAATCTATAGCTGACTTTAACCATGGGGAAATATCATTGGGAGACCTTCTATAAATGACGAGATGATGTTCTTCAAAAATATCAAGGATGTGAAGGACAAAGAAAGGCAGGAACTCTCTCAGATTGGGGAAATATAGGAGACATGAAAACTAAATTTAATGTATGATCCTGGATTTCATCCTGGACTCAAAAAGACCATTAGTGAGGTCATTGGAAACATTTGAATAAGGTCTGTAGATTTGCTAGTAGTATTGTATCAATACTAATTTCCTGGTTTTGATACTTGTTTTGTGGTCATAAAAGTTGTTAACATTTGGGGAAGCTGCAGGAACAGTATACAGAAATTCTTTGTATTATTTTTGCAACTTCTTAAAAAGTGTGAAATTATTTCAAAATTTAAAATTTAAACATACTAAAAGGTGGCATCATCAAAATGGTATAGACAGCTCCAAATACCTAACCCTCCACAAAAACACTTTAAAAAGTCAATAACTGCTAAAACCAACTTTGTCAGAATTCTGGAAAATAGTAAAAAAAAATTGGAGCAACCAAGGTAATGCTGAATCAAGGAAAAGGCAACTTGGAAATGGTAGGACATTTCCTTCCTTTCTTACCTGCCCTTGACTCACCCCCTCCCTGGTGGGGTGGCACTCTTGAAGACAGCAGCCTACATTTCAAGTGTGGGACCCTGACTGTGGTTCCAGAGGGAGCAGAGCAGACTTTATTCGTATATCACTGTGTTTGTCTGTTCTAACCTGTCTGGAGGCTACCTGAAGGACTGAGGTAAGGTGTGTCTCTGTGTCATCTACTCTGAACTTACTCAGGGCAGAAAAGTGGTGAACATTGCCTGAAATATTATAAGGTGAACAACAACAAAGAACACAATACCGCAGCTGCCTGGGCAAGAGATTACAGTTGAGACAAACACTAGACTGCCTAAGGCCTGGATGGAAAAGCTAGGAGACAGCCTCGCAGGAGAGTTCATTGGAGAGACCCACAGAGTCCTAGACTGTACATGAAATCACGCACCCAGAAATCAGCACCAGAAGGGCCCAGTTTGTTTGAGGGAAGCAGCAGGAGTGACTGAAATCTGGCAGAGGGGAGCAAGCACCATTGTTCCCTCTCGGACCCCTGCCCACATACAGTGTCACAACCCAGCGACTGGGTTTCCCAGCTCTGGTGAACACCTAAGGTTCCACCCCTCACTATGTAATAGGTGTGTCAAGACAAAAAAAGAAAATGGCCCAAATGAAAGAATAGATCAAAGGTCCAGAAAAAATACAACTAAGCAGTGAAGAGATAGCCAACCTATCAGATGCACAGTTCAAAGCACTGGTGATCAGGATGCTCAAAGAATTGGTTGAATTTGATCTCAAATTTGATGAAAAAGTGAAGGAAACACTAAGTGAAATAAAGGAAAATGTACAGGGAACCAACAGTGATGGGAAGGAAACTGGGACTCAAATCAATGCAGTGGCCCAGAAGGAAGAAAGAAACAACCAAACAGAAAAGAATGAAGAAACAAGAATTCAAAAAAATGAGGAGAGGCTTAGGAACATCCAGGACATTTTTAAATGTTCCAACATCTGAATTATAGAGGTACCAGAAGGGGAAGAGGAAGAGCAACAAGTGGAAAACTTATTTGAACAAATAATAAAGGAGAACTTCCCCAATCTGGCAAAGGAAATAGATTTCCAGGAAGTCCAGGAAGCTCAGAGAGTCCCAAAGAAGTTGGACCCAAGGAGGAACACACCAAGGCACATCATAATTACATCACCCAAGATTAAAATGAAGGAGAGAATCCTAAAAGCAGCAAGAGATAAAGAGACAGTTACCTACAAAGGAGCTCCCATCAGACTGTCAGCTGACTTCTCAAAAGAGACCTTACAGGCAAGAGGGGCTGGAAAGAAGTGTTCCAAGTCATGAAAGGCAAGGACCTACATCCAAGATTGCTCTATCCAGCAAAGCTGTCATTTAGAATGGAAGGGAAGATAAAGTGCTTCCCAGATAAGGTCAAGTTCAAGGAGTTCATCATCACCAAGCCCTTATTATATGAAATGTTAAAGGGACTTATGTAAGAAAAAGAAGATAAAAAATATGACAGTAAAAAGACAGCAAGCTCACAGATATTAACAACCACACCTAAAACAAAAGCAAACTAAGCAAACAGCTAGAACAGGAACAGAAACACAGAAATGGAGATCACATGGAGGGTTAGCAGCAGGGGAGTGGGAGGAGGAGAGAGGGGAAAAGGTACAGAGAATAAGTAGCATAGACGGTGGGTAGAAAATAGACAGGGGGAGGACAAGAATAGTGTGGGAAAAGTAGAAGCCAAAGAACTTATGACACATGGACATGAACTAAAGGAGGAGAATGTGGGTGGGAGGGGGTGAGCAGGGTGGGGGGGAGTGAAGGGGGGAAAATGGGTCAACCGTAATAGTATAATCAATAAAATATATTTAAAATAAAAAAGGAAAAGGCAAAAAAAAAAAAAAAAAAAAGAGAAAAGCTGGGAGAGACTTCTTTGGGAAATTAGGACATTCAAAAAAGACCATGTATACCAGGCATTTTAGGAAGCCACACATGTGCTCAAGACAAGACACATCTTCCAAAGACTCTCAGGAGGACCCTAAGCATTCACCTCTGGATGATCCCTAGGTTCAATGCAAGCAGCAATGGAAGACTAAGAAACCTGGCTAACCTGGCTGGTGTAGCTCAGTGGATTGAGCGCGGGCCTGTGAACCAGAGGATCGTGGTTCGATTCCCAGTCAGGGCACATGCCTGGGTTGCAGGCCAGTTCCCAGCAGGGGACACACGAGAGGCAACCATACATTGACATTTCTCTCCCTCTCTCCTACCCTTCCCCTCTAAAGATAAATAAATAAAAATCTTAAAAAAAAAAAAAAAAAAGAAACCTGGCTAAGTGTTAAAAGAGTGCCCCAACACAGCCAATCTGTAAAGAATGGGAAAGGTATTTATTCTTTTGTTTGTTTGCTTTCTTTGCTCCTGGAGTCAAGGAAATCTTTTCAAAGAACTAGCTAAACATAGCTAAAGGAGCAGAGACTTAAGCAGAGAAGAGAATAAGTGACCATAAACAACTTTGGAAAAGTCATTAAGCAAATGGGTAGTTTTCAACAATCAAGATCAGCAAACTTTGGAGAAGGAGGAAAATCTGATCTCCAGCGTTATCATATTATAATAATGAAATGTACACGTTTCAACAAAAAATAACATATACAAAGATACAGAAAAGTTGACAGAGACCATCTGTGAAGAACATCAGACATTGGAATTACTAGGCAAAGACTTTAAATTGATGGTCTTAACATGCTCAAACAGCTAAAGGGAAACAAGCACAAAGGACTAAAGGAAACCAGAAAAAATGGTGTCTTAACACAATGAAAACAGCAAGGAAGAGATAGAAATTATAAAAAGAGCCAAATAGAAATTCTGGAGCTGAAAAGTACAAATATTGAAATGAAAAATTCACTAGAGAGGGTTCTGCATATTTGAGCAGACAGAAGAAAGAATCAGGGAATGGGAAAATAAAACAATTGAAACTGTCCATACTGAGAAGCAGAAAGAAGAAAAAGAAAAGTGAGCTCAGCCTAAGGTCTTTGTGAGACACCATCAAGCCAACCAACATATACCTTTTGGGAGTCCCAGAAAAAGAAGTGTTTCTTTTAAATTCTGTAGCAATCTCCCTAGCTTCTGGCAGGAACTCTACCTTTGCAAATCTTCTTAAATCTAAAATTGTCCCAAAATTAAAAATTTACTTTTAAAAAAGGGGGCTGGAGAGAGGAGCTTCCTTCCCTTGGGTTTCCAATTTTAACTATGGATAAATTAGGTCTATTTTGAATTAATTGACTCTGGCTTCCCTGTTGTCTTTTCATCACAGTCTTAATATCATTACATTAACATATTAGCTAAAGCTTATTGAAAGGCACCACTTTTGGCGAGTGTGTTCACATGGGGCCACTGTATTGGCTGTGCAATTGTGCGCGGTACCCAGGTACTCAGAGGGGCACCATGGAGGGCTGAAACCCAGTCTGTTTTATCTACTAAGCTGCTGCACTCCCTGGAGCTGGGCCCCCTCAGCCCAGAGGTAGAAGGTGCCATATGTGCCAGCAGTAGGCCTGTGGTCTTGGAGAGCAAGTGCTTCTCTTTGTCACCACTGCCCTTGATCCTTGCTACAAAGGAGAAGCTGTAAGGAAAGCTAACACTCAGAGAGAGACCAACACTAGTGACGGAGAGAGGGATGTTGGGTGACATCCCATCCTATGTTTCCTCTTGTCTTAATCAGCAGACCGTATACCTGGCTTCCTTAAGGTTTTGTAGTTCAATCTCCTTTTCATTTAAATTACCCCCACCAGCCTTAGCTAATTTTATTGAGTTTTCATTTCTGCAGAATATTTTACAACTCTTCTAGTTCTGATATACAACACAATAACCATAGGATCAGCTGGGAAGATAGCTACAGTGCTGCTATTTTAGTAAATATTTCAGAACCAGCTGTGGTGGAAGACAGGGGGCTAATTTGTAGCATTTTCTGATTTCCATGGTGAAAATCCTGTGACCATGGCTGATTTCAAGCTACCAACATGATGTCAATGAATACAAGATGGAGAACACTGCACACAATTGGGTCTTGAAAGTGTGTATGAGCTAGCTCCAGTACAGTACTGGAAAGCTTCCATTAGTTCCAAGTTTGTCCTCTGATGGGGTATGAGAACAGTGCTTGTCACCAGGTGGTAAAGCCCACAGGCTAAAAATATGGGTTCAGATGTGATCTGTTTAGCATGTTTAAGTGTTTAAAATATTTTGGGTTAGTTGCCACTGTTTAAATGTCATGATATATTAACTTAAAAATACATATTCCTGCTCTGGCTGGTGTGGCTCAGTGGATTGAGCCCCAGCCTGTAAACCGAAAGGTTGCTGGTTCGATTCCTGCTCAGGGCACATGCCTGGGTTGTGGGCCAGGTCCCTGTTTGGGGGCATGCGAGTGGCAACTGATTGATGTTTCTCTTGTGCATTGATGTTTCTTTCCCTGTTTTTCTCCCTCTTTTCCCCTCTCTTTAAAAAGAAATAAAATCTTAAAAAATATATATATTCCCACTTTTCATGAGAAATAAGAATATATTACAATATTTGGCCTGGTACCCAGAAATGTTCACTGATTTTTCCAAGCTGACATGGACATTATTCAAGGTGACATGAAGAATAACTGTCTGAACCAGAACAAGAACTCAGATTTTGTGACTCCCAAACCAAAGTTTGCACCACTTCTTCGAGCTGCCCTCTCATTTCTTTGTCCATTATCATCTTCACTATAATTTTCTCACTTGGCATTTTATCTGCAACTGGTGTTCTCTACAGTTTGCTTGCCTGGCATTTTCTTCATCTGTTTACAAAGTATTATGTGGCCAAGTGTTGTTAAGGTCTCATCTATGGGTTCATAACCAGGTGAATCGTGACAAAAATTCTGGGCATCGACCACTCTCTGCAGTTTCATGAAGAAGTAAAAGGAGGAGTTGAAGAAGGAGGACTTGTAGGAGGAAGGGGAAGAGCAGGAGAAGGTCAGACAAAGACAGCAAAGGACAGGGGAAAGTAAGAAATGAAGCCCAAATCTACCATTAACCCTTGTTATTAGAGAACATTGCTTCAGACATCCTAGGTAAATACAAAGAAAAAGGCTGGTGGTCAAAAGAGGGATCATTCTAATGTGCTATTTTTAAATAATATTAAATTTAATTATATTTGAATTTGACAAAGGAAACCAAAGTGAAACTGTAACGAAAGCAAAACTGAGGGAATTGCTGAACTCCAAGTAAATCTTTGTTTATAACAAGAAACATTAGTTCTTTAAAGATACTCTTAAGATTAAGAAAAATGTATAATAAGCATTAAGAGTTCTGAGTCATTATGTTTCTTTCCCCCACTTTCATGCTGTACTTTTCGAGAGTGTCTTTGATGTGCTCCTGGGGCAGCTGAAAACGTTAGTACACTGAAAACTGCTCGATCTCCCCTTTCTTCTGCTGAGTTAAGTTGGTTCATTTCGTTTTATGTGGTTATAATTTTAATATTTACATTCTGTTTTGTAACCATAATTTCCACAAGTGGTTAATCTTTGTTACATATTTAAGTGAGTTCAGTGCTCTGCAGTCTTTTATCATATCTTTTCCATTCTATAATACAAATTTAAAAATATATTAAAATCTTTCTGGTCAGCACGCTTTTAAGCAGAATGTTATTGACCAGCTGTGATATTATGTGAAGAAAATACCACAGAGGTGACATTTAAAGTAAGTAAAGCTGGTCAGTGGGGGAGGGCCGTCCCTCTCCTGGGTGGCAGCCTGAGATCAGTAAAGTTGGATGCCTACGAATGATAATCTAAGCTTCAGGCCTCAGTCATCTCTGACTCATGGATCAAGACTGGCCCATCTGTAAAGGTCTGGTTCCTATTCAGGGGCTTTGGCTTTCAGATAAGGCAATGAGGCAGAGTGGTTCAGAGCATTTTCTAGGAGTTGGACAAGCCTTTAGATCTTGGCTCTACTACTTACTATCTGGGTGACTGATCTTAAGTAAAAATGATCTCTAAATCCCAGTTTCTTCATCTATAAAATGGGGTAATGACACCTATCTTTTAGAATCGTCGGCAGAATAAACGGGATCATACGTGTAATGCACTTAGCCCAGCGCCTGACCATTATTATTATGCTGTCTTAAAAATATATGGCAATTCAGAATGACTAAGTCTTTGGCTTGGGTCCATCTGACATCAGCTAGGCTGAACTGTCATTTATGTCATTTTTTGGTGTGTTACCACTTCTCTTAAGGTGACTAAAGTCAGCAGGCATTCTTCCCTTTATGTTGCAATTTTATACCTCATGTGAACCTCAGGAAAATGAACAGACTTCAACACGTTTAGCAAATAGGAAGGCTCAAATAAGAAGAAAATCTACCTATCATAGAAATCACCAGAGGTAAAGATTCATTGAATCATTCCTTTATTCAACAAATCAAAATGTATTTATTCAGTACTCAATATATGCCAAGCACTAGTCTAAATGTTGGAGACGCAGTGGGGGACAAAAGTGACAAAGCCAGCCTGGGAATAAAAGTTACATTTATGTTGGGGGGTTGGCACTATGCATTTAGTAGGTGTTATTTACTGATTATACAAATAGTTAGAAAATATATGGTAACTTTCCTGATCAAATTGCTTACCAGAGTATAAGATAACATGGGAGGGATCTAATTAATGAGGCACAACTAAATGAATACGAACAATTGAAGGGGTAGTGAAACTTGGAAAAAGAGTGTGGTTGTGGGCATAGAGGTTCAGGTTACACTGGTTCGTGGGTGCACACTTTACACCATCTCCTTAATCAGTATTTTAATTCCCGTTGTGATTCATTTCATAGTTAGACACAGCCAGATGACACCCTTTCCCTTTCCTCTGAAGTATACTTAAAATTCTCATTATGAGAAGTATTATTCAAAGTTTAGGTCTTATTATTTGATTGAAGTGATAAATGAGAAAATATGAATCAGTAAAGGAATGGTAAACTTACTATTGTTTTTAATCCTCACCCAAGGATATGTTTATTAATTTGAGAGACAGGGAGAAACAGAAACATTGATGTGAAAGAGAAACATCAATTGGTTGCCTCCTGTATGTACCTGGCCTGGGGATTGAACCCCTCAAGTTAGGTATGTGCCCTGACTGGGAATAGAACTCGCAAACTTTTGGTGCATGGGACAATGCATCAACCAATTTGGCTACCTGGCCAGAGCTAACTCACTACTTGTTCACAAAACAAAACAAAAACATGACTTAGGAGGAAATAAAAAGTATTTAGAAATAAAATTTACAGAAAATATTTAAGACCCTTATGACAAGAGTTGTGAGTCTTCTCAAAATATATTAAAGTAGACCCAAATAAAGTAAGAGATATGCCATATTCACAAGTGGGAAGACTGAGTGTAATACAGCTATTAATTATAATTTATTCTATAAATTTAATGTAATTCTAATAAAAATCCCAGCAAGGCTTTTTAATACATCTTGAGAAGTTCAAAAATTTTTATGAAAGAACAAATAGCCAAGATTCACCAAGATAATATTGAGGAAGAATAGCATAGAGGGACTTGTCTTATTAGATGTGAAGACTTGTTACGAAGCTCTAGAAGTTAAGAAAATATCATTTTGCCCAGAGATAGACAGAGACAAGTGGAACAGAATTGAGAACTAAGAAATAGACCCATGTATATAAAGAAATCTGATAAAGGAGACACTATAATCAGTGGGGAAAGAATGGACCAGTGAATAAATGAGGCTGATTAAATTGTTTATTCATACAGAAAAAAAAATTGTGTTTGACTTCAACCACATATCATAAACAAAAATAAATTCCACGTGGATTAAAGACCTAACTGTGAAAATAAAAGTCCCAACCATAAAGGAAGAAAAAGTGACAAGTCTGACTATATTAAAGTGTAAAACCTCTCTTTGACAAAAGATGCCATAAAGTAAAAAAAGGCACACAGTAGATGAAGATATTTGCAATGTAATAAATGGTCAATGGTTGATATTTAGAATATTTGTAGAATTCCTATGAATGAGTAAGAAAAAGACATATAGACCAGTAGAATATAGACAAAGGATCTATACATGCAAAGAGGAAATAAAAATAGTTATTAAACATATCAAAAGATGCTAAATCTCACCTATAATCAGGAAATCAAATTAAATCAACAAGTTGTTTTTCACATATATAAAACTGACAAAACTTTAAAAAGTATAAAAATCCAGATGTTGATTAAAGTGTGCTGTGGTCTGAATGTTTGTGTCCCCATAAAGTTTGCGTGTTGAAATCCTAACCCTTACAGGTGATGGTATTAGGAGGTGAGACCTTTGCGACATGCTTAAGTCATTAAGAGTAGAGCCCTCAGGAGTGGAATTGCAGTTGACTATTCAACAACATAGAAGTTACGGGTGCCAACCCTCCATGCAGTCAAAAAATACACATATAACTTCTGACTCCACAGTTGGCCCTTCGCATCTGCAGATTCAACAACTGGGATGGAAAACAGTATTTTTGATCCATGGTTAGGAAACCAAGGTTGGGAATCTGCTGCTGGGATGCAAAAATACTGTTTTCCATCAGTGGTTGGTTGAATCCCTGCGTGTGAAACCCATGGACACGAAGGGCCAATTGTATTCGTTGAAAAAAAATCTGTGTTAAGTGGACCAATGCAGTTCAAACCTGTGTTCAGGGTTCAACTATAGTAACTTACAAAAGAGGCTCCAGAGAAATCCCTCACCCCTTCCACCTTGTGAGGATATAATGAGAAGTCCACAACCTGGAAGGTGGCTCTTCCCAGAATCTAGCCATGCTGGCACCCTGATCTCAGACTTCCAGACTCCAAACTGTGAGAAGAATATTTTTTTTAAATATATATTTTATGGATTATGCTGTAACAATTGCCCCATTTTTTTCTCCCTATCGTTCCCCTCCACCCTGTACCCCCCACCATCATTCCCCTACTTTAGTTCATGTCCATGGGTCATACACATAAGTTCTTTGGCTTCTCCATTTCCCATACTATTCTTAACCTCCCTATGTCTATTTTGTACCTACCAATTATGCTTCTTATTCCCTCTACTTTCCCCCCTATTCTTCCCCCTCCCTCTCCCCAGTGATAACCGTCCAGGTGGTCTCTTTCTGTGACTCTGTTCCTGTACTAGTTGGTTGCTAGTTCATTTTTGTTTTTGTTTTTAGGTTTGGTTATTGATAGTTGTGAGTTTGTTGTCATTTTACTGTTCGTATCTTTGATCTTCTTCATTTTCTTCGATAAGTCCCTTTGATATTTCATATAAGGGCTTGGTGATGATGAACTCCTTTAACTTGACCTTGTCTGGGAACCACTTTATCTGCCCTTCCATTCTAAATGATAGCTTTGCTGGATGGAGCGATCTTGGCTGTAGGTCCTTGCCTTCTTTCCAGCCCCTTCTTGCCTGCAAGGTTTCTTTTGAGAAATCAGCTGACAGTCTTATTTGAACTCCTTTGTAGGTAGCTATCTCCTTTTCTCTTGCTGCTTTTAAGATTCTCTCCTTATCTTAATCTTGGGTAATGTAATAATAATGATGTTCCTTGGTTTGTGCTTCTTTGGGACTCTAAGCTTCCTGGACTTCCTGGAAGTCTATTTCCTTTGCCAGAGTAGGGAAATTCTTCATTATTTTTTCAAATAAGTTTTCCATTTCTTATTTTTCCTCTATTCCTTCTGGCACCCCTATGATTCAGATGTTGGAGCATTTAAAGTTGTCCCAGAAATTCCTAAGCCTCTCCACATTTTTTTGCATTTTTGTTTCTTCATTCCCTTCTGGTTGAATGTTTATTTCTTCCTTCTACTCTAGATCATTGATTTGAGTCTCAATATCCTCCCTGTCACTGTTGGTCTGCTTTATTTCACTTTTCATAGCCTTCACTTTTTCCTTTATTTTGTGACCATACTCAACCATTTCTGTGAGCATAGTGATTACCAGAGTTTTGAACTGTGCATCTGAGAGGTTGGCTATCGCTTCATCACTTAGTTGTATTTTTTCTGAAGCTTTGATTTGTTCTTTCATTTGGTCCATATTTTTTTTTTGTCTCAGTATGCCTGTTATATAGTAAGGGGTGGAGCCTTAGGTATTCACCAGGGCAAGGTGGCCCAAGTCACTGTGTTGTGGCGCTGCCTGTGGGTGAGGATCCAAGAGGAAACAATGCTGCTTGCTCAGCTCTCACCCTGCTTTCAGTCACTTCCCCCACTACCCACAAGCAAATTGGGCCCTTCAGGTGCTGATTACTGGGTGGGTGGAATTGTGTACATTCTAGGACCCTGTGGGTCTCTTCAACAAACTCTTCTTTGAGGCTTGGAGTTTTTCCTGCCACCTCAACTCCCACAGGTTTTTTCAGTCAGAGGTTTTGAGGCTTTCCCTGTGCCGGAACCCTGGGTTGTGTAGTCTGTTTTGCTCCCCAGTTGTTCCTCCCGGTTTATCCACATGCAAATGTGGGGCCACCTGCTCTGCCAGCCACTGCCTTGCCCAGTCCATCAGCTGCCCCCATGCCTCGAGTCCTCTCTACCCTGGCTGCCCATCGTTGCCCCTCCTACTGGTCTGGATGAATGTTTCTTCTCTAACTCTTTGGTTGTTGGACTTCGATACAGTTTGATTTTTTTCTGAAGTTCTGATTTTTTTTTAAATTTGTTGTTGTCCTTCTTTTTTGGTTGTACAAGGAGACAAAGTGTATCTACCTACACTTCCATCTAGGCTGGAAGTCAAATTTTTGTTGTTTATAGGCCACCCAGTCTCTGGTATTTTGTTTAGCAGCCCAAACAGGTGTATAACAATTAAATTCTTAAGTATGTTGATGGGAGGGAAACTTGATAAAATCACCATGGAGAGAAATATTGCTCTTCCCTCGGACCCCACACCTACCAGCAGTTTTTAGGAAAAAATGGAAAATGCCTATGGTAAATATTAGGTTTTTTTCTTCAATATTTCTGATTCATCTTCTCCTTCCAGGAGCACAGGAAGACTTCTCTTTCCCAATTCCTTGAAGTTAGGTTGGCCATGTCATTTGCTTAACCAATGAAATGCGAGTGTAAGTAATGTCTTTCTCTTTGGGGCAGAAGCTTTTAGCAGCTGGTGTGCTGGTCTCTATACTTTTTCTCTTTCCTATTGCTAAAGTCTTGAGATTGTGTGTGTATGGTTGAAGCAGTCTAGAAACAAGAATTAGCAGGTCGAGGAGGCCAGCTGCCCTGGAGAGTCACCCATATCCACAATGGGATAAAAGAAACCTTTTAAATTACTGACATTCTATGGTTGTACTGCAGCAAAACCTAGTTTTCCTGCTTCACAGATGCCTACCCGATGACCTAATGCTACTCTGAATATATATTTTAAAGAAGTTCTAGCAAATGTGCACAAAGAAATAGTCCATTTTAATTGTAAACAGTTAAAAAGTACCTAAATGTCCATTTAACAAAAAATAAATGACTAATTGTATATTGATAAAATTGAATACCATCTTACAGTTAAAATGATTCAACTACAGCTACATGTATCTACATGGATAAATCTCAAAAAGATGATGAACCAAACAAAACAAAAAACCCCAAGATACATAAATATTTGTATAGGATAATTCCACTTACATAGAGTTGGAAAATAAGCAAGAAAATGTTATTTGTTTATGAATATTTAATGTACATAGTGCAAGTAGAGAAGCGTGCAGGTCATGATAGATGTTAACTTCAGGCTGGTGTTTCCTATGTGGAAGGAGATGCATTAAATGATGAATGGCTGATGTTCAGAATATTTGAAGAACTCCTATAGATGAATAAGAAACAGACAATTAATTTAGTAAAAAATAGGCAAATAATCTTTACTACTATTGGAAAGAATCTAATCTGGCATTAGAAATGGGATACTATGAGGGCATGTTACTGAGTTGTCCATGCTTTTTGGCATACTTGAAAATAAGTTTTAAATTATATTTTATTGATTATGCTGTTATAGTTGTCCCGTTTCTCCCCCATCATTCCCCTTCACCCTGCACAACCCCTCCCACCCACATTCCCCCACTTTAGTTTATGTCCATGGGTCATAAGTTCTTTAGCTTCTACATTTCCCACACTATTCTTGCCCTCCCCCTGTCAATTTTCTACCTACCATCTATGCTATTTGTTCTCTGTACCTTTTCCCCCTCTCTCCTCCTCCTACTCCCCTGTTGCTAACCCTCCACGTGATCTCCATTTCTGTGTTTCTGTTCCTGTTCTAGCTGTTTGCTTAGTTTGCTTTTGTTTTAGGTGTGGTTCTTAATAGCTGTGAGTTTGCTGTCTTTTTACTGTCATATTTTTTGTCTTCTTCTTCTTAGATAAGTCCCTTTAACATTTCATATAATAAGGGCTTGGTGATGATGAACTCCTTGAACTTGACCTTATCTGAGAAGCACTTTATCTTCCCTTCCATTCTAAATGACAGCTTTGCTGGATAGAGCAATCTTGGATGTAGGTCCTCGCCTTTTAAGACTTCAAATACTGCTTTCCAGCCCCTTCTTGCCTGTAAGGTCTCTTTTGAGAAGTCAGCTGACAGTCTGATGGGAGCTCCTTTGTGGGTGACTGTCCCCTTATCCCTTGCTGCTTCTAGAATTCTCTCCTTCATTTCAAACTTGGGTAGTGTAATTATGATGTGCCTTGGTGTGTTCCTCCTTGGATCCAACTTCTTTGGGACTCTCTGAGCTTCCTGCAGTTCCTGGAAGTCTTATTTCCTTTGCCAGATTGAGGAAGTTCTCCTTCATTATTTGTTCAAATAAGTTTTCCACTTGTTGCTCTTCCTCTTCCCCTTCTGGGACCCCTATAATTTGGATGTTGGGACTTTTTAAGATGTCCTGGAGGTTCCTAAGCCTCTCCTCATTTTTTTGAATTCTGTTTCTTCCTTGTTTTCTGTTTGGTTGTTGTTTCTTCCTTTTGGTCCACTCCATTGATCTGAGTTCCAGTTTTCCTCCCATCACTATTGGTTCTCTGTACATTTCCCTTCATTTCACTTATTGTAGCCTTCATTTGTTCATCTAATTTGCAACCCAAATCAATCAATTCTGTGAGCATCCTGATCATCAGTGCTTTGAACTGTGCATCTGATAGGTTGGCTATCTCTTCATTGCTAGATGAATTGGCTCTGATGCTTTGATCTGTTCTCCCGTTTGAACCTTTTTTTTTTTTTGGTCTGGTCACAGCTGTTACATATGAGGGGCGGAGCCTTAGGTGTTCCCCAGGGCTAGGCAGCCCAGTCGCTGGGTTGTGACGCTAGGTGTGGAGGCGGGGTCTCGGTGTTTTTAGGTTTTACTTCCCGGCACTGGGGCCCTGGGTTGCAAGTTCTGTCTTGTTCCCCGTTTTCACCTGGATTATCTGCGCGTGAATGTGGGACTGCCTGGTCAGCCAGCTGCCTTGTGCTTGGGGCCTGCTAGCCGCCACCTGCAGACCCGGGTCTGCCAGCAGCTGCCTGAGTGCCCAGGTCCACCAACCTCTGCTTCCTCCTGCCGTGACTCTGCCCTTCTTACCGGTCTGGATGAATGGCTGTCAGACCTCTGTACAGTTCAGTTTTCTCTCAGTTCAGGTTGCTTTCTTGTTTCTAAATCCTTGTTGTCCTTAATTTTGGTTGTGCAAGGAGACACAGCATGTCCACCTATGCTCCATCTTGGCCGGAAGTCCTACTTGAAAGTAATTGAAGTAATTCATTTTAAAATTCCTAGGAGGTTTCTGAGAAGGGAGCACAATGTGAGGTGTGTGTATGTATGACATTATGCTTTAATAAAACTCTTTTTAAAGCAATTATAGGAGGGGGGAACCCCTAGAAGGTAGAAGTCATTATCCTCATTTTTCTTTTTGTTTTTTAAAGATTTTATTTATTCATTTTTAGAGAGAGGGGAAGGGAGGGAGAAATAGGGAGAGAGAAACATGGATCGGTTGCCTCTTGCCACACGCCCCAACTGGGACCAAACTTACAACCCAGGCATGTGCCCTGACCAGGAATCAAACTGGCAACCTTTTGCTTTGCAGGATGATGCCCAGCCAACTGAGCCACACCAGTCAGAGCCATTATCCTCATCTTTCACAAGAGAAAACTGAGACTCAGGCTCAATTAACTACAACTTGCTTTAGGTCTCATGGCTAGTAAGTGGCAGACATAGAATTTGAATGCAGGTCCAAAGTCCATTCTCTTTTGACTGTTTTGGGTGTACCTCTCCTTGGAAGCAAGGTCTATTTTAAAAGAAAAATTTGTTTACTCAAATTCATCTTTATTTGGTACAATGGATATTTATCACCCTGTTTTCAATGAAGAATGAAGAAAGGCTAAATGAGTCTGAGATAGCCTTTTATATCCCTTTTTGCATTCTCCTTTTTTCTGTTATTTAGGGAGTGATCTCCTGGTAGCTATTTGAAGAAGTAAAAAATCCAGCCTTGGTTATCAGTATCTCATTATCTCCAGTGATTTTTTTTTGCCTGCCCAACATCTATTTCCTTTTCTTCTGGTAATAGCATCTGCAGCAGTTGGAACTGTATTGGCTACAAGGAACTGGAAACACAACTAACAATAGCTTAAACAAATAAGGTTTCTTGTGTCATATAAAACATCTGGATGTTCACAGTCAGGGCTAATGCAGGGGCTCACTGGAGCTATTGGGTATCCAGGACATTTTTTGGTTTATCAGCCTTGCGTGGTGTTCAGATGCATCCTTATACTTGTTGTTTTGTGGCTGTCACCTCCCTGGCATCACATCCATATTCCAAGTAGAAAGAAGGATAAAGGACAAAGATGCAAAAGAGCCATGCCAGATTTTTTCAGGAAAGCAAATTTTTCCAAAATGTTCCACCTACCACACTTCTGCTTATTTCCTATTGGTTGAAACTGGATGACATGGTCACTCCTAGATCCACAATAGGGCTAGAGGAGTAAAATATCCGATAATTTATCCTATAGGTCAGGATAAGAGAAAACTCTTCCTAAAATCAAGGGATCTTGTTCCAACTGAATCACTGGAATTTGGAGCAAGGAAGTGGGAGAAATGTATGTTGAGTGGCAGTGGACATTATTTGCTACAGAACCTTTATTATCCTTTGTGGGATCCGTTCTCTCCCATATTCAGCCCATGTGGATCAGACGGAATATCCCCATTTGAAACAGAACCGCTGGGTTCTATTGCCCACCACTGAAAAAAAAACATGACTTTTAATGCTAGAGTCTTATGAAAAGGAAAGGAACTATTTATTCAGAAGTTATACAGGATTAAAATAATGGCAGAATTTTTCTGTTAAATCCGACTCCCTTAAAAACAAAAGAAACACAAATGCGCACAGTCCTGCCTCCCCTTGCCAGTACAAGTCTGTCTCAGAGCATACCAGCCAGGGGTACTGTCTCTTAGAAAAACAAGTCCACAGCTCAGATTCCCATTTGTGTTCCGGCTTCTCCCATCGTCCATGCTTGGCTAGGTTCCTGCTCTTAATCCAAAACTTTATGGCCCCTCCTCATGGTGGGCGGGTGGGGGTCCTTCTGCATCCTTTCAAACTGCATGGCTAAGACCTCTCGCAGCTGCTACGTGGTCAAGAGGCTTCTCCTTCCCAAGCCATATAGTTAAGAGCTACATGGTCCAGAATGCAATGGCTCCCCAACTTGAGTTTAAATCCCCACTCTGCTCCTCCTCCATAACCCCTTTCTGACTCCTCCTAAATCGGTTACCTCTGCTAGTACTCCAGTCTCTTTGTATTTCTTGGCTGCCATAGTTAGTTGGGGCAGGCTTGGCCTCATGACATAGAGGAAAGACCTTCCTGCTCTCTGGCAGACCAGCAAGTCCCTCCAGCTAATCAGGAGTCAAAGTCACGCCCATGTCCCTGGCTCCAAGCATCTGCCACAGCTACTTAACATATCTATGAAGCTAGCCAGCTGTTATTGATATGTAAAATTCCTCTCAATGGTGGTCCTCCACTTCCCCCTCCCCTAAGCCAGGTTAGTGGGGAACTTCCCCATTTTGGGGACCTCTAGCTCATCACCCCAGTACACATTCACAAGCCATGTATAAGAATGGGCAGGATAAGCTTAATTTCTGCAAGAATTTCTGCTGGAACTATTGAGGAAGTGAGGCCTTCTTGGCTGAGAGTGCTGGCTATGAGGAAATAAGCCTTAATCTGCCAGGACCTGCATGTTTCTGAGATGTGTCTAAGACCAGTAGTCAGATGAAGAAAGGGGCTGCTAATGTGGGACCCTGGTCCAGCTGGGTCTGAATCTAGAGATTGGTTCCTAGACCTTTCATTACTTGACCCTATGAATTCTCTCTGTGCCTAGTCCAGTTTAAGGTGGATGTGGATTTTGCTGGTAAGAGTCTTAACAAATGGTGTAGTTACAGAGTCACTTTTCTCAGGAGGCTCAGACTCTTCAATTACTGTCAACTTGTCTGTGAAGCATCAGCCAGGCAACCTGAGGAGCCAGTGACAATCCATTATGTGGCCAATGTAGTAAATGATCTAGCATTTCGTATAAAAACAATGTGTCATTCCCTCAAATTGCAACTGATGTGTACTACTTTTTGATAAGTTTGTAAATTTCATTGTAATACTTTGTACATTCTAAGTCTTGTTCATAATTATGAAGCTTTCAGTTATATAGGCTCAGATTTTATAGTTTTTTCTTTTTTAAGGAGGTTATCACTCATACAAGTTGGATTTTGGCTGGAAAATAATTGAAATTAGGCTATGCAGGTAAGGAGGATGAGGAAGCAGTGCTGTCTTTTAAGCGCGGAAACAGAAAGTCAAACCAAAGAGATATATCTTCTAAAAAAATCTGAGTGAAGAAGAATTCCCTTTCTAGCTGTAGCTAGTGATAGCAAGGATAATGAAAGAGAATGATATCATTACTACATAATGTCCTTAAACTAATAAGATAATAGAGAGACTTGTAAACATTTTTGTTCATTTTTAAACCTTCCATCTTTCTGGGAAAAAATTACTGTACTATGATCAGAGAACTGGAATAACCTGAAATGGAAAAGCCGGCAGACAACAGAGAAAGGGAAATGGAGGTTTGGAAAGCAGCAGCTCTTACCTGCTGGGATCACGGTCTACTGTGAGAATGTAATGAAATCTAAGTGCCCTCTTCCCAGAAAACTGCACTTACAGCTCCCAGGTTTTGCATACAGCTTCAGAAATTCATAGACACCTTAAAAACCAAGCATCGACACTCTCACCCCCAACATAGAGATTCACGGATCCTACATTAAAACCCCTTTTAAGCATGTGAATCTTTGTTTTAAAATTCTTTGGGGCAGGAAAATGAAACCAACTGATCAGTCACATTCTCGTCAATAATAAGAACTATCATTTAAGAAACTTTTACAGTATGACAAGGCACTGGGCTTAATAGTCTTAAGTGTATCACCTCTGAATTGTCGTAATTCTTGCAATAACCCCGTAAAGTTGAAACCCTAGGTGGTCCTTTTTTTCCAGATGAGGAAACAGGCTGACTTGCAGAGGTTGAATAACTTCACGAAGATCACGTGGCAGGGCATGGATTCAAACTCATGTTTGTCTGATACCAAAACATCATCTTCTTCTGGTTGTCATTTCCTGATCTCCCTGGCCCAATTTTTTGTTTTCCGGTGGATGCCACATTTTTACTTTTTTCTTGCAAAAATATTTGAGGGCACCTCCAATATCACAGGAAACATTCCATTACTTTCCTGTTGATGAGATTATTGAATCTATTTTTAAAAAACACTTCGGGTCAGATCACTGCTCAAACTCTGCCCCCTCAGAGAGGCTCTGCCTCATTTAATATCGTACCCCAATACTTCATTACTCTTTATTCCCTTACCTGCCTTATTTTTCCTCATAGCACCTCTCCTATCTTGCCATGTTATTATATGTCAGTTTACGATAGTGTCTCCAAGAACTTTATTTACTGCTGCACCCCTCGTACCTAGCATACAGACTAGCCTATGGAAGGTACTCTGTGGGAAAGAGTGAATGAATGATTGATTATTCAGGGGAGCAAGAGGAAAAGTACCATATCCGGTCTTTGTTCCTGCTTCACATGGCTCTTACTTCAACAAGATGGGAACTTTCCAGACCAGTGTTTCTCCAGCTGGGAGAGAGCCTCCCAAGGGAAGTTCTGAGGGAGCTGGGATAAGACCTGCCAAGGTGAGGTGCCTGTTAGTTCAACCTCTTCCTTCTGACCTTTCCGCAGCCTTGGCAGTGCCCTCCTTTCTTCCTGTATTAAAGACTCCTCCTCAGTGGACCTTTTAAATACCCCTGGACCTAGGACTGACCTCTTCAAGTTCTCCTTGGTCCCTTAATTAATGAGAATCTTTGACTTTCCGACCAGGAACAATGTCACCGAACTCTTGTTTCCTGACCGTTTAGAAAACTCAAGAAAGTGGGACAAAAGTCACAGTATAATTAGGTAGATCGATTCTGCTCTGCCGCGGTTGCTCTGCACAATGTCTTCTTAGCCTCACCAGAGTTTTCTTAATAAAATCAATATTGTGTACTCTGTTCTCATGTGGAGTTTGAACATTGGTTGTATTAATTTTTTCCCCAGTATTTCCTTAGGCACTGAAGTGATGATTACTGGTATTTTTTATTTCCCTCTTATAATATAGTCACCATGTGAATCTTTTAAAATCTTCAGTATGAATTTGAAAACATCATGGAAGACCAAGTGTTGTATAATCAGTATGACATTTTATTTATCTGATGTCATTCTTTATTTTTTATTTTTTATTTTTTAGAGCGGTTTAGGTTCACAGCAAAATTGAAGGTGTAGAGATTTCCCATCTACCTCCTGCCTCCACTGTCATAGGTTCCTCAATTGTTTCTTTTTAGTGTGGAATACGATTTCATTGCCTGGATTACAGCTGTTTATTCATTCAGTTGTGAAGGAAATTTTGGTTGCTTCCAAGCTTTGACAATTATGAAATAAGTTGCTATAAACATTTGTGTGTAGGTTTTCTGTGTAGACATATGTTTTCAACCTAGGCAAATATCAAGGAACACAATTGCTGGATCATACGGTGAAAATGTGCTTAATTTTATAAGAAACCACCAAACTGGCCTTCAAGGTGATCATACCATTTTGCATTCCCACAAGCAGTGAATGAGGGTTCCTGTTGCTCCGCCCCCTCACTGGCATTTGGTGTTGTTTTGAAGGTTGACCATTTGGATAGGTGTATAGTGGTACCTCACTGTTGTTTTAATTTGCATTTCCCTAATGACATATGATGTTGAGCATCTTTTCACATGCTTATTTGTCATTGGTATGTTGTCTTTTATTTATGTATTTTTATTTTTTTAATTTTTATTTCTTTATTTTTTTATTGTTATTGTATTATAGTTGTCCCAATTTTCCTCCATTGCTCTCCCCTGCACCCTCCCACAGTCAATCCCCACCCTGTTGTCCATGTCCATGGGTCACTAATACCTGTTCTTTAACAAGACCCTTTCCCTTCTTTTCTCCCTTATCCTCCGCTGCCCCACACCTCCCCTGTGGTGATTGTCAGTTTGTTCCTTGTTTCCATGCCTCTGGTTCTATTTTGCTGACTTGTTTGTTTTGTTCACTAGGTTTCTGTTATAGGTGAGATCATATGGTATTTGTTTTCTGCTATCTGGACTATTTCACTTAGTATAATACTCTCTAGTTTCATCCATGCTGTTGGGAAAGGTAGGAGCTCCTTCTTTCTTTCTGCTGCATAGTACTCCATTGCATAAATGTTCTACAGTTCTTTGATCCACTCATTTACTGATGGGCACTTAGGCTATTTCTAGCACTTAGCTATTATAAATAGTGCTGCTATGAACATAGGGGTGCACAAGTTCTTCGGAATTGGTGTTTCAGGATTCTTGGGGTATAATCCCAGCGGTGGAATTGCTAGGTCAAAAGGCAGTTTCATTTTTAGTGTTTTGAGAAAGTTCCATATTGTTTTCCACAGTGGCTGCGTCAGTCTGCATTCCCACCAACAGTGCACTAGGGTTCCCTTTTCTCTGCATCCTTACCAGCACTCGTTTGTTGATTTGTTAATGGTGGCCACTCTGACTGTTGTGAGGTGATATCTCATTGCGGTTTTAGTTTGCATCTCTCTGATGACTAGAGAGGCTGAGCATCCTTTCATATATCTCTAGGCCTTCTGTATGTCCTTGGAGAAGTGTCTATTTAGGTCCTTTGGCCCATTTTTTAATTGGGTTGTTTGTTTTCCTGGCATTGAGTTGTATGAGTTCTTTATATATTTTGGAGATCAAACACTTATTTAGGGTATCCTTGGCAAATATATTTCACCATACAGTTGGTTTCCTTTTTATTTTGATGATGTTAAATTTAGCTCTGCAGAAGCTTTTTAATTTGATATAGCCCCATTTGTTTATTCTTTCCTTTATTTCCCTTGCCCCTAGAGGACGTATCAGCAAAAATATACTGCATGGGATATTGAAATTTTACTACCTATGTTCTCCTCTAGGACTTTTATGGTATCATGGTATCATGATCACCATCAGGACTTTTATGGTATCATGACTTATGTCTTTTATCCATCTTGAGTTTATTTTGGTGTATGGTGTAAGCTAGTGATCTAGTTTCATTTTTTTTTTGCATGTGCCATTCCAGATCTCCCAGCACTGTTTGTTGAAGAAGCTATTTTTACTCCATTTTATGCCTCTGCCCCCTTTGTCAAATATTAATCGACCATAGAGACATGGTTTTATTTCTGGCTCTGTATTCTGTTGCACTGATGTATGTGTCTGTTATTATGCTAGTACCAGACTGTTTTGATTACAGTGGCCTTGTAGTATAGTTTGATATCAGGTATTGTGATCCCTCTTCCTTTGTTCTGCTTTCTTAAGATTGCTGAGGTTATTCAGGGTCATTTTGGGTTCCATATAAATTTTTGAAATATTTGTTCTAAATCTGTGAAATATGTCATTGGTATTTTAATAGGGAATTGCATTGAATCTATAGGTTGCTTTGGGCAGTATGGACATTTTAATGATGTTGATTCTTCCAATCCATGATCATGGTATATGCTCCCATTTGTTTGTATCTTCCTTAATTTCCTTCTTCAGTGTCCTGTAGTTTCCCTTCTCCCCAAGAGATCTTTAAATCCCAAGAAGCAGATATGCCTGGCCATGGCATGATGTTTGTCTGAAAGGTGTTTGGGTGCTGTAAATCCAACTGTCATAAAAACTTTAAAAAGAAACAATTCTCGCAAGGTTAGATGGACTTAAGCATTCCATAAAGCAGCTGGTAAAGAGCTTACAGTGGATAACCCACTTGAATTTGAAAAACATAGAAATGAACCTGTCAAATACCAGCAAGAGCTGTGGAATAAAAGATTGATGTGATTGGTGCAATGAAGAGAGTCAAAGAGAGCAAACAGATACATCAAGCTAAATTTATAATGAACAGGTTGGAGAAAAATAAAGAACTACAGAAAGCTCAGTACATCAAAGAAGTCAAACAAAACATTGATCTCACCTGGGCTCCTTTAGCAGGCAAAGGAAAGCAGCTGGAAGACAAAATAGTACAGAAAGTACAAGAGGATGTGGACATGGAGGTTGTGTCTGACAATCTTACTGCTTAATCATTTCTATGAGCGCACTGGAAAATCTCTTTTGGAGACTTAGAACATCTAAGTTATTGATTTATTTTTTACGTCAGGTGACTGAAATGAAAAGGTGATTAGAAATACAGCTACATTGCTCTCTGGAAAACATGAGATGCCATGGATGTTAAATTGCATCTCAGTGCTAAACCTTTACTGATAGATGTCCTTATGTAAATCATAAGAATTCTGTAAATACACAGTGAATTGTGGACATAAAATGATCATACCACTTGGATAATGACATCAGGCAAAAATTCATAGCTAGTGATATATAACACAAACTTTTCTTTGCAGGGAAAGAAAAATCCTAAGAACCATTCATTGCTGCAGGCCCATCTGGTCTGGGAGAGTGCGAGGGTAAAGCATGATGAAAGCACACTCTCACACATGGTTGCTGTTGACTCCTCCTTGGGAATTCTCATTTCTCTCTCTGCCCCAGTTCCATGGGTGTTTGCATACATGGTTGCTACCACAATGCCTGGTTTTGGGGCTCCCTCAGCTCTTTGGCTTAGCCACAGACAAATGCATGCTCACTTTATCCCAATGTAGCTGTGGTCTTATCAATTCTTTTCTAGCCTTTGCTTCACTGCTAATAATTAGCTCACACTATGTTCTGATCCCAGTGATTGAGAAGGGCCCAATAGCACATGATGGTTATGCTCTTGGCCATGCAAATTGGAGGGACCTGACTCTAAATCTCAACTTCACTTAGTAACATGACTATGTGATTTAGTCAGATACCAGGTATCGTTGGGCCTCCACTTTCTTATTTGTAAAATACAATGAGGATATTTGCTATACTTATATCAAAGTCTTAGTGAGTGGAAAGAATGAGCTAATGATACATCCCAAAGGTAAGGTTGTGGCATTACTATTGTGCTGTAAAGGAAAATATTCAAATTAGTTGCAATGATCTTTTAGAACACTCTTTAATGTTGAAAGAACCTCCCCCCACCCAGGGTTTATAAGTAGTGGAGAGGATGGAGAAATTTGCCTTTTTATGAAACTTTTAAAAGTGCTCCTACAAAAGCTGACAAGCTACCATGAAACTAAGATCAAAGCTGTTCTCTTTTAAATGGAAAAGGAAAAGATAGCTTGTTATGTTTGTGTTCTTCATGTGGGGTTGCCTTCTCAGGGCTTACTACTTTGAGAGTGTGAGCCAATGCTTTTAAGGTAAAAACCAACAACCTCACTTGTGAAATAGAAAAGACAGTTGTAGGATGCACCCCCCGCCCCAAATTATTTGTTAGTTCACATACACTTAGTGTCAGGGAGAAAACTGTTTTTAGGGAGCTGGAGGGCCTTCACACCTGCCAGGTGAGGCACTTGAGGCTGCTCAGGCTCTTCTGAGAAGGCCCTATTATTTCTCACACTTCATCACTTAGCATCTGGGCGGCTGGGAACTAGGAAGTAGTGCCTAGCAAGGCTCTGTCAGGCCTGGAATTCTTTCCTCCCAGACCCAACTGCTGAAGGTGCCCTCTGGAGGTTTATTCACTTTTGAAGTAGTATCTGGCCCCTGCTTTTAACAGAATTAATGGCTGTATACTATTGGAGTCTAGCATATGGTGGGTGCAAACCTGAGCCTGTAATTCCACGCCTTAATTGTACAGCAGGACTTTGAAGCGTGCCTTCCCCAAGCTGGTGGTGTGCATGGGAAATGCCTTGTAGATACCGCTCACAATAGGGAAATCCTCTCCCGTGGACTGCGATTGGGACTGAAAGCCTCAATAAAGGGCTGAGCTTTGAGGTGTTTTAAAAGAGAGATTAACACTTATTGTAGAAGTGCTAATCACTGATTGAATTAATCAAGGGCCAAACTACAAGGTGTTAACAAGAAAGATTAGTAACTTTGGGTGTGAATATTCAAAACCGGGGATTGTGAAATCTGGGACCAGAGGTTTTCCTGAGTACACAACAGAAAAAGAACAAACAGAAGACAAGGTAATGAACTACTACTTTTACCCTGCAGTTTCCTCTTCAGCTGGCTGAGGAATCATTGTTAAAAATATTAAATGTCAAGTGCATGGAACAGTGCTTGGCATATAATAAGGTCTCAAAAACATTAGCTATTGTTATTCTTTCTGTCTAGTAAGGTCTCCTGTTAGGATATCAACTGAAGACAAGAGAGAAACTTTTGTTTTCTTTAGAGGAAAAAAAAATGTCAGGCTCACTTACTTTTTTAAAAAATTGAAGCTTAATTTGCCTGTAGGAAATTGAATAGTTCTTAAATGTATAGTTTAGCCTCAACTACTTTTATGATAAAGGACTGGGGAAAATGTTTCAGTGCTACAATATGTGCTAAAATTATTTTCACGTCCTTTCTGGAAAAAGTGATTTGTGCTGCATGAGTCAAATAGCCAAGAAAATAGAACTTGAAAGTGAAATTAGAATATATAAGGAAATGGTTGATTCAAATAAACAGCTGTGTCCAAATAACTAAAACTGGATTAAATGGTTTTCTAGGAAGTCTGTATTTGCAGGGAACACAATGGGAGGGCAAAGGGGAGGAGGTGGCACCTGGGGCAGATTGCTTGGAGAATGAAGAGCTTCGAGACAGAATAAGAAGAAAAGGCTTGAACAAATCCAGAAGGGGAAAAAATGGAAATAGATAATATATTAAGTGGCGTTAACTTGGAAAAAATCATTTAAAAAAATCTGCGTGGACCAATCGATAGTTGAATGAGTGCCTTTTTAGTTCTGAATTGAGGAAGGAAGCAGAAGGCACTAACATTTTTGGGGACTTCGTAGGGTCGTTGAATGGCTGGGAGGAGTAAAAGGATAACTTGGTTCAGGCCTCTGGCCCAAAGATGACTTCCCATTTAGACAATTCCAGACAAAGAACCTTAAATAGGTGACCCCCTTTTAATCCTCACTGTAACCCTACAGGGCGGGGGATATAACAAATGGAGAAACTGAAGCTCAGCCTCAAGGATATCTCCTCAGGGTGCTTTTTGACTATAAACCAGCCAAAGTGGATCCAAAGTTACTGAAGCAATCATCTAAACTTTCTCACATAGAAAAAAATTTGTTTGCTGTATAAATTTAGTAGAGTTATTCGGGTGATTGGCATGTTTAAAATTTTCATCACCTAGACCTGTACTGACCAATAGAAATGTAACATAAGCCACATAGTATGATTTAAAATCTTCTAGTAGTCACGTTTTAAAAAGTGAAAGGCATAAATAATTTAAAGAATATATTTTATTTAATATATAATTTCAACATGTAATCAATCTACAAAATTATTACTGAGCCATTTTACTTTTTTTCATATTGAGTCTTTGAATTCTGCTCTTTAGATTTACAGTCTATTTCAATTTGGACTAGCCACATTTCAAGTTCTCAGTCACCACAGGTAGCAGCCCTATTGGACAACAGACATGATAGACTATGTAAAGTACAAGTACGCTGGTTCTAGCTGTTGGAGGTATGACCCAGTAGGCCAAGAGTATGAGAGGCCCATCAGAATGTGAATGAATGAATCTTAATGTCCCCCTTTTTGTTTTTCCAGAGGGAAAGCTAGAATTGATTTTTAATTTTTTTAAATTGTAATTTGTAATTTTTTGTGCCCAGGACTAGTCCAGAAAAAGCAAAAAAGCAAAAGTCACCTTTGATCCAATGGCCTCTGACTGGTCCTGATCTCCAGGGCGGCCACTGTTCGCAGTGTCCTGCTGCTAGATCTGTTTCTGTGCCTTTGCACACCTGCAGACATTCGGAAATGTTTTACGTCTGACATGTCTGTTTTTTAAAAGATTGGTGAAATAGCATACATGTTGTTTCCCACTTTGCTTTTCTCATTTAGCAATATGGCTTTGAGAACTCTTCATGTTGGTAGATTTATCAACCTCATTCTTTTGAGCTGTTGCATAGTAGTCTCAAATTTATTTAACCACTTCCCCATCAATGGATGGGCTCTTTATTTTTACCGTTGTTGTTATCAGAACAACAATGGATACAGTGTCCTCTTTTTAATATTGAAAATAGTGTCATTTCCAAAGAGGAGGATGGCAAGTCTGTCAGAGACTGAGAAATCAAACAAGTTGTTCAGATTCTATGACAGAGGGCCACTGCTAATGCCTCTTTGCCTTCCCCAAGCCCTCTCTTAAAGCTACACCATTTCTCCCCAGAGATGCTCAAAATAAGTAATTGCAGATATTTCTTTGCTAGAAGATTCTTCCATTCTTCAGGGGTTTGCAATTAGGGTAGAAGGTGAATAGAAACAAAATAATTTTCTTAAAGCCCAGGAGAGGTGAAGCTTCCAGCCAGAACAATAGTGTGATTCCAGTGTAGAACATTCACTGGGATTCCTCCCCTTGACCCCTGTCTTCCAGGTTCTCGAAGCCCTCGAGTTGCCTTGGCTGCTCTCTGATGCCGAGACCCAGGCCTGCCTTCTCCTTTCTTCCTTGCTAGTGCCCATTTCCAAAATTCTTCATCACTATAATTCCTCCCACAGGGTTAAATCAATTAATTTAATACATACACTTTAATGACAATAACCAACAGTCCTACAAACTTCATAAGGAGATCCATACCTTAAAAGATATATTAAATTGATCATTTTCTTTTTTAATTATATTTTATTGATTATGTTATTACAGTTGCCCCAACTTCCCCCCTTTGTCCCCCTCGCCCAGCCTGCCCCACTCCTCAGGCAATCCACACACCATTGTTCATGTCCACTGGTCATGTATATGAATTCTTTGGCTACTCCATTTCCTATACTGTATTTTACATCCCCAAGGCTATTCTGTACCTGCCTATTTGTACTTCTTAATCCCTTTACCTCCTCCCTATTCCCCTATACCCCCTCCCATTTGACAACCATCGAAATGCTGTCCATATCCATGATTCTGTTCTTCCGTATGCTTAGCTTGTTTTTTAGATTCAAGTGTTGATATATATGAATTTATTGTCATTTTATTGTTCATAGTTTTGACCTTCTTTTTCTTAAATAAGTCCCTTTAACATTTCATGTAATAATGATTTGGTGATGATAAACTCCTTTAGTTTTTTAAAAATGGTGTATGTATATATATTTAAATATTTTATTCATTTGTTTTTAGAGAGGAAAGGAGGGAGGAAAAGAGGGAGAGAAACATCAATGTGTGGTTGCTTCTTGAGCACTCCCTACTAGGGACCTGGCCTCCAGCCCAGGCATGTGCCCTGACTGGGAATTGAACTGCAACCCTTCGGTTCACATGGTTCACAGGCTGGTGCTCAATCCACTGAGCCACACCAGCTAGGGCTCCTTTAGTTTTGGGGGGTTTTTTTGGTTTGTTTTTTGGTTTTGCCTGGGAAGCTCTTTCTCTGCCCTTTGGTTCCAAATGATAGCTTTGCTGGGTAGAGCAATCTTGGCTGCAGGTCCCTGCTTTTCGTGACTTTGAATATTTCTATTAAACTGATCATTTTTCTATCTATCTATCTATCTATCCATTCAACAAACATTTAATGACTATTTACCCTGTGCAAAGCACTGGATTAGGTCCTGGAGACGCAAAGATGAAGTAAGGAGTTTCAGGTACTGTCATCCCAGGGCAGTAAACTTTGGGGTGGCCTGGGAGGAGTATGTTGTAAAAGGGAGCCATTTCAAGGTTCTACTCAACACGATGTTCAAAAGTTGCCAAGTGAAAACTGAGTAGAAAGGTAAAAGCCCATGTAAAGTCATTCTGAAGTGGAACATACACTCTTTCACCCCACACCCCATCCCTAGGGTTTTTCTTCTCCTCTCTGTCCCAGTGTCCTGGCTGTGGAAGTTGTCCTCTCGGCTTTCTCTGCAGCACAGCTGCCTCGCACTTCAGACAAGGGACAAGTCTGGCATATCAGAGACAGACAGTCTAAGAGCCCATGATGCAAAGCATCCTGTGATGAAATATTGCATCTCCTTTGTGAGATAGATTTCCATGCCAAACATACACTGCTTAAGTATGTAATGAACAACTTCTTCCTCAACAAGTGCTTAATAAAATCATTTACATACATTTAATAATAATTATGCATTGTAGAATTATACTAACCTAAAATATTTTTTAAATAGATTTCTGCTTCCTCCCTCCCTGACATTGATCGGAGAGCCCTGGCATCTACCCAAAAAGGATTTTAAATTAGTGAGTCATTAGGCTGTGTAAAAGGAGCTTAACATTGTGCAAAGGTACCCTCTTCACAGAACAAAAAGGCCTCGATGACCACAACTCATTTAAAGTGAAGATTAAACATTTTAACAAGAACAGTGCCCTAATTCAGCAAATTTTGTTTATGTCCAAATGCAGTGCTATTGGCAATGAAGAGCAATTCAAGAAGTCATAACCCAAGACAATTATTGTGAGGGCCTTTAGAGTTCCCTATAAATTTCCGCTGGTGACCTCAGAGCCAACGCTTGACTACATAGTCAAATATTTGTAGTAGGTGTTCCTGTGTTTAACACACTAATTAAAAAGATGGAATTCTTTGATTCTATCTCAAATCATTTTACTTCTAATCTCTTTCTGGAAAAGCCTGCTGGATAAATGGGACTAAGAGTATTTTTTTAAAAAGACTCTTTAACGTGTTGCAATAAATCCAGGGACCAGGAACATTAATGTACCTGAAGTGCTCTTAATGAGTCTATGGTAGGGATCATCCTTCCAGTCCTGTTTCAGGGACCTTTATTTTGAAGGTTATAAATCCTTTGAGAAATGACTATAATGGGGAAAAGCTGTATGTAGCAAAAGAAACATTCTGTTCAAACATAGCTAAATGCACTGGACAGAAGGGCAGGTTTAAGGGCAGGTGAGGAAACCATGACACTCTGAGGCATTAACTCAAAAAATGAGCCATTAACTCAAAAAACTTACCTTTTCTGAGGTCACATGACTGGCCCTGAAATCTACTCAGAGGAATCCAAATTACCGTTTGGAATTCTTCCCATTGACCCTATAATAATGTATTTCTCTTCTCTTCTTATTTATAGTTAGGGATGGGAGGGACTATAGGGAAGCCCCATCTGAAGTGTCCTCTGAGGACCATCTGCATCAGAATCACCTGAGGGGATTACTCCTAGGCCCAACCTCATTCCTACTGAGCCAGAAACCTTTGTGGTGCTGGTTATGGTGCCCCCGAGCTGGGGGCAGGGGCGGGGAGGCTTGGGATCTGATTTTTTTGCTTTCTTTTGTTTTAAAAATGTAAATATATATTTATCTATTTAAAAATAACAATAATAAAATTATTACATGCTAACATACATAGCTCATGAAAAATAATTATATTTTCTAAAACAGATAATCTAGTGAGAAGAGTGGTATTATTTTATATTTTTGTAAATCTCTTTAATGTCTGGTTTTTATTAAGGACAGATGAATTCTCTTTCCTGTTTCTGCATTGAATCTGTTGTGATATGTTTTACTGGTTGAAATCTGGCCTCATACAGGTATGTGGGTGGGAAAAAAGGGGATGTTTTAATAGCATTCTCAGATAGTAAAATGATAATTTTAAAAGAATAAAAATAGAAAACAACAAGTGTAAATACATTAAAATAGCAAAGAAGAAACCAAGTTAAACACCAAATGCATATTCTATATTTCACTGAAATTGGACAATTAACAGTTCCTTAAAGGGTAATTACAATATGGAATCTGAAATCATATTATTGAAGTTTTCATACTGTTAAAATAAAATTTATTCATCTATTCAAAATCTACCCTTTTTAACCAGCTACTTAGTGTGATACTTATACAGAGCATCGTTTTAAACCCAGCAAATACAATTCGACCCCTTTATTACCCAAAGGTAAACTGAGGCCCCATAAATGCATGTTCTTGTCATAGGGCCCAAAGGCCTATCCTTTGTGGTTTTTCTTAGTGACTAATTTAAAGCTGGAAGCATAGTGGAAGACCTGTACATTCATCTAAATTTTGTTGTAAATTTCTTTGTATCCAATAGAGCTTATCCCAAAGGGGAAAATGGAGGAAATGGGGGGAAAGGGCTACTTATCCAGGTGGGCAAGTTATTCTGGGCAGGATATTCAGGGAACCAAATGCGAGGCAGAAAATAAACCAAAAAGCCAGTACCTACCCTTGTATAAAAAAAGTGACCCTCGGTCTACACAACTGGGTGATGATTTTAGTTTTAAATTCTTGATACATTAGACTAGAGTGAGACATTAGCATCTTGTCAAATCATGACCCCTCTCACAGTGTGTGGAAACTTTCATATTTATGTTAGTATTTGTTCATGTAGTTTTACTGGAGTCTTCTTTCTTCTAGTAAGACCAGAGTAATCAGAGACTTTTAAAATTGGCTTTTGCCTAAAATAGGAGGGGAAGGAGAAGCGTGCTAATGTTGCATCCTACTGAGGCAGAGACTTTTCACTGATCCTCAGTATCCATTCTCATTTTTCATCATAACAGAATTTACAGCTATACACATGAACACCAGAATTAAAACTATATTTTCCAGCATCCCTTGCAGCTAAGTGTTACTTAGTTCTGGTCAATGAGATTGCATTGTAGTGCTGTGAGGCAGTTCTAGAAACCTTCTCTAAGGGATAACTGATATATGCCCTTGCCCTTTCTTGTTTCCTTCCTCCTGGAGAAAGATGGCAGAAGCTTCATCATGGGCCGTGAAGACAAGATCTAAGTGTAGGTTCTTAGGAATGTAGAGAAATCTAGAAGTTGCCCAAGACCCTGAGGATTTTATGGAGCAGAATTGCCATCTCAGTCTGGGCTTACTTCTAGACTGTTACATGAGGGAAAAAATACAATTCCAGCTTGTTCAAGTCTCTGTTATTCTGGGTCTCTATTACTTGCAGCTAACCCTAACCCTAACTGACACCTTCTTTTATGTGTGAGAAGAAGAACCAGATGATTCCCTGTTGGCCCTTCACGTGGCTGTGAGTTGTCCTACGATGTTATCAATTATAAGACCTTTTACAGCATAGAGTAGCAATGAGACCGTGGTGCGTTCTGAGAGTCTGGGGGGGTCTGCTCTCTCCCACCTGTGCTGGCACCCAGGGCATGGCACTGCGTTCCCGTCAAGATGGAGGAGAGAAACCCTGCTCTGCTCTTACTCCCTTGGCTCTGCCCTCACTGTCTACCAGGAACTGGGTGCGCGTGGCTTCATTCAGCCCAGAGAGAGGATCATGTTGGGAGCAGATTCTTGTCAGTTTTTCCCATAGATGTGTATTTAATTTTATTAGAGGCTTATTTTTAACACCTTAGCTTTAAAAATATTTGTATTTTTGTGTACAATGTGTTTTTCATTATATTTCTTTTTGATGTTTGCTAATATTACTCATGTTAGCTTTGAAATAATTTTACTCTTTTGTAACTTGGTTTCTTGCTATTTTAATTTATTTATACTCATTGTTTTCTATTTTTATTCTCTTACATTATTATTTTATCACTTCCTCTTTTATTCCTTTAATCTTTTGATTAGATTTTTAAAAACCTACTCTATCATTTTTCTTCTTACTTATCTTAATGTTACTGATTTTTCTTATCATCCAGTTTTAAAAGTTTCATTGTTAATTTCGCTTGTCACTATTTATTCTTTTCAATTCTTATGGTTTTAGTTTGTTCCATTTTTTAGAGTTTATTTATGTTAAGTTTACTTAAGTTTTTTTAAAGTTCATTCTTAAATTTTTTTATTTCACTTTTTCAGGGTTAACTTGTTTTACCTTTTAATATTAAATATGTCATAATTTTCTTATTTTTAGTTTTGGAATTCCGGTTTTATTGTTTGTGCCTATTTTTTGTTTTCGATCTATAACTTCTAAATTGATTTTTATTCACTGGTCTTTATCTCTTTGCTTTAACGTGCAAGTATGGCCACATGTGTGCCCTTGGCATTCTGGCACCCAGTACCTACTGTGCTTCTCCAGCTAACGGTACGTTGACTAGATGTTGGGAGCTGGTTGGGGGCGGGGAGTCTATAGTTTCTTCAGTGGGGTAAAAGGAACTGGAGCTAACAGATGAACATGGTGCATTTTCTTGAAGGATCCATTTTACTCAAAGTTCTGGGAGGAAAACATTTAGATCCTTGAAGATACTTAGAGAGAAATTATCAATATGTACACTTGAAATGTACTGTCAACTCTAAAAAATTCACTCCAAGCTTCAAAAATTGATAGACTCCTTATAGCATCATCTTAATTGTAAACGAATTTAAGGAGAACCGTCCAGGTGACACAATAAAATATGTTAACCCAAAGGATTCTACCTTCTCTTTTCCCCTTTACAATTCCCCCTTAAAAATTAAAAAGCCCCTCTCTCATTCAGGCTGCCTTTGACAATCCCTTCACTTTCCTACTGATTTGCTAATTTTCTGTCTTTGCATCACAATTGTCCCATAAAACCTCAGTTTCTCCTCCTGGGCTCAATTCAGAGACAAAAACATTGAACTTTCTTTCCGTATTATGTCATCCTCAGTGTAGCAAGGAATCGAGTTTTACTCATATGTTTATCAGGCATAACACAGCCCCTAGTGCACTACAGGTGTTTGATGAATGCCGAATGAATAGCTGGGTGCATGGATAAATGCATGCATGCAAGGAGAGATGCTCAGATTTAAGATCACCTTTGACGTGTTGAGTGTCAAATGTAATGGCTTATTCTCAGTTCTCATTTCAAACCTTTCTACAACGGAACCTCAACTTTCTCCCCTCCCTCTTATCCTTTTCTTAAATATATGTTTTCCTTTGGGTTTCAAAATAAAGTACTATTCTAGTATAACCACAACCCTACCAAATACTTATTTCTACAAACTTTACTGCTTATTTCTTCTTCTGGCTTTAATTGTGGACATCCCAAGGCTCAGATACTGGACTCGTCTTTATTTTCTGCCTGGTTCCACCTGAGTAGTTGTCACAGCTTCAACCCTCACTGCCATGCTGATAACCCCAAAATCTGTATCTCCAGCTCCGACCTGTGTCACCTGAGGTCCCTCCTGTTATCTCTGTCTGCTTGCTACTGGAGACTCGGCCTGGGTTTCCCACTACCACATATCCCAAACCAACCTCTTTAGATTCCTCCCTTTGAGGAAAATTGTGTGGGGTATGTGTGTGTGTGTGTGTGTGTGTGTGTGTGTGTGTGTGGAATATTTTACTTGCTTTTTGTACAACAGCAAACAATAATGATAATAATAATAGCTACCGTATTTGATTACCAACCATATATCAGGCACTTTATATTTATCAGCTCATTTAATCCTCACAACAACTCTGTAAGATAGGACTTCTCTGCATTTTTATAGGTGAAAAAACTGAGGCTCTGAGAAGTTAAACAATCTGCCTCCAAAACACAAAGCTAGTTATATAGAATTCAAATTCAAGATTGAATTCCAAAGCTCATTTCTTTTTGTTATGTCACACAGCTATCACATTTTAAAATTTATAGCTAAGTTCCTTGAAAGGTGGGGAACATCAGTGATTTCTATGAGTCTTTGGAATTCTGCATGATCTACATCCCTCCATTGACAATGTTTGCCAAATAACAGACAGCAATTAAATGTAGAGGATTTGGACTCCCAGGCAGACCTGGATTCAATCTCAGTGCCATTATTTACATGAGGGGGCAGGGTAGTTAATATTTCTGAGGCTCAATTTACTCATCTGTGAAATGAGAATGCTAACACCTGCCTCCAGGAGTATTGGGAAGAATAAATGAAAGAATGTATGTCTAGTCAACCGGAATGTCCATCAAGTGGTGAATGGAGAAACAAAATGTCATATCTCCACACAATGGAATACAGTTGACTCCGGAACCCGGGTTAGAGGCACCAAAACCCACGCAGCTGACAATATGTGTATAACTCCTAACCAGCCCTCCACATACTCGGATTCCTGACCTTGGATCTGAAATGCTATTTGGCAACTAAAAAGCAATGAAGTTCTGATGTACTCTACAACTGGGATGAACCTTGAAATCCTTATGCTAAGTGAAAGATAAAAGGCAACATGTATGATTCCATGTATATGAAATATCCAGAATAGGCAAATCTGTAGACAGAAAGTTGATTATTGGTTGCGTAGGGCTAGAGGTGGGCAGGACAGTGATGGTGTGAAGGAAATTGCAGTGACTGCTAATAGGTAGAACGTCCCTTTTTGGAGGGGTGAGAATATTCTTGAACTGTGCTGTTGGTTGTACAAGTTTGTGGATACACTCAGAAAAGCATTAAACCAAACACTTTAAATGAGCAAGTGATATGGTATATGAATAATATCTCAATAAAGATTAAAAAATATGTATGTCAAAAGCTTAGCACATAATTGGGGCTCAATAATTTCTCACTGTTCCTTTTCCTCTTTACCTGGTTTGTCTCCAGCAACTGATTGTAAACATTTGCTCCTACTTGCAGTGTCCTGGCTTTTCATTAACTTAAGTACAGGTTCTTTTTTTCACCCCTGTTAAACACTGAGTGGACTGACTTTGTCTGTTTTTGAGGCACTTGAGGATTTGGGGCAGGCTGCCTACTGTTCCTAATTGCTTGGCTTGTGCTGTTCTGAAAGCACTCTCTTTCAAAATCACTTTCCTGGTCTACCTTTCAGACCTTCCCCCTCTCCTCCTTAACCATCAAACACTTGGTAGGCAACAACCCTCAGAAGAGCACCACAGGGCATTGTGGGTGATGCAAAGGGCTCTCTGATTGTGGTTGGGGAAATAGCGCATAGATATAAAAACACAACTAAGATGACAACATATGTCTGTTAAGTATCAATTGTGTAATTCTCACTTAGGTGCTACGGAAGTTTAAAGAAGTGGGAGATCATTGCTCAGGGAAGTCTTCAAAAAGCAGCCGCTATTTAACTGGGCAAGTGTTGTATTGGAAGAGAGAATGAGGTGGGTGTGTTAGCAAAGGCATAGATGTGTGTCTTCCTTCTTCCCTTCCTCTTCCGGCCCAATATATTTATTAGGCACAAATTATATGCTAGACCCTGGTGTTATAAAGAAAAAAAAAAGAGTAAGATTGAGTTCTGCCCTCTAGGAGCTTACTGATGTGGGGAAGGTGGACACAGAAATGGCATGAAATCCATGAATGTAGTAGAGCAAATAAGATACTTGTCTGAGTTTGTAAAGACATCACAGAAGAACTGACATTTGGACGTTTAGAGTGAAGAGGTGAGGAAGTAGGTACTGTTGCAAGTCAGGAAGAGGTGAGGAAGCAGGGTACAAAGGCCAGGGTCGTGAAAGCCGGGCTAAAAGGCTAGAAGCAGAGGCTGTTGAGGTGTGTTGGGGCTTGATTGCTAGGGTTCTGTGTTTTGCATTTCGTGTTAAAGCAATCAAAGGTGGTTGGTGGACCACCCTTGCCACATGTCTTAGGCAGAACTGTCTAATCCCACTTCTTTCTGTTGTTTCTTGAACATTAACTGTCAGCACTTTCTGAAGCATTGGCTCGTTCTTGCTTTCGTTAAACTCTGAATGCTGTCAAGTCATCTTCTCTTGAAGCCTTGCCGTATAGGTAATTCCCCAGGGTTGGCCTCTGATCTTTCACACACACACATTTTAATGGAGAGCAGGGAGGGAGGCTTGATAGCAACCCCCTAGCAGAGATCACCAAATTCAGAATCAAAATAATGTTGATCCCACAGATTCTTACCTGTGGTCAGATGCACTATGTTGCATGCCTTTCCAAATTTTATTTTGATTAAAGTGTTTTAAAATGTAGGCCTGAAGCACCCAAGAAATAAATCTTTCCAGTGTACCCAAGCTAAATTAATACACTCTCTATGAAATTTTTCTATGTACTGAAAGATTTAAGACATATTTCTAAAAAAGTAAATCTCTTTGTAGAGCATTGAAGTATTAGTAGAAATGCATACAACACACTCAAATGTAGTTGGGAAGTATTTTTAAACAGAGCACTGTACAGATATTATTTCTACAATCTACAAGCAAAGGTGAGATTGTAGTTTCCAAACTAAGTAAAAGGTTGTCTGTTGACTGAATTCATACTTGTCTATCATGCTTTCCTGTACTGTATTAATATCTTTAACTGGTCAGTCAATCATACAAAAATTAAATAGTAAATCTTATCAGTACTACAAAAATAATGGGATTTCTGTTTGCAAGCTGTTCAGAGCCTTTGATAATAACGGCAGACAGTCAATAAACACTGAGACATGTACATGGTCAGTAGGAGCCTAACTAAACTATCTAATCTTTCAGAAGACAGTCAACACAATGAATTCTAAACCTAATCCTCTCAAATATTGGAGAGACAATTTAGTTCTTTAAATACTACTCAACCCCAAACCCCACACTAAAAAGAACCATTAGGGCTTTTTCTTAAACTTACAGAAGTGGGACATTCTGACTTCAGTTCTATTTTGTGATGGCAAATCTTTAGCTTATAATCTAAGTTCAACTTTTTTTTTAGTACCTGGGATCTGTAAAAGGTGACAAGTATTTTAAGTATTGTAGGGCTTGACTGAAAAGGAAAAAGGAGTAGTATTTTTTTTTAAGATTAGTTTAAATTTTAAAATGACTTCTTTGTTGTTTTTAAATTTCAGGAAAGTAAAACACACTACCTGCTGGTGTTTGCTTGTTATCATCAAATAAACACCTACCGAGAACTCCTGGGTAGTTGGTGCTATATTTATTGCTGGTGTATTTTTTAAAAGATGCTGAAAGAGAAAAAGGGTGCTATTAATGATCCATTTTCTCTCTTCCAGGCCTGTGTTACTCAGTGAAAATAAAGGTTTAAAAATTCTAAAATCCTGATGAGAGACTTGCATAGGGGAAGTTGAAAATGCCTGATTACCCTGTCATCAATTGAGATACTAAAAGAAACTGGTGTTCAGTGGCTGACAGAGAAACAGGAAGAATTTCAACATGACTTGTATGATACAATACCCTTTCAAATCTATGGTGTTTTTGAGTTGTTAATCAGTCGTATGAAGATATTTGGGAGTGCATTTGTTAGTTACTGGCTGAAAAAAGTGAGCCTGGCATTCCATTCAGAAAGAGTGGTTTTCCTAAGATGTTTGCTTTTGGGCTATATTTTTTCTTTTCTTGTACACGTCCAAGATGTTGGGTTCTGCATGTTCCTGTTTCAAGAGCCTGACCAGAGAGGTTCTGATTTATTGCCCCGTTCCACCTCTGAGGCAAGAGGGGGACTCAAGAAAGAGCACCCTTGCTGCTTGTGGAACAGCTTTAATGAGCCACTTTCCAAACAGATGTGGCCTTGCCTGGAAAACTGATTAACACAATAGGCTCGAGATCTGATGTTCAATTCTCTTAGGGCTACAGAAATGAGAGATTGTTTGGTTGACCTGGCATTCTGCCATGTCAGAGAGCCCACTGGAATCTCCACTTTGTTATTTGCAGGAAATGACTGGAAGTCCATGAAAACCTGGAATTCAGGAACAGGTTTTATCGTGCCATATTGTGAGGTCAGTCTCTGTATCAGGTCAGTGACTGAGAAGGAAGAGGCTGGTTTATTTATTTTGGGTTGGGTGGATGGGGGAACTCACATGGGCAAGCCCCTAATTCTAGCATCTTTGGTCATCATTAAGGCTTAGATTTAAGAATTTCAGGCTCTTTTGTTCCTGGACATGTAAATACTCTGTGAATTTGGGAATGAAAAAAAGGGGGAGTGGTTCTATGGAAAGTAACCTCAAGGGGTGATCTATCAGATCATAAATTACTAACTGGGCAGGTCCTGGTGGGTAGTCACACCCCAGGCATATAGCTTCTTTACTAAAAGCCTTGTCTTTGCCTTAACCAAACCCTGTCCATTGTTTTTACACACCTTCAAAATGTCCCCTTTCAAACCCTTTCTTCTAATGCTTGCAAGAGAGTACACAATCTCAACTATCTCACAATCTGATCACCACCTTGCTTTGTCCAACATTCATGCAATCTTCCTTAGGTTCCCTCCTTAATCTCAAATACGTAAAAGAAACCACAAACTGTTATTCCAGGAAGCATTTAACTCAGTCTGTTAAGATCTTGCTTCCAGGTGTATCCTCTGCTTGGTTCAAATACATTTTTGTAAAAATTCTCTACGGGTTTGACGTTCTTATGTCAACAAACTCCAATAATCCTTTATGTCCATTGGAACCTGAAATCCATTGATTCAACTATATTTTAACTGCCCCTCACCCCTTTGATGTCCTCACTTCCCTCCTTACTCAATTTAAATCTGTGGTCAAACATTTTAATAACTGTTGAATACACTCACACCCTCTCTCATTTTGTTGAATTAACTAGGCTACCCTACATCCTTCATTAAATTCAACTTTTCCCTTCTTCATTCAAATGTTTGAACTAAGCTGCAAGAAAACACACAACCAAGCTGACTGATCTCACTTTAAATTCCTGACCATTCATCTCTAGTGGTCCCTTTAAGCCGCCCAGCAGTCGTATTAATTTCCCTAGGCCATTAATTTGTTTACTCTACTGGAAGAGGATTATTTTACACCTTCTATTCTCAACCTTCGACCTCTCACTGTCATGATGACCTTGCTTCCTATATACTGAGAAAATGGAAGCCATCAGGAGAAAACTTCTGTAAGTTTTCTCCCACAACCACATCTACTCACCTACCCACATCTGGTCGCATAGATTCTGCCTTCCTTCCTGATCTTCTGGATGAACTCTCCACACTCTTTATGAAGGCCATCATCTCCACTCCTGCCCCCCCCACCCCCAACCGCCTAACCAGTCAAGGAGAGCACTACAAGCAATCCTCCCCTCTCTATTGTGTCATGAATTTCTTCCTCTCTTTCCTAGTACTGTATAAGCATTCTCTCATCGTAAAGAAAAACTACTCAAAACTCTCTTGATCCCTCTTCTTCTAATTTAACCTGCTCCCTCCTCATTTCTCTCCTTTTGTTTATAGCAAAATTCCTCAAAGAAGTTTTATCTACCTGCTGTCTCCAATTCTTCTCTCATTTCTTTTACTCACTCCCACTATCCACTGAAACTACTCTTATAAAGCATCCACAGCAAATGCAGTGGTTGATTTTCAGTTCTCATCTTACTTAACCTATCAGTAGCAACTGAAACAGTCACTCCCTTCTCATATAACTATTTCCCTTACATGGTTTCCATGACTCTTGATTTTCCACCTAACTCATTATTTTTGTTTTTGTTTTTATTTCTCCTTCTTCTTCTTCTTCTTCTTCTTCTTCTTCTTCTTCTTCTTCTTCTTCTTCTTCTTCTTCTTCTTCTTCTTCTTCTTTCTTCTTTCTTCTTCTTCTTTTTCTTCTGACTTTGAGGATTTTATTAAATCTGGGGACAGTGAAATAATTGCTCCCCTGGTTGCAAGTCTCCTGGGGTCACTTAGAGTTTAGGAGATGCACCTCTGACAGGGAAGAAAGGTGTGGGCATGCTCCCAGGAGGGAGAGCACCTGCTTCTCATTCTTCTCATTTGGTTCTTTTAGTTTCTTTGATCTCTCTATGTTGGAGTTAGTCCTAGGATCTTTTCTGTTTTCCATCTACTCTTACTACCTTCATCTCATCCAATCAATACATATATATATCAATTGGTTGTCTAAAGAAATATCTGAGAATCTGATTGTCCACCCTTATCTGAAACCTGCTCCTCCAATAGTGTTTCCTTTCCCAGTAAGTGGCAACATCATTCTTTCAGTTGCTTAAAGAAATAAACACACAAATCTTGGCATCATCCTTGACTCTTTAACATCTAACATTCTAATCCATTAACAAATTCTTAAAAATATATTCAAAATCTGACCACTTCTTACTATCTCCATTACTACCACCCTGGTCTAAACTACCTTCTTAGATGATTTCTTTCTCCTGCTATAGCTGGAAATAGCAGACCTGAAATTAAAGCCCATTTATTCTTCAGTTTTGAAGACTTTGGACTTTTGTCTGAATTCTGCTGTCCCTCTGCCTCTTTACCTTTGGTGGCTGCAAATGAAGGTACCTCCCCTATAGTCTTTCCCATTTTTTCCCATTCCACCTTAGTAATGGAATCTTAAGTACATTCAAAATGATACTGTGACCAAATAAAGACTATCCTTCCCAGCCTCCTGTGTGGGTAGGCTGACCACATGATTAAGCCCGGACCAATGAGATAAAAGCAGATGTTTCTGGGTGGGACTTCCAGGAAAATTTCTATGTAAGGAGAACACACAGCTAGTATATACTCTTTTTGCCTTTCCCCTACCCTTCTTCCTGCTACCTGAATTGAGGACTTGGCAGCTAGAACTCCAGCAGTGTTTTTGTTTCCTGAGATGACCTTGACTATGTATTGAAGCCTTTGCTAAAAAGTGGAAATACAGAAGCAGTCTGGGTATCTCTTAACTTTGTGGAGTTGCCACATTTGCCCTAGACTGTGCTGAGCCATATCTGGACTCCTTTATGTGGAAGAACAAAGGCCATTGTAGTCTCTTCTCTGTGACTTAAAGCTTAACATAATCCCTTTTAATTCACCTTGTCACATATTGCTTCTGGATTTTTATAGAACCTACAACAATTTTGATGTTACAAAATCTACTATAAAAAGAAGGTAATAATTGGAATTGTCTGTTGTGTCAGAATTTTACTTATGTGATGCTTATGACTTGTGTATGACTTTAAAGAATACAATTTATAGTCTTGATCTTTCCTGTTATTGAGAGGTCTTAAACCTCTGAATCCCAAGTCCACCTGAAGGAGATGAATTATAGGTCTATTAAAGCAGAGAAGCAGCTGAATCATACAAGTGGGGAAAGCTGGTTGGCAGGTGATTGTGTGTTGAGTCCCTTTTGAAATTCAGGCCATAGGATCTGGACATCATTCATCTCTAGGATGAATTCTGATTGATGGCAAGAGCATGCCCTTCAAGTGCTGTCTCTCACTAGTTTCTGGGCAAGGTATTTAACCTCTTAGAGTCTAAGTTTTTTTTTAGTATGGGTACTAACAATAGCTTGTCCGTAGGGCTGTTTGAGATGATAAAATGAGGGAATACATGTGAAAAGGCCTAGCTGGTAGTAGTAACTCAATAAATATTTGTACATTTGTCTTGATAATAATCACATTTTAGAAATGCTTTAGAATTTTTGAAATGTTCTCACATATGATGTAGTTACTGTCAAAATACCAAGTGCTGATTAACGCTTCATCTCAGAGCTTTTGGATGGTTGTATTATAATTATTTTAGGATATGACCAACTTTTGTACAGTTGAGTTAGTTGGCTTCATTATTCCCCTGCAACATTTCCTTTGCACTTGTTGATTTCCATGGCTACATGATAATTACTTCCTGAGAAACAAAGGAACACATGTGTTTAGAAGTAAAAAGGAAGCATACAGATCACCTATTGAACCATAACCCTGTAAAACCTGGTATAAATGGAAACTTTTCTTTTTATCATAGTGTGTTTGAAGTGAAAGAATTCACATTAGTCATTTGCTCAGTTTTTACTCTATGATTGGTGTCTTTATAAGAGGACAGATTTGTCAGGACTTACGAACCAAACATACTTAAAATGTTTCATGAGACAGAGTGTTTAGGACATCAAAATTTCTGAGTGGTGACCAATCCAGAACAGTGATTGCTGATAATGGGAAATTTGAAGAGAAAGTATGAGTGGAGAAAGAAATAACTCATCACTCTAAGACTCACTGGCTCCATTTTACTACATTAATTGATTGATTATTTCTGCAAACATTTATTGAGGATTCATGTATATGAGGTTTTGTGCTAAGTGCTCTGAGAATTATGAAGGTGAATCAGGCCTAGAGGTGGTCTTCAAAGAATTCATAGCTTAGTATTGGAAATAAAAGATATATGTCCCCTATCCAAAATATGTTCTATGTGAAGTACAGTTCAGGACCTAAGGTGGCTTTGAGGCAGGAGATGTATGTATTGAATCTTAAAAAAATATGTAGAAATTTGTTCACCAGGTAGACAGATGGAAAGACATTTTAGACAAAAAGAACATCATCTACAAAGGCCCAGAGATGATCAGGCTCAGAGCTAATGGGTCAGAGACAGGCAGAGACTGATCTGGAGAGCAAGAGCAGACTAGGAATGTCTATGTTGGAGATACCATTGTTATTCGTAAGTGGGTGTTTGGTGTATGGAGACAGGCTTAAAGTGGGAAGAGAATGCTGTAGACTGAAAGTTGATGTCCCCTCAAAATTTGTAGGTTGAAAACTAATCCCCAATGTGATGGTATTTGGAGTTGGGGCCTTTGGGAGGTGATTAGGTCCTGAGGGTGGAGCCCTCACGAATGAAGTTAGCGTCCCCTTAAAAGACCCCAGAGTGCTCCCTTGACCCTTCCACCGTGTGAGGACATGGTGAGAAGATGGCCCTTAATGGACCAGGATACAGGCTCTCACCAGACGGCGGGTCGGCTGGCGCCTTGATCCAGGACTTCTCAGCTTTCAGAACTGTGAGAAATAAATGTTTGCTGTTTGAGCCACCCAGTCTCCGGTGTTCCATTATAGCAACCCAAACGGACTAAGGCAGAGAGGAAACTTAGTGAGTTCAATCTGGGACATGTTGAATGTCAGTGAGACAGGATATTCTGGTGGAGATGCTATATGGGGTGTTAGAAATAAAGTTTGGAGCTTAGGAGAGGAGAACAATTGAAGATCTGGATTTGGGACTCCATAAATGGAAGATGAATTCTTAAGAGTCTAGTAGAAGAAGAAAAAATTGAGGACGGATTCCTGGAAAACAATTACATTTAAGGGGTAGACTACTGAAAAGAAACCTGAGGAGAAGGCTGAGAAGGAGGAACCAGGGAGACTGGACAAAAAAACACAAGAAAAGTTTAGCTTCCCCCTTTCCCCACAGTCCGGTCTTTCATTAATGATGATTGTGGATCGGCAAAGCAGGAAAAAAACCTCACTAACGTTCACTTAATCAGATCCTTTTTCTTTTGAAGTTCTTGTTCTAATGTTGGTGCTTTTCTTCACCCCCCAAAATAAACTCCAGGAGCCTGGAGCCTGGAGAATGGAAGGTTCTAGGATTCCGGTAAAAAGGGATGGTCCTGGGTTCCGAAGCTCCATTGAGCCAGGAAGGCAGTATCTCACAGTGGTTATGAGCTTTAGAGTTAGACTGATTGCATTCAAAGCCTGTCCCTGAGGCCCAGAGGTGAATTCTCCCAGCAGGTGTGTGTGCCATCGCAGGTGTCTCACTGCCAGATCCTGCCCACTCTCAGTACAGGAGAAATTTCTCCACTGACCTGTGGACCTTTCAAGGGCTTAGTACATATTAAGTTCTTAAATATATCGGTTTCTTTTTACTTTTTAAATTTAATCTTTATTGTATTTTTTCATTACCCTTTGACCCCTTATATCTCTCTCCCCCCAGCAGTCACTATACTGTTGTCCATGTCCATGAGTTCTTTTTCCTTTTTGCTCAACCCTCCACCCCTAACCTTACCGCACCCCACTAGCTGTCATCCTGCTTTCTACCTATGAGTCTGTCTCTGGTTTGCTTGTTAGTTCAGTTTACTCATTAGATTCCATATATGAGGAAAATCGTGTGGTATTTGTCTTTCTCTGACTGGCTTATTTCATTTCGCATAATGTTCTCCAGGTCCACCCATGCTGTCACAAAGGGTAAAATTTTCTTCTTTTTTATGGCCAAGTAGCATTCCATTGTGTAAATGTCCGATAGTTGTTTTACTCACTTATCTATTGATGGACACTTGGGCTGCTTCCATACTTTGGTGATTGTAAATAACACTCTAATGAATATTGGTTTCTTTTTAAAGATGAATGAATAAATTAATAAAACATAATGATCAGTGCACAAGAAACAACTTTGTAAGTATATGAGCATTGTAGTCCCATAACATTTTAATGGGTCACTGACATTTTCAAAACTCTGACCATTAAGTATGAGAGACACATCTACATGTGTCCATTTGAGAAGAAATAGGATAATCGTACTCACCATAACAAAATTATAAAGCAGTTGAATTTTTAAAAAGTATCCTCAGTGATTCATTATTAAACAAGGACATAAAAATGCTTCTATAGTGCTTTTTATTTCTTGGCACTGTTCTGAAGATCTTGTTTGCATTAATTAATTTAATCTCTCCAACAAATCTATGAAGTAGCAACTTGTCTATTACGTAGATTAGGAAATTCCAGGCGCAGAAAGTTGCTCAGGGTTACATAGCTAATAAGTAGCAGAGGTAGGATTTGAACCAAGCTAGTCCATTTATCACTTAGTACAAGAGGAAAGCTACGTTGGGTGTGCAAAATGAGGCTTTATCACCGTGGCTTCAGTTGAGGCAGGTAGGATGGGGTGTTGGGAGATATATTTATGTTATATCAAGACAACAAGCATGATAATTATTTATACTAACAGGAATCATGCTCACACAATGATCTTATTTCACAATTTACCTCCCCCAACCCCATAGGCAGGTGACTTCAGCCCCTTTTGACAAACCCTCATTCACAAGCTAAGAGAAAGAGAGGTTCGTTGCTGCTGGATAGGGTGGGGCCCCAAAGTATGTATTCTAGGGAGTCTCCAGGGAACACACTGACCCTGTCTTTCCTCTGTGGTCCTGCTGGAGCGTTTTCTGAGGGACCCTTGTGTGAATGGCCTAGTCTTGAAGTTGGTCTCCAGGAGCCCACACTGATTGTCCCTTATTTGAGGGAAATCTCAGAAGGAGTTGGGCAGAAGAGGGTCCAAACCCTCAAGTAGAAACATTTCTGCTGCCTTGTAGGAAATTGACTGCAATATGATTATTTAGGGTCACTCTAAGGAATTTATCCAACATATGCTGTAGCGTTTATGTTTTTAAAAACAAAAAAGATTTGTAATGAAGTATTTTCTAATATTGTGATCAGTAATGAGGATGTTTGACAACTTACATAAATATATTTAGTATCACTTACACAAGAAAAAATCCAAAAACACATAAAAATAAATCAGATTAGGCTTTGTCTTTTGATTAACATCTTTTTTTAACTGAACAGGAAAATACTCATTAACAAAAGTTTTGAGAACAATAAAGTAACTGGAGGTTATTAATATGAAAATATTGTCAATTGTTCCTCCTGTAGAAATCTTCCTGGACAGCCCACTTCCTGAAAAATGACTCAGCAAAAGCTCCTTGTATGTGTTTAATACAATTGTTCAGGCCAGTGCCTACTTCTATCTATAAAGTCTTCTTGTGATTGATGATTCATGTTGTTTTTCAGTTATAGGCTTCTAATGCAAGCTATTTCTTAATGTAAAGAAATGGCTTCAGTATTTAAAGGAAAACATTTTTGTTTTTTTTAGTACTATTTCCTATTTGATGCCTGAAACCACAGTTTGAAGGGAATTGTTTAGTTTCAAAAGAGGGAAAATAGAATGATTGTTTAGAAGAATGTGCAAGGGAAGGGTGCACTTGCTGTGGGCAGCTTGTCAGACTGTGTGGGGACTCCAGCGGGGTGCCCAGTGGCCTCTGCATGGCCCAAACATGTTAGTGCCCTGTATTCTGACTCCGAAGACCCCAGTTTTCCAGTGGGACTAAAGGGTATCTTTGACTTCTTCATAATAGGCCTTGTAGTATGTCTTTAAATTGTCAGTTCTGCTGAAGAGATCTGAACTAGAATGAATGGAGGATAAATCACACATAGTACAGTTGCCAGACATTCTAGAAAAAAGAGAGCAAGATATTTAGTGATTTCTAATGATGTTTTACAATTGCCAATACAAAAGATAAAGTTGAAACCTAGAGTGTGCCAAAAGTTGGCCACTAGGTGGCGCCATAATCTAGCTCTGTGACAGCGAGGTGTTGGTTGATTCTATATTAGCCAGGATAAAAATGTTTAAGACTTACACCTGGAAAAAGATCAGCAGGGGCACCCTAAAATTTTTCAATCAGAGGACCCTAATATAACAAACAGAAGAGGTATAAGATTCACGTATTTACTTGGGGAAGCTATTTCTACTGTAGCAATTATGTTAGAGAATTCAGAGAAACAGACAATGTAGGTGGTAGGAGAGATTTTACCTTGCCTTCTCTTAAGGAAACCATATATTTGCATGAAGATAAAGTTAATCACACTTAAAACAATTAGGCCAGAATTTTCTTGTCAAATTGGGAAAATGTTAATTTAATCGAGCAGTCAACAGCACTGATATTTGTTTTGGAGGGTCATCATTACTTTCATCATTCCTATTTAAGTCTTCCATTCATTCAGCAATCATTCAGTATATGCCCACTGTGTGCCTAGTATCATGCTAGATGCTCTGAGTCTAAAGAAGCATAAGGCAGATTCTTTGCCTTTGTGCAGTTCATTGTCCAGGGAGGTAGATAAATGTGTGACAAAACTAATAATACCAAGTGATAAATCTTCGATAAAGACACATTCAAAAGAGTTATGGGAGACAGCAGTAAATCACTCTCCAGAATGAGGTGACATTTGAACAAGGCCTTAAAAGATGAGTATAACAGCTAACACTTACTTATGCTCATCATATGCTGAACACTTTCCAGAGTGCTCTACCTACTAAATGCTTAAAAGTCACGTACTCTTCACAACAGCCATGTGAGATGCGTGATGCTATTATCATCCCCATGTCAGAGACAGGAAAGCAAGTTTGGGGAAGGCATTCCAGATGAAGGAAGCAGCATGTATAAGGGTTCGGAGATATACAAAACCACAGCATGTTTGGGGGAATACTAGCTCAGATAATAGTAATGATATTATACTATTCACAGAAACACCATGTCCTCTATAATTTTACAAACAGAAAAATGTGATGAAGTATATCAGAAATTTAGAACAGATTTTTATAAGCCATTTTTTTAATTGCTTAAACAGTTTATTCTTCACGTAACCGTAGGAATATAGTTTATTGAGAAAATATGGATCCATTGAAAGACCAAATACTTTCTGTAGTGAAATATTACATTCCAAATTTTGAAGGTAGTAGAAAAAACATAGAATGGCCATGTGGAATCACAATTTTGAATAACATAGATATTTCTTAAAAATAAACTTTTGGATAAACTATATCATGTGAGTCTCCTGAAAATAATGTTACTATAATTTTAAAATTTAACTGACTATTTTAAGACTTTCTAATGTCAAAATAATAATAATAATAATATTACTAAAACAACTTTTACCAATTTTATTTTAGATAACCTTTGCAAGTTAAACTCTGCGATATCATGATTAAATATTTATTGATTGCCCATTACTTGCAAAGGCACTGCACTGTTGTGTAAAGATTATTTATTGAACAAATATTTACTGAGCACTTAACTTGTGCCAGCCACTGTGTCAGTAGCTATAGGTATAGTAACAGTAGCAGCAAAAGCACCAAGGGCCCAATCTCTGCTACCTTTGCATCTCCACACTGTCTTCAGCGGCAACCCGGCAACCCGGCAACCCGAGTTCACCATCTCAGCCACACCCTCACTTGGCTGGCTATGCCCTCTTTCTATATCAGGGGTCCCCATTCCCACCTGCTTTGCGTATGGACTGGCTGTGAGTGGCTCACCACTGTAGAATTTCCAAACAGCAACCATTTTTCAGTTCTCGGCCGCAGCACCCTACCTACAGAGACTTTTTTTACCCTCTTCTGAGGCTTTCTTGTACTTTTTAAAACCATGTTAACCATTTTTCAGCATGCAGTTCAGTAATGTTAAGTATATTTACATTGTTGTGAAAGAAATCTCCAGACCTTTTTTATCTTGCAAAACTGAAGCTCTTATATAACCAAGGAGGTAGAAGAGGATATAGAGGGGATAAATGGTGATGGAAGGAGACTTGACTTGGGGTGGTGAACACACAATACAATACACAGATGATGTGTTATAGAATCGTACACCTGAAACCTATATAATTGCATTAACCAAGGTCACTCCAATAAGTTCAATAAAAATACAAAAAAAAAAAGAGAGAGAGAGAAAGGAAAAGAAACTCTATACTTATTAAATAACTCCCCCCTGACTCATGTGGCTCAGTAGAATGAGTGCCAGCCTGCAAACCAAAAGGTCACAGGTTCAATTCCCAGTCAGGGCACGTGCCTGGGTTGTGGGCCAGGTCCCCAGATGGGGGCATGTGAGAGGCAACCACACATTGATGTTTCCCTCCCTCTCTAAAAAATAATAAATAAATAAAATCTTAAAAATATAAATAATTCCCCATTCTTCTCTACTTCTACCCCCTGGCAACCAACATTCTACTTTTTGTTTCTATGAATTTGGGTACTTTAGATACTTAAATCATACAGAATTTGGGTGTGTGTGTGGCTGCTTAGTTTCCTTAATATGTTGTCCTCAATCTTCATCCACTTTGGAGCATGAGTTAGGATAGCCTTTCTTTTCTTTTTAATTTTTTATTGTTGTTCAGTTACAGTTGTCCCCATTTTCCTCCCATTGCCCTTCCCCAGCCCTTCTCACACCCTCCCACATTCAATCCTCTCCCACCCCTGTTGTCCTTGTCCATGTGTCCTTTATACGTGTTCCTTGATTTGACCCTTCTCCTTTCTCCTGTTATCCCTCTCCTGCCCCCTCCCCTCTGGTCACTGTCAGTTTGTTCTTTATTTTTATGTCTCTGGTTCTGTTTTGCTTGCTTGTTTGCTTTGTTCATTAGGTTCCACTTATAGGTGAGATCATATGGTATTTGTCTTTCACCACCTGGCTTATTTCACTTAGCATAATGCTCTCTAGTTCCTACCCTCTATGCTGTGGTGAAGGGTAGGGGTTCCTCTTTCTTTCTGCTGCGTTGAATTCCATTGTGTAAATGTACCGTAGTTTTATGATACACTCATTTACTGATGGGCACTTAGGTTGCTTCAACACTTGGCTGTTGTAAATAACACTGCTATGAACATTGAGGTGCACAAGTTCTTTGGAATTGGTGTTTCAGGGTTCTTAGGGTATAATCCCAGCAATAGAATCTTGGGTCAAAAGGCAGTTACATTTTTAGTTTTCTGAGGAAATTCCATACTGTTTTCCACAGTGGCAGCACCAGTCTGCATTCCCACCAACAGTGCACTAGGGTTCCCTTTTCTCCACATCCTCTCCAACACTTGTTTGTTGACTTGTTTATGACAGCCATTCCGACCAGCGTGAAGTGGTATCTCATTGTGGTTTTAATTCTCATCTCTCTGTTGGCTAGTGATGTTGATCATCCTTTCATACGTCTCTGGGCCCTCTGTATGTCCTCCTTGGAGAAGTGTCTGTTCAGGTCCTTTGCTCATTTTTTTTTAACTGGATTGTTTGTCTTCCTGGTGTGGAGTTGTATGAGTTCTTTATATATTCTGGAGATCAAACCCTTGTCTGAGGTATCATTAGCAAATATATTTCCCATACAATTGGTTTCCTTTTCATTTTGATGATGTTTTTTTTAGCCGTGCAGTAGCTTTTTAATTTGACGTAGTGTCATTTGTTTATTCTTTCCTTTATGTTCCTTGCTCTAGGGGACATATTGGTGAAGAGATTGCTGCATGGGATATCTAAAATCTTCCTGCCTATGTTCTCCTCTAGGACTTTTATGGTGTCATGACTTATATTTAAGTCTTTTAGGATATCCTTTCTTTTAAAGGCTGAATAATATTCCTCTGCATATTGCTGCCACATTTTGTTTATCCATTCATCTTCAATGTATACCTAGGTTGCCCTTCCTGGCATTTTTATTCCTTCTCTTTTCTAGTTCTATATTTTTGCCCTCATATATTAAAATTATTCTGGTATTTATTTTTACGTTTCTTTATCCATCCATCCATCCATCCATCCATCCAACAAATACTTATTGTGTGTGGTTTCTATTTGCCAGGCACAATTCTAGGCACTGGAAATACATTAGTGAACAAAACAGAAAAAAATTCCTGTCCTCATTAATCTTACATTCTAAGGGAAGAGACAGATAATAAACAAGGCAAATAAGTGAACAGTATGTTTAAAGATGATAACTAGGGGATAAAAATAAAGAGAGAGAGAGTGGGGTGGGGGTATAGACTTCCAGATCAAGCTTAAAATACTGGGTTTTTTTTTTTTTTTTTTGAAGTTGAAGGCATCATTGAGTTGGTCACTTTTTATTAAATCCCTGAAGGAAGTCAAGGAGTGAGCCAAGTAGATATCAGAATAAGAGTATTTCAGAAAGAGGGGCAAGCAAGAGGTGGCACATGCCTGGCATACTTTTTTTTTTTTTAAGATTTTATTTATTTATTTTTAGAGAGAGGGGAAGGGAGGGAGAAGGAGAGGGAGAGAAACATCAATGTGTGAGAGAAATATCAACCCGTTGCCTCTTGCACGCCCCCAGCCAGAGACTTGGGCCTACAACCCAGGCATGCACCCTGACTGGGAATTGAACCAGTGACGTTTTACTTTTTGGGATGACGCTCAACCAAGTGAGCCATGATGGTCAGGGTGTGCCTGGCATACTTTTAAAAAGATGTTTTATGACTCTATTAGCACTTTCAGCCATTTTCAGACTCCCAAACCCTCTTCAGGTATCACATCAAATTCTTCGATATTTGATGTGCTTTGATTGTATATTTGATGGTATATGGTATTAATTTTGTATTTTATTTCCTAATTGTTACTAATATATAGATTTATATTTAACTTTTTAATCTAGAAAGGTTGCTAAATTCACTCATTAATTCTGTTTGTTGGTCCATCTATGCTTTCTACGTAAATAATCATATATTCTCAAGTATAAATTCTTCTTCTTTCTTCCCAATCTCTATAGCTTTTATTTCTTTATCTTGCCTTATTCCCTTGGCTAGGACTTCCAGCTTAAATTCAAATAGAGCTAGTGATATTTTCCTGAGCTGAGGAAGCCAATGTTTAACATTTTTTTTCAACTAGTAAGATGTCAGCATGGGTTTTCTTTTCTTTTTTCTTTTTTGGTGCAGAGACTCCCTTTATTATATTAGGAAATCTCTGCTATTCTTAGGTCCCTGCACTTTTTTTAATGGACACATCAAAACATTAGGAAGTGTGAGGACTACCTAAAAATGTGAGAGAGTTACTCTGAGAGGAAGGTTTAAGGTAGCGGTGGGAGAGTGGAACTCAGATTCCACCAAGGGTCTGAATGGGAGTGAACACAGGTGATGATGTCAGGCTGGTTCACCTCCTTTTGGTGCCTTTCTCCTACCTTCTGGCCCCCTGTGCCTTGCCCCCAGGCCCTGTGTTTCCTAGACACTACAAATAGCAGAGGGGAACCTGTGCTAGGGGAGCACATGAACATAATACCTCAACTGGTGTTTTCAGTACAGAGTGAGACGCTGGGATTCTAGACTTTGTAAGGGAGGAAGGCAAAAGACTGATGATTTTTATCTGAATAATAAACTTACTTGAAAAAAAAGTTGGGGAGCATTTGAGATTTTGCTCCCCAGCATATGTCGTCAGTTTGGCTCAGATAAACTCCTATAAAATTGTTTTTAAAAATTGGTTTCTAGTTCTAGAGGGACTAAGATTCTCAGCAGAATAATAAGACAGACTCCACTATGGAGAAGAAGAGAAAGGAGCCCAGAAAGGGACCCTGGGAACAGGGCCGTACCAGCACCGCATGCAGCCTGATCACGTGTCCCAAAGATCAGTTTAGGGTGGGAACTCCCAGCCTTTGCACTATTGGCATCTTGGGCTGGATAATTGTGGGGGATTGTGCTGTGCACTGTAGGTCATTTAGCAGCATCTCTGGCCTCTACCCACCAGATGTCAGTAGCACTCACCTCTACTTGCAACAATCAAAAACGTCCCTGGGCATTGCCCTGAGTTGGGGAGAGATAAGAACCACTGGCCTAGAGCCACTTGAACAACTCCTGTCTGTGGTTGGGCTTGATCCTAGGAAGTAGTTCAACAGTTTGAGCTGCAGTTGCGGGGAGAGGAAACATTCCATTCACACGCACCATTCACCTTTATGGGCACCTTGGAATATAGCTGTTTAAAAAATTTTCCATTTCCTCGTTTTCTTTTCCTTATTTGGTGAATTTGTTGTCTGCACTGTTGGATAGGGAAGGTTGTTTTTCTTAAATGTTACTTTCGGGAGGAGATCGTCTCTTGTTCATTCAGTCTGTGTAGACTTCTGGCAGGAAATGGCACTCAAGGAAAGTTTTGAATAAAAGGAAGATACTGGTTAGCCAGTGGAAACAGGAAGTTGTTGCCTGGGTTTTTATACAGTTTAGAAGAAAGTAAGAGGTGGAGAGAAAATTCACTTAACAGAAGTGGGAGGCGCAGAAGAGAGAAGTGTAGGAGTAAAGGAGGTGTGGGGAGAGCAGGAGGAGGAGTGGGGACTGGACTACCAGGCCAACAGCCTGGAAGACCTTGAATGTCCTGGTGGGGCTGGCTGTCCTGAAAGGCCGGTGGGGCTGTGGAGTGAGAACAGGGTCACGCAGTAACAATGAGTCAAAGCTGCTGTGATTTGTTTATTACACTGCTTTGTAGTATGGCATTATATTATGCTAAACATACTCTTTTCAAATTAATACAAATTTCTCACTATATGTATTAAAAGCATATGCCTACATTAGATAATCCTGCTCAATAAACAGAGAGAAAGAGAAAGTAATTGTGGCAAAATTTTAGCAGTTGGTGAAATCAGATGTAGGGTATATGGCTGTTCATTGTTTTCATCTTGTAACTCTTCTGTAAGTTTGAAAATTTAAAAATAAAAATTTGGGGTATGTGGAGAGAAGAATTTTTAAAAAATATATATTTTATTGATTATGCTATTACAGTTGTTCCATTTTCTCCCCTTTCTCCCCCTCCGCCTGCCCCTGATAACCCTCCATATCATCTCCATTTCTGTGATTCTGTTCTTGGTCTAGTTGTTTGCTTACTTTTTTTTTTTTATGTTCAGTTGTTGATAGTTATAAGTTTGTTGTTATTTTACTATTTATATTTTTTATCTTTTTCTTAAATAAGTCCCTTTAACATTTCATATAATAAGGACTTGATGATGATGAACTCCTTTAACTTGACCTTATCTGGGAAGCACTTTATCTGCCCTTCCATTCTAAATGATAGTAGCTTTGCTGGATAGAGTAATCTAGCTTGTAGCTCCTTGCCTTTTATGACTTTGAATACTTCTTTCCAACCCCTTCTTGCCTGTAAGGTTTCTTTTGAGAAATCACCTGAGAGTCTTATGGGAACTCCGTTGTGGGTAACTGTCTCCTTTTCTCTTGCTGCTTTTAAGAGTCTCTCCTTCTCTTTAATCTTGGGTGATGTAATAATGATGTGCCTTGGTGTGTGCTTCCTTGGGTCCAACTTCTTTGGGACTCTCTGAGCTTCCCAGACTTTCTGGAAGTCTATTTCCTTTGCCAGATGGGAAGTTCTCCATCATTATTTTTTCAAATAAGTTTTCAGTTTCTTGCTCTTCCTCTTCTCCTTCTGGCACCCCTCTGATTTGGATGCTGGAACGTTCAAAGTTGTCCTGGAGGTTCCTAAGCCTCTCCTCATTTTTTTGAGTTCTTATTTCTTCATTCTGTTCTGGTTGAATGTTTCTTTCTTCCTTCTGCTCCAAACCATTGATTTGAGTCCCAGTTGCCTCACCGTCACTGTTGGTTCCCTGTACGTTTTCCTTTATTTTACTTTTCATAGTCTTCGCTTTTTCCTCTATTTTGTGACCATACTCAACCAGTTCTGTGAGCATCCTGATTACCAGTGTTTTGAACTGTGCATCTGAGAGGTTGGCTATCTTTTTGTCACTTAGTTGTATTTTTTCTGGGGCTTTGATCCATTCTTTCATTTGGGCCTTTTTTTTTTTGGTCCCAGGGTGCCTATTTTGTAGTAAGGGGTGGAGCCTTAGGTGTTCACCAGGGCAGGACAACCCACTTGGCTGTATGTGGGGGAGGGGTCCAAAAGGGAACAGTGCTGCTTGCTCAGCTCTGGGTTGGCTTTCAGTCACTTCCCCTGCTACCCACAAGCAAATTGGGCTCTTCTGGTGCTGATTTCTGGGTGTGTGATTTTGTGTATGTTCTAGGACCCCGTGGGTCTCTCCAGTGAACTCTCCTGTGAGGCTGGGAGTTTCCGCTGCTCAACTCTGACAGGTGTTTTCCATCAGAAGTTTGAAGCTCTATTTCCTTGCGCTGGAACCCTGGGTTGTGAGGTCTGTCTGTCTCCCCAGTTGTTCCTCCTGGTTTATCTGTACACAAATATGGGACCACCTGGTCTGCCAGCCGCTGTCTTGCCCACCCTGGTCCTCTGGCCTCTGGCCGCTGCCTTGCCATGAGTCCTGTCTGCCCTGGCTGCCGTCTCTGCCCCTCCTGCTGGTCTGAATGAATGTTTCTTCTTTAACTCCTTGGTTGTGGGACTTCCATATAGTTCAATTTTCTGTAAGTTCTGATTGTTTTTTGTTTTTAAATTTGTTGTTGTCCTTCTTTTGGTTGTGTGAGGAGGCAAAGCATGTCTACCTATGCCTCCATCTTGGCTGGAAGTAGAATTATCTTTTTTCAAAAAACCATGTGGTATGTAAGGCTGGGTCATCACTGTTCTATGTTGATGGGTATGTGGCTTTGCCTATGAATTTATTCTCTATGGTATAGTATAGCGATGACCAAAGCTCTCTTATGAGCAATTTGTCATCTTGTATGTATGTATTCTCAGATTCTGATAAATTCAATCTGAAATTGTCAGATTTTGTCTAATTTGGACCAACATTTTCTCACAAGTCAGAGGTAGCTCTTAGTTTGTAGCTTTTGCAATCATTCACTCATTCATTCATTCAGTATTTCTTGAGCACCCATTGTATACAGGGCAATGTGTTAAGTGTTATGGGCAATACAAATATGAATCAAATAGACATTCTGTTGTTAAATAATCTGATAATTGTATGTAAATTAAAAATCTTGCACATCAATGACTAACACAAGATGGAAAACTACTGTTTTGTGTCAGATCTTAAAAGAGAGCATCATCACTTTGTCTTGTGGGAAACGGTGTTAGGCATACTCCTGTTGCATTTCTTCCATCCTGCCCCAGAGGAATGCTAGAGCTAGGAACTGGCCTATCGGTGGGGCTGGAGTACAGGATGCCGCATTGGTTTGCTCTTGCTGCACACTCCATCATTCAGTGGCTGAGAATAACAGTCATTTATTATTGCTCCTCTGTCTGTGGATCATTTGGGGTATGGTTGTCCTAGCCTGTGCTTGGGTGGCAGCTCTGCTTTAGGCTGCTGCAGCTAGATTAGACATTTTTCCCCTTGCTGTTTTGTGGATCAATGGAGATGAATGCTTCCTCCGTGGAACAGCAAGCTACCTAGGGCACGTTTTTCTCAGGTGATGGCAGAGGTACAAGAGGGCAAACAGAAATATGCCAGGCCTTACCAAGCCTAGTCTTGGAGCTCACAGAGTGTTACTTGAGCTCATTTTTCATTGGCCAGTAGAAGTCACATGGCTAAGCCCAAAGTCATGGGGCATAGATGCACACTATGCCTGCAGTGAGGCACTGGCTAGGGAGAAGTAAAAAAACAGATGCAATTTATACGAGAAGTAAAAAAAAATGGGTGCAATTTATGATATATGCCTTGTATACCTTATATCAATATTACATTTTTAGGAGAAAGAACTTCATTTTTTAAAGTAATGTTTTAAAATCTCATAAAAACTGTAAAAAAATGAAAAGGTTCACTACCCATCCCTTTAAGTGTCAACCTGAGGTTAAACTCAGAGCTGAGGAAGATCTAATGCGCATGGTAACGTGACCACTTGATTTTTTAGGTGTACTTGGGGCTGGCTGTAGGGCACATTTCCCCTTGATATTTTGGGCCTCTACTTCCTGCACTGTCTTCCTCTCAGTGGCATCCTGCCTCCTTTTATATCCTGGCAGCTTCATGCTTTCTCCCCATCAAAGCTTAGGGTCTGCAGAAAGGATCTGGCAAATGCATTCGTAGTGAGGCCTAAGAGATTAAAATCTAACTGCTTCCAGGAGCATTGGATTTGGACAGGGGACAAAAGGGAAAGTTCTATAATGGAGAAACTTCACATAGCAGTGAGTAGGGTGGAGAAGTGAAGGAGAAGGTGAACCAAGGAAGCAGCCCAGTGACCTCAAAATCCTATCCTGTAGGATGTTATTTTTCCTGGACAAGCTACATGCTTGGGCTCATGGGCAAGAGTATAGTTGCAGGAATAGCTGGGAGCATAGCTTTAATTATGCATTTAGCATAAATAATATTAAAATATGCACCCTAACGAGTCAACTATTTAATATCTTTTTATAGCATAATGGTTCTAAATCCTACCAAGTTTGTAGCTACTGTCTTTGAGAAACAAGTGAGTAAATATAGCAAGCATCAGGCAGGAACTTTCTGAACTGTGTCAAGGTTAATAATAAGTAAAATGTTATAAGTGGAGACAGGACAGCAACAGCTGTGCAACATTCTTGGAAGCGAGGATTTTGATAGCATGAAGTCAGACAGTGAGCTCAGTTTTTGCTGCTACTCTGGGTGAACAGAGAACCTTATAATTATAAAAAAACCTACATTTCTTTTATAAACTAAAGCTGTATTTCTGTTGAAATCTGATGTCTGCAGCTGGAAAATCAGGGGTGTGTGGAGCAATGTTGGAAGAAGACTCAGATCAAACCTGTGAGAATGTCCTGGCTGAGATTCAGTCATTCGAGCTGCCCATTGAAGCTACTTTAAGGTAGGTACAAACTTGGCAAGGCTCCTTTGTATTATATTGTTTCTTCTTTAGCTGCAATAAGGTAGTCTTATTCACTTCTCTTTATACTTTTCCCTATAACAGAATAAAAAATGGTTTTGAGAAATAGTTACAGTTCTGTATATACCTAATCTCAAAGTTTCTTATTCTTAGAAAAATTACAATAAATAAGTAATTCACTTTTCTGGTATCGTGTTTCCTGATTCATCACAACAAGGTTAAATAGAAATGACTTTCCAGTGATCAGAAAGGGTCTCATGCCATCTCTAAGTAGATAGTCCATCCCATTTATATGAAGTGTCCATTGTTTTCTGTAAAATATGCTTAGTGAAAAGCAGGGAGAAAAACCAGGCCTATGCATGAAACCAGTTTATATTTGAGTGGATATGAGTTGTAGAAAAAATGCAGAATGTTTATGTGTATTGTTGCTGCCCTCTCAAGTCTGGTGACCTCTCAGGTATAGCTTTTTATTTCCACATAAAACTTAAAAATAGCTTCTTTGGTAATATGGGGATTAACTTGTAGATTACAAGAGCAGGATAAAAATGAAAGACAATGTTTGTGTTAAAAGGGCAGCTTTTAACATTTAATTCTTTCTGGCTGTCTGCCTATATCGGGGCACCTATCAGTGTGGCAATGGGATGGTAATCACTGAATGTGACAGTGACAGTCAATAAATATTTGTTGACTAATATTTGTAGATTGGGTGAAACGTTTTTTTGGGTTTTTTTTTTTTTTTTTTTTTTTGGTGTTGTCTCTTCATTTTCAGAAAGGTCTCAGAGCTAGGTCCTCTGAAATTCACTACACATAAATCTGAATATATTTCTACCAAGTATGTAAATTTGATTTTGCATTAAGTATATTTTGAATCTCTTCAAAAGGCCGAGGGTAGTGTTTTAGGCATGGGAAGCTGTCGATATTTTTGGTTGATTCTTGGATTATCAACACATTGGTGAGTTGCAAAATCCTTACAACTTCATTACAACTATCCTTCAGACCTTCCTTTTATTGGAGCATCACATGAAGAAAGGCAAGTAATGTTACCTGATTCAATAGGGTGAAGAAACCAGAGCTTTTTACTAGTGGGAAACTCAATTTTTTCACATGGAACATCCTTTATACTGTACCAGCACTATCTAAAACTTGTGTCTTTGCCTGGTGGCCAGGTCAGCAGTCTAAGGGAAACTGCAGAAAGGGGTAGACAGAGCCTGGATGTGTGTTGCTTACTGTGGCCTCTGCTGCCATGGCTGCTTCCGAGCCTTGGCCTCAAGCCCCAGCCCTCTGCATCTCCCCCTGGTCTCAGGACCCTGGCCAACATCTGCAGACTTCTTCCATCCTTGGACCTATCAGTTAGTCTTGCTCTGGCATTGGACCTGACTTCCTGCTGTGTGTCTTGGATCTGTTCTACTCTCTCTTCTTCTTGCACTTGGTCTTTCTAAAGAAAAAAAACCAGTTTCGATCTGGCAGTCCCAGCACTCTCCCAGCGTCACCCTCGAGAGTGGAGACTGCACAGATATTGTCTCCAGGTGCTGCCCTGTCACCACTGCCAGCAGACCTGGAAGGCCCACCCACCGTTAGCTTCATGTTTAGGTTATAAAATGAGTGAGCACACTCTTTTGCAAAGCCTACTACTAAAAACATCTTAACGTTATTTTGGGGGACAGATACAGAACTGACAAGCCTTTATCTGGGACAATATTAACCAAAATTAGTTTTCTAAACTGTGGTTAAAGTCATTGATTAGGTGAAGACTTCTTGGGCTGGCATTTAATGCCTTTCTTCACATATCTGTGCATGCCATCAGTAGTTCAAGGTCGACTCTATCCTGTTCCACTGCTCTTATGGAATACATGTGACCAGGTGACCAAATATAAAGGTTGGCAAATAAAGACAGAACTTCCATTTTGGTCAAACTGGAAGGTTTACTCTTTGATATATGCTCTGAGATTTTCTTCCTCCTGGTGCTCATTGGTGCCCTTCCTTTGTTATTCTTCACTCTACTTCTGCCTACCAAAATGCTGCCCATCTTGCAAGGCACAGCTCAAATGCTCTTTCTGCTATGAAGCCGCTCGTGATTCCCCAACCAGATGTGAACATTCCACCCTTTGAAACCCCAAAGAATCCGGGGCATTCTGACTCACTTGGCTGTGTACGTATGGGTGCTTTGTGTCATAACCATTCTCAGACAAAAGTTTCCTGAGGGCAGGACCAGTGTCTCAGTACCCTCTGCAGAAGCTTCTACTGTGCCTGGCACATAGTAGCTGGATAAATGAACTCATCTGTTTGAGCTTCTGAGCTAATGGTGACTTTGTGAGGGGAAAAAAAAAAAAAAAAAAAAAAAAAAAAAAAAAAAAAAAAAAAAAAAAAAGCAGTCCAGAGAAAGTCCTCCTCTAGGGAAGAAGAGGAGGTGGAAGTATTTAAATAGCTAAAAGCTCTAAAGGCAGCCCTGGCTGGTGTAGCTCAGTGGATTGAGCGCGGGCCTGTGAACCAAACGATCACGGTTCGATTCCCAGTCAGGGCACATGCCTGGGTTGCAGGCCAGTTCCCAGCAGGGGACACATGAGAGGCAACCATACATTGATATTTCTCTCCCTCTCCCTCTCTCCTACCCTTCCCCTCTAAAAAAAGATAAATAAATAAATAAAAATTAAAAAAAAAAAGAAAGCTCTAAAGGCAGAGATGGCGGAGAAGGGGTGTGGCTGGAGGGAGACCGGCTGGCCCTGGAATGGCTGTTGAGGACATGGAGAACAAGGCTGGGAATATGGGAGAGACACATATTCAGGAAAAGCTCTGCACCTTGAAATTGAGGTGGAAAGAACATCCAACAGTTCTATTTGTTTTCCCCTGTCACAGAAGAAAGGCATTGCTTCACCGAACATTTTCTGTTGTAAAATCCTGGACTCGGTTAGTTTCTTCTTTCCATCCACCTGGTTTTTCAGGTAGGGAATCTGAGGCGCCCTGCTCGAGATCAGTGTTCAGATCATGGTCAGGAGGGGTCTGCTCCTCTGACTCCAGCAAGGGAAGCTCGGAATGCTCAGTGACTCATGGTTTCTACCATGTCATTTAAGAATGGCTCGACAGCCCTTTTTTTCACAAAGTGTACAAGCCTTCCTGGCACACTTACCCACACAAATCATCTGGGAAAATGGGTCTCCTCCACCTGAGGAGTCGTGAGGGTGTTGCTGAGACCAGGAGTCATGCTGTTGGGGGATTGTCAGCGGTCCACAGTCTCTTTCACCCAGCCCAGGTTGCATTCCCCTCGACTCCTGACTTCTCACACGTGGCTGCTCCCAGCGTAAGCTTCTCCCTGGTGGACCAGCCTGTCTCCTGCTGGACTTCCCTGCAATCGGTCCTTGGATCCACTCCTATGGCCTTCTTTTTGTTTTAGTGGAAAAGTGAACAATCACATGATGCTGAAGTCCTGTGTTTGTTTTCATTCTATGTGTAAAAGGGGACTATTACACATTATGTGTAATGTGTAATATTACTACTGCCCATAATATTACATTTAAAGGATAGTTTTAGGGGAGAGCTGAGGTACCATGCTCTTTTTTATGGTTTAGTTGTGTTGCCAAAGAAATATACATTAAAGGTACCTCAAGCAGCTATAACAATTGAATTGAGGAATAAAATTCCAGGCTGCACAGTGGAATTTGATATTAGCCTTGCAGATGGTGAATGAATTTAAGAGAAAAGGGAGGGATATAAAAAAAGGCCTACTGCTGGTGCCTGCATTGTCTAGCATGGCTTTGCTTTGGGTATTCAAAGTCTTCTGGCTGTCAGATTGTTGGTAGGCTGAAACTCATCAGCAGGTGGGGGCTGGAATTGGCTTTGCTGCTCTAATCCTTTAGCCCTGGGCATCACAGTTTTCACAGTGTTCCCACCATATGTTAATTTCTCCTTCTCTTCAGGTTTTCTAATTTTTCACTCCAGTTCCTCCATTTGGCCTAGATACACCCAGCTCCTTGCCAGATCCTCCCTTTAGGGGTCTGATCCTGGTAGGCTTCATAGCTCTTTGGAACCACACTAAAGGAAGCTACTAGCACCAGCTTTATTCAGCATTAGCAGCTTCTTTGAATAAGGATGGTCAATAAGTCTCAACTAGCATACCAATTCCAGTGCATTGGCAGTGGTTGTGTGAATCTTGTGCTGGGAGTGATTCTGATAAATTAGTCGTGGCAGCTATGGTCTTAGGACAGGGCAGTAGCCATGTTCATAGTAGTTATCATATTTACTCTAGAACTTCCTGCTGCCAGGCTTCGCCCATTTGACCTGCCCATCCATCCCCCACCTCCATGGATCCTGACTCCAACGTGGATGTAGACTTTACACATTTTGGGTCCTTTCTGCAGGGGTGTTGTTAGCTTCTTAGAAGTGACAGCATGTCTGAACCAATTTGAGTTCCAAAGTTACAGTGTGTCTTGTTGCTATAGCTGAGTGTGAGATAAGAAAGTCATGAACACAGGGAAGGGCCCTGCAGAGTGAGGGGGAGGCAGGAGAGGGGGCGTATCCAAAGAAAGGCTGCAGAGGGCTGGGGAAAATAGGAGGAAAAGGGAATTGTACACGATGACGTACCAGAAGAAATTTTTGTAATTGTTTCATGATAACATGATTGTTTTACACTTGTATTCACAGAGTCTTCCAGGCTATTTTCCAAAAGCTGACTGTGAAATTTTACCAGTTTAAGAGCAAACAGGATATTGTCATTTCTTCAACTTTCATGTTTTTAGAAATGAAGATAACATACCTTTAGGAAAGAACAGAAAACATTAAAAAAAAAAAAGAAAAAGAAAAACCAACTAACAACCTAAACTATATACACAATATAATTTAGGATGGCATGCTAAAAAATATGACTAGTCAAATTCAGCTGTAGACATTTGAGAATGCTCTTGCTGTTTATATCTTCAGACATATAATATTTCCATTAAATCATATTCCATTAAGTATATTGATTAAGATAAAAAACCTAGGCTTTAATAAACCTAGGTTGTTTGATTTTGGCCTTAGTTTCTGAAACTATAAAATGAGGATTATAATAAAACTTATTTCAAATGGTTAATGTATATGAAGTGCTTAGCACAATGACTGCCAAGCACATAATAAATGCTTAATAAATATTAGCTGTTATTATTATGTCTAATTTACATCTGGGAAATATATTTCAGTATAACTTAATAAATATATACTTTAGGATATTTATATAAACAAGTACCCACAGCATCTTGAAATTCTGAGCAGGTGGGAAATACTGAATAATGTAAGTTTTATTTTGGTCACATAATATGCAGGGGAGAGAGATCCCTTTCTCAAAATCATATTTGCTACTATCACTACTAATAGTTTACTACTAATAATTATATTTTATACTAATGCAGCAATTTATACTAGTGCAGCTGCCACACACTGGTGTGCCACAAAAATTTTTAAAATATGCAATATCTGACTGTTTATTTGGGGGCATTAACTTCTTCTCCCTTTGATTGTTTAAAAAAAAAAACAACAACAGCCAACACAATAGCTCTCTGGTGTGAATGAATAAAAATTATACCTATTTTTTGTCAAATTAGCAAAAATGTATAACATGTTTTTCTTTTTATATGCTGCAGAATGTTAGTAATTAGTTTATGTGTGCTATGAGATTGGGAAAATGTTGAAAATCACTGTACTAATGTCATATCTGACCTCATTTAATCTCTGATGAGAGTGGAGCAGTGTACCACATGTTGTACACATAATATGGAGTCCAGAGAAACTGTTAAGAAATAAATGTGGGCCTAACTGTTACTGAGGCCACATCTGCAGCGCCTCAGGAAAGCTTGGGTCCCTGATGAGAGTGAGCTGTGTAGTTGCCAGATTGTTGATGAATATTTACATTTTGCCTCTATACTTACTAATGGAACTATTGAAAGGATTACATGAATTAGGCATGAAATGTATTGAATGTGATCCTCAGACAGCAATGCTCAGTGACTCATTCATTCACTTAGTAAATATAAATGTTTATGGAGCATCTACCCGGTGGCAGGCAGTGGTCTAGGATGGCCAATGGTCCTGCTGATACAGTGAGATCACAATTTAGAAATCCCCTGTTCACAGGGAGCTTGTATTTTTAAAAATTTTTTCAATTACAGTTTACATGTAATATTATTTTGCTTTAGTTTCAAGTGTCAGAGAGTTTGTATTCTTATTAAAGTGCACTAGAAATAAACAAATAAAAAAGTGGTAATAAGTACTACAAAGAAGAACAAAACAGGGTAAAGGAGAGTGGTGTAGAGATACTTTTTTACAGAGAGTGGCCAGGGACTAAATGTTAGCTTTTATTATTTTCTCATCACATTACATTTCTAGAGTCTATTTTGTTGAGAGAAGAAACAGAAAAAGAGAGCAAGTGAGAGAAGAGGGAGAAAGTGCAAAAGGCAGTAAAGGAAAGTTACGTGGGGAAAGTAGGGAATTGAGAGTGCACTGAATAGGATGAATAATAAAAAACTAACAATGAGGAGAAGAGTCTTAGAGGAGAAAAAATGGTGGAAAACTAGAAAACAGCTGGGGGAAAAAGAGGAAGGAAACAGGGAGAATTGAACTCAAAGAAATTCGTGTTGCTCTTTAGTTGCTCAATGAACTTGAAAATGTTTAGCTTTAGGATGAGCAAGCTAATGGTGCTTTCAGGGCAATGTTCAGAGGGAGGACTAGTGATGTAATTCACAGAACCCAATACAAAATGAAAATGTAGCCCCCTCATTCAAAAATTATTAAGAGTACAGGACGGTGATGGCAGGCCATTAAGCCACATGCAACGGCATAGGTCACACATCCATGAGCCAGCCCAGTCTGAGCTTCACACAGAGCCTGTCACACAGCAAGCTTTCAATAAAATACAGTAGTTGTTGAATGAACAGAACCCGGGACTAATTATTTTTGAATTTCTCTGAAGATGACTCATATTTAAGAAAAACTGATTTTATTTGGCTTCAATTTCATATTTTCTTTTATTGTTCTCCGCCGTGGGGTCCCGATCTTTAGCAGGAATTTTCCCAGACCTGCCAGGGCCGAGAGTAGCAGGAATGATACTCTCTTGCATTTACAAAGTATGGCCACTTGGGGTCACTGTACCAACAACGCAGAAGCTGGAGGAGTGCTGCAGGCAAGATATCCCCAGAGTGAGTAAAGGCTCCTGAAAGGGTTAGTTTATTAGAGTCAATGTATAAAGACTGCCCGTACTTTACATTTTGATGCAGTTCTACAGTTATATAACGAGGGCTCTTAAACCATTTAAGAAACATCTGAATGATATTAGCAAAGTCTTGAGAAGATGAAGATTGGGAAATCAGCTTCAGGGTTTCCAGGAGTGGGGAAGGGAATCTTTTTGTAGAGTTGCAACCTAACTCATGAAGCATGCATTTACAACATTAAGCTTAATATCAGAAGTATCTGCATGTGGATCGTACACTTAACAGCTATTAACTGGGCTGGCCAGTAAATAACAGAGACACTGTTTCTGTGCCTGGAAGTAGAGACAGAGTCAGTGATTTATTTACCACCACACAGGCCCCAAAGGCTAAGCACTGCCTCCAAGGACAAACAAAGAGGTGTTTGACTTAGAAGCCAGATCTTGGGGGCTCACTAAAGTGGATCAGGAACCAAGAGACTAACCCAAACATGGGGCCCCATTTCCTCCTCCAGAACAGAAAACATATTTCAGGCAGTTTCTACCAATTGAGCATTCAGAAAAAATGAGGTTCAGGTTCAGAGAACCCTGATACAAAGTTAGGATATTTTGTTAATGATTAAAAAAAGAACATTTATATGATGGTTTTATTTTTATTTTACCAACAGGAAGCTAAATTCTGGGCTTCCTGGTTTAATAATAAATGCCTAATAATCCTAGTTTCCAGTGCTAATGTTGATTGAGCTCTGGGCTAAACATTATACATATGTTATCTTCTTTAATCACCACACAGCTTGGTGAACTAGGAACTATTATTGTCTCTAATTCACATTTGAAGAAACTGAAGCTTACACAAGTTAAGTAACTCTTGCAAGGTCCAACATCTAGTAAAAGATGAGTTGGAATTTGAACCCAAGCAGTTAAACGCCAGGCTAGGGAAGCTGCATTCTCCAGCCTTCTTCTTAGGGACGGGTTTTCCCAAGATTGGTTATTAGTCCAAAGACAAGCAGCTCAAAGTATGTCATTAATGACTAAGAGTTAATTTACTGGTGAAATCCTTACTTCACTGCTTAGTTTCATACTGGACACAGAACGCATCTCCTGCCCTGCCAGGATGCATCTTGGACACAGAATGCATCTTCCTGGTGTGTCTTGCCCCTGCCAGGAGTCCTAGAGAGAGATTTGGGGTGGATCTCTGGAAGTCAGTACACACTGCCTGAAAAATAATTCAACATGCATGAGCAATCTGCCCATGTGTGCCCTGCTGCCCTCCAACCTCCTCAGTCAGACTGATTAAGTCATTTATCTCTTGGGTGAAAGAACTTTGTAATATTCTTCTTGGCTGACTGAACTAATGGGAAAAACAGGAACTGGTTAATAGGTCCATCTTTTCCAACTCACTGCTGTGTGGCCTTGAACAAGTGACTTAATCTCTGTAAGTCTCAGTTACTTCAAGTTAAAAGACAGTAAAACTGTCTACCCCACAGGATTTAAGTTAGAGTTTAGTAAAGTTAGTACCAACTTAATTACTAATTAAGTCACTAATTAAATTAGTGAAGATTAAATTAGAATATAAAGGGTTTACCAAACAGTGCCCAATAAATAGCTGTTATGGTTTTTATCTTGGCCCATCGATGAAATTCTTTATTTTAGAGACTTTAGTAATATATCACTTTAGAATAGGCTTTTGGTGGGGGGCACATTTGTTATATCTATATCCATAGTTAAAATTTACATAGTTATTTAGGATATTTAGCTTTTAATTCTTAGCAAAAATCTTTAGGTACTAATGGAACTGTCAGAAGTCACAAAAGGCCCTGGCTGGAGTGACTCAGTGGATTGAGTGCCGCAACCAAAGGGTTGCGGGTTTGATTTCCAGTCAGGGCACATGCCTGGGTTGTGGGCCGGGTCCTCAGTGGGGGGTGCGTGGGAAGCAACCACACACTGATATTTCTCTCCCTCTCTCCTTACCTTCCTCACTCTCTAAAAATAAATAAATAAAATCTTAATTAAAAAAAGAAGTCACAAAGGGAACCAGCAAAAGCTGTTTCAGAAGGAGAAGTGGTATACAAACTTCCTCCCTTCTTTTGAATTGCAGGGAAAATATTGCTGCTTATGTTGAGGTAATCTCTATGGGTAGGTGTTGAAAGAGGCCAGGAGTGAGGAGTGCCTAAGCTGGCTTCCCAGAATGGGTATCTGGAGCTAGGTTTGGATAGATAGTGTCAAGATTAGTGAAGCAAAGGGGAAATGGTCTGGGTAATGAATACTCAGGAAACGAATGACCCATCAGGATACAGTTGCCAAATAAGAAGCTGGCCTGTGGCACATGCTCCCCGCTCCTCATCTTGCTTTCCTCCGCAGAGCAATGAATTCTGGCCATGTGTGTCAACTGAGCTAAGACAGCCTGCCATTTCCTGCAGAGACAACTAACTGGCTTTCTATTTTCTTTATGGGAAGATTCAGAATTTGTCTTCATTTCTTATGTTTCAGTTTCAGGTTCAATTTTCAAAAGGCTTATCTTGCCCTCTCAAGAACTGAACCTGCAATTCAGTTGTGCTAACACCTGGTGATGTTGCCCCAGTAAATGGAAAGGCAGTTGGCTAAGAAAAAAAAAGGTTTTTTACTACTTAATAGAAATCAATGGCAGGAAGGACCAAAACACTGAAAATTAGGCATTTGGTTTAATCCAAGGGTAAAATTTTAAATAACCAGAGGAATAGATGAAGTTGCTATCTTCTGACAAAAGTCCTTAAATATTGTTTCTTGCATTGAAGCTCTTGATTAAAGTGGGTATCAGGGAATTTGAGGCAACATTTTTATTAGTGCTACAAATTTCTGTTAAGGCAACTGAATATAGTCACATTATATGATATTATATTTAACGTCAATATATAAAGAGCAAGTTTGAAGAAACTAAGTTTTTACAATTTGATATTGTTCTAATTTCTAATTGTTACCAATCACAGAGTAATCAAATTCCTGCCTTATGCTCAGACCTGCTTGGAATGCTTCTTTCCATTTCATTCTGACCTCTTTCCAATGGCTTCAGAACTTCACTATTGTCAGGTTTCAAAACCCTTCCGGTTTTCTCTTAGATATGTGCAGAACTCTATAAGGAACTGTAGGATATTGCAAAAATTTTTAAAAAGTTTCTTTGACCTAAAGAACCTTAACATGGTGTGATGGTGCTGGTTAACTTGGGAAGAGATGTTTGTTTTGTTTTGTTTCTGCATATTCTTGCAGCTCAAGAAAGTGAGATTTCCCAGAAATGATCTGGATTCTCCTGTACCAACAGGACAGTGGAAGCAGGCTTGTGATGCAGCTTTTGGCAGAATGAGCAGTTGGATGTAGCAGAGCGTCTTTAGTCTTCTAAGCTAGGATGCACTGAGGCTAGCGGCATTTTGGTTCCCTGGGGGCCCAAGTGCACAAAAATAAACAAAACTCCCAAACGTATAAACAGGAACCAATAAACACAAGTGCGAACTATTAAAAATCATTGGTGGAATGGATAAACGTGCCAAATTGAATCTAGAGTCATTTACAATGGGGAAACTGAAATATAAAGATATTAGGTTTTTGCCAAATGTCACCCAGCTGTGAGATAAAGTGAAAGAGCCAGGAATTAAATTGAGGATGCCTGTCCTCAGAGCTCATGATTTTAACTATTATACAATATGCCACCTCCCAGGTTTTTGTGGGAAGGAGGATGAAGTTAGGCTTCTAGTAAAAGCTCACTGAAGTGAGTGAGTTACACAGCTGGATAGTAAAGGGCTTGGTTGACTTAAAGGGAAGTTCAGAGCCCTGGATTAATGGAGGCCAGAAAATAGTTGTCCTTCAGGGCTAGGGTTTGCACTCCTTCCTCATTAATCTTCCTCAGTTGCTGCTTTAATGATGACAAACTGGTTTATTCTGCGTCCCACAAACATGTCATTAAACAGGATTCTTCTACACTAGTACCTTTGTGCAAGCCACCCTGCTTCTCTTTCCCCATCTCTGATGCCCTTTCCTCTCAAAAATTCCCATCGCTCCTCATCCCAGCTATAGCAACTTGGGAACACTTGGATTTAAGGACTTTGCATGGAATCATACATTGCCCTGGGTCTCTCTTGCATCTTTGCCGTTAACTGTCATAGTTCTTTGTCATTTTTTGCGCTTATAATTTATTTTCCAAGTTGACTGGCCTCTGTGAACTTCCTGCCATCAGGGACATAAATATACCCAGAGCAGACATCATGGTTGACAGCGGGATTTTCCCAGTTCATTCCTAAAATAAATATTATTCCTTAATACACACTTTTCCTTCTCTTGAGTGCGCGTTTCCTTTTTCTGACTCTCCACCACTTAGTACATCAGGTCTCCTTGTTAAGCTTTCCCTTCGCTTTTATTACAGGTTGAGGGTGATTATTTTATTTTTGTAGCAGAGGGTCTGGTGCACAGAAAACAAAAGTATATGCGAAAGCCAGGCTAGTCTCAAGACAGCAACTGGGACAAGAGGTGGAGTTGAGCGGGAGGCGACGTGTTTCCTCTCCTCCCCGGTCCAGGGGGCACCTCAGCCTCGGGCAGGTGCCAGGGCCTGAATCCCGGGCTGGGTGACGCGCCCGCTCCTCTCCACGCCCGCCCCGCCCCTTTGCGCTCGCCGCCTGCCGCTCGCTCCCGCGGTCCGCGCGGTGCCGCGCCTCGCCGGCTCCTCAGCTTCCAGCCAAGATGGCGGAGAGCGGCGAAGGTCTGGGGACCGTCCCGGAACATGAGCGGATCTTGCAGGAGATCGAGAGCACTGACACGGCCTGCGTGGGGCCCACTCTCCGGTAAAGCTGTCATCCTTCCGGGACCTCGAATTGTTCCCACCAGCCTCTCGGCAGGACCCGGGTGGGGCAGCCCGACAGGTGGTGCACGCAGAGGCGGGCGGGGGCGGTCCGGGGCTGATGCCTGGGACCCCGGTCCAGCTGGGGCGGAGCGGAACTGGCAGCTGCACCTGTAGGCTCTGCCGGCCTCAGCCTCAGGACTGTCACCGCGCAGGCGGTGGGTGTGGCTGCCGCTGCGCCTCCGACCCTGGGAGCCGCGGCGCCACCCGGTGTTTGCCTCCCAGCGTTGGGCCTGCCGGGCTCCCTGATCGAGGCCGGGCTGAGGGCTCATTGGCCGTGGGCCTGCGGGCAGCGAAGGGTAACTGCTGGCTGCCAGAGTGACTGACGTGCGGAGGCGCGCGCAGGTGGAAACTCTGGAGCGCTAGGTTGCCACGGCTGTGGGAGAATTGAAATTGAGCGGGACATGCGGGTACCATCATCCCAGGACGCTGTCTGAGTGGGCGAGAAGGGAGCGTGGGCTGGAGGGGAGGATCTGATGCTTAGGAACGCGCCGGTGTGACCCTGCGTTCACCGAGGAAAGCTTTTACTTATTTACGAAAGTTTCATTAATTTTGCATTAATTTCTCCGTTTATTTTCAAAAGGATCTCCACCCTTTAAAAATAGAACTAGGTAACGAATATTCCAGACTGACTACCTGCTGCCCTAATAATAGAATATTAGTCGACACTGTACTGATATTAGGTTAGGTTGGCACTCTCTTTAAGAATAAATGCCTTTTACATATAAGGATTCATCATTTGCAGTGGTGATCATGAAATTCTGATTCACTTAGGGAACTTAGGGCTGATTGTGCTTCAGCATTATTATTTTCAGTATACACTTCCTAGAAATGGAGAGCTCTATGTTTTGCGGTCCTGTGGATGTAACGTAAAGTGAAACCAGTTGAAGTTATAATGCAGATCCACCTTGCCCTGAGAGTCGGGAGACCTGGGTTTTGCCCTAGTCCTGTCACTGGTGAAGTGTTCAGTCACGGGTAAAACTCATTTAACCTTTCTGGACTTCGACTTCATTATTTGTAGACTGGGCAGGGGTGTATGTTTAGATGCCCAGAAAGCCCACGACATTAGGGACCTGCTCTATCCCTAACACCAAGCATATGGCAGGCACCTGGTAAATTTTTATTGCATGATGTTCTTGCTATGATATGATAAGCGTGATTAGTGCATTTCCTTAATTTTTCAACATAATTATTTCTTTTTTTATAAAACTGTACATTTGGTAATGAAAATAGAAATCATAGATTAAAAGGGTGCTTTGTTTTCTTCATTGTGTTATGAAACTGAAATAATACAGTATGTGGTATAATTACCAGAATAGTCCATTTTTGAAAACAGTATTGGTTATGAAGGAGATGCTTCCTCTTGGGAGCAGTGCTAGGCAGTACCCTTGAAAAAAGATGAAACTAACTTAGAATTTTGAAATACATTGAGAAACTTTTGTGACACTTACAAATAGAATATTTGTATTTACATGTTATTCTGTTCTATTTTGCTGGACAGTTGTGTCACCTACTCACTTTGTTGAAACCTACACTATTCTCTTTGGCTGACTCCAGTGACTCATACTTATTCTATTTATACCCTTGTCATCTCTCATTTACAAGCTGACTCTTTCCACAGACATGGAAGGCACTGCCAGCAGTTCTTTTTCTTAAAGTGTTTAAGCTACTAATTTTTCTCCTAGGTTTCATGAGTGAGGTGCTAATACCGAATTCTAACAAGTCTTTTATTATGGTAAAAGTGAAATGTTTTAAAAGTAAACTAGTGCAATGAAACACCAGGAACCCATCATCTTCAATTTACCACCTGGCCAATCTCATTTGCTCTTTTCCTCTATCCATTCTCCCTCACCCTGGATTATTTTGAAGCAAATCCTAGACACCAATACATCCATGAATATTTCAGTATTAGGATTAATTTTTGTTGTTATTTCCCAGTTATCTTTCATCTGGCCTATAGGCTTATGTTCTCTTAGTATTTTTCTCTGTGGCAGACTTTTTTTAGCCTGACCTTTTCTTGATGCACTTTTTTTTTTAATCAGATCTGGCTTTCTAGGGGAAGTCAGATGACTACACGAGAAGCATGTGTACACTTTTGACAGTGCCTGGCATATAATAAGATTATTTGACCACAATGGAATTAAATTATAAATCAATCATAGAAAAGACTGGAAAATTCCCAAATATTTGGACACTGAATAACATATATCTAAATAAGCCTTGGGTAAAAGAAGAAATCAAAAGAGAATCTAGAAAGTATTTTGAATTGAGTAAAATAAAAATATTACATATCAGAATTTGTGGGATACAACTAAGGCAATACTTTGACAGAAATTTATGTACTAAACAGCTGTCTATACTGGAAAAGAATGGTTTCAAGTCAATAGTCTCACCTCCAAACTTAAGAAACTAGAGGGCCTGGGATGTGGGAGCCATACCGGTCTGCCTATGCTGTGTGTGCAGAGAGCCAGGGCGTGGCTGGTTATCCCCCAGGGAGAAGCCTGTGGGTCTGCATCTGCTCCATTTTGTCCATCTCTGGTCTATCTCAGTTCCGTCTCATGGGCTCCCAATGGGCTGGACCATGGTTGTACTGGGTGGGGGCATCAATGGTTTGGCCACCAGTTATCACCTGAGCTGGGACACCTGACCCCTAAGGGAGCATATGGGAGGCTGGATTCACTCTGTGTGAGGGCCAGGTGGTGCTCCTCTTCAAACTTGGGCCTGGAGGAATTCAGCTGGCAGGAATGTTGGGAGTTGGGACCTGCTCGAGTTCTTTCCTTAGTTTCTCTTCCCAAGGACGTGTGAGGAGCAGGTTTCTGAGTTTGACTTGGACTCAGAAGTGTTACCTGTCTGAGACTATCCAGCTGCCCATAACAGGTTCCTGTATTTAGGCAGTGCCCTGCATGCTGTGCTCTCCAGGATCAGGGGGCTACTCCTCTCTTCTCCAAACCTGTTTTGGCTGGGCTGAGGGAGTTGACCACACCTTGGAGCAAAGACCCTGATGAAACTGTGCACAGTTTTGCTGAGCACCACCTTCGACCTGAGGTGGTATCTCTAGCCAGGGACCATCTCTGCTGTGGAGTGTTTTCCGGTAACAGCTGTGAGCTCAGCATATGGTCCTGCTTTCCCAGTCTCTTCCAAACTGAGCAAACTCATCATTCCATATTACAGGGGCTGCTACTGGGGGCAGGGCGGAACTCATCCAGACTCAGCACTCAGTTCTCTCATTGCTCATTCACCAGGCCCTAGCTGAGCGCTGAAGTAAGTGGTCGTTCAGAGGACTGCTGGAGATTTTGCCCCAGGAACTTGCCCCACCTGACCAGTAGTCACTGTTCTCAGAGGCCGGCGGGTCTGTGGGCTAAGCATCCAGGCAGAAGGACACTGGAAGGTGTCTCTAGGGAACAGCTGCCTGAAGACTGGCCATGTTGTTAGTGCTGTTCCATCTTCAATGCTTAGCAAGCTGCTCGTGTCCTGAGCGCCATCACTGCTGTTGTCTATGAATGTGGTAAATTTGCAGTACTGAGGAGTCTGTCAGCTTGTCCTGGGATTTGGACATTTGGTGCTCTTCTCAGAAGATCCAGGCATACTGGGAATTGTGTACGACTTGGTTGCTTTCCCAGAGCAGGATGGGAGCCACCAGGAACTGTTCCATCACTTGGCACAGGAAGTAGCTGCCACACAATTAGGACTAAAGGAGCCACCAAGTCACTGCTTGTTCCATCTACACAGGAACTGCGTAGATGGGGATGCACCCCAGTATACGCTAGGCCAGGGGAAAAAACCTACCCATTTCCTGGCTGCTCACAGGCTGCCCCTGACTCTGGCTGGAGCCTCCTATGAGGGGGTTGCTATCAATGATTGTATAGAAAGTGGGCACCAGGCAGCAGCCATGCCCTGGGCTCAGAACCTGACAATCAGTCTCCACGCCCACCTCTTCCTACCTCTGTTGGCCAGGAGTCTTTCAACCATGAAAATAAAAGTGCTGGAGCTTGAAAAAGAAAAAGAAACTAGAAAAAGAGAGCAAATAAAATCCAAAAAAGCCAAAGAAAGGAGATGATAAACATCAGATAATTAGTGAAACAGAAAATAGAAAAACAGTTGATAAAATCATTGAAACCAAAATCTGAATCCTTGAGATCAGTAAAATTGATGAATTTTTAGGAAAAAAATACACAAAAAACCAATGATCAGGAATTATCCATTCCCAATAGGAATATCAGTAACGAGAGAGATAACATCACTACAGATTCGACAAACATTAAAAAAGATAAGGGAATATTATGAACAATTTCATTCCAGTGCATTTGATAACTTGGAAGGAATGGAAAAATTCCTTGGAATATACAAACTATCAAAGCTCACTTATGAATATATATAGATAACTGAATAACATATCAATGAAAGAAGTTGAATTTACTGTATAAGACCTTCCCCAAAAGAAAATTCTGGGTTCAGATGGCTTTATGTTTAAATTTTACAACATTTAAGGAAAAATTGGTACCAATTCTATTAAAACTCTTCCAGAAAAATTGAAGAGGAAGAAATGTTTCTCAATTCATTTTGAGGTCAACATTAACCTGATATCAAAACTAAAGAAAGACATTACTAGAAAATAAAACTATAGACTGATGTTACTCAACACAGTTGAAAATACTTTAAACAAAATTTTAGCAAATTAAATCTAACAGTACATAAAAAGAATAATATATCATGATCACATAGGATTTATTTAGAGAATGTATGTTGGCTTGTATTTGAAAAACCAGTCAATATAATTCACCATATTAAGCTAAAAAAGGAAAACTATAGATACAGAGAAAGCATCCACAAATCTAATATTCATTTCTGATAAATAAAAACAAGGAATGGAAAATTCTTGGCCTGAAAAGGGGCATCTATGAAAAACTTGTAGCTAACATTGCACTTAATGGAAGACTGAATACTTTCTTCCTAAAATTAGGAATAAAGCAAGGATGTTCATTTGTACCAGTTCCATTCAACACTGTGCTGGAGTTCCTTGCTAGTATAATAAGACAAGAGAAAAAAGTAGATTAGACACTGTCTTTATTTACAGACAATGTGATCATTTATAGAGAAAATCATATGCAATCTAGAAAAGCTACTAGAACTAGTACATGAATTCAGCAAAAATGTAGGATACCATATGAATGTGCAGAAAGCAGTTGTGTTTCTAGATGCTAGCAAGGAACAATTAAATTGAAATTATAATTGATATAATAAAAATATGAAATAGTTATATCTAACAAAAGATTTGAAAGACTTGTATATTACTAATAGAAACTGAAGAGGATCTAAATAAATGCACACATATGCTGTATTTATTGGTCAGTTTTCCCCAAATTGGTCTTTAGGTTCAAGACAATTGCAATAAAAATCCCAGGAGAATATTTTTGTGTGTGCATGTATACTAATTGACAAGCTGATTCTAAAGTTCACAAGGAAATGCAAAGGATCTAGAATAGCCAAAGTAATTTGGGGAAAAAACCTAACAGAGTTGGAAGACCGATACTACCTGGTTGAAAGACTTATAATGCTACAGTAATTGAGACAGTATAGTACTAGTGGCAAGATAGACAAACAAATTGAATAGAGACTCCATAAATAGATTCACACATGTGGTCAATTAATTTTTGACAAAGATAATTCATTAGAAAAAGATGGTTTTTTAAAAATTCTTACCCAAGGACATTTTTTCCATTGGTATTTAGAGAGACAGACAGACAAACATTGATGTGATGAGAGGAACATCAATTGGCTGCCTTCGTACGTGCCCCAAACAGGGATCAAAACTGCAACCTGGGTATGTGCCCTGACTGGGAATTGAAACCTCAACCTTTTGGTCTACCAGACAACATTCCAACCAACTGAACCACACTGGCCAGGGCAGAAAAAGATAATTAAAAAAATAATGGTGGTGGTGGAACAATTGGATATCCATCTGCAAAATAATGAACTTTGCACTATATTTAAAAATTGTAAGGCATTTCACATATAAAATGTGAAACTATAAACCTCATAGAAACTATGGGAGAAAATCTATGTGACTTTGGGTAAAGATTTCCTAGATACCATTCCAAAAACATAATACAAAAAAAAAATTGAGACTTCATCAAAATTAAGAACATCTGGTCTTCAAAGATACTTAAAGGAATGAAGAGACAAGCCACAGATGGGGAGAAATGTTTGCAAATCATAGATAAGAAAAAATTGAGTTCAGAATGAGTAAACGGAGACTTTTAAGACATAAGAAAGCAAAGAACCCAATTAAAAATAGGTGAGTGAGTCCTGACCAATGTGGCTGTGTGCGTGTCAGTTGGTTGTATGACATCCTGCAAAGGGAAAGGTTGCAGCCTCATTCCTGGTCAGGGCACATGCCTCAGTTGTGAGCTTGGCCCCTTGTTAGGGAGCATATGAGAGGCAACCAGTCTGTTTCTCTCCCACATCCATATTTCTCTCTCTCTCTTTCTCCCTCCCTTCCCCTTTCTCTTAAAATAAAATCTTTAAAAAAAAATAAAAATAAGTGATTTGAACAGATACTGCACGAAAGAAGATACACAGAAGGCAAATAAGGATATGAAGAAATGTTCAACATCATTAGTCATTAGAAAGTGGAAAATAAAATGACAACATTAAACTATCATGATACTGGAATGTCTGAAATTAAAAAGATTGACCACACCATGTCTTGGTGACTTTGGGAAATAATTGACACCCTTATACTCTACTATGGGAATTTCACAGATGCCATTTATCATGTTGAGGAAGTTTCCTTTTCCTACTTTGTTGGGAGTTTTATTGTGAAGGAGTGTTGAACTTTGTCAGACTATTTTTCTGAAGCTATTGAAATGATTGGATTTTATCCCTTATTTATTGATTCAGTACATTACATTAATTTTCAGATGTAAATCAGCCTTGCATTTGTAGGATAAATCCCACTTGGTCATAGTATATAATCCTTTTATATGTTGCTGGATTCTGTTTGCCAGGGTTTTGTTTAGAATTTTTACGTATATTTTCACAAGAGATATTGTTCTGTTATTTTCTGGTTATGCCTTTGTCTGGTTTGGTTATGAGTATAATGCTTTATAGAATAAGTGAGTTAGTGTTCTCTGAATTGAGGTGATCATGTTTTTTCTCCCTTTGTTCTATTCATGTGGTATATGACATTGATTTTTTTTTTAATGTTGAATCACGCTTGCATTCCTAGGATAAATTCAGTTTGATTGGGTGTATAATCCTTTTAATAATATGTTGTTGGATTAGGTTTGCTAGTATTTTGTTGCATATTTTTACATGTATATTATTAAGGGATATTGGTCTGTAGTTTCCTTTTTTGGTGATGTCTTTATCTGGCTTTGGTATTAGAATAATCCTGGTCTCAGAATGAGTTAAGGAGTGTACTTCCTCTTCCACTTTTTGGAAGAGTTTGTGAGGGATTAGTTTTAATCTTTTAAATATGTGATAGAATTTATCAGTGAAGCCATCTAGCTTTTCTTTATTGGGAGGTTTTTGATTTCTTATTCAATACCTTATATCTGTTCATCTTCATCTTCATTCTAAAGTAATTTTAAATTTTCCTTTGTGATTTTTCTTTCACTCATTGGTTATTTAGAAGTGTTTTGTTGAATTTCCACATATTTGTGAATTTCTTAAATGTCCTGTTATTAATTTTTAATTTCATTGCTTTGTGGTCAGAGATCATGCTTTGTCTGATTTCATTCCTTTTAAATTTATTGAGGTTTGTTTTACAACCTTATATAGGGGTCTGTCCTGGAGAATGTTTCATGTGCCCTTGAGAAGAGTGTGTATCCTGCTGTTGTTGGGTGGAATACTATATAGATGTCTGTTAGGCCCCAGCTTATAGTTGTTCAAGTTTTTTATTTCCTTTTTGTTCTTCCACTTAGTTCTATCTGTTATAAGGCAAGTATAGTTTTTGCTTTATGTATTTTTGGGCTCTGCTGTTAATATGCTCTGTATGTGCATACTTATTATATATTCTTGATTGACTGACTCTTTTACCAACATAAAGTATCCCTCTTCATCTTTAGACTTGTATTAAAGTCTATTTTGCCTCATTTTAATATAGTCAGTCTAGCTCTCTTATGGTTGCTCTTTACATAATATGTCCTTTTACTTTTAACTTGTTTTTATCTTTAAATCTAGAGTACCTCCTATATATAGCATTTTGTTGGATCTCATTTTTTCTTTTTTTAATCCAGTTTGACAGTCTCTGGCTTTTGATTGAATTGTTTGTTTATAGTTAACATCATTTATATAGTTGGATTTATGTCTGTCATTTTATTTTTTGTTTTTTGTGTGTCTCATTTCTTTTCTGGGCCTCTTTTTTTAACTATTTTTCATTAAGTGAACATTTTCTAGTGTCACATTTTAATTACTTTTTTCAGTATATTTTTAAAAGTTGTTTCTTAGTTGTTGCTCTTAGATTAAACTTCAAATTTATTCTAGCTTTATTTCACTGAAATATAGAAATATTACTCCTATATAGCTCTATTCCCTGTTTTCCCTTGTTGTTATACATCTTACATCTGTATATGTTACAACCCAACAATACATTGCTGTAATTGTTACTTTATATAACTTTTTGTCTTTCAAGGAAGCTGAGAGGAGAGCAAGTACATATTTACAGAATTTGTTGTGTTAATCTTAATTACCTTTCTGTTTCTCTTCATTTGTTGCTGAATTTTTAGTTGTCATCTTGTGTCATTTTCTTATTCCTGGATAGCTTTGCTCCCACACACCTCTTTTATACTGTTATTGTCAAATATATTACATTTCTGTATGCTTTGCTCACCAGTAGAGTTATGTATGTGTTGGTTTTGCAATTGCTTCTTAAATTAGTTAAAAGAAGAAAGATACATTTATGTCATATTTAATAATTACCTTTGTGTTTTATACTTACCTTTACTGGTACTCTTTTGAGTGTGATATGTGTATTCATACCACCATCTGGGCTTACTCTTTTGATCTTGTGGAACTTCCATTAGTATTTTTTGTAATGTTGATCTGCTAGTAACTAAATCAGTTTTTACTTATCTGGGAGTGTCTTTATTTCACCTTCATTCTTTGAAAGATAGTTTTGATGGATATAAGACTCTCGGTTGACAGTTTTTTCTTTTAGCACATTGAAATGTGTTGTCCCACTGCCTGTTGGCTTCCATTGTTTCTGATGAGAAGTCAGCTGTTAACGTACTGGTATTCTCTTATATATGGTAAATGATTTTCCTTTCTGGAAAAACAATTGCATAAACCAACACATACATAATTCCAGTGTATTCCAATACAAAACCCAATGTATTGTTGGGTTTGTAACATGTAATTATACTCTTCTGCTTTCAAGATTTTCTTTTTGTCTTTCATTATTTTTACTATGATGTGCCTGGGTATGAATCTCTTTGCATTTATCCATTTTGGAGTTTGTTGATCATCTTAGATGTTTACATAACATTTTTCATCAAATTTGGGAACCTTTAGTCATTATTTCTTCAAATAGTCTTTCTGCTCCTTCTTCTTATTTGTTGTCCTTAATTTTGGTTGTGAGAGGAGGCACAGTGTGTCTGCCTACGCCTCCATCTTGGCCGGAAGTCCGCATTTCTCTATTTGTAAGCTGAAAGAATAAATAACTGTGCTCTTCCAGGGTTGCTCTTGGAAATCTCAAAGACAGTTTTATATATAAAAGGTATTTTGAAAGTTTTATGTCAGAGGCTACCTAAGAAGCAATACTTGGTTACCTATTTAATCAAAGTGAAAATGAAGCATTTAAAAATTAAGCATAGATAGCTTGAGTTTAAAGACCCTTAGTTCTTTCATAAGTGAGGAGTCCCAGCCCCACAACAGGCCCTCCAGACTAGGGTTCCAGTGCCAGGAAATCCCCATAACTTTTGGCTGCAAAAACCAGTAGGGATTGAGTTGGTGAAAAACATTTCTGGAATCCCAAGGAGTTCCTCTTAAAGAACCCACACACATGGACTCACCTACATAGACACATTCCCTCTGAGCTTCAGCACAGGGGTAGCAACTTGAAAGGCACCAGTGGCATACTGGGAGAAACTGAAGTGTCTGGCCTGAAGGTGAGAGCTAGGTGATAGCTTTCTCCCAGACAGAAAGGCGGGCAGAGGCCATTGTCCATTTTTGGAACCTCCCTACCCCACAGAGCCACAGAGCCAGAAGGCAGGTACCGTATCTGAGATTCCATCAACATCGTATGCCCTGCCCTGGAGATCCCCAGAGACAGGCTCACCCAACTTACGGGCCCACTCAAGCTGCTTTTCTATATAAATGGTCTTGGCTCGTGCTTCATAACTTCCTGAATCCTCTCAAACAAGCAACAGTGGGCCTCATTGAGTCTCCTACTACTTCTTGCTAAGTGGGCCCAGGCCCAGCACTAGCAGCAACCAGCCTAGATTCACAGCTTGGCTTTACTTGGGGATCTCCAAGCCCAGCAAAAATAGCAGCCAACTTAGATTGCTTTATAGCTCAGGTAGGGTGGCCTCAGGCAAGACACAGGTGGGGGATGACCTGGGCTTGCACCACCTAGGACACCTCAGGGCGTATGCACCCAGTGGACAGCTATAGAAGATGTTGGAGTGCCACCACACTGCTTCTGCATAGCTCATCTTTCAAGGAGGGCAGAACATGGTGGTCAGTGGTCACAGCCAGTCCTTGCAGCTGACTGGCCTGGGTAAATCCCTCCCATTGAACTGCCAACAGCAACCAGGGCTCAACTATAAGGGGAGGGTATACTCAGCTCACATGAAGGGTGCACCTTGAGTACCCAGCTTCAGTGATAGGGGGAGTCTGTGCCACTGGACCCAACAGGACACCTTCTACATTAGGTCATGCTACCAAGACAAGGAGTTATAGCAGCTCTACCTAATACATAGAAACAAACACAGGGAGACTGACAAACTGAGGGGACAAAGAAATATGGCCCAAATGAAAGAATAGATAAAAACTCCAGAAAAGGAACTAAACAAAATAGAGATAAATAATCTCTCAGATGCAGAGTTCAAGATACTAGTTATAAAGGTGCTCAAGGAACTTAGTGAGGAACTCAACAGCATAAAAAAAGATCCCATCAGAAATGAAGAACACACTGATTGAAATAAAGAACATTTTTACACAGAAACAACAGTAGAGTGGGTGAAGCTGAGAATCAAATCAATGATTTGGACATAGGGAAACAAAAAACAAACAACCAGGACAACAAGAAGAAAAAAGAATCCAAAAAAATGAGGTTATTTTAAGCTACCTCTGAGACAACTTCAAGCATTTACATCATAGGGGTGCCAAAGGAGAAGAAAGACCAAGAAATTGGAAATCTATTTAAAAAAATAGTGGAAGAAAATTTCCCTGATTTGGTGAAGGAAATAGACATGCAAATCCAGGAAGCACAGAGGATCCCAAACAAGATGGATGCGAAGAGGCCCACTCTAAGACATTCTAATTAAAATGCTCAAAGTTAAAGATAAAGAGAGAATCTTAAAAGCAGAAAGAGAAAAGCAGTTAGTTACCTCCAGGGGAGTTCCCATGAGACTGTTAGCTAATTTCTCCAAAGGAACTTTGCAGGCTAAAAGGGATTGACAAAAAATATTCAAAGTCATGAAAAGCAGCAACTTACAAGCCAAGATTGCACTACCCAGCAAAGATATCATTTGGAATTGAAGGGCAGTTAAAGAGTTTCCCAGACAAGAAAAAACAAAAGGAGGTCACCATCGCCAAACCATTATTATATGAAATGTTAAAGGGACTTACTTAAGAAAAAGAAGATCAAAACTATGAACAATAAAATGGCAATAAATACATATCAATCAACATTGAGTCTAAAAAACAACCAAGCAAACAAGAAGAACAGAGACAGAATCATGGATATGGAGACCATTTTGATGATTGCCAGATGGGAAGGGATGTAGGGAAATGTGAAAAGAGGTGGAGGATTAAGAAGTCCAAATAGGTAGTTACAGAATAGCCATGGGGATGTAAAATACAATATAGGAAATGGAGTAGCCAAAGAACCTATGCATGACCCATGGGCATGAACAGTGGTGGGGGAACTGTCTGCGGGAGTGGGGAGTGCTTGGTGGAGGCAGGGCAAAGGGGAAAAAATTGGGGCATTTGTAATAGCATAATCAATAAAATAAAAAAACAGTAATTTATATTTCACATTGAAACACTGAGGTAGAACATTGCTACATCCATTGTACACAAGCATTTTATCAGACTAGCAAAACTCATGAGCATACGTAACACAACTTTCTACAAAGGCAAACATCCCGTTTATACCTTATGAAAGTGACAAATATGAATGCTCTTTATTGCATTTCACAAACTGCAGCTTCTCTATAGCATTTAAGAATAAGAAGCAAAACTATGAAAATTAATTATGCTTAGTAATCAGCCTTCTAAGAGTGTCTGTTAATTAATTTAATGTCAAGGCTTTAAGTTACTTAAACATCTTGGAAATTATCTCCGATACATGTTGAAATAAAAAGTTTGTCAGAATAATGACTCAACTTAGTTGAGCACAAATTTATATTTTTAATATTTATGTATGATAATGTTAGCTTATTCAATCAGTGAACCAGTATGCATTTAGGAAAAACAAACCCAAGCACAATAAAATAATCAATGAAAAAGGATAAGATTAAATAGCTATTTTTTATGAACCCAAGTTTTCAAACTAGGCTTGTTTGCTAAAGTTGTACTTTAGTTATGTGAACTTGGATTTTTAAAATGTTTCTGAGTTAATTCCTGTAAGAAGAATACTTATTAAAAGTGTAGCATATTTAAATTACTAGAAAGTCAATTTTCTTGCTTTTTGAGAGAATTTTACAAATATTTCATTTATATACATAGTTTTTTAAACCAGTACGCCAGCCAGGACAGTGTTCTTTTAACTTAAGAGACTTTAAAATCCAAATTATTGATATCCTCTGGAGATAAATTGTCTGATTTATCACACACAATGAGAAGTAAAAGCATTTCTGAATTACTGATACAGAGCGTTATAGCTTTATTTCTGTAATTTCACCCACAAGTTAAGAGACGTGAGTTGTAAACAGAATTTATGCACCCTATGTTCATAAGCAGTGCTATTTATAATAGCTAAGTGTTGGAAACAGCCCAACTGCTTATCAGTAGATGAGTGAATTAAAAAACTGTGGTACATTTACATAATGGAATACTACGCAGCAGAAAGAAAGAAGGAAGTCGTACCTTTTGTGATAGCATGGATGGACCTGGAGACTATTATGCTAAGTGAAATAAGTCAGGCAGTGAAAGACAAATACCATATGACCTCACTTATAACTGGAATCTAATGAACAAAATAAACTAATGAGAATAATAGAACCAGAGACATGGAACAGATTGATAGCTGTAGGAGGGGAGGAAAGGGGCCAGGAAATGGTAGAAGGAAAGGGAAGGGACTAGTCAGAGAATATGTATGAATAACATATTGACATGGACAATGGGGAAGGGATTGACTGTGGGCTAGAGGAGTAGGCTGGGTAGAAAGGGGCAAAAGGGAAAACATTGGGATAAGTGTAATAGAATAAACAATAAAAAGGTAACAAATAAAAGAGACATGAGCTGTAGAGATTTAAGAAAAAAAGAACCCTCATCAGTCTATATATCAAAGACCTGTTCATGATAGTTACAAAATTCTTAAGCCATTTGAGCTCAAGATAGACAAATAGACAAACAAAAAAGATTAACAAGCCAGAGTGTCTTTTATCTTTTACCCAAGAGATCTCTGTCATGCATGTAGAGGGGTCACCAAATTCTTAGTCATTGCTGCCATGTAGGGCAATAACTTGCTGGCCTGCAGTAACTAGAAACCAAACCAAAACACACAATCTGTAGAGAGGTTGGGGGGGGGAACCCAGAGAAACAGAGTCAGTAAAGTTAAATGTGTATTACCACTTGGGTTTTACTTCTAGGAGCCAAGAAAAGATGTTCCTAAGCTTAAGTAGCCCAGGAGGTACAGTTATTTGGCAGTGCAGTTACCTGGCTCCGTCAGGTGAATCTGCTGGGCATCCTGGTGAAAACTCCAAGTGTTAAAAGATAATTTTCAAAAAAGATAAATTCATGCCCTGGCTGGTGTGGCTTAGTGGTTGAGTGCCAGCCTGCGAATCATGGGTCCCTGGTTCAATTCCCAGTCTGAGGCGCATGCCTGGATTGCGGGCTGGGTCCCCAGTTGGGGGCGTGTGAGGGGTGGCCATGCATTGATGTTTCTCTCTCCCTCTCTCTCCCTTCCCCTCTCTAAAAAATAAAATAGATAAAATATTTTTTTAAAAAAAATGAAGATTTAAAAAAATACATTTATGACTCTCATGCAATTATAAATTGATGCATGCCAAATTAAAGATTCTATTTAACTTGTTAATTAATGAGGTAATCAGTAAGATATTACAACTGTTTCAAAGGCAATGACAAAACCATATAGGTATTTGGGAATGCTGAAATAGATTTGTAATAGGCAGATAACTGGTCAGTATCCCCAGGGTGTAATAATGAATTACATTTCATGGGTCAAACTGTTTGCATTTCTATAGACAAGAATAATACATCAAATTTCTACAGTTTATAGAGATAGTTGTAAAATAGCCCAAACATAGTGAAAGGTACAGATAACCTAGAAGGATGTGCTAGATGGACCATTCAGTAATCACTTTTGTCCGTTTAAAAATTTTTCACAACTTTTCTTGCCATTAGTTGGAAACTTTTTACTTTATCTTTTATGATAGTCCTCCCCCCTCCCCTTTTATTGGCCATGCAATAGTTTTCTATTTTTTAAAGATTTTATTTATTTATTTTTAGAGACGGGGAAGGGAGGGAGAAAGAGGAAAATGTGTGAGAGACACATTGATTGGTTGCCTCTGACATGCCCCAATTGGGACCTGGCCTGCAACCCAAGCACGTGCCCTGAGTGGGAATGGAACCACTGACTTTTTGGTTTGCAGGCTGGCATTCAATCCACTGAGCCACACCAACCAGAGCTGAACCACTTTATTTTTATTTATTTACTTTATTAGAGATTTTATTTATTTATTTTTAGAGAGAGGAGAAGGGAGGGAGAAAGGGAGAGAAACATTGACGTGTGAAAGAAACATCAACTGGTTGCCTCTTTCATGCTCCCAACTAGGGACCTGGCACTCAATCCAGGCATGCACCCTGACTGGAATTGAAGCAGCCACCCTTTGTTTCACAGGCGGACACTTAGTTCACTGAGCCACACCAGCCAGGGCAGTTTTCTATTTTTATCAAACCAAAATTCATTGGTCTTTCCCCTTTTTGCTTCTGGATTTCGAATCATAGAAAAGTCTTCTGTATTACCGGGTTACAAGTGTAGGGGAATCCACCCACGTTTCCTTTTGGTACTTCATGGTTTTATTTTTTTTACTTTTACATTTCTGTACCTTTTTGAATTTTCCTGGGGTATGGTGTGATGAATGGCTCCAGTTTTATCTTTTTTTTTTAAGTAAGGGAATCCAGCTGTCATAACACTTATGAAAAGGTAGATCATTTTCACATTGATTTGAGATGCTGTCATTATCATTTACTAAATTTTCATATGTGGTGGTTCTAAGTTTTTGTACTCTGTTCATTCTGTGTTTATTTGCGTGCTATACCATGCTTTTAATTACAGAGTTTTTATTGTTATAGTATCTGGTAGGGTTACCCTCACCCCATTGATCATCTTTTTCTCAGGGGTTTCCTGGTGACTCTTTCTTGTTCATTCTTAAAATACTGTATTTTATTGAGTTTAATTTATAAATTAATTAGGGAAAACAAACATCTTGATGACGTTGAATCTTCATATCCAAGAATATGTTGTATCTTTCAGGAGAGTTAAAGTTTTCCACAAATAAATTTTAGAATTCCTTAAAATTTTGTGCATTTTTTGTTATTTTAATTGGTTCTTTTCTTACATTGTCTTCTTTTTTTGCTTATATATGTGAATACTGATCATCTTTGTTAATTTTTAACCTTTTACTTTATTAAATTTTCTTGTTGTTTGTAGTATTTTCCCCATTGATTCCCACCGGATTTCTAGGAATGTAATTGTATAATCTGTATTTAGAAATAATTTTACTTCTTCCTGTCACTTCTTAAACTGTAGATTGCTTTGTCTAGTCTAACTTCATAGCCTAATTGGAACACAATAGTTGAGACGGGCATCTTTATCTTCTTCCTGATTTTAGCAGGAAAGCCTTTAGTGTTTCCTCATTAAGGAGAGCTCTGGCTTTTGGGCTGAGGTATTTACATTTTATTATGCTGAGTAAATATCTATTAATATCTATTTATACAGTGTTTTTTACATGAAGGATTACTGAATTTTGTCAGATGTCTTTTCTGCATCTGTGGAGATGGTCATACAATTTTTTTCCTTTGCCTTCTCCTGTGATTGAATTTATTAAGGTATTTCCTGTTACTGAAATATTTCTGTATTCATAGAATAAATCCCACCTGGTCATGATGAATTGCTCTTTTAGTATGCTGTTGGATTCTGTTAGCTAGTATTATTCTAAAGATTTTTTTTTGCATTGATGTATGTAAGATTAGTCTGTAGTTTTCTTTTTTGGTGCAGTCTTTTCAGGTCTTCAAATAAATGTTATGCTTGTTTTACCAAACAAAAATGAAAGTTTTCTTTTTCTACATTTGGAATACTATAATTAGCCCTGATATTATCTGATATTTAAAAGTTTGTTAGAATTACCCTGTGGAATCAGCTGGGCCTGTGGTTTTGCTGTTTGTTTGTTTGTTTATTTTTTTGCAGGAGAGTCTTAATTCCTTTTCCTATTTTTTCTGTGATTGTTCTTTTAAACTTTCTCTAGAAGGTAAAATACACTGTATTCTTTTGAAAATTACCCATGTCTTCACATTTTTTAGAGTAAATTTATGCAAATATGGTCTTATCCTATAATTTCTTTTATTTTGATGGTTTTATCCCCCTTGTCAGTTCTAATGTTAGGTAGATGTGATTTAACTCATTTTTCCCCTGTAGTTTAGATTAGCTGGTGGTTTGTTTTGTTGATTTCTGAATTTATTTATTCCACTAATTTTTTATTTTCTAAGACTTTCCTTTCTGTACCTTTAATGATTTATTTCTTCTGATTTATTTAATTTTTCTATCTTTTTATATTTTGTACTTGATTAATTTATTGAAGTAATTATTTAATGATATGTTTTTCTCTGATGATTGCTCTAGCTTTATTTCACATTTTTTTTAAATTTTATTTATTTTATTTAGAGAGGGGAATGGAGAGAGAAAGAGAGGGAGGGAAACATCAGAGATGTGAGAGAGAAATATCAGTTGGTTGCCTGCTGTGCTTGCCTGGACCAGGGGCCTAACTCGACCTAGGCATATGCCCTGATGAGGAATTGAACTGATAACCTTTTGGTTTGCAGAATACACCCAACCAGCTGAGCCACATCAGCCAGGGCTATTTCACATATTCTGACTTTTTCTTTATTTGTGTTTTAAAGAAATTCTTCTATTTTATTTTTGTGTTTTCCCTTTGATCCAACAGTTTTTAAATAGGGTTTTTAAACAATTCCAGATGTGAAGGGTTTTTTTTTTTATTTTTTAAATTTTGCTAATAACTTTTGGTTTTATTACATTATAGCTAGATAAATCTGTATTATTTATATTCTTCGGAATTCATTGAGGTTTTATTTGTGGCTTATTATATGGTTAGTTTTCATGAGTGTTCCATGTGTTCTTGGGAAAAAAGCATATATATATATTTTTTTTAATTAGGACTCAGTTCTATTCATTTCTCTCTCTCTTTCTCTGAAGTTGGTTATGTCTTCTTAGGCCTCATGTTGTTTTTCATCTGTTCTTTCTTGGATTGAGAGAGGTGTGTTAAAGACTTTGTTTATTAATTTGTCTTATTTCTTTTGTAGTTCCTGTTTTATGAATGTTTATTGCTAAAGTAATGGGTGTATAAATATTAACTAATTTTCTGTTTTATTTGCCATGGTGAATAGTGTTCTTTTTTGTTTGTTTATAATATTGTTTTGCTGAAAAGTCAATTCTTAAGAGAATTTCTCCTTAATTGTAGGTTAATATTCCTGTAAAGGTTTTTGGTAGGATATATAAATCATCTCTTAAGCTATTAGGCAAATTGTATTGTACATTAGACCTGCTCTTGACAGTTTAATATTTTTGTTTAATTTTCTATAATATTCTTGGGAAACAGCCTACATCTGCATTCATTAATCTGCTTCATGGTTTAAGCTTTTTAAACTAAATTTTATTTAGCAATTAAATTTGTTTCCTGGAGGACATAACTTTTTATGTATTGGATGTTTCCATTTCTCATCTTTTGATTTTAACAAGTAGCACAAAGTCAGCAGGAAGAGACATCTCCTTGGTCAAGAGTGTAAAAACAGGAAGAGGAAGTCTATTGCAAATCTGTGTTAGCTGATTATCAATTCAGGTTTCACCATAGAGGATGTCCATTAACGATCATCATTGTGCTGTGTTGTTATCCAGGATTACAGTGAGTGTTAAGGGCAGTATTACAGAATGTCAACCTTAGTTATAGGAAGTAATGTTAACTAACAAACTGCACTAGGCTCTTTCCTGTGCGTGGAAACAGGATACTATTAGTGAGGACAAGTCACAGAATTTGCACATAGAAGAATGCAAGGCAAGTAAAATTCAACATCAGAAATATAGGGAAAATCATCATTTCAGTTTGTGGCTTTGCTGGATCTTGACGCTTTGACAGATTGTATGATCCTTTAAGATATGATCGTACCCCTTTAAATAAAATTAGGTTACGTCAGCTCTATTATTTAAAAAATTGTTCGGCAGAATATCTTCAGTTGAATTAGAGGAAGCACCTGGGCATTATTTTATAAAGCATTCTAAGAATGCATGTGGAAAACTAGAAATGTTTCATGGTTAAATATGTCCAAGGTGAATATTTTATAAACAAGAAATCTTTTTCAGTAGTCTGTGATGAGACAGATTGTACTCTCTGGGTGTACATGTTTTCCCTCCCAGAGTTGCTAGGAACTCTCAGTTCCTGTGTGCTACAGGCTATCTACTTGGTTCAGACACCCAACAGTGCTAATTTAGGACACTTTCCTTATCTTGTATTCTTCACTTAGCTGTACAATATTGTGGATATTTTGAAAAAAATTAGAAGTATTGTATAAAAGCTAGATAGAATTATTATTATTTTTCCAGAGGCCCATTAGGCATGTTCTTTTCCTCAGAACTATTTACTTAAACTTTGCCTTTAGACTCTTATTTCTGGATTATGTTGTGGTAGTGCCTCCCAGCATTTTTTATGTCATGGCACAAACAGAACGTTAGATTGCGGTCTGAGGTTATTACTGCAGTATGTCTGTAACCTAATCAGGTGGGAAGATAAGATACAATGTATTAGTCAGGTAACAGGGCGCATGAACCCCTTATAGTGCTAAAAATATGTGTGTGGGTTTGCGTGTGCATGTGTGTCTTAGTTAAGGATTTTTTGGGTGGGGGTTAGTTGTAGGTACCACTTCAACTTGAGTTAGCTTGAGGAAAAAATGAAAAAATACAGTGGAAGATTACTGGGGAGTCTCACAAAATTCTAAGGGCAGTCACACTTCTGGAACCAACAAGTAGCAGACCGTGTTTCTGTTTTCCTTCATGCTTCCCTCTCTCATCTTCATTCTTCTCTGAAGTCTGGCTTTCTCTGTGTCTCGGCACTTGGTAAAAGATAACCACCTACAGTTTCCATGTCACTCAGACACAGCTGAATGTCTCTGAATTTGAACTCAGAAATCCTGAGAGTGTATCTGATTGAGCCGGGTTGGATCAGTTGTCCACCTCTGGTGCAGTTTACCGGATTGGAATAGGCTGTACTGCTCATCCGATCCTGTGGACGACCCAGAGTTCTCAGACGGAGTGGACTGCAGTTGTGTTTGTGCACTTTTCTGGGGAAAAGATCTGTAGCTTCGGGTGTCCAACCTTTAGGCATCTCTGGGCCACACTGGAAGAAGAAGAGTTGTCTTGAGCATTAAATACATTGCAACATGTAATCACAAAAAAATCTTGTAATGTTTTAAGTAAATTTACAGTTTTGTGTTGGGCCACATTCTTAGCCATCCTGAGACACATGCAGCCTGTGGGTCACAGGGTGGACACCCTTGTTCAGAATCATGGAGGAAGGTCTTGCCACTTTCCAGGCCACTGCTCAAATAAAGATTAAAAATAACTCCTGTAAGAGTTCTAATAGAATTGCCACTACTCGTAACTCTTTCACACTGCCATGTTCTTTTTTCCTGTTTGTGTTTACCCGTGATTGAATACCCCCTTCTTATTTCTCCACCTATTCATTAAATTCTCATCTTAGGTCTTTCCTCCGTGAAATCTTTGCATCCTAGAACTGCAGTCTACATGGACACACACACACACACACACACACACACACACACACTTTTCCTGTGTCTGAGTTTTCAAACATGGATTTTTTAAATGACAACGTATTTAGTTGTGTGTGAATGTATATCCTTGTATGTGTGTCATAAGGAAATCTCTTAAATGCAGGCTGAAATTGTCCCCAAGACATATAATTGTCATATATCTTATAGGGTCTCAATATGTTACATAGTATAATGCTATGGGTACAACAGAATGATCTGAATCAATGAAAAGCAAAGCCTTCATTATAGAAAACTTGGGAAATACAGAAAGGAGAAAAAATGACTTTTTCCCCCTGCAACTCAAGGGTAATTATAATTGACATTAACCTAGTCTTTTTTTATATTAGGAACAACAAATAGTATTTGTTGAATATTTATTAAATGAAGTTATAACATTCAACATATTAAGTGTTATTCAACATTAAATCATTTTATATGTTGAATATCATTAAATATTTGTTAAATGAAGTTATAATTGTATATAATTTTCATCCTGTTTTCTCTTTTTATTTGATTATTCTCTTATTGCACATTTAGGGGTGTGTGTGTGTGTGTGTGTGTGTGTGTGTGAAATTCTATGAACAGTGATATTAACTCTAAATATTTTTTATTCAGATTTTTGTTCCTGAAAGTAAAAGTCATCATGTAGGTAATAATAGGTAACAGTTAAGATCTACTGAATATTTACAGTACATTCATTTAATCTTCATAAGAAGGAAATGAGATACCATTAATACTCATTTTGCAGATGAAGAAATTGAGATGGAGATAGATTAACTCATTTGTTCTAGACACTCAGTAAGTGGTGGAGAGAGGTGTGAATGCAGGCCATTTGACTTTTGAGACTATACTCTTAATCATTTGCTTGGCATGCCTCTTGAAGAGAAGGCCTAATATTCTCAGGAAACACATATTTTGTATTCTTCATAGTTACTGTGATGAAAAATTTTTAACAATGAAGACAGTGAAAAGCACTGAAAATAGTATAGGGGTATTATGTGCTTTTTGACAAAAAAAGCCTAACATATTACCAGTAATAAGAAGAGAGTCCTTTTCATAGCGTATCTTGTGAATGTTGTTTATTTTTGGTCAGAAAAAGTTGTTTTTCTTTAAAAAAAAGTGGAACGCGATTAATAAACCACTTAACACAATATAGCATGCACGCAAAAGTTGAAGGAGCCTGGATTTCTCTGTTAAGATAGAGGATTTGGTGATAAAAGCATTAATTTTCAGTGAACCAATTTTAACATTTTAATGACATCTTAGTTTTATTATATTTATACTTTATTACCACTAGGTGGCGCCATATACATAGAATTCAAGAAGGCTTAGCTGAAAGATCATTGTTTAAATTCTGTTAGCCTGATATATCATATGATCAAATACTGTGTGATATTTCAACACTTCATATTTCAACATTTTGCTTTGGTATGGGAGATTAGATATAATAAAGATAGAAAACGTGTTTACTTAAAAATATTTTTAGCTGTGCTCTGAAGACCTAAACTTTGTTCATATGCATTTCTAGTTGCCAAAATTAAAATACATAATTAAAATCTTCAGTGTAGTATGGTTCACCTTTGTTTTCTATTCACATGAAATTTTAAAGTTAGTGCTCTTATTGTATACTTTGTTATTGAATTTATTGCAGTGACAGTTAACAAAATTATATAGGTTTCAGGTGTACAATTCTATAATACATCATCTGTATATTGTATCATGTGTTCACTACCCCAAGTCAAGTCTCCTTCCATCACCATTTTTCTCCCCTATACCCTTTTCTACCTTCCTCTGGTAATCTCCATAAAGTTATCTCTTCTTTTAAAACTGACTTTACATCTCTATTTTTGTCTTATTAGCAGTACATTTTGCCAGAAGTAATATTTTTTTTAAAAATATTTTATTTATTTATTTTTAGATAGAGGGGAAGGGAGGGAGAAAGAGAGGGAGAGAAACATAGTTTCATCGAATGTGAGAGGCATATGTGGTTGCCTCTCGAGTGCCCCCCACTGGAGGCCTGGCCCACAACTCAGGCATGTGCCCTGATTAGGAATCAAACTGAGATTTGAACCAGCAACCCTTTGGTTTGCAGGCTGGCGCTCAATCCACTGAGCTACACCAGCCAAGGCCAGAAGTAAGATTTTATTGTGCTGAACTTTTGGAAGGGATAACTAGACTCTTTTATTAAAGCCATTATCTGTATATGGAGCATTAATGTACAACTTGAGTGTACGTAGGATAGTAGAAAATTTCATTCTTTAGAACATTAGTTTCTAATGTTCAGTCTTGCTGGTTCTGCCATATGTCTGTGTGTATTTTATTTATAAGAACATGACTAGACTCACCAATAAACATTATCAAATTCTGGAGAATATTTGAAGGAAAAAAATTATTTTTACTAAAATTGTATATTGCTTGAAAATTTAGAACAGTAGTATATCTAGTCCATTAGTAATTAATTAGATGGATTTACTTTTAACCAACTCAGGGTTCGAAGAATGAGTAGTGCTGAATAATATTTCCTTTCTTGCTCTGCAAATCAAAATTTTAAAGAACAATGATTATCATTCAAAGACAAAAGAAAAAAAAGACAAATAGATTTTTCAGAAACCTTTACAGCTGAGTATAGGGCCCTCAGTTTTCTCTACTTCATATTTTGGTCTTCCTTATTGTGTTGGGTTTGTAATTTCATACTGCCTCATAGTTAGCTATGCCTCAGTTCTCATTCTTCTTTTCTGTCCATTGGATGATTTCACCTGATAGATTCAGCAGTACAATCAGGGATTCCCTGTTGAGTCATTCTCAATTGCTGATCTTCAGCGGTGATCTGGTTAGTTGCTGTGCTGGTAACTACTTTGCATTCCATGCTGCTTATCACCATTTCTGATTGAAGAGTTTATGTAACATAATGTTCAAGAGCACTGGCTTTGGAGTCAGGTAGACCTGAGGTTAAATCTTGCCCATACTATTGTGTGACTTTGAACTTAAAATCTTATTCTTTCCAAACCACATTTGTAAGTTAGGATGCCAGCAGAATGTACATCATAAAACTGTAGTGAATATTAATGAGATAGTGAATGTAAAGCACTTAGTTGTAAGTCCTTGGTTGTATGTTACTGTTGTTTTTTTTTTAATCTTCACCATATTAAGCCAGAAGCATCAGCTATGACTCATCTTTTCTCACCACTTTAATTAATTAATTAATTAATTAATATTTCCCCGCCGCTTTAATGAATCAATTAATAGTCATTAATTAATTAATTAATATTATTATTTTGCTTAATTCCTTCACCTTTTTCAACCAGCCCTGCAACTCCTGATATGACAATATGACTCCTCTTGGTCAGGTAAGTCACTGTGGAGACTTGTTGACAATAAGGCAAGCCCATATTCTCAGCTTTTCTCCATGTCCTCATCCCTCCACTATCTCTCCAAATCATCTCTATAATTAAATGTAGATCCCCTCAGAGAAAAGATTGATAATTCTGCTATGCACATGGTATCAAGAAATTTTGGGGGTAAGAATTATTTTTGCGGGACTTCCAGTCAAGATGGAGGCATAGGTAGATACATTTTGCTTCCTTACACAGCCAAAAGAAGGACAACAACCAATTTAAAAATAAAATTAAAAAAAAAAAACAAAAAAAAAAACCAACCAGGACTGCCAGAAAATTGAATTTTATGGAAGTCTGACAAACAAAGAATTAAAGAAGAAACATTAATCCACACTGGCAGGAGGGGCGGCAACGGGCAACTAGGGCAGGGAGGATGTGCTGCAAGGTGGCAGCTGGTGGACTAGGAGGTCCCACATTCACGTGCAGATAAACCTGGAGGAACAACTGAGAAATGAGACAGACAATGCAACCCAGGGTTCCAGCAAGGGGAAATAAAGCCCGAAAACCTCTGGCTATAAAAACCTCTGGGAGTTGTGGGGGTGGGAGATACTCCCAGTCTCACAGGAGGGTCCACTGGAGGGATTCATGGGGTCCTATAATGTACACAAATCCACCTGCCTGGGAATCAGCACCAGAAGGGCACAATTCATTTGTGAGAAGCAGGGGAAGTGACTGAAAGTGAGGTGAGAGCTGAGCAAGCAGCATTGTTCCCTATCTGACCCCTCCCCTACATACAGTGCCACAACAGAGCAAAGTGGGTTGCCCCACCCTGGAGAATACATAAGGCTCCACCCTTTATAATGTAACAGGTGCACCGAGACAAAGAAATATAGCCCAAATGAAAGAACAGACCAAAACTCCAGAAAAAGAACTAAGTTACAAGGAGATAGTCAACTTATCAAATGCAGAGTTCAGAACACTGTTAATCAGGATGGTCACAGAAATGATTGAGTACAGGTTGAAAATAAAGAAAAAAGTGAAGGCTATGCAAAAAGAAATAAAGAAAAACATACAGGGAACCAACAGTGAAAGGAAGGAAACTGAGACTCAGAAATCAATGGTTTGGACCAGAAGGAAGAAATAAACATTCAACCACAACAGAATGAAGAAACAAGAATTCAAAAAAATAAGGAGACTTAAGAACTTCTGAGACAACATTAAATGTTCTGGTGTCTGAATAATAGGGGTGCTGGAAGGAGAAGAGGAAGAGCAAGAAAGTAAAAACTTACTTGAAAATATAGTGAAGGAAAACTCCCCCAGTCTGGCAAAGGAAATAGACATGCAAGTCCAGGGAGCTCAGAGAGTCCCAAAGAAGATGGACCCAAGGAGGAACACACCAAGGCACATCATAATTAAATTACTCAAGATTAAAGATAAGAGAATCTTAAAAGCAGCAAGGGAAAAGAAGATAATTACCTACAAAGGAGTTCCCATAAGACTATCAGCTGATTTCTCAAAAGAAACCTTGCAGGCAAGAAGGGGCTGGAAAGAAGTATTCAAAGTCATGAAAGGTAAGGACCTACATCCAAGACTACTCTGTCCAGCAAAGCTTTCATTTAGAATGGAAGTGCAGATAAAGTGCTTCTCAGATAAGGTCAAGTTAAAAGAGTTCATCATCACCAAACCCTTATTATATGAAATGTTAAAGGGACTTATCTAAGAAAAACAAGAAGATCAAAACTATGAACAGTAAAATGACAACAAACTCACAGCTATCAACAACTGAACCTAAAAACAACAAAAATTAAGCAAACAACTAGAACATGATCAGAATCACAGAAATAGAGATCACATGGAAGGTTATGAGTGGGGAGGGGAAGGGGAGAGAGTGGGAGAAAAGGTGCAGGGAATAAGATGCATAATTGATAGGTACAAAACAAACAGGGGGAGGTTAAGAATAGTATAGGAAATTGAGAACCCAAAGAACTTATAGGTAGGACCCATGGACATGAACTAAGAATGGGGGATGCTGGAGGGAAGGGAGGTACAGGGCTGAGGGGGATAAAGGGAGGAAAAAAGGGACAAACTGTAATAGCATAATCAATAAAATATACTTTAAAAAATTGCTTCTATTTTCCTCTCTTTTTCAGTGTTCTTATACATATTCACCCTTCCTTTGTTGCCACTGTCTATTCAGGCAGATATTTATTATTGGCTTTTTAAGCAAATTTTTAGAATAGTTACTTTTAATATTAAAAGTGGGTAGAGGGTTAATTCTACCACATGTAGTGGTTAATTTCATTTTGAGTGTTTACGTGCTAGATTTTATTCATTCATTCATTCATTCATTCCTTATCTGAGGATATGTTTTTTATTGCTTTTAGAGAGGGAAGCGAGAGAGAGAGATAAAGAAGCAGAAACATCAGTATGAGAGAGAAACATTGATCGGTTGCGTCCCCTGTGCACCCAGCCTGGGGTGGAACCAGCAGAGATCTATTAAATTGAGAAAGTCAGAACTAGGAACATTCTAGTATCCTTTTCAGAGCCAGTATTCTATCCTTTGATGAATTTTGAATTTTGGCACTTGTCTGATCTTTCGGTACTTTCTTTAAATGCAACTTATTCCTGTGGTTTAGAGTGTTTTCTCACCTTGGCACTTTTATTTCTGTGCACTCTGCTCAGAATGCTCTCATTGATAAGGCTTGTGGGTGACAAGTGGTTGTATCAGTTAGGGATGCCGCTTCTATTCATGTCTAGAATAGCAATGATTATCAAGGGTCAGGAGAGACCAAGACTTAGTCACAGGTAGATTGTGACCTAGTGGGTTTCTCATTTACAGTACTAATTCCTTAATACTATTTTTTATTTCCTTCATCAAGACTTTAAGGTTCTACTTGAACAGAAGAAAGCATGGAACGTGAATAGTTCACCCATTTCAGGCTTTGGTTTTCTATTAATGGAGAATGTTACATTCTGATGTTGTTTTCCTCTGTACTTACAGCATCAGTAGAGAATGAGGCATTCACCTATGCTGCTGGAATAGATCCATTGGCAGTGTCCTGAACTACTATTAAAACAATAGTAGTTTTGTTTTTAAAACTCTGGAGAATAAATTGGAAACATGCAGTAAAGGATAGACTTTTTAAGAACTTTCTAAAATAAAATAGACTTCTAGAAAATAACTATTTCTCTTCTGGTTTATATGTTACTGTTAAACTTAAAAGAGAGAACAGTATTGTCTTTGCACTCACAAATAGAGTCAAACCCTCCTTTGGAGGGACGCTATAGTGAGGCAGTCCTGAAACATCTCTTGCTGCCATGTTACAACTGTTCTAGGGAGGAAAAAGCCAGTTTTTTTGGTATGTTCTGTTTAATACCTGTTATTTTAAAAGCCAGATAAATACCAAACTTTAAAAAAAACATGTTAAAAAACTTAGAAATGGATATACAGGGTCCGGCAGAAGTAATGCCTGTTTGAGTGTGGTTGGTAGGGTAATGATATGGGTGTAATAATTTATAGTTTTAATTCAAACATTTCACCTAAAATGTCATATGGTGTCCTTGAGTGTGATATTGTTATGTTACAGAATTACATGGTTATGATTTTGTAGTAAAAGGGGGGCATTATTTGTGCCAGATCCTGTGTCTATTACTTAAGGAATATAAAACTTACACACAGTTATGAAACGAAAACTTATATATGGCATGCCAAAGTTAGTTAGATAAACTTCCTCTTGTGCATGGATTTTTCTTTGGAACATTATTGCTTGTTTAATTGAATTCTTGTTATATGTATTAATTGTAGGAAAAACATAAGGTGGGAATTCTAGTACTGCCTTAGTCATTCACTAACTAGTCTACATTGAGATTTTCATTTACCATTTCTATGCCTGCTTCCTCATTTGTGAAAAGCAGGCAATGATACTTTCTCTGGTGTGGTGTAAGAAATAAATGGAGCATTAGATGTATAAGAAAATGCAAAAGGCCCCATACAAATGTCAGGCGGTAGTAGTAGTCAGCTCATTAGCATGGATGATTGAGTGTTAGCCATATTTGATACTTGCAGCTAGTACTCAATTATGTGGCAGGGTTTGCTCACTTATCAAGGATTTGGTTATCTATTAAGTGCATATTATGCTAGTAGCCAGTGAGCGTATATTTAGTGTACAACGTGTCAGTTATTTGTGCTAAGAATTTTTCATGTGTTTACTATTATCCTCATAGCACTTTGACAATAATTCTCATAACACTCTTTTTACCCTTTAATTTTATTGTTGAAAGAATTGAGATTTAGAGAAGTCAAGTGGCTTACGTGAGGTTGAACAGCTAGTAAGTGTTCTTTCTGATTCCATCTATCCATCCATCTACCCATTTATTCATCAACTATTTATCGAGCATCTGCTATATAATAGGCACTATTCTAGGGCTGGGTATACAACAGAGAACAAAACAAACATCCTCTGCCTTCATGCAACTTAACATTCCAGTAGGGCAAGACAGAAAATAAAGTGTGAAGTAGAGAGTATTTCTCCAGTGGTAAGAATGATGCAGTGACAAAGTAACTCCTTTATTTTAGAAAATAAAAAAGGAGAGAAAATAAATCAGGGAAGGGAAGTGTGTGTGTGTGTGTGTGTGTGTGTGTGTGTGTGTGTGTGTGTTTATAATATAGATATTGTAACCAGAAAGGGCCTAATACAGAAGGGAGTAACATACATGAAGGGGGAAAGGGAGGCAGCCACATGTGAGAAATGTGATCCAGGTAGAGGAAACTGTAGGGGCAAACCCAGGACAGGAATGTGCCTGTTGTGTTTCAGGAACCACAAGGGGAACAGTGTTGCCGACATGGAATAAGTAAAGTGGAGAATAAGCGGTAGGAAATGAGGCCGGGGAGATAAGATGGGGCAAAATTATGTAGACTTCTATGGACTGTTGTAAGAAAAATAGAGTTTGGGGCAGAAAGGAGACATGGAATCTGATTTATGTTTTAATGGGATCATTCTGTCTACCGTGCTGGGAACAAACAAGAGAAGCAGGGGTGGAATCAAGGAGACTGGTTATGAAGCAATTGGCAGTAATCTTGGCAAGGCGTGTTGAAAACTTAGTCCAAGTGTGGTACCAGTGGAGGTAGTGGAGGCTGGATTTGCTGGACTTTGGGGAAGAGTGAGCAAAAGGGAAGAGTCAGTGATGATTTTAAGGTTTTTTGCCTGAGCAACTACAAAAATGGAAATACTGAGATGGGAGAAGACTGTGAGAGGAGCAGTTTTCAGAGAAGAGGACAGGAATTCATTTTGGACAACTTGAGATGCTTATCAGATATCCACTTGGAGAGATATATGAGGTTGAATTTCAGAGGAGAGGTCAGGACTGGAAATGTACATCTGGAAGGTGTCAGTATGTTTATGGAATTTAAAGCTCCAAGTCTAGATGGGATAAAGAGAGAAGTATAGGTAGAAAAGAGATGTCCAAGATCAGAGCCTAGTTCTAGCTCGGTTCTTAACAGTCCAAGTGATTTGTAATTGCTATCCTATAATGTTCTCTCTAGTAGTATAGTAAGTAGGTACTTATTAAAAACCCAAGTCATGGAGGCTGCCCTCAAGAGGCTTATGGTCTGTGTGGAGAAATAAAATATGTGGCATATAATTGAAATGTTTAAATTATAATGCAAAGTCGTATATGATTACATGTCAGAATGAATTGAAAGGACTGTGTGTTTACCTGTCCTGTTTGTGAAAAGATTACTTGGCATGGAAGGGATTGACAAAAAAAGCCTGTTGGAGGAAATGGGACTTGAACTAAACCTCAACAATGGGAAACATATTTGGGGGGGGTGCATTTTGGGGAGGGTGTCAGGACTACCTTTATGTTCAATAATTCACTAGGAGGACTCAGAATTTAGCAAAGCTGTTATACTCACAGTTACTGTTTGTTAACAGCAAAAGGATACAGATTAAAATTCATATCAGGAAAAGCCTTATAAGGCAGGGTCTTGGAGAGTTCCAGGCAGGAGCTTCCAGTTGTTTATTCCCAGTGGAGTGGTCTGGACAGCACTTACGTCTCCCAGCAGTGATGCACTTCGGGTGTGTTGCCAACCAGGGAAGCTTACCCCAGCCGTGGCATCCAGGACTTTTACTGGGGTTAGTCACATAGACATGGCTAACCGCCTGTGTTGCTGACCTTAGTCTCCAGCCCCTCCAGAGCTGATACTGTGGCCCAAGGTCCCCGTTCACTGTAAATCACATTGTTAACATAGACTGGCATTGCTCAAGTTCCCCAAAGAGACAAAGACATCTATCAGGCAGGACATTCCAAAGGCTTACCTCCCAGGATCTGGGGGCAAGGGCCAAACCTTTCTTTGGGCAAGGTTAATCCTTTCTTGCATGGTTGGGGGGTGGTTGCCCTCTATGTGGAGACAGCATGAGCTTGACATACAGCAGGAATGTGTATACCATATTTAGAGAACATTGTGGTGACTTCAGTATGGCTTTGTACTTGAGAATATGAACTCTTGGAGCCACACTACAAGGATTCATATCCCAGCTGTCACTTGCTAGTTTTGGAATATGTAGTAGTTATATATACTTGGAATATGTAGTAGTTCTGTAGAGCAAGGATAATAACAATACTTACATTATAAGCTTGTGAAGATTAAAGAGTTATTATATAAAGCACTTAGTATATGTCATGACACATAGTAAATGCTGTAGAAATAAGGAGTTTGTTCATTCATTCCTTAATCATCCACTCAATGATTCTTTTTGAGCACTAACTAGCATGTTAAGACTCCTCTCCAAAGCCTCAGATTTTTATTCCCAGATACCTAGTGATATATCTAGAGGGCTTGTGACTCTTTTAATATTAACATGTTAAAAAATAAATTAAATATTTTTCACTCAAATTATTTCTACTAGTGGCAGTACTACCAACTTAGTTTATCTGTTTAGAGATTTAATTTTAAGATACCAGCTGTTGCAAAGATTGGGTTTAAAGAATAATTTTTGGTGAATTGGGAGATTAATATTAGTTTTCTTTATATACATACAGGTCTGTGTATGATGACCAGCCAAATGCACACAAGAAGTTTATGGAAAAGTTAGATGCTTGTATCCGTAATCATGACAAGGAAATTGAAAAGATGTGTAATTTTCATCATCAGGGTTTTGTAGATGCTATTACAGAACTCCTTAAAGTAAGGACTGATGCAGAAAAACTGAAGGTAAGAAGTATGTTAAAATTCTATTTATCTTTGCTGTCCTTAAGTTACTCAATATTACTTTATAGTGCATATTAAATCATTATTAAATGTACTACTTTCAAGAAGTGCATTAGTGTATACATTTGGGGGTGCCCTTCATGCTTTATTAACACAGTTGTCATGCTAATGGCAGGAGTAATCCCTTTCTTGGTAAAGCAAGTAATGCATTGACTTAACAGGATTTCTTTCCATGCAGGGAAATGAACTAAAAAACTTCATACAATGAAAGGCCTCATTGGCAGTTTTAGAATTTTGAAAATGACAATTAGTACACATAAAAAACCTTTGAAACTACTGTATATAATTGTAGTCTCAAAATCATTTAATAATATTGAAACTTTTTTTAGTTTAATAGCAACGTGTAATTTTCTTAAAGAAAGTTTGTCTACATTTTCTGCCACACAGGGAAAACATTATTTATTAAATGAGACCTAGATTTGTTCACTCAGAATACAAAATATTTAGTTATAAGAAATGTCCTATTTATCTTTACATTTGGACAGACAGAATGACCCTGGTTTACCAAAGGTTATGATTAGAAAACCATTATATAAAGGATAGTCAGGCAATGAGAAACCGAATACAGCATCAATGAGGTCACTGAGCATCTTTGTTCAAAAATTAATGAGATTTTTAATAAACCAGAATGTGCTTCCTTACTATGATGACCTAATGAGTCACTTAATATGTGGGAAAATTTGAGGTTGAGCTTTGCCTGCACCTGCAGCATTAAAATGTTGCTGTGGATTGAGATTTCCGTGTTTGATGTTAATCAGCCACCCAGTGTTTGCATTCAGCAAAGTATGAATGTTTAATTACCGTAAAATGCAATCACCATTTCCTACAGACAATGAATGGCACATAAACCTCATTGAAGTTATCAAAAAGGGACCAGTGGTCAATTGGGTCAGTGATTTGAATTGTTTGACAGACTTAGAGAAGCAAGTAAAGTTCAAAAATCTTGAGTAAATTTGAGAAGTTTGCCACAGAATCTGTTAAAAAGAACTGTCATAAGTAATTGAAGTTAAAAGCCCTTTTCAATCAAAAGTTCAAGTTCAAGCTGTAGAGTTAATTTGAATTTGCATTTCTTTGTTCTAAGTTTCTCATGAAGCATGATCTGATTACAAGGGTGAACAGTTACATCAGGGAAGTTTTATGCATGTTTGTCTAACTAAGGTGAAATTATTTTTAAGGTACAAGTTATTGATACCAACCGAAGATTTCAAGATGCTGGAAAGGAGGTGAGAAAATGAGACATTTTTTGTGTTCCAGTACGTGGATGTTGATTTATCTGTTCATTTAAAAAATATGAACATTTCTTTATCCCTAAGGTGATAGTCCAAACAGAAGATATTATTCGATGTAGAATTCAGCAGAGGAATATTACAACTGTAGTAGAAAAATTACAGTTGTGTCTTCCAGGTGAGTTAAATTTATCTGTAATGTAATGCTTGGCTTGATAAAATTGTAATTTAATGATTTACCCCACTTTATCCCTGAATTTTCATGGTTTTCCTATATTATAAAGCCCTATTTGATGATGTTAATGAGTCACCTAGAACAATTTCTACCTTTGTTTTTCCTCAGAATACTTTCCAATGGGGAGAATGTCTTTAGATTACATTTTCTCGCTTTGTCCTAATTTGCCTAAAATTTTACTTATTTTTCTGTTTGATACTTAAGCAGTTTGGTTTTGCTTTGCTCCTAATCTCATTTTGCTGATAATGTAAGAAAACATTCTAAAGTGCTCTAGCTAGGTGTTCTCCCTTCTTCATTATTGCCTTTCCACCTCTACTTTGGAAAGACTGACTTTTTAGATTTCTGAGTTTCTGGACTCTCTGTTAGGGCTCAGATATTACTGGGACATCAATAAATTCTGAAGAAACTAACCAGTATTTTCTTTACCTGGATGTATCCCGTTCAAACAAAAGGAAGCAGGTAAATGTCATCTTTTTCTTAATGTAGTAAGCTAAATCCAATTTAGTGTCCCATTTTTTAATTTATTTTTTTTACAAAGGGACTGGAACCTTCATACTCTGGGGAATAGAATGAAATGCTTTGTGTATAATAATTATACAAGGTGGGGAAAAAGTAAAGTTTACAGTTGTTTGTATGGAAAATCATGCAATAATTAATAAATAATAATATAAGAATAAACTGTTTTGTGTTTACTCACAACTGCAAACCTACTTTCGTCCACCTTGTATAATGTAAGGTTAGCTTAGAATACAAATTATATGTTAAAACTGTCAGCAGATCTTATCAGCTAAAAAATTATTGTTTCTGACTTGTGAGAACAGCTTTTTTTTTTTTTAAGAATCACTACTCAGAAATTCTACTCAGTTGAATCTCTGCTTGACCCAGAGATATTTGCACATGAACCTTGAGTAAATGAGATGTCTGCTCATTATGTTAGATTTCAAGGTTAAGAAACCTACTTCCTTTATAGAAATGTTTAATAACACCTCTTTGCCATCATGAGATACACTGAAGTAGTCGTGAAGACAGTCTCTTAAGTTCGAATGCTTTGTCCCTGCATGTGGTAACAAGCTTAAAAAATTAGATACAGATGGAATGTGAAAGAGCTGAATTTAGCTTATTCATCTAGAGGGCTATTTGAAATAGAGAAATGAAGGGAAATAGAGGTTAGATTTTTGTTAGTGCTACTGTCTTTGCTGTAAGTGCTAGAGAGGAAATCTGAGTTCATGTAAACAGTATTTTCCTAATAGCCATGTCCAGAACTACCTCCTTTCCTTAATATATCCTGCTATCTAATTATCCTCTTACAAATACATTTTCTGCATCAGGAATTATGGCAGCTATTGGAAATATAAAGCTGAAAATGATACCATCCCAGCTCTGAAAGATCATATAATCTATCTGAATAAAGACAAGCCATCAATTACTGTACAATTGCTTAACTCATCCTTAGATGAGTTAGGAGAAGTATGTGAGGCTAGAAGACGACAGGGGTTAAACAATGCATTTTCCTGGTGCATTAGTTTTACTTGATTGTATTTGAGAAAAATATTATTTTATATGAGAAGAATATGGAAATAATAGAAAGTAGATATGAAGTTTAAATAAATGGTTGAGATAAAGCAGGAGACTTCAAAGCAAGTTATACTTGTGGTAGCAGTTTTAGGCTCTTTCCCAGGTGTGTATTCACTCTAATGTTTTGGTTGGAAAATGTGAGAAATAATTGTATTATGATATAGTGGCTATGATAGTGATATCCATACAGTCTTCAGAATTAGGACAGGTTTGCTATAGCTACCCTTTAGTTTTTATGGTTTCAGACAAGCAAACAATACCTTTTGTAAACTCAAAGAACCCTGACAGTAGCCATAAAACTAGAGAAATATCTGGGAAAAAGTGTCTATCTCTTTGGTCTAGGAAATGGAGGTGGCTTGATGAGCCAACAATGATTTTACCTACCCACTTGATGCTTTGAAATTCTACTAAGGATGATTGGTAATTTATATAGTTGCATTAAAACCTTTTTGGTTGTGGTATGTCATCTTGCTGAAGCTTGTAACATTTTTAATGAATAATTGCATTTCTGGACCTGTGGTAGAAAGGATAAAACCAAAGCAAGATGCTTTGTTATGTTTATTTATGCCTTTATTATAATTCACTGTCTGCTGTAAGCTTTTGAGGTTTCTCTTTCTTTGTGGATTTGATATAAAATTTTGTTTAGTGAGCTGTAACACAGTTGTGCTATTTTATTTGATATATTGAATCAAAATCAATCTCAGTGTCACTCAGCTTTCTCTCTCAGATAACTAAAGTCCAAACTTCCAATTCCACTGCAGGGAAGAGATCTTATATTAGTATGTTTCTGAATAGGATATATATTAGTATGTTAATGTCTCAATTATAGGCATCATCATATGCAAGCATTCCAAGTTTAGTATAATATACTACTAAGTACAATGTTTGGTATATTTAGAGATTAAAATGTTTTTATTTACTTGAAATATAAAATTTTATTTGAAAATGCAAGCCTAAATCAAAGTATAGAGAAAATTAATGAATTTATAATATGCTGTTCCCTTTCATAATTATTTTTATTTCTCAGAAGATATTTTTCCATTTTTGAAAGCTAAAATAAGTTTTTTTTTAATGCAGTGCTGGAAATGTACAGTAAGCTAAAAGAACAGATGAATGCAAAAAGGTGAGTTGGTTTCTTTCCTAATTGTTTTTAGTAAGAACCTCTTTTTTCTGTTATTGAAGGCATATTTAAATTTACTGTAAATTTACATGTAAATTAATAATTACATGTAAATTATAGTGAGTCATGAAGTTTGCTTTTTACCTTTAACTATGCTTTGTTCATGCAATTCGCCCATCAGGATCATTCAGTAAAGCAATTCTTAACCATTTATTTGTGGATGCTTACCCTAATATCAAAGATTAATAATATCAATGAAGAACAAATAGACAACTGATTGGGAATGGAAAAAATATTAATTTATCAACATCGACATTGCATATAGTCCAAGGCTAAGTGTGCATTGTGGGTCCACAAATGAAAGCAAGGTGTGGGTAATTACATTTTGACAGTCTGGGCAAGTGTAGTTCATGTTCTGTTTTATTTATTTATTTTAATTTTTTTCTCTTATGATTCTAGAAAGAGAGGAAGGGAGGGAGAGAGAGGGAGAGAAGCTTTGATGTGAGAGAGAAACATTAATCGATTGCCTCTTGTGCATGCCCCAATGGGGGACTGAACCTACAAACCAGGCATGTGCCCTAACTGGGAATTGAACTGGCAACCTTGCAGTTCACAGGACGATGCTCCAACCAACTGAGCCACACCAGCCAGGGCACATTCTGTCTTATTAATACGAATGAATAAATGACAAATGAAAAATAAGAATAAAATAAGTTAAAGTAGGTTATTGATTGCCATAGAAACATTAAGTGTGCTAGTGTTTAAAGTGTTTTAAAGATGAACAATTTTATTTATTTATTTTTTAATTGCACTTGACATACAGTATTTTATTAGTTTCAAGTGTACAACAATAGTGATTAGGCGTTTATATAACTAAGTGATCACCCTGATAAATCTAGTTACCATTTGATACCATACATAGTTATTACAATATTATTAACTATATTCCCTATGATATATTTTACGTCTCCATAACTGTTTTGTAACTACAAATTTGTACTTTTTAATCCCTTCCTTTTTTTTACCCATTTTTCCAACCCTACTCCCATTTGGCAATCATCAAAATGTTCTTTGTATCTATAAGTTTGTTTCTGTTTTCTTTGTTTTTTAAATTACACATATAAGTGAAATCATATGGTACTCACCATGTTGTTACATATGGCAAGATTTTATTTTACTTTTTTATGGCCGAGTAATATTTCATTGTATATATGTACCACTTTTTTACCCATTTTTCTTTTGATAGACACTTAGGTTGCTTCCATATCTTGGCTAAGTAATGCTACAATGAACACAGGAGGCATATGTCTTTTCAAATTAGTGTTTGAGGTTTCTTTGTATAACTACCTGAAAGTAGAATTAGGTCCTTCTTTGTCTCTTGCTATAGCCTTTGATTTAAAGTCTAGTTTTTCTGGTATATGTATTACTACCCCAGTTTTTTTTTTTGTTTCGTTTCTATTTTCATGAAATATCTTTTTTTACCCTTTTCCATCTATGTGTTACTTTTGATTTGAAGTGAATCTCTTATAGGCAGCATATGTAAGGGTCTTGTTTTCTTATCTATTCAGTTACCCTAGGCCTTTTGATTGGAGCATTTAATCCACTTACATTCAAAGTAATTGTTGAACCCTGGCTGGTGTGGCTCAGTGGACTGAGCTCTGGCCTTTGAACCAAAAGGTTACTGGTTTGATTCCCATTCAGTGCACATGCCTGGGTTGCAGGCAGGTCCTTGGTGGGGGGTATGTGAGAGGTAACCATTTGATGTTTCTTTTCCTCTTTTTCTCCCTCCCTTCCCCCTCTCTAAAAATAAATAAATACAATCTTTTAAAAAATAAAGTAATTGTTGATAGTTATGTAGTTATTGCCATTTTATTGTTCATATTTTTTTATCTTTTCTTCCTCCTCTATTTTTTTTAATACTGGTATGCTGGTGATGAACAACTTTCACTTTTTCTCTTTCTAGAAGCTCTTCATCTGTCCTTTGATTCTAAATGATAGCTTTGCAGGGTAGAATAATCTTGATTGTAGGTCCTTGCTTTTCATCACTTTGAATATTTTTGTGCCGGTCCCTGGGCTTGCAAAGTGTTTGTTGAGAGATCAGCTGACAGTCTTATAGGAGCCCCTTTATAGGTAACTAAGCACTGCTGTCTGGGAGAAAGGTACCCCTCCAGTCCTCACCCTGAAGCTAGCCAGACAATTCAGTTCCTCTCCACATGTGCCTGGCACTTTTTGAGCTGCTGCTCCAGTGCTGGAGCTTGGAGAGCGAGAGTCTGTCAGCGGGTAAGTTCATGGGCCAGCCCTGTAGGAGGAATTCCTGGAACTCCTGAAAGCCCTCTGTCTGACTCAGCCACAATCCCTGCTGATTTTCACAGCCAGAAATTATGAGGACTCCTCTTCCTGACACTGGAACACTAGACTGAGGATCCTGGTATGGGGCAGTAACCCGTTGCTCCTCAGTGGGGGACCTCCACAGCTGAGATGTCCCTCCTGATTTTAAAGCATCACACGTGGGTTCGGGAGCAGCACATTCTGTCTCTCCACCCCTCCTACCAATCTCCCTGTGGCTGCTTCTATATATCCTTAGTTATAGGACTTCTGTTCAGCTACAGTTCGGGAGGTTCTAAATGGTGGTGGTTCTGCAGTTTAGTTGTAATGTTGATGTGTGCATGGGAGGAGGTGGGCACCCCATTAACCTACTCTGCCATCTTGACCAGAAACCCCTGAAAATGAACAGTTTTAAAGTAACATAGAAAAACCAGAATAAATGAGACATTTGGAAAAGGGAAATAATGATTTACTCTTAGTTTATTAGTAACTAAGTTCTTCATTCCCCTCTGAGCATTGCCTTAGTTGCGTACCACAATTTTTGAAATGTTATGCCTTTATTATTATTTAGTTTCAAATATGTTCTGATTTTCCTTTTTTAACTCTTATGTTATTTACATGTGTGTTCTTTAATTTCCAAATATTAGTGGAATTCTTTAGCTATATTATAATTTATTATTAATTTCTAGTTTAAAACTATCGGGCCAGTGAATATACTATATATGATTCTTTCCTTTGATATTTATTGAGACTTGTTTAGTGGCCCTAGCCTATTATATAGCTTGTTGAATATTTCATGGGTTCTTGTAGAAACTATATTCTGCAGCTGTAATTGGCTTTAGTGTTCTAGAAATATCAATTAGGCCATGTTAATTGTTAGTGTAATTCAAATCTATATCTTTAGTAATTTTTTGTTGGCCAGTTCTGTCAATAATAGAAAAGAACTTAGGTTTTCAACTATTGTGGGTTTGTCTATTTTCCCTTTAATTCTTTACATTTTGTTTCATACCATATTTTGACTTGTGTAAATGTGTACTTTTTACCCACATTTTTGAGGAAAAAATAAAGATATGCATTATACATGGGAATTAGTACTAACATGTAGGTATGCATTATACATGGCAAAATACAGTATATTTTAAAGGTCTGTTTAATAGATGCATACACATTTATGACTATTTTATATTCTTTTTGAAGTGCCTCATATTTATAAAAACAGACAACTTGACAGGTTTAACATAGGGGGAATTTACTGTAGGGTTATTTATAAAAAAATAAAACTCAGATACTTAAAAATCCCAATAATTTAGACATCATTATGACAGACTTACAAATAGGGTAATAATCTGTTTCTAAATAATTTTAGTTAAAGATAAATTCCATGATATTTTGTTAAATAGGCTGTGAGCCTACTGAAGTGGAAATGGTGTTGTCCATTATGGCTGGATGTAAATGTGATCAGATGTTACTGAGGCAGTTACTACATGGTAGCATCAGATCATAGGCACCTTTAGTTTTCTCTTTATAGTTTTTCCATTTTCCAATGCTTAGAGATTACTGTTATCATTTGTTTTAAAAATAGCACCAAAAGAGAAGTGGTCATCTATTATGCAGATTTGCTTGCAGTTTAAAATAGATAAAGCTCAGATAAATTGCTAAATTTTAAAAAGGATCTCAGGCCTGGTCTCTGGCTTTTGCTCTTTTCCTAAGATTATTAACTTCGAGCTTCTCAGAGCAAAGCCTAAGCTATAACCTTATATATACTTTTTACATTTTCAAGGAGTATAATTCTAGGGAAGCTGAGGAATATTATTGAGGGAAACAGATGTGAGATAGGGAATTTGGGAGAGGAAATATGAGGTTGAGTTACTGAGTTAGCCAATGCTTAATATTGATCAATTTCAAAGAACTTTTGGGGGTATTTAAATTAATTATTGTAAGTCACAACATTCCATTCAGGAGGAAGCAAGGAGAACCAATCTTCCGGTTTCCTTTTCTCATTATTTAAGGGTTTTACATACTGGCAGTAACTTCACATTTCTGGGTTCTTGAAAGGTCATGTGATGTCTCATGCTTCAGTGACACAGGGAGGTCCCAGGTGGGAGATGAGAGATGAGCAGCATGAAGGAAGGCACAGTTGTGCCCTGGAGTGAGTTGCTTGTGTCTGTGGTATGTTGCAAAAACTGCTGGTAACACTTTTCACTTAGCATCTGTCACTTATTTCAAATACGTTATAGGTATTACCGTGATTTTTCAAAAAGCATATCTGTTACAGAGAGAATACTTTTGGGGTTTACCTAATTTAAGTCAAGTCAGGAAATAGGCCAGGATTAATTTTGACTATTTACTAATCTATTATATCTAAAGTGTTATTGTACTCAGAAAAGATATTACTCATTATTTCACGTCATCTAAATTTATAATGTTTTAGGTATAATCAAAATCATTGTAATGACATCTCCTTACGCATACCTTCACCTAAACATACTGATTTCTGACCAAATATATATTTTATTTATAGTATAACAATTCTAGGGATTTTAAATAACCATGATCAAATTTAGCTGTAATTTTTAAATTTGTGACCATTTGCAAAATATACTATCTTTGAGAATATATAAGCTAGAGAGCTAATAAGTATCTTTAAATAGCTTTGCAACTTTTTGTGTTTTCAGTTCATTTATATATAGCTTGTTTTTTTAAAATATATTTTATTGATTATGCTATTACAGTTGTCCCATTTCTCCCCCATCATTCCCCTCCACCCTACACACCCTCTCCCACCCACATTCCCCCCTTTAGTTCATGTCCATGTGTCATAAGTTCTTTGGCTTCTACTTTTCCCGCACTATTCTTGCCCTCCCCCTATTTTCTACCCACCGTCTATGCTACTTATTCTCTGTACCTTTTCCCTTTCTCTCCTCCTCCCACGCCTCTGTTGCTAACCCTCCATATGATCTCCATTTCTGTGTTTCTGTTCCTATTCTAGCTGTTTGCTTAGTTTGCTTTTGTTTGAGGTGTGTTCTTAATAGCTGTGAGTTTGCTGTCTTTTCACTGTCATATTTTTGACCTTCTTTTTCTTAGATAAGTCCCTTTAACATTTCATATAATAAGGGCTTGGTGATGATGAACTCCTTGAACTTGACCTTATCTGAGAAGTGCTTTATCTGCCCTTCCATTCTAAATGACAGCTTTGCTGGATAGAGCAATTTTGGATGTAGGTCCCTGCTTTTCAAGATTTCAAATATTTCTTTCCAGCCCCTTCTTGCCTGTGAGGTCTCTTTTGAGAAATCAGCTGACAGTCTGATGGGAACTCCCTTGTAGGTGACTGTTCCCTTCTCCCTTGCTGCTTCTAGAATTCTCTGCTTCATTTTAATCTTGGCTAATGTCATTACGATGTGCCTTGGTGTGTTCCTCCTTGGGTCCAACTTCTTTGGGACTCTCTGAGCTTCCTGGACGTCCTGGTAGTCTATTTCCTTTGCCAGATTGGGGAAGTTCTCCTTTATTATTTGTTCAAATAAGTTTTCCACTTGTTGCTCTTCTTCTTCCCCTTCTGGGACCCCTATAATTCGGATGTTGGGACGTTTAACGATGTCCTGGAGGTTCCTAAGCCTCTCCTCATTTTTTTGAATTCTTGTTTCTTCCTCGTTTTCTGTTTGGTTGTTAGTTTCTTCCTTCTGGTCCACTCCATTGATTTGAGTCCCACTTTCCCTCCCATCTCTATTGGTTCCCCATGTGTCTTCCTTCATTTCACGTATTGTAGCCTGCATTTTTTCATCTAATTTGTGAGCAAAATCAACCAATTCTGTGAGCATCTTGATGACCAGTGCTTTGAACTGTGTATCTGATAGGTTGGCTATCTCTTCACAGCTTAGAGGAATTGGCTCTGGGAATTTCATTTGTTCTCCGGTTTGAGCCATTTTTGGTGTTTTTTTTTTGTTTTGTTTTGTTTTGGTTTGGTTTTAGTCTGGTCTCGGCTATTACATAGTGAGGGATGGAGCCTTAGGTGTTCCTCAGGGCGGGGCAGCCCAGTCGCTGGGTTGTGACGCTATAGGTGGGGGCGGGGTCCGAGAGGGAAGAATGGCGCCTGCTCCGCTCTCTCCTGGACTCCTGTTCCTTCCGCCACTTCCCCTCTGCCTGGACTATCTGCGTGCACGAATGTGGGACCCCCTGGTCAGCCAGCCGCCTTGTGCGGCCTCACTGGGTCTGCACAGTTGCCCCCCTGTGCCCGGGGACCGCCAGCCGCCGCCTGTGCACCTGGGAACTGCCAGCCGCTGCTGCCTGCGTTCTGGGTCCGCACCTCCACTTTCTCCTGCCATGACTCCGCCCCTCTTACTGGTCTGGATGAATGGTTGTTGGACTTCCATACAATTCAATTTTCTATAAGTTCTGGTTGTTTTCTTGTTTCTAAATATTTGTTGTCCTTAATTTTGGTTGTGAGAGGAGGCACAGTGTGTCCACCTACACCTCCATCTTGGCTGGAAGCTCTCTCTTTTTTTAAGATAGTACCTTTTGATATCCAGTTCACTGGGAAGGCATAGAATATTATTTGATACATTTAAAAAGTACCTACTTGTAAGGATTTTGGTGTCGAATATTATTGTAGGGTAGTCACAATTTTGGAAAGTCTGAGTCCTACCTACTATCAGTTATAGTATCTCGATCAAATTATATACCCTATCTCTGTATTTCAGCTTTCTTGTTTATAGGTTAATAGTGATATCTGCCATGGACATCTACCTCATAGACGTCTAGAGAAAATTGAAGTGTGTCTATGAAATTATTGATATATGCCAGTTTTTCTAGGGCACAAGCTATACTTTACCAATTGCTGCATACCTAGCATGTCACTAGTGTCTAATGTGTAATAGGCACTCAGTAAATATTTTTTGAAATGAAAAAGAAATCACTGTTTTATTGTCTTTTGTGACACTTATTGTTAAAATTTTAATATTATTTGTAATTATCTAAACAGTTTAAAACAATTTTTTAAAGTTCTTTAAAGTATATTTTGCTTTAAATTAAATCTGTGCCTTGCATTTTTTTGATGATGATGGTTTGTGGATGGGAGAAATATGAAATATCAAATAATTGTCAGGGGTGTCCAACCTTTTGGCATCTCTGTGCTACATTGGAAGAAGAGTTGTTTTGGGCCACACGTTACATACACAAACACTAATGAAAACTAATGAGCAAAAAAAAAGGTTTTATGTAAATTTACAGTTTTCTGTTGGGCCTCATTTATAGCCATCCTGGGCTTCATGCAGCCCATGGGCCTCGGGAAGGGCACCCCTGACTTATGTATATATGTATGTATGTATGTATTTAAAAGATTTTATTTATTTTTAGAGAGAGGAGAAGGGAGGGGGAAGAGAGGGGCAGAAACATTGATGTGCAAGAAAAACATCAGTCAGTTACCTTTCTCATGCCCCCAGCTGGGCACCTGGCCTGCCACCCAGACATATGCCCTGACTGGGAATCAAACTGGTGACCTTTCGGTTTGCAGGCCAGAACTCAGTTCATTGAGCCACCACAGCCAGGGCTAAATATTCTAATTTTAAAACTTGGAGTTATTATACAGTTGAGTATTGTGATGACTATGGTAATACTTGTGATGTTATAGATTTAGATCAAGTGAAATGAAGTTGTATGTTAGTGTAAACCATGAATTTTCAGCTTGCAGCTTATTCATATGCTTTATAGTTTGTGCTTAGTAAATAGAAATAAATGCTGTTTTACCTATAACTATGACCTTTTTGATGGGAATGTTGGACTGATTTATTATTTATAATTACTTGTAAAATTAATGTCATAAGAACTTTATAGTTCTTATGAGTCTTTTTAATTTCTCACAGGTATTATTCTGCTCTAAAAACTATGGAACAATTAGAGAATGTATATTTTCCCCGGGTTAGCCAATACCGGTTTTGTCAGCTAATGATAGAAAATCTTCCCAAACTCCGTGAGGATATTAAAGAAATATCCATGTCTGATCTCAAAGACTTTTTGGAAAGCATTCGAAAACATTCTGATAAAATAGGTGAAACAGCGATGAAACAGGTGAGATTAAAAAGGAGAATTTTAATTTAAGTTATTCAATAATTTAGGTTATAGAATATATCCAAAGTTTACTTTCCTTACTTCTGTAAAATGCTTATTTTTGTTTAGTTTTACCCTTTTCTTATCTTTCCTAATTCTTGTTTAGGATGGATTTTGTCAATGTTTTCTTTTGATTTACAGTTATTCCTATTTAACTTGACTCACCCTCAATTCCTTGGCAGTGTTCCCCAACTATATGGTATTACATTAACTTTTGCCAGCAGTGAAATTTGGTATAAAATTAACTGAAAAGTGGTAGCTCTTTTATGCTAAGGTTCTAAGTTGTTCTCTTTTTAAAATTGAAAGTATTATTTGAATTAACAACTCCTACAGCTCAATAATAAAAATACAAACAACAGGAAAAGATTTGGCAGTTAGAAAGTTAGTGTACCTACCTTTTGAATCAGCATTTCCTCTCCTAAATATTTACCTCGTGATGTTCGTAGTAGCTTTGGCTAAAAACTGGAAACAACCCAATGAACATCAAAAGGAGAATGGATAAACAAATTGTGCTATATTAATAAAATGGAGTATTACTTAGCAATGAAAGGAATGAATTACTGATATGTGTGGCAACCTATATAAGTCTCCTAGCCATTTGGTTCAGTCTTTTTAAATAAAATTATACACCCCTGCAAAACTGTTCGAAACAAGAAGAGAAAGGGCACAGATCACAAATAAAAAATGGGGTATTACTCCAGATCCTATATCCACAGACAGTAAAAATATAAGGAAATATGAATGAATGCTTGAACTGATTTAGACCATAATAAGTCTTAAAATAATCTGAATTTTTCTTTTTCCAAAATAGGCACAACAGCAGAAAACCTTCAGTGTTTCTCTGCCAAAGCAAAATAATATAAAATTTGGGAAGAATATGTATATAAATGATATAATTCCAGAAGAAAGGAATGAAATTGTATTGAAACATACATTTGAGGAAGAGGATGAGAATGAAGAGGAGGTGATGGGAATTAGTTTCTCTCTCTGCCTTCCTTCCTTTCTTTCCATGAATTTTTTTAAGTTGTAATGTAAATTTGTGTGATTCTCATTCTTACCATGTGCAAATTGAATTTATGTGTATTAGTAAGTTACAAGATATTAGGACATTTGAATAGTCTGAAATATTAGACTGCATAATTGACTGATAAACAAGAAATATTGTAGTTTGTATTTTAAATCAATGGTAGTTGAACTTAGTTCTGCCAAAATTAGCAGCAAAAGTGTAAATCTAATGATTTTTTTGACATGATCACTTATATTTTAATTATCTATGGTAAACATTTAATATCATGATGGTTTGACCTTGAATTTAGACTAATTTTGGATAGCCTACTTTTTTAAAAAATTGGTGCTGAGACACTATGAAATAATTCTAACATTAAAGTTTTGTATTTCTTAAAAATGTTTTAATAAATTTAGAAACTTTGAAATTATCCTCAAATATCCCCTTTCTTTCATCCACTGTAGATTCATTTCTAGTTCTATTGCTTCTTTTTTCTCTCCTTGAAGTCTCCTGTTGAGTCTACTTCTTATCTTTTTCTTGGAATTATTTTGAATTTAATGAAGACTATAAGGACCCTGTTTATTCCCAATTGTTTATAAGTTTTTGCCTTGTCATTGAGATGTTAAATTCTTTTTAAGGACTTAATTGGGGCATAGTAAGAATTTTTACCCGATTTATGAAAGGAACTCTATGAATATGTACCCACAGCCTCCTCTGTGGTTGGGAGAGTAGTATAATATGTACATACCTGCTGTATGCCTGAGAATGTGTAAGACTACAGATGTTCCTCGACTTAATCCTGATAAACTCGTCGTAAATTGAAATTATCGTTAAGTCAAAAATACATGTAATACACTTCACCTACCAAACATCATAGCTTAGTCTAGCCTACATTAGTGCTTATAACCCTTACTCAGCCTACAGTTGGGTGAAATCATCTAACACAAACTCTTTTATAACAAAGTGTTGAATATCTCATGTAATTTGTAATGTGTATTGCTTTTGCATCGTGGTAAAGTCAAGCCATCATAATTCAGGGACAGTCTGTATATGAATTTATGTCTGTGTATATATATGTGTATGTGTGTACATGTACATATATATGCATATGCAGCAGATGTCTGATACTATAATGAATATAGACAAATGAACAACATTAGACAGTTTAAGGTCTCTTTTTTTAATAAAGATTTTATTTATTTTCAGAGAGAGAGAAAGGGAGGGAGAAAAAGGTGGAGAGAAACACTGATATGCAAGAGATACATCAATAGGTTGCCTCTCACATGTCCCCAGCTTGGGACCTGGCCTGCCACCTCAGCATGTGCCCTGACTGGGCATCAGACCAGTGACCTTTTGGTTCACAGGCCCATACTCAATCCATTGAGCCACACCAGCAGGGCTAATGTCTTTCTAACATGGAATTAGTGTGTCCTGATTAGTTTCTTGAAATTAAATAAATATTTTTGAAATCTAACTTTTGTTTTCTCTTAATCAATATTTAGAGAACCTCTGTATTTTCTTCTCCCTTGATATGCAGAATGGTGAAAGTAGACCAGTTAGTGTTCTGGCCTGAATTTTTCTTAGTCCGTTTTGTATACCTTTAACTGCTAGAGCATTACCATCATGTCTCACTGCCTTACTGCCGACTCCATACTCTGAGAAAATTTGGCTGTTCCCCTATTTTTACAGATCTGTTTTACCATTACTACATTTTGTTTCTATCATTTTCTCTAATAAGTAACACTATAATAAATATAATTTAGGCCCAGTCTGGGGACTCATGAGCATAGAAATATGTTCTTTTAAAAAATTTATTTCTCAAGTTTGAGAAACTTTATACTACTCTATGTCATCAATTTTGAGGTACAATTTTTAAAATATTGCAACATGTCATTTGGTATACATCTTAAATTGATGATGTCATAGTTTCAAGTGGTAGTAGTTTTCCTTTCCTAGTATTTTATAAAATAATAATGATTATGTTTTCAATTTGATGAAATAATGGTGAATCCTATGAGTTAGCTGTGTAAGAGAAGGAACTTTGTCTGTAGCTATACCTTAAATCCATGCACCATCTTTACCAAAAGCAATAATGATTGTATCCATGTATCTATAGAAATTTTCTGGTAAGCTACCAAGCATGTTGAAGACATACAGTCTCACCTTTATTACTTAATAATCTACAGCAGCCAATGATGATAATTATATAAAGAATGAACTACCAAACAATGTCCAAAACAATATAGAAAAGGTGTTACATTTACATTGTATGCTTTTTATAGGTGATGCATGTTATAACATGTTCATGAATTTCTTTGTCTATCTTTAACTGTTATCAACAGTGGACTTGTAGTTTGACCTATAATTTTTTTTAAATGGTGTTATTTTTTCAGGTTTTAACTGTTCAGGACCTGGTTGATTTTTCTCCAGTTTATCGATGTTTGCACATTTATTCTGTTTTGGTAAGTATCTTGTGTGTGAGTCTCTCTGTGTGTTTCTGTGTGTGTGTTTTCATTACTTTGCTGATTTTATTTTAGGGCGATGAGGAAACATTTCAAAATTATTACAGAAAACAAAGAAAGAAACAAGCAAGACTGGTATTGCAACCCCAGTCAAATATGGTAAGTATATCAAAATTTTGAATTGGTTATGTTGTCACTTTTTATTTCCTTCTTCAGAGCTTGCGTCACTATTCATTCAACTATAAATATTTATTGAACACCTACTATTTCCAATAATTGGTTTAGGTGCTGATGGTACAGCAGTGAACAAAACACATAAGTCCCTTCTCTCATGAGCTTACATTCTATTGGGGAAGATGGACAGTAAACAATAAAATAGACAGTGAATAAATAAAAAATAAGTATTTGAAGTGTCAGGGAGTGGTTATTAGTTTCTGATAAAGTGTTGGACTCTGTATCTTGATTAACTAATGATGCTGGACAAAAAATTTTTGTAAAATTTTAAATACTTTCTAAATGCCCTAAAAATCTGGTAAGAATGTATAGTTAGGATAAAAATTTAGTGAATATGAAACTCTTCTATGTACTGGTTTTGGTGATAGTTATATGACCAGATGTGTTTATGAAAACTCATAGTGCATGAAAAAGAGTGAGTTTTACTAAGTATGTAATTTATACCTCAATAGAGCTGACTATAAAACAAACAAAATAAGAATACCTAAATGAAAGCAGAAATTGAGATAAGTTTAATGAAGCACCGGATGTAGCTTTTATCCTAGGGACATGCACAGAATGGGAAAGCAAGAGTTCCGAGGACATGGAGATAGAGAGGGTCCAGCCCAGAGCCACCCAGAATCAGTGATAAGAAATTGTCTCCCTTGTAAAGAAAGTGGAGACTCCAATTAATTATAACCCCATTATTAGGATGACCTAGAGATAAAAATCACCAAACAAAACCCCTCTGTTCCTTCTGCCAAATACACTGAGGAAATTGTCTATCTCAAATTTTGATACTGAATGAACAAAGAAAAAAGTATCTCTTAGTATTCATAACAAACAGTTCCACACATGTGTTTGCAATCCAGACTTATTCTAGTTGGATAGTCACAAAATCTCAAGTTGAAAATTTAGTTTAAAGTGGTCCCATGCTGATACTGCCTCCAGTTGCCAGTAGAAGCAAATGCAGATATTCTTTGAACCTTCATACCAGAGTTAAATAATATCCATAGTTAAAGTTTCAAGGAAAATTAGCAATTTACAACAAAAATAATTACCAAACAAATGAGAATCATTAGAAATATTGGTAATAGAAATAAATCCTAAAGGATTTTCAGTATTTGAACTTTTACCCATAGAATATAAAATAACACTATTTAAAGTATTTCAAGAAATAAAAGGCAAGCTTGCTGATATAATTAGGGAATAAGAAACTGTAAAGAATGGCCAAAATATGAGAAGAAAAATCAAGTAGAATATCTAGAAATTAAAGATAAAATAACCAACATTAAAATTTTTGTGATAGGCTTAACAATGGATGAATTCTCTTAGCTGATCTGAAGAAATTATCTGGACAGCACCACAGAGAAACAAAATTATAAAAATACAGAAAATCAAGGGTATACAGAGACAAGTTCTAACATATTTGTAGTTGGAATTTCAGAAAAAGAGCAAATGGGACAGAGGAGTATTTGAGGACATAATGGCTGAGAACTTTCTAGGACAGATGGGAAATAGAAACCTACAGAATCAAGCCCAGTAAATCCCAAGTAGGTTCAATAAAAAGGAATGTGCTCTCAAAGACCTTAGAGGGAAACTTCAGAATACCAAAGAGAGAGAAAATAGAAAACCTGAAAAAGATTATCAGCTAACTTGATTAGTTGACATTTACTGAATACTTCAGCCAAAACAGCAGATCACTACTCATGCTTTTCAATTAGACTTGGAAGGTTCACTGAGGTAGATCATATTCTGGGCTATAATATAAATCTCAACAATTATAAAAGACTTGAAATCATACAAAGTATGTCTTCTGATCATAATAGAATTAAATTATCTATATGCAAGAAAAGAACATTGACTCTTATCTCATTCACCAATTCAAGAAATGGATCATGGACTTAAATATAAAAGCTAAAATTATAAAACTCTAGAAAAAAACAAAGGTTAACATCTTTGTGACCTTGGGTTATGCAGTCAGTATTTTCTTAGGTGTGGATACATAAAGCATGAACCATAAAAGAAATAAATTGATAAATTGAACATCAAAATGAAAAACTTCTCTTCAAAAGGCATCGTTAAGAAATGAAAAGACAAGACATAGGGAGGATATACTTGAAAAACTCATGTCTAGCAAAAGGCTTGTATCCAGAGAATATAAAAAAGTTGTGTAATGAAATCATTAAAAACAACTAATAGATAGAAGAGTCAAATAGACATTTTACCAAAGATATACACATGAAAAATATTCAATGTCATTTTTCATTAGGAAAATGCAAATTAAAACCACAATGAGATATCATTGCATACTTGCTAGAATGGATGAAGTTAAAAAGATTGATAATAGCAAGTATTGATGAGGATGTGTAGCAACTGGAACTCTCATACACTTCTGGTGGGTATAAAAATGATAGTGACACTTTGAAAAATAACTTGTTGGTTTGTTAAAATCTTACGCTTATGCTTATCACATGACCCAGCAGTTCAGCTCCTGGGTTTTGACCCACATGAAATGTAAGTGTATCTTCACACAGTGGCTTATATGTGAATATTTATAATAGTTTTATTTATAAATGCCCAAAACTGGAAACCTCTGAAATGTTTATGAACTAGTGAACAAATAAAGTGTTGTACATTTATATGATGAAATGCTATTCAGCAGTAGAAAAGGAACTGGTATGTTCAGTGACATGGATGAATCTCGAAAGTATTTAGATACCACAAAGGTATGTATAGTATAATTTGTTATATTACATTTTTTAAAGGCAAAAATATGAGACAGAATGAGATCAGTGGCCAAGTCCTGAAATTGAGCAAATGATTCACTACAAAGGGGCACTAGGGATCTTTATTATGAGATGGAAATATGTTCTGTATTTTGACACAAACATCTACATTTGGACTCTACATGTAAAAGTGTTAATTTTACTATATGTAAATTAAACCTCAATAAACTTGACTTTAAAAACAAGATAAAGAGAAGACCTTGAAAATACCTAAAGAGAAGAAATTATTTTCAGGTAAACAAAACAATAGAATATTTTCAATGCCAAAGGAAAATAACTGTCAACTTAGCATTCTATATCCAGTAAAACAAGGGCATAGATAGACATGTTCAGACAAAAAGAAGAGATTTTGGTACTGAGACACCCTTCCCAAGGAAGTTCTGAAAAGGGGGATCTACTTTGGGCAAAAGGAAAGGGATACCAAATGGAAGCTATGAGATGCTAGAAGGAATGAATATCAAAGAAAGTGTAAATAAGTGGATACATCTATGTTGATTGTAGGGAATAATGAGATATTATGGACTTTAAAACAAGATAGAATTAAATACATAACAATAGCATAAATGTTAGGATGAAATGGAAGTTAATGAAATGAAACTTTTCTATAGTTTAATTGTCCAAAAGAGTAAAACTATTGATTAATTTTCGAGTTTGGTTAATTAAGTATGCATTATGTAATTTCTGGAATAACCACTAAAAAGAGTAGAAACAGAGTGCATACTTTCATATAATACATAAAAGCTAGAATGATAAACTAAATATTCATGTCTTAGGGTTAAGAAATGGTAAGTTAATCTGTAAGCACTGATAGTATTGACTCAAAATATTTAAAGCAAAATTGCCATAACCAAAAGAATAAATAGAAAAATCCATATGCATAGTGGATTTTAAATGTCTCAATATCTTATAAACCAAATAGAATATCAGTAAGAATACAGGATATGCTTAATAGGCTTGATTTAATGGACTATATAGAATGTTGTTTCATCCACTGTAGAAACATATTCTTTTAAGCACAAATGGAACATTATAAAATGTGACTAACAAGTAAGTATCAAGAAATATGAAATGTCTCGTCACACAGAGTACATTCTCTGATCATAGTATTCTTTTTTGTATCTTGTATTTTTTTTATTACCTTTTAGTCCTTTTTTACCTCCCTCCCCCCAGCAATCACCACAGGCATTGAGATCATAGTACTTGTTTTTAAAAAAAATATTTTTTGTTTATTTTTAGAGATAGGGAAGGGAAAGAGAAAAAGAGGGAGAGAAACATTAATGTGTGGTTGCCTCTTGTACGCCCCCTACTGGGGACCTAGCCTGCAACCCAGGCTTGTGCCCTGACTGGGAATTGAACTGGCGACTCTTTGGTTTGCAGCTCATGCTCAATCCACTGAGCCACACCAGCCAGGGCTGATTATAGTATTCTTTTTTTTTTTTTTAAATATATTTTATTGATTATGCTATTACAGTTGTCCCATTTCTCCCCCATCATTCCCCTCCACCCTACCCACCGTCTCCCACCCACATTCCCCCCTTTAGTTCATGTCCATGGGTCATAAGTTTTCTAGCTTCTACATTTCCCATACTATTCTTGCCCTCCCCCTGTCTATTTTTTCCCATTATCTATGCTACTCATTCTCTGTACCTTTTTCCCCTCTCTCCTCCTCCCACGCCCCTGTTGCTAACCCTCCATATGATCTCCATTTCTGTGGTTCTGTTCCTGTTTTAGCTGTTTGCTTAGTTTGCTTTTGTTTTAGGTGTGGTTCTTGATAGCTATGAGTTTGTTGTCTTTTCACTGTCATAGTTTTATCTTCTTTTTCTTAGATAAGTCCCTTTAACATTTCATATAATAAGGGCTTGGTGATGATGAACTCCTTGAACTTGACCTTATCTGAGAAGCACTTTATCTTCCCTTCCATTCTAAATGACAGCTTTGCTGGATACAGCAATCTTGGATGTAGGTCCCTGCTTTTCAAGATTTCAAATATTTCTTTCCAGCCCCTTCTTGCCTGTAAGGTCTCTTTTGAGAAATCAGCTGACAGTCTGATGGGAACTCCCTTGTAGGTGACTATCCCCTTCTCCCTTGCTGCTTCTAGAATTCTCTCCTTCATTTTAATCTTGGCTAATGTAATTACAGTATTCTTAAATTAAAAGGTAATAAATAATACTTCTCCAACCAGAAAAAACCCCAGATGTTTGAAAATTTTGATCACACTTATAAAATAGGTAAATAATATTTGAACTTAATTGAAATAATGAAATGTTTCATGTAATAACCCTTTATGAATGAAATTCTAATGATCAAATATTTTCCTGTATACCTTTTATTAAAATTATAAATAATATGCAATTGTAGACTATTTGTAAAGAATGTGACATTTATTGTGAATCAGATGAAAAGTCATTAGAAGGTTTTAGCAGAAGGTATATGATCTTATTACTGTTTGAGAAGTATTATTCTGGCAGCTGTCTGGAGAATAATAGACTCTAGGGAGCAAGCCTAAAGCTGGGAGCACTAGATAGGACAGTGATGTAATAGCTCACGTGAGAGATGATGGTGGTTCGACTTAATTGTTGGGGACAGGGGTCCTAAAGTCGTATTTACTTTTTAACTTGTTTATTGTCTGTCTTTGAATGTGAGTTTCGTGAGGGTGAGGACTTTTTGTTATTAACCAGTTATTAACTAGTTATATCCCTTGGTGCCTTAAAAATGTAGGCAGCATATAGTAGGCTCTCAATAAATATTTGTTAATAAATGTAGTGACTTGGAACTTACTTTTATGTTACTTTTATGTTACTGGTATGTATTGGTTTAAATGATTTTTATTTTTCATTTAAAGCATGAAACAGTTGATGGCTATAGAAGATATTTCACTCAAATTGTAGGGTATGTATCTAATATGGAAATAAATATTTTTATATTCTGTCAAATGTCAGAACTAATAATTTTCTATTTGGGTTTTAAGTTTTTGACATATATTATATTGGCGATTGCTGTTTTTAGGTTCTTTGTGGTCGAAGATCACATACTACATGTGACCCAAGGATTAGTAACCAGGGCATATACTGATGAACTCTGGAACATGGCCCTCTCAAAGATAATTGCTGTCCTTAGAGCTCATTCAGTAAGTCAGACAATTTATGTTACTAAGCTTTTAATTTAGTTACTCTAAGAACTTCTGAGATGTATATTGTCAGAAGAAAACTATATTTCCATCATTCTGCATATTTCTGGTAACTGCTTAGATTTGGAAGTAGTAATGTCAGACTTTTGTTTGGTAATATTGGGCTGTGATTTGTAACTGATTGGAGCTTCCCAAGACACATTTAGTCCAGCATTATAGAAAATGAAGAATTAATCTGGTCTCATTAGTCTCAGCTGACCTCTTCATTAGATTAGTGAAAAACACCATAAATAAAGAGTTTGATTATCATTCCAAATTCTTTGCTTCCAAAATAAGCTCTGTTAAAACTCAGTAGAACTTGTTTGTTCACATTCATAATTTGTTTGCAGTAATACAATTACAGATTTCTTTAAAATATGCAATATCAAAATTTGAACTCATTTGAATAATGAACCTTTATGTAATGAGAGACTTTTTTAAGAATGAAAGTAAAATGATCAAGTATTTGTATGATATGCCTCTTGTGGAAATAACAAATATGTTAGTGTTATAGAGACAACTGAAATTAATGATTGCTCAGTGTAGACTTTTATTTAAGATAATTTTAGTAGTTTGCCTTCAGTAAAATTTCTTCATACTTAAAGTTTTGTAATCTTATTTATAATTTTATTATTGAGAATAGAGATTGAAATTAAATTAAAGAAGGATTATTAGCTTATGTTATATTTAGATTATAAACATACTACATTTTTATTTATCAGGAATGTAGATTCTTGGTACATTATTTATCCAGTGAACTAACTTTCCTAACATATTAATAAATAATGATACATTTTTATCATGGTTTATATTCAGACCAGTTCTGAATATGTAAATTTATAGTATGCTTCCTATTAATTCTGTGACATTAAATACAAAGTAATAATATGTTAAATGCAACATATTACACTCAAAGTCTTATTAAATACTGTTAAGGGGACAGAGCATATTTTGCTATTCCTTTGAAATTAATTATTTTGGTGAATTACTAAGAAAATATTTAAGTTGTCATTCTTATATTGGAAAAATTATATCTCTTATAAGAGAATAAATAAGTAATTGAAAATTAAAAACATGCAGTCTATATATATAGACTATTTTTTCAGTTTAAAATAACTAGTAGAAATATATATGCTATTTTTGCTTTATATGCATCATTTATATGCTATTTATATGCTATCATTTATAATAGCATATCTTTATGCTATTATATGCATCATTGCTTTAACCAAAGTTTAGTGTGTGGAAATTTTAGGAAAAAAAATTTTTTTTGTTTAATACAGGTATTTTAGATATGTCATTTTATAATCTTTTGCTTAGAATTTTATTAAATAGAGGAAGCCAGCTGTGGATCTAAATAATAACCAAGATTTAAAATTTATCATAAGTCTGAGGGATTAAGGGAAAAAATTTCAGGTTTTGTTTCTTACTTTTAACTTAATGATTGATTTTTGTTTGTTTGTTTCCACTCCTACATCTACCCTATCCATTCCACCCCACCCCACCCCCTAGTCTTATTGCACTGATCCTGATCTTGTTTTGGAGCTGAAGAATCTCATTGTCATATTTGCAGATACTTTGCAGGTGGGTGGTACTCTAACATTCAGTTCATGGCTATTTTAAGTACTTAAAGGTATATAAAATGATAGACTGTGCTCACTTAATTTATTGTGGATTAATGGTAGTAAATTAGTAGTAACCAAATGTTTACTCATGTGTATTAGTGTCCCTCTGTTACCCAGCATTTTTTGTACTGCTTCCTTTCTGACTATGATGTTTGGACAGAGCTCATGGAATATTACCATCTTTTTGAGTATTGGTCACTCAGTTAGAATAGATACAGTATTTTTGTAGTTAAAAAAATGGTGCAGTGGGAAGATCTCTGAACTGGAAATTAGAAGATACAAGCTCTGCCTTAGAACAGTGATCACGGGCCCTGGAAGTTCACACGGAAGCCTGAGTTTATGTTCTCCCTCTGCTATTGGCTAATTGTATGTCTGCAGGTTTTCTAAACTTTAGATCTTCATTTGTGAAAATAGATATACTACTAGTTTTCAGAATTATTTTGAGTTTTAAATGTGATAATTAGGAAAACATACAGTTTGAAAGTTGTATTTTCTCAGTTACTTCCTAACTTCAGATGTACTATGACTGTGAGCAAATCTCTTCTTTGAGACTTGGTTTTCTTAAAAAATAAGATTAAAACTAAGTTATCTGAAAACTCACTGTCTTTGTGATTTTCAGTATCACATTTTTAAGCTTGTCCCTCCTCCTTTGTCACAGATAATACAGAATTGATTGCAGGTTGTTTTCATGCTTAAATTTATGGGATTTTTAAGGTAGAAATAATGTTTTATGAAATATAGAGCAGCATTTTCCAAAGTGTGGTAATAGATGTTACTTATTTTTTAATTATATTTTACTGCTTATGCTATTACAATTGTCCCAATTTTCCTCCTTAGTCCCCTTCCACACAGCATCCCTAAATCCCTTAGGCAATCCCCACACCATTGTTCATGTCCATGGGTCGCCTGTATGTTCTTTGGCTACTCCACTTCCTACACTGTATTTTTATCCCCATGGCTATTCTGTAACTACCTATTTATACTTCTTAATCCCCTCAATTTTAACCCATTCCCTCACATCCCCCACCCATCTGGCAACCATCAAAACGCTTTCCGTATGCATGATTCTGTCTCTGTTCTTGTTTGCTTAGTTTGTTTTTAAGATACAATTGTTGATAGAGATGTATTTATTGCCATTCTATGGTTCGTAGTTTTGATCTTCTTTTTCTTAAATAAGTCTCTTCAACATTTCATAAAGTAATGGTTTGGTGATGATGAACTCCTTTAGTTTTCTCTTTTCTGAGGAGCTCGTTATCTTTCACTGGATTCTAAATGATACCTTTGCTGAATAGAGCAATCTTGGCTGTAGGTCCCTTCTTTTCATGACTTTGAATACTTTTCTCCAACCCCTTCTTGCCTGTAAGGTTTCTTTGGAGAAATCAGCTGACAGTCTTATGGGAACTCCCCTGTAGGTAACTAATTGCTTTTCTCTTGCTGATTTTAAGATTCTCTCTTTATCTTTAACCTTTGGCATTTTAATTATGATGTGTCTTGGACTGGGCCGCTTCGTGTACATCTTGTTTGGGACCCTCCATGCTTCCTGGACTTGCATGTCTTTTTCCTTCACCAAATTAGGGAAGGTTTCTTCCATTATTATTTCAAATAGATTTCCCATTTCTTGCCCTCTCTCTTCTCCTTCAGGCACACCTATGATGTGAATGTTGGAACACCTGAAATTGTCCCAGAGACTGCTTACACTATCCTCATTTTTTTAAATTCTTTTTTCATCTTGTTCTGATTGGTTGTTTTTTGCTTCCTTATGTTCCATATCATTGATTTGATTCTCAGCTTCATCCACTCTAGTGTTGATTCCCTGTAAATTGTTCTTTATTTTAATCAGTGTACCCTTCATTTCTGACTGAATTTCTTTTTATGCTGTTGAGGTCCTCACTAAGTTCCTTGAGACTCCTTATAAACCAGTGTCTTGAACTCTGCATCTGATAGATTGCTTATCTCCATTTTGTTTAGTTCTTTTTCTGGAGTTTTTATCTGTTCTTTCATTTGGGCCATGTTTCTTTGTCTCCTCATTTTGGCAGCCCTGTGTTTGTTTCTATGTATTAGGTAGAGCAGCTGAGACTCCATGTCTTGGTTGTGTGGCCTAATGTAGTAGGTGTCCTGTAGAGTCCAGTGGCACAACCTCCTGTATCACCCAAGCTGAATACTCAAGGTGTGCCCTTTGTGTGGGCTGAGTACAACTTCCTCTTGTAGTTGAGCTTTGTATGCTAGTGGCAGGTCAATGGGAGGGATTTACCCAGGTCAGTCAGCTGCAAAGTTTGTCTGTGACCACTGACCACCATCTGCCACTATCCATGGAGGATCTGCTGTTCAGGGGCAGTGTGGTGGTGCTATGGTCTTTAGCTGTGCAGGCCCAGGTCAGCCCCCAACTGTGTTTTGCCTGGGGCCACCCTGCCAGAGCTATTAAGCAATCTGTGTTGGCTGCTACTTGTGCTGGGCTTGGAGATTCCCAGGCAAAGCCATAGTGTGAACCTAGGCTGGCTGCTTCTAATGCTGGGCCTGGGGCCACTTAGCAAGAAATAGGGAGGCTGGTGGCTCACTGAGGCTGGCTGTTGCTTGTTTGAGGGGATTTAGGAAGTTGTGAAGCATGAGCCAAGACCAGCTATTCATATGAATGAATGATTTGAGTGGGATGGAGCCTCAGAGGATCTCCAGGGCAGGATAAACAGTGTTAGCCAGGTTGATGGAGTCTCAGATATGACACCTGCCTGCTGACTCTGTGGCTCTCTGTAGGGAGGATTTAGAAAAGGGCCAATGGCCTCTGCCTGACTTTCTGTCTGGGAGAAAGCTGTCCCCCAGCTCTTGCCTTGATGCCAGAAATTTCAGTTCCTCCCTGTATGCCTCTGGTGGCTTTCAAGCTGCTATCCCAGTGCTGAGTAGGCTCAGAGGAAGTGAGTCTGAGTAAGTCCATGTGCGAGTTCTTTAAGGGAAACTGCTTGGAACTCCAGAAGTTTCTTGCATTGACTCAATCCCTGCTGGTTTTGCAGCCAGAAGTAATGGGAACTTATCTTCCTGGCACTGGCACTCTTGGCTGAGAGGCCTGTTGTGGGGCTGGGACTCTGCTTCAAAGGAGTGTGTAGTTTAGCGTGTGTAAACTATAGATAGAGGTACGATATGGCAAGGATGAGACTAGTCAAGCAACTCGATGGTGTTGGAAACTGTAGAATATGGGTATGAGCAAAGAAGGGCAAACAGTGACACTGAAACTGGTAAGGTAGATTGACCCAGATTGTGGCAGATCTGGTGGAACTGCAGTAAGCCTTCTGTAGTTTTTAACCATCTGCACTTTTAAATGATAATTTTGAGAGTCTAGTCAGTAGATTGAGGTGAAAGAGACAGGTGGTTGGAATTTCAGAGATATTAAAGAACTGAAATATGAAATAAAGCAGTGGCACTGGGAGTACTTCTGGAAGAAAGAAAGGTAGTAAATGATGGCGAAGAATGGTAAATTTGAGAGGTTTGTAAAAGAGGTAAAATTAAAAGAATTTGGTGACTGATTAGGTGGTTCTGTGAGGGGGCATTTAGATGATTAAAAAAATTTTTTCCTGATAAACTGTATTGATGTTAGGACAATTAACAGAGATAGGAAATAAGAAAAACACTTGATTTAGTTAGAAAGAGAGGAGATAAGTTAACTCTAATGTGCTTGCTGGCAGAATGGCTAGAGATGTCTAACAGGTGTTAGAATTAAATTATTGGAATTCACAGAGGTATGGCTAGAGATCCAGATTCAGGACAATAAAGAGAAAGTGGTGTTTGAAGTCAGTAGACTTGAGAGGGCCCTGGAAAATTAGAAGAAAAGATTGAGATAGGAGAAAAAAGGAAACAGGTAGGATTATTTACAAATAAAAGGAGAACAAGGAGAGAGAGTGGTGTTACAGAATTCAAAGCAGAAGAGTTACAAGAAAGAGACGTATGGTAGAGTGAGAGATCATTGAATTTTATATTTGGGAGATAATCTGTATTGCTGAGAGCAGTTTCAGTAAAGGACTGGGCCTGGAGTTTGACGGTTTAAGGGTTTGACTATGAAAGGAGTAATAAGAGAGGCAGCTGGAATGGCACAGAAAATTGAGGGAGGACTTTTTTTCTTTTGTTGTTTTTGGTTTAAAGATGAGAGGCAATTTAGCATATTTATTGAGCCTAGAGAAAGGAGCTGTGGGAGTTAAAGACACAGTAGAGTAAATAGGCAGATCCTGGAATGGTTCTTAACAGGATGAGATAAGATGTAAACCTTGACAGCTCTGCAAGGTGAGTGAGAATGTTTGGTCCTGATATGGGTAAGATTTCGGTGAATTTGGAGTTGGAAAGAAAGTTTTGGAGAGTGCATGTTCAATTAAAAGATGTAAATTTTTTCTATACAAGAAAGTCAATCTTAAATTGAAGGTGCAAAAGGAAGCCAGCATGTTTTAGACAGAATATATTCCCTTTTATTCTTGAATCCTATTGAGATACCATTTCCCAAGACAGTTATGTAGATCATTAATTTTGAACTTTCTCACTAGTTCTGACTTCTGATACTTTTAAAGGCTAACAAAGAAATCCTGAGTGATTAGAGAGAGAAGAAATGGAAAAGTTATTCTAGCTTCATAAAACTTTCTAGACACTTACTTTTTAAGTGTTTTTCATAAGATTTTTAAAAAAGATTTTATGTATTCATTTTTAGAGAGAGGGGAAGTGAAGGAGAAAGAAAAGGAGAGAAATATCAGTGTGTGGTTGTCTCTAGCGTGCCCTGTACCGGGGACCTGGCCTGCAACCCAGGCATGTGCCCTGACTGGGAATTGAACTGGCAACGCTTTGGTTTGCAGCCCACACTCAATCCACTGAGCTACACCAGGCAGGGTGTCTAGACACTTTCTTACCCAATGCAAGCCAGTAGAAAGTCAAAGGATTTTTTTTCAGACTGTTGGAATGTCATATAATGTGATGTGTGATATAGTTAGTTCACTTTCAAACAGTTCTACAGTATTACCAATATTTTAAAAGTGAATATTTTTATTTATTTGATTTGTTTATCTGCTTTTTTATGTGTGTGTTTTAGGGTTATGGTTTTCCAGTGAACCGACTTTTTGACCTTTTATTTGAAATAAGAGATCAATACAATGAAACACTGCTTAAGAAATGGGCTGCAGTTTTCAGGTTAGTCTAAGCCATCATGCCTTAATGTGGTGAAAAAGTTTGTCAGATGCTTTTAAATACAAAAATAATTGATGTATTTTAAATACAAAAATAATTGATTTTGTATTTAGCAATAAAAATGCTTATAATTATTATTGTGGTAAAATATGTATAACATAAAATTTACCATTTTAACCTTTTAAGAATGTACAGTTTAGTGACATTAAGTGGTGATGGTTACAACCCATCACCACTATCCTTCTCCAGAACTTTTTCATCTGAAACTCTATTCCAATTAAACAATAACTCCCCATTCTCTTCTTTTAGCCCCTGGCAATCACCATTCTATTTTGACTCTATGAAGTTGACTACTCTGGGTACTTCATATAAGTGGGATCATATTTAAATACATATTTTTTGTGTGTGTGTCTGGATTATATCACGTCACATGATGTCTTTAAGGTTTACTTGTGTTGTAGCATGTGTCAGAACTTCATTTTTTAAAGGATGAATAATATTCTATTATATGTATATTCCACATTTTATTTATTGTTGATCTATCTATGGATATTCGAGTTGTTTCCACCTTTTGGCTATTGTGAATAATGGTGCTATAAACATTGGTATACAAATATTTGTCTGAGTCCCTGTTTTCAATTCTCCTGGGTATATACCCAGAAGTGGAATTGCTGGATTATGTGGAAGTGTATGTTTAATATTTTGAGGAATTGCCATATTGTTTTCACAGTGGCTGCTCCACTTAAAAATAATTTTTAAATGCACTACTTTTAGTTCTAATCTCTGTAGTTTTTCCCAGTAAATGATTATGTAAAAGGCTGTAAATATTCAAACATATTTAGTATTAGAAACTTACAGCTTTAAATTTTGTTTGGAAAAAGTGCAGTATTTTACAAATACCATAATTAGATTAAAATCTTAAAGCATCTAATTAGGAAAATTACTTTTGCTTTACTTACTTGCATGTAGAGCATAGATAAAGTGTTTTAATATCTGTGCAATTTTTTATTGCCATGAAAAGAGAAATCTCCTTTCTTTTTAAATTCTAGAAAAATTTTCTCCCTCCTTTCCTCTGTCCCTCTGTCCCTCCTTCCCTACCTTCTTTCCTTTCTTCCTTTCAAGAAAAAGTCAATCTTGAGATCTTAGATTTAGGTCATCCGTAATATGATATAAGTAATGTGACAATAATATTTGATGAGATTGAAATAGAAGATATGTTAAGTGATTTAACACCAGCTTGGCATTTACCCCACCAATTTTCGAAACTGTGGAGGGCTGACCCTCTGAATATTGTGATAGAAGTCGTTCTTTTTAAAATACCTAATTGATTCGCAAGGTAATACACCTCTATTAAAACAGACTAAATAAATCCTTATTTAAGCTTTTTGTATTAACATTTCTTAGGAGGGCTATTATTGGTATGTTGTCCCAAATGGATAATTGACAGTCTTGATGAGTCATGTATAAGTATCAACAATTTTTTATATTTAGTATTTTAGAAATAGATGTAGTAATCTATAATATATATGCTGTGATACAATGTGATGATACAATAGTTTTGTGTGTAATCTTTATGTATATAAAATCTTTACTTACAAAGTTGACATTATTAACTTGCCCTCTTCAGAAGAGTATTTATTTACATTTTCACAATTGTTGACAGCTTTCTATTGAGTCAGCTGTTCTCTCTTATCTATCGTAAGACTTCTAGTAGTGAGCTTGCTCCCCCAATATGGGAGAAACTATGAGGTATCGTTTTGTCTCTGGGAGAGATAGGATTAACATCATCCATTGTACTTGTGGGGATAACAAATGATAGCATGCGAATTGTGATATAGAATTCCCAAAGACATTTTGACTTCTTTCATTATCCTTCTAGATCATTCTTTTGCCTAGATTGTAAGAAGTAGCAGAATTTAATGTCTTCTTATCCCTTACCTGTTTCTTCAAAGATTTTACAAGTAGTGAATTGACAACCTGACAATTAAATGGGTAAAAAGTGAAAGTTATCATCAGTACTGAGTAATTAAAACTTGGCCCCTTTCATGATAGAATTTATAATCTGACTACTGTCATAGTTTGTTTATCTGTGTGTAGTTCTCTCCAACTATATTCTGAGCACCTGTGTTTTATTTATATTCTTGATTACCTAGCCCAAGTATAGTGCCTTGCAGTGTAGGGACTCAGTAAATGTTTATAGAATTTGGTTCAGTAAATAGATCACTTTCAAGACTACATTAACATTTTTAGAATATGAATATACCATTCATTAAATTATCTCTCCTTGCATATTAAGTGATTGTAAAAGTGATTTGTATAAAGTGAGTGCTTTATGGTCTTTTAGTAGTTTCTTTCCCTGCAACTTGCCTTTTAACTCTTCACTCTAAACACTATTTAGAAGGAAATAGAGTACATTGAAGGCTCTCGCTGTATTTTAGGTGAACAGAGCCTTATTTTAACTAACTTGTGTACACCATGATTTAAAAACCTGCACCTTTATTTCCAGCCTCTCCTCAAGACCCCAGACCCATTTATCAAGTAGACATCAATTATCCACAACTCAAACCATGTCCTTCTCTTGTATTCCTTATCTAAGCAAATGTCTCTGATGAGGTAAGGTTTATGAGGTCTGTCCAGAAAAAGTCCAACCATTGTTAATGTAATGAGAATGGTTTGCACAACATCGATGTAACCTGGCAGCCAAGGAGAGTGGACTAGGATGCACATGCGTGAACAATGACAACTTCACTGTACTAGTCAGTGGGGGTGGTAGACACCATTGAGCAAACATGTGTACTGTGTGGCCATCAACATTCAAAATGACTGAGTGAGTTGAGGAACAAATCTGCATCAAATTTTGCTTTGATCTTGAACATTCCTCTGTGGAAACTATTAGAATGATTTAGAAGGCTGCATGCAGCTATGGGCAACTGGTGATTGGCAGCAGTTTCATCATGACAATGCGCCCACTCACGGTGCACATCTCATGCAGAGTTTTTTGGTAAAACATCAAATCACCCAAGTGACTCAGCCCCCTACAGCCCAGATTTGGCAACCTGTGACTTCTGGCTTTTCCCAAAACTAAAATCATCATTGAAAGGGAAGAGATTTCAGACTGTCGATGAGATTCAGGAAAATACGACAGGGCAGCTGATGGCGATTGGGAGAACTATGTGAGGTCCCAAGGTGCCTACTTTGAAGGGGACTGAGATGTCATTGTCCTGTGTACAGTGTTTCTTTTATTTTGTATCTTCTTCAATAAAGGTCTCTAATTTTCATATTGGGTGGCTGGATACTTTCTGGACAGGCTTTGTGCAGCATTTGTCCATTTGCCTTGTCTAGAAAACACAGATTTGTCAGGGTTATACTTTCCCTTATAATCCACATTTAGTTTTAAAATCCAATATATTATATTTCTTAAAAACTGTTGTTTCCGCCACTTTCTTTTTGCCCCCACTAGTACAACTTTCAAATCCCCACCACCTATTTAGATTATTCCTCAGTTTTTCTAAATGGCCTGTATTCATAAGTGTCCTTTTCCTAGTTTATCTTCCACATTCTTCTGCCTTAAACTTATTAATTATATTCAATTGCCTACAGTATAAATTTTGCATGCCTCAGGTTGTCCACCTTCCCAGTCTCATTTTATGCCATATTCCTGGTATACACTACACTTCAGTGAAACTTTTCCACCTGTGGTTTTACAACCCCCCCACTATTTTCATACTTATTTACACCTTATGCTTTTGCATGTTATGTTTCATCTTTCAGAAATGCTGTTCTCACATAATTTAGAATTGTTTTCTTTTCATCTTTAAAGAACTCACGGAGCCCATAGCTTCTCTGTAAAACTTTCATTAGATGTCCCCCACCCACTCTGATAATGTTGATCACTTCTTCCTTTGTCCTATTTCTGAACCTTGCACTTCTTTTATTTGTGTGTATAACATATCATTATAAACATTATACATGTGTTTGTATAGCTTTCCTATTAGATTTGAAAACAGATCTTGCTTTTATTTTCATGAGGTAGGAAATTTTCATCACATTTAACCCAGAGCCTAGCATATAAGCAGTGCTCAATAAATATTAACTAAACTAAATTATTGATTGAAAGGAAGTTGGTGATTGGACAGCAGGTATAATTAGGACAGGCTGGATTATGCTACAGAAATAAAAATGACTTAAATCTCTGTGGATACCATAGTGAGTCTAGTAACTGTCCTAATCCAGGCTGTTTGCATTTGTCATTCTTCTTTCTCAACATGTGATTTCCCCTGTCACCATGGGAAGGAGGGTCACATAAAGCACTTATGAGCTACCTGTGTATGAGCTACCTGTGTGTGTAGCTCATACACAGGTAGCTCATAAGTGCTTTAGATTTGAAGCAGTACATAGCTCTTCCATTTATAGCCCAATGGCCAAAACTGGTCATATGGCTCTGCCTATTTGCAAGGGGGCTGTGTAGGCGAGCACATAGATATTTGGTGAGTAGTGTATGTCTCTGCCTTACTAATTATAAAAGGTCCTTTGCTGATGACATTATGAGAGACTAAACAATAGAAGGCATCATTTCATCTTCAAGGAGCTTATCTAGTTGGGAAGAAAGAAGAGACAAGATGTGCAACTTGAGAATTGTTCCTTTCAAGAAATACAGCTGGAATACTCCATATCAGGGCTTTGCTTTTTGTTATGCATAATGGATAACGAGTTCATTTAGGGTACATCCTCTTCAGAATTGAGCTGGACTAGAAAACTAAACTAAAGTACCGAGAGGATGTAAAAGAAACAGTGGAAGAAGAGATTGCACATGAATTTTGAGAGACAAGACTTATTTGGTCCTGAGTTTTAGAATTCTGGATGATCTTCCAGTATTTTCCTACTTGGATCTTTAGCTGACAAATTAACATTGCTTTGGTAATAGTTGGTATTAAAAAAATATTTTCCAACAGCACTCTAAGGATATGTTTTCTAATATTAAACTTTTAATTTCCTCTTCTTTTTTTAATAGGGACATTTTTGAAGAAGATAATTATAGCCCCATCCCTGTTGTTAATGAGGAAGAATATAGAACAGTCATCAGTAAATTTCCCTTTCAAGATCCAGACCTTGAAAAGGTACAAGTTAGTTTTTCAAAAGTTTTTTTTATTGATTATGCTATTACAACTGTCCCAATTTTCCCCCTTTGCCCCCCTCCCCCCTGTACCCCCTCTCCCTCAGGCCATCCCCACACCATTGTTCATGTCCATGGGTCATGCATATAAGTTCTTTGGCTACTCCATTTCCTGTACTGTACTTTACATCCCCATGGCTACTCTGTAACTACCTATTTGTATTTCTTAATCCCCTCACCTCTTCACTCAAGAATTTTCTTAAAAATAAACTCATGGTATTTATTGCTACATATTAACATGACACTGTAAGTGAGAATGTCTCTTTTTTGAGACTTTTATTGTATATTTAAGATTAGTTATCTTTTCTTAAAAGATTATGTTGCTACTACTATTACTATTTTGGTGAAGTTAAGAAGGGACTTTCCTGGGGATACTAGGAACAGTTGTCCCAAATGTTAGGTGGATTCTCAGGGCAGGTGTTGCTAACCTTGGATGGATTCCAAATTAGATATACTAAATGTTGAGCAGATTATGGGAATAAGTATATTCTAGGGAAAGACAGGAGAATGTCTTTGAAATGTCCATCACTGTGGAAGAACTTCTTTTGTGGCTTTCTATGTACTTCTACAAAAAAGTAGTTATCTTCATTAAGTAAGAGTGAAGACAGTAGCTTTTTTCTTGTAGATTTTTCTTGATGGAGGACTATGTGTTTTTGGAGTCAAGATGTCTGAACAAAAGACAGGATACAGAAAGGAGCTATGCCAGCGTCTAGAGTAACCTGGGACTGTGTGTGATTGCACATGTGTGTGTGATTGCACATGTGTGTGCACACACACAGTCCTATCCAGTATCTCTGCGTAGAATCAGCTCTCATGGGAAAAGGGCATCATATTTCCAATTATTGTCACCTTTTTAATTCTCTTTAGTCTTGTTTTTTCTTCATACTATTTTTTATTATTTTTCCAGCTCTATAATTCTGTCATTTTCTCCCTCATTTTTATCCCTTTATGATTAGCAAAAGTGAATTCTGAGTGAAATGTGTGAATGGTGATTGTAATTTCCATGTAATATTGTCATATGTATAAACTAAGCATATTATGTGTAATAGTGATGAAATATAGGACCAGGTAGTTAAGTGCTTAGCTTATAGATTATAGCTAGCACTGCCATTGCATAAACCTAATAGCTGTATTCTAATACACAAAGGACCAGAATAATTATTCTAAATCTGTATTTTTAAAGCCCCAAAGTTTTCCCTGTCAAGAAATGTTACCAGAATATTCTCTATCTCATGGTTTGCTTTTGTGTTTGTTTTGGTTACTGGTAATGAAGTTTATTCAGGCTGTAGTGTCTTCATGAAGAGCACTGGATTGATCTGGGTTCGTATGGCAGCTCTGCCTGTGGCTTATTATGGGCTAGGGACTTACCCTATTTAGGCATTTGTGGCTCATCTATCAAGTGAGGAGGTTGAACTAAATAACCTGTAATGTGCCTTCGAATTACACTAAAGTATTCTACTATAAATAGGTTTATAGTTAAAAGGACATTTGACTTAGCTTGTCGGGCGCTTCCAAAATATGTAGTAGGTTCAACTTGTCAGCAATTGTATTCATTGGTCCATATATTACTTATCATTAAAAAGAAAAACTACTTGAAAGTGAAGGCTACATGAAAAATTTAAATTTGACAACTTAAAAAGAAATCCCCCAAATTATTTAATAGCAGTCTCTTGGTTGTATGTGTATATATTTATCTATTTTCCTAATTTAAGTGTATCTTTCAATTAAAACTATTAGGAAAGATGTAAAAATGTCTCTCGAATGACTTGAGTTATTATTTTCAGTGTAAATCATGAGTGAGGGAGAGTAAGACTGAATATATATGCAAAAATCAGTCTTTTTGCAGATAGCTGTGGTTAGAACCCCTTGGCTAAAATAAGAACATATTCATATTGTTTTTTTTAACAATTTCATTTATTTATTTTAGACTGAGGGGAAGGGAAGGAGAAAGAGGAGAGAAACATCAAAGTGTGGTTGCCTCTCAGAGCACCCCCTACTGGGGACTCGACCTGGCCTGCAAACCAGGCATGTGCCCTGACTGGGAATTGAACCAGTGACCTTTCATTTCACAGGCCAGCACTGAGTCCACTGAGCCACACCAGCCAGGGCTCATATTGTTTTTAATGCCATTAAAATATTTCAAGCTGCAATATCTTCCAAATAACTGGTGTTCCATTCATTATTTGTGAAGCATAAATTGTATTTGAGTTAGCACTTACATTATTATCAGGTGACTTTAAAGAATAGCAGTTCTTTAGTTTTATTTTTATGGTACCCCTAATTGAGTCTCTAAATTTGGAAAGGTTGAACCTACCAGTTTTGGAGAGACACTGCTTTCTATGAATGCTTTTGCTAGCAGCTGGTTGTTAGTTTCCTTATGCTTAACGTACTTAAGAATACATTTGTCCATTCAAATATTTGTTTTCAGCTACTATATAGTAGTCACTGTGCTACATGCTAGTTTTCAGTTTCTGCTGTCAGAGCTTATAGTCAACAGGAAATTACAGTTCACAGAAGTTTGTACTTACTGCTCAAGACAGAGGAAGCTGCATGCAGAAAGGCTATAATTCTGTGGCATAAAGTATAAAGTTGATAATGTACAAGAGATGAAGATGAAGAAATGAATGTGAAGTAGAAAGGGCCAGACTGTACTAACTCTTATTAAACAGTGTTAAAGAGTTTAGCCTTTATCCTGAGGGGGCTGTGAGAAGTCTCCACAAGACTTTAAGTACTAAAGACATAATCGGATTTGCACTTTTCAGTGTAAATGAGTGAGGAAAAGTAAGACTGAAAATCATCTCTTTGCAGATAGCTGCGATAATTTGATTAGAACTCTTTGGCTAAAATAAGAACATATTCATATTCTGTCTTTAATATCGTTAAAATAAATTCTTAAAGCTGAAATATCTTCCAAATAGAGCTCTCTGGCTAATGTGTGGAGAATGGACTGGAGAAGAGCTTAGACTGGTGGCAGGGAGACCAGCTAGGGGGTTGTTGCAGTTACCTTGATAAGAGAGATTGGTGACTTGAGCGAAGGTTATGGCTGTGGAATTTGAGAGGTTTAGGAGGTGGAAACAAAGAGGAGTTGGTGATCATTTGCATATGAGAGCTGACAAAGATAGAAAGGTCAAGTATGAGAGCTGAGTTTCTGCTTTGGACAGGGGTAGCATTCACTAAGGTAGGACACACAAGAGGAGCAGATTTAGAAGGAAGGGATGGTAATTACACTTTTGGATCTATTGGGTTTCTCTAGAATGTAATTAAAAAAAAACAAACTGGTAGGCAGCCACAGGTGTTACAGTTTAAGTGTTACAGCCAAATGGAGGTGTGTCCAAGTGTTGATTAGATACACGGATTTAGGCTTCAGGAGAAAGATTTGGCCTGATTCTATAGGTTTGGAAGCTAGGGGCACTTGCATGGTGATTGAAGTCCTGAGAGTAGACGAGATCATAAGGATAGTGTGTATGGTAAGAAGAGGAGAAGATGTAGCAGAGACACTAAGGCACTAATTAAGGAGTGGCTAGAGGAGAAGATATAGAGAAGGTAGAGAAATAAGAGGAAAACCAATGTGGGGCATGGATACCAAGGAAGGAGAGATCATTTCAGAAGCAGGATGGGGCCATCTGTGTCAGATGCTTTAGATAAATCAGGTAACGTGAAAGCTGGGAAAGCCCATTGGATTTAACATTTACAAGGTCTTCCTTCAGTGAGGTGACTTCAGTGAGGGTACACTGAAACAACTAGGTTGCAATGAATGTAAAGGTAGGATTATAGATTAGACTTCAGGAAGTGTAAATAACGGGCTTTTGTTAAAAATCTTGGAATTTACTTTTTAGAAACCAAGTATTTGCTAGTGGATGTTGGCTGACAAAGCAGTTTAACCAAGAAGCACATTGTAAACCGTTGGCTGTGTACCAGTGTTTGATGGTATACTGGCTAGAAAGCTGTTGTAAGGTGTTCTAGGAGTTATGGGAAGAAATGGATACCTTCTTGACTTGATAGCGAGGCTTCATTGAGAGTCAGTGAAGGGAGTCTTAGAACTGTTTGGTGACTCTAAGCCAGGGAGCTGGTCCATAACTTTCATGACCAACTTAACTCTTGTATTATGGATTCAGAGACGCAGACAGCTGACAGCTAGGCATCTTCTGCAGGATATTGATCAAAACATACAGAGGTATTGATACATGCTTTCTCTGTTTATTAGACGTCTAACAATATGATTTAAGAAACAGGTAAATTGCTACATTATTTTATTCAGAAATATTTTGATTTTCTTTAAAATCACAAAAATAATGTAAAAATATAACAGTAGAGTTTAAGATGTAGGTATTTACTGTTAATTCAAATGTGCAACCAATTTAATTTTTATATTTTTTGGTGATTAGAACATCTTTTTCTAAAATTTTGAAAACATCAACTTTTTCTTTCTGCAGCAATCTTTCCCAAAGAAATTCCCCATGTCTCAGTCAGTGCCTCATATTTATGTTCAAGTTAAAGAATTTATTTATGCCAGCCTTAAATTTTCAGAGTCACTACACCGGAGGTAAGTTAACTAATAAGAAATGTATCCTTATCATAGCTGTTGTTATGAAACATTAACACTTATTTCTAGGCCATTACTTTTTAATGGATTATTATCTGATTGGAAAGGCTACCATATTTTAGTGATATATGGGGTTAAGTTGCTATAAATCTCGTGTATATATATATTTTACTTTTTATTCCTTTTTATTATGTAAATCTTCAAACATACATAAAAGAGAAGTTATAGGATAGGAAATTCCTATATTCTCAGCATTTTAATGATTTAACAGTAATAAACATTTTATCATACTTTATTTTTTTTGCCAAATATTTTAAAGCAGATAATCAAATTTTACCCCTAAATATTTCAATATGTTTGTAAAATCAATTAGAACATTTCATTGTTTACCCACTTATAGTTAACACTATTCCAAAATATCATCAATTCCCTAGTCCCTATCAATATTTTCTTGGTTGTCCCCAAAACATCTTTTTATAGTTGGTACATTTGAGTCAGTGTCTAGATGCGGTTCACACCTTGCGTTTTGTTGTTGAATCTGTTTTACTGGTATTCTTTTTTTTTTCTTTAGTTGTTGAGTTCTTATTTACTTTAGTTTTTTTTTTTTTTAATTGCTTAGGTTACCAGTAGCTAAACAGTATCCTTTCTTTATGTATGTCATTGGCTTATCAAAAGCTGGTCTTCTTACTAGTTTTGTTTTTCTCAAATAGGCTTAAAGTAAGGATTCATACAAAATAATAGAATTAATAAAGAATGCTGTAGCAAACTGGTATATCATATTCAGTAATGGAGCACAGCACAGCAACTGTTGGTAGTTATAGCCAACTTGATTTTGTAAACAAGAGAATACCATTTATTTGGTATGATGAAAGTAATGTCCTACATTTATGGAAATAGGAAATGTGGTAGTATCCCTGTTTTGGTAATAAGGAAACTGAAGCTCAGAGAGGCTACATCATTTGTCCAGAATAACCCAGCCAATTAGTATGATAGTTGGGATGAAGGAACAGTTCTTCTGACTCCTTGTCAGTCAGAGTCTGGCATAAAAGGAGTGAACAACTACCTAGACAGACCCTGCATTATAGTTGTCTGATATATTTCTAATTGTGATACTCTGGAGGAGAGAGTGGTGATGTTGGCTTTCGTAATATAATGTCTCCCTCTCTGAAATTCATTCTTTTGAACTTGTATACTGAATAGCAGGAAATAATCCTTCAGTGTTAAATGTTTTTTAATGTTAAGTCATAAAAAAGCATGAAATCAGTTCAGGTATAAGAATTATCTGGTTTTCAAGCTGAAACAATGAAACAATGACAGCTTTTAAATTATATTTTATTGTATCTGTGCCTCTTATTGTAATTATTGTTTTGGATTTAAATAACATGCAAATAAATGGAAAAGAAATGTGTACTCTGCCAGAGTGTAAGAGTATCTGATTTTAGATTCTGCACTGCTTTTTCCTGTGAATAGGGGTTCTTGAAAGGATTTCTTAATTTTTGTTCTTTAATAGCATGAGTTGGAGAGGAAAGGAAAAGAAAGAAAGACAAGTACCTAACTCATAGCATCTGCTTTGCTATGTGTTTCTCACAAGCTGGTGATTCTCAAACCGTAGTTCCCAGACTAGCAGCATTAGTATCACATGGGAAATTGTTAGAAATGCAACCTCAGGCCCACTGAATTAGAAACTCTGAGGATGGTACCCTTGGTTTTACCAGGTTCTCTGAGTGTTTGTGATGTACTGTAAAGTTGAAGAACCACTGCCTTAAGCTTCATCATATACCTAGCCTCTTATTCCAAAGTCTTTACAGATACATTTTAAACATAGTAGGTTTTGTTTTTTTTTTTAATTAATTACTTTATTGTTGTTCAGTTACAGTTGTCTGCATTTTCCCCCCACCCCAGCCAATCCCACCTCCCTCCCTTGCTTCCACCCTCCACCTCGGTTTTGTTCATGTGTCCTTTATAGTAGTTCCTGAAAACCCAGCCCCCCGCTGTCCCCTCCCCCCTCCCCTCTGGCTATTATTAGATTGTTCTTAATTTCAATGTCTCTGGTTATAAAACACAGTAGCTTTAAATGTAATCATAAAACTCACTAGAGGTAATATATTCTCTATAGTGCCCAACATGACACACACAATATAACCTGACATCTGAAAGACAAATGATACAGATGCGTATAAATGGAAAAGGAATAACTGACTATTACCATGGTAGTTCTCAATAGTGGAGCTTGAACTGTTTGGGAGCCATCAGTAGATTATGCCTACCTTGTTCTTCCTTTAACATTCTAAAGTTTTTATCCAAGGCAGAGATAGTTTATTGGAGTGGTTAAGAACATAAGCTTCAGACTTAGACCTTAGTTTGAGTCTTGAAACTCACTAGCTGTCCTCAGATCTTGGGCAGGTGACTTAATCTGTTTAAATTGCAGGTTTTTTTATCTGTAAAATGAGGGAAATAATTCATAGGGTGGTTGTAAGAATTAAATGAGATAATACATGTATATAAAGCACTTGGTATAGAGCCTCGTATGTGGTAGACATAGGACTTAGGAGAGGATGCGATTCTACAATATTAGATAGATGTAAGACTGGTGCTTGGAGTGTTTTGTTTTGTAAGCATTAGGGAACTGTTGAAGAATTTTCAACTAAGGATTGACATTATTAGAACTGTATTGTAGAAAGTTTACTCTGGCATTTGTGTGGATGATAGACTGGAGGGGATAAGAAAGTAGTCATGTCGAAGAGGTGAAGGCAGTGGTTCCAGAAAAGGATCCTGAAATAATCAGGATCAGTGATGGATGAAGGTGAGGGGGAAATGTATACAGGAAGTTTTAGGAGCTTGAAATTAGAGCACTTGTGAATTGTTAGATGAAATCCAGGGACAGGGAACAACTTGATTTACATGTGGATGGGCTTGAATTTGTTTATACATTCTCGGATAGATTCTAGTTATAGTTAGTCACCTCAAAAACAGTGATTCACGCATTCATCTATTATCAACTAGCATTCTAAATAAAAAGTGAATATCGTCAGTTTTTTCCTTCTCTCTTTCATGAAAGTATTAATAACTTTTGTTAGTTTAGTATCCAGTTGTCTAGTTAGCACTCTTGTGACCATGTTGTTCATTCAAAAAGGCTTTATGCTTACATTTTTAAAATATCATGCTTTACTAAATTCATTGGTTATTTTCATTATGTTATTGAGAGTAATAAACAATTCAGAATAAAGTGACAGCATAGTTAATAAATATGTAAATCTAAATTTATTCTAGATTATCAGCTTTCTGACATATATTTTTATTTAAAAAATTTACATCTGTCTTAAAATTGAACTATTAGAGTTACTTTGTTTTTTTATTTGTCATTAAAGAGTTATGGAAAAAATCACTTTCTGTGTTTAAAGCTTTCTTACTCAAACATATTTTGGAGTTAGGTTTTTAGAACTAGAAGATACTTCAGAGCTTTTATAGCACAAAAGTTTGATTTTCTTTTTATGTATGCATAAAAGCAGGGCCAGAGAATGAAGTGACTTTATGAATAGGCGCCAAAGTCTCAATTATTTAGTTGTAGAGGAAACATCTGGACCTAATATGATCTTTAAAGAACTTTCCAGTTTGCATAAGAGGTTAAACTATATTTAAGGAGTTTTACTGTATATTAAGATGTAATTACTGTGAAATGTTTTTTAAAAATTAGGAAGAGTATACGTTATAGGCTCAAAGGGCAGGGAGTTAAAGGGAAAATTGCTCAATTAGGATAAAAACCTCATGGGCAAAACACTGCTTATTGTCAGGAAAATCTTGCTGGCACAAATAGGGCAATAGGTTCTGATAGGGTTTCTTTCTCTGCTCTTACTATTGGAAGAAAAAGCATGCCCCGACTCAACATTCAAGGGAGTTCGGGGAAATTAAAGGAAAGATATTATCTTATCATGACAGATTACCTATTTCTCCCTTTCATTTGCAAATATTTTACCTGAGAAGAATGTTATACTGGTGTCTTTAAGCATATTTTGAGTGTGTCAGAAAAGAAAACAGAGGAGTTGGCAGCCACCTCCTTTTTTTATCAGAGTGATGGGGACACTAATGACATATTGGAAAGAGTTTTCTGAGACTTTGATGCCAAGTCACCCCGAGGCCCTGCTGGTGGCACATTCCCTATTAAGTCTTGATTTTAGATATAGAGAACCAGAGGGAGATATTCTCTTCAGGTCTGCCAGAATTAGGGTTGACAGAAATTGAAAAGAGTGCTTGCATTAAAATGGAGAACGCTAGAGTAGTAGTGGGAAGTACCTATGTTTTATCAAATCTTGCTCTACTTGCATTTTTAAAATAAATATAAACTAGTAAATATTTGTGCTTTATAGATTTGTAATATCTTAATAAAATAAAAAATTTAAAAATTTTAGCCTATATGTAAGACAGTGATTCTCAACTGGGGTAATTTTGCCCCCAAGGGACATTTGGCAATGTATAGAGGCTTTTTGGGTTGCCGCAACTAGGGGGAGGGTGATATCTGCAGCTAGTGGGTAGAGGCCAGGGATGCTGTTCTAAACATCCTCTGTGCATGTAAGACAGCCCCCACCCACTACAAAGGATTATCTCGTCAGTGGTGCTGAGCCTGAGAAAACTTGTTTTAAATACACTTTAACAGTTTTGATGGTGAAGCTGTATACAAGAAATCATTATTTACTTAAATTGAAGGCCTAGTGGTTAGGAGAAGATAAGCTTTTTAGTGCCAGCCTAGGAATCTTTAAGACATTAAGAAACGCCTTTTTTTTTTTTTTTTTTTTGCACCGAATTAAAACTAGTGTAGGGTAGTTAAATATAGCTCTTTGAATCTCTTTTAAAAATCTCAATGGAAATGGATATCTTAGTTATATTAAAATTAAATCTAGTAATTAATTATTTCTGGGAAGAGCTCTCATAAATTTCATTTTAACAGTAATTTTGTCTATAATTGTCTGTGAAGTGTCTTTGAAAGTGATTGTCCTATAATGGAGTCATAATTTAATAATAATTTTATTTTCATATACTAAGTACTACATGGTTTTACTATAATGGTTAATTGAATACATTCAAATAATGCCATGAAATTAATATTCCACTTTATTGAAATATCCTTTTTGTGCCCTAGCTGGTGTGGCTCAGTGGATTGAGTGTGGGCCTGTGAACCAAGGGGTCACTGGTTTGAGTCCCAGTCAGGGCACATGCCTGGTTGCAGGCCAGGTCCCCAGTAGGGGGTGCACATGAGAAGCACCTACACTTTAATGTTTCTTCCTCTTTCATTCTCCTTCCCTTCCCCTCTGTCTAAGAATGAATAAATAAAATCTTAAAAAAAAAAAAACAAGAAATATCCCTTTTGTGAAAGTAAATTGTATTAAAATTTGTGATTTAATAATATGGGTGATTGTAATGTATTAAAGATATAAAGGGTTGATGTGGAACAAATTATTTTACTAAATTGTATTAAATTATTTAGGAGACTAAGTGCATGTACCCTGGTGGAAAGCTTAGTAATATTAACTTTTGTTTTCAGCTCAACAGAAATAGATGATATGCTTAGAAAATCTACAAATCTGCTGCTGACCAGAACTTTGAATAGCTGTTTACTGAACCTTATTAGAAAACCTCACATAGGTTTGACAGAGGTAAGTTTATAACCAAATGTTCCACAATATGAAAATTATTATAAGTTGTTATTGCTGAATATCATCCTGTAAAACTAGCTTTCTATTTCAAATAGAAGCATCAATGTGGACTTAAGCAATATGAAGGAAAAGTGTTTTACAGGGGAAATAGATACAGTAGTTTCCCCTTATTTACCATTTTAGTCACCTATGGTCAACTGCAGTTCAAAAATATTAAATGGAAAATTTCAGAAATAAACAATTCATAAGTTTTAAATTGCATACCATTTTGAGTGGCATGATGAAATCTCATGCTGTCCGACCAGGAGCATGAATCATCCCTTTGTCCAACATACTCTCGCTGTGTGCACTACCTACCCACTAGTTACTCAGTAGCCAGCTTAGCTATCTAAACAACTGTCATGGTGTCACAGTGCTTGTGTCCAAATAACCCTTATTTTACTTAATGATGGATCCAAAGCATGAGAGTAGTGATGCTGGCAATTTGGATATGCCAAAGAGAAGCTGCAGAGGGCTTCCTTTAAGTGAAAAGGTAAGAATGCTTGAATTAATGATGAAAGAAAAAAAAATGTATGCTGAGGTTGTTAAACTCGTAAGAACCATCTTCTGTCTGTGAAATTGTGAAGAAGGAAAAAGAAATCTGTGCTAGTTTTGTTGCACCTCAAACTGCAAAGGTTAAGGCCACGATGCTTGATAAGATGGAAAAGGCATTAAATTTGTGAACGGAAGACCTGAACAGAAAACATGTTGCAATTGACAGCAGTGTATTGTGCCAGAAAGCATAGAACCTATAAGAAGACTTCAGCAAGGGATCCCCCAAAATGTTATGACCACATTCACATAACTTTTATTATAGTATGTTGCTATAATTGTTCTGTTTTATTATTAACTGATGTTAATCTTTTTGTGCCTAAGTTATAAATTAAACTTTATCACAGGTACGTATGTATAGGAAAAAACAGAGTATGCGTAGCGTTCAGTACTGTATAGGGTTTCAGGAATCCACTGGCATGTTGGAACATATCCCCAGCAAATAAGGGGCAACTACTGTAGTTTAAGGTGTTGCAACATATATGTAGATTTATAATTGCCAGACCTTACATGAAGAATGAGAATATTTACTTTTTTTACTTGGTAAATGTATAAAATTTGAAACAGTACTTTGAAACATTATTTCAAATTAATTGGCAGTTAGATTCTTGGTTATTTTATTTTCTAATGATAGCATTCTTAAGTATTTGTAGCAGGCTTTTGAAATCAGGTAATCAGTTATATCCTGTAATGCTATAATTATGCATAAATGGTACAGTTACTAGAAGTAATCATCCTGTTTTTAAAAATCAAATAGCTTCTTGTACATGTAACTGGATGTATTTGGTATTTTCCAGCTAGTGCAGATCATTATAAACACAACACACCTGGAACAAGCTTGCAAATACCTTGAGGACTTTATAACTAACATTACAAATATTTCTCAAGAAACTGTTCATACCACAAGACTTTATGGACTTTCTACTTTTAAGGTATGTAAAAAATCTGACCAAAGTTTTAATTTTAATCACTACAAGCAAACTGTTAAAAATTAAAGAAAATTTTTATTATATACATGATTTCATTATATTCCTAACAATTGAATATGAGAGGTAATCATTGTCAGCAGTGAGCAGATAAATGTCAGTTCCCTTTTGGCATTTTAAACATCTTATTAATGTGGAGAAAAGTATATTGATTTTCTGCAGGTATGTTACATTTTATTTATGTTTTGAAGACTTCCAGTAGTGCTGAATTGGCCTCATTGAATTCCCATTAACGTCTCTCAGTTCAGTAAATAATTTTTAATATAATGTGTATGTGTGTGTGTTTAGAAAGTAAAAATGTAAAACGAATTAGGTAAGTGTGAGATTGGCTTTATATGCTTAATTAGCTCTGATCTGAAGAAAAGTAAATATCTTATTAAGGTTATTAAAGTCCTACTTTTACATGAACAGAAAGATTTCTGTTTGTGTAATACCATGGGATATACTGAAAGATTAATTAATGGTTGTTTTAAACAGAATGGAAGATTAAATACTTTCATAAATTTGTTTTATAAACTATTCTATTATTTTATTGATTTGGGGTCATATAGACATGAGATTGGCATAGTCTTGTAATATAAATTGCTTTGCATTATATATTTTGCTAAACAAATATAAACCACTTATTGACCCCTTATCTGTAAAATATGCTTGCTAATTTAACCACACAGCCTTTTCAAAGTTTTCTATTAAAAAGAACTCTTATGTTTCTGCTCTTGCTATATTATAAATTACCCAATTTATCTCCTAAAATTATGGTATAATCACTTACACTTTAAAAATTCAGTATACTTGTATTTAGAAATAATTAAGTGTTAACAGTAACCAGACTTTCAAAGTCCAGAAATGACCCTTAAATTCCTAAAATTATCTGCATGGCCCCCAAATTTTATGCTTCTGTGGTTATTCTTGAGCTCATGTAGTCATCATCCTGATCGAGAAGGCACAAATGTGGATAATGCCTGAGTGAGTACTTTGATAAAAGTAGTTATTAAAACTGAGACAGAAGCTGGGCAAAACATTCATTTATCCAGATAAACTAGTATGGTAACTAAGGGTATATACTCTGGAGTTAGACTGCTGTATGACTTGGCACATTTTTTACTTTTAGTGATTTCCAGTTTTGTTATCTATAAAATTAGAGTAGCAATCCATTACCTACCTCATTTAATTATCATGAGGATTAATGGGGGATACTTAGCACAGTTCCACTTGTACATCATCTGTAGTCTGAGAACTCTTTTAGGTGATGAGAATATAAAAATGTAACCCTATCTTTGAGAAGCTCACAGGAGAATAAACTATAAAAAGACACTTGATGATATGGTAGGATAAGTGCCATAATGTAGGAGAAAACTCCACGAGGTTTTAGATACTTATTTATCCAAGGACAAACTGATTCTTTACTTTTATATTAGATTTTTGTACGATCTTCCTTTTATTTTTTTATTGATCTCTGTCCGTATGTCCATGTGTTACTCATAGACTATCAAGAAGGGATTTACTAAGGGCTGGAGTTGTAAGCATATTTAACTGTTAACGTTAAATTTAATAGGCTTACTCTGTACTCTGAATTGCCTTGACATCTGGTGTATGTAGGGTCTTCAGGCAATTTCCTTATCAATTCTAACTCAAAGAACCCACGCTATGGGACGTGGTGGACTTAGACCGAGGGATCTTGGAACTACACTTCTCAAATCTGCCTGTTAGGAGGGAATATTTAGAAATGTTAGCTCCGGTCCATCATCCCTTAAGTTGTAGATATTTGGTTGAAATTACATCTGCCATAGAATATCCTTTAGCTTTTATAAGTAGTAGAGAGCATCCTTGTTTTTTTTTTGTTGTTGTTGTTGTTTGTTTTATTTTCATATAGAATGCAGGAAACCCTCTTGGTTTTATGAGAATAAGAGCTGTTTCAAGCTCAATTATATGAAAATTAAGTATTCTTCAGTTCTACCTTTGGTCTGTTTCAAGAGGAATTTATCATAAAGTATGATGTGAGGAAGCAATTCAACTTCAAGAATTGTTAAATAAATATTAAAGTGAATTTTTGAGGGAGATCAGGGGAATTTTCATTCATAGTGAATACTCAGTCTGTTACCTCTTTCACAAAGAAGATTAAAGTACAGTCTTGGTTGCAGCCATTAGCATAGATTGCTTAGTTAACCTCTTAGCCTGATTGTTTCTGGTCCAGTGACTCTACCAAACATATTCCTATTTAGTTGCATAATGATTATGGAAATAGGCATTTACAAGATCCTTTTACTGTCACCTCCTTTTGCTTCCCCTCCAAAAAGCACATATGCACACACAAAGTGCTTGGTTTATATAATACATATTTTATGAAATATATAGATTATCTTGTTAGCTTGCCTTTTCATTTTGCTAAATCTATGAGTGACACAAAAGAAGTAAGTAGTTTCTGCCCTTAAGCAGTACCTCAGCTCTTTAAAGTTAACTTGGACACACACTGAGAGCTACTTGAACTAATATAAAACTTCTAACTGAAGAGATTTGCATCAGAATAGAGGAGGAAATGGGAATACCATTCCCTTTTTAATCTGTGTAGTAGAGAAATAATCTCGTTCTTTTTCTTTGGCATCAGAGCACTTTAACTTTGCTCCAGAGAGCTTTTCCAACCTGCCACTCTGAAGCGTCCATTCCTCTTGAGTACTGGCAGTGATTACAACTGTTAAGAAGAGCCTAAAAGGAATATGCTTCTGATTCTTTTTCTAGTTTGCCTTTTTAAAATCTATTGATGAGTATGTAACAAAGTTTTTTCAGGATTATAGCTAAAGCGACAGTGGTAAATTGTCTTTAAGGGCTTGAAATTCTCTTCCTATGGAGCTAGGATGTGGTACATGGACTTTTAAATAATATTTTTCATTGAACTATAACATATACATATGAACATGTACAGTTTGTAGCAGCACAGATTATAAATATATACAGCTCAATTAATTATTAAAAAGTGAATCCAGACTTCTGGCATGTAAAGAGCTTGGATAGTTGCTCTATCCTGACAAGTAAAAAGCTGAGGAAACTGAAAAATAAACAACCCTTCTTTGATTTGTCAGAGAGTGAGATCATAGGGCAAACTACTGCCCCCCAAATTGGAGAGACAGTCAGGTAAATACAGAGAATCACAACTCAATGGGGCAGAAACTTCTTCAGGAACCGCTGCTGGGGTAGGAAAACCTGAACTGTTCTTGATAAATTGCTGGAGACTCAGTATGGATAAGTCTGAAAGTTGAAACCCCCCCTCACCATAAGGGTGGAAGGGGATGGAAGATGGGCCTACACTTTTGTGAGTTTTACTTCCTGGGTCCCTACCAGGTGTTCCCAGTGAATATTAGAGAAAAATTTCTTCTGGGCTTCCAACAAGGGAAAGGTAAAAGGAACCATTGAAATACACCAGAGTGTTCTGTTCTTAAAGCATTTTATGCTTCTCAATAAGACCTAACCTAGGAACAAACTATTTATGTGCCTAAACCATTGGGGTTTTATTAGAGCCTAACCAAACTGGAGGAAGGCAAATATTCAACCCCATCCTGTTCCATTTAACGGTGGGAATGAGAAGCACTTGTGAAATTCACAGTCAAGGGCCAACGGCTAGGCACTTCCCTTCCCCACATGCCTTGCCGCCACATTACCAAAGTCCTGTTTGCTGCGGTTCCTTTCACCCAGCACCATCATGTTTGGCTATCAAGAAGAAATTATAAGACAGACTAAAGGAAATTTAAAGAGATAGAATAAGTATTAGAACCAGATTCAGATATGTCAGGGATATTGGAATTATCAGGCCAGGAAATTTTTTTAAAACTCTGATTAATATGCTAAGGGTTTTTAATGGATAACGTAGACAACATGCAGGAATGGACACATAATATAAGCAGAGTTGGAAAATCTAAGAAATAATCTCCATTTTTAAAAATGCTGGAGATTAAAATCACTGTAATGAAAATGAAGAATGCCTTTGATGGACTTATTAGTAGACTGGACATGGCTGAGGAAAGAATCTCTGATCTTGAGGATATGTTAATAGAAACAAAAAGGCGGAGAAAAACTGAAAAATCTGAACAGAATATCCAAGAACAGTAGAACAGATATAAAGGGTGTAACCTACATGCATTGGGAATATTAGGAAAAAAGAGAGAAAGGAACAGAAGTAATATTAGATGCCCGGACCCTTAGAATGAAGATACCTACCAAGAAGGACTCCTGGTGGTTAACTGAGCTCAAATTTTAAAGCAGAGCCTAGCGTCTGTTTCTAAACACAGGGGCCTTCCATGTAAACTGCACCTCAGGGAGAAGCTTGCACTGAACTGCCTGCCTGCACTGTGTTTCTGCCACTTGAGCCAGCCCTTATAAAGGAGTATCTGGAATTGTATTTCAACCAATGGGACTAAAGCTTTCCCTGTCCAATCAGAGCTCTGCAACTATATCCCCATCAGCATCTTTACCAACGAATCAGAGCAGCTTTATTCTGACCAATAAGACCAGTGATTTTTGGACCAAACTGTGAGGGTTTGGAGTCCACATTTGCACAAGGACAGACCAGTCAGGGACCAGAGATGGAGACTTCTGTCTGTATAAGTCAGTCCCCCTCTGGCTCTGAGAGTGTACTTTCCCTTTCCACTAAAGACTGAAGACTGTTTCCCTGATCAGAGCTGGAATACTGAAGATGCCTTGCCAAACCAGTGCAGGAGCAGAGCAGAGCTGTCTAGCCAGAAAGGGGCTTTGCCCCAGGGCTGCTTCACAGCAGTGCTATTCCACAGCCATGCTGTTTCATAACTGAGCTGTAACACTATAAGCTCTTCCACAGCCATGCTGTTCTCATAGCTGTGTTGTATCATAGTCGAGCTGTTTGCACTGAATAAAGTTTTCTTCTTTACTGCACCCCAAATTGGGTACTCCTTTTGGTGTTGAATTGATGCCAACAACCATCAGTTGACAGATGCAATGAATGATAATTTCCCCAAATTAATGTTGGACATTAAACCATGGATCCAGGAAGCTTAGAGAACACAGGGCAAATGCTAAAATAGGCCTATCATATTCAAACTGCAGAACATTAAAGATAGTCCTGGCTGGTGCGGTTCAGTGGATTGAGTGCCAGCCTGCAAACCAATGGGTCGTCAGTTCAATTCCCAGTCAAGGTACATGCCTGGGTTGCAGGCCAGTTCCCTAGTCGGGGAGGGGGAGTGAGTAAGAGGCAACTACATATTGATGTTTCTCTCCCTCTCTTTCTCTCTTCTGTTCCCTCTCTCTGAAAATAAATAAATAAAATCTTTTTAAAAAGGAATATTAAAGATAAAATTCTGAAAGAAGCCAGTGGGAAAAACATCTTACCTAAAGTACTAAACATAAGAATTATATCTGACTTCTCTTCATTAACCATGCAAGAGAGAAGGGAATGGAGCGAAATATTTATTTATTTATTTTTAACAGTTTTATCCTTTTACTGAAGCTTACAGTTCACTGAACTTTTGACCCTGAAAGAAAAAAAGTTTAAAAGTCAACAAAAATACACTGGCAGTAGGAGGTGGCAACTGTCCCCTGGAGACTGAAGCCAAGCAGAGAATGGTAGGCAAGTGAGGAGTCCGAGCTACAGAACACAGTGGCCTGGCCCAAGGTGCCCGGATGCCCAGTCCAAGCTCCCTGAATAGGGACAGCCCCCAGACAGCTAGAAGTTAACTCACATGGACTTGTGGGCATGGGGGTGCTGGAATCCAAGCCACTGGTCCATTGGGCAAATCTCTTTCATGCTTAGTCAGATTCCACTTTGGAGAAACTGGCTTCATCTGACAGGAGAGCATGGGGGAAGGGACACAGTTGCTGTTAAGAGGCTGGTGAACACTTACCACTGGCATTGGGGCACAGAAGAGAAAGCTGGAGGCTGGAGCCCAGCCAATTTAATTGGACACAAACTCCATTACAATGACTGCCATCTCCTGCACCAAGGCTATGCCACTTAAATGCTCAGGGATGTAAGGACATTTAACTTCTAGTCCTTTCCCAGGTCAGGCCCCTACCTGGGTGGCCTTGGCCCAGGACCGCACTATTCAGTGGCTATGACACAGGGCTCCCAGCCCTCTTGGTGAATAGTGCTGCATCAGGCAAAGGAGAGTGAGTCTTTTTCTACAAGGGGCAGGAAAAGAAGAGAGGCCCACATGCTTCTCCAACTCTGAAGAGTCAGAAAAGGTCCCCCATGCATGCCACTCTCTACAGATAAACTGGGTTATAGCATCTGAGAAGCTGTCATGGTAACAAAGCCATCAAAGCTGAGCCGAATGTTGCCTTACACAGCTGTGTCCTCCTGGAAGGCCTCAGTCAGCACCTGCAGCTGCGTTACACACCTGGATGAAGCAGTCCAGCTGCGTGGTGGGATTGGTGAATTGTGAGCAGTAGTGGGAGACCAGGAGCTGGATGAACTGTGGGCTCAGGTTGTAGCCCATTTGGAACAGAGCTTGCTGCAGCTCTGTGTACCTAATGGAGCCTGAGCGTTCTTGGTCATACTGCTGGAAGCAGTTCTTCCATTGCTAAATGAATTTCCATAGGGCTAAGAAACAATGGACATTGATGCAGCCTAACTAGATCTGGGCAAATATGTTTATCATCATGAGGCCTGTCTCATCATTGAATGAGGACCGTTTGAAATTGACCAAGGCCTGCTTCCGCTCCTTGATGGAGATGCAGCCACTGTGACTGGAGTCCACTCACTGGAACCAGGAGTAAGCCTAGGATCCACATTAGGAGGGGTGCCACCTGGAGGAGGTCCCTGTCCAGAAGTCCCAGGATGCTGGGCACCATAGGCATTTGGAGGTGGCTGATCATAGGGGCCCCCTGGGGCCACACTGCCGTACGATTCTCCTGGAGAATCTCCCAGAGGGGAGCCCTCCAGGGTTGGGGTGTCCATAAGGCCTTCTAGGGGGCAGGACCTCCACGGTAGCTGCCACTAAGGGGTACTCTGCTGCCATATTGTCCTCCACCAGGGTGGTAGCTACCCAGAGGGGCTCCAGATGCTTGTCCTGCATCTCCTGGGCAGCCCTATAGGGATTGCTGGCCATGGTGACTCTCGGAGTGAAATATTTAAAGAGTAGAAAGAAACCACCCAATCTAAAATTTTATATTCTGTGAGATTATCCTTCAAAAGTAAAGGAGAAATAAAGACTTTGTCAGACAAACAAAATTGAAATTTATTGCCCATAGACCTGCCTTGAAAGAAATGTTAAAAGAACTTTTTCAGAGATAAAGAAAATAATATAGGTCAGAAACTTGGATCTGCATTAAGAAAAGAAAAGTATTGGAGAAAGTATCAATGAAGGGAAATAACTTTTACTTTTCTTATTCTTAATTGATCTAGTAGATAACAGTGTGCTTTTATATACATGCTTATGTGTATGTATAAGATAAATAAATGACAGCAGTAATACAAGGGTTAGGAGGGAGAAGTTATTTTTTTATTATAAGGTACTTTTACTACCAATGAAATGGTATAGTGTTAGTTGAAAGTGGTCTTGCAATAAATTTAAGTATATATTGAAACATCTAGGGCAACTACTTAAAACAGTAAAAAACAAAAAGTGTAATTGATATGCTAAGAAAGGAGAGAAATAGAATCACACAAACGCTCAATATCACAAAAGACAGAAAAAGAGCGGAACACAAAAGTAGGAACAAAGAACAAGTGCAACAAATATAGCAGATAATTCATCTATGTCAGTAATTTAAATATCAATGGTCAAAGAAGCACTGACTGAAAATTTATCATAGTGGATCAATAAAACAAGACCCAACTCTATGTTGTTTATAAAACCCACTTTAAATATAAAGATTAACATTAAGTAGCTTGAGAAAATATGCCATGTTAACATTAATCAAAAAAGTGGGAGTGGCTATATTTCAGACAGAGCAGACATAAGAGCAGAGAAACTTCTCAGAGATAAAGAGAGGGGTATTACATAATGATAAAGGTATGCAATGATGATTCAACATTTAAAAATCAGTTAATATAATCCATCACATCAACAAGCTAAAGAAGAAAATTCACATTATCATATCAGTAGATGCAGAGAAAACATTTGACAAAATTCAACACTCTTTCATGGTAATTCTAAGTAAACTAGGCATATAGGGGATTCTCTCATCTTGATAAAGAATACCTACAAAAGACCTACAGCTAGCATCATCCTTGATGGTGAGAAAGTTGAAGCATTCCCACTAAGATCAGAAACAAGGCAAGGATGTCCCTTCTCACTATTCCTTCTTAATATCATATTGGAAATGCTAGCTAATGAAATAAGACAAGAAAAGGAAATAAAAGATACACTGATGGAGAAGGGAGAAATAAAACCATCTTTGTTTACAGATGACATGATTGTGTATGTAGAAAATCCAAAAGAATAATATAAAAAAACCAACTCCTGGAACTAATTAGCAACTATAGCAAGGTTTCAGGATACAACATTAATGTGCAAAAGTCAATAGCATACTTACTTACCCGTGCATTAGTTAGCTCAGACTTCATTAAGAAACATACCATAAACTGGGTAACTTAAACAACAAAAATTAATTTTCTCACAGTTCTGGAGGCTGGGAGTTTGAGATCAGGATATCAATGTGGTGGGTTTCTGGTCAGCCCTCTCTTAATGGCTTACAGATGGCTCCCTTCTCACGCTGTCCTAATCTGGCAGTGACAGAGAGAGGGAGAGGGAAAGAATATTCTGGTTTCTTTCTCTTCTTAATAAGGGCCCTGATCCCATCACAAGGGCCCCCTACCTCATGACCTCATCAAACATAATTATCTTTCAAAGTCCGCATCTCCAAATACCATCACATTGGGGACTAGGGTTCAACATAGGAATTTTGAAGACACAATTCAGTCCATAACATTCTGCCTCTGTCCCCCAAAATTCATGTCCTTGCATTCAAAATACACTAATTTCATCCCTAGAGCCCCCAAAGTTTAACTTATTCCAGCATTAACTTTAAGGGTAAACACCCAAAGTATTGAAATGTTATCGAAATCATATATGGATAAGATTCCAGGTATAATTAATCCTGAGACAAAATCCCTCTGTAACCCTGTGAAATCAGACAAGTTCTGTGCTTTCCAAATATAATGGTGGGACAGGTATGGGATTGATATTTTTATTACAAAAGGGGCAAATAGGAAAGAAGGGAAGGATGATGGGTTCCAAGCAAGTCCAAAACTTAGCAAGGCAAATTTCTTAAATCTTAAGGCTTAAGACTAATCCTCTTTGGTACCATATTTTGCCTTCTAGACTCCTAGGGTGGGGATTTCGCTTCTGCAGCTCATCTAGAAGGGACCCACTCATAGAGTAGCTGCCTTCTGACCTGTTGAAACTGAGACAGTGCCTCAGTTTGTGAACCAAAGAGGCAGCCCTGATGATCTCCAAATTACCTTAGGGATGGTTCTTCCCCTGTCTTAAAGAATAGCACATAGATGTTTCTCATAATGTATTATTAGGGAATTTCAAATTAACAGTGAGATACCACAGTATACCTACTTGAATGGCCACAATCCAAAACACTGATACCACCAAATGCTGGTGAAGATGTGGAACAATGGAAATTCTCATTCATTGCTGGTGGGAATGTAAAGTGGTACAGCGAATATGTTCTCTCACTTGGGTTGTCTTTTTATTTTCTTGATGATTTCCTTTGCTGTGCAAAAACTGTTTAGTTTGATGTAGTCCAATTTGTTTATTTTTTTCTTTTGTTCTCTTGCCTGGGGAGATATGTATGATAAAATGTTGCTATGTGCAATGTCTGGGGTTTTGCTGCCTATGTTTTCTTCCAGGATTTTTATGATTTCAGGTCTAACCTTTAAGTATTTGATCTATTTTGAATTTACTCCTGTTTGTGATGTAAGAAGGTGGTCTAGTTTCATTTGTTTGTATGTATGTTTAATTTTCCCAACACCATTTATTGAATAAACTATCTTTAGCCCATTGTATGTGCTTGCTTCCTCTGTTGAATATTAATTGACTATAAAGGTAGGGGTTTATTTCCGGGCTCTCTATTTTGTTCCATTGATCTATGTGTCTGTTTTTATGCCAGTACCATGCTGTTTTGATATACATCTGATAAGGGGTTAATATCCAAAATTTATAAAGTACTTACAAAACTCAACACCAAAAAAACAAGCAACCCAGTTGAAAAATGGGCAAAAGACCTGATAGACATTTCTCCAAAGAGGACATACAGATGGCCAATAGACATATGAAAAGATGCTCAATATCACTAATCATCAGAGAAATGCAAATTAAAACCACAATGAGATACCATCTCACACCTGTCAGAATGGCATCATCAATAAATCAACAAACAAGTGCTGGAGAGGATGTGGAGAAAGGGGAGCCCTTCTGCACTGTTAGTGGGAATGCAGACTTGTGCAGCCACTGTGGAAAGCAGTATGGAGATACCTCAAAAAAATTAAAAATGGATCTGCCTTTTGACCCAGTGATTCCACTTCTGGGAATATAGCCAAAGGAATGCAAAACACTAATTGGAAAGAACATAAGCACTCCTGTGTTCACTACAACATTATTTAGTATTGCCAAGATATGGAAGCAGCCCAGGTGTCCATCAATAGAAGTGTGGATAAAACAACTATGGGACATTTACACAATGGAATACTACTTGGCTGTAAAAAAAAAAAAAAAAAAAAAAAAAAAAAGGAAATTTTTTACCCCTTGCAACAGTATGGATGGATGAACCTGTATGCAACAGTATGGAGAACATTATGCTAAATGAAATAATCCAGTCAGAGAAAGACAAAAATACTACTTGATTTCACTCATGTGGCATCTAATGAACAAACTGAAGTAACAAGCAAAACAGAGACAGACTTGTAGATGGAGAGCAGATAATAGCTAGTGGAGGGGTAAGAGATTAGGGGGTGGAGGGATTGAGCAAATAGGAAAAAAGACTCATGGACGTGGACAACAGTGTGGTGATTGCTGTGGGGGTGGGGGTGTAAGGGGACTAAGTGCTGATGGGAAAATACAATAAAGATTAAGTTTTAAAGTGGTACAGCCACTTTGGAAGACAGTTTAACAATTTCTTATAAAACTCAACATATTCTTACCATAGAATCTAGCAGTTACACTCCTTTTTATTCACCCAGATGAGTTGAAAATTTACATCCACACAAAAGCTCACACATGTGAGTTATAGCTGCTTTAATCCTGATTGCCAAAACTTGGAAACAATCACGATGTCCTTCAGTAAGTGAATGGATAAACTCTGGTACATTCAGCCAATGGGATGTTATTCAGCACTGAAACACAATGAGCTAACAAGCTATGAAAATAAATGGAAGAATTTTAAATTATGTATTAGTAAGTGAAAGAAGCCGATCTGAAAAGGCTTCCTACTGGATGATTTCAGTAATGCGAAATCCTGGAAAGGGAAAAACATGGAGAAAGTGAAAAGATCAGTGGTGGCCATGGGTTAGGGTTGGGAGTTAGGGAAAGTTGAATGGATGGAGCACAGAGGATTCTTAGGGCAATGAAACTTCTCTGTACAATACTATAATGGTGGTTATACATCATTTACATTTGTCCAACTCCATGGAACTTATAGTACCAAGAATGAACCCTAATGTAAACTATGGACTTTGGGTGATAATGATGTTAGTTCGTTGATTGTAACAAATGTACCACTCTGGTAAGGCATTTTGGTAGTGGAGGAGACTGCAAATGTAGGAGCACGTAGTTTATAGGATATCTCTATATGTTCCTTGGTAAGAATTATTAAAATTTTCACTTGAATTATAATTCTTAAATTATGTTACATACATAAAGTTGATTTATTATTGCCCTGTTAGCACACTTGCAATATTCTTGACTGATTAATTACATTTCAGCTTTTGATTACTTACATGCTTTGTGTATAGTCTTTTGTATTATTGGTGAAATTTTGTACAATTTCTTGTTTTGTCATGCAGCTTGATTGCCATCTTTTAGAAGCCGTGCATGTAATGTTTATTTCTTTTGTTACTGGTTACCACCAGCTTCTCCTGTTCTTATCTTTTCCCATTAGAGAGGGCTGCATAAAGCAGTTTTATGTTTGCAGCTAATTTAATACATTTTAACTACATAAAATCCTAAAAGGTAGATTGGAGAAAAGCAAAACTTAAACATTTATTGAACAGAATAAATAATTAAGCCAATTATACACAAAAGTAAATAACAGAATGAGGATGCTACTTTGCCAAAAGCATAAAAGCTAATAGAAAAAGCAAAAGCATGTTGTTTTAGTTCTATAAGCAAAAGGGGAAGATCAACAAAATTTATAGACTACCTCAGCCCCCATGGATACATGAAAAGTGCTCAGCTTTCTGTTTTTCTGTAATTTATCATCAGTGATCACTTAACTATAGCAAGTGCCTCTTGTAAAGGTGGTAGGAAGCAGAAATAGAATAGGGAAGGAAATGGCTGAGGAGCACTTTAAAAAGCTACTTGTATCAGATGATTTGCAAACCTGATGACAAACACCCTAGAATACCTAAGAACTGGCAGATGCTAGGCAAGCCCCTAGCCATTCTTTAACACTTTTGAGGTACAGTAGCCCCTGAAAACTGGTAAAAATGTAGCACCAACCTTTTAAAAAGGAAAAGGAGGTAATTTAGGTGATTTGAGAATTAGAAAAGTATTTAATTTATAATGATCTACAACAATACCAGATAATTCAGAAGCTGGATTTTGAATTATTCTAGACTTTGATTCTAGGTCAAAACCTATATTGCCCTTTCCTGTATATTGCTAAAAGTGGAATAGCTAGCAAATGGCTGTGTGAGAGATTTAGGTTTTTCTAGGGCAGGCTACTTTGATCTTTTGTTCTGTCTAAAGTAAGACTTTGTGTCTCAAAACACATAACTGAACAAAGCAATAATTGGTTGGAACTTTCCATCTATGCTGACAATCAGTTTTGGCCTGGGAGTATATATTAAATGATACATATTTCTATTGTTCTGTGCTAGTTACTGACAAGATGTGGAATGGTTCTGAACCATTAGGATTTTTTAATCTAAAAGGGCAGATATTTATAGATACAGAGCTCCGGTGGGGCAGGGTTAGGGGGCGGAAGGAGATTGAGTAAAAAAGAGAGGACTCGTGGACGTGGACACTAGTGTGGTGATTGCAGGGCAGGGGGACAAATGGTAATGGGAAAAAATACAATAAGTATAATTGGAGTTTAAAAAAATAAAAGAGCAGGTAACTACAAATAAACAACTGAAGTATGTAATAAGTAGATAAATTTGGTCCTATAGACATGTTTGATTTGGTTTTATACTGTTTTGAATTTGAGTCCCTTTAGATGACATGCATTTATGCTTTGCAATCATCCTGCCCATCACAATCATCTTGTCTGCCATACTCATTCATGTTACCTGCCTGGACCTGGAAGGCTTTTGGGTATTTGTATAAGGCACAACTCATATCCAAAGCCTACAACTCCTTTTTTTAATCACAGTAATATAATATAATGGAAAACTCTGGTGAAAAGTAGCCATTTCACTAGATTAATTTGAAGCATAAGCAAGCAAATTTTTTTTAATTTGATTGATTTTAGGGATGAAATATAAGAATAAATTAACTTTTCTTGGTTGTTACACTGATGTCTAAAATAGCTAAATAAAAAATCATAATGTCTTAAATTGATTCCTTTTTTTACCTAATTTTTTTTTTTGCATTGGTATAGTAGTTCCCACTTATTCTCAGTTTTGCTTTCTGTGGTTTCAGGTACTGTGGTCTGAAAAAATTAAATGAAAAATTCTAGAAAGAAATAATTTATAAATTTTAAACTGTGCAGTAAAATCTCCTTCCATCCCACTCTGTCCTGCCTGGGATGTGAACCATCCATTTGGCCAGCATCTCCCTAAGGTCTGTGCCACCTGCCCAGGAGTCACTTAGCAGCCCACTCAGTTATCAGATGACTGTCTGTCACAGTTATCACAGTGCTTATGTTCAAGTAATGCTTATTTTACTTCGTAATGGTCCAAAGCACAAGGGTAGATGATGCTGGCAGTTCAGATCCGCCAAAGAGAAGCCTTGAAGTTCTTCCTTTAAGTGAAAAGGTGTGTGTGTACACATGGGAAGAAAACATTGTATATGTAGCATTCGGTATTACAAGTTTCAGTCATCCACTGGGGGTGTTGGAAGAGGAAGAATCCCAGATAATGGGGGACTGCTGTTATCTCCATTTTTTTGCCTCCTTTCCTGGAAAATCTGGAGTTAGCTTTAATCTATTTGTTTCACTGCTCCTAATTACTAGGTTTTGATGTTTAGTCTTACCTCTTTTCCCCGCCTTTGCCTATAGTATTGGTTAATGAGTTTGGTGCTATGTGCTACTACCATTTAGAAATTCCTAGATTAAGATCATAGATTATCAGAGCCTCGTTTCTTGAATTAGAGCAGGGAGAAATTAGCTAGACAGTATATCTTAGTTCTTTTTTTTTTTTTTTTTTTAAGATTTTTATTTATTTATTTATTTTAGACAGAAAGGAAGGGAGGGAGAGAGAAAGGGAGAGAAACATCAATGTGTGGTTGCCTGTTGAGAACCCCACACTGGGGACCTGGCCCGCAACCCAGGCATGTGCCTTGACTGGGAATGGAACCTGCAACCCTTTGGTTCACAGGCCAGTGCTCAATCCACTGAGCCACATCAGCCAGGGCTATATCTTAGTTCTGATAGTCCCAACTTCATCCTCTGGTTGGGTTTTTAGGGCTCAGAAAAATGGCATAGAAGTATTCCCCTTGCTTCAAGGGAGTAATTTTAAATGTAGCCTTTTTTTCTAGAATGTTCAATAAAATGTTTCAAATAATATATTTGTATTAATCAGAGCTGTTAACAGAAAATTGACCAGAACTGGCAGAAAAACCAACTCAAACTGTCTTAAACAATAAAGGAAAATTATTATCTAGTGTGACAGGAAATTCCAAGATACAGCAAATTTCATATGAGGCTGAAGCTAGCTGCTCAAGATGTCACCAAGGACCCCAGAGTCCCTCCATCTTTCCACTCTGCTTTATGCAGTTTGGCCTCATCTTGAGACTACATGGTGGCCTGGCAGCTGTAGGCTCTCTCATCCTGGTGGCAGTGGCTGCCCCATCACAGTTCCAAACCTCATATTCTCATGCCCTATCACTAGAAGGAAGAGAGAGTCTGTGTCTCCACTAGCTGCTCTGGAACTCCCTGTGGATAAGAGAGTAGTGATTGCTATTTGACTTCAGGTCATCAGTATCCATCCTTGGAGCTGAATATAGGTTCACTTCTGTCAGACCAAAGAGAGATATGAATGGGGGCAGAGTAATTTTACAAAATGTTTGGAGTCTGTTCCAGGAAGGGTGAACGGATGATATACAGTAAATCATCGATGTTTACTAAAACGTTTAGCTGTTACTACATAGCTTTTATTCAAAACACACATGCTTATGGTCTAGGAAGTCTAGGGTGAAGTTTGTGCATGTGTGTGTTTTAAAAAGTTCTTCGGGTGGTTCTGTTGCACACCTGATACTGAGAACCACTGATACAGTTCTGCCTACAGGGGCACTGTTTCTTTTTAAACTAGCAAAGGAAGAATTTATTGCTTTGCTTATAAAGTGAATCTTTTAAAATTTAATTTAGGACTTAGTTGATATATTCCTGAGTTTCTAGTGAGGTCATAAAGATTGAGAGTATTTGGTTTTGACTGTAAAACTCTTCAGGAATTCCAAGCTAACTTCTTAATAGTCTCTAAATTATAGTTAGTAATCTTTTTTATTCTTAAAAAGATTTTATTTATTTATATTTAGAGAGAAGAGAAGAGAAGGAGAAAGGGGGAGAGAAACATCAGTATACGAGAGGAATATTGATTGGTTGCCTTTCACACACCCCCAACTGGGGACCTGGCCCACAACCCAGGCATGTACCCTGACTGGGAATTGAACTGGCAGCCTTTCGGTTCGCAGGCTGGCACTCAATCCACTGAACCACACCAGCCAGGGCAGTAATCCTTTTTAGAAATATATTAGCAAATAATTCAGTGTCTCCGTTTGCAAATAATTCAGTGTCTCCGTTTGCGAGTATAGGAAAAGTTAAAATAAGAACCTTTCCTGTCTTTCTTTACTTGCTCCTATTTCTTTAAAAGTAGAATGTAGTGAGTCACTTCATAAGGTTCATGCACGTATGTTTTCTCATGATTACATTTGTTGGGATTATAAAATAAGCAGAGTCCTTAGTCTTTACAAAGCCCTTTTAAATGTTGACTTTAAAACATGTTCCTGCTTAGAACTGTTGTCTGAACTGCTAGTGACTCACTTAGAGTTTCTTAGTTACTCCCATAGCCCGTGGGAAGCATGGATAAACTTTTAAAAATATGAAGAACCCCCACCCCCGAATTTCATTTAACATGTGAACAGTCATCTAAACTGGATGGTTTATGGGAAAAGTGGAACCTGCTCCTGTTGTCACCCAGAAAAGTAGTGGATTAATCAACATAGTTCTAGAGAATAACAAGAAGTATTTTTGTTTTTTATATATTTCCTTTATTTTTGCTTAGTTCCTTTATAGAAAATCTGTGGCTTTTGAATCACTTTATCCAGAAAGCATATGATTATAATGACTTCATATAACTGTAATGTGAATGATTTCATCATCATCTATAATTTTTCTTCCTTCGGGTAAATAGTGTTTTTTTCCCCATCACTTCAAAATTTAAAGATATTTGAAGTACTAATTTGTTAATAATTATTCATTCTGCCCAGACTTCTCCCCATCTTACCTTTTGGTTAATGTTTTAGTTGTCCCATATTGCTTTTAAAAATCCAGGAAACAGAGGACTCAAGGAACTTATATGTAAAACCCATGGGCATGAACTAAGGGGATGGAATGCTGGAGGGTTGGGGGGCAGGGCGGAGGAGGGATAAAGGGAAAAAATTGGGAAAACTGTAATAGCATAATCAATAAAAATACTTTAAAAATAAAAATCCAGGAAAATCTGAAATAACATTTTTATTTAATTTAACAAAATTCTGTGTAGTAAAAAGGGGAATTAAGAAGTATACCGTTGATTTTAAAAGTGGATGTAAATAAGGACCTTAAAAGAATAGTTATTTTTTAAATGGCTAAAATTTCACCAAGTAGTTTAATTCTGTGAGTTTGAAGGAGAGAACTCTCTTGATCCTACTGGCTTTTAAAATTTTGTTAGGCATCTCTTCTCCTTCCTGCCTACGTTAAAGGCATCCCAGAAAAACAAGAGAAATCATGTATAACAGCCCTAGTGCAGGTAAGGAGCGTAGTAGAGGATAGGAGCAAAGAAACTGCAAGTTTTCCTTGCCTGTGATAGAAGGGAGGTGGGTTGAGTATTAAGGGATGATTATTTGGTTCTGAGCTTCATGCCTCCCTTATCTGGCTGCCTTTTGGAGTTGCAGTCTGACTTCATTGCTATAGTGACCTGTATTCATCTGCTTATCTTCAGTAAACATAGTGAGACATGAAGTAGAGAGGACTGATGAATGCTGGGGCAAAATGCAAAGTGGTAAATAAACAGTTATATTTCTTTGACATTTTGGCATATAAGTGTTATCACCTTACAGCAAGCATGGAACATACATGCTTAAAGGCCTGAGCCGTCATGTAAGAAGTCCAGGTGCCCTGGAGCCACCATGCTGTGAGCAAGCCAAGCTGCATGGAGAGGCTACCTATTCCAGGTGCCAGATGTGTGAGTGAAGAAGCCTCCACATGATTCTCATGCCCAGCTGTTGAGTCTGATTCCCAGCCTTCAAGTTGTCCCAGCTGAGGTCCAGATATAACGGGGCAGAGTCACCCCACTGTTCCCTGTCTGCATTCCTAACCAGTGGAACTTGTGAGCATACTAAAATGCTTGTTATTTTAAGCCACTAAGATTTGAGGGTTAGTTTGTTACTCAACAGTGGTAACTGGAACAGCAAGTAACATAAACCTTTCTAGCCCACAGGATCTTTTTTCACTACACATTTACTGTACATGTAGTCAGTACTAATTTGTTAATAATTATTAATTCTGCCCAGACGGGTGTGGCTCAGAGGACTGAGTGCCAACCTGTGAACCAAAGGGTCACCGGTTTAATTCCCGGTTGGGGCACATGCCTGGGTTGTGGCCCAGATCCCTGGTAGAGGGTGCAAGAGAGGCAACCACACATTGATGTTTTTCTCCCTCTCTGTCTCCCTCGTTTCCCTTCTCTCTAAAAATAAATAAATAACATATTTTAAAAGATAATTATCCATTCCGTGATTATTTTATTTGTGGTACTTTTCTGTCCCAACTAGATTATAAACTTTTTCAAGACAGTAGTTATTTAAAAATATTTTATAGCACATACTCACCTACTGCCTACTTCGTTGTAAACACTGTTCTAGGTGCTGGAGACAAATCAGTGAACAAAAACAGATATAAACTTCCTGCCTTAATGGTACTTACATTTTAGTGGATGTTTTGTACCTATTACCTTACGCAGAGTGTTGAATTTATAGTGGCTCCTAAGTGATTGATAAACACTAATATTGAGCTTCTCAATCTTAAGATTTTTCTGAGGAGATTAGCATTGCATTAGAAATTTTAGTAGAGAAACTAACAAGTTGCTTATAAGTAACTTTAAGTTAGAACTCATTTTCTACTGCCATTGTTACTCCTTCATTACACTTGTTAATATTAACTTATCTTAAATTCCTGTTTTATCTAAAGTAGTGTTTACTCACTTCCGTAGTTGAGGAGAGACACTATTGGAAGTTTTTATTGTCTGTCATATTTGTGTTAGATCTCTAAGTGGGGAGAGAAGAAAAATCTTTCTTGAAATTCCTGTTCCAATCCTACTGTGAAGGCAGGCATGCAAATGGAAGGATGGTAGCAGTAGTTTGCTTTCTTCAACCCACTGTGGCAGTGAGTAGTAAGTAGTTAGACATTGTGAAGATTGGAGAGGGAGCCAAAAAAAGCATTGAAATGAGGAAATGATATACAGTGTTTTGATTGATTACGTTTACCTTCTCTTACACTTTTCTTTTGAAAATTTCTTAAGACACACAAACCAAAATACCTAAGTAAGCATTATTGATTATATTTTTAAAGTTACAACCCGAATGGCATATCCTCCACAAGGCTTTTTATCAAATAAGTAGTAATGATTTCCTCCTTTGTTTACTCAGGATGCTGCATTAACACCTTTAATGTAGCATCCCTCATGTTTGGTTATGTTGTGTCTCTCCCTGGACTGTGAGATCCTCGAGGGTGGGAGCTGTCTTATCATCTTAGTGTCTTTATAGTGCTCTTCTTCATAGACACGATATAAATTATATACTAATTTAGGTTGTGTTGAAATATAATATGCGACTAATCATGACACCTCAATACATTCTGTCATGTCTGAGTGAGAACCCACCACTATCATTTCTTCTTTTTGTGGTCTCTTAAGGTGGAAAATTTCAGTTATTGGTTTGAGGTGTTTCTTCTTTTATAATGTAGGCATGTATAGCTTTTGTCTAAGCACTTCTTTCTTGGCATCCCATAAGTTTTGATGTTGTGTTTTTGTTCATTTATCTCAGAACATTTTCTAATTTCTATCATGAGTTCTTCTTTGACCCATTGGTTATTTATGGGAGTCTATTGTTTAATTTCTACATATTTGTGAATTTTCCAAATGTCTTTCTGTTACTAATTTCTAATTTAATTCCATTGTGATTAGAGAATATACTTTGTTTAATTTCAGTCTTTTAAAAGCTTGTTTTGAGGCCTCCTGTGCTCTATTCTGGATAGTGTCTCATGTTCACTTAAGAATAATGCATGATCTCCTGTTGATGAGAAGGGTGTTCTGTAGAAGTCTGTTAGGTTTAGTTGGTTTATATTGTTGATCAGATCTTTGCCTACTCAAATCTATTTTTGAATCCCTGTAGTGATTTTTTTCATTTTATTTATTGTAGTTTTCAACTGTAGGATTTCTATTTTTTTACATAATTTCTCTTTATTTTATATTATGTATTTTGTGAGACATTGTTTTTGCATTTTAGTTCCTTAGATGTGGTTTTCTTTAGTTCTTTGTACCTATTTTAAATAGCTGATTTAAAGTCTTTGTCATATAAGTCTGATGTTTATGCTTCTTTAGGGAAAATTTCTATAGATTGCTTATTTTTCTATGTATAGGTGGTACTTTCTTGTTTCTTTGTGTTATAAATTTGTTGAAAACTGGACATTTAAAATTATATAATGTGGCAACTTGGAAAATCACTTTCTCTTCTCTCTCTGAGAATTAATGTTTTTTTTCCTGGTGGTTTTGTAGCTTTTTAAAAGTTAACTGTGTAAAGTGGCCACAGAAGTCTCTGCTTGTTTAGCTTAGTGGCCAGCTAATGATTGGACACAATTATTAAAAATTCCTTAAAAGTTTGGGACCAATAAGTCCCCCAGGGTTTGCTGAAGGACTGTGTATTGGGGCATGCTTCAGCTCAGGCATTTGACAACTCTGCTTTAGCCTTCACTTCCTGCTTGCAAATTGCATCATGGTCAGCCATAGATGAGAGCTTAGAGCCTTCTCAGGTCTTTCCTGAGCATGTACACAGCCCTACATAACCTACTACATATACATTATCTTCAAGATTCCCAGGAATATGTCAGAAGTTTTCAAAGCCATTTACTGACATCTCATTCCTTAGATTTTCCTTTTGAGCTTTTTGGTTAGCCTATTGTGTGCCCTGTTACCCACTGCTTAAGGCATTTGTGATGTGAAACAGTTGCTTGTGATTGTTGTCCACCATTGTCCCCAGGGACTAGGCTTTCTGCACTGGACAAGCCCCACTTTAGGTCATATAAAAACATCCCTTAAAGTAGGGTCTTCCAGGGAACCACCAGATAGATCAAATAATGGTAATTCTTTGGGGGTATGGCTTTGAAGGAGGTCCAAGCCATTCAGCCCCCTTCGATGGCGGACAGGCTGCTGGTTTACACCACAGCTGGGGCATGTTGATTTTCAAGGGTACTGCAGAGCTGGAGCAGAGGAGGGAGAATAGAAATAGGGTATATTAAAATGCCACAAAGCTTGCTTTCTTACCAAGATTCAGCTATTTTTTAAAAAAATAAGTGCCGTCTGGATTGCTACAAGTTTTCAGTTAACATCCAGCATTCTGGAATAGTTGACTTTGACAAGTTTTGTTAGTTTTCTTGTTGCTTTTATGGAGGAGACAGTGTTTAGAGATCCTTACTCTGCTATTTTTGCATCCTTTCCTTTATTTCTTTTTTCCTCCTCTGAGAAGTTAACTATTTTTTTTTTTTTTTTTTGCCTCTTCAACTCAAAACACCAATAACTATTGTGTATCTGCTGTGATAGTCCAGCTTAATTTCTCTCAGTGGATTGGGGTGGTCTTCTGCCTTCTTCACAACTTCTGTTTGTCTGCTTCTTTTTCTCTTAAAATTCTTTTTAGACCTGTGAGAACAATTCAGAGTTAATAAGTCATAATTATCTTACCACATAAAGACAAAAAAGGTTATAGTAAGGTTGCCAAAAACGTAGAGTACTGCCAGCCAAAAAGGCAGTCTTTTTGGACTTTAAATAAATGGCTAAAATATTAGACCAAAGAAAAATATAAAGCAAAATTTAGAATTTTAAGAAAACTTGTTTTATTATCTGCTTTTGTAACTGTTCCTTATTGTTTGTTATTTTGCCCTCTTTTAGGATGCCCGACATGCGGCAGAAGGAGAGATATATACCAAACTTAATCAAAAAATTGATGAATTTGTTCAGCTTGCTGATTATGATTGGACAATGTCTGAGCCAGATGGAAGAGCTAGTGGTTATTTAATGGATCTTATTAATTTTTTGAGAAGCATCTTTCAAGTGTTTACTCATTTGCCTGTAAGTATACATTTTTTTCAAAAACTTACAATTTTGCTTCCTAAAGTATATTTTAGAATTCAATTTTAATTTGAGGTTTACTTGTTTAAACCAACTTCCTAGCTTGAATATATTTCCTCTTCCATTATTATAAATGAATTTGTGAAGAATCCTAACTTACGTGATTGTTTGAAGTTTTGTTTTTGTTTTTTTAAATTTTTAACTGAAATACCTACAGTCCATTTCCCATGAAAACCAAAATAAAACCCTGAAATTGACAGTGTAGACTTAAATAGGAATAAACTGTAATAGGAGTAGTTTTTATAAAAGTCAATATGGCTTTTCTAGTTAGAAAAGACCAAGAAATTATTGGATACTTTCAGGACAGAGATTAAAATAAAACAGGAGCATTGTTCTATCTTGACATATAGTCATAGTGTATCTATATCTTGAGCACTCTGTTGATGAAACATTACCCCCAGAAAATGTACAGGGGGACATTTGAATGTGAATAAGCTGAAACATTGGCTTCTTCAGAAAAGGAATGCAAAGACCAAAGAGATTGTGGTGGAATGAACATGCTCTCTTTAAGTATATTCAGAAATAATAGAACTGCTGTGAAAATGTGAATGGAGTAGTCTTTATACAAATAAAATAGAAAAAAGTTATTGACCTTTTCATCTCGTGTTAAGATATATCTGAACACAAAAATAAAACATGTAATTTGAAGCCTACCTAACTGCTTCCAACCATCTCCTTTTTTTCAAATTTTTTTAATTTTTTTAAATATATTTTATTGATTATGCTATTACAGTTGTCTCGTTTCTCCCCCATCATTCCCCCCACCCTGCACACCCTCTCCCACCCACATTCCCCCCTTTAGTTCATGTCCTTGTGTCATAAGTTCTTTAGCTTCTACATTTCCCATACTATTCTTACCCTGCCCCTGTCTATTTTCTACCCACTATCTATGCTACTCATTCTCTGTACCTTCCCCCCCCTTCCTCCCACGCCCCTGTTGCTAACCCTCCATATGATCTCCATTTCTGTGGTTCTGTTCCTGTTCTACCTGTTTGCTTAGTTTGCTTTTGTTTGAGGTGTGGTTCTTAATAGCTGTGAGTTTGCTGTCTTTTCATTGTCATATTTTTTATCTTCTTTTTCTTAGATAAGTCCCTTTAACATTTCATATAATAAGGGCTTGGTGATGATGAACTCCTTGAACTTATCTGAGAAGCACTTTATCTGTCCTTCCATTCTAAATGACAGCTTTGCTGGAAAGAGCAATTTTGCATGTAGGTCCCTGCTTTTCAAGATTTCAAATATTTCTTTCCAGCCCCTTCTTGCCTGGAAGGTCTCTTTTGAGAAATCAGCTGACAGTCTGATGGGAACTCCTTTGTAGGTGACTGTCCCCTTCTCCCTTGCTGCTTCTAGAATTCTCTGCTTCATTTTAATCTTGGCTAATGTAATTACAATGTGCTTTGATGTGTTCCTCCTTGGGTCCAACTTCTTTGGGACTCTCTGAGCTTCCTGGACATCCTGGTAGTCTATTTCCTTTGCCAGCTTGGGGAAGTTCTCCTTTATTATTTGTTCAAATAAGTTTTCTACTTGTTGCTCTTCTTCTCCTTCTGGGACCTCTATAATTCAGATGTTGGGACGTTTAACGATGTCCTGGAAGTTCCTAAGCCTCTCATTTTTTTGAATTCTTGTTTCTTCCTCGTTTTCTGTTTGGTTGTTAATTTCTTCCTTCTGGTCCACTCCATTGATTTGAGTCCCAGTTTTCCTTCCATCTCTAACGGTTCCCCATGCGTCTTCCTTCATTTCACGTATTGTAGCCTGCATTTTTTCATCTAATTTGTGAGCAAAATCAACCAATTCTGTGAGCATTTTGATGACCAGTGCTTTGAACTGTGCATCTGATAGGTTGGCTATCTCTTCGTTGCTTAGAGGAATTGACTTTGGGGTTTTTATTTTTTCTCCGGTTTGAGCCATTTTTGGTGGGGTTTTTTTGTTGTTGTTGTTTTATTTTGGTTTTAGTCTGGTCGCGGCTATTACATATGAGGGGTGGAGCCTTAGGTGTTCCTCAGGGCGGGGCAGCACAGTCGCTGGGTTGTGACGCTATATGTGGGGGCGGGGTCCAAGAGGTAACAATGGCGCCTGTTCCGCTCTCTCCTGGACTCCGGTCCCTTACGCTGCTTCCCCTTCGCCTGGATTATCTGCGCACGGGCGCATGCGGTTACGCAGTGAGGGGTGGAGCCTCTGGCGCTCCCCAGTGTGGGGCAGCCCAGTCGCTGGGTTGTGACGCTGTATGTGGGGGCGGGGTCTGAGAGGGAACAATGGCGCCCGCTCCGCTCTCTCCTGGATTCAGTCCCTTCCGCCACTTTCCCTCTGCCTGGACCGTCTGCATGTGCGAATGTGGGACCACCTGGTCAGTCAGCCAGTCACCTTGTGCGGCCTCACTGGGTCTGCACAGTTGCCCCCCTGTGCCCGGGGACCGCCAGCTGCCGCCTGGGTGCCCGAGGACCGCCAGCCGCCGCCCGTGCACCTGGGAACCGCAAGCCGCTGCTACATGCGTTCCTGGGTCCGCACCTCCACTTTTTCCTACCGCGACTCTGCCCCTCTTACCAGTCTGGATGAATGGTTGTTGGACTTCTGTACAGTTCAATTTTCTATAAGTTCTGGTTGTTTTCTTGTTTCTAAATATTTGTTGTCCTTAATTTTGGTTGTGAGAGGAGGCACAGTGTGTCCGCCTATGCCTCCATCTTGGCCGGAAGTCTCCCATCTCCTTTTTTTAAAATGAAAAATAAAGATTATTTTCATCATCTTTTACTCTTTCCCTATCAGGAGTTGCTCCAGGGGCTGGTTAGAATAGTTTAAGGAGGGTGTTACTGAACAAATAAAGAGAAGAATATCTTAAAAAAGGTTATAATGGTGGATCTGTGCCAAAGAACTTTGAGAAGCTTACCCAGGGATGTTATTATATTCCTAACTGCTGTCCTTGAGTTACAAAGGGGAATATTTATATATATTTAATTTTTATACCAACTAATTTCTGAAAAGTACTCCTCATATAGTATGCATTAAATAACTATTGAATTAATTTGACTTCATGGTGTCAGCATAATTCTTCCTGCTTCTATCCAAAAGCAATCCCCAGGAATAAACATATGCTCATGTATGCACATCTCCACAAATGTACACACATCATGTTTTCATGTTGTAATACCTGGCTCATAGGCTGGCATGAGGTGATAGGTAGGAATTTTGTGCATGACCATGGTAGGCTTAGGAGAGATTATATATTAGAAACATTTGGGGTAAATGCCTCACCTCAGGAGGCTGACATCTGGAGAGAAATCCTATTTTCTCATAGGACATATTCTGGCGATGTTGAGAGAGACACACTCCTTGCCTAACTACAGTACTCATCTGATATTTTGTATAGTTTTTTTTAAAATATATTTTATTGATTATGCTATTACAGTTGTCCCATTTCTCCCCCATCATTCCCCTCCACCCTGCACTGATATTTTGTATAGTTTTAGATGAGTCTTCATATGTCATTTTGAATTTTTATGACACCTAACATGGGTTTTTCTGAAAAGGAAATAAATTTTTATACAATACAATCAAATTCAACAATAAATATAGGGCATGACCAAGTAAAAGGTATAGTTCACAGTTAAGAAAAGAGAAAATGGTTAACTATTAGCATAATTCTTGAGCAAAAATACTAAATTATTGACTACAGTAAACTTTAGCAAAAGTTGGTAATTATATTAAGGCTTAGTGTATTCATTCTCTGAAACCCTGAAGTTATATAAAATATTCCATTAGATTATTTGCTTTCCAACAAAGAACAGAGGCAATATTATTAGTATTATTTAGAAAAATAGTATTATTTTTCTAAGCAACATATGGTATTATATAAACTACTATTTTTATTTAAATGTTTTAAGCTAAAAATGATTCATTCATTCATTTTAGTTTCCCTTTGACACAAATAGAGACAAAGTGGCCAGTTCTAGACTCCTTCAAACCTCAAAGAAGCCTTGAAAGATATTTATTTATGACATTCAGTCCCAAGTCATCAACCTTAAGCAGAACCAGCTGTCCCACTTACAGACATGAGGAGTTAAAATATTGGGGCTAGTTTTAGCCCCGTGCACACTGTCCCTGGTTTTGGTAATAATCAGGGAACAATGCCGTGAGTTAGAGTCAGCAGGAGCTGTGAAGCCAAGAGCCACTTTTTCAAATAGTTTAAGTATTAGTAGTTCTTAAACTGTATGGTAAAGGTGTTTCTCTCATGCCCCCCAACCCTAAAAAGTACCTAACACAGAACACTTTTAGTTTAAAATCTCTACTCTTAGCTTTACTGCATATTTAGTTTTTTGTTAGTCCCTATTATTGTTGCAAAAGCATATTTTCTCGATCAGAGATAGTCATGATGTGGCTGGCTGCCCAGTGAAAGTTCCATTAGTTCCAAGAAAGTTATAATCCACCCAGTAGAATTTTGTTCTCTGTCACAGTATATGAGAACAGTAGAAATTAGTGGGTAATGATAGTTTTGGCAGATCCCAAGGAAAGAACTTCATCATTTTCACTTTTCAAGTACACTGTGGTCGCAGTAGAAATCTGTAGGATTTGGAAGATCACTGCTATTTTCACTTTAAATACCTCTATTGATGAGTGAGAGAATTGGTGTATCATTTACTTCTCTCACTTGTTTCTCTAAGAGTCAGCCAGTGCAAGCCTATGCAGGGGATGGAAAAACGAAGAGCTCTTCACTTCCATTTTAGTTTGCCTATTCATCTGCATTTCCCCACGCTCTAGCAGAGAAGCCAGGCTCTCTGCTGGCCACAGGAATTAGCAGCAAACTAAATAGGCAGTATTTATAATAATCACAGGTATTTCACCATTACCCAAAATATTAAGTTGTGTCGCTAAATATATTATCTGCTTCAATTCCTTCCATGCTGTCGCAAAGGGTAGGAGCTCCTTCTTTCTTTCTGCTGCATAGAATTCCATTGTGTAAATGTACCACAGTTTTTTGATCCATTCATTAACTGATGGGCACCTAGGTTGCTTCCAGCACTTGGCTATTGTAAATTGTGCTGCTATGAACATAGGGGTGCATAGATTCTTTTGGATTGGTGTTTCAGGATTCTTAGGATATAATCCAAGCAGTGGAATTGCTGGGTCAAAAGGTATGTCCATTTTTAGTTTTCTTAGAAAATTCCATACTGTTTTCCATAGTGGTTGTACCAATCTGCAATCCCACCAACAGTGCACTAGGGTCCCCTTTTCTCCACAACCTCTCCAACACTTGCTGTTTGTTGCTTTGTTTATGACGGCCATTCTGACTGGTGTCAAGTGGTATCTCACAATGGAATTCTATGCAGCAGAAAGAAAGAAGGAGCTCCTACCCTTTGCGACAGCATGGAAGGAATTGGAGAGTATCATGCTAAGCGAAATAAGCCAGGCAGTGAAAGACAAATACCATATGATCTCACCTTTAACAGGAAGCTAATCAACAAAACAAACAAACAAGCATAATATAAACAAAGACACTGAATTTGAGAACAGTCTGACAGTGTCCAGAGTGGGAGGGGAGGGAATTTCGGGGGAAAAGGGGAACGGTTTAGAGCAACAAGTATAAAGGACTCATGGACAAAAACTATGGGGGGTGGAAATGGGAGGAAGGTGGGGAGGGCTGGGGTGGTGGGCTGGGGCGGGGTAAAAGACAGAAAACTGTACAATATCAACAATTAAAAAAATACTGATTAAAAAAATAAAAAATAAATTAATTAATTAATTTTAAAAAATTGAAAAAAAAAATATTATCTGCTTCAAGGAACTTGTCTTTTCATGACTCAATTAGAGCCGAACACATTTATCTTTTATTGTTCTTGGGGGCCAGAGTATGAAGTAAGGAGCTCATAAGAAGTGCTCTAGACTTAGAAAGACCTATGTATAAACCTTAGATTTGTAATTTACTGACTGTGATCCTGGCAAGTTGCTTAACCTTTCTGAGCCTCTTACCTTCTGCAAAATGGGCAAAATCCATTTCCCCAGAGGATGAATTAAAATAGTGTGTAAAGAAGTTGCCTGGCAGGGTGCTTGGCTTAAAGTAGATACGATTAACAAATGTTTTGTCTTCTCCCTTCTTCCTCTGTTATTGTTTAGGGTTCTTTAGAGTATTAGTTTCATTTTAATGTATTTTAATTTTATCTTGTATTTATACATATATTTTAACTCTTTTTAGCTGTGGATTCTGTACTTTTGCATTAAACAACCATTTAAAAAATTATGGTGAAAGAATCACTATAAAGCATATTTATTTCAAATTATTATAGCTTGAGTACAGTACTTTCAGTGGCTAAGGGTCGGTGCTGTTTTAGCTAATGCCATTGAAGTCTGATTAGCATATGAAATAAATATTATTTTATCCCTCTATTAGCACTCTAGGAATCAGCAGTTTTTACTACTTCAAATAGGTAAACGGCCCTTTTTGTTTCTATTAATTTTTTCCCTGACAGAAAATACAGTTAAGTATAGGAGAAAATAAAAATTATTTATTATTTGTCAAAGGATTACTGCTGCTAACATTTTGGCATATATTCTACAAGTCATCTTTCTATGCATTTATGACACTTATTTTAAACGTAATCAATAAGCAAGCTTCAGGGGTTTTTTAAAATAAGATTTTAGCCCTGGCTGGTGTAGCTCAGTGGATTTAGCGTGAGCCTGTGAACCAAAGGATCATGGTTCGATTCCCAGTCAGGGTACATGCCTGGGTTGCAGGCCAGTTCCCAGGAGGGGAAGATGAGAGGCAACCACACATTGATATTTCTCTCCCTCTCCCTCTCCCCCTCTCTCCTTCCCTTCCCCTCTAAAGATAAATAAATAAATTTTATAAAAAAAACTTAAAAAAATAAGATTTTATATTAGCTAAACAATTTAAAATTAGAATTTAAAACAGCATTAAATATTCATTTACCACTTCATGTATACAAATAGAAGAAATTGTTGAGCAGCTCAAATATAACTAATTAGTCTTTATGACTGCCCAATGGAATTCAGTAACATTCCACTGTGAATGTACTCCTAAAGTCCTAGCACTGGTTTGCTTCTGGAAAGAACAAGTAACATTTCATTCCTTCATAAATGCTAATCATGTGTTTCATTCGATAAAGATATTTTGTTGATTTATAACCACTGAGGGGTGTATGAAAATGGTAACAAATTTTTAATTTCTTTTTTTAATTGTTGTTCAAGTATAGTTTTCTGCCTTTTCCCCATCCCTTCCCACCCCCAGCCCTCCCCACCTCCCTTCCCTGTTTCCACCCCCCTTGTTATTGCCCATGTGTCCTTTATAATTGTTCTCCCAAACCCTTTATCCATTTCCCCCATTATCCCCTCCCCTCTTCACATATTATTTATTTTATGTGAAGAAATAATACTTCACATATTATTTATTTGCTAAAGGGACCCATTTTATCTAAATGTTTATTACTAACAAGTGGTGGTCATTTTTATAGTAGGAATAATAGAAGATCTTTAATGATTAGTGTGCTCATGTTTCTTCCTTTCTAGAAACTCACTATTGTTTTATCTTTAGCCATAAAATAGTTTTCTGTGCTTTTATTTGCTACAACTCTAGATGTATTAAATTAATCTTTCTGTTTGAATTTTAAACACCAAAGCTGTTTTATTCCCCAGAAAGATATTTTTCTTTCTTTTTTTTCAGATATGCTTAACTTTTGATTTTTTGCATTAATAGAAGTGGTGATGAACAATTTAAAAAGATATTAGGAATAATGAGGTTATCTTTAGCAGGTGGTTCTATAATATGATTGGGTATTTTTCAAGAAAATCATTTTTTGCTTAAAAGTATATCTCACTTTACAGAATAAATTCCTGAAAAGCTGTTAAGAGAAAGAACATCTGTTAATAGGGTCATTCCTCCAATACCTTTGACTCTAAGATTAGAGATGCTTCCGGCTGAGAGACAATGGCCTCAGAACTGTGCTGGGAAATACGTATTGGGAAAACCCGTGGTGCAGACCTCTTCCCAGCTGGGCGTTCAGTGGCATCGTGTTTGTAGCCATAGCAGGAGTAGTTAGACCATGGAAATGAGCAAATCTTACAAATCAAGGCTTTTTTCCCAGATTGTTGTTAAACATTTATTACACAGTTCTAAACATAGCCAGCTTTTAAAATCCCATTGTTAAAGAAAAATTATTTACTTTTTATTAACTCAAAAAATCAGTATATGCTCAATAATAAAGTTAAAATACTATAGAAGAAACTACTTTCAAGACAGAAATATACCCTAAATATTTTTTTTTTAAGATTTTTATTTATTTATCTTTAGAGGGGAAGGGTAGGAGAGGGGGAGAGGGAGAGAAATATCAATGTACGGTTGCCTCTTGTGTGTCCCATGCTGGGAACTGGCCTGCAACCCAGGCATGTGCCCTGACTGGGAATCGAACCGCGATCCTTTGCTTCGCAGGCCCGTGCTCAATCCACTGAGCTACACCAGCCAGGGCCCAACCCTAAATATTATCTTTGAACTCTGTATCTATTTCCCCACTGATTTATTTCTCTTTTAAGTTATTTCCCTTTTTAGGTGTTTCCTTTTAGGGTATTTTTCCTGGGCTTAATTGTTTGCTTTGGCTATTAGCGTTTTATTTGATGAGCTAATTTAGTATCCTTTATAAAGAAAGTCTTTATGCTTTGGACCATAGTCTCTTTCCCTACTGGATGTATCTGGTACCACTGGAATTTCAATCTGCATTTTTTAATTCCATGTACGTACGTAGTACATGTACATAATAATAAGTCAAGTTGTCCAGAAGAGTTGGGGCTGGAAAATAGCCACTCTTCTTGCCCTTGCCCCACCCCCAGTTCTGTTCTCTCAGACTACCATTTTTCACCCTGTTTTGTTTTTTTTTAAATTTCTGCTGGTGGGTATCTTAATTAAAAACATAGAGGATATCTAGTGATTCCATGCTATGAAGGATAAGGCACATGTAGCAATCTTTCCTTCCCCTTTTTTCTCCTATTGATTGTAACATTACGCTCTATTTCTTCTATTTATTGCTTTTTTATGTATTATAAAATATATATATTCCTGTTTTTTGTTCCTTTCACTTTAGTCAGTATCTTAGTTCTCTTCTGTTTAAGATAAAGGTACTAGCCGCTGCTCCCCCGCCTCCCGAGGCGTGTCCTGGAGAGCTTCTCCTGACCACCTCTTCTTACCCTGGACCGCACGGGTGGACATCTAGCCCAGTCCATGACCCCGTATGACTCATGACCCAGTGCAAATGGGTTTTTTTTGTTGTTTGTTTGTTTGTTTTTTACTCTGGGCCTGGTTTTGCTCTTCTGAATTGCCTTAGCTTTTACCTTTTTATTTGTCTTCATCATATTTTGCTTTTTACCATGGTTATTCTTCCTTTCCACTTTGAATTATGAGCTCTTGAAGGCCAGAATAAGAACTCATAAATATTTTCTGAATGTATAGATATTGAAAATTCTTCTTATCCTAAAAATATCTCACCTAGCATTTGATATTTAAATGTACCCTGCCTATCTCTTCTCCTTTCTGTTCTTATTGCTATTATCAAAGTTCCAGTTTTGATTATTGTAATTGTCTTCTAAGTGGTTTCTTCCAGTAGTCTCTCCTTAGTTCAGTCCATCCTACATACCAGTGACATATTACTCTTTCTAAGGCACATCCTAATCTTATTTCCCTATTCAAAAACTTCAGGGTGTCTTGCTTATCTACTGAACTAAGTAAAAATTCTGAAGACTAACAAAATATGAACAGTCAAAGCCCATTATTGGAAATAGAATTTATATTTTTCTGAATCTTTTTTTAATGTACGAAAACAGCTAAATGATTTTCACTGCTAGAAGTTAATTGCAAAAAAAAAATCTTGCTTTTTAGTTGACAATAAATGTACTTGAATCTTACAACTTTAATCCTTTTAGATGTTTACAAAGTTGATGTCTATTAGGTAAATGCTATGACAAATCTTGATGCAAAATTAAATTTCATAAGTTGTAAGATTTCTGTGTGTATATATAGCATAGCATACTTAAATATTCCCCTCCTGTCAAAGGTTGTAGAAAACAGTATTTTGAATTGCTCTTAATCGGGGCATAGTTGGAAGAAGTAATAATAGGTGGCTTTTAGAAGGAAACAGCATGAGTGTTTCAGTAGGAAGGCAATAGATTAGGAAAGAACTATGACACCTGACCTGTAAGTAACAGATCAGGGACGTATAAATGGAAATAATTAAAATGGCCTCTTCTGAGCCTATAGACTAAATAGATGTATATGTATAGTACTCATGTACATACATCTATATACACTTAACAAATACCCTATAACAGCTATAAATGAAATAGACAAGATCATTGGTGCAGGCTTCATGAGCAAAGTACCATCTTGCACAGGAAGATTCAGTACTAAAAACAAATGAAAATGCACCATCTGGAAGTACTGCCAGATGGCGACAGAGAATTCATGTTTAGAAAGTTATTTGAGGTTTTGCAGATAGGAATGGTAAAGTTCTAGCAATGAAAATAGTATCTTCCCTTTAACCTGGGTTCCACAATAGAAAGAAAAAAATGAAGAAACTTATTTTTTCCCAAGTTAAGTAGACAAAAGTTGAAATGATAAGAGGAAAAGGGGCTAAAATGTGTGGATAAGAGATTGTTTGAATTGGGATTATGTTTTTTTAAATAATTTTCTAAAGATTTTATTTATTTATTTTTAGAGAGAGAGGAAGGGAGGGAAAAAGAGAGGGAGAAAAACATCCATTGGTTGCCTCTCACATGCCCCCAGCCAGGGACCTGGCCTGCAACCCAGGCATGTGCCCTGACTGGGAATCGAACCAGTGACCTTTCAGTTTGCAAGCTAACACTCAGTCTACTGAGCCATACCAGCCAGGGCTGAATTGGGATTATGTTTTATTGTGAGCAAATAAAGAGCAAAAAGGAGTTCAGATCCCCTGAGGAGAAAGGAGGCAGAAGGAAAAGATTTTGGTGTCAGAAATTTCCTGTGCAAACCACAATCTGGTGATGCCCAAGAACCTCTGTTTTTCTTTTTCTTCCTTTGTCTAGTGCAAACAGGAATGGAAAAGGGGAAGGAGAGAGCTGATGGGAGAGGTGGAAAAGCCTTGGTGAATTCATATTTACAGGTAGTTTGCAGGTCAGGTGGAGATAACAAAATGTAACAGCCCAAGATGCCGATACATACTTATAAAACGAAAACTTACATAAGGTACTATAATACAAAAAGTAAAGAGATTAGACTTTGTAAAGTCTCACCAAAGGAGCAGGTTTAAACGAATATTACATATATGGGAGGAATTCAGAAGATGGGCAGCAGCATTTTAATCACTTTCTTTTTTTCATTCAGGAGGCTTTAGGCATTGTAGGAAATCTGTCACATTTTCAGTCTTTCTACCTCTTGTGGAAATCAGTGTGGTAGATGGTAACATGGAGCTAAATTCTTTTTAGGCAAAAGGGGAGCATCTTGTAGAGGCTGTAAGATCTTATTCTTTACTCTCAGAGTATTGTTGAGTGTCATTTACAAGGTTGTCTCTAGAAAAAAATAGTAAGGCAATAACTTCATTTGATCTCTCCCTCCCATTGTGTATGGGTTTTGTTTTGTTTTAATATAAATCCTCCCTTCCCTTGAAATGTTTCCCTTATTCTTTTAAAATCCAATCCCAGGTCCTCCCTCAACCGAAAGTAACTCTAATCATATCTACCCCAATCCCATTTTCATAATCTAGAATTTAGCCCAGTGAAATTACCTGCTCAGAAAACTCTTGACATTCTGCATGAGTATACTCAAAAACTTTGAGAATTCCCAAATTTGAGAATATTGCTATGTCATATAATTTCTTTTAGAAAATTCTATAAAATATTATTGAAAACTATAGACCTTAACAAGAGTTACTTTATTCATGTCAACTAACAAAAGATAGCCAAGCCACACTGAGATGGGGAGGTTGGGACTTTGCATTCAGTCTGAGCAATTCTCCTCCCCCACCGCCCCCACACCCATGTCACAGGGCATGTTAATCAAACGTGTGCCTCTCACCAGTGAAGCCCTACTGGACTCTAGAGTCATTCTTAAAAGACTGAAACCTAAATATAAATTCTTGAATGATGAAGGCCTACTCTGTGCTATGTTTACATATATGGCTATGTTTTTAATAATATATCAGCCACCAGCCTATATATATTAAGGTAGTCGGTTGGTTAACATTTGTCCATTTTACTAATGATCATGTGGAAACCACCTGTATTATCTAACTTGGCAACTTCTTTGCAAATTGTAAGCCATACTGTGGTTGTGAAGCAGTACATTTTGATGATTATATAGCCTCGATAACTCTGAGCTGGATTCTTATGTAAAGAAATGAGGGTGATTGTACTACCGCGAAGCTGTTGCTTTAATAACACTTCCTGGGATGCTTTGGGGTTTTTTATCTTAATTCTGTGGCTTGGCAATCACCACACAGAAAATTATAGCTCATCTTTAACTTCCCTCACTTTTGTTATATCTCCCAAGTGAGACAAGTTATAGGGGCTTAATATTTGTAACAATTCCCTATTTAAACATACTCCTGACTGCCCAATTTGCTGTTATCAAGTAGATTTAAAAGTTAGGAATAATTCCTGTCAGCACAAGCAGCACAGACTAGCTTCTGCTTTTCCTGCTGCTCTGGGCAAAAGTGCATACAGCTTTCTCCGTTTTATCTGGATTTCTGATGTTATCAGTAGCTTGGAAGCAGAGGCATTTCTTCAAAACCTTGACCTCTTCTAAACTTGTACTGCTCTGCTTCTCCCTGCATTATCTTTCTGCCCGTTAAAATTAGTTTGATGATATCATGGGTCTGCCGTGACAGCAATGATACTTGAAGAAAGCTAAAAATCTGGACATTACATGTCATCTAAGGCCACGTTTAAAAGATTGCTTTAAAAAAGAAAAAGGCCACCAAAGTTTGGTGAGTCCTTTGGTTGGGATAAGGAAGTTTTGAGTGAAATCGTAATGTGCCATATAGATGTCTTAAAGTTTTTCCAGGTTGGGGAATTTTTTTTCTAACTTTGAGGTGATTGCATTCTATTTAATCTGTGTGTGTGTGCGCGCCACAAGAGGAAGCATTTATGTTACTGTCTCATATCCTTATGATTAGGGATTGTTAGGTGGAGAACAGCCTAAGAAGGGAGAATGGGAATTCATAATTGCAGGGATTGTGATCAACTGATGTGGTACCCAGTTATTTTTGGGCTACAGCTACTTACATAAGGACAGAAAGAGAATATGAGAGGAATATAGAAGTGCAAAAGAAGTATTTTGGAGAATGTTGGGGGTGTTAGAGTATATTTTGATAGGCCTATGAATGTTTTTGGCATAATCTCAAAAATCTGTCTTCAAGATGGTGTTAAAGTTATTACTAAAACTCACTAAAGGAATTCATCTTGATATTTAAACCTTATAACTCATCCATTCCCTATTATTGGGAATCTGAGACATTTCAGTACCATAGACTATTCAGCCAGAAAATAGATTCAACTCTATCTTATTAGATACAGGGAACTTTATGAATTTTTTAAATCATCTTGGGGAAATTTTCATGTTTTATACTAGTATTTTAGGTATGTTTTATTCCTGATTTAATAACATTCTTTCCATTAGAGTGAGATGTGTTTTAGTATAGTAAAACTGTAGATTAGTGGTTCTTATATAAAATAGAAGTAAGAATAATAGATTTCTTACATTAAAATGTCTACTTTTTAACTAAGCGTATTTTTTTATATTTCAATTGAGAAGTTATTTCTCATTTTAGTGTTTATTTCATATTTGATGAAAGTCCTCACTCTTTCAGTCTGTTTTCAAAGGAATTGTTGCTCTTTAGGAGACTGATTCATTAAAATACTTTCCTTCCTCTTGCCTTTCTTCTGAAAGACTGTTTCACAGTCTCATAACTCACATTTCTGTAGCAAACTGAGAGGCAGCAAGTTTGAATACTGTAGCACTGTTTTACTGCGTTAAGTTAAATAACTTTTAAAAATTAATAACTTTAACCATACAGAATCATAATTAATAAAATTTACTTACCAATGTTAGATTTAATTTTCAAATTGACCACAATTTAATTTCATTTTTCCACTATTTTCTGGCAAGAATTAACATAACCTTTTAAAACAAAACCTGCTATCAATTTAAAGAATAATAAATGCAGCAGAGTATTTCTAAGTCCATATATTCCTTTTTACTTAAATAAAAAAGTAGTTTATTGTGCAAAGTTGACCTTTTGTAGGGATATAAAGGAAAATGGGTTCTCTTGGGATCATTAAGGAAAGTAGACCAATACAGAAAGAATGGTTATGATTTCAAGAGCATGTTTTTAACTTAAATGTACTTGAGAGAATGAAAGCAGCATTGAAAAATGCTTTCAAATAATTACTGTTGAAATCAAACCTTCTTTTTTTTACTAGATCTTTGAAATAAGAGAATGGTGAGACAGAAATGAAAGCTTCAAATGAAAATTTGAGTGTGTCAAATTAGTTTTTAAGCATTCTAATTTCTCCTACTATTATATTAGAGTAGATCTATCAAAACATAACTTTGAAACCAAAACAGTTTTTAGCCATAATCTAATAAAATGTGTTGTATTTTTGTTATCATGCCATTTTATGATATTTCAAAGGAAACAGTATCTTTAGTAAATTACTTTGGAAATTTGGCTTGACATACAAACAGATGTGTTTTCTTGATTCCTTTTAAACGGAGGGTTGGTGGTTAGTGGTTTATTGTTCCTGTGATTGGCATTAAAAGCCTTATTTCACAGCTTGCAGCGAGAGACTATTGGGTAAAGAGTGGCTGTGTTCCACAAACTAAATTCAAAAAGTGTCAATCAAGGTCTCACATAGGTTACTTAGAGAATGAGTTTTCTTACTGATTTCACCAAATGTCACCTCATGCTGTCTTTGATTGGCACAGCCTGGCAGGGAGGATGGATGAATCTGTCACCGACTGGTTAATTGTGTTGCTGGTCTCAGTCTGACATCAGGTCTTTGACTCTTAAGTGGCTCAATACAAAACAAATTAGCAGATTGTAGTCATATTTCTCATTCTATATGCTTTGACTTTGTTGAATGCAGTCCATAAATCATATTGACTGACACACAAGTAAATGATGAAAGCTGCTTTTGAGACATGGATCTAGAAAGCAGCACTGTGAAGGTGCCATGGAAGGATGCATATGGTTGACCCTTTGGGAATTTCCTAGGAGCCAAATGTCTCTTTACCACAATTGTTCTTAAAAGAAAAGCTTTTGGGTAATGCAAAAAGGATCTAATATGTCAGCAGATTCTCTTTTACAAGTTCCTTTGAAATATAAGAAGTTTGTCTAAGGGTGTTCTCTTTTTGCAAGTTGTTTTTCAGCAAAATGTTAGAGCTGAGTAAAAAAGTAGTTACCTTTAAAAGTTTGGCAGGTGTTTTTACTTACTTATTGAACTTTGTGTTGGTAAGGGTGAAGAAACTGTTAACAATAGTTGCAATTAATTTTTCAGATGAGGGCAGCAAAAATTTCTAGGTGTTTCAAATTTATTAAATGTGCTGTTTCCTCAGCCACTTCACTTAATTGTTTTGGCCTTGTTTGTTACAAGGTTAAAAACCAGAGTATCTCTAATAGAAAAGTCTAGTTTTTAAAGAAAATTGTAAGACTACTTTGATTATTTTTGTCCTAGAAAATGATATATTATTAAGTGCATCAACAGTAGTAACAATAACAGTATTCAGAAAGGGGTGTTTTGGTTACACTAAAGTGTATTAAGCGCTACAGGCATCAGAAATGGATTGCCAAAGATATTTTGGGGGGTGTGCAAATATTTGGAAAATTAAAAATTTTCAGTATAATAAAAATAAGTATTAGATGAAATTTAAGTAATGGAAAATATAATAAAAATAATTTGAGTATATACAAGATGAACGACAAATGATTGCTCATAAAAAAGAATATTTGTGTACATTTTATAGTTAGGAAGTAGACATTTTAAAAAATAATGTATAATCTTTATAAAAATTTAAGAATCTGAACCCTTGATAGTCAGTTTTGAGCTATGCAAAGAAAGAATTTATTTCATTTGAATGCTTATAAAATATTTTACAAATATTTTAAACTTCTGTTCTTGAGAACAATAAGCCTGTATTTAACATGCATAATCTAAGAAATTTATTAGAATTTTATTAATACATATGTGATTTAAACAAAAAGCTAAATTTGTGTGAGTATACATGTGTGTATGTACATGTATGTTTGTGTTATCATGACCTGTTTCCTCTAGATTTATGGGATAGCCTGTTGTTCTGTACTCTTTCCATCATTTTTGGTTCCAGTGCTATGGCTATATAGTATTGGTAGCATCTGAACTCATGTTAAATTTTAAAGATCACCTTAAAATAATACCACTTATATTGTGTACTACGTTTGCATCTGAAAGGAATGTAATAGTAATTTTGTTTTGACAATTTCTTAATCTGCTTTTGTAGTTAGTATATTATAGTGGCAACATAAGTAGGACATGGAGCCAATTTAATAGGGAAGTACATTAAACCCAAATGCACTAGTTGTTCCATTAGGTCACAATGACATTTCCATTAAGTATTCTGAAGCCTATTACATTGTAATTAAATTACATGCCATTGATTACTTCTTTTTCTGCTATCCCCCCTCCCATTCATATTGATATTATTCTGGTTGGGGAATGGAGCTGCATGTCTCCCAGACTAATTCCTCTTGGGTTTGGGGGATCTTGAAGCATGCTGGGTTTGGCATTGTTTGTTACATTCCTTTTTGGCAGTTCATCAGTATCTGTCAAATATATTGTTTGCATCAGCTTTTATCTCTAAAGTTTTTGATTGAGAAATTGACATTCCATTTGAGATACGCAGTTTTTCACTGTGCATAGTGTCTAAATGCAAAAGACTCACTCATAAGAGTTGCTTGTTTCTCATCTAACTTACAAATGTGTAATTTAATGAGCAAATGTAGTTCTAGTAAATATCACAAAGATGTATTTATGTTCTTTTCTAACTCATCAACTCTATGTAAACATTTTTGTACCACTATTTGTAGGATTTATGTTTGGGAGATATTTTTCATGATTTTGTAGCTTTCTGGGCCTTTGTGTTAAGTAGGAAGAAAACATAATTATCAAATATCACTGGGCAAATATTTGTTAATGCAAATAAAGCAAAACATGGTACATCTTCCTAAAGTCATTACTTCTAACCTTTTTTGTAGTCTCTGAATCCTATCTTGTGAATCAATCCATTTCAAAATCACATCATTGTAGATTGAAGATAGCCAGCCATCCTAGGAGGGGTATTATACTGGAAAACTTTAGAAGAGTCTTTATATTATTTTATTTTAAGCTTCTAGTTGAAATACAAAGCCTGTTTAAAGAAACAATTAATACTAAAATTGTTATTGTATTATGATTCAGCTATGTAATCTAAAGGTGAACCATTTAAAATTGTCATTTTTCTTTATCAGTTTTGAGAAAATACAGCCTTAATTAAGCTATTAGTGAAAGTTCATGTAGTATTTTAGGAACTTATAGTAGCAACTATTTTCTAATGATACATATTTAATGAAAGAAATCAACAAATACTCGTAGTTTACCTAACTACGTATTTCTAAATTATCCATTATTTTATTTTTTACATTTGTTTAATTTATTTTTAAATACAATGGAATGTAAAAATCTTCATTCTACAATTTTTTGTTTTATAATCTTTTTATTTTTATTGTTCAAGTACAGTTGTCTGCCTTTCCCCACCGCAGCTTACTTTTTAAAAACTAAATGTAGACCTGTAGATGATTTGAAGTCATGTTGGTAGGCAAACCTTTTCTTTTCTTACTGATTGAAGCTATGCTACAAACTAATGTTCTGATTAGAGGAACTTATGACAAAGTATGTTTTGAATTTTAGGTACAGTTTCAGTGGTAATAACTTTAATTACACTGTTTATTAACTTCCATTATTCTGGCTTGGTTAATTACATAAAGGAGAGCTTAAAGAATATTATATAAACAGAATGTTCTGTCAATATGAGTTATTTTATGTCATAAATGTCATATTTAATGTGTTTTTTAAAGTACTTGAGACATTTCAAGAGATCTGAAATAATTGTTTTTACTTGTACTTTTCCTATGTACAGTTAGAATTTTAATGATATTTGTGTCCTGAGAGGGTCAAGTGAACAAGAGTATTAATTTTAAATTCCATGCTAAAAGGCATAGTCACTCTGAATACAGAAACAGAAAGACCAATAATCACTATCGTACCCCCAAAAAAGCAACAAAAGAATGCCAGGTATATAATTTTTCTGATACTTTATGAAGTATTTCGATGTTTGTTTCTTTGTTTGTTTATTTTTTGGTTTGGATATTTGTTTTGAACAGGGGAAAGTTGCCCAGACTGCGTGCATGTCAGCCTGCCAGCATCTGTCAACATCCTTAATGCAGATGCTGTTGGACAGTGAGTTAAAGCAGATAAGCATGGGAGCCATTCAGCAGTTTAACTTAGATGTCATACAGTGTGAACGTAAGTACCTTAGTGGTTAAATCTCATGCATTTCCAGGAGTCTGTATTGAAATTACATGGGGGGAAAAGGGTTATGTGGTAGGATAATTTGGAAAGAAGAAAAGGCCTGATAGAGTTAAACTTTAAGCAGCCTTAGAAGCAACTTCCTTCCAGGAAGAGAAAACTGTCTCAGCTTCACACCTGGGGCCTCTGGATGGAGGCACTGAGGTGGCAGTCCAGACAGGGGCCATTAAAAAGATGATGCATTTTTACCCTTATTCCGTCTTCTGCTCATTCCCTGACAAGACTCTCTAAATGTTTGTTATAAATGAATGAACTTATTCTAAGTTTGTCATTCTTATTTTCCTTGTAAGTAACTTTTTAGATATTTGCTGGAAGGATGATCTTAGGACGCTGCATTCCAAGTGAAGCTTCCTTTATATTCTGAATTTTATGTTTACCTTTGCCATTGTTTTTCACTTTATTTTCTTTAGGTAATGAGGTTAGCAGATTCCATAGTCTGATGTTGACATTAGCCAGTCAGCTTCATGACTGGATATGCTAGTTGGTTATTAGCCTTGTCGTATGTGCTTCTGGATGTGGGTTTATCACCCTTACATTATAACTCTTTAAGTGCAAAGACGTCAACATGTGGAGCAATTTTTAAGCAGTACTTTCAAATGAACAGTACACCGATTCAGAGATGAAAATCCCTGGTTGACAATCCAGTCAGGCACCTTTGTTAATAAATTGAAATCAGTGGGGCACAAGATGGGTTATAAAATACTTGTTTGAGGCAGATTTTTCAATAATATATTCTGTGTGAAAGACATTAGAAGAGTAAATGTCAGCAGACTGCATCTGAAGCAGGAGTGACAGATTTTCAAACAAACATCAAGTATTTGCCCACTGTATATAAGGCATTCCCTTGGAAAAATCATAATTAATATTAAAAAGAATAATTAGGCTCTTTGATCAAAATCAGTTGTTTATTACACACAAACACAATAAATTCAAAGCTTTTAAAAACCTATTTTTTCAACAACAAAAAAAGAAATCCTTATCTACAAAGCAAAAGAAAGAGTTTTTCCCTAGGGAAAAGGAGATTTCATTTCCTTTCCTAAAAAGCATTTCTAATTTTCTGTAATTAGAAAACCTTTATTATATTTATTTTTCAAAATAAAACTATTATTTACAAAATATTTATTTTGTATGTACAAAAACATTATCAAAATAACATTCTTTTTTTACATGTTTACAAGTTCAAAGTAATTGTTATTCCATTCTACAAATGGTTTAAAACTGATTTCCTAAAATTCTTTAAAAGTTGTCCTGTGAGATCATCCATGTGTGACATTACTTATATAAATATCTTACAGAAATATTGCTTGAGGCATTTTGTATTATTATATCTTTAATGTGGATTTAAATAATTAGGTGGTTGAATTGTTTATTAGCATTTTGTTGTATCTTCTCAATTAGAGTTTTTGTTCAAAAATGGAAATTACTGTTTGCCTAGGCAACTTTAGGTATTTAGATCCTCTTTCTGTTCTTTTACCTCTCTCCATGAAGGGCTAGTCCAACTGTACTTAAAGAAAGGCACGTTACAAACCACATCTTTGCCTCTCTGCCCTGCCATAGGACGGACAGCTTTTACCTTTTGTTACTTTGGAAGGAGTTACTGAAGGCCCCTGTTAAAATGCTTATGTTTTCTTAAAGGGCTAACCTGCCAGCCCCCCTTCTCACTCACACACTCCTTTATCTACCTTGAAATCCTCTCTCAATACCCTACCAAGTTTTCTCCAGCTACTCTTGAACATCCAGTTGGGGGTTTTCATATAATACATCACTCTTCCCATTTCTTACATTGAGCTGAATCACTGTCCCTGAACTTCTCTGACAGATCTAGTTCTACGTTCAGGCTGGAGTCACCATGAATCTGTATTGTGCCTTTGTGCAAGTTAGAAAAGGCTCCTCACTGCAAGGAAATTGTCCTTCAGAGTTTTCCCCTTTGTATGAATTAGAAAAAGTTTACCCTTTTGCCTAACCATATGGCTTATCAAATGAAATGTGAGCTAGGTTTCTGTCTTCCCTTTCCCAGCTCCTCTCCTTAGCTGGGCAGCCATGTGTAGTGAGCAGTCTGACAACTGTAGGAGTTCCCCTTAGATTCATACAGAAGAAAACAAACTCTCATGCTCAAGGATGGAAACTGCTCATATATAGCCTTTTGAATCTTCTGAAGGCCAGAAAGCAACAATTCCTCTTATCATTCTCAGTGATATGACTTTAGATACAAAGTTCTTTGAATAAACTGGTTTGACTACCTTCTGATTAATTGTCTGATATCCAAAGTTCAATATATAGACACCCAGGTGTGGGGGAACCAGCATAATATGAAGCTGGACTATCAAGTATGTCATTCTATATTCTGGACTTTGTCAGTAAAGCCCAAACGGTTATTAACTTTTGTGGTTGCCATAGTATACTCTTGAATCATCGAAGCTATAATGTTATAAAAAGCTCTATTTCCCTTTTTGCTGTTGTTAAGCTCTGTTTTTTCTTATCCTATACTTGTATACTGCTTTTTTTTTTACAGTTTTAAGATTATCCTTATTAAATTTTAAGATTCGTCTCATAACTAGCTGATTAAGATCTTTTTTTCAGGGTGGGGAGCCCACAACCCAGGCATGTGCCCAGACTGGAAATTGAACCAGCAACTCTTTGGTTCACAGCCCCCACTCAATCCACTGAGCTACACCAGTCAGGGCTGATTGAGATCTTTTTATATCACAATTTAATATCATCCACAGATTTGCAATCACACGTTTTACAAATTTAAGGTCATTAGCAAAATGTTGAACAAAACCTAAGGTCTATAACCTGAAATACAGTACATCAGTGGTCCTCAAAACATGGCCCCCAGATGAGCAGCAGGAGTATCACTTGTTAGAAATGCAGATTCTTGGACCCCACCTGCTGAATCAGGATCTCTGGGTACAGGACCCATCAGTTCCTCTTTGACTAGGCCCTCCAGGTGGTTCTGAGAACCACAACATTAAGTGGACCTCCCCTTCGTATTGACTTAGATCCATTATTCAGAATTTTATGGGTATCTTAAGATTTTTTTAGGCAAGTTGGTAATTCCCTAATTGAATATAATAGTTTTGTTCAGTTATGAACAACTTTGTCAGACACCTTACTGGAGATAGGGATAATAATGACCATTGATTTTTCCTCATATACCAGTCTAATTGGACTTTCAAAGAAGAAACGTATATTGCTCTATTTCATAAACTTATATTGACTCATGGTAATTACTTTCTCTTAAAAGAGGCTTAGAATCCATTACTTAAAAGACTGTGACTGTTCCTTGGGATTAACATAAAATCCTACTAGTCAGTTTTATGGTAGCAAGAGAGCCACAGTCCAAGGAAGTCAGGGATCCAGGATCGGGAACTGGAGACCATGAACTACCAAAGACCCTGAGCAACTCAAAAAAGACTTCAGTCACAGAATTTAAGCAAGAAGAAGTGAGCATGAAATATAAATATCAAGAGTGGCCTTTATTCTGAGTTATATTTCTTTTTATTTGGTTTGATCAGAAAGCAGAATGTGCCCTGGTTTGTGTGGTTCAGTGGACTGAGTGCCAATCTGTAAACCAAAGGGTCGCTGATTCGATTCCCAGTCGAAGCACAGGTCTACCAGGTCCCCAGTGCAGGGAGGGGGAGTGGTATGTGAGAGGCAACCACACATCAGTGTTTCTCTCCCTCTCTTTCTCCCTCCTTTCCCCTCTCTAAAAATCAATAAATAAAATCTTTTAAAAAAAGACAGCAGAATGTTTATTTTTCCATCTTCTTACTTTGTAAAAACATTATACATATATTTCCCTGGCCTTAGAATGTCAGTCCACACATAGAAACAAATAGCACCTCTAGCTAAAGTTGGGGAGATGGAAAGTTGGAAGTAATTTAGTTCCTCACATCGTTCAGCTATATGCCTTTAGTTTCTGTTTGTTTTTTTGGGGGGCGGGTGTTTGTTTTGTTTTGTTTCTGTTGATGAAAGAATTAGCACTGATCCATCTATGTGCTCACTTGTTTTTTCAAACAATGTGTTGGTGTCCCTTTCCTGTGTGACATATATACTTGCTGGGTTAAACTAGCTTGAGCTAAAATTTCAGTCTGTAACTGAATTACTTTCCATGTAAATTTAGCTGATTTATGGGAAGATTCAATATTTAAAGAGAACGTATTACCTGTAATAGACTGGAAAATCAAAGATGAGTCAGGCTTCAAAGATTTCACAGTCTATTTGGTAGGGAAAGAGACAGACATGTTAATACCCATAACAGAACATAAATTCTTCTTAGAGTATATATTACTTGTAGAGAGGGAACCATCAATTCCACATGCCATGGGATTGAGAAGATTGACTATAATAGCAGTAAAATTTGAGCTGAATCTTGAAGGATGAGTAAGATTGCATCTAACGCAGGGAAGGGCAGTCTGAGCAGAGGGAATGGCATAGGCAAAAGCACTGATGATGGAATGCTTAGGGAATCCTCAAACAGGCTTGTGTGTCTAGACTACAGATGCATCATAAAAGCATTGAAAGATATGGCTGAAAAAAGTTAAGACTCCTGAATGCTTTATTTAATAAGCAATAGAGATCCACTGAAGCTTTTTAACTGGGACTGTGACATGATGAAATCTTTATCATGGAAGGTAACTCTGTCGTGTGGAAATGGAACTAAAAAGAGGGAGATACAGAAGTAGCAAAACCTGTTAAAAGACTATTGAACTGAGCTGGCTGGTAACTCAGTTGGTTAGAGTATCGTCCTCATACTCCAAGGTTGCAGGTTTGATCCTTGGTCAGGGCACACACAAGAAGCAACCAGTTATTGCATCTCTAAGTAGAATAACAAATTGATGTTCCCCCCTTTCCTGTCTCTCTAAAGAAACTAATAATTTTTTAAAAGATTTATAAGTTGTGTTTTTTTTAAAGACTGTTGAACTTTTCCATGTGAAAGATAAAAATATCTTGACTTAGGGCAGTGGTAATGAAGAGAATAGGATGGATTCCAGACATTTGGAGGAAGGAAAACATAAAATTAGTGAATAAGTAAAGGTACAATTTGAAATGGTTAAGATGGTTTGAGTTAGAGAACCACAATGGAGGAGACCTAGGAAGGTGGGGTGTGAAGAGAGAAAGAAAAAGGGATAGAAAAGTTTTAACCACAGGATAGATAGTTCAATTAAATACAACATAGAATTTATAATTGTAGGGACCCTGCAGAATTCTGTGCTCATAGGATATTTGTTGACTAAGTGAACAAATTAACAAATCAGGAAGTCTCTATAATCTACACTTGTCTCTTCTAGAGTTCTGCCTTTGTTGGTAAGGCCAGATGATACAGCTGTACTTTAACTCAAGACCATTTAACTCTTTGATATAGACATAACTGATCTTTTATAAAATTTCACATTGATGACCTATAAACTTCATTTGTTTTTAGCTAAACAGTCATAGTAGCTTTAATGTTTTTATGGGATTATTTTCACTTCTTTTTTTGTCATTTTTCTTTGGATTTTTTTGTATTGTTGTTCTTTAACCCATACTAGGTCAAACTTGATAAAATGTCTGAGTTCAGGAATGTAGAATCATATGCAGTTATATAGAACTTCTTTTTTAAGTGCTTTTAAATCAGTCTTAAGATAGTCTTAAGACATGCCAGGAAGTTGAAACCATGGTTTCAGTCCTCGCTCTGCCTATATTTTGGGCAAGTGGCTTTGAGTAAACCATTCAGCGATCTGGAGGCCTTACTTTTTCCTTGAAATACAGTGTTTGGAATTGTAATTTCCACGATATGTCCTTGTTCTAAGATACAGACACAGTAAAATTTAAGACAGAGGAGACTGTGGGTCTTTGGAATCATACATTAATTCCTTCATATATACTACGGTCCTTGGTGTTTAGGACCTTTTCTCTTTAAGCCCAGTGGGGAGGCAGTTGTTAAATAATTGCAGTAATAAATATAATGCTAAATTGATAAATTCTATAAAAGTATATGGTGCTGTGAGAAAGTGTAAGTAGCAGACCTAATTTAGATAAAAAGTTGTAGAGGTTGAACATAGAGTCTGTGCATAAATGAAGCAGAGACTTCTGGTAAACTTGACCATAACCATAACAATGCTATAGATAACTGTGGTTGGAGAAGTCAGGCCATCATCAGGGGAACACATACTTTGGAATTGCAAATAGAGTCCCTTCCGAAAATTGTGCCAAATTTTTGATCCTATTAGAGATTTTGTGTAAATTCAAAAGAAATCACTTCCTAGATGGAGGAGCATTTGCAAAGGTTGTCATGAAGATGATATCCTAAATCTGTGTATGTGTTTTGTGTTATATTCATTAAAAACTTGTTATGTACTGGGCCACAATGTAAGTACCTTCCTTACAAATGCAGCTGTGTGGAGGAGAAGATCCAAGTGTCCTCTTAAGTCTCTATAAAGGTATCTCAGAAGTTCTTCACATCACTAACAAAACGTATAATATTTCCAAAGCATCAGGAATGAGAAAGATTTGAAGCATCCATAATAGGTCTGGAATGTACTTTTTTATGCATTCTACAGAAATACCTAAATGAGGTATTAGCTCCTAAGAGCTTAACATCCTAAATCTCTAGGCACTAGAAAAGATCCAGATTGAAGAGAACAGGCACCTGTTTCAAGGGTGAGTTATTGAGGAATTGGTGAAACTCTAGGTATGAAGACCTTTGTCTTTACTCATTTTTGGATAAAGACTTAACCACTTCAAAAAAAAAAAAAAAGATGAAGACTGTTTATAAATTTTGTGTGTGACAGTGACCTGAAGGCCTCTGATGCTAGCCTTGAAAAAGACCTATGCCCCAAAATGAAAGAATTCAGGGAAAATTGTGTAGATGATATAAGAAGAATATTTAAATGTATTTTTAAAAAATAAGTTGGGTGCTTACCTTTAGTATTATACTTTTTGGCTATCTGAATTTATTCCTGCTTTTAATGGCATTTAAGACACCAGATTGAGGCTACTTTGCCCAAGTTTATCTCCAAGAAAGGGAGAGGACTAGATACCACTTTATATTAAAGTAGGGTGTGAATGTAGTGGGGCAGGTGGTCCAAGGGGCTTGCATCCCACTGCTGCCAACCACATGTAACAGAATGTATAAATCTAAGGGCTAAGAATTGTAAGACCCTTATTTCCAGACATAAGTTCTTCTTCACCAGCAGAAGAACCACTAAATGGTGCTCTTAGTCATCCATTCTAATGACACATCTGGTAATCAGGATACTTTCTCTGCTGAGCCAAAATGTGAGTTCTAACTAGCTGCTTTAAGTCTTAAGATCTAGCAAGAAAGAAATGATCAGAAATCTGTTCAGTATGAAGACTATTTGACATTTACATTCAGTCATTTATTTAGTTACAAAATTATTTCATTTTGTATGATCCTGCTTTGTCATCCACAAGCAGAGACTTGACACTGTAGCCTTTTCATCCTTTCTTTCAATCCTTTGTCAATCTTTTTTGACTCCATGGATACTCTTTCTTTGCCTTCCCCCACCCCCTGTGACAGTTCTTTTCACCCCATGTAGATGTTTTCCAAATAATATATATTCTTTACTTTACAGTGAGCATAACTGTCTTGCCTAGTATAAAATTGTTCAAGGACTTATCCCTCTGCATTTAATTGCAGGAAAAGTATATATTTTCATGCCAGGATAAGAATGTACACAGTCTGACTTCTTAGCAATTTTTGTTCCCCTCTACATCTGAGTATAGCTCCTGAGGGCAGGAAGGGCCTGTTTTCCTACTTTACAGGAACAAAAATTATTTTATATGTATAACAATTTTTATTATATATAAATATATATGCACATATATGAATAACTCATGTTTTTGCCTACAGATATTCTTTATTTATTCCCTTAAACTTCATATATTGCCAGTTTAGAAGATATTTTTTGATCATTACAGTCATAGCCCACACATATATATTGTTTTTTGTTTTCATTTTCATCTAAATTTATTCTTCCCAGTTAGGGTGATATAGCAAAGTCTTATCCTCTTGCTCCAAAAGACCTTCCAAGTAAAATAGGACACCTCCCTTTCTAGTCTTTATTGGAGTATTTTTAAACTTGAAATAATGTAATAAATTCCATATTCTAGCAGAAAAGAAGAGGAAATGAATATATTATGAAATTAATTTCTTTTTAAAAAGGAAATTGTCAACTTGGAGGCATTAAGAGAAAAAAAACACAAAAATTTAGATAAGCTTTTTTAGAAACAAACAAAAAGCCCAAGATTTTAGAAAGCCTGGAAATGATTTTTTAATTTATTATCAGAAGACCAACTGCATCATGGTGTTCCTTCTGCTCTGGCAGCAGAAGCTGTGGAGTGAATGTTGCCATAACATGTTTCCTGCAAAGACCCTGCATCAAAATCTCGGACACAGTAGTTTTTGGAATCCCCAGATCAGCTTCTAGTTCTCCCACTGTCAGTCGCTGGTCTTTGTTGACTGCAGCCTGTACACATTCAACATTCTCAGGTGCTCTGCTTGCTGTGGGCCTTCCAGAATGTGGATCGCTTTCAACAGATTCTCAACCATCTTTGAAGCATTTGTAGTCACACTTTTATTTGTGCTGCACTCATTTCATCATCCCTGACAGCCTTCTAAGTCATCCAAATAATTTCCTCAGAAGAATGTTCAAGCTTAATGCAAAATTTGATGCAGATTCATTGCTCTACTTGCTTAGATATTTTGAATGCTATGGCCACATGGTACCCATGCTCACTCAATGGTGTCTACTGCCCCCACTGACTAGTACAGTGAAGTCATCATTGTTCATGCATGTGCATTCCAGTCCACTCTTCTTGGCTGCCTGGTTACATTGATGTCGTACAAGCTGTTCGCATTATATTAACAATGGCTGGACTTTTTCCTTACCTTAGGAAAGTTGATGGTCTGGTACAAAGACCCAGATAGATAAACAATTACAAGATGTCGAAATGGGTGGTGTGGCTCAGTGGATTGAGTGCTGGCCTGCAAACCCAACGGTCACCGGTTCAATTCCCAGTCAGGGCACATGCTTGGGTTGTGGGCCAGGTCCCACCCAGATTGAGGAGCACATTGAGAGGCAACCACACATTGATGTTTCTCTCCCTTTCTTTCTCCCTCTACCTCTGTCTAAAAAGTAAATAAATAAAATCTTTTTTAAAAAGTGAGTGGTGTATTTAGGCAGCACACAGAAAGTTGCAGTAAGAGCACAGTGGAGGGACCTAACCCACTCTGCAGGGTAGTAGAAGTTTTCTATAGAATATGGTGATTGAATGGAAGGATGAGTAAGAGTTATTCAATGGAAAAGAAAAAGCAGAAGGATGTTCCAGGCAGAAGTATCAAAGGTAATGTGGAAAGAGACTGTGTCATATATAAGGAGATACAAGTAGTTTGGTGTGGAGATTAAAAGGTGCCCCTTAGGGAAGTGGTAAAAGATGAGTCTCAGGAGATACTCAAAGGCCAGATTATAAAGGATCTTAATTGCCTTGCTTTGTTGTGAAGATGATGGAGAACCATTGAAAGATGTTAAGTAAGCTCTGAAGCAACACAAATCACATTTACATTTTCCATAAGGCACACTGGGAAAAGTGGACGGAGCGGTGGCACACAAGAAACAGGGAGATGAGACGGAAGTGCATTTTAGTAATCCAAGGAAGAAATGATGGTAGTTTGAATATGGTAGAGACAGATTCAGATTTAAGATATTTTTGAAAGTAGAAACAACATAATTGATTACCTGCATTGGAAAAAAATTAAGCCATTGATAAATTGAATTGTATATAATTACAAATGTTCACTTTGCCAGATGATTATCAGACTACTCAATTGCCTCCTATTTCTAAAAAAAAAAATACATTTTTTTTTTGAGAAAAAGTCCTGAGAGCTATAAACTAGTGAGTTTCATTCCCGTATTGGTTAGGGTCTTGTGAAAGTTAGGTAAAAGATGAGAGGCTGAAAATCAGATTCTGGGTCAGCCAGGAGGTCTGCATTAACTATGTGATCCTGGGCAAGTCACTTCACATTTATTGTTCTACACTATAAAATGAAGAACTGGATAACTTTTTATTAAGATTTTATTTATTTTTTAGAGAGAGAGGGGAAGGAACAGAGAAAGAGAGGGAAGGAAATATATGATGTGCTAGAGATATATCAGTTGGTTTCCTCTCACATGCCCCCAACTGGGGACCTAGCCTGCAACCCAGACCTGTGCCCTGAACTGGGATTCAAACTGGCGACTTTTTCATTCACAAGCCAGTGCTCAGTCCGTTGAGCCACACTAGCCCAGGCAGAACTGGGTAACTTAAACTGAGCCTTCAAAGGACTGATGGAGGTATTTCAGAGAGGATATCTCTTCTAGCTGCAAGAATGTATGCCCTGTTCACTAAAATAAACTATTGTGATGATCAAAGCAGATAGTGTGTGAGAAAGTACTTTGTAAATTTAAAGTGCTACATAAGTTTATGGCACTTATAATTTTGACACTAAGATCTTTGGTTTCATGCCAAGCAATGGGGCTTAAACTATACTATCTTAAACAGGAACTGAAGGAGAAGAAAAATGACAGATTATTTTCAGCATAGAAAAACTTTGGGAGATTAAGTAGCTAGTAATTGCAAATAAAATTGAAATTGAGCTGATTTTTATGCCTATATAAAGTAAGCCTCTCTGGGTTATAAAAAGTCCTTATTTTTGTATGCATGTGTATGTGTATGTGGCGATGGTAGAAGCAAAGCTAACATTTACAGCCTTGGTTGGAAACCAGTAGGGATTCATAGTTAACTGTTACTTGCAAACAGTAGCCTAGGAGGGTGGCCAAAAAAGCCAACAGTGTGCTGACTGGTCCTAAGAAAGGATTTTTAAAAATTAAAAAAAAAAAAAACACTTTTCCTTTTAATAGGCTATTATAATGTTGCTTATTTTTTTCATTAAGATCTGATGGTACTAGAGAAAGGCAACTCAGTTATCTGGGACATGGTAGGGGATAGTGGGGTTGTCACAGTGTGGGACTATGCCATTTTTCATTGTATGAAAAAACAGTGATGTGAGTAAATTATACTAAATAATGAAAAGTATGTCTAGATTTGCTCAATAAATCTTAGTTTTCTGGAAATAGAGGGCCTGAGAAAAGTGAGTAGTCACCTATCTAATGGGCATAACTACAACCTAGCAGAGAACCAGGAAGTGGGGGTGTGGGGGAAATGGTGTACCTCTGAGCAATCAAAAGGTTATTTACACTCAGAAGGTACATACTATATACTCAAAGGCATATGTAAAACCCCTTCACCCTACTTGTGGGAGGGGCTCTTGCTCAGGCTGTATTTGCTTGTTCTTTAGACACTTAGCAGCTCAAAAATATTAAAGATAGCATATTAGTAAGAGATGAGTGAGAGAACAAGGAGAAAGAATTTGTTAAAACTGCAAGAGAAGAGTTAGAAAAAGAAATTTAAGCCAGATACAATTCGAACAACACAGCATTCTGAGCTGTTTAATGTAATAATAATAGAAAACAGTTCTTAATACCATAGCAGCCCTGGAAATGTATTCTAAGAATTAAAAAGTAGGGTTTTTTTCTTCTTTAACTTTCTATAGGTTTTCTTTTAAAAAATCGAGGTATCCTTGACATTCATTATATTAGTTTCAAGTATACAATAGAATGATTTGATATTTGTGCATGTAAGAATGGTTTTAATGCAACAAGTATAAAGGACATATGGACAAAAACTATGGGGGGTGGAAATGGGAGGGAGGTGGGGAGGGCTGGGGCGGTGGGCTGGGGGGGAGTAAAAGACAGAAAACTGTACAATATCAACAATTACAAAATAGTGATTAAAAAATAAAAAGAAAAAAAAAGAATGGTTTTAATGGTGATCAGGATAATTAAGAAAAGTTCAAATAACATTTAGTATAATCCAAAAAGGGGGGAAGTATTATATTATACTTTAAAATTTAATCAAAAATGCTTAAGATTAAAAAAAGAGTTTTGATGCCAGAGCAAAAATTATTATCATCTTAAAAATAGCAGCAACAAAAACATTTGAATTCTTCATACCTTAAAAATGCCAGATAAGTTAAACTGTGCTAGGCTTTATATATTCTTTTATTTTTAATTGTTGATTTTGAGCCTTTCTAAACTATATTTTACACAGAATACACTAAACTTAAGTATTTTTGTTATTCCAAGAATGATACAGACTGAAAATTTAAGTAGTTTCTAAAACACTGGCTCAGATCAATTCACAAATGGAAAATCTAAAGTGTTCTCTAAGAACACCCAGATATTGATGGGGAGGAAGAATGATTGCAGACATTCTTATTCTTATCAGAGAAGCTTAGTGTAAAATAACAGGGTCTTTTTTATGAGCCAAGTCTTTTGTCTTCAAAAGTATTAGCATTGGGCTTACCTTCACGTTAACTAAACAAGCTATGTATTACAATTTTTTAGGTACAAAAAATGTTGAAAAAATCTTTGGAAATATGTTTTTAATCTTTTGTTAATATATCTTTTAATTTTTTAAAAAGTGTGGTTCCTTTATGGAAGAATTATTAAAAGATCTGAACAGACATTCCTACATCATCCTCATTTTGCTACTTAGAACATTTTACCTGTTGTCTGCCTATAAAGCTGACTTCTTACGTGTCTGCCTGTTATTGCTGTTAGTTAGAGGTAGGATTTTTATAGAGAATATTCTGTCACAAAGCAGACGCTTTGAGATACGCTGACAGCCATGGAATTGGTGCAGTTTCAAAATGCTTCTGTAATCGTTCACCTAAGGCTAAAAAGAGTCAGAAAACTTCTCTTGATTGAAGTATATTACTGCCTTGAACTTCATGTAGGATAACCATTCTAAATTTATTGTAATTAAGGATTATAGTGATTAAATGGCAGATTAGAAGTTTAAAATTATTAAAATATTTGTGGTAATGGGTGTGGAGAACGTTCTCAGTAGTGGAAATTGAGGGTTATAAATAGTCTTCATTTGAAATGGTTACGTGTAAATATTATAATACATTTGTAATGAGTAGAAATTAATTTAGTGGTTAGACCCTTGTATATTTTGCAATCTTGTTTTTCTTCTTCTTTTTCTTTTAAATAGTGTTTGCCAGCTCTGAACCTGTGCCAGGATTCCAAGGAGAGACCCTGCAGCTAGCATTCATTGACCTCAGACAAGTAAGACGTAATAATGTATTTCTCATTTATTGCCTTCTACCCCTTTCCTTTTTTTTTAAATGCTACAGGAATGCTTGTTTGCCTTGAAACAACCTGTCTTAAGAAAAGTGCCCCTTTGATAGCTACATATTTGGCCCTTCTTTCTGAAAATTTATTCAGTGCCTCAGCTTCAAGGAGCATCCTCATTGGTGAATAGTTAATGTAATTATTATCTGCTAGGCACATAACCAAATAATGACTTTCTACTTTGGTTTAATGACACTTGAATTTTAAGTTATTTCTTAATGGTTTCATGGTCATGTATGAAAATTGGTGGTGTAGAATGTTAGTGTCAGAACCCAAGTTCGTAAATGTAAATTGTTACAAACTACAAAGGAGCCTCTTGCTGAAAAATTTGGCAGTGGTAAAGAATGCTATTTTCATAAATTTTCTGAATGCCTCCAGAAAGGATAAAACTAAAAAGGTAATTATACATTTATATAATTCTTTTTTAGTGCATAGTTCATAGAGTAATAACAAATATGATAATTTTTAAGTCTCTCCTATTCATTTTACTACTCTTTAACACTTCTACCCTATTGTCATTTTCTTTATTTTCCTCCTGTTACCTTTTTTCCATCTCCCACATACTTTTTCTTCTTATTCCTTTCTTCTTTCTTTCCCCTCCTCCTTTTTCTTTCTCTTTCTTAATCCTAGGATTAAGGAGCTTAATAAAGCTGGGAGGCACAAGAGTGTGGAGGAGGGGTGGATCCAAGTGAGAGGGCAGGGGAGTGCTAGGATTGACAACAGGAGTGACTGCCACCCTTGGCGAGAAGAACTGAGTGGAGATGGAAGTGAAACAAAGACACTGTGCTATTGGTCTGTTTATGGTCCCATCCCCTTTGGGGAATGGAGAGGACTGGAGATGAGGCTCCACCCCTGGTATGAATAGACTTTATCACAGCGATGTGTAGAGGAGGGCCCATCCGAGCAGTTAAGGAGCTCTGAACTCAGGAAATGTTTGAGAGTAGAGCTCTTTTTGCTCTAATTCCAAGCCAGTGCTCAGAATGAATTTATGAACTACCATGTACTGATTGTTTAGAGAGGGGAGGTATGGTTGAAATAGATAGAAAGGTAATATAAGAAATAGTTTCATCCTTATAGAGCTTTAAAATCCTTTAGACAAGCAAAACACCCACGATCTGGTTAGGAATATTTTTATTTATTTATTTATTTTAAGGTTTTATTTATTTATTTTTAGAGAGATGGGAAGGGAGAAAGAGGGAGAGAAACATCAATGTATGAGATACATCAACAGGTTGCCTCTCACAAGCCACCAACCAGGGACCCATCCTACAACCCAGGCATGTGCCCTGAGTGGGAATCGAACCAGCAACCCTCTGGTTTTCAGGCTGCCACTCAACCCGCTGAGCCACACCAGCCAGGGCTGGTTAGGAATATTTATAAGACAGTGAGTCATGTAGAAATAAATGGTAAATAGCTTCAAGTCTGGTTTAGAAGGAAATTGAAAAAGCCATTCCTGTCTCTCGATTGTGTTTATAAAACACTGAACATATAAAATTTATTCATTTATTTTTGTTGGCAAGCAGTGTTCATGTACATGTGATGCCAAACAAGGAACGCTTATGAATGACCTAGATCTCTGGATGATTAGCCTCACTAAATGGGGGAAGATAAGTAGAAAATGAAGAAGGTAGACACTGAATTTCCACTCCAATTTACCAGAATGTTATTTCTATTAAAGGTAGATCCATTTCCTTTAGAAGGAATTCTCTCTGTTACAGTCTTACTACTCTGAACAAGATGATCTAGTATAGAAAACTGAGTCCTTTTGCAAGTTGGAAATAGGTTTCATTGTATATTCTCTTCCCAGTTAGGTTATGGCCACTTACTGGGGTAAGTTTCCCTATTGCAATAATATGAAATGTTCTCTAATCCAAAGAATATGTGACTTGAAGATAACTCCCATTACATACAAATAATGCATTCACAGAAAATTTGACATTTAGCCATGGCTGGTGTGGCCCAGTGGATTGAGTGTCGGCCTGCGAACCAAAGGGTCGTGGGTTCCATTCCCAGTCAGGGCACATGTCTGGGTTTTGGGCCAGGTGCCCACTGGGGGGCCCTCGAGAGGCAACCACTCATTGATGTTTCTCTTTCTCTCTCCTCCTCCCTCCCTTTCCCTCTCTAAAATTAAAAATAAAATCTTAAAAAAATTTTTTTAAAGAAAATTTGACAATAAATTTATATATGATATTTTCTCAGTTTTGTGTGACTTTGTATGGTGTTAACTACTCTGTAATCTCACTATAGGATTATGAATAGCACCACATAATTTATGAAACTGTTGATGAGGATTCTGTTTCCTTGATTTGTCCAGATAAGTGGTTGGTTTAATGCAGATTAAAACTCTGATCCCAAGTACTTTCTTCCTTCAAAGACAATCATCATTTGACAGTTAAGGCCTCTTTACAAGCATATAGCTCACTAGGAAATTGTTATTAAGCCATACTTATAAATATTAATAAACATCTCAAGTCTTTTTGGTTGAATTTACTTTTCAAGTATGTGCACTTAGAGGCATTAAGTCCTGGTTGACTTTTCCTCATCAATGTAATTTCTTTAAGAGACTTTTAAGTGAATAAAAAAAAAATCTCTTATGAAATATTTAGAATTCTGAAATCTACCATAACACCTGTAGAACTGTTAAAAGATCTGTATAGAAATGGCCCTGGCTGGTGTGGCTCAGTGTATTGAGTGCCGGCCTGCAAACCCACAGGTCACCAGTTCAATTCCCAGTCTAGGGCACATGCCTGGGTTGCAGGACAGGTCCCCAGAAGGGGGGCATGGGAGAGGCAACCACACATTGATGTTCCTCTCCCTCTCTTTCTCCCTCCCTTCCCCTCACCAAAAATAAAATATAAAAAAGATTTATATAGAAAACTATTTTATATAAAATACAGTTATAAAGTATAGTAGTTAATATGCATTGAAAGTGACTAGTGGCTAGAAAATTTTGATGACCTAATTTTTTGTGTTAATTTTTTTAGTTTTTAAAGGGGCTTAAAATCATTTTCCCTGACTATGAATGTTAAAATGTAACCATACTCTATTTTTAATCTTTTGTATTCTAAAACAGAAGTTGCAATTAATTCTTGTCTTTAGCTGTTAGACCACTGTGACATAACTTGAATTTCATGATTTCAGAGGTCTGGATTTAATAACTTGATAAAGGATAGTAATGTTTCACCTATATTTGTTTTTCAAATTATTTTATAAACAGTTAAGTGGTGAAAGGCCAAGTATGGGAACTGACCAAAAATAAAATTAGTCTTGAAAACTAAAGTCTCATATGAAGTGATACAAGCTTTTTGTATCAGATGTCAGTGATTATTTAAAGAAGGATGCCTTAAAGTTTCAATGGTGTTATGTTCCTGACTTTATAATGATATTTCGTAGCATATTATTTTAACACTTTTATATAAAGTAGTTTATCACCAAACATAAAGAGGGTGTTAACACTTTTATTTACATTTCAGTTGACTTTCTACACTTCTCCTTCTTTTTTTCTAGTCTGTGATCCATTTCTGTCTTAATAGGGTGGCTGACAGTTCTTTTCAAGTATACTTAGAAAGGCAAAAGAGCCCTTTTCATAGTACTTATAAGGGGTCATGCTTCTGTTTTTTAGTTTGAATTTGATACTGCTTCATGAATTGCTGGGTATGAAAGATTAGGAAGTAGGTCCAGTGGTCAAATTTTACCTGCCCACCCGGACTTTGCCCTGAGGTCAAACTCCTGATATTTGCTGTTCTGAATAGAGGAGTTGATGACAAGTATGAGCTGATACAAGAGGAAAGTTAGAACCATATCAAAGCTGAAGGCAAGAGAATTGGGACTCAATGAGAGACTGTAGCTAAAAGATGGATCATCAGAATTGCCCTCTTCTAAAGAAAAGGAAATAGCTGACCTGTGAGTGAAAAGACTTTATCATCCTGCCAATCACATGCATGCTAATGGAAGCCAGTTATCTCAACAATATCTTAAGGCCTACTGCCCCAAAAGACAATGTGGAGAATTGGCAGTTACTGGTACTGTGTTATGTGCGTGTACTGCCTCAATCAATTTTCAACGTGCTATTTGAACATGATGAGTGTGTGTAAACTTTTTACAAGTAAAGTGTACCATCCTCTTACCCCCAGTTCTGAAATTAAGCCACTATATGATGAAGGACTTTGATATACTTATATGTGTTTGTTTGCTTATCTGTGAAACTGTATTTGTTAAACAGTCTTTCAAATGGTTTTCACATGAATATGTAAAATTCCCTTGACAATGTATGAAAATTTTGACATTTAAAATTTATTTTTATAAGACTATATAATACATAGTATTTAGGGATAATTTTTTAATAACTCATTCTTAACAAGTAGAAATATTTCACTAAATATCACTGGAAAATGAGGTGTTCCTTATAACTAAGTTATCCAGGTAACTAAAAATTAGTTTTTAACCACCAAAATTGTTCTTAAATGTAGCCAGTGTAATGGGAAACTTTAAAAAGACCATATATCTCTCACTTTCATAGCTTCTTATTGAGCATAATTCTCACAGTAAATTGAGCATCCATGGTTTACTAATCTTAATACTAAATCCTCTTTACCTGGTCCTGTTTCACTTTGCGATAAGTTAGACTGGTAAAATATATTATTGCTGCATTTGACAATATCTTGAGTATCATTTAGACAGTATGAAGAAGTTTAAGTAGGTTGGATAATAGTGCAATTACTTGAGCTTGAAGCTAATAAGATAATCTCTTACCCAGAAAATGTTGGTTAACATACTATTATTACCCTAGAGCAGTGTTTTCCAAAGTATTTTTCCAGGAATACTGATTTCTCGAGATGAGGAAAAAAAAAAACAACTTTTAAGGTTCCAAGTAAGGTAAGTTTGGGAAACACTTTACATTCTAATTCCCTCTTAGAGACTTACTATGTACGATAGAATTGTAAGGGCTGAGCAAGTTTGCAGTAACCCAGCATTTCCCAAAGTCATCACAGAGCACTTTCCTTACTCATCTTGGGTTGCATTACATGAAACAGACTTTGTGAAATGCTGCTCTAAGTCAGGGCTCTGGCAGCACCCTCTCAATGTCTGTATTTGACAGTTTGAGATCAACAAATTTTTTTAAAAATGACTCAGATAAATACATAGAAGAATATGACTGATATGCTAGATTACATAAAGCTGGGAGAGTTACCTAAGATGACAGAACATAGAATCAAAGCGCTCTCAGTACGCTTGAATGATATAACCCACAGCCAATAAAGTGAAATTTAGCAAGGAAGATATTAGGTACTATATTTAACTCCTTAAAATTAAATTTAAAAAAAATAACAGACTATAGGAAATCTGACTTATAATATGAAAAAGGTCTAGTAGTTTTAGTTAACCTCCAAATGTACCAATATTGTGCTTGGAATTCTTAAACTGCATTAATGAAAGTGTGATATTTGGATTTGACCACTGTGAATTGTGTCTCAAGTATTACTTGACATGGACACACACAAATTGGAAAGCATGTAAGAGAATTTACAAGACTAGTGAAGGATCAGATAACGTTGTCATATGAAGAGCCTTTTAAAAATCTGGGAATATTTAGTCAACTCAGCCTTAGATACCTTTGTAGAGAAACCCATATATGTGGTTCTTACTAGACTAGATATGAGTCAACTATACCATTTTCTTTTTCCTATTAAAATCTTATGTCATAAAAATTATCTTATAGTTCTCCCCCCCCCCCCATCCAGAATTAGGTCCTGTTTTAAGTATTTGATTTTTTTAAATATTTTAATTGAGGCCTGGCTGGTATAGCTCAGTGGATTGAGCGCGGGCCTGCGAATCAGAGGATCGCGGTTCGATTCCCAGTCAGGGCACATGCCTGGGTTGCAGGCCAGCTCCCAGCAGGGGACACACAAGAGGCAACCCTACATTGTATATTTCTCTCCCTCTCCCTCTCTTCTACCCTTCCCCTCTAAAGATAAATAAATAAAAAAAAAAAAAAATCTTTAAAAAAATCTTTAAATATTTTAATTGATTGATTTTAGGGAGAGAGAGAAATCTATTTGTTGTTCCACTTATTTATGCATTCATTGGTTAATTGTTATATGTGGCCTGACTGGGAACTGAACCGGCAACCTTGGTATAGCTGAGTCAATGCTCTGAGCAATTGAGCTACAAGGCCAGAGCCTCAAGTATTTGATTTAAGCAAACTAATTTGAGAGGGAATTTGAATTTTGCAAAATAAATTTGTGTCTCATAAAACTTTTCAAATAAATATTTCATTGAAATACAACAAATTCAGGCAAATCATAGGTATATCATTGCTGATTTTTCACAAATTGTATACACCTCTTTCACACTAGATCAAGAAAGAAAACTTGATCAGTAAGTACCTCAAAAGAGGGCCCCCCAGTTCACTTCTTTCCAGTCATTAATTACCCTTCTCCCTCTTCAAGCATAACCACTGTCATGAGTTCTAATACCACAGATAAATTTAGCCTGATTTTGAACTTTGTATACATGAAATCATGTAATATCAACTTTTTGATTCTGCCTTTTTCCGTTTAATATTTTGTGTGTGAAATTTATCGATGTTGTTACAGGTAGTTGTGGTTTATTCATTCCCTTTGCTGTATAGTTTGCTGTTATACAAATAAACCATAATTTATACATTCTGTTGATGAACATATGAGTTGATTGTGTTTTGCTCATGTCTTTGGTGAACATATACTCAACATTTCTGTTGAGGTGTTTACTTACAAGTAGAATTGCTGAGTCGGGGTGGTATGTATGTGATCAGTTTTAATGGATACTGTGAAGCAGTTTTCCAAAGCAAGAGCACTAGCTTATACGTTAGTCAGCAGTTTAGAAGAATTCTTGTTGCTCTACGTCCTTGTCATCATTTGATACTATCAGTCTCTTCCTCTTTAGCCATTCCAGTGGCAAAACTATATGATAGTTTTACATTGTGGTTTTAATCTGCTTTTTCTTGGTGACTTATAAAATTGAACTGTGTTTTACATATTTATTGTCCACTTGAATATTGTCTTCTGTGAATAACCTGTTCAGGTTTTTTTGCCATTTTTTTCTATTGGATTGTTGACATCTTACTGATCTGTAAGTTCTTTGTATATTCTGAATGGGTCCTTTGTTACATATATGCATTGCAAATATGCCCCTCTCTGTGGCTTGTCTGTTCACTCTTAGTGGTGACTTTTAATGAATGGAAGTTAGTAATTTTAATGAAATCCATTTTATCATACTTTCCCTTTCTGGTTCTTTTTAATATCCTGTTTAAGAAGTCTTTGCCTACCTCTAAAATTATGAAAATATTTTTCTATGTTTTCTTCTAAAAGTTTCATTGTTTTAGCATTCACACTTAGATTTATAATTCATCTGTAATTGATTTTTGTACATAGTGTGGGGTGTAAGTTTCAAGATTCATTGTTTCATATGGTTGTCCAGTTTCCCAGCATTATTTATTGAAAATAATTGAATCTCATAGCATTTTAATGTAAAATAATTGTAAAAGACAAAACTGTGAGACATAAATGGTGTGTGCTTCTAATGTAAACTGAAGTGGTTTCCATTGTCTTCCAGTTAACTGTAAGCTTATGTTTCATTGTTAATGCCATCTCTCATTAACAAATTAGTTGTGGGGTTAAAGTTTTTTAATACCAGCCTAACTATACTCTTACCACATGAAAGGTATGTTTAAAAATAAAGTATTCCTAGAGTAAGTATTCATAACAATATAGGCAATATAAAAGCAAAAGGTGTCCTACAAGCCCATGAGGACAAGACTCATGCATTTTTTTGTTCACTGCCATACATCCATTGCTTAACACTATTCCTGGCACAGAGTAAACAATCAGTAAATATTGAATGAGTGAATGCCAAGTTTTTAGCTGTACTAAAACTTTTAGGTGTATAAGCACCTTACTAGGAATTGAAATATTCCACTTAAGTTTATGTTCCATATAAACAAACATTCTTTAAAGGCAGTAAATTTTTCTTTCTATATTAATTATTTTTGATGACAGTATTTCTAAAAACACATGACATATTCTCTGCCTTCTCAAGTAAAAAGTGTAACAAATTTCTTGATTTATCTTGTTCATCATTATGGATACTAAAATAATGCTGTAAGTTGTCATTGTTCCAAAACCAACTGCTTCTTATTTTATTGATAAATAAATGTTTGAACAGGGGGATTATAGGAATTTAGACAAAGGTAGTATATACTTTAATGATCAACAATGACTGAATATAAAGCAGAACTTAAAGCAGCATTTCCTAAACCACTGTTGTTTGGAAGGTGAGTCCTGACAAAAGTAAACTGTAGTCAAATAAGTTGAGGAAATCCTGCATATTGTGTCCCTCTTGTAAATTCACAATTTCATTAGCACATTAAATGCTCTGAGAAGTCCTGGAGTAAAGGTGTATCTTTTCCCCCTCAAACCTGTTTGAGCATGGGCTGCTTTTCACAAATGAAAATCTCTTACTGTCCTGCAAAGCAGCGTTGTGTGACACACGGTTTGAAAACACTGAAGCAGCTGGGCCACTGCGGCGTTACATTAATGTGTGGATTCCTAGAACTGTTCTGGTTAAAACAAGGCTATGACAGAAAATAGATAAGCCTTTCCGTAGATAGGTGAAATTTAACTATGAAAATGCAAGCAATACAAAGTGATGAAAAACAGTAGTTAAGTTTTCAAAAATGGTTTGTTGAACTTCCTTTTTAAAAAAAAAAAAACACATTCAGATGATTTTGTGAAAGATGATAATTACTAGAAGATTAATGCTGCTTAGATGCAGTGAACCAGTCAGTCAGTCATACAGAATAACTTGTTGTTAAGAAGCACGAAACAGTAACACAGGATTGCTTGTGAAGAATGAGAAGATTTAAGTGGAGAAATTAAAATACCAGCTATGTGGAGTTCAGATCCTAACAGTTGTCAGATTCCTTAGTGAATCATCAAGGCCATTGTTACTGAGGCACAGTATGCATACTTGGAGAGAAATAAAGAATACATTCGCTCCTTCCCCCTGCCCTTACTGATAAACTGTAAATGAGATGGGAAAAGTTTGAAAGGGAGAAATTTTGATAACATGACCAAGGTAAATTCTGTATTCTCTCTGTGTTGTAAAGAGTGTTTCCTATTATTAAAAAGGAAATACAGTTGAAGTGACTTTTTTCAAGATAATTACACTTTAAGGAAAAAAAACTAATACCAAAATAAGAATCTTAAAACAAAACCAAACAAAGAAAATAATGGCTCTTACTATTTAGTGGTACTAAAAACGTGATAAAAAAAATTCTAAGTCTTTTGGAACTTACAAAAGTTTTTTGCCGAGATGATTTACTTTACACATCAACTTAGTGGTAGGCATCTACAGATATGAAAAAGAGAAGGGATAGGAGAGCAAAAGCCTCTTTGTTCAGTTGGCCTCTTTTACCTGACACCAGGTCCACCCTAACAAGCAAGGGAGGAGTTTTACTCCTAAATATATTCTTTTTTCTGCCATCACATCTTTGGACAGAACTCAAAGAATAAATTTTTAAAGTCATTTTGTGACCCTGCACCTACACCTTGTTATTACTGGTACCCAGGGAAGATTCTCTGCCTCCAGAAGAGTTCAGGGACTGTTTTCAATATTAAGCCAGTCCTTTTCAGTGTTTTTTTTATTTCTTAATCAGTTTCTAGAACTTGACTTGCTTGATTCATATCCTGACCTAGTACAATCTCATTCAGCTAGAACAAGAGTATTGTGAGTATTATTTGCCATTTTTTAAAGAGGCAACCCATAAATCTACTGCTACTCAGATCTGTTTTCGTATCATGTATGTCAACATCAACTCAACATACATGCCATTTTCTTTCATGAAAAATTCCAAGTCTGGACTACTTAATACAGTATGCTACATGAAGAGACTAAGCACCTTTTTAGCCATGGCTACTATTCATTTGGCCACTTTTATATTCTTCCACCTTGTAGTGAAATCTGTAGGAGTGATTTGCAGCTTTTTAAAAATATTTCTCCCATCAGTCTTGAACGCTATGGACAGGAATTGGTTATAACATAGATTGCATTACACAAATGTTCTCATGTGCCTTTACATCAGGGATAACCTGAGGTCTGTGGGTTGGTTTCAAGAGATTTATGCAAAATTTTGCTTGTGTGTCTATTTTTCTGAGAAGAGGATCCAATGATTTCAACAGATTCTCAGAGGCATCCTCTGTGACATAACAACAGTTATCTAACCACCACTATTCTAGGGAAGCTGGAGGCTGTCCAGATTAAGCCAGATCAGCGAGAGCTGCCCCATTTTCAGATATTTCTTCATTTACTTGAGCAATATTATATTTGGTCACCTGCTCTGAGAACTGCTCTAAGTGCTAAGGATACAATGGTGAGCAAAGATAGGCAAGATCCTGCTCTCATATCTCGTTTTGTTGGAGGGAGAGCCACAACAAGTAGCGGTAATTTCAACTAACTTTAGATCCTATGAGAAAAATAAAGCAGGTTAATGTGATAGTGACTGGGGGTGAGGTGGACCATGTCAAATTGGGCTGTCAAGGAAAACCTCTTTAAGGAGGCAACATTTGAGTACATATCTGCATGAAATTGAAAGTTATGGGGAAATTGCATTCCTGGCAGAGGGAAGAGCAAGTCAAAGTCCTAAGGTGCTTTCAAGGAAGAGAAAGGATAAGAGTGTGGCTGTAAGGGAGTGAGCAAGGGAAAGAGAGGTGCAGATGAAATTGGGAAGGTTATTAGAGCCGAGTCATGTGTGACTTTGTTAAGGAATTTAGCATTCCAGCATTTTAAGCAGGTTACTATCATGCTCTGGTTTTCTTTTTTAAATGATTGTTCTGGCTGTCCTAAGAACAGATTGAAAAGGGACAAAATTATAATCAAGAAGAACAGTTAGATGATTATTTTGGTAATCTAAGCTACAGATGATTGATTGCTATTAATTACTCATGATGTGGTTCACCATATTTCACAGTGACTTCTTCATGTAGACTCATAAATTTCTGTTTTTGATATTAGAAATAGTTGAATTTAGCCTGAGCAATTACTAATTTGTTTTTATCTCCAGAATACTGTGAGTTATCTAACCAATTACATTGTCTTCTTTATTTCGGAGCTCCAAAACCCAGGAGTATAGGATGGCATGCATTTTGTATACTGACTTCATCTCTCCCATCTTCGCTTTCTCTTGGCCCTACTTTTCTGCTATTAAGTTGTATTTATCTTGCATGTTTCCGTAAGTTGTTTTAAAATCCCTTTGGAACAAGCAGTGTGTAAATAAATCAAACATTTGTTAGTGGAATCCTAAAACTGCATGCAGTAAAAAGAATTATGTGTGAATGGATTTTTATTTATTTCTTTATTTACCCATTTATTTAGCAAATGTTTATTGACTGCCTTCCCCCTTCCCATAGCTGTTCTGGAAACAGAATTGAACAATAGGCAATAAAATAAGAGGTAGACATTTTGAGACATGGGTTAGTTGGAGTCAGTGAAGGATAAAGTTAAAGATAAATACTGTTATGTGGATTTAGAAACATGTCTTGGCTAAAGGATAGAAATTAGGAGTGTAGAGAAAAAAGCCACTGAAGTAGCCAAATGGTATGTTGTTGAAGACACTGTTGTGGAGGAAATCAGGAAACAGGGTGGGGTAGTCCCACTTTTCTCAATAACTGCTGTTATGACCTTGGGAAACTGTCTATTTCAACTGTGTATTAATGGTTTGATGAAGTCCGTCAGGAAAAACGCTTTATCATTTACTTCTGAAAGAGATTGTTTTCATGGCATGCTTAATCTTCATTGCTAAAATTAGTGGATGTGTGGAGCGTGCGTTGCAGAGGTCACTGATTGATTAAGTCAGCAGCAGCTACCAGCTGCCTGCACTTAACCGTACTTCATCAGGGCGATGACAAGGCCGGTTTGCCAGGTCTATGCCATGGTGAACTATGAGAAGCATAGTTCCTTCCAAAAATGTTGCTTGATAAGGAAAGTACTCTGGGCACCCATCTTGTTCTTATTACCCTCCTCCCCTACTTCTTCCACCCTTTACATTGTCTGATAATCCTTCTTCTTCCATATCCCTAAACAGTTATAAAGTTTAGGAAAGAAGTTCAGAGGTACTTACTTCACCATAGAAATACAGGCAAACCTGATAAATATACACCTGTGTTTGACTCAAAATGAACAACTTTGAATTCTACTTAAAGGGACATGAACAAGCCTTGGAAGTTATGAAGGCATTGTTTGGCCTTAATTCTTGCTGTGGAGACTGGGCGTCTGCCAAGACTTTACTTTGAAATTTCTGTCTTCTGTTTCTAATCTTAAGGCATCATAACATACAATTCTTTTGCCACTAGTCCAGTTTATTCTTTTATGATGAGGAAGAAGGCACTTTTAAATAACAATTATTTCCACTATAATTAAACAAATCTTCTTTTGTTTGCATTATATTTGTTACGATATTGTGTACACACTCTGCTTGCTTAAACTTGCCCCTGTGACTGTTCCACAGGAACTTTCTTTAGAAGTTTTAAAGTCTTTGACTTCTTAAAGTATTAATGGGATTTGCCTAAGTTGTAGTATCTGAATGCTTGACTAGATACAGAAGCAGGACAACAAGCTTGTTCACACAGCTCCTCCAGCAAGCATTTTTCCCTTAGACAATCTTACATTCATTTGAAGTGCCAAAGAATTAAAGGAAGATGTATTTGGGTTTATTCCTGAATATAACAAGACCAGACATCTCACAAAGTTTACCTTAAGGTCCAGATACTAGAAAAGTATGCAGCCCTTTGGGAGAGCTTAGATTATAAAGGATTAGTCTGAACCTAAGTGACTTTTGCCTTTTTGTCCTTTTCTGTTCCAGTGTCCTGGAACAAAATAATTCTGGTACTTTACAGTTTTTGTGCTTAACTATGTATGTGATTTATGCTCATACCTTCGGTTATTGATATAAATTTTGAGCTAAGATTTTTGTGATCATTTTAAGAGTTAAGGTTAGAGAGGACCTACCTCCAAATACAGTCACATTGGCAGTTAGGGCTCCAAAATATGAATTGGAGGGACACGATTTAATCCATAACACTCAGACTAGAAAAATTGAGAGAATTTGTTTTGTCACCAGTAAATGTTAAAAGAAGCTCTCAGAGAGAAGGAACATGATACTGGTCAGAAATTTTTATTTACATAAAGACAGGAAAAGTGTTAGAGAAGGAATAAGTGAAGGTTAAAAAAAGGTTAGTGCTGTTTTGTAGTTTGGAAAATTACCCTTGAAATGATTTTTTGAAAATCGGAAAAACAAATGAACATCATAATAATTACAAAAACACTGCATCCTCACAATTTAAAAATTTTTTTTGTTATTAAGTAGTAAAAATTAGAGACTCAAAAGGTGTTGCAAATACAGTTGAGAGGTCCTGTGTACACTTCACCCTGCTCCCACTATGGTAATTTTTTATCTAAACATAATTGTCAAATGGGGAAATTGACATTGAATGTTCACTATTTGAAACAAAAAAAATCAAAGATGTAAAAGTGCTTATGTTAGCAATATGACAATAAACAAAATTAACCGATTTGGAGGAAAAATGATTTGTGTAAGTGTGCATTGGGGCACATATGGAATATGTCATTTATAATATAAGTATTTTCATATTGTAATTATTTTCGAGGTAAATTTTCAGTGTGTTACACAAAGAATAAATCTTTGTCTCCATAGACTGGGAATTATAAGCCAGTGCATAATATAAAGAGAGGCAGTCCATCAAATTTAAATATTTTTATTATTTTTTTCAGATTTTATTTATTTATTTTTAGAGAGAGGGGGAGGAGGGAGAAAGAAAGGGAAAGAAACATCAGTGTGTGGTTGCCTCTCATACACCCCCAACTTGGACCTGGCCAGCACCCCAGGCATGTGTCCTGACTGGGAATCGAACCAGCAACCCTTTGGTTCACAGGCTGGCATTCAATCCAATGAGCCACACCAGCCAGGACAAATTTAAATATTTTTAATTGTCAATATTCTTGCTGTTTTTTTTTTTTACTGAGAGGGGTAGGTTAAAATTTTTAGAATAGTCTGTCAGTAATAAAGGACAGTGATATTCTGGCCTTTGAGAAATATTATACATCCATTAACTTATAGATGTAATCTCAGTATTGGCACTATCCAACAAGAAACTTTATTTTTCCTCTCAAAATTAATTTACATTTTTGCCAAACTCTATAGTTTATAAGAAAAAATGTTTTTCTATAATTATTTTCTTTTATTGAATGGAAATGTTTCTCTCTTTTTTTTCTGTTACAGATTTCTTTGAATTGGGAGGATAGTTTATAAGAAGTTTAAATGTTTAAATGCTTTGTCAGAACAACAGCAATAATATACTATTTGATTTATATACTGTTATAACCAGAAGCACCGTATTCATTGTTACGATCTTTTTCCTATATAAAACAAAACTCCCTAGCCTCTTTTGCTGTATGTGCCATATCCAGTGTGAATCTTACAGCACTGTTTTAGAAAACCTTACCAAACATTCTTTTTGAAAGCAGATTTGTTATACATACAAATAAAAGGAAGTCTTGTGTAAATTAAGCCATCCCAATATAGTTGTTCAAGCATTTAATTTATAAATTGAGGAAGTTACATTTTAATCCTACCTTAAATATGAATTTGAACAAGATGCTTAATCTCTCTGAAACTCAGTTTCTCCTTTTATAAGTGTAGAAAAGGCTGCACGGCACCGGGATGAGTTGTCCCAGTCATACCAGTACAACTGGTGGTCTGAAATAGAGATAAAGAAGAGTTAGCAGTAGGTTAATGAGGATCCCCTGTGGGCCATCTGTGTGTGAAAGACTCACAGCCTCACACTGTGTTTATACAGAGCTTTCCAGTGGTATAAATTGAAGGCTTTCTCTTGGACATTTATCTCTGCTTTTCCTTTGTGGCTGTGTTTTGTTGCAGAAAAGACACAATCCTTAAACTTTTGCTTCTCAAAGTGTTCTGTGTAATATAATTTTAGTTCAGTTCAACAGGCTTTTTTGAGTACCCTAAGGGAGAAGTAAGAGTTATTACCCTGCCCCTGATGGACTTACAACTTGCATGGAAAGTGAAAACAAACATACCCAGTAAACTAGGTATATGCGCATACTCCAAACTTGAGGAAGTTCTCAGTGGCCCACAGAGGCACCCATCCTCAGATTTGGGTGGCTTGGAGACCTAAATACCACTAATACTCAGCTAGCATTTAGAAGGGATGCATTCTGCCATACATACCATATATTAAAAGAAATTTAGATTAGTGTCTTTTAGGTCAATAATGACCTCTTAAGATCCAAATAGATATATAGTTATGAAAACTTTTACTAATATGTATCAAAAGGATGAAATTGCTCAAGGAATTTGAGAATCCCTTTAATTTGAGAATTAAGCATTTATAGTATTTTTGCTTGAACTTCCTTCTTAGGTATATAGTACAGTCTTAGTACTTAATGTTAAGTGACAGGTTAGTCTTTAGAGTGTTTTACAATTTATTGTTTTTTTTTTCTTTAACTCTTTGTGTTTTCTTTTTTTTTTTTTAAGATTTTTTTATTTATTTATCTTTAGAGGGGAAGGGTAGGAGAGAGGGAGAGGGAGAGAAATATCAATGTACGGTTGCCTCTCGTGTGTCCCCCGCTGGGAACTGGCCTGCAACCCAGGTATGTGCCCTGACTGGGAATCGAACCGCGACCCTCTGGTTCGCAGGCCCGCGCTCAATCCACTGAGCTACACCAGCCAGGGCTCTTTGTGTTTTCTTAAATATCAAGTCATCTTTCAATTACCTTTGGCCTATGACTCCGTGACTTTCATGGTCCTGAAACCCTAAGACTTGAGAATTGGACAGAACTTCACAAAATCTAACCAAACCTCCTAGAAGCTCTCCCCTTAACCAGGGCTCTTGCTGCTGCTGCTGCTGCTGCTGCTGCTGCTGCTGCTGCTGCTGCTGCTGCTGCTGCTGCTGCTGACAGCTTGAGATAGCCCACGTTCTCATAGAGGCTTCTCTGCCCTTACGAAAACCTCATGGCAGCCTTCTTCCTGAGACTTCGAAGTTATGCATTATCCCTCCTTCTAGAAGATTAAAATAATCTGATTACTCAATGAAGTTAAGTACTTTCTCCCTACTCTTTGCACTTTCTTACTGCACTCCTTCCCACCTCCCAACCATGTTCCTGTGTATTCACTCCTTGGTTTGTTTACACTGTATCTTTTCACTTCTAAACCTCTTGCACCTTCATTCCAATAAAAATGTCCCTACAGCTTCAACTATTGGGTAGGATGTTTTTCTTCAGCTCCTTGCCGTAGAGTTCTGAGGATACTGCTAACCCTGTAGCCCTCTCTAGTGGTAGCCATGCATTCTTTCACACGCTTCACAGAGTGATTGAGACATTTGATGGAAATGTTGGTTTTCTTCTAGTTCCTCATTTCTACTTATAGACCATTGTTCTTTCACTTGAGTGAAAGCTCCAGCCCCTTTGAGCTTCCTCATTCATCTCTATCACCATCAATCTCTCATTGTTGCTTTTGCAGTCAAACAGTTTATCTCTATTTACACTCATCCTCGTTTCCTTTTCTTCAGACTCAGGTGACAGGTAGCCGTTTTATTCAAGGCTTCTCATCTTCCTATGCCCTTGACTGCATCTTTTCTAAGGGACTTTGTTCATTATTCATCTATCTTTCCTCTGCTTTATCCTTTTCCTAATTACCTTAGCCTAAAAACATGTTCAGGTCTTTCCTATCTGAGAGAGAAGGAAGGGGAAAGGGAGGAGGGGGAATACCTTCCCTAGCCTTTCTCTAGCTATTTCTGATCACTTTGCTTGTTTTCATCCAGATTCCTTAAAAGAATGACTTAGTAATTGATTATATCCTTATTTCCTCATCTCCCATTCATTCCTTAATCCACTATTCTCTGCTATACCAAACCACTGAACCAGTATTCACTTAGCTCACCAGGCAGGGCCAGTAGATGTTTTAGCTCTTATTTTGCTGGTTCTTTCCGCTGCATTTCACAATGTTGATTGCGTCCTCTTTAAAATTCTCTCTTCTGCAAAGGTGGTACTCTAACGTTCTTTTTCTGTCTCTTTTGTGGCTTCCTTTCCTACCCTCTAAATACTAGGATCCCTGAAGTTTCTGTCCATAGAACACTGTTCTCTCTACACTTTACCTGGGTGAACTCCGAACTCCTTTACCCTCATCATATCTCTGGCACAAATGCTGTATGCCGTAGACACATACCAGTTTCTTGGTAGACATTTCCCCTGGGATGTCATCCTGTGTGGCCAGAGCTGTCAGCATGTACGTTCCCTCGTTCTCAAATCATATCTTCTCTCTGTGTTCTCTATTTTGGTTGCTGGCATCACTCTCCCATGTCTCACATCCCGTCAATCATCATGTGCCAGGGATTTTTTTCCCTCCTAAATACTTTCAAACCCATTATCTTCTTACCATCCTAAATATTTGCCTACTGCCTACCCAGCCTCTTCTCTCTATCCTAACTACCTACTTGTCTGTCCCAGTGTATTTCAAGATTATCACAACAGTCTCCTAATTATTTTTCCTGCCTTTGATGTTTTCTCCTCAAGTCCATTCTTCACTGAGCAGTTGGAGTTACATATCCAAGTGAGGCATCTGACCGTGTGAGCTCCCCTTGTTTAAGACTTTCCCGAAGTTCCTGAATCAAACATACATGCCCATTTATGACCTAGTCCCCATCCCCTTCTTTAGCCTGCCTTGTACTACTTCTTATATTTCGATTTAGCACCAGAGTGCCTGATACTCCCCGTAAGCAAAACTGTTTCTCATCTTTGGAACTTTTCTTATGATGTCCCATCTGTTTGAAATACCACTGCCCTTCCCTTGAATAACTCCTTTATAAGGCTCAGTTTGGGTTCTACCTAAGATGCCTTCTTGTGTTTACTTCTTGCTCCCCAAACAAGATTGAACGTTCAATAATAATAACCTGTACGTAACTCTATCAGTATAATTACCATGTTAGTTCATAATTGTGTGAATATCTCTTCCATTATACTTATTAACTCCATGTATCCAAAGACTGGCTCATCATTGTCGTTTCATTGCTAATGTCAAATAGAGTGTTTGTCACGTGAAAACCCCATCCCTTCATTTTACAAAAGAAGTTGAGACCCAAAGCTTACAACTCACTTAAATGAGCAAATCAAAATGAAAAATAGTTTAATTTTTTTCAAAACTGAATTGGGAGGGAATTTAATAGCGCTTGTGTACAAATACAATACTGGTGTCGTATAAAATAGCACTTTTAATCCAAGTGAGATGTAACTGGTAAGCAAATAATATCCATAGAATATTGATTAGGTGAGACATTGGAGGAGCTTGATTTTTTCCAACCAAATAGTGTCAGTTTCTAACATTGTGAAGTTCCATAACCAAATGTCAGATATTTAAAAATTATTCTGAATACCCTGAAGTGTGGGTCAGCTGGTTGGGTGTCGTCCTGCAAAGCGAAAGTTTGCTGGTTCAATTCCCCGTCGGTATGTGTAAGAAGCAACTGATCGATGTTTCTCTCTCACACCAATGTTTCTCTCCCTCTTTTTCCCCCTGTCTTCCCCTCTCTCTAAAAATAAATGAAATCTTTAAAAAACAGAAAAACAAATTAGTCTGAGAAAGAAAAGTGACTCGTTTTTAAGTTGTAGTGTTTGTTGAGTAGTTCCTCAAAATCATTGAATACGCTTCATTTACTCAAGATTCTTGATAAGAATTAAATTTCTTTTTGAAAAATATTTTCTTAATTTATTTTCAGCTAATCTGTAACTTCAAGAATGCATCTAACTTGCTTACTTGTTGGTTATCCCTCTCTCCCCTTCCTTGTCCTCCTAATTGTCAACACACTTTACCTCCTCAGTTGTGGTGAGGGCACTGTGCCATGCTCTGCTTCATGTGCTACAGAGAAGAGATGCTACGGCTTGAATTTTTTCCTGGTGGCCTCATGTAAGATGTTTATGCGAAGTGTCAGTGGAAACAATTATCTTAGCAGGATGACACAGCCTGTTTTGCTTAGAAGTATCCTAATTTCCTGTGTAGGTTATCCAGCGGTCAGGTCAGGATTTCTTTTTGCACTCCTGTAGAGCAGATTCACATCATGCAAGCATTGTAGAACTTAGGTCACAATCCACTTAACTGTGCTGACTGCCTGAATCTTTCTAAGAAAGTAAGTCCTTCCCTGTTGTTTTTATTTAGTTTCTTTTTTTGTGTTTTGCTGTTATAACCTGTAGTGAAGGTGTATAGCCAGTGGCTATAGCTCTTCCAATAGCTGCCTCTTAACTAAGCTCCATCATAAAGTTTGTCTGTTGCCCATTTTGAAGTTCATGTGAATACCTGCATAGCCAGAACATCACAGTGTTGTCACTGTTCTCCTGTCCCAGGGATCTGTTCTGAACTAAGCACTCATAAAAGCTTCAGGCCCCAAAGTCAGCCAGGGCCACATGCTGTATACTCCGACCTTAATGAAGCAGCTTCAGTGTGGTTTGGTAACTGCCCTTCTTTTTTCATATTTCATTATGCCTTAAGGTTATAGGAAAACTGAATTTATCATTGAAACAGACTAAGCAGCAAGCATTCTGACATGTTTATTGAGCAAATTATTATACCTGACAAAAAGTAATTACATATACAATCAGGTCTGCAAGTAACTGGATAATTAAGGGTTAATAAATTGTCTAGGATAAGAGAAGTGCCTTTTTGATTCTAGGACAGTAAACTAAATATATTTCTTATAAATTTTTTTGAGTAAAGATTATAAAATCTATTATAAGATTAGAAAGATATAAAATGAGTGAGGATGCAAACCCCCTTAAATAAAAATACTGAGATACTGTAATATTCATGTATTTAACAGAGATCACAGAGATCCTTATTTTTCTTATTTCTGTAATGTTAAGTATGGTAGTCTAGTTAACTCTGCATTCCTTTGGGAACCCAAGGCAAAAATGGTAAAGGGTCTGTATTTGTATCTTAGGACATAAAACTGAGACCTTATGTCGAGAAAGCCAAACAAATGAGTGTATATCTGAAATCCAGTTCCCAACTTAACAAAAGGTTTCTTGCAAGGACTAAAAATTAAAGTTTCTACTTCTGTCACTGCCTGCTAAAGTATTACCAGAGAAAATAGCCCTCTTTTCTTCCTGAGGCAGCTGAGATTTAGTGTTCTTGGTTTGTTTCATTTATCTCAAGTGGCCTGAGTTTCAGTTTAAAGAATACAATGATAAGATGCCTCTAGGGGTTGAAGTATTTTGTTATAATTTTAGTTTAACTTTGTTTTTTCAAGCCAAAAGTCGGTGTTTATAAATAATGGACAATTATAAATAGTATATGTTACTTGGCTTACTAGAATTTTAAAGTAAAACATATTTGGCTAATTTTATTGAAGACTAAATTAATTCAGCTACTAGTTTCACCAGGTTTTCATTTGCCTTATTTTAAATCACAACTGTGGGGAGGAGGGAAGAGTATATCCAGTTAGGTATTTACTAACTTCTTAATACTTAAGAAGTGGTTATTTCCTCCCCCTTTTTCTTAACAATTGTAAAGGAATATGTAAAGAAACCCCATCTAACTTTGTTCATCCAAGCAACTACTTTCTCCACTATATCCTGGAGTATAGACATGGTAGCATGCAATTTTTCCTTATCGGCTAATCCATATTGTCTAACTTCTTGTTCGAATTTTTCCAAAGTCAATTTATACAAGCAGATCATAGTTTCTTCATTGCTTCAATGAAGCAAAAGGGACTCACCAGAGAGAACTGAAAGTTTAGTAAACATCTCTCATTATGAGTTTCGAGGTTTGATTTCCTTATTGTTGGAAGTCTGACCTCCACTGGTACAGTCATTTCATATGTACCTGTTATGTAACTGTGGCAGAGGATGTAATTAATCTGGACAGAAAATTCAATGTATGACCCAAGAATATTTGTTTAACATGTTGCATGGTGGCACCACTGGTTTGTAAAAAGTAATCTCAAGAGCTGAACTTTCATTGTGAAATATTTTAGTACATTCTGCAGCATAAATTAAATCAGTCAATAAAATAGACTAGTCTGGCTTTCATAATAATTGTAAGACATTACTAAAAATTCAGAGATGTCTTAATTATTGATAGTTTATGGATAAAGTAAGATATCATGGCCATCTTATTAGTATATAAGATGTGAGTTCAGTGTAGACATAAAATTCTGTGTCAAAAGGTGTCATCTAAACATATGTTTACTTGGTGTTTACTATATTCCAGGTACTGGGACAAATGTGAAAATACAGATACTACACAAAATAAGTCACCAGCTTCAAGGCACTTAACAAAATACATTTTCAGGAGGAAAAAAAAGGCACTTCAACTATTGGGATTTTAAAAAGAGACATACAGGCCCTGGCTGGTGTAGCTCAGTGGATTGAGCGTGGGCCTGCGAACCGAAGGATCGCGGTTCGATTCCCAGTCAGGGCACATGCCTGGGTTGCCAGGCCAGTTCCCGTCAGGGGACATACAAGAGGCAACCGCACATTGATGTTTCTCTCCCTCTCTCCTTCCCTTCCCCTCTAAAGATAAATAAATAAAAAATCTAAAAGGGAAAAAAAAAATTCTTAAAACCATTACTTCAAGAATTATTAAAAAAAAAAAAAGTTAAAAAAAAAAAAAAAAGAGACATACATGGCTGAGCTAGCCATGAGTCACCCAACTACAAAATGAATTCATTGATATGTGATTCTTTAGTGAGTAGACAGACACATTAATCCATGATATCAGTATGCTGTGAGATGTGTGGGGGGTGCTATGAGAACTTGAAAGAGGAGCAGCTAACCCAAATAAGATCAGGTGGTCTAGGAAGGCTTCTTGAGAGAGGTCAATCCAGACTTAAATTTTGTGCAATAAGTTAATTACCTGGATGAAGAAGGAGCACAAGGGGACTCCACACAGAGAAGAAAATGAAAAGTGTCCTGGAGATCATCATGGTTTATAAGAGATCTATGAGTATTCCTTGTTCAGGAGTTTGAAATATAAGTCAGGAGAGGAAGCCAAAAGGTTGACCTAGATTAGGTGTATAACTTTGCATGTCATGTTAAGGAACTTAAACATTATCTTGTAAGATTTGGGAAGCCACTGAAGGTTTTAAGCAAATGAGTGGTGTGACCAGATTTGTATTTTAGCTGGATCTCTGGCATCAGTGTGAAGGTTGATTGATCCGGGGTATTAGAAGGGAGGGACAGAGAAGATGGGCAAGACCAAAGGCCTCAAGGGAGAGATACCATATCAGAACCAGGATAGTAGTAGTAGTAGTAGTAGGGATGGAAAGTGGGAAACAAGTGAATTCAAGAAATATTTAGAATTCAAAAATTGAAACAATTTGGCAATAAGTTAGATGTAGGAATTATAAGAGAGAGGAGTCACAGCAGACTGAGTCCAGATTTCCGGTTTGGGTAATTAGGTTAAATGCTGCCATTGAGTGTATGACCCATCTTACAGTGTCAGGAAGCTGAACCAGATACTCTCACCGCTGAAGGAAAACAACCCATGCATCATGCATATGTGCAAAGGCACTATCACAATCAAAATCACACTCAAGTACAGTCGACCCTTGAACAGTGTGGAGTTAGGGGCACTGACACCCCAACATGGTCAAAAACCTGAGTATAACTTTGACTCCCTAAAAATTTAACTCTTTTTTTGTCTTTAGAGGGGTAGGGGAGAGGGAGAGGGAGAGAAATATCAATGTACGGTTGCCTCTTTTGTGTCCCCTGCTGGGAACTGGCCTGCAACCCAGGCATGTGCCCTGACTGGGAATCGAACCGCGATCCTCTGGTTCACAGGCCCGCGCTCAATCCACTGAGCTACACCAGCCAGGGCTAAAAATTTAACTCTTAATGGCCTGTTGTTGACTGGATAACCTTACCGATTAATAAGATAAAACAGTTGATTAACACATATTTTGTATATGTATTATATACTATATTCTTATGATAAACTAAGCTAGAAACTAGAAAAAAATTTTTTTAAAATCATACAGAGAAAATACATTTACAGAAATTATTGGGAAAAAATCTGCATCTCAGTGGATGGACCCACACAGTTCAAACCTGTGTGGTTCAAGGGTCAGCTGTATTTGAGGTAAACCTACTTGAGGCCACTATCTGAAATTTTTTTTTTCTATGTTGGATAATAGTAGGGTTTTTTGGTTTTCAGAAATGGTGGATAAAAAAATTCTTGTTAATTATTAATATCTTTCTGCATTAATGAAGAACTTATAGGAAACTTTCATTAAACACATTGTTATTTGGGATCAGATACATAACATAAATATTTTAAACCCCAATAGCCAAAAGAATTATTTTAAAACACAATTATATAAGATGCTAATATTCTTATGTTACTAAATGGAAAGTCAAAAGATACTCTTAAAAGTTTATGTAAAGAATTTTACTCCCAGTTATATACTCAAGAGAAATAAAAATGTGCCCCCACAAAAACTTGGACTAGAATGTTCATAGCAATATTATTTATAATGGCCAAAAATGTAATTTCATTAGCCATTGTCACCCCAATAAATTCAATAAAAAATTTTTAACAAATAGCCAAAAATTGGAAATAACCCAAATGTTTATTAACTAATGAATGGATAAAATGTGGCATATTCATACAATGGAATATTATCTGGTAGTAAAAAGGAATGAAGTAATGATAATACCCTATAACATGGATAAACCTTGAAAATATTAAACTAAGCAAAAGAAACCAGTTACAAAAGACTACATATGACTTTTATTTGGGGAGTGGGGAGTGACAGCTTATGGGTATAGGATTCTTTTGGGTGATAAAATACTCTAAAATTGAGATGGTTGCACATCTCTGAATATGCTCAAAACCATTGATTTATACTCTTTAAAAGGAAGGATTGTATTGTATGTGAAATATTATCTCAAAGATGTTTTCCCAAAAAAATTGTAAAAGGTAATATAACAAGAAATGGATGTTTATTACATTAAAATTGAAAAGCAAAAATAGAGGAAGTTTGTGATAACTACCAAAAATAGGAAAGTGGTATTAGTAAAATAAACCCTTATATGTAATAGCTGCAAGATAAAAAAAATCAGAAAAATAAGCATATTCAGAGATATGAAGGTGATCACCAGAATTAAAACAGGAGTCAAAAATGACCGCTTCTTCCCTGCCTGGTGTGTCTCAGTGGATTGAGTGCTGGCCTGTGAACAGAAAGGTTGCTGGTTCAATTCCTAGTCAGGACACATGCCTGGGTTGCAGGCCAGTTACCCAGTAGGGGGCATGGAGAGGCAACAGATCTCTCTCACACAGTGATGCTTCTCTCCCTCTCTTTCTCCCTCCCTTCCCCTCTCTCTAAAAATAAGTAAATAAAATCTTTTAAAAAAATGATTACTTCTAAGAATGAGGGGTGGGGGTCAGAAGACTATTGGTTTTCATGATATACCCCATTTAATGATTAACCATGTATTACTTGATAAAATTATTTTAAATAAAATATTAACCATATAAAATTAATATGTATGTATCTGTATGCCATTTTATCCATGGTAGTCACCAAAAATCAAGATAAAGCAAATACAGATGTATATAAATCTGAGGATGTAAATTCCACTCATTGCCTTTTTTCCCCAAATTCCACACCCACCTAGTAGTTATCTAGGACTGATACATAGCTTACCATCAGAAATACTTTAAGAACATACTACTTCTGCTGTGCACAGTTCACGTGGGTGAAGTGACTTGAAGAGACCAGCACGTTTAAACAACCTGTACAGCACAACATGCTCAAAGCTCCTTCATGGTTCTCAACAGGTGGGGTGGAAGGCTGCCTGAGAGCTGGTTTGGCAAATGGGAAGTTAAAAGAGGACAGGTGTGGGTTAAGGCTCAGGTGTATCAGAGACCCAAAAGGCATCCTGAGAGTAAAAATTGAGGGGGCAGAGTGGAGACACAATACTGCTTCTTTCTAATTTTGCCCCAGCCCTTTCTGTCTGCTACGTAAAATTCTCTTCTGTGCTGCATATAGAGTTTCCAAACGTGCTATTTTCAGATAGCTGGAAAAAGGGTAAAGCCAAATACTTAAAAAATCATATGGAGCTCATCATTTGATTTCACCCTCTATTTAGAAAAAGGACTTGTATTTTCCCCACCATGGCTAATTTAGTAAGACCCATTTTTCGTGAATCCCCAATGCCTGCTTACTCATATTTCTTCCGCAAAGCTGCATTATGGCTTAGGATTTTTGTTGTTGTTTAAATCTCTGAAGCGCTCTAGGAACCCTTGCTTCGGCTTTGTTTTTGGAGGCAAAGGAAAAATGATCTCCTGGTTTACTTTTGGAATCTGCAAAGTATCTCTGAGGTCCCAGGTGGATTTGGCATTTGGAAAAGGGACTTTGGGGGACTAAGGTTGACCCTGAGCCCCCAGGTCACTGTTCACATTTACAAAAGCAAACCTGGTATCCCCAATTGCTTTTCTCTTGAGGTTGGCTTAACTTTATTTATCTTCTGTCTTGGGTCACTGCCCCTGAGGTGCTTCAAAAGCAAAACCCAAAAGACCCCAAACAAAGAAAGCTAAACCAGATTCAAGGAAAAAATGACCTGGCACTCTGGGTTCACTTTTACAAAGGGAAAAAGTCACTTCGAGTTCCATAGAATGGTTTTAAGTTGGCCTAGACTCATTGTGTCATTTGCACAAAGTGATCTCAACAGGTCTCAGACCCCAAGTTTCTGGGGTGTAGCTCTAGAGTGAGACTTAGGATGGGAAACTGTCAGCAAGCTCAATGTGATGACACAAACAGATTCTTCAGTGATTCAACTATTTTGAGCATATAAATGGGACCACCCATGTAACCATTTCTTTCCTTAAGCTGAATCTTTTCTGTTTGGTGGACACACACAGGGAATGCTAAGGAAGTGAAACTTACAACTTACTTACAAATATTGGCATAAATCCACTTTATGTTATCAGATTAATTATGAAGGGTATCTTTGAATCCTTGGTGAAAAAATAGTTAGGATACTAATTTTAGGTAATCTTATAAATCATGGTGAGATAGAATTGAGGTGCATTATTTTGCTGTTCATTTTTGTACGATCCATACTTTGCTTACTTCCCAAAAGGATTTAAGGTGGAATTACTTTACTTGACTATTGGAACAAACCCATTTATAGAACTTAATACCAATTTTCATTGTAATATGCCTGACTTTATCCTTTAATAAGTAATTGTAAAATTGCTTTTGGATAATCTAGGGGAGATTTTTGTTTTTGTTCATATTTGACCTACATCTTTGAATTTTTGGTATATGTGTTAACTAATAAATTCATCTGTTGAGACTGTACCTTACTGTTTATTTACAAGACTGAGAGATTTCGTGTGACTAATAATAAATGTATTATTTATGTATTGCCATCTTAAGGAAGTAAAACTGGAGATAGAGAAGCGAGGTTTTGCGTAATTCAGGTTTTAATATTAAGGACGTAGTGCATCCTGTGAAACCTGACTGAATGTGTGAGGCTGTCCCCAAGGCAATGACTGTTTGTGTGGAGTGAAGGTGAGCGCCCGCAGTCGTGCCTGTCATCACTCCAGTTGCCTCAGCCCTTCCTGTCATTCTCTGGCTCCAGGGCAGTCACGTTCTTCATAAACCATCCCAAAGATCAGGGATCACGCACCTTGGTCAAAGCAGGTGTGGATAGCAGCCTGTGGAAATGGGCTCAGTCTGTAAGTCTGGCCTGGCATAGTGTCAGTTTCATAATGTCCTAGTTTCATGTTACATCTTTCACTTTCCTGGAACTGTACTTTAAAAAATGAGAAAGGACCTATAATTGTTACAGATAAGGGACACTGGTAGACCATCCCGAAATGTTAGTGCTCTTCCTCTAGGAAGAACATATACCTATTCAGCGTTAGACCCAATGCTTTATTGTGAGGGCATTTGTCTTCTTCACCAATGCTCCAGCAAAATCCTGGGAGAGATGGAGGGGAGTCAGTTGTCTGCGCTCACTTGCCCTGGGGTCTTCTTCAGAGGGCTGTCCGCACAAGCCAAAGTAGTCTGTCTGTAGGGTGCTCATTTTTTGTACTCATGAAGCTTAAGGAAAAAGCCTACGTAAACTTGGAATAGTGTTCTGGCATCATCAGTCAGTTTTATCTTGAATATCTGCTGAGTAGTTACACTCTGTGGGACACATTTTATGAGTTTTTCTGCCTAGCTGTGTGAAGTTTGTTTCTATTTACCTACCAGTGCAGTATTATGCATTTGAAAACTCCTTACACACATGGCAATAAGCAAGCAGAATATGGGATCGATGTGCTTGCAGGCCCCATATTTCTTCTCCGTGTACATCCCTGTACTTCAGGGCACAGACACTGAAATGGTGCTCAGGGCTATAGCCACTGGATTCACGGGCTGAGAGTAATGAGCAAGCAGTCACCGGCTCCTACATAAGTTAGTAGTTTCTTTTCTTTTTTTTTAAAGATGTTTATTTATTTATTTATCTTTAGAGGGGAATGGTAGGAGAGCGGGAGAGGGAGAGAAATATCAATGTACGGTTGCCTCTTGTGTGTCCCATGCTGGGAACTGGCCTGCAACCCAGGCATGTGCCCTGACTGGGAATCGAACCGCGATCCTTTGGTTCGCAGGCCCGCACTCAATCCACTGAGCTACACCAGCCACGGCGGTAGTTTCTATTTATTCTATTAAATTGTTGGTAGCTTCCTCATGTGTTACTGTGGTTTAAAATACTAGGATTTAGTATGAATAGATTTTTTTCTGTATAATTTCTTCATGTTAACATCAAAATATTACTTGTTTCCTTGTTAACCGCCTCTCTGCCCTCCCCACTTACAGTGTAAACTCTTCGAGGGCAGGGACTTATTCAGTACTGTATCTCTGGTGGCTAGCACAGAGGCTGCCTCATTATAGGTGGGCTGTCAGTATTTGTTGAATGAATAAACGAACGTTATCTAGACCCTTGGTCCCTTTATCCACATTGGCAATGCATCCCTTCACCATTAACGTGCACGCTTATGCAGACTTCCATAGATATCTGTAACTTAAACTCTGCGCAATATGTATTTCTGTAAAGGGTTAGTGTAAATTTGAAAGCATGTAGATTACATTTGTCTACATGTGGGCAGGCAGGTTAAATTTGGTGGTTCCGGTCATTTCTAGTGATAAGAGATTTGCACAGGAGTGTCTGGCCATGTGTGAAAGTTGTAAGCATAATATTTCTTTATCTAGGAAAGTCTGTTTTTGTGCTGCAGAAGAACCAGTTCTGTATTCACAGTTGGAGTTGGTGTAGGTTTTAAATTAATTAAGTGGGCTCCTCCTTTCCCACCTGGGGGTAGATCAGCACAAGAGAAAAACAGACTTAGTTTAAGGCCTCTTCCTCTTGCAAATCCCAAAGGTCATGTTGCTAATGCCTTTTGGAAAGAAAGGGAGATTACAGCAGTATACAGTTATTAAGTGTTACTTTCTGCCGACTGTGCGCATGCCCACACACACTTGTGCAAACACATACCTAACCTGAAAGAGGAATCCTTCAAAATGAGGTTTTTGGCAATAACTCTATAAGGAGTATTCATTATTGAAATTTAATATATAAATATCTAAGCCTCATTTCTAACTCTAGAGTTAATACATGTCCACTGTAGAATGTTATAACAATAAAGAAGACAGTAACAGTTACCCATAATCCTATTGCATGAATAACATCCATTCTTAACATTTTCTCAAATTTTCTTCCAACCTTTTTTGATGGATTTTTAGGTAATTTTAGTAGCAACATTTATTCTAAGCATCTTCCCAAGCTATTTAAAATTCTGCGTAGACATCAATTTTAATAACCACATGATATTTGTCTTACAGACATACCTTACTATTTAATCACTCTTAATACTGAGATTTAGGCCGTTTTTCTTTCCTTCAGTGTTTTGATAACACAGATAACATTTTTGAGAGAATATCTTTGCTCATAAGTTTTTCCCCACTTTTATTATTGTTTCCTGAATGGCCATTTTTGTAAGGTTCTTAAACATATCACAAAATCACACTGCAGAGAAACTGCACCAATTTACATTTTTACCATGGGAGCATGTGAAAGTAACTTTTTCTGCTTGCGAAGGAAAGGAAAAATGTACTTGTTGAAACAGTTAAAAATTACATAGAACTTTAAAAAGTTCCCTTTTCTTTTGTAGACTGTCTATTCCTTTAACATTGTGTCGGTGTAGTTTCTGCACCAGTGTTTTAAATTTTGGTATGGCCTAGAATGTTGTCTGACAGAAAATATAGTGGCTTTTAATATTAGTACTTGATAATTTCATGATAGAATTTTCCTCCTTTTACAAGGAATTCTCTGTTAACAGCTGTAATAGATTAACAGCTGTTGGGTGTTGGAAAATAGTCAAACAAGCCCATTACCTTCCTAAGGAAAAGCTAGTTTCTTGTAACCTTTCTTCAGGTTTTAACACAGCAGAAGCTCTCTCTCACAGTTATGGGTTGGCTCACGTATCCTAAATGCAAATACTTCATTCATTTGAAAGCAAAAGCAGCATACTCCTTAGTTATAAAGTGAGTTAAAATAAAAAAAGAAGAAATAATATAAAAACTGAAAGAAGATAGTAAGTACAGCATTTAGTTTTCTGAAACAATTCAAATGGGGATAGGAAGTTGGTTTTAAATGGCTTAAGGGGATTAGGGTTTTAAAGTTGGATGAGGAGTTTGGTGCTTTGGTTTAGGCATGGCATTGCTTTTAAAAGATTACTTCCATATTTGACAACAGTTGTAACTGGAGATTATAAAGCAAATAGTCAATTTTAAAACATTATGGAAAACAAGAGGGTTTCTTTTTTGTTGTTGTTTGTTTATACAAAATGATCGCCTAGAGTTAACATGCTGAGTCCTGAAACCCTCTTTTCATAACACTGCTGCGGATCTATCACCAGGGAGAATCCAGCAGAGGTTGTTTAATGCACTTAATTGAGATTATCTTAGCTTTTGGTTTAAATTACTTTGGGAAAGTCTAGATGCAAATGGCTTCTTAGAAAGGTAAACATACTTAACCTCTAAGAGAAAAGGTTCAATTTAAGTACTTTAAAATTCTTCCCTTAGTAGCACCAACTCTTACTAACTTTGAGTATGACCTGAATAATGTGTAAAGTTTAAATCTCTACACCTAATATAGTTAATGTAACTATATTAACGATTTTTTCATTACTTTACAATAATTTGAAAATGTAGTCAAGTGTTAATTTCAAAAGCAAAAAGATAGTAAATTTTATTTTGGTTATAAAGTGTTGTTAATGAAGTTTTAAAAATGAATTTCCTTATTCTATTTTATCTAAGAAGCAGGTCATATTAAAATAGACCGAGAATGGCACATACTTTATGTATTAGCTTTAGGTAAAATAGTCAAAAGTTGATTTAACATTTCCCCATCTTTCTCAGCTCCTTGACCTGTTTATGGTTTGGGATTGGTCTACTTACCTAGCCGATTATGGACAGCCAGCTTCTAAGTACCTCCGGGTGAATCCAAATACAGCCCTTACTCTTTTGGAGAAGTGAGTATATTCTGAAAACTTTTTTACATAACATTTTAGCATTTTGCGATTCGGTGATAATTGAAGAACTAGAGATTCTCATCAAAAGAGAAATGTCTAAAGGGAGCTTAAAAGCTTAGTCCATTTTAATGACCAAAACAGAAGCATCTTTCTTGTCCTTTAATGTTGATGTAGTTTTATATGAGATTGCTGTTTATGTTGATATGAACAAAACATTTCTCCTATTGTATCCACAATAGCAGGCTTAATTGGCCTTAGCAATATGTTTACTTGAGACGAATGAGAATTGGAACTATTTTTTTATACTGTAACATAGGAAATAAGTTATTTTGTAAAATATGGCTAGGAATTGGGATATTTGCTACCAGCAAGTGCTATCAAAATCCCACCATTGTGGACTTGGGTTTTTTGCAGGTAGATAAGCGTGTGATTTAAAAACGATGTGGTAAAAACTGAAGTAACAGGACACTTACTGGTGCATCCTGTCCAATTAAAAATAATACAGGTTTAGGTGTTGGTTTTCCCTCAATTATGCGGCAGATTTAAGTATCACTATTAAAATTTTCAGTTGTTGAATTAAAAGTGTATATGATTTTCCCATATTTCAAAATATCTGTGGTATATTTTACTTGAGAAGAAAAAGAACTATTTAAAATAAACATAAATTTATTTTACAATACCATGAAATACCACTGAGTCAAAAAAATGATCGCTTTAAATTTTCTAATGTTACTTTTCCTTTCACTGTGTCTTGCTGTGAATATAATCTGCAGAGTTAACAGAGGGCATGTATTTTAGTACACTTTATGGAATGATACTAGAAAATAGTGTGATATTAGAAAACTTAATATACTTTAGACATATATTAATGCAAAAACACCACTTTATATGTAATGTAGAATAAAACGCTTAATTTCGTGTGTGGTTGCCATTTCGGTAATTTTATTAATACTTATTTTCCTTGAAACATATTTTTGAAGCATAGGATTAGTGTGAAATCATTCAGAGCATGCCAAGATATTTAACTTGTGACAGTGTAGCTTATAATCTCCTTTTACTAAGCTTCTGTATTCACATATATTCCTAGGATGAAGGATACTAGCAAAAAGAACAATATATTTGCGCAGTTCAGGAAGAATGACCGAGACAAACAGAAGCTGATGGAGACAGTCATGAAGCAGCTGAGAAGCCTGGTGAACGGTATGTCCCAGCACACGTAGGCTGCACGCCCTGCACCCGGTGACGCCAGGCTCACGACCGAACACACCAGCACACGCAGGCTGCACGCCCTGCACCCGGTGACGCCAGGCTCACGACCCAGCACTGCTCTCTGACGGGCACTGGATGTGACAACAGCAGTTTGTTTGCAGAATTAAAAAATACAACAGAGAAAAGACACTGATGAGAGCTGAAACAAGAAACAATAATAAATATCATTTGTATGGATTTTTAAATAATTGAGTACTATTTTATATATGGAAAATGTGACATTAATTTTTCACTTTTAAAAATATGTGTAAATCAGGTTAAAAATTGTATATGAAACTGATTGTAAATATGTTAGAAAAACTTATGCCTCTACATATAAATATCTTTTTTATTCAGACATGGTTTGTTTTTTTCATTAGTGTCTGGTTTTGGAATGTAATCGTGTCTGATTTGGGAATATTTCACTGTCATTTTCTGACTTTTAGCTTTTACTTTCATCTAAATATGATTTAAGCAGACAAAAATTTTCTAATTCTGCCTTATTCTGAGGGAGAAATAGACAAATCTTTAAAGGTCTCTGAAATCAAACTTGATTTAATTTAGTAAGAATGTGAATTATTTCTTCTCCTTGGGTGGTTTGATGTAATCATTCTGAATATGAAGACAAGGTATGGGATTTTCTAAAGATGCAATGTTTCTGTTGGGCAGGGTTAATATTCCTCACTCTATTGTTTGTAGCTGCCCCCTTCTAGAATTCATTTGGTTTGGTCTGGGTCACGGTAGAAGAGAGGACAGGAACCAAGTGGGGCTAACCACTTCAGGTGCAGCCTGTGCGAGGCTAGGTGTGTTCCTGCACTGGTTACCACCGGGGTCGGGTTACTTCTTCAAACAGCAGGTCTCAGTACCATACCCTCCTTGTGGAGACAAGCCAAACCAAATGAACGCTGGAAAACCTCCTAAAACGAACGGACATGTTTCCTTTGTGTAAATCACCGTGATCCAAACATCAATCTGATCCTTACTTTCTCTTCATTGTATTTATGCTGAATATTCCTTTTGCATTTTCAGGATTTATGCCTGTAAGAAACTTACACCTGACTCTGTAAAATAAATGTAAAGAATTATATGGACATTTCTTGATTTTGTGATGAAATATAAAAAAGGTTGAGCAAGTTCTTGAAAATGAGTTGCTGTTGCATGTATTCAGAGATTCCTGATTTAAAACAACTGCTTCATTTACAAAGGTTATTACTCCCTAGTTATTGGAATAGGGCTATCACCAAAACAAAATAAACATTCATTCTTTTGACTATATCTTATCCTAAGGTTTTTCGCATTTTAAAAACTATTACATGGAGAACATGGTAATTCTTAGAAGGCACTGGAGGAGCGCGAACGACTAGCTAGCTCTCTTTGAAGACTGTGGAATGCGACTGTCCCCCTCGCGCCTTACCCAGCCCTCCAGGGCACGGAGCCCTCCGGGCTTTGGCAAGGCATCCAGGATTCCGAGAGCCCCGGACTTTGCTCTGCTTGGAGCAGACTACTGAGGGTCGTCAGCTGGAACAGTCTTGAGCAGTTCACCTTACTTTACCTCCCCGCCCCTCTGGTTGCGCCGTAGGGACTGAGACGCGCGAGTCCTTGGGGCATTTGGAGCCCTCAAAAACTATAGGAAACAACCCTGTAGACGGGCCCTGTGGAAAGGAAAGAAAAGAAATGGTGAATTTGGTCCTTGAGACCCCCAAGGAGCCCAGGGATATTTGCCCCTCGTGGGCTTCGGTCAACAATGACACTACCATCTTTTCAAGAATTCCTGAAGTGGTAGATCAGAGACCAGGGATGGATGGGGAATGTCAGAGAATCTCGACCGTCGCTATACTTGTAGGCACTTGCGATGCCTAGGTTGGCATCGAACACCGCAATTTCCCAGAAAGGGGAACAGGGCAAATGGGAGAGACCCCAGCTCTTAGCCTTGCAGTGCCGGGAGCAGGAGAGGCACCTAGAAGTTCGAGGGTGTGAACCCCAGGGAGCAATTAGCGCTGGGCTTGTCCACCACAAAGGTCCTGCGTCCAGCCGGGCAGTTCTGGCGCGGAAACCGCAGATGCCGCCGGAGGGGCTGCGCGGGGAGCCCCGGCCCCGCTGCAGCGCTGCTGCGGCGGCCACGCCCTGCTTCTAGCCCCTCGGTGAGCGCGCTGCTGCCCACCGCCTCCAATCGGTACTGTGCATAGAGCTCTTTAAATATGCATAGGCACGTCACGTCGTGTGGATCAGGATCTGTCCGTTGGGAGGGAGCCAGTGTCTATATAATGTGTCCAGGGTAGGCTGAGAAGGGTTAACAGAAGGGAGAGAGAGAGGCGGGGCGGGGGTCTACAGCCCCGGTGATCGAAGCCCAGGTTGGCAACACCGGTAAGTTGCTCCCGTCTTTGCCTGCCTTTTTGCTTCTATCAAAGTGTGCTGGTCCCGGAGGAGGTGGGAGGTGCCCGTGGATGCCAGGCGTGAGGGTCCCGAAGCAGCCTGCACCCTGAGAGGGAAAGTCTTGAGCTCTTGTGGGCCTTGAGGAAGGCATGTACCCTAAGGGCGCGTGGTCACTGCTGTCTCACACTGCCAGTCTGCTTTGAGAGCCAAGTCATTGACCGAGGTTGTAACTCTCAGCATTGGCTCTCAAGCCCCAGGACCTTTCCGGACAGGACGGGTGAGCAGTGCGCGTCGCCCGCTCCCCAGCTCTATCGCCCCAGCGCTCTGTGCGGCCTGGCCCCCCGCAGGCTCGCCATGTTCCCCTGCGGGCTGGGCTGCCTGTCTGTGCTGGGGGCGGCAGGCACCGCTCTGCTGTGCGCCGGCCTGCTGCTCAGCCTGGCCCAGCACCTCTGGACCCTCCGCTGGACGCTGAGCCGGGACCCGGCCTCCTCCCTGCCCCTGCCCAAGGGCTCTATGGGCTGGCCCTTCTTCGGCGAAACGCTGCACTGGTTAGTTCAGGTGAGCAGTCGGTGGTTCTCACCCCTATATGGCCCCTTCTGCCCTGGCTCCCACCGGACCCTCATCCCTCTCAGTTCTCCCAGGGTTCGTGGCCAGTCTCTACCCGTTACCCTTAGAGTATACACTGCCCTAGCCTTCGCCCACCTGCTCCCTCTAAAGGACCGTCTGTCACTGCAGTTCTCCCCAGCGCTATTTAAACACGCCACGACACGACGCGGGAGTGAACAGAAGGGTTCTAGGAAGTTTGACGAGGAGGCATAGAGCCAGTTGTCAGCAAGCGTCTCAGCCGTGAGCTCTTGGACGCTCACATCCCCTTTCTGAGCCTTACTCTCCTCCTTTCACCAATAGGAACAGGAGTGTCTACATTCCTATAGCGTAGCTGCGAGTCCCATTTGAGATTTTTGTAAAGAGTTAACGCTCCAGCCTGGAGCCAGGGGGTTGTTACCCAGGGATGGTCGGGAGGCCCGGGCCAGATTCCCAGCGGCCCCAGCCCTCTTCGCTGTGCCTCGCGCAGGGCTCGCGTTTCCACAGCTCCCGCCGGCAGCGCTACGGGACAGTGTTCAAGACGCACCTGCTTGGCAGGCCAGTGATCCGCGTGAGCGGCGCGGAGAATGTGCGCACAATCCTGCTAGGCGAGCACCGTCTTGTGCGCAGCCAGTGGCCACAGAGCGCTCACATCCTACTGGGCTCGCACACACTGCTCGGTGCTGTTGGCGAGCCACACCGGCAGCGGCGCAAGGTGAGCCCAGACCAGAGAAGGGCCCACTGGGACGTCATACCTGCGTTTCTCGGGCATCTGCTGTGGGCTATGTCGGGACTAATGGTTAAGGGTACAGCACAAACCTGGCCAGGACCCCTAGCTAATGAGTGGGAGGCCTCGTAGTCCCTTACCTTCTCCGACTTAGGTTTTTAAGGCCAGGATTAGGACTTAAAGGGTCTTTCATCTCTGACCTTCTGTACCTCTGATACCAGAAGCGCTGGAAACAGACTTGGAGAGTCGTTAGGGATGACTTCTTGAAGAAGGAGGCAGCTGGAGCCTAGATTGGTGGGAGGGACTGTACAACAGAAAAGAACTAGAGGGAATGCCTAGAACAGAAGCCATCACGTGTAGGTCTGGGCCACTTAGAAGAGGAAGAAGGGCCCGAAGTTGGCTCCTCTGGAATTGCCAAGCAGAGGAGGCCGTAGCGCTTGCCAGGGCTCACCCTTTGTGCTCCCTACAGGTTCTGGCACAAGTGTTCAGCCGCGCGGCGCTGGAGCTCTACGTGCCCCGCCTACAGGGGGCGCTGCGGCGCGAGGTGCGCACCTGGTGCGCAGCCCACCGGCCAGTCAACGTCTATGAGGCCGCCAAAGCCCTCACCTTCCGTATGGCCGCGCGCATCTTACTGGGGCTACGGCTGGATGAGACGCAATGCGCGGAGCTGTCCCGAACTTTTGAGCAGTTTGTGGAGAACCTCTTCTCGCTGCCCCTGGATGTGCCCTTCAGCGGCCTTCGCAAGGTACTACCACCCCAGCCCCGACCTTCCTCTTGCGGCTCTCTTGGCACGCCCCACGCGTCACCTCTGTTGCAGTGGCGTGGTGTGGCGTTGGGCGCTGGGGTTGCCCTCTGCCCTGACTTGCTGTGTGACCCGGGACGGGCTACACACCCTCTCTGGGCCAGACAGGTCATACTCCGGCCGCAGCAGCCACGGGCCTCCTTTTGGATACTCTGTGGCAGGCCCCCGGCCAGTCCGCCCAGCCCCTCCCCAGAATGGCGCCTCCTGGCCGGGCCTCCAACACCCCTTTGGAAGTCCGGACGGCTGCGGAACGGATGGAAGCTTTAGGGCTGCAGACACGCCCCCGGCCCAGCCCGGCGCCAGCCCGGGTTGGAGAGGGGTGGGTGCCAGCTCCCCGCCCGCGGCCCGGGGCCGCTAGTTTCCGGATCAGAGAACCGCGGCCTCTTCAGACTTGAGAGCTAAGGGCGAGGCCCAGGGAGTGGCTAGGAAGCCCCATTCCGCCTTTCCCTTCTCCCTGAGCTGGGGCTTCTCACTGTGCCAATGCAGTGGTTTTCAGTCACCTGGGTAAAAATAATAGTTATGTATAAAGGGGCATTATATGGGCTGATCACCTTGGATACATTTCCTGATTTAATCCTCTCAACCTGCAAAGTGTTATTCTCATTTTGTTGATGAAGAAACTGAAGCTCAGACAAGTTAAATAACTTACCCAAGATCACACGATTTAGTAGAGGGGCAGTGAGGTAGGATTTGAACTCCATCTACTCTGACTAGAGAGTCCAAGCCTTCAAATGCTCTTGTGTACTTGTTCCCTGAACCCTGGAGGAGCACCCTGGCCCTCTTGCCCACCACATGGAGGCTGATGCTTAGAATATCCCATTGTGTCTTCTAAGCCAGAGCTTTTCTGGGTGCATCAAGGTGTCCCTTGCTCTCTGCACCAGTGCCTACTGTCCTTGCCTGAGTCCAGTGCAAGGGAAAGGCAATGAGCTGACTCTACCCCCACAACTTTGTGCCCACATGGGCACTGATGGCTGTGTGACTCTGGACAATTGCTTGACCTCTCTGGGCCTCAGCATCCTATCTTAAGGACCAAAGAAACCATTTGCCTGCCTCAAAGGAGCTTGCGATAATCAAGAGAGAATGATGTGTCAGTAAAGTGGAAAAATTCCTGGGCATTTATTAAAACCCTTCTGTGTGCCAGGCATGGAGCTAAGCTGGGAAATTGCAAACACCGGGAACTCAGCAGAGCCAGAGCAGCCCTGGGAAGATTGGGGGTGGGGGGCTGAGAGGAGCCCAGGCCTGGTCCCCTCAGCCTTCTCACCCCACCTCCCTTCTCTCCCCGTGCATCAGGGCATCCGGGCAAGGGACCAGCTACATAGGCACCTGGAGGAGGCCATTGCAGAGAAGCTTCGTGGAGACATGACTGGGGAGCCAGGTGATGCCCTGGCCATGATTATCCACAGCACTAGGGAGCTGGGCCATGAGCTCTCAGTGCAGGAGCTGAAGGTAAGTGGCGAGAGGTCTGGCCTCTCCCCTCATTTGCATTCCTAGCAGGGTTATAGCTCTACTTTAAGCCTTAGTCCCTCCTCAGGGGGAGGGGGAAAAGGAGACTAGGTTTCTAGTCCTGACTCAGCCCCACCCACTCTCAGTAGGAGCCTAGAAGGCTTGAATCCTAGGCTCTTCTGGCCAGAAACAGCTCTACTCCCCCTCCACCTTCTCTGTCACTCCTTGCCTTTGCCTCTGCCTCTGATGCTCACCCCTCCCCCCCCACCATGAAGCCCTCTTCACTCCTTTTCTCTACAAACCCTAAGGGCTCAGAGTCAAACTCCACATCCTCCTGGAAACTCACCACCTCCCGTAAGGCACCTTGGCACCTGGTACTGCTACCAGTCTGTTTGCCACTGTGGGATCCCCCAAAGAACTGGAATCGCTCCCCAAGTGTACACAGCATGCAGTGGAGGTGGGGGAAGCTTTGGACTGGCCCCCAGGACCTGCTTGACCACCCAGAAAAACAGTGGAGAGGTTGGGGAGCAGGAGAATGTTAGAAATGGAAACACCTCAGCCCTTCTGAAAGCAATTCCCATCCTTGTTCTAGGCCTCAATTTCCCCTTTCCACCCGCCTCAAAATGTGGGGCTTAGCCTTAGTTTCCTCTCTGACAATGGGGCTAATAACCTCTGCCCTGAGTCCTGGGTGGCTGTGAAGTCTGGAAGAGTCCAGCGGTGGGCTCCCCTGAGTCCTGGGAGAGCCCAAGCGTACGAACAGTTCTGGGCGGCCAAGTGAGTGGAGTGGAGAGCAGTGCACGGTTCCACGGCCTCGACAGGAATGGGAGGAGGTTGTCCCAGGTTTCAGGGAGCAACTTCTTTTCTGGTCTGGTATTCAGGGCAGGTCAGGCAGGCTACGCTTTTTCAGGGAGGATGTTAGGGCTGACCTCAAGGTCTCTGTCCCAGCTCCCCATCTTGTTCGGGGCACACAGCCTTGGATTGGGCCATTCATTCAACACATATTATGTACCTAGTCGGTGTCAGGCTCTGTGCTGGGACTGGGGATTTAGGAATGATCAAAACACAGCCCTTCCCCTTGAGGTACAGGAGGGGTGGAGTACACTTTCATCTTGTGTACTCCACAAGAGTATAAACACACACCATGGTTGCTGCCCGGAAGGAAGACAGGGAGCCAGGAGGGCAGAGGCAGGCAGTGAGGGCCGGGACCTGGAGGCCCCCCCTCTGTTTTTCCTGGGCAGTGCAGACTAGGAAGAGATTTAGTCCCTCACCGGGACCACTCCACTAAGCGGGAAGAAGAAACCATGATGCCTGCTTTGGTGCAAGGCTGGGGCTGCAGCTGCGGGCGCCTTCCTCAGTCCGACTGCAGTCATTGTCAAGAGCCCCAGCTGCGGTTGCAGGCAGCACCGCCACGCGGTTAAGAGCACTGGGCTCCGAGCCCGCTACTGGGACCACTGGCTGCAGGGACATTTCCAGCCCTACAAAAGGAGGGCAATTCTCACAGGCCCGTGGTTAGACTGGAATGAGTTAATATACTGAAAACACTAAGAATGGCACACGGAATAAGTTCCTAGCATTATCTGGGAACCCTCCCAAGGCAAGTGGATAGATCCTGGTTTTGCCCGTTGTTCTCATGGCTTGCCCAAGTGGCAGACGGGATTCAATTCACTCCAGGACCCTCACACGTAGCCGCCACAGTGGCACATCCCGGGCTCTCTGGCCTTTGCACAGTGGTCAATTTGGGCCCTTCACATCTCGGTCAGGAGGCCGGGGCCCACTGATGGAGACTCAGCGCTGCCCGGGCTGTCTTGCAGGAGTCGGCTGTGGAGCTCCTCTTCGCCGCCTTTTTCACCACCGCCAGTGCCAGCACATCCCTCGTCCTGCTGCTACTGCAGCACCCGGGGGCCATCGCCAAGATCCAGCAGGAGCTAGCGGCGCAGGGGCTGGGGCGTGCGTGCAGCTGCGAACCCGGGCCGGCTGGGGATGGTGCGGGGCCCTGGCGCGACTGCCGCTGCGAGCCAGACCTCAGCCTCGCAGCGCTGGGCGGTCTGCGCTACGTCGACTGCGTGGTCAAGGAGGTGCTGCGCCTCCTGCCGCCGGTGTCCGGGGGCTACCGCACAGCACTGCGCACCTTCGAGCTCGAAGTAAGTGCGCTGCACCCCGCCCCCTGCTGCCCGGCAGCCTGCTGTGGTGCCTGGGCGGGTGGAGGTTGGGAGGTGGGGGATTAAGACCGCCAAGTCTTCTCTTTCCCTCTTGGGTCCTCCACTTTCCCGCCTGTAAAATGGGCTGAGCCCTGTTCTATTTCCCCAGATCCATGGTTGAGGGGCTCAGGCGTAGCGCTGGGTGAGCCAGCAAGGTTAGGAACCCCATATACTTACGCTTTTGGCAGCTGGGGAGGTCGGTCAACTCGATTAGATCCAAGTTTGAGAATAAAAACTTTTCTCCCCACAGCACCCCCCTCTTAGCCAGTGAGTCCGGGTGGAGTACAAAGAGCGCCCCCCCGCAGCCCGCAATGTCCTGTACCCTGCCCCCTCCTTCACAAGATCAAAGAATGAGCCTTGTTACCTGTCCATGGTCTCCTTGGCTAAGGATTCCAGAAGAATTGGACGATGAAAATATGGGTTAGAATCTCTTAATGGTCTGATCAGGCTGGCTTGGTCAGGGCAACACATTTAAGGTCTAGGCTTGGCTCCATCTCTGTAAGACCTTGGGCAAGCCCCACCTCACTCAGGGCTACCGTTCATTCTGTGGAAGGAAGCTGCCTTGATCCCTTCCAGCTCTGGCACTCCAGGCGGCACTGGGCTGAGCTACACAATGGCAGAATCTGGGAGTGGAGCCCTAACATGGCAAAGGTGTTTGCCCAAAAAGCTGTCGCTGCAGTCCCCTCTTGCCCCAGCTCGGTTCCCGGGAGGCTCCAGGCAAAATGGGCATCTCCTTCCCTGACCCTTACATAAAACAGCAAACATCCGTGGTGAGCTGCAAACCAGGATTCTGGGGCACCGTGGGGACTGAGACCCTGCCCTGGAGGGCTTGATCATGGAGAAAAAGGGGGCCAGGGCCTACAGCTTCATCCCAAATGTGGTGCGGAGTGATCAGTGGTCCTGGATGACACCAGCATTTGCGGGGTTGGGATTTGAGCTGGAGCAGTAAAGGGTGAGGGTGGGACAGCATAGTACTGAGAGCGGACAGCCCCCACAAAGGTGGGTGGGTCAGTGAGGTATTTAGAAGCTCGTTGGATATTGCATCTTGGAATTCAGATTTCATTCTGGGGGTGTTAGTGTGCCCTGCAAGACCACAGGGAAACAGGGAGGAGCACAGGTCCCCCAGGGTGAGCAGCACTCAGGGGTCTTGGCAGTCCAGTTTACAGGTGAGGAAACTGAGGCCCAGGGAAGAGAGCAAGAGAGCTCCTCTATGATTCTAAGATCTTCTCTCTGCCTGTCTGAGAGCCTCCTACTATATACACTGTTCAGGCAAGAGAAGCAGGACAGTCAGGGGGAAGGAAGGCACACCAGAAAGTGAAGTAGTTCAAAAAGCTGGAGGTGCACAGGGGGAATATGAAAGCTGCTTTCCAACATTTTAAGGGCTCCCCAGTTTAATTCTTCTGTGCACCTTCTTAAAGTGTAGCTACAGACTTAAACATTATTGTTCTACAGCTGATGGATAGGAAGGACAGAGGCAGTTTTCAGTTCACTGCAAAGAAAAACCTTTGTAATTGAGCTGACCACTGAGAAATGGGGTCTCTGTCATTTGCGTTGTTCCAGCCTAGACAGCTGGTAGGTGCAGAACTAGAATTTGGTCCTGATCTAATATCAGAAGAAACAAGAAAGACAAAACCAAACCATTGAAACATAAATAATAATACCACATTTACTAACCACCAACATATATGCCAGACCCATTTATTTTATCCTCACAACAAAAAGAGTATTTTTGTTCTTTTTTTTTACAATTAAGAAACTGAGGGCTTAGAGAGATTGAGTAGCTAGTCCAAGGTCACACAGCTCACCAGAGAAGGAACTGTGATTGGGACACAGAGTGACCACTCTTTCACTTTCAACGCAAATTCCTGCTAGTTTTCAGAATTCTGTGTGATGCACCCAGGGTGGAGGGTCAGTTTAGGCCCAGTTTCCAAGTACCTCGTGATCAGGCAGGTCTCCTCACCTCCCCGCAGGGCTACCAGATCCCCAAGGGCTGGAGCGTGATGTATAGCATCCGGGACACGCACGAGACGGCCGCGGTATACCGTAGCCCGCCTGAGGGCTTTGACCCTGAGCGCTTCAGCGCCTCGGGCCAGGATGCACCGGGCGCCTCAGGCCGCTTCCATTACATCCCCTTTGGCGGAGGTGCGCGCAGCTGTCTCGGCCAGGAGCTGGCGCAGGCGGTGCTCCAGTTGCTCACAGTGGAGCTGGTGCGCACAGCGCGCTGGGAACTGGCCACGCCTTCTTTCCCCGCCATGCAGACTGTGCCCATAGTGCACCCGGTGGACGGGCTGCGGCTTTTTTTCCACCCGCTCGTGTCTTCAGCATCGCCATGGGTCAGTGGGTCAGATGGGCTAGATGGGCTACGCCTCTGACCCACTGCGCTACGGGACATGACTTGGTCAGTGGCACTGGCACAATTGTAGTGCCACCCATCTCCGCTTCCTCAGTGCCAAGTCGTGCGCTCACTTACTCGTTCAACAAACAGTCAACCAATGTGTCTCTGTACCGGACTCTGGGACTCTGATGGAGGGGGAGCTCGAGCCACCGCCACAGAACCAGAGAAGCGCCCAGGCTGGTGAGAAGGTGTCTCTTGCGCATTCTGCGCCCTTAGGAAAGAAAGGTCGTTGGCCAAGTTTCTTAAGCCCTTCCCAGGATCCCGAAGCAAGGATAGAAGGAACAGATACCCATTAGAGCAATGCAGCCTCGCCTTTCTGCGCCAAACCTGGGAGGGTGATTGGATTGAGCGGCTGCTGGGTGTATTGCGCCTCGTAGACCATGCCAGAGACTCAGCACACAGGGCCAGGGCTGCAACCCTTGCGCGGAAGCGGGGACGCCAGAAGCACCTCCCTGGCCTGGCTTTGGGCCATAAGAAGACACAATGAGAAGGCGCCCAACAGAAGGCCCTCGGGCAGCCGGCCTCCACACCGTGTTCCATGGCCACTCAGCGGAAACTCAGAATTGTGGTCGTTTCCAGGGCTCTAAACGGCTCAACATCACCGGATTCTGCTGGTGACTTCTTAAAAGAAAAATTCCTGCTTCAAGAACTCCTTTAATCTTCCCATTTATATGGGAGAATAGGCACACTTATTCTGTAAGTCTGGATTATTTTCATGGGAGGTTGAGACATACTCAGAGAGGTTTGGGGTATTTGTACCCAAAACAGGAAGGCCAAGAAGTAGTTTACTGGCAACAGTTAAGTGAGGAGGCTGGGCTTAGTTGGGCAGCTAGCTGCTCCTGATGGAAAGGCATGGAGCCCAGGAAAGACTCCTCCCACCCCCAGCAAGGACCCACCTCAGCAAATACCTAGAGAGAGGCTGGGAGCTGGGGCAGCCTGGGTCTCAGACTGTGGACAGACTTCCCTCCAGAGCACAGGATAGCCCCAGGAGCTGGGCTGTGAATTATCTCCATGGTAGCTGGCTGCTGGGACCTTCTGGGTCACTACCCCCACCTCTTTTATTACCGAGGAGAAACTGAGGCAAAAGACCCACCTGAGAAGTCAGTGATGGGCTCTGCACTGCTGGACCAGCGCTTTCCTTCACTCCATCACTTAACACCTCTCCTTCCTTCAGCTTCCGGGCCTGTAGCCACCATGTAGGTGGGACTCAGCCCTTTCATCCATCAGAGTGATCCCTAGGTGGGTTTAGGAACTCTCTCTGGACCTTCGCAACAGAGGTTCCCATCAGCATTTAAATCAAAGCCAAGAGCCTCCAGTGTCTTAATTCCTAACAGCTTCAATCTGCCACCCATCTTTAGACAGGCGGGGGCAGCTGGAGTGATGGGGGAGCCAGGAAAGTTGCTGCCACTGCCGAGGCCCCAACTGACCCCTTAGTGAACCAGAAGGAAGCTGGTGCCCTCCTGACCTTATGCTTAAGGTGGATCCCTGGGCCAGGAGGAAAGGGGAAAGCAGCAGGGCCAATAGCTCAAGAGCGCAGCAGGCCTTTCTGAGCCCAGTTGACACCGCCATAACCCCATCCAGGGCAATTCATCACCCACTGCTGACCCAGTACCGGCGCCAGGCCCTGGGCTTGGCAGACCCCTGAGCCAGCAGAAGTGGAGAGACTGGGGCCTGCCCTCAGGGTGCTCTGGGGCTGCAGAGACAACAGCCAGGCCTGAGAAGCAACACCAGGGTGACATGGCAGGAGGATCAGGTTTTGGGGTTGATTCTGATTTAGGGAGAGAAGAGAAATATGGGGGGAGGGGGCTCTCAAGAGCCCTGACGGTGAAGTTCCTTCCCATAGACCTGGTTTACCTGCTGTGGATCCTGTACTAACTATAAGCCCCTGTAGGGGGCAGCTCCAATTTTACTCTAATTTCCCATCCATCCATTATTTTCAGTAATTTCACAGAATACCTGAGCTCTTTTGTTAGTAGCTCCAGATTCCCTGAGGAAGGAGCAGACGTGGTTCTTTGCCCTTCTGGATGTGATATGCTCACAAAAGTGGACAATAAATTAACTAGAAAACGAAAGAGCAAGAATATGTGCCCTGGTGATAAGGGCTGGAGAAAAAAATCAAACAGGCCTGCGATGCTGAGTGCCTGGGGGCTACACTCAGCAGGGTGGGCCAGGCAGGCTTCTCTGAGGAGAGGTCATTGGACTTTGCAAGGAACCAGCCAGCGATGGCCTGGGAAAAGGGCTCCCCAAGCAAAGGGAACCGCAGGTATAGAGCCCTGAGATAGGACTGAATGTTCAAGAGATGGGAGGAAGGGGTCCACGGGAGCAAAAAGGAGGAGGGGTGCTTCAGCTGCCCTAGCTCACCCTACTCCCCTCCCCCAGCACAAACTAGTCCCTACCCCCCACCCCAACCCGGAGCCACAAGGAGATTGTTTTGTAAACATTTGGAAACATTTTGCTTTGCAGTGAACCAATCCCCCCTCCCCGCCCACCGCGACCCAAGAAACATTGGCAAGCTTTCTCGATCAAAGTTCTCACTGGGCTGGTAATTTATTGACACTCCCCCCCGCCAAAGATATTTTTTATTGGTCTCCACTCGCCCATTTAATCCTTTTCTGCTGGAGGCCCCCCCCCGCGCCCCCGCCGGACGCCCCCACAGGTCGCGATGGACAGATAGATTAAGACACACCTCCTCCCCTGTGGCAATTTCCAGCCCACAGGCCCCGCTCATCTTGTGACCCGTCGCGCGCTGAACTTGGCGAGGTGGCCCTGCAGAGTTCACTCTGATGTCACGGTCCGGCCTGCAGGGGTCACAGGCGGGTCAGGCCCGAGGACTGGGACTGGGCCCCAGGTCACGCCCCCGCTCGCTCGCTTAGCTCACCGGCCAGAGGCACTGTCTAGAGAGGGGTGGGCCAAGATTTCTGAGAATTACCTCTAGCGTCTGGCTCGGGTTCCTGCCGGCCGGAGCCCAGAAGTTGTCTGGCACCAGTTACCGTCGCCAGATCGTTAGAAGAAATGACAGTCGGAGGAGCCCTTTTCTAGAGCCTCTGAAACGCCCAGCAGGGTTATGCGGAAACACTGAGTCCCCGAAACGCGCCCTGTGGCGACCCCGGCTTGGAGCGTTGCGGGGTCTGCTCGCTCCCTAAGACTCCGCAGACATTTTTCGCTCCCGCAGGCTTTGGGGACCCCCGCGGGAGGACCGCGTATTTAACAGCTCTCAAGATTAAAGAGTTTCCCATCTCCATTGGACGCTTTCCAAAGAGTGAGGTTGGCTCGTTCTACAACTGGTGTTCAGTTTTAAACAAACGCACGTAATTCTGTTTCATTTTCGGCCCCGTTGGTGCGTTCTGCGCCCAAACCAACGGAGCGCGTGGCGCTGCCTGGTCCGAAGCTGTGCGGCTTGGCCAGGTGGTAAGCCGGGATCGCAAGTGCGCTTGCCGCGATGTCTGAACTCTGAGAATTGGCAGCACACTGGCTGCGGTAGCAGCTGATTGTAGTTGAGCAAAGGCCAGCAGACCCGCTTTCCAGCTGGGATACCAACACTCCTATAGGCCTGGGTTTAGAACCGCGTACCCACTCACCGGGGTGGCTTTACTCTGGATGAGAGCCGGGAGAGCGCAGGAAGGCTCCAGTGTCCGGAGTCCCGGTCACTCTAGTAGCGGAGGTAGCCTAGCATGCCGGGAGCTGGGAACAGTATTTGCAACCCAAGGCCCCTTTTGGAAACTCTCAACCACCCAGAGGCGTAGACAGGTCGGGAATGATCGCTTCCAAATTAAGGAGGAGGGAGGAACGAGCTCTAGGATGTGTGGTGATTTGCCCAAGGTGATGCAAGTAGAAATGAAGTCGGGACGCGGAGTCCAGACCCCTGGGCTTTCCTTATTTTGTTTCTGTCTCTTCTTCCTGCTGGGGCTAAGGCTCTGCTCCCCCGCGCCTAGAGCAGGCTGCACGCCCCAGGGTCCTCGGAATCCGGCCGGCTGTGGCCAGATCGCAGAGCGCTGATTGTTCGGGCGCCGAGGAATTGCCCCCACTGGGGCGTCAGGGTCGGGGCTGACTTGTGCAGTTTTGCACCTGGAGTCCTGAGAGATCTGGGAGCTCTCTTGTACCCTTAGGTTAGATCTTCCATGACTTCATGAGTGCTGGTGCCCTCGAGGGGCTTGGGGAACTGTGATCCCTGATCCTCCGGTCATGCCTGACTCCCCGCGGCTCTCAAAGGGGTCCTGGCCCCCAGCTCTTTCGCGGGATCTTCGGAAGAGTAGGGAGGTCTTCGTTTTACTCTGCATTCTGGACCTCAGTTTCCCCACCTGTGGGATAAGGTAGCTTGACGATCCCTGAACGCACTTCCCTCTCCTTCCCCAGCAGGTAAAAGGGAGCCCACGTGGCGCCAGTAAATGGAAAACCAATGAAGGCAGCTCTGGTCTGGGACCGCCAGTTGGACCCGACGGGAGGGATTCCACGGAGACCACCAGGAAGCCCAGGGCTTGGAGTTCCCGCTCCCTGGAGCCCGGGTCGGCCGTGTCGCCACCTCGGAGCACCGCACACCTTGGATGGGGAGCCAGGCAGCTCCTAGCTCCGCGCCCCAGGAGGCACGCTCCGAGAAAGCCGCCTCCGCGCCGCCTCTGCCTTGACGTGGAACAAACGGTTAAAGATTTTGGGCAGCGTCTCGCGGGGGGGAGGAGCCAGGGACCCAATCCGCAATTAAAGATGAACTTTGGGTGAACTAATTTGTCTGACCAAGGTAACGTGGGCAGCAACCTGGGCCTCCTATAAAGCAGACGCGCGGTGAGGTTTGGAGTGCTGGCGGCGGCAGCAGGTGGCGCGGGAGGTCGAAGCGCGCCATGGGTCTCTTTGCGCTGCTGGCCAGTGCGCTCTGCACCTTCGTGCTACCGCTGCTGCTCTTCCTAGCCGCGATCAAACTCTGGGACCTGTACTGCGTGAGCAGCCGAGACCGCAGCTGCGCCCTCCCTTTGCCCCCCGGAACTATGGGTTTCCCCTTCTTTGGGGAAACATTGCAGATGGTGCTACAGGTAAGGGACCTCAGGGCGGGACAGGATGCCTCTCAGGTCTCGGCTCCAGGCTTCTACTGAAGCTGAGGCAGGCGCCCCGGGGAGGACGTGACTACGGCTAGGATCTGGGAAGCCGGAGGCGCGGCGCTCCCCGGCGCCCCCTCACGCCTGCCTCTCTCCTGCGCTTTCCTTTCGCAGCGAAGGAAGTTCCTGCAGATGAAGCGCAGGAAATACGGCTTCATCTACAAGACGCATCTGTTCGGGCGGCCCACGGTGCGAGTGATGGGCGCCGACAACGTGCGGCGCATCTTGCTCGGGGAGCACCGGCTAGTATCGGTCCACTGGCCCGCGTCGGTACGCACCATCCTGGGCTCCGGCTGCCTTTCCAATTTACACGACTCCTCGCACAAGCAGCGCAAGAAGGTGAGGGCGGAGGTGAAGGCATCTGGACCGGAAGGGGGACCCCGTTCGCCGGAGGGGTTTACGCAGAGTGATGCTGGGCGAGCACTAGCTGCAGGAGGCGTCGGCTAGGACCCTCTCCAGCCCAGCTTAGCTTTCCCAGCCGGGAAAGTGCCCTGGGTCTGGTGGCATTGGGTTGTCTGGAAGGGAACCCCGGAAGACGAGAGGAGTGGGGCCGGGTTTTAACATTCTCCCCTCCTCGGGGCTCAGGTAATTATGCGGGCCTTCAGCCGAGAGGCGCTCCAGTGCTACGTGCCGGTGATCGCCGAAGAAGTGGGACACTGCTTGGAGCAGTGGCTGAGTTGCGGCGAGCGGGGCCTCCTGGTCTACCCCCAGGTGAAGCGCCTGATGTTCCGCATCGCCATGCGCATCCTGCTGGGCTGTGAGCCTCCTCTGGCGAGCGGCGGGGAGGCCGAGCAGCAGCTGGTGGAGGCCTTCGAGGAAATGACCCGCAATCTCTTCTCGTTGCCCATCGATGTGCCCTTCAGTGGGCTGTACCGGGTAATGGCGGCAAGCAGGGTGCGGAGCGAGGGGCGAGGGGGCACCGGTGCCCGGCTTCTGCTCACCGCGGTGCGCTCTCTGCGCTCAGGGCATGAAAGCGCGGAACCTTATCCACGCGCGCATCGAAGAGAACATTCGCGCCAAGATCTGCCGGCTGCAGGCTGCAGAGGCGGGCGGAGGCTACAAAGATGCGCTGCAGCTGTTGATCGAGCACTCGTGGGAAAGGGGAGAGAGGCTGGATATGCAGGTGAGTGACAGCTTCGGCGGGGGGGGGGGGGGAACTGCGGAGTTTAGGTCCCTGGTTTTCCAAATGCAATTCCTGGGATCCCCAGAGCGCCGGCCTGGGGTCCAGCTTCCAGGAGAGGGCAGCCTTCACAGACCCCCCTCCTCCCACCGCGAAGGGTCACGGAAAGCGTTGATACACCGGGAGGGGAGCTGTGGAAGAAGCTGCAGCGGATCAGGGAGCGTTGCCTAGCCCTTCTAGGTGCTGAAGGGAAAATCAGAATTCGCAAACTGTAAATAAGGAATCTTGGGCCATTTTAATACCATAAGGCTTCAATTCAAGAGTCCCCGGTAGAGCAGGATTTTACCGGCCTTCCTGCTTCAGCTTGAACCAAGTGACCAAGTGACGTTACATTCTGCCTTTTAAAAATGTTGCTTTCTTCGAGTTTCTTTCAGCAAAACTGAGTCCTTCTCCTCTTCCCCCCAGAACCCTCAGGTGGGTTGTAATTAATCCCTGTGTAAAATTCCATGGAGCCTTGTAAAAACGTTGGTCTTATTCTACTTTCAGGCACTGAAGCAGTCTTCAACCGAACTCCTCTTTGGGGGACACGAAACCACCGCCAGTGCAGCCACATCTCTGATCACTTACCTGGGGCTGTACCCTCATGTTCTCCAGAAAGTGCGAGAGGAGCTGAAGAGTAAGGTAGGGGGCTCTGGGGGTTCCCTGTTACCTTAACAAATTCCTCTGCCTCCTAGCCGCTAACTTGGCAGTAAGTCTGCTGCCTTCCCTGAGTATTTGAAAGGGCAGGGCCCAGGGGTGGGTGGACCCATGGGGACAGAGAATTTGCTTTGTGAATAAAAGGGGAGGAATCTTGAGCTGTGTTCCCACTCAGGCAGGGTTTGACCTTGTATCCCTACCCTATTGCCACCTTTTGCAGAATCTTGGAGATTTTTAGATAAGTTCCATTTTCTTGGATTTGTGTGTTCAGGGGTGTGACTTCCCAGTGGGTGGCAGCAGGTGGTGGTGATGGGGGTAGGGAAGAAGCTCAGTGGTTCTAACTAGTGAGCAGCGGTTCCCTTGGAATTGTAAATAGGATAGTGGCTTTGGGCCAAGGGATGGAGGCGAATGGTCACTAGCTGTTCACCGTTTTCCCCCTTCACCCTTTTCCATCATGGGGGCCGTTTGGGTCTAGTCGCCTCTTAAGCTTTGTTTGCATCCACTGGCCTGATTTTATTGGAACACAAAATGACCATTCACCTCTGTATGGCTGCTTTAACAGGGTTTACTTTGCAAGAGCAATCAAGACAACAAGTTGGACATGGAAACTTTGGAGCAGCTTAAATACATTGGGTGTGTTATTAAAGAGACCCTTCGACTGAATCCCCCAGTTCCAGGAGGGTTTCGGGTTGCCCTTAGGACTTTTGAATTAAATGTAAGTTAAAAGTTCTGCCCTCCCGTTTTGTTGTGGTTTTTAATCTTGCCTTGCTTCCCTGTGCCTTGGCTTAAATTCCTTAATGCTTCTGATGACAGTGTCCTGCCCCATGTTTCAGCAACCTGCGTGTCTGTCTCTCTACTCCTCCTGCCCTTCCTTTCAACTCAGAACTCCTTCAAAGATATCAGCAATAGCTTTTTGTTGTCAAAAGTTAGATTCCAGCTTGTCAGCCCTCAGGACTTCATACTCTTTTGCAGGGATACCAGATTCCCAAAGGCTGGAATGTTATCTACAGCATCTGTGATACTCACGATGTGGCTGACATCTTCTCCAACAAGGAAGAATTTAATCCTGACCGATTTATGCTGCCGTACCCTGAGGACGCGTCCAGGTTTAGCTTCATTCCATTTGGAGGAGGACTCAGGAGCTGTGTAGGGAAAGAGTTTGCAAAAATTCTTCTCAAAATATTTACAGTGGAGCTGGCCAGGCATTGTGACTGGAGGCTTCTAAACGGACCTCCTACAATGAAAACCAGCCCCACCGTGTACCCTGTGGACGATCTCCCGGCGAGGTTCACCCGGTTCCAGGGAGAAATCTGACGGGCGTGACTGCCTCAACCTCAGACTTACTGGAAATGTACATACGAGTTTTTACAGTGTCATGTCGATTTTATTATATTTAATTTTTAAATGTATATTATAATATTTATGTGTCTCTACTCTGGTACCACAGTCCTTAAATATTAAAATAATGAATTTTGCCTAGTTTCCAAATAAAGTCAGTTTGAAGGTGCTTGTCTTGTATTTAAAATCCCTGTGCAGGAAAACTCACTGGAGTAGTATTTGTATTTATTATATTTAACCGGGTTTCTAAGTGGCCACATGCACGGCTTTATTCGTCATCTGTGCAAATCTATTTTCCGTGAGGAAGAAACCTTAGCTGTTTTTTTCTCTCTCAACAGTTATTAGAGAACATATAGTGGATGTGTGTATTAGTCCAAAGGTAACTTTGTACGTTTTTCTATGGCAATTTAGCTTCCCTATTTGGAAAATCTATCAAAGTTAATTTTAGATTTCTGGCAGTTTGTTTTACTTTAGGAAAAGATGGCTTTGAAAAGGCAACACTTTGAGAACAATCACATTCTCACATAACACCTCCGTCCACAAACTTAGGTTTAATAAGCATAGCCATGTGGTCACCCATTACCAGACCTGTCTTCTCAAGCCAAGGTTTTAGGTAGGACAAAGCCGGTCACTGAAGGAATGGACGCTTATTGACTAAAGTGAGACCCCAAATCACTGGTGTGTTTCTCTTGTTCAGAAGTTGCCATGAAAACAGTGTTGGGGAAGGCTGTTCTCTGGTTTAGATAAGTGAGTCCAGGTTTTCTCTATTGAAAAGAAGGCAGGAGGAGTAGATTTAGCAAACTGACAGATAAAAGTTTTTATCTATGCTGGGCAATAGGGTGTGAGCCTGACATGACTGATAAAATGGCCCAGTCACGACCCTGTGAACCTTGGCTAACCTCCGTGAAAGCGCAGTTTTGTCACACTTCTGACCCTGGCATAGCCACGTTCGAAGCTGAAGGCCAGACTCCATGCAGAAAGGTGAGCCCGGTGACTTGCTTATGCAAGCACATTTTCCGTTCTGAAATGGCACAATCTGCTTACTGAACCTCCGATGGCTTGTAGGCTTTGGACTTTAAACTTTTCATTACAATGTTAGAGTTTGGCAATGCTGCGGAAACTGGGTGGTCTGCGTAGGTGTTTGAAAGGGGTCTGCCTACAATTAGGGTTTACGTTCTACCTGACTTCAGGTTTTTAGGTAGAACTTAGGTTGGACTTATTGTTGGAGTCCTCCGATTTTTAAGGACTGTTTACATAACAACTTTTAATTCCTATAATAACCTTATAATATTTTTTTAAATGAGAAATTACAGGCTTATTTAGTTGCAGCCCAGGTTCTTGTGTGCTGTGCTGTGCGGTGATGACCTTTGCCCCTGGTAAGAGTCACCCTGGATCCTTCCAGCTGGGAGCCCACTGGCCTGAGGCCGTTATTTCAGATAATTTATACAAAGCCGGTTTTTACGGATTTCAAGACTTTTCATTTGCCAGGAAACAGTTCGCCTTTCCAAACGTTTTTGGTGACTCCGTGACCGCGTGTCTTTGTGAGCAATGAGTAGAAAGAATATTTGAGACATTTTGGCATATAATTCAATTTTTTTTTAATTCAAATGTATTTTTTATCTGCAGAGCTTTGAGGAAAGTGCTCTGGCTTGCATTTCCCAGGGCGACATTAAGCCTGATTCTCATTGATTATAGAGCAGTGCAGAATTCACCTCAAAAATACCTTAAAAATATAATCTTTGTTAATGTGCTTAGTGCCGTGTACAGGCAGCTTAGAGCGTGAGGCAGAATCAGTGCTTGTGGGCTGCGGTGTGTTCGGTGGGCCTGGGTCACGCCCATCTGGGGCAAGCATGTCTGCTGGCTCGGGCCTCCCCGGTGGAGAGGTGCTCCAGGAGGAAGAGGGCATGGTGCTACAGTTAGACTGGGCTAGAGTTTCAGAAGGAGGGAGACCACCGCGGTAAATGACTCTTTGGAGCTCCCAGGGGCGCGCGCAGTACAGTGATGGAAGGACACATCGTAGGTACGTGTGGCTCTGCCAAGCTGGGGAAGGTGGTGCCCTCTGCACCCCTTCCACACATGCCCTTTGCCCTGGCCACCTCTCATCACCTCTTCTCTTCAATAAGGGGTCTGGTGCCACCAATGACAGGCCATTGTCAGGACTGGCATGTGAAAGCCTTCAGCTGTGTCTGTAATTTGCATTCAGAGGGATTGTAGCCTTCACCTAGTTTAGCCTTTGCAGGCCCAGAGAGGGACTATGATTTGCCTGGGGCCACCCAGGGAGGGGCAGAGCTAGGAAAGGCCTGCAGCTGCCTTTCCCCCACTTTCCTTTTTTCAATGGCTAGTAACACCTGCCTAAGTTCTCTCCAACTTTCTGTGACTGGACAACTAGACGCAGGGGTCACCACCTCCTAACTTCCCTTCATACCCCCTGCCGCCATTCCCCTGCCCTGTGACAGTTGACATCAGTTCTCTCGCAGGTCACCAGCCAGCAGCAACTGGTGAAGTGGGAGCAGTGACAGGGAGTGGCTACTCCTTCAGATCCCTCATCTCCTGAGAGGTTTCAGGGTGCTTTTTATACCTTGCCACCCACCAGAGGTCCACAAGGGGGCGAGCTTCTCCCTTCTATGCCACGCACCGGGCCCAGTGGTTGCCCCCACCAGTGTCCCTGAAATCCAGCGTCCACAGACTCTGGCCCAGGGCCTACTTTTCCCCCAGACACTGAGGGCTTAGGAAATACTCAGCCTCAGGCCTGGTCCAGGCTGCCTTGCCTTCGTGGGAGGGCCACCCAGGGCTGGGCTGAGGGGCATCATCATTCAGTTCCTGATGTGGCCACCATCCCACTGTGCTCTCAGAGGTCAGCGGGCTCTCCTTCCCAGTGTTGCCCACATTCTTCTATGTTGCTCTCACTCTTCCTGGAACACAGCTCTTGGTTTTGGGGAAGCAGGGAGCATGGTTTTCAAAGGACATGAACATACTAGTTAGTCACTGTTCAGGTGACCTTAACCAGGTCGAGGAGCCATCCCTCCACAGCACTGCGTGAGGAATGAGGGGTGTTCAGAGACATTGTGGCGGCCCCGCCTTCAGGTGAAGGGCTGTTGCTGAACTGCAGGTTTGGGCCTGTTCTGGAGGATGGAGCGTGCACTTAGGAGGGTAAGTGAGAACATGTTAGCACCATGTAAGGAGAACATTTTGAGACACTGGAGCCCTTTGCTGGTGATGTAGGCTTCCTTGTGAGAAAGCAAGCTCCCTGTCACTGGAGGCAACCAAACAAGCTGGCTAACTAAGCTGCTGCAGGAAATCTCACACACAAAGGGAGAGGTTAAGTTAGGACGATCAGCATGAATCTCTGAGATTTGATTCAGATACCTACTTCACTTTGAAATGCTCAATTACCTCCGATCGAGGGAGACAGGACATCCCCACATCCTTTCCAGCAGTGTTCAGCAGTCCTTGGTGATCATTCTGCCAAACCTCCCAGACAGATGTGGAGGGAGAGCCTAGGGAGCCCCCATGCATGACCTTGGGGAGACACTGAGCGTCCTGTGTTGATTGCTAGGGAGCATCCCTCCTGCAGGCGCCCTGATACTTCCAGTTCCAGTGTCCGTATCTGCTCCAGCACCCCTCCGGGCCTCCACCGACTGTGCCATGCTGACCAGTCACTTGATCTGCCTTGTGGGGGTAACACCCAGCAACTTTCCTGGTGTTCCCCATTCCCTGAGATGCCATGCACTGACTTTGGGCTCATCCCAACTGCACTTTCTTTCTGCCTCCGGAGAAGACTCAAAGGCAGTAACTATATCTCATCATTGCAATCTTGGAACAGCCTATTCTCACGTACCACCTCCCCCTCCCCCTCTCCCAGGACAGACTTGATAGTAGGTGTTCTTTGAGAGAGAAAGGGTCCTGAGGCTGAGCCACACCACTCACTTTATGTGTCTCCAGCTACACGGTGCCATATGCATATATATATTTTGAAAAGTGAAGCTTTCATCCTAGGAAAATCTCAGTGGATGCAAGCTTACACGACTGTGGTTTAACAGCATGTCACATTCCTGAAACCAGCGCGCCGTGGGAATTTGGCCAAACAAGCTTTCCTTCGTTTGAAGTAGAGTCAACTCGAGTTAGAACCCTGAGACAGGGTGGAACTTCGCCCTGGATTTCGTGGTGGGTTTTCTGGGTGAGAGTTATCGTGTTGCAATATTCATAACCACGTACCCACAACACAGAAGCTGACCACACTGCATGGTTGCTCACCACTGCCCTCCCCGCTCCCTGGTCCGTAGAGAGGTTAGAAATCTAGTCCCTCGTTTCTCACCATAGGTGCTTCCAGATTTTTACCCGAAGTCACTAATGGGTTCACTTAACTCAAATGCATTGCAAAAGAGGACAAGTTGTTTTGCTTGTAATAGATATTTGACAAATACATTGACTGATTCATTAAGTACTGTCATATCCTTCGGTGTAACAGCGATTTATTTAATGGTGGAAGAGGGGATTTGGTATTCAGAAGTGGAAAGTTTAATGTTAGTTAATCACTGACTTTCAGAGCTGGAGGTGTAGCAGTGGAATATTTTAGCACTGGGGAATTCTAACCCACCCACCATTCTTTTGACATTGTTTCTGTTAAGTGCGGACTCAGACTGTGTTTCTGTTAAGTGCGGACTCAGACTGATATGGAGCTTGTATATAAACAGCATGTTTGTATAAGAATCCTAGGAACTAACTTCAAAGGATACAGACTGACCTTCAGGCATCCCCACTCCAGGAGGTTTGCTGACCTTTGACTGTGGAGCGTGGATGACGTGGAGCCAGGATGACTGGACCAGGATGATGTGCAAACGGACCGTCACTGTCCTTATCGGAATGAGCTGTGCTGCACACAGAGAACTTTTCGACCCCCTTCTTTGATCTCTTTGTTCTGTTCCCCTCCCCCTCCGTGTAAAAACCTTTGCCTGCACTGAGAGAGGGAGATGGACTTCGACATGCGAGTCCCTCATCTTCTAGGTGGCCGGCACCTGAAAATAAACTTCTGACCTGATGTAATAAACTTCTTACATCAGCACCTGCCTCTGGAGTACTGGCTTTGGAAGTGGCAGGCGGCCGGACCTGCTTTTGGTTACAGAAGGGAGGTCATGGGCTCAAGCCCCTCAGTTTACACCTGAGAAGTCTGAGGCTCAGAGAAATTTAAGGTCACAACAGAGAATCAGGCCCGGCTGGCTGGCGTCCAATACATTGTAGGATTAGCCTGTACTTAAAAAAATATCACAACACTATATTGTTTATTTACATACATGTCAGGAAAATGAGGGCAGGCGAGCAGATTATTTGCCACCAAATTGCTCCCAGGGTCTTGCTCCCCACTCGCCTCCCCTGCACCTCTCAGAGGGGCTGTGAGAACTGGGGTTGTGCAGACACCGAGGATTTGATACAAAGATGCAGACTGCTGGAGTTTCTGGTGGGGCTGGGGCTGCACATCGATAGAGCTGGACACTCAGTCATTTTTGAGCTTCAACTGAACATCAGAAAATGATTCCTCTTACAGGTTAAACTCCCCTCCCTGCCCCCCAAATATGCTGAAGTCCTAACCCTCAGTACATCAGAATGTGACCTTATTTTGAAATAGGGTCTTCACAGAGATAATCAAACTAAAATGAGGTCTTAGGGTGTGCCCTTACCCACCATGGCATCCTTATGAAAAGGGGAGCTTGGACACAGGGACAGACACACACAGCCGGAAGAAGGTGTGAAGACACAGAACACCATGTGAACACGGAGGGCTGAAGGGGTGTATTTACAATGTAAGGAGGGCCACGATTGTCCACCAACCACCGGAAACTAGGACGTGGCAAGGAAGGATTTCAGGACAGGTTTTAGAGGAAGCCAGCACCTTGATTTTGGACTTCCAGCCTCCAGAACTGGGAGAAAATCAATTTCTGTTGTTCTAAGCCACCCATTTTGTGGTGCTTTTTTAATGGCAGCCTTAGGGATCTTGTACAGTGCCCTAAGGTGAGGAAACTTATTTGTGAGGAATGGCTTCCTCACACTTTAACCTGCATTGGAATCCCCTAGAGGACTTGCTGCAACATGGAAGACTGGGTTCCACTCCACGGTTTTTTAATAGATCCAAGGATTTACTTTTCCAGCAGGGTGCCAGGTGATGCTCACGCTAATGCTGCTGGTCATGAGACCGTACTTTGCGAACCACTGGTGAGAAGACTTCCTCTCCCTAAGGCAAGGGTCACAGACTCAGCAGGGCCAGGAGCTAGTGTTGACAAGGGACATGTGCCAGGGGAGAGACATCTGGAGGTGATAGGTGTGCTGATGCGGGGCGTATCAGCCCCCTCTTAAGGGGCAGGAGCTGCTCAGCCCCTGCCTATCCTTGACCTGTAGGAATGAAAGCCCTACCAATTTTTCAGAAGATACTGGAAATTCAGATTTGCATGGAAATACCCTGTTTTCTAGATGTTGGTAACTAACCCACATTTTAAGACAAAAGTTATGCACCCTGACCTGTGTGTCTCAGTTGGAAGGGCATCATCAGGCAAAGCAACGGGTCACCGGTTTGATTCCTGGCCAGCGCACGTGCCCGGGTTGCAGGTTTGGTCCCTGGGAAGGGTGTGTGCAAGAGGCAACTGATTGATGTTTCTCTTTCACATTGGTGCTTCTCTCTCTCTCTCTTTTTCACTCGCTTCTCCTCTCTCTAAAGATAAATAAAATCTGTAAAAGAACCTAGAGAGCCAAAATGAAACTTGTCTGTGGCCCTGCTGGCTGTCAGTTTGCAAACTCTTGGGTCTTTCATCACTGGTGAGTTTTCAGAGAGCTTGACTGCAAGTGGCTTAGCTAAGTGGTTCCTCTTCAGAGTCTCTCAGTAGGTTGCAGTCAGCATGGTGCCTGCGGCTGCATCACCCAAAGGCTTGACTGAAGCTGGGGATCTCCTTCCAAGGAGGCTCCTTCACACAGCTCTGGGTTGGAGGCCTCAGGACCTTGCTCCCTGAGTCTCTTCATAGGACTCCTTGGGGACCCTCACAATATGGCAGCTGGCTTCCCCCAGAGCAAGGGATCTAAAAAACCAGTAGGACAGAGGCCTCCATTTCTTTTATGACCTGGCTCTAGAAGTCATATTCCATCACTTCCACAATATTCTATTGATTACGTAGGTTGGCCGCATCCAGTGTGAGAGAGCCACAGAGGAGGCGATACCAGGTGAGAAGTGTGGGGCCCATCTTGGAGGCTGGCTACCAGAGTTAGTTTTGGGGTGCATGAGTAGACTCTTTCCCTGCCCTCTCTTTATAGCTTTTTAAAATATCTTTTCTGAGTAGTGTAATATTTTCTAATATTGCCTAATAAATCTTTCTAATATTAGGTAATAAATCTGATACTATCTAATAAAGTTAATGCTTTCTAATTTCTAATATTTTCTTTTTAAAATTTTTGTTTTGGATTTTTTAGAGACAGGGGAAGGGAGGGAGAAGGTGAGAAACATTGATGAAAGAAAGAAACATCAATTGGTTGCTTTCTGTACGTGCCCCATCAGGGTACTGAGCCCACAACCCAGGCATGTGCTCCAACTGGGAATCGGACTGGTGACCTTTCTGTCTGCAACACAATGCCCAACCAACTGAGCCACAGTTGCTAGGGATAATTTCTAATATTTTCTTTCTTTATTTTTAATGTTATTTCAATTTTTGTTTAAATATGCAATAGTTTAACATCAATTATTTATTTATTTGTTTGTTTTAGAGAGAGGAGGAGGAAGGAAGAGAAACATCAATGCGTGGTTGCCTCTCAAGCACCCCCTGCTGGGGACCTGGCCTGCAACCCAGGAAAGGTGCCCTGACTGGGAATCGAATCAGTGACCCTTTGGTTCACGGGCTGGCACTCAATGCACTGAGCCACATCGGCTAGAGCTAATTTTCTAATATTTTCATTGTGACTTGTCACCTATGGGCATTTACAGTTGCCATAGAGGATTGCGCAGCTGCGTAGAGTCTAAGGGTCATCAGGACCAAGGTTGTAAGTTGGAAACTTTTGGGCAGAGCCTGAGAGAGTGGGTGTTTAAACTCTTCTGTTTGCCAAGGTCTTTAACCAGCTCACTTCACTCATGTATATGACTTTTCATGACTATGAGTTATCTGACCTTGATCTAACCTAATCATCCTAGTTTTTGGGGACCAGTGGAAAAACTGGGACAGTCCTGGGAAAACTCAGATGGTTGGACACCCTAATTAACCACAGTATTTGACAAATGAGGAAAATTCAGTTCAGCTAGTAGATGTGATTTGATCAGATCCTTACAACTCAAAGTGTGGTCCATGAACCAGTAGCATCTGCATCACTGGTTAAAATACATCTCAGGCTCCACCCCAGACCTGCTGAGTCAAACTGTAGTTTAACAAGAGTCCCGGGTGAATCTTATGCACATTGCACTTTGAGACTCTCTAGATCCGAGCAAAACCTGAACTTGGGCTTGTGAGGATTCAGATTTGCTGTCCACATGTGTAAAATAGATCTAACAATGACCCACTTGTAATGTTCAATTCTGACCTTGACATACACATCTTATTTTTTCTTCCTACCTCCCCTAATTCCCAAACATAAAAGTCATCTAGAATTTCATTGTTGGAAGGAACCTAAAAGTCCCATTCTTACCTGGGCTTGAGTAGTGGTTTCTATAACACGCTTTTACAGATCAGGGAGACTGCTGGACATTTAGGTTATTTCCAGTGTCAGATACTCCAAGCAATGCGTGCTAAAAACATATCCTTGTAAGTATAGCCATACGTGCAAACTAGTGCTTCATTTCTGTAGGGCTGATTCCCGAGAGTGAGGTTGCTGCGTCAATGAGAATGTGAATTTAAAATTGTATCCAAAACGGTGCCTGTCCAAAGAGGAGTGTTTGGGAAAAAAACAGTGCATTTATATTACGGAAAATGATGAAACCATAATAGAGTGACTACAATAGACATTTGTTGACCTTGAGAAATGGCTACAACACACAGTTAAGCAGGGAGAATGAGTTGCGGAAGGACTTAGCTAATTGATGAGGAGAAATTGAGGGAGATATTTTCAAAGGAACTTCATCACACTTTCTGAGTACCTTTATGGATGCTTCTTCTGGTTGGAAAACCATATGTTGATCTCGTGATTAAGAATTTTAGGACAGAGGAAAACTGGAGGTGTTGTGGCTGAAGTGAATGGGACTCCATGGGGGTCAGTTGTCAGTCCTGCCTTTCTTCCCACCCTTTCCGCCTCCAGCCTTCCCCCTTCTCTGCCTTCAGAGACAATGGCCCCGTTGCCAGCTGCGGGCATCCATTCGGCTGAGCTCAGGCGACCAGCCGGTGTGCTGGCTGCCAGTTTCGGGGAGAGGGTAAAGCTGACCTACTTTCGTCTAATGGGCCTTCCCACCACTCTCTGGGAAAGCCCCCTAATTGGAGGTGTGTTGTCATGCAGCTTAGTCCCTAATCAACAACTGAAGTGGAAAATCTCACAGCCTTTTGAAAACCTCCTTGTAGTTGGGAAGCAGTTCTGAGTTAGTTAATTACACGTATTTTTGCCAGGTGCAAGGAAAGTGACAGCCAAACTTCGCTGAGCAACTACTATATGTGCTAAGTATTTTGTATTGTCTCCTTTCATTCTTACAACACTTCTGTGATGCGGGTGCAATTTTTAATGCCCCTTTTACTAATGGAGCCACGGAGGACAGAATGGTTATATAACTTGCACAGAGTCTCACAGCTGGTAAGCACTGGAGTCAGGATTTGAACCCTGGCTGGCTGACTAAAAGATTCTGATCATTATTACCTTATACAGCCTTCAGGTTTTTAGTACCTGGAACTGGCATTGATTTTATCTGGAATAATAATGATACCCACTGTCACTGATCACTTAGTATGTGCCAGACACTGTCCCAACTTCTGTACATGAATTATTTAATTTAATTCTTACAACAACCCCAGATGAGAAACTGACACTCAGTGATATCAGCAAGTCACCCAAGGTCCCTCAGCTGGAAAATGGCAGAGTCAGGGTTGCAGCCCGGATGGTTGGCCATTAGAGCCCACACACTCAAGCTGACACCCAGAACCATCTGTCCCTTCTACTTATCAACATACCAACACACTTTTTCTTCTAGGTTCATCTGAAAGCAGTTTAGATCAGTTTCTTGGGGGAATATAGAACTTTGGGCCACTGTCAGGGTAACTCAGCTGAAGTCATGGATTTTATTTCAGTTTTTCATTTTATCATGATGCTGAGGATCTGGCCCCAAGCTGATGTCAGCTGCAATAATTTAAGTTAAAGCTGACCTCTGCCGTTTTCAAGTATTTGTTGGGAAAAGACTCTGAAAAGACAAAGGAGTGGCACACGTGAGTGCATGCGTGCGTGCATGCGTGTGTGTGTGTGTTACTCACTCCCATTGTTAGAGAGATGAGGGGAAGGGATAAGAAGGGGAAAAGAGATCCATAGCATTTTCTTCTTAAACTGTTGCACATGAAGTATGAAAGTATGGCTCTTTTGTGGGTGATTTATTCAAAAGAAAATTTTATTGCTAGAGGAAATGTGTTTTTCTAAGTGAAAATACAGTTTATCCTCAATTTGAATTGCGAATCCTTCCAAAAGCAGAGTGGAAAGGAAGGATAATGTCTAAAGGGAGTGAGTCCTTTCTACTTTGTCTTATAAAAACTTCCTGAGACAAGCCTTAAGAAATCATAATTATTTTTAAAAATTCAGGTATCCTCCTGATCTGCATATTTTGGATAAATCAAAATAACCAGATAATTTTATACAATACCAACTTGGTTTAAGATGGAAAACAAAAAGACACTCAATACTCTTGCAGCTGGATGATTGGAAGCAGAAAATTGCAGGGTGTGCTTGGCAAACTGTGACTCTAGAAATCAGATTTGCCTCGAGAGGAGAAACCCCAGGATGGAGAACAGGGCTGAAGAAGTGGGGAGGAGAGATGAGTCGGCATTTGTCTGGCCCATGCTGGGCACTGTGCTGGGTGATTTATATTTATACATGTTACCACATGTTACTTGCAACAGCAGTGAGCCTCCCTACACCCATTTTACAGGGAGAATAACTAAAACTTGAGAAGGTCAAGTGACTTGTCCCAAGTTCCCCAGCTGGTACTTAGTTACAAGGTTACTGGGAAATTCCAGACAAGAGGGAGTAAAGGCATACTGGGTGTGTCAAGGAGGGGACAGAAGCCGGAGACATTGGGGAGGTGGGTGTGTTAGGGCTCGGTGAGGCTCTCGATCAAGGAGTGACGAGCTGGAGAAGCCCAAGCTTGGGAACCACTGTGACAGGGCACAGGAGAGGTTCCTGAGAAGGAAGGAGACCAGGAGCAGGCCCTGGTTTGGGCAAGGGATGGTTGGGTGTGTGGTGCGGAGACCATGGAGTACCACATAAAGGTGTCCCCAGGCTGGACCCAGGTCTGCTTCTCAGGAGAGCTCAGCTTGAGAAGAGAAAGATGTCATTTGGGCACTGGGGGTGGGGTAGCTGGAGAGGGGTTCTAAGGACTTGGGAGGAGGGCAATGAGCCAGAGATGGACTGGCCAGAGCTTGGGAGAGAAGCCAGGGAGTCAGGAAGCCAAGGGAGGAGAGAGGGAAGATTTTGAGTGTGTGTGCTTTCTTTTTTTTTTTTTTAAGGCTCTTTAGGAGGTATCTCCAGAGGACAGAGAGCATGATGTAGGTCTAAGACAGAACTAGAAAGAAAAAGACATAAAAATCATATTTTGAGGAGCTAAGCTTTCATAATCGAAACGCACGAGCAAGAGGAAGATCCATTTCGTTATCTCTGTCTCTCATCTCAATGAACGTGGCGGTTTTCCTGGATCAGTGAAAACAATGGGATTTCGTGAGCTTCAGGGAGGCAATGGGTCAACAGAGATGAAGGAAGAGGAGAGGAGCCTTTGTGTAAATTCTGGGTGATTGCAGCCTGGTTGGAGGAGGGGCCTGGGGACATCTAGTCCCCCGCACTCCATGGGGCCTGTCTGGCACTTAACACATATCCCAGCAGGAAAGCCTGGAGGGATTAATCAGGAGGGGTCAGTTGTCCTTGGCCACTCAGTCTTGGGTTGTACCCCCTGCATGCAAAGCTGCTCACTTACCAAGTGGGGCTTCCTCTGCCCACTGACTAAGGGGCAGGAATGCACCAGAGAAGGCTGGCTAGGTGCCCAGAGGGACTGGCATGAACTCTGTCCTCCTGCGTTCTGGTAGTGAGGTGGCCAAGGCCTGAGGTCAGGGCAGGTTTGGGGGCATCCTAAAGAACCTCCCCTCTCGTACTACCTGGGGTGCTTGTGACTGCTGTCCTCGAAGTGCGCCAAATGCCGGGTGCATCCGGGAGGCTTTCAGGAGGTGCTACTGGGCAATTATCATCATATAAGAGCCTCCTCTGCTCAACTTTGAGGAAGAGGTGATGTCTTAGTCAACTTGGGCTGCCATAACAAAATACCACAGACTGGGTGATTAAAATAACAGAAATTTGCCCTGGCTGGTGTGGCTCAGTGGATTGAGCATCGGCCTGTGGACCGAAAGGTTGCTGGTTCAATTCCGTCAGGGCATATGCCTGGGTGGTGGGCCAGGTTCCCCAGCTGGAGGTGTACAAGAGGCAACCAATCACTTTTGCACTCAGTGTTTTTCTCCCTCCCTTCCCCTTTCTGTAAAAGCAAGTAAATAGAATCTTTAAAAAAAAGAAAAATTGTTTAACAAAAAATATAATAAAATAAAATAACAAAAAATTATTTTCTCGCAGTTCTGAAGCCTGGTAAGTTCAAGGTCAAGACGGTAGCTGACTCAGTTCCTGGTGAGAGCTCTCTTTCTGGCTTGCAGATGGCTGTGAGTCCTTCTTGTCGTGTCCTCACATGGCAGAGAGAGCTCTGGCATCTCTTTCTTTTCTTATAAGGGCGCCAACCCTAAATGATGAGGGTCCCGCTTTTATGGTCTCATCTAACCTTTATCACCTCCTCACAGGCCTGACCTCCAAATACAATCCCTTTGGGGGTTAGGACTTCAACACATGTATTTGGGGCAGGGTGGGGCACACACATTCCGTCCATCAGAGGTGGGAAATTTTAACTTGCCTTCCAACCTCCAATCAGATCACTTCTGTCTTCAGGACCCACAAGCTGTAGAACTGGAAGAGGCTCTTTGTTTTCTAGAAGGGGAAACAGGTCCCAGTGGGAAGTGCTAGTCTCAGTCCTCCCAAGTTACTGGCATAGCTTCTCCAGGAAGGTACAGAGGACTCGAGAGCATGTCTGTCTCCTGAGCTAGAGGGCGGTTCTGGAAGACCAAGACCACATGTGCTAGCAGTCTGTCCTTGGATCCCAGATCCAGCCATAAGGACAGCTGGTACGTGTTCGTGGGACTGACAGCTCTCTCACTTTCCTGAGCACATGGCAGGGCAGGGCTGAGTGGGAGGTGCTGGGCACATCTACCCACTACCCATTCCACCCACTATCTAGACTGGTAAACTGCCAGTTCAAACCCAGATTCCTGGGCGAGAGTTGCATTGGCCCAGCTGGGGTCAGGGGTCCCCCTGCGGGATGACAGGAATGGGGCTTCCAGGGTTTCTAGAGGGGACATGCAAGTGGTTTGAGGTGGAAAGGTGCTGCTGATGTTACCTCAGAATTACTTGAGAGAGGATTTGATTTTTTCTTGTTTGCTCGCTTGTATTATCTAGAAGAGTTCTGCCACTTTTTCCCTATAATTTTGCGAAGTAGCATCTTTCCCTTAGTGGGATATTGTACATTTAGTTACACATTTTTCATATAGCTGGAATTGAATGGGCATATTATGTAATTTTAAAAAAATGTATGGCAAAGCAACCTTTAATTGGCATTTCCATGGATTTTGTTTTTCCCTTTTCTACTTCAACCCAAAAGTTGAGCTAAAAATACGGGTATACGGGTATACGGGTATAAAATTCTTTTGTTTGGGGGGAGCTATCTGAAAGGAATACAGTATTTTTATTCTTTTTCTTTCTGTATTTAAGCAGAAATGAAACTCTCAAGAAATAAAGAACTAACAGAGTAAGCAAGCCCCTATAGCATCCTATCACATTTCAGGCAGAAACTTTATTAAAATGCTTGGACCAATTAGCAATGGTTATTGGTGCCCTTTGAAGCTCTGCGTGAGTCCAGGAGATGCTGGTGCTGGCAGGTTTTTCTGGGGGTCTCTCAGGGGAGTGAGCATCCCCTGAGCTCAGCACCCACCTGCAGCTGCTGCTCCCACACCCTGGCAGCGGTCACCCCAGTTGCTCCTTCACAGTCCTGGATCACCTGAGCAGGAAGACCCTAGGTCTCTGATTAACTTGCTAACCCATAGGATTTTCCCTTCGGTCCTTAGACCCACAGTAGATTTCCTCTCCTCAGGACCTTTGCACATGCTGTCTCCTCTGCCTGAAATGCTCTTCTCTCCACCATGCTTTGGGTGGTTGAATCTTCGGTCAGATTCCCATGAACTATCATCTCCTTAGGAGACCTTCCCAGTTATTTTATGTTAACGCTATCCTTCACAGCACTCACTGTAATACATACTTACTTATTTTTATTTCATATTTATATAATTGCTTGACCATCTTCCCCCCTAAGTGGCAGGCTCTTGATTGTCTTGTTTACTGCTTTGTGTTCAAGACACATGCACACAGTAGGAGCTCAATAAGAATTTGGCCAGTGGACAAAAACACAGTGCTTTGGAGGGAAGGCAGACCCCATCTGCTGCAGGGCGGGCTCTTGACCTGGGATTCACTGGCTTGCTGGCCTGCAGATTCCTGATCCCACCTGCTTCTTCCTTCTACCTGGCTGATCTGTAGCCACAGTCCCAACTTCTGGAGGACTTGATAACCACATCCTCTTGTCCCCTTCTCACCTGATGCTTTTCACAGACACTCAGTTGGCCTGAGTCCTAGACATTCAATTCACTTACTTAAGACATGTTTGATGAGGCCCAGGATTGCATGGCCCAAGGCCCCTTGGGCCTGACCTGATGTTCCTGGCCCAGTGAGGAAGCCCACCCCCATCCACCTGCAAAGCTTGACCTCCACACAGTGGCCAGAATGACCCTAAGCCCCTGCCGCCTTACCTCTCTCTCCTTACTTACCTCCTATTTCTCTCCCTCTGCTCTATCTGCATGTGGCCCCCGTACTGATGAGCAAACACACAGCTACCTGACTGCCTCAGGGCTTTTGCACTTGCAGCTACTCAAACACCCAGGGGGCCCCTCTTTTATCACAGTTACATCTCAATTTGGTTCACATGTCACCTTCCCAGGGGCGGTTCTCACCTACCCATCTAAAATTGCTTCCTTCCTCTCCTGCCTGGGCCTTCCCCCCTACCTTTCCTGGCTTTGATTTTTCCCAGAGCAGTTTGTCACCACCTAATATGGTAAATAATTATTTATCTTGTGTACAGTCTATCTTCCTCACTGAAGGTAAGATCCTTGAGGATAAGGGTCTGTATATCTCACTGCACCCTAGAACGAAGTGCCTACGGATCTTCAAAAACCACTGTGGAATGAATGGGCACACCTTTGAGCCAAAGGCATCTCAAGAAGCCCCGGAAGTCCTGTGCCAAAAGCTGCTAGCATGTTCAAAGTGGAGTGAGGTGGAGTTGTCACCAGTTGCAGGCCAGGATGGCCGTCTGCCTCCTCCCCCGGATGAAAAAGGTGCCCTGGGTTATACACACACTGAGTAGTTACACACACACTGAGTAGTAACACATACACTGAGTTATCCACACACTGAGTTACACTCACACTGAGTTATCCACACACCGAGTAGTTGCACACACACTGAGTTATCCACACACTGAGTAGTTACACACACACTGAGTTATACACACACTGAGTTATACACACACTGAGTAGTAACACATACACTGAGTTATGCACACACTGAGTAGTTACACATACACTGAGACAGACGGTCACTGCCAGCCCGTGGAGGACTTAGAGTTCACCAATTCAGCCTGAAAGGCAACGGAGCATGGAGATGGCCTCAGCTTCTCTTCCCTGGGGAGAGTGCAGCTCCTGTCCAACTCCTGGAGCCCATGGGATACTCCAGAGTCATGTGGTCATGAATTAGGGTGATTTTATGGGCTAGAGAGAGGAGACCAAGGGCAAATGGGGCTCAGGTCCATGCCTTTCTTCATGGACCCAGCTCAGTCAGTGTGGGGCACCGTGGTGGCAGCTTCCTGGATAGAGCATCTGGCCCCTGGGGTGAACATGTTGGGCTTTCCCAGGGCACATTCAGAGTGGGGCTCTGTGAGTGGGGTGCTTAAGAGGGGGCTGTGTAAACACCCTGAAGGGAGAGAAGGGAAGTGCAGTGAAAATGGGGTTTGGAATGAAGGTTTGTCGCCCTGCTGAGAAAGCAGGGCCTTCTCGTCTTTACTGCTATTTGGATTATTAGTACTTATTCCTGCTCCAAGCTTCACAGGGCAGATCATACATTCAACTTCTATGTAAGCTTATCCGTCCTCAGACACTGGAGAGAAAGGGTAGCTGTCCTGGTCCCTGCTCCTTCAAGAGGGAAGTGAGCCTGGGATCTGCCAAAGATTTCTAGGGTACATCCCAAAGTGAGTGTGCATTTATCCCACTTTCCTCACTTCTGTCAGCACAGATGAGCACTTCATTCACTGTGCATTTATCCACGTACACACTCACTCGTTCATTTAGCATTTATTCTCTCACCCACACAGTCACTGTTGCAAACTGAATTCTAAAATAGCCCCAGGATTCCTGCTCTTATATACATCTCCCCACCCCTCGAATGAGACAGAGACTTGTGACAATGATGGGCCATCACTCTCGCAATTATATTACATTATATGGCAGAAGATATATATTTTGCAGGTGTCATTAAGGTCCCTACGTGGTTGACTCTGAGTTAATCTAAAGGGAGATTATCCTGGGTGGGCCTGGCCTAGTGAGGTAGGCTCTTAAAAGGGACTGGACCCTTCGCAAAGCAAGAGGTTTGAAGGGTGACCATGTGAGAGGGCACATGGAGGGGGCCACGTGGCAAGGACTTGAGGGAAGCCTTTGGGAGCTGAGAAAGGTCTTGTCTGACAGTAAGAGAAGGGGGACCTCCGTCATACGGTAGCAGGAAACTGAGTTCTGTCTGTAATCGGACAGATCCTGAAAGAGGAGCCTGAGCTCCAGGAGAGCCCACAGCCCCACTGACACCTCGAGTTCAGCCTGGTGCGATTCTGAGCAGAGAGCCTGGTTATGCAGTCGTGGAGCCTAAAAAATATTCGTACATTCCTCCCACCTTCCAAGTTTTTCTAGCTGGGCTATTAATCCAATTAACAGACAGATTAACAGGGGAAAATCAAGTTTTTAATGCATGCACATGAGGAATTCACATAGGCATGGAAATTCCAAAAACAGCGAGGCAACCTGGGGTACGTAAGACGTTTTGACAAAGGAGAAAGTCGGGGAGAATGGGCGATTTGCAGGTAGTTGAAGAAGAGGGGAGCAGAGGCAGCTGGGAAGCCCTTGCTGGCATCTCAGAAGCAATGGGACTCGGAAGGATCTAGGTAACAGGTCCTTCGTGCCTGAAGCCCTCTATTTACCCTACTTGACACTAAGGCGACATCCTGAAATTCCCCTCCTCAAGCAGGTTTCTCCGTGTGAATCTCTTGAGCTCCCAAGGCAGGCAGGTAGGTGGGGGGTGGGGTGGGGGTGGGGCGCGGGTCAAAGGCTCCCTTCGGGCCTTGTTTCTTAATAAGCAGCTTAAAATCACTATTCCAAAACGGTAGTCTTGGGTAGCAAAACTTCGGTCTCTCCGCTGTGTCTGGACTTCTGACCTGTAGCACTGTGAGCTACGGGAGCTGTTTCAAGTCACCGTTTCCGCTAATGGGTTACGCAGCTGTAGACAATGAATACAGTCACAGATCTCTACTGCCTACTGCGGAATTGGGCTTGGAGCGGGGGACAGAGTGAGAGCCAGGACAGACATGGCCCTTCCCTGGAGAGCTTGCTTTCTGATTGGGGTGAGCACCCACGGTCCGGTGTGGAGAAGCGCAGGCCAACTGGACGTGAATCAGGTTGTCCTGGGTTCAAATTTCGACTCTGCCTTGTGCTCCCAGGCCAACCTTGGGCAAAGGATTTAAGCTTCCTGTACCTCAGTTTTCTCATCTGTCAAACAAGGGGAAAAGCAGTACTACAAAATATGCTACAAAGATTTGGTGGGAATTGAATAGGGTTTGTGCCTGGTATCTAGTAGGAGCACAGTAAATGTTAGCGGATATTTATTAATGTCCTCTTCTGGGACATGTGAGGCTGGAGTGGGTGGAAACTCCAGGTCCTCATTCCACCCTCGACATTAGCAGGTGAAGGACGTGAGGCTTGGCTGGTCTGTTGGAGCTTGTACGAATGCCAGGGCCAGGCTGAGAGCCTGTAAGTCCTGACACCCTGGTCCCTGGCCTCTCCCTGCTCCAAGCTGCTGCCAGCTGGGCTCAGCAGCCAGGGGACTGTGGAGGTCGGGAGCAAGTGTCATCGGAATGTGCCACCCTGGCATGCAGGTTACTTTGAACTGAAATCAATTCAAGCCCAACAAACCGGGAAAAATTTTTTTTCTTTTACTTCCCCCTGAGAGAGAGAGAGAGAGAGAGAGAGAGAGAGAGAGAGAGAGAGAGAGAGATTGATTCAGATGGGAAATAGAACTGCTTTAGGAAGGGAGCCTCGACTTAATCACCCTGAGGATTTACGCCCTAGCAGGAGTCAGAAAGGCTCCAAGCACTGGACTAGGTCGCACCCCCCCCCCCCCCCGCCCCCGCATTGTTTCTGAGCTGCCCAGCGAGGATTTCCTTGCCCTGTGTGTTCTGCTCTTCCTCAACCATCTGTAAATTGCCCGCCCTCACTTGTGAAATCTAACACCCCACCCCCACTTTCTCCTTTATTCTGAAATGGCTTCTATGCTCTGTATTGGTTCACTGTCTTTGGAATTTTTATGCTTATGTGATTTCCCTATGAGCATGTACTACATTTTTAATTTTCTTCTGTTAACGTACCCTGCTGTGTGTTGTTTGAATTACTCAACCAGCCGGAAAAACTGAAAGGGTAAGGGGACTGTCTCCCCGGCCACAACAGACCCTCCACATACTGTTCACTCTCGTGGTCACTGACAGTCACTGTTGGTGACAATGGTTGCAACAAGGCTTTTCTGAGAAATTTAGAATTACTGAGCTGATTCAGTCAATCAGAAGTTGCTCTTGCAGCCTCTGTCCCAGGTTCCTTTGTGGCAATGTCTGGTGATGGGTCTTCTGGTGGGCAGTAGGGAGACTGGAATTTCTGCTGGAAAAGATTGGGCTAATCTGAGCCTCTAATTAATCTACATTTTATTATTCATGTGGCAGAACTTGAGCTATATCTAATTACTTGGATGAAGAATGTTTTGTAGTCTGGTGTGGATGAGGATGTAGAAAGTATAATTTGGTCCATTATTTTTGGAGAACGATCTTGGCAACATGTATCAAAAGCCTTAAAATTATACATATGCTTTGGCCCAAGGATTTTAATTTTAGTTTTTGAACAAACGTTTAACTACAAACACACTCATTGGAGAATGACTTACTGAAAACAACCTGATGTCCACTGATAAGGGATGGAAGACATTACCATACTTCTGCACAAGGGTGTACTTTAATCACTGTAATGATTAAAAATGACACTGAAGCCTAAAAACTCAGAAAGATATTTACAGGATATTTAGTTTGAAAGCAGTGAGAGTGCTGGTCCTGGAATCATCTCTTGGGCTGCAATCCCAGCCCCATTTCATTACTGGACGACACTGAACAAGCTACTTAAGCCTCAATCACTCTATTAATGAGGATAATAGTTACATCATCACTCCAGGTGATTGTGAAAATGAAGAGATAATCCACATAAAATGCCCAGCATAGCCTAGTACTGCACAGGCACAGCTTGGGGTCACTCTGGACCTGCACAATTGTAAGCACTTGCTCAATAAACGTTGTTCTTATTGTTATGTTACTACTTTAGCTTTCAAAGACTGTCTTTGGTGATTTCATGCTAATGTGAATTGCCCATAGGCATGTATTAAAATTTGATTTTCTCCTGTTAATCTGTCTGTTAATATGATTATTGGCCCAGCCAGAAGAACTTGGAAGGTGAGAGGGAAAGCATTAATGTTTTTTTTTTTACTCCCCACAATATGCATTAGAAAGATAAGGAAGAAATTAAAGCGAAATGAAAATGATCATCTCTGGATGATGGAGCTGCATGTTTAATTTCCTTCCGTTTCCTTCTTTTCAGAAGGCTCTGCAATACATAGGAACTAGTCTTGCGATGAGGAAAAACAGTCGTTGAGAACAGAGCGAGAAGAGAGTCGTTTCGGGCTGCTGCAGCCCTCAGGTAAGTTGCTTAGCTCCTCTGTCTGGGCTGAGGAGCACCAGAGGTTGGGCACTGTGGGAAGAAAGGGCAGGAGCTGGGCCCTGCCAGCCCTCCACGCCCACCCACTGACCACACTGGGAGTGTCCTACCTCCTTCCCTGTCTTCTCCAGCCTACGATGGCCAGAGGAGCACAGGCCTGGGAGCTTAGCCACTCAGGAAGGTGAACAGACCTAAATCCGGGAACCAGGAGAGGCCCCCATCATCTGTTTGTCTGCATCTTATCAGCCAGGCTGCCAGGAAGGATTCATTAGAGGCCACCCCCACCCCCTTTCTGCTTGTGTGTCTGCTCCAGCAGCCTGATTATTCATTAGCATGTGTGACAAACTCGGCAATGCAAACAGAAGCTTTAAGCCAAACCAAACTGTTTCAATCTCTTTGGAGTGACAGCAGGGGACTTGCCCAGAAGTGTCTGACGGAGGGGGCTGGGTTGAGGCTTTGAGGGATCAGAGAGGGTCCTGAAGGTGCTGTCCTCAGGTAGAAAGGTGAGAGAAGAGCCTGGAGCAGGAGAACAGGGGAGGTTCCCCACTGCACACACTCCAGCTGTTGCTTGGGGACAGCTGATAAGCTGGGGAGGGCAGTTGGAGCCACCCACTGAGAAGGGTGGTTTGGCAGGGGGGAGGGTGGGGGGGTAGGGGGGGTAAAAGTAAAGGTGGGGAGCCAGCTTTTCCTTTCCAGTGAATCTGCTGGTGGGCTGTGGGGGAGGGAGCTGAGAAGGTGCTGGAGCCTATACTGGGCCTAGTAAGACATGGGGTTGGGGGCAGAGCCTGCTTCCTTGCTGACCACAGCTGCTCCAGCTCCTATTCCAGTCTCTGCTGCAGGGACGGAAGTGACCAGAAAACAGCGCTGCAAGAAATTCTAAAGGGAAATGCTGATTCCGGGCTGATTTTGAAAATGTATTATGCATGTATTGACTTTTCTGATAGCTTTAAGAACAATGCACATACAACAAATAGCACATATTTAAAATACACAATTTCATAAAATTTGACATTTGTATGCACCCTTGAAACCATCACCACAATCAAGAGAGGGATCAGACCCATCACCCCCAGAAGTTTCCTTGAACCCTTTGCAGTCTCTCCTGCTCCTCTGGTTCCAAGGAAGTCACCATCTGTCGTAGATTAGTTTGCATTGTCTAGAATTTTTTATAAATGGACCTGTACAGTATACTCTTCTCTCTTTCTAAAGATTGTTTTGAGATCAATTATGTTATTACATGTTAACTAGTTCCTTTTTATTGCCGAGTAGTACTCGGTTATCTTGATAAACCATCATTTGTTTACCTAGGCACCTGTTGATGGGTATTTAGGGTCCAGTTTTTATCTGTTGCAAATAAAAATGCTGCGAACATTCATGAACAAGTCTTTATATAGACCTGTGCTTTCATTTATCTTGGGTAAGTGATGTGGGTGCTAAAAAACATTAATGCCTTTCCTCTCATTTTTTAAGTTCTGTCTGGGCTGATAATCCAATGAACAAAGACAGATTAACAAGAGGAAAATCACAGTTTTAATACATGCGCATGGAGAATTCACATAAGTGTGTAAATTCCAAAGACGGTGAGGCAACATTGGGTATGTAAGACATTTTGGACAAAGGAGAGAGTGGGGCAAGGGCACAGAATGTTAGAGGTCAGCAGTGAGAGTGGGCGGTTTACAGGTAGTTGAGGAAGAGGGGACGATGGGACACAAGGGGGTATCAAGCTAACAGGCCCTGGTCTGAAGCCCTCTGTTCACCATACTTAACTCAAACTAGCGAAGCGGAACATCCTAAGGTATCTTCCCTGAAGCTTGTTTTTCTATCTGAATCTCTTGGGCAGGAAGGGGTAGAGTGGGGAGAGTCAAAGTTTCTTTCTGAGTATTTGTTTCTTAATAACCAGTTTAAAATCAATATCCCAAAAGGCCAAACTTTTGGTCTCCTTCAATTCCTGGGAGTGGAATGGCTAGGTGGTACCGATGCCAGAGGGGTGAGTCATGAGGAATCAAGCCCAGAGCCAACAGGTTCTTGATTTCCAACAGGAAAAAATTTAAGACTGGAGCCAAACAAGAGGTTACAGTGGAAAAGCAGGTTTTACTGAGCAGAGGGGACAAGCAAGAAAAGCCACTCCACAGACGGAGTAGCGGACTCTCCTCGAGAGAGAAGGAAGACAGACCCCAACCATCTCTAGAGGTTGAACTTGTATCTGTTTGTGGTTTCTATGGAAGATTGCTGGTATGGGGAAATAAAGAGTGGGAAAAACGCTGAGATTAACTTTAACCTTTACAAGGTTAAAGTCTGTGGCCTTGTGTTTTCCCTTTATGATATGGGCAAATGATAAGGCATGGGTGGGTAGCCATTCATCAACTTTGCAGTAATTTTCTACGTACAGAGGCTCATCGTGGTGGGCTTGCATCTCTGGTCAATGGCGTTCCAAGTCAGACAGCATGTAGCAGGCCACAGACTTAACTTTGTAGGACTCCAGTTGGTTTGTATAGTTCTCGTGCCCTTTTCCTATATTAATATAGTGAACATATGTTTAACTTAAAAAAACCCAAACCCTTCCAAAGTGGTGTTCCATTTTACATTCCCACAAGCGAGCATGTGGGAATCCCACTTGCTCCACATCCTCCCCAGTGCTTGGTATGGCCATCTTTTTGATTGCAGACATTCTAATAGATGTGCAATGGTATCTCTTTGTAGTTTTAATTTGTCTTAATCTAATGACAAATGATGTTGAATATTTTTTATGTATTTGCTGTGTATATATCTTTTCCCTATTTTGGAGGGAGGAGGAGATATTTTTAATTTTTTATTGCGTTTTAAAAGTTCCTTGTACATTCTGGGTACCAGTCACTTATACGTGATTTGGAAATTGTTTCTCTCTTTATGCGCCTTATCTTTTATTTCTTTTAACAGTGTCTTTCAAAGAGAAGTTTTTGATTTTGTTGACATCTAGTTTATACATTTTTTTCTTTAATGGACCACGCTTTTGGTGTCATTTAATGGTGTCCTTCTATGAAAGCTTTATTTATTGCTTACTCACAAGGTGTTCTTTATGTTTTCTTCTAGCATTTTTATAGTGCTAGGCTCTACATTTAATTAATGTCTGTGTGCAGTATGAGATACGGATCAAATTTCCTTTTTCTCCCCTGGAGTGCCTTTGCACCTTGGTTAAAAATCCATTGTCCATATATGTGTGGGTCTATTTCTGGCTTGTCTATTCTGTTCCACTGATGTATTTGTCTGTTTTAACACCAATACCACACTTTCTTAATAGGTGTAGTTTAATAATGTCTTGAAATCAGGTTAGTGTAGGTCTCTAATCTTGTTTTTGTTTTTCAAAGTTGTTTTGGCTAGCTTAGGTCCTTTGTATTTTGTTATATCTTTTAGGATTAACTTTTCAATTTCTGAGAAAGTATACTGGGATTTTGACTGGGATGGTGTTGAATCTACAGATCAATCTGAAGAGAACTGACATCTTAAGATATCACAGATTGTAGTCTGAAGGGGACCAAAAGTTCTGATTTTGATTTTAAGCCATTCACCAAGAAACAAAAGTTTTTCCTGCCTGGTCCCCCTCCCCACCGCCCCCCAGCACAGCTGGGCTGCACTGTGCTGGCTCTGAGCTCTGGGCTCCTGCTAAGCCAGTGCCCCCATGTCTCCTTCCAGCCACCATCACAACCATCTACCAATCATTTTCTACAGGGACTTCATCAGCCATGAGGAGAGGTTCTTCCACATCTGCGAGATCCGGGAGACTGGGTATGGGCTCTACATGGGGGTAGAGGGGAAAGCCGGTCAGTAGGACAGAGGGTAACATTGATGACCTGCTTATTGGTGGAAATGCCTCAGTGAAAGGCCTCGAGGGTGTAAGTACCTAAAGCACAGTAGTCACTGGTGTTGATATTGTCATGAACCATCATTTGCAGGAAACTAGTTTTTTTTTTTTTTTTAACATTTTTTTTTATTTTCATTGTTGATCTTGTACAGTTTTCTGTCTTTTATTCTCACCCGAACCCGCCACCCCAACCCTCCCCACCTCCCTCCCATTTCCACCCCCCCCAATAGTTTTTGTCCATGTGTCCTTTATACTTGTTCCTGTAAATCCTTCCCCTTTTCCCCTGAAATTCCCTCCCCACTCCCCTCTGGTGACTTTCAGCATGTTCCCAATTTCCATGTCTTTGGTTATATTATGCTTGTTTGTTTGTTTTGTTGATTAGGTTCCTGTTAAAGGTGAGATCATATGGTATTTATCTTTCACTGCCTGGCTTACTTCGCTTAGCATGATGCTCTCAAGTTCCATCCATGCTGTTGCATAGGGTATGAGCTCCTTCTTTCTTTCTGCTGCATAGAATTCCATTGTATAAATGTACCACAGTTTTTTGATCCATTCATTTACTGATGGGCATCTAGGTTGCTTCCAACACTTGGCTATTGTAAATTGTGCTGCTATAAACATAGGGATGCATAGTTTCTTTTGGATTGGTGTTTCAGGGTTATTAGGATATAGTCCTAGCAATGGAATTGCTGGGTCAAAAGGTATATCCATTTTTAGTTTTTTTAGAAAATTCCATACTGTTTTCCATAGTGGTTGTACTAGTCTGCACTCCCACCAGCAGTGCAGTAGTGTCCCCTTTTCTCCACAACCTCTCCAACACTTGCTGTTTGTTGCTTTGTTTATGAGGGCCATTCTGACTGGTGTCAAGTGGTATCTCATTGTGGTTTTAATTTGCATCTCTCTGATAGCTAGCGATATCGAGCATCTTTTCATGTGTCTCTGGATCCTCTGTATGTCCTCCTTGGAGAGGTGTCTGCCCAAGTCCTTTGCCCATTTTTTAATTGGGTTGCTTGTCTTCTTAGAGTGGAGTCGTGTAAGTTCTTTGTATATTTTGGAGATTAAACCCTTATCTGAGATATCATTGGCAAATATGTTTTCCCACACAGTCGGTTCTCTTTTTATTTTAATACTGTTTTCCTTGGCCATGCAGAAGCTTTTTATTTTGATGAGATCCCATTTGTTTATTCTTTCCTTTATGTCCCTTGCTTTAGGGGACATATCAGTAAAAATGTTGCTGCGTGTAATATCTGAGATTTTCCTGCCTATGTTCTCTTCTAGGACTTTAATGGTGTTACGGCTTATGTTTAAGTCTTTTATCCACCTTGAATTTATTTTTGTGTATGGTGTAAGTTGGTGCTCGAGTTTCATTTTCTTACACGAAGCTGTCCAGTTCTCCCAACACCACTTGTTGAAGAGGCTGTTTTTACTCCATTTTATGTTGCTGCCCCCTTTGTCGAATATTAATTGACTATAGAGACTAGGGTTTATTTCTGGGCTCTCTATTCTATTCCACTGGTCCACGTGCCTGTTTTTATGCCAGTACCAGGCTGTTTTGATTACAGTGGCCTTGTAATACATTTTGGTATTAGGTATTGTGATCCCTCCTGCTTTGCTCTTCTTTCTCAAGATTGCTGCCGCTATTCTGGGTCGTTTATGGTTCCATATAAATTTTTGAAGAGTTTGTTCTATATCTGTGAAATATGCCATTGGTACTTTAATAGGTATTGCATTGAATCTGTAGATTGCTTTGGGAAGTATGGACATTTTGATGATGTTAATTCTTCCGATCCATGAACACGGTATGTGTTTCCATTTATTTGTGTCTTCCTTGATTTCTTTCTTCAGTGTTGTGTAGTTTTCTGCATACAGGTCTTTTACTTCCTTGGTTAGGTTAATTCCTAGGTACTTTATTTTTCTTTTTGCTATATCAAATGGTATTTTTTTCTTGATTTCTGCTTCTGTTGTTTCATTGTTGGTATACAAAAATGCCTTTGATTTCTGGATATTGACTTTGTATCCGGCTGTTTGGCTAAATTCATTTATTAGGTCGAGCAGTTTTTTGGCCGAGACTATAGGATTTTCTATGTATACTAACATGTCATCTGCAAACAATGATAGTTTTGTTTCCTCCTTTCCAAGTTGGATGCTTTTTATTTCCTTTTCTTGTCTAATCGCTGTGGCTAATACTTCCAATACTATGTTGAATAGAAGTGGAGAGAGTGGACAGCCTTGTCTTGTTCCTGATTTTAGTGGAAAAGAATTTAGTCTTTGCCCATTGAGTATGATGCTGGCTGTAGGTTTCTCATATATAGCCTTTATTATGTTGAGGAATGCTCCCTCTATTCCCACTTTGCTGAGTGTTTTTATCATAAATGGGTGCTGTACTTTATCAAATGCTTTTTCCGCATCTATTGATATGATCATGTGATTTTTGTCTTTGCTTTTGTTTATGTGATGAATTACGTTTACTGATTTGCGAATGTTGAACCATCCTTGCATCCCTGGGATGAATCCCACTTGGTCGTGGTGTATGATCTTTTTAATGTGTTGTTGGATGCGGTTTGCCAATATTTTGTTGAGGATTTTAGCATCTATGTTCATCAGCGATATCGGCCTGAAGTTCTCCTTCTTTGTTGTGTCTTTATCTGGTTTTGGGATTAGGATGATGCTGGCTTCATAAAAAGAGTTTGGAAGTCTTCCATCTTTTTGAATTTTTTGGAATAGTCTGTGGAGAATAGGGGTTAGCTCTTCCTTAAATGTTTTGTAGAATTCTCCTGTGAAGCCATCTGGTCCAGGGCTTTTGTGCATCGGGAGTGTTTTGATTACTGATTCAATTTCACCAGCTGTTATTGGTCTGTTCAGGCTTTCTGTTTCTTTTTCATTGAGTTTTGGCAGGTTATATTTTTCTAGAAACCTGTCCATTTCACCTAGGTTTTCAAATTTCTTGGCATACAGTTCTTCATAGTAATTTCTTACAATCCTTTGTATTTCTGCGGTGTCGGTTGTAATATCTCCTCTTTCATTTCTGATTGTGTTTATTTGAGTCCTCTCTCTTTTTTTCTTGATGAGCCTGCTTAAAGGCTTGTCGATTTTGTTGATCTTTTCAAAGAACCAACTCCTGGATTCATTGATCTTTAGGATTGTGCTTTTAGTCTCTATGTCATTTAATTCTGCTCTTATCTTGGTTATTTCTTTCCTTGTACTTGCTCTGGGCTGTCTTTGTTGTTGTTCCTCGAGTTCTTGTAGGCGAAGGGTTAGGTTGTTTGTTTGAGATGTTTCTGTCTTTTTTAGATAGGCCTGTATCGCTATAAGCTTCCCTCTGAGGACTGCCTTTGCTGTGTCCCATAAGTTTTGGGTCGATGTGAGTTCATTATCGTTTGTTTCCAGAAACTTTTTGATTTCCTCCCTAATTTCATTCTTGACCCATTCATTGTTTAATAGCATGCTATTCAATCTCCATGATTTTGAGGGTTTTGGGTTTTTCTCCTTGGGGTTCGTTTCTAGTTTCAGTCCCTTGTGGTCAGAGAAAATGCTTGGTATGATTTCAATTTTCTTGAATTTGTTGAGGCTTGATTTGTGTCCTATCATGTGGTCTATCTTTGAAAATGTTCCATGTGCATTTGAAAAGAAAGTGTATTTAGCTTCTTTGGGATGAAGGGCTCTATATATATCAGTTAAGTCCATTTCCTCTAGAGTGTTGTTCAATGCCACAATATCTTTGTTGATATTTTGTTTGGAAGATCTGTCCATTTTTGACAGTGGGGTGTTAAAATCCCCTACTATAATTGTGTTGCTGTCTATATCTTTCTTGAAGTCCTCTAAGATTTTCTTGATGTATTTAGGTGCTCCTCCGTTGGGTGCATATATATTTACAATATTTATGTCTTCTTGGTGGATTCTTCCCTTGAGTATTATGAAGTGACCTTCTGGGTCTCTCTTTATGGCCCTTCTTTTGAAGTCTATTTTGTCTGATATGAGTATTGCTACCCCAGCTTTTTTTTCCTGACCATTTGCTTGGAAAATTTGTTTCCAGCCCTTCACTTTGAGCCTGTGTATGTCTTTTGTCCTGAGGTGGGTTTCTTGTAGGCAGCATATGTGTGGGTCATGCTTTCTTATCCATTCAGCTATTCTATGTCTTTTGATTGGAGCATTTAATCCATTTACATTTAAGGTTATTATTGATAGGTAATTATTCATTGCCATTTTCGTACCTGTGTTACTCTCTCTCTTTCTCTCTCTGTCTTTTCCTTTCTTCCCTTAAAGCAGTCCCTTTAGTATCTCTTGCAGCATTGGTTTGGTAGAGGTGTATTCTTTTAGACTTCTTTTGTTTGGGAAGCTCTTTATTTGGCCTTCTATCTTGATTGAAAGCCTTGCTGGGTAAAGTAGTCTGGGTTGCAGGCCTTTGGTTCTCATTGCTTGGAATATTTCTTGCCATTCTCTTCTGGCTTGGAGCGTTTCCATTGAGAAGTCAGATGCTAACCTGATTGGGGCCCCCTTGTATGTTACTTCCTTTTTCTCCCTTGCTGCTTTTAAGATTCTCTCTTTGTCTTGGAATGTTGCCATTTTAATTATGATGTGTCTTGAAGTGGGCCTGTTTGGGTTCCTTTTGATTGGGACTCTCTGTGTTTCCTGGATTTGTGTGTTTTTTTCTCTCACCAAATGAGGGAAGTTTTCCATCATTACTTTTTCAAACAGGTTTTCTATCCCTTGTTCTTGTTCTTCTCCTTCTGGTATCCCTATTATACGAATGTTATTCCGTTTCATGTTGTCTTGCATTTCTCTTAAACCCTCTTCATTCTTTCTAAGCCTCTTTTCCTTATCTTGCTCATTCTGAGTGTTTTTTTCTATTTTGTCCTCCAACTCGCTGATCCGATCTTCTGCTTCATCGATTCTACTTTTCATTCCTTCTACTGTGTTCTTCAGTTCAGAGATTGTGTTCTTCATTTCCTCTTGGCCCTTGTTGATAGTTTCTATTTCCTTTTTCATGTTGATATAGTTTGCCGTGAGTTCATCATAACTTCCCTGTAGTTTATGGTAGCTCATTGAGAGCTCATTGAGCTTCCTGACAACCATTGCTTTGAACTCGATATCTGATAGTTGAGTTGCCTCTGTTTCATTTAGCATTCTTTCTTGAGCTTCCTCCTTTCCTTTCGTTTGGGGATTGTTCTTTTGTCTTCCCATTGTTTGTAAGACTCTTGTTGTTAGCCTCAGCTTCTTCAATTGATCTGTTCTGGCTCCCTGGGTTTGTGGTATGACCTTCTGTGGTAGAATATCTGTGAGATTCAGTGGTGGATTCTCCTTCGGGTATCCTGTTGTTCACCGCTTTCACTGTCTCATCAGCTGGTATACCCTCTTTTGGGGGCCAACTCTGGTTTTTGTTTTTGTTTTTCCCCACAGTTTCAGGCTTGCTTGTTTGTTTGTTTTGTCTCACTCGTGGGTATTTACAAAAAGAAGAGGGGGGAAAATGAAAAAAAGAAGCAAGAGGAAATAAGAGGAAGGTAGAAGAGATAAAATTGAAAAGAAAGGAAGAGGGCATAAGAGAAGAAGGAATTCAAGGGAGGCAAAAGGAGTTGGGGAGTAAAGAAGAAGATATAAACAATGAAGGAGGAGTAGTTGAAAACTCATATAGATAGTCAGGCTTACAAACAAAAAGACACTAACAAACTGGCAAAACAAAAAAGAGACACGCACACAGACACCCCCACACAAATATAAGCAGCCGGGGGGGGGGAGGAACAAGCAAAGCGCAACAAAATATTTTTTTAAAAAATAAAATAAAAAATAAAAATATATTAAAAAAATAAAATGAAAAAATGAAAAAACAAAACAAAACAAACAAACAAACAAACCAAAAAAAAAAAAACACCCTCTTGTTGTTTTCAAACTTGCCAGTCGGTTTTTCTGGTCTTGCTGGCTGCAATGGCGGAGGGGTGATCTTATTGCTTTTCTCTGTGTTCAGAACTCAGTCCTCACTGTGCTATGTATCCCAGCGTTAGTGGGCGCCTCTCCCCACAGGGTTTCCAGCGTGTGATCTGAGCCTCCTTGTGTGTGCGCACTGCACAGCCGCCTGCCTTTGTCCCTGGGAGGCTTTCAGTGTTCGGGCACAGCTGCCTGCCTTTGTTTCTGAGAGGGGCCTGCGTTCCAGCTGCTATCCGGCTTGGGCCTGAGCTGTCCGCGTTTGCACCTCTGGCTCCACAGCTGTCTCCAGCGGCCCGCGCCTATGTTTTCACGAGTGTCCACTAGCCCGCGACCGTGTGCGGTCCCCTGGGGGTGTCTATTTTCATGCAGTTGTCTCACTTCGCCCGCGCCTCTGTTTCGTAGTTGCCCGGCGACCACGAAAACTCGGTTCAAAGTCGCGCAGTGACCTGGTGCGGGGCACCCACTTTCGCTCCCTCGCGGGGCACCCACTTTTGCTCGGGCGCAGTCGCACGGTGGCCCCTGAGATCTCCCAGCCGGTTCAGCGGCTGACCCAGCTCCCTCCCCAGGGCCCTGGGGCAGGCTTGGCGGAGCGCCAGGCCGGGGCCTCAGCCGCCCCGCTCTCCGCGCGCTGGAACCCTGGGCTCGTATTGTTCAGAAGAGCTCTCCTTACCGCTTGTTTTTCAGTGTCCGCTACAATTTCCGACCTCTTATTCTCCAATATGCTGTGTTACTGTTCCTTGTCTGTTTTGGTCTTTCAAAGTTTGATTTGGTTTTTCTCCCGTGTGCAGAGGGGGAATAGGGTCTGTTCCCTCCTACCACGCCGCCATCTTCCTCCGCTTTTCAGAATAACGAGGTTGGGAGTAACCTGGAGTTGGGCAAGAAACTGCAGACTCAGCAGTGGAGGCAGGGAGAAAGAGAACAGAGAGTTCCAAGGTATTTCGGTGGCTGGAGCAAGCCTGCCAGTGAGCCAGCTTCCTAGTGACCCATTTCCTCTCTCCTGCAGGAAACTAGTTTTACAAAGAAGCCTACAAGGGGTACATCCAAGATTACATGAAATCAACCAAAAGGAAAGTGGAAGAACAGACCAGAATAAGTAAAGCCTTTTATGATAGGGGCTGCAGAACATTCTTGCTAATTTCAAAACCCACCAGTTCTGTATTGGTGAAAACATGCATGCAAGATGGCTTGCTTGCTCTGCTGGACTGCCGTGAGGACAGTGTGACCCCATATGTGATTCTCTCCAAGCATGGCTTAGAAATGGAAAAATGGTAACCATCTGGCAATTTGGATCTATCACCTTCATCATATCTGCCTGCTGCTTTTCATCCACACACCAGGACTAGGACAAATGGGAGTGATGCTACCTTGAGCTCTTCATTTTTTTTTGACCTTGATTTATTTGGAGTGGAAGCAGTGTTTTTAAGAAAGAAAAAAAAAAAAAAGAACAGGTTGTCTAAAAGTAAAATGCATTTAAACTAAAAAAAAAAAAAAAAAAAAAAAAAAGGACTTAGAAAGAACCTTTTACTCCCCCTTCCCTTTGCAACCCAAGAGCTTCAGATAGAAAAAAACTGCTTAGGGAAGGAAATTTTAGGATGCTTGCCTTAGCCTAATTGAATGAAGTATGGTAAAGAGAAGGGCTTCGGGCAGGGGTCTGTAGCTAGGAGTTCATCCCTTGGCCTAGCAAGGATTTGCCTGCATTGTGTGTTACCTCTTCCTCAACTACCTGTAAACCGCCCATTCTCACTTTTGAGATCTAATACCACCTCCCCACTTTCTCCTTTGTTCAAAATGTTTTACATACGTAATGTTGCCTCTCAATTTTAGGAAGTTTCATGCTTATGTGAATTTCCCATGTATTAAAACTTAGGTTTTCTCTTGTTAATCTGTCTGTTAATTTGATTATTATCTCAGATAAGAGAATTTAGAAGGTGGGAGGTAAAGTATTACTTAATTATTTTAAATCTGGCACCTTCGATCAATAGCAAATGTTGAGAGAAATTAAATACATTTCTCTGAGCAATCTCTGAACTTCGTTCTGCATAACATTAAAAGAATGTGGGAAAACCACCTTTCTCCTTTATTTCTAAGTTTTGGATAATTTTTCTGAAAAGTCCTATATTTTATATTTTATTTTTAAATTAAATTAAATATTTTGAATTTATTGGGGTGACATTGGTTAATAAAATTATATAGGTTTCAGGTGTACAATTCTACATAATACATCATCTGTATATTGTATCATGTGTTCACTACCCCAAGTCAAGTCTCCTTCCATCACCATTTTTCCCACTTTTTATTATTATTTTTAAGCCCCCACAAGTCCTATCTAAGAATGTGGGATATGTTTCCATTTTAGTTGCTCTTCAAAATGTTTTATAATTTTCAGCATACAGGCCTGGCATTTCTTTCTGTCAGATTTACCCTTAAGTATTTCAGGTTTTTGGTGGTATTGTATGGCATCGTTTTAATTTCAACTTTTGATCATTCATTGTGGGGATATAAAAATATGAGGGGGATTCCTGGCTGGTATGGCTCAGTGGGCTGAATGCTGGCCTCCATACTGTAAGGTCGCCTGTTCAATTCCCAGTCAGGGTGCATGCCTAGGTTGTGGGCCAGGTCCCTGGCGGGGGGCGTGCGAGAGGCAACCATACGGTGTTCTTCTCACACATCGATGTCTCTTTGCCTTTCTCTCTCACTTTCCTTCTCTCTAAAAATACATAAAATCTCTTAAAAATAAATAAAAATATGTGTATGAAAAAGGGGCCACAACAAGCTCAAAGGAGGCCCGCACAGCGGGCCTTGCTAACTCAGACACCTGAAGTAACTGTAAAGGAGGGTCTGAAATTAAAACTAACTAAAAGTGGATTAAGGTTGGTAGTCATGTCCTGTGGCAGTGTTTTTCCCTGACAGAGGCCAGACTTTACCTTACCTGAGCCTGTCTGTTGCCTTTTTGCATGTAAGATTACATACCTGTGGAATATCACAATAATTTTCTTTTTCCCTCAACCCCCCGAAGCACAACCACTATACCAGAGCAGAGACCACAAATCCCCTGATTGTTATTATTATGTTAATTGTTAACTATCCTACACTTGCCTATGTAAAAGAAGTATGTGCCTATTTCTTCAACTTCTTATCCAGTCTCAGAGGTTTCCCTGCTTTGCTTTCTCTTGCCTCCCTGATCTGTCACCAGTGGATTTTATGTAACTTCCTATGTCTTCCTTTGCTTCCGGCATATAACATAAGTGGTAAAACTGCCATTTTCCAGAGCACTTCCTCAGTTTCTTGAGATTTTGCTTCTTGACAATAGTCATCAGTTTGGCTCAAATAAACTCATGAAAATTCTTACAGGTTTGGATGTTTCTTGTGTTGACAAATAGAGTTAATTTTTTGTATATTGATCTTGTATTCTGTAACATAAATGATTATGTCTTCTATGAATAAAGACAGTCTTACTTCCTCCATTCTGATGGAACACCTTTAATTTCTCTTTCTTGGACTGTTAAACGAATGGACATCTCTTTGCCTTGTTCTTTATTTTAGTTCAGAGAAACAAAGTTTTGCCATCCTGAATCTTTCTTTTTAGGCTATTGATCTTAAACTGTTCATTAAAAAACAAGTCTCAGAGCCTTTGACCTTCCCTCCTTTTCTATCTGAGAGATTCAGACTGAGGAAACTTCAGGAAGGTTGGGAAAGAACAAGGATTCAGACAGGGCACTTCCTCATTTTCTTGAGATTTTGCTTCTAGGCAGCTGTCGTCATTTTGGCTCAAATAAACTCATAAAAATTCTTACAGGTTTGGATGTTTCTTCTCTGGAAGTGCTCTGTTAGCTGGATGGCCCCTGTGTCCTACTCCTTCTGAGTTACCCAGCAAGAATCTTCCCGCCATGTATATTCTGCTCTTCCTTAACTCCCTGTAAATCCCCCACTTAATTCTGAAATCTAAAACCCTGCCCCCTTCTTTTCTCTTTTCTTCCAAAATGTCTTGTATACCTAATGTTGCCTCACTGTCTTGGAAATTTTTGTGCTTATGTGAATTACCCATGCACATGTATTAAAATTTGATTTTTTTCCTGTTAATCTGTCTGTTAATTTAATTATTAGCTTAGCTAGAATAACTTAAAAGGTGGGAGGAAAAATACTAATTTTTTTAGCCCCTACATGGGAAACCACTGGGCCTCTCACTATTAAATATAATGTTGCCTGAAAATTTAAAAATGCCCTTTATCAAATAGAGGAAGTTCCTTTCTATTCTCAGTTTGATGAGAGTTCATGTTGTTTTTTTTTTAAATCAAGAATGGATGTTGCGCTCTGGCTGGTGCGGCTCAGTGGATTGAACGCTGGCCTGAGAACCAAAGGGCTACTGGGTCGATTCCCAGTCAGGGCACATGCCTGGGTTGCAGGCCAGGTCCCTAGTAGGGGGCGCTTGAGAGGCAACCACGCATTGATATTTAACTCCTTCTCTTTCTCCCTCCTTTCCCTTCTTTAAAAATAAATTAATAAAATCTTTAAAAAAGGATGGATGTTGTATCAAATGCCTTTTCTGCATATATCAAGATCTTAAATGATTTATCTTTTTTAGTCTGTTAATATGGTGAATTACATTGATTGATGTTAAATTAACCTTGTATTCCTGGCATAATGCTTAGTTGGTCTTGGCCTTTTAATATATTTTAAAATTTGATTTGATAGAATTTGGTTAAGAATTTTTCTATGTATGTTCTTGAGGAATATTGGTTTGTAGTTTTCTCTTTTTTGTAATGTTTTTGTATGGTTTTGATACCAAAATAATCATGACATCATAGAGTCAATTGGGTAGTATTTCTTCCTCTTCACTTTTCTGGAAGGATTTGTGTTGAGGCAGCATTATTTTGTGTTTTAAAGTTTGGTAGAATTCACCTGTGAAGCCGTATAGGCCCAGAAATTGCTTTATGGGGGTTGAACCATAGGACCTCATAATCAACCTGATGTGAGGAATGAGAGTGAGGGAGGCAAGTGGGATTACGAGGGCTGGAAGTAAATTCACTAGGACAGAGAAGGCAGACCACGGTCAATGTCAGAAGCAGGGGGAAGATGAAGAGTTTAAGATGGGACATGTTGATTATGGGTTGTCTAGGGGAAGTTTAGCTGTAGAGACAGCTGCAGATACAGTCTGGTGTTCAGGGTACAGAAGAATTGACTTGGGATTCATTAATGGGTGGCAGTGGGAAGGTGCATGGCAGCTGTGGTTATGGATGAAACTGACCAGGCTGAACATGTAGAGTCAGAATAACAGGCAAGAGGAAAAGGCTTGGAAGGGGACGAAAGGGAAACCATCCAACAAGAGGGCAGCTTACCAAGATTCCACACTTCGAAGGAACATTAGTGGTTTTATTTACTTGTTATATATTCCACTTGCCTTTTTGAATAACCTGAGTGCATTTCATGTTAATTGAGCATGTGGGGTTCTTACTCCTTGTTAATGTACCAGCCTCTGCTTCTGAAAGCCTAGGAGGATAAGTCACATGGCCCAGCCCAAAGGATCACGACTCTTGTCACTGCACAGGGTAGGAAAGGATGAAGCACCCACTGCTGTCTTTCTCTTCCTCACTGAGTCTAAATGAAGGTGACAGAAGCCACCTTTTACTGAGGACCTACTATGTGCTAAGCACTATATAGGCCATTTATTTACTGACAGTATTTGTCCTTCAGATCTGAACAGGAAAATGTGAGAAAGCTATTAGAACATTCTATTGGTAAAAAGAATCCAAAGGCTCAGAACTCTGGAATGTGCTTGTGGCCTCAATTCTTTGCCGCATTAACCTTCCCCAGGCTCACCTCCTTTTCGGTATTTCCATCCCCTTGTTTCTCTCATTTGAACCAAAAATCTGCCTTGGGCTCCTGAGGTTAAAGTAGATTTGAGACAGATCTTCTGTTTTTTTTGTTTCCAAAAGCTTAAGAACATTAAGACCAGTATTTGAGGTAGGATAGATTTTATTCATACTGAAAAAACAAAAGAAAGACAAAAAGGAAGGAAGGAAGCCAGCCTCGTTTTGTAGCACTTGCCGATTCTGTGACATAACTCCACCCACTGGGGCTGCTTTCAAGCAGCAACATGAGGCCAACGAATGCAGCATTGGGAAGGGTGTGCACACTTCTGTGAGCTGGTGCAAACTGGCTCTGGCACACCCTTTGAAACCCTCCTGGAAACCCCCTTGGAAAAGACTAAAAGTTGTGCTTCATAAAAGATACTAATTTGGTTTTTTTTTTTGGACAGGGTTTTGTCAGTTACTTAACACCAAGAAAACATCTGACCCAGGGTTATCAGGCTTTGTTAGCCTTCCGATGGACTGTATTCTCTAGGCGGAGGCCCTGGGTGGGGGGTGGTGGCGGTGCTTGGCCTGTGCTGTCCAAGATTCTGCTCCTATCCCCCACTCTTGACTTTCCATGTTTGTGAGAGAAGAATGTCCTTGGGTGGGGTAGGGCAGCAGTTAGGGGCATCCTTTTTAAACCTCTTGGTTCTGATCAACACTTCCCTGGAAAGCACTGGGCCAGGGGACTAAATTTTACTTTCCAATTCTGGCACAACAACCTAATTACGCCATTAGGTAAGTGATTGCTGGGTAAGGTGGGGAAGGGAAGAGGTTCTGTGGGTCATCATCGGGGCTCTGCAGCTCCCTCTGCTTACCCTGCCACCCTTGCTTTTAGAAATTGGGAAGGAGTGCTCACTTCTCCTGTTCAATGTGCGGGTAATTTAGCCACTAGGGACAGGGCACGTATGTGGCATTCATGCCACCATTTTTCTTTTCTGGGTATATGGCTAATCGCAAGATTTTATTTCTGCTGAGCCCAGACTGTACCTCTTAAGCCTCAGTGTTGCCCTCTAGGAAGCAATTACCCAACTGATTGAAGGTGACATGGGCCGGGTAATAAGCCCAAATGCTTGTCTCACCTCCAGCCTCACCCTTCCACACCCACTTTGTGATCGTGGGGCTGGGACTCTGCCCACCATGGGGAGCCAGAGGGAGGCCACCCGGCTGGAGGAGGAGGAAGGGGCATGCGACTTCCTGTCTGTTTCTTTTCTTGGAAGCATCCCAGGAAAGGTTCTTTCACTCTGCAGCAGCAGTTTCTTCCTATAGCAAAAGCGGAATGCAGTTTGTAGTTTTTCCAGCACACTTGTAACCCCAGCTTCCTTGTGCCCCCTTAGGAACATGGGCACCAGCCTTGCAGCCCCTTGCTCCAACGTCTGAGTCTTGCCTGGGTAGGCCCCTAGTCCAAGCTTCCATGTTTTCATAATTTGGGCACTGGTTTGTAGGGGTGGTAGCTGCTTCCTGCAGTTACTTCTTCCACAATACCCTGAGTTCTTTTTTATTACCCTTTTGGTTACCTGGTTAACAATTCTTTATATGGAACTCTGTTAAAAAACTGGTATGGTTTCTGTGCCCTAACTGGACCGTGGTGGTATAATGCAAACAAAATCAAGCCTATTTGGCATCCCTGGACTAGGGCATTATGGTAGTGTCAGTGACTGAAGCTTTCGCTACATAAAACGAGGCTTTTCTATAGTCCCAACATAGTGCAAATCTAGCTCGACAAGCACAGCAAGGCAAGATAAAGTATGAAGGGCCAGGAATAACTTTGGTCTCTTGGGCGGAGGTGTCCAGGTGGCAGGCTACCCTCCCAGGGTACCAATTAAAACTCAGACTTTGGAATTTGGGTGAAGGGAACCTGAGAAATAAGCCTCCTCACCTTAGAAGATGAGCCTGAGATTCATGCAGAAAGGGGAAAGGACTGGACTAAGGTGACAAGGCAGGTAAATGATGGCGTGTGGTTAGACCCCAGGCCTCCCGAACCACTGGGCCTCCTTAAGTCACCAGCTGGTGTGTGACTCTCCTCATTTAATAAATATCCAGGCTTAAGATGAAGATTGGGCCAACTTTTTTCTCTGCTCCAACCAATAAAATAAAGAAAAAGACATTTATTTTTTAAAAAGTACGTAACAGTGGTTAAAACACTTGTTCCTTTGTTTAACATGACCTTGTCACTAAGTGTAAATGCACCATCCCCAACTCTAAATTTTAAAAATCTAAGTTAATGTGGCAATAATATAAAAGAGTATGCACACACCTAAGTGCAGCTAGTTGTGAGACTGGGGGTATTTTTTTAACCTCGCTACGGCAATTCTAATCATACTCACCTCTCAGTGTTAAATACTGGGGCAAAGTATTCCCTGAATAGATTGGAGATGATGAATGACTTAATGCTTGTTTGAAATACAGTCTAGCCGCTTTGCCCCTCATTGGTCTTTTTGATTCTAAAATAAAATGTTTTCTCCCTTCCTTCCTTTCTATCTTCCTTCCCCGCCCCCACCTGTCTGTCTCTCTCTCCTCTCTCTCCCTCTCCCTCTTTCAGTAGCACTATTGCTGGCATAAAACCTGAGCTCGGTAAACCCTGGAGATTATTAAGTTGTCAGTATCAACATGTGGTATTTTTTAAGCACTCTGTCAAGTGAAATTTCCACCTAACAAGATAGTTGGGACCACTTCTTTTGGGGAATGAGGACTCTTCTTTTGTCACCTCTTCCTAGAAGAAAAGATCCTGGAAAAGGTCCCTTCTGGTGACTGAGCAGGTTGGCTGATCTCACACTCATGGCGACCTATCAATGGGGTCACTGAGTGTGGAGCCTGCTAGACTTGGCCTCCAGGAGAAAGGGTCCCTGAAGGCCGTCACCCAGCCCAGCTGGGTTCACACCTAGTGATTTACCGAGCACCAGGGCTACTGACACCTTTTACGTCCCTTCTTCTAGGTCAAAGGGACTCAGTAAGGGGAGAGGTGGCTGGGAACCCATCCCTGGGTCACCTCCACAGAACTCTCCCATCATTGATGGTGTCCCTTTGCCCTGGAAAACAAAACCTAGGCCCCTTGACTTTGGGCGACCAACAGTTTGACACCACCTTTGAAGCCATGGTCTGAATTTACGACACAAGCATGAAAGACTGTTTCTGCCTCCTCCCTCTTTCCCGGCCGCTGAACTTCATGTGGTCCAGAGTAAATCACCCTAATGGCCATTGGGCCGGCATTGTTGCGGATACTTTATACCCACGCTGGCAGTTTTTTAGGGTGGCTAAGGTGGATTGCCAAGTGTCAAGTTACAGTTGTAGCTTTTCTTTGCCTCATGCATAACTATGGAAAGACATAACCACTAAAGGCAGGTTCAGTGAGGACCTTTCAACTACTAAGCGCATAAAGGGAAGGAAAAAAACCAAGGCAATCTGACTTCCAGCCCTAAAAGGGGTTGGCTTTGTCCAACACTGGGGACAAAGAAGCCACTCTCTCCTGGGAGAAGAGGTGATGCAGACCACCAGGCGGCTCCCAGACTTGCTGCCCTGATGAAAGGACAATGCATTCCAGGCCCCTCAGGTGGCCTGGAATCGGGCCTACCTGGCTTCCGGCCCTCAGTGTACAGAACTGGGAACAAAAAGACCTGTCCCAGAGGCGCTAGCCAGTTGCAGCTGTGGTCAGAAAAACAAAAAACAAACAAAAAAACCCCCAAACAAACAAAACCAAAAAAATCCCACCCTTAATCTCTTCTCCACTCCTATTTGTAGCCAGTGAGCATTTTCACGATGAGCTGATTGCACGGCATGTAACTGTTTACACACCCTCAGCTCTGCGAGGCCCAGCAGCGCACATACTGCCCTCTTCACTCATACGGCCCGGGGGCCACAGCCGCTGGAGCAGCAGTCCCCAGTACGCATTCATTATGGATGTGCGAGCTTTCTCTCCTGCCCGGTGGGACGCTATCTGTAACCCCCCAGTCAGGTAGATGCAATGGATGAAAACTACGAGGAAGAGACCATGAATAATACCCCTGTTCTGCAGAGGAGGAAACTGAGGCAACTAGGCAGTTTGGTTTCCACACTCTCCATATGCTAAAGAAGACGTTTAATTTGGGCACTTTAAACTTTAAATGATAGGAAACCAGTTCTCTCAACAGCTTGCACTCACCCCATGAAGTTGTGAAGAGCTCAGCTGGCCCAAATTGCCCTAAAACATCCCACTAGAATCGGAATCCCAGAGGTGACCCCTAGCCCAACGTGAGAGTTGTAAGTCAGCAGTGAACGGCAGCCCAGGGACACAGCGATACAGCTGTCACCACATGCTGGTGGCACTCCTCTAAGTGACTTCCTAAACTGGGCAGCTTGTGAGTAACAGTGGATTTTGTTGACGAAGTTGACTATGCCAGTCAAGAAACTCTGTCCTCCTTGGTGATACAAGTGGCTATCCTGTAAGTCACTCATAAACATTTATATCTGCTTATGGACCTCATGATGGCTCTTGTAAACTTGAAGGGCAGGTGTGCTACAGGAAGCTCTTTAAAGGACAAATACAAGTCATCCAGTCATTCAGCAAAATTTATTGAGCACCTGCTCTGTGCCAGGCAGAGGGCCAGGGGTGGGCTCACCGTGATGAATAAGACCAGATGGTCCCTCGTGGAGCGTACGTTATTGTGGGGGAGACGAATGGGAATCACGCCAGCAAAAAGTTACTTCTGATTGGTGTGGTAAAGGCAACACCTGAGGAGCTCAGTTAGCTAACGATAGGGTGGTGAGGATGGATTTCGGGTGTTGCAATACAGGCAGGCCAGTTTTAGTGCTGGTGCATTTGGGGTTTGGCCAAAAAGATGGTGGAGACATTCAGAGTAGTGTCAGGGATAGGAGTTATTTGAAGCGTGACATCTTGTGAATACACCAGAGCTTCTCTTGAAGACAGTAAGAAGCAGAAGCAGTGTTGCTTCCTCTTTAACGCTCTGGTCAGTACCTGTTCCCAATCTCTACTCAGAAACCCAAGGGGCTGTTTCACCAGGATCTTGGGATAAAAACGGACCTCTTTCGTCCTTCAGACTTTGCTGATGGATTGTAAAGAGGTACGATTTTTCTGCAAAAGTTTTGCAATATCTACCAAGAATCTTAAAAAGGGCATTCCTTTCTGAACTCAACAATTCCCCTCCAGATATTAATCCCCCCACCGAATACGCAGAATTGAGGACAAAACATTTCTGATAAAAATGTTCACTTCCAGATTGTTTAAATTACATAAAATTGGAAAAAATTGAGACTATGTAAATAATTATGGTATATTTTCATGATAGATTATGGTACAGTTTTGATGAATTTTTTAATCCTGGTAAATATTCACTATATAAGTTAAGTGACAAATGCAAAACATTAAAATATAACAAAAACATTAAACATGTTAAGAATGCATTTTTAACACACATAGAGATGTATGCCTGCGGAAGGGATTTCGAGTGTTATTACTGGTTATCTCTGGAAGGAAGGGGGTGTCAGTTGATTTTCATCCTTAACCCTTCTGTATTTTCCCAAATTATCCTCAATAGTCATGCCTTGTTTATAATTAGAAGAAAGACATTTAAAAATGTACCCTGACTTTAGGTTTAAAAAAACCATGTTCAAAGATATAAACTGCTTCTGTTAGTTCCTAACCTGAAGTTGTCAAGGCTTGGAAAATAGGAGGAAAACAAGAAAGAGGAAAAGTGAATCTCTCTCGGGAAAAGCCCCGCGGGTTCCTTAACCCCATGAAGGCTTGTTCATCCCCGCCCTGCTGCTACTTGACCAGAAGCAGTGGGGGAGAGCCCAGCACGTGAACAGCTGAGGAGTGTTCCCCCAGGACTGCTGGCAAGATTAAGCTCGCGTCGGTGAAAGACGCAAAGGGACACAACAAGCAAGGCTGACATCGAGGGCTTACTCTGTGCCACCCACAATGTTGTCTCTGCCTCTCTCCTGAATTTATTGTTGCATTTAATCCTCACAGTGATCTTATGAAATTGGTACTGTCTTATTCCCATTTTAAAGATAAGAATATCAAGACCCAGGAGGGGTGTGTACCCTATGTCGCACACCTAGTAAGTGGTACTGTCAGAACTAGGGTTCAGGTCTGGTGGTGCTAAGTTGAGGAGCAGGAAAAGCAATAACGGGGAGATGAGAAAGACAAAGAAGGGAGAAACCCAACGTGGGTATGAGCAGGGCCAGTAACCGCAGGATTCTCTTCACTCCACTCCCACGAGAGCACCAGAATGGGGCGCCAAGAAGCAATTTGAAGAAGGGGAAAGATAGCTACCTTTGCCTATGTGGGCTTCCGTGATTCCTGTGTGAGCCTAGACGAGGGTTTCTTCTCTCCAGGGGCAGCAATAAAAAAGTGAAAAAAGAAATTGCTTGTGACTGATCACGAGTGTTGGAATTTGAGAGTTTTTCTTAAAGGTTAAGAAAGAGACACAGGTTTCTAGAGCGATTGTGAAGAGAACTTCTGGGCACCTTTGAGACATCCCAGGTTGATAGCAATGCTTTTTACTCTAATTTCACTTTTGGACAGATGGCTTTTCTGTTCTGTGCTACAGTTAGGAGAGCCCCTGGAGCTACCCTAATGCTTATCGGCCTCTGTCGAGGTTGGTTTTGGCACTGAGATGGAGCACAGATGGATAGTGTTGAGGTGGGGGGAGGCGGAGGAAGAGTTTTTAGAGGTTTCTGAATGAAAGAAGGTACAGAAAAGAGTTAGAGGTTTCATGTGAAAGACAATGCCTGTTGCTAGTAATAGAAGGGGAAATGATTACAGAAAAAAATGGGCAGCATGGGTTTGAGCCCCTCAAAGGGAAAGAGAGGACCAGTTCTTGATACATGTCACCAGGTGGCAGCACTGGCCCAATACAGCTGGGTTGTGATGGGAAGGAAGTCACATGTGATTGGGGGTGGTGTGGGGTTGAATGGGAAGCAGTGGTTTTGGGGGCTGGTAGAAAAGGGGAATATAGCACCCATCTGACTGATATAAAGAATGCCATTACTCATAGTCTGGATTGCCCTACAGTATTCTTCATTGGGCCCATTTTCCTGCAAGGTGAAGCAAGAAGGGAATTAATAGTTACTGCACAATTAGTACATATTATGTATTGTGCTGAGTTCTTTCATTTACTTACCTTATTTATTTCTGGAGAAGAGTCAGTATTATACTGTTGTCCATATCCATGAGTCCTTTTTCCTTTTTACTCAACTTCTCCACCTTAACATCTCCCCCCACCAGCTGTCATCCTGTTCTCCATCTATGAATCTGTCCCCGTTTTCTTCGTTAGTCGTTTGTTCATTAGATTTCACATATGAGTGAAATTATATGGTATTTGTCTTTCTCTGACTGGCTTATTTCACTTAGCGTAATGCTCTCCAGGTCCATCCACACTGTTGCAAGTGATAAAAATTTCTTCTTTTTTTATGGCAGAGTAGTACTCTATTGTGTAAACGTCCCAAAGTTGTTTTATCCACCCATCCACTGATGGACACTTGGGCTGCTTCCATATCTTGATGATTGTAAATAGCACTGTAATGAACATAGGGGTGCTTATGTTCTTTTGAATTAGTGTTTGGAATTCTTTGGATATATTCCCAGAAGTAGAATAGCTGGGTCTAAAGGCAAATCCATTTTTAATTTTTTGAGGTATCTCCATACTGCTTTCTACAGTGGCTGCACAAGTCTGCATTCCCACCAACAGGGCAAAAAGTTTTACCCTTCTCCACATCCTAGCCAGCACTTGTTGTTTGTTGATTTATTGGTGATAGCCATTCTGACAGGTGTGAGATGGTATCTCATTTTGGTTTTAATTTGCATTTCTCTGATGATTATTGACATTGAGCATCTTTTAATATGTCTATTGGCCATCTATATGTCCTCTTTGGAGAAGTGTCTATTCAGGTCCTTTGCCCTTTTTAAAATTGGGTTGTTTAAATTTTTTGGTGTTAAATTTTTTAAGTTCTTTATAAATTTTGGTTATTAACCCCTTATCAGATGTATCAGTGAATATGTTCTCCCATCCCGCAGGTTGTCTTTTTATTTTGTTGACGTTTTTCTTTGTTGTGCAAAAGTTCTTAGTTTGATATAGTCCTGTTTATTTATTTTTTTCTTTTGATTCCCTTGCCTGGGGTGATATAACAAATAAAATATTGCTACAAGCAATGTCTGAGATTTTGTTGCCTATGTCTTCTTCTATGGTTTTCATGGTTTGGGGTCTGACATTTTAGTATTTGATCCATTTTGAATTTGTTCTTGTGTGTGGTGTAAGAAGGTGGTCTAGTTTCATTTTTCTGTACATATCTGGCCAATTTTCCCAACACCATTTATTGAATAAACCATCTTTAGTCAATTGTATGTGCTTGACTCCTTTGTCAAATATTAATTGACTATAAAGGTGTGGATTTATTTATGAGCTCTCTACTCTGGTCCATTGATCTGTGTGTCTGTTTTTATGCCAGTACCATGCTGTTTTTATTACAATGGCCTTATAGTGTAGTTTGATATTAGGTATCAAACTACAACTTTGTTCTTTCTCAGGATTGCTGTTGCTCTGCAGGACCTTTTGTGGTTCCATATAAATTTTTGAAATATTTGTTTTAGTTCTGTGAAATACATCATTGGAAACTTGATAGGAATTATGTTGAATCTATAGATTACTTTGGGTAGTATGTACATTTTAGTGATGTTAATTCTTCCAATCCATGAACATGGTGTGTGCTTCCACTTATTTGTATCTTCTTCAATTTCTTTCTTCACTGTCTTATAATTTTCCACATACAGATCTTTTACATCCTTAGTTACATTTATTCCTAGGTATTTTATTCTTTTTGAAGCAATTACAAATGGGATTGATTTCTTAATTTCCCTTTGTTATTTTGTTATTGGCATATAAAAATGCAACTAATTTCTGGATATTAATTTTGTATCCTGCTACTTTGATGAGTTCATTTTTCAATTCTAGTAGTTTCTTGGTGGAATCTTTGGCATTCTCTCTGTATAGTATCATGTCATCTACAAATAAAGACAGTTTAATAACTTGCTTTCCAGTTTGGATGCCTTTTATTTCTTCTTCTTATCTGATTGCTATGGCTAGGACTTCTAATATTATGTTGTAGAAGAGAGGTAAAAGCTGACATTCCTGTCTTGTTCCTGATCTTAAGGGGAATGCTTGTAGTTTTTGCCCATTGAGTATGATGCTGGCAGTGGGTTTGTCATATATGGCCTTTATTATATTTAGATATGTTCCCTGTAATTCTTTGCTGAGAGTTTTTATCACAAATGGGTGCTGGATTTTATCAAATGCTTTTTCTGCATCTACTGATATGATCATGTGATTTTTATCCTTCATTTTGTTTACATGGTGAATCACATTTATTGATTTGTGAATGTTGTACCAACCTTGCATTCCTGGAATAAATCCCACTTGATGATGGTGTATGATCTTTTTGATGCATTGCTGTGTTTGATTTGAGGACTTTAGCATCTATGTTCATCAGGGATATTGGCGTGTAATTTTCTTTCTTTGTTGTGTCTTTATCTGGCTTTGGAATTAGGATGATGCTGTCCTCATGAAATGAGTTTGTGAGCCTTCCCTCCTCTTGAATTTTATGAAATAGTTTGAAAAGGAGAGGTATTAGTTCTTCTCAGAATGTTTGGTAAAATTCACGCATGAAACCATCTGGTCCAGGGCTTTTTTGTTGTTGTTGGGAGTTTTTTGATTACTACTTCAATTTCACTAGATGTAATCTGTCTGTTCAGATTCTCTGATTCTTCCTGATTTAGTTTTTGGAGGTTATATGTTTCTAGGAATTTATCTATTTCATCCAGGTTGTCCAGTTTTTGGCATATAGTTGTTCATAATATTTTCTTACAATCCTTTGTATTTCTTTGGTGTCAGTTGTTATTTCTCCTCTTTCATTTCTGATTTTAATTATTTGGGTCCTCTCTCCTTTTTTGTTGATGAGTCTGGTTAAAAGTTTGTCAATCTTGTTTATCTTTTCAAAGAAATAGCTCTTGGATTCATTGATCTTTTGTATCCTTTTTCTAGACTCTATTTCATTTATTTCTGTTCTGATATTTATTTTTCCCTCCCTTTTACTCACTTTGGGTTTTGTTTGTTGTTCTTTTTCAAGTTCCTTTAAGTGTAAAGTTAGATTGTTTGAGCTTTTTCTTGTTTTTTTTTTTTTTTTTTAAGCTAGGCTTGTAAGGCTGTGAATTTCCCTTTTAGAATTGCTTTCCCTGTGTTCTCATTTTCATTTGTTTCAAGGTACCTTTTGTTTTTTTCCTTGATCTCATTGTTGACCCATTCATTGTTTAATGATGCGTTATTTATATTCCATGTCTTTGCATGTTTTTCAGTATTCTTCTTGTGACTGATTTCTAGTTTCATTGTGGTCAGAGAAGATGTGTGATTTGATTTCAGTCTTCTTAAGTTTACCAACACTTGTTTTGTCCTACCATGTGGTCTATCCTAGAAAACATTCCATGTGCACCTGAGAAGTATGCATAATCTGCTGCTTTGGGGTGAAATGCTCTGTAGGTACTAATTAAATCCATTTGATCTAGTGTGTTGTTTAAGGCTGCTGTCTCCTTGTCGATTTTCTGTCTGGAAAATCTATGTATTGAAGTCAATGAGGTGTTAAAATCCCCAACTATGATTGTATTTCTGTGGATCTCTCCCTTTAAGTCCATCAAGATTTGCCTCACATGTTTAATGCTCCTATGTTAGGTGTGTAGATGTTTACTAGGGTTATATCTTCTTGTTGGACTGTTGCCTTTGTCATTATGTAGTGTTCTTCTTTGTCTCTTACAATAGCCTTATTTTTAAAGTCTACTTGGTTGGATGTAAGTACTGCTACCTCAGCTTTTTTTCCCCTTTCCATTTGCATGAAATATCTTTTTTCCATCCCTTTACTTTCAGTCTGTGTATGTCTTTTGATCTCAGATGGGTCCCTTGAAGGCAGCATATATATGGGTCTTCTTATCCATTCAGCTACCCTATGTCTTTTGGTTGGAGCATTTAAGCCATCTACATTTAAGGTGATTATTATTTTTTGTTGTTTTTTAAAGATTTTATTTATTTATTTTTAGACAGAGGGGAAAAGAGGGAGAACAAGAACAAAAGAAATATCAATGTATGGTTGCCTCTTATGCAACACAGGCATGTGCCCTGACTGGGATTCGAACTGGCAACTCTTTGGTTCACAGGCCAGGGCTCAGTCTACTGAGCCGCACCAACCAGGGCTTAAGGTGATTATTGATAGATATGTATTTAGTGCCATTTTATTGTTAGACTATTTTCCTCTGTTTTTTTCTCTTTTTCTTTGTCTTCTTAAACAAGCCCTTTAACATTTGTTGCAGTACTGGATTGGTGTTAACAAACCTTTAGCTTTTTCTTGTCTTGGAAGCTCCTTATTTCTCCTTCAATCTCAAATGATAGCCTTGCTGGGTAAAGTAGCCTTAGTTGTAAATTCTTCCTTTTCATCACCTTGAATATTTCACACCACTCCATTTGCCCCAAAATGTTTCTGTTGAGAAATCAGATGACAGTCTAATTGGTCCTCCCTTGTAGGTAACTCCCTGCTTTTCTCTTGTGGCTTTAGGATTCCCTCCTTGTCTTTAAGCCTTGTGATTTTAATTATGATGTGTCTGGGTATAGACTCTTTGGGTCCAACTTGTTTGGGACTCTTTGAACTTCCTGGACTTGTGTCTTTTTCCTTCAGCAGATTAGGGAAGTTTTTGGTCATTATTTCTTCAAGTAAGTTCTCAATCACTTGCTCACTCTCTTCTCCTTCTGGCATTCCCATGATGCGGATGTTGTTATGCTTCATGTTGTCCAAAATGTTTCTTAAATTCTCCTCATTTTTTAAAATTCTTTTTTCTTTTTGCTGCTCTGCCCAGTTGTTCTTTTCTACTTTGTCTTTCAAATCACTGATTTTATCCTCTTCATTTAATCTACTGTTTATTCCTTCCAGTGTATTATTTATTTCAGATATTGCATTCTTTATTTCTGACTGGTCCTTTATTATGATTTCCATGTCTTTTTTCACGCTGTTGGGTATCCTTATAATCATTATTCTAAACTCTTAATCTGATAAATTGCTTGCCTCCATTCCTCTTCTTCTGGAGAATTATCTGGTTCTTTCATTTGGGGTCTGTTTCTTTGTCTTCCCATTCTGACTGCTTCTTTGTATTTGTTTCTATGTGTTAGGCAGATGTGCAAAGACTATGGTATAGGCCTTGGTCACACACGCCTTGTGACTGGCCCAGGTCAACCTGTTTGGAGCTCTCAGTGATCCACAGTGTGTGTCTCCCTCTGCTGGGCCTGTTCTGTACAGAAAGAACTAGGTTGTGCACCAAGGCTGGTTTTTATCAGCACCAGGCCCAGGAGAGGGTCAGCTGAAGTCTCAAAGAGCTCCCAGTGATCTGCCTTCATTGTCAAACTAATCAATGATAGAGCCTCAAACTGTAATCAGCAGCCTGGCTTAAGCTTCACAAGGTTGGGCAGAGTAACTTCTGCTAATGGGGCTATTACATCCCCTCAGGCAGATGCCATTTGGAGAGGAGTGCTCTGCCGGAGAAAGTTGACTTCTGCAGTATGAGGAATGACTCAGTGCAGGGATCCTGGTGGCTGTTCCTTCTGTTTTCTCCCCAGAGCCACCAACCCCAGACTCTCCTCCAGTATTTCTAGTCTACTGTGCCCTCCCTCTGCCAGAGCCCAGGGTTAGTGGTTGCAAATGAAATTCTGTGCATTGGCCCTTTAAGAGCTTCTCTGAGTCTCCAGCTGTCTCTCCCTGGAAGGCAGAAACCCTGTTGGTTTTCACAGCTGGATGTTATCTGGGTTCCTTTCCAGCTCTGAAACTATAAGCTGGGGAGATTAGCTTGGAGTTTAGACCCACACTTTTCAGGGATGGCCCCCCCAGCCACTGAAATATTCCTCTGGAACTTCAGCTGCTGCACATGGGAGCCCAACCAGCACTCCCATGCCTCCTCCACACTCCCTACCAGTCTTGTTGTGGTGAAGTGGTTTCTTCTGTCTGTCCATGGTTCTGAGGCTTCTCTCCAGCTAGTGTTCATTTGATCATTCAGTATGATTTATCTACAATTTAGTTGTAATTCCAGTTTGGTCCTGGAAGGAGGTTACTGCAGTTTCCACTTACACCTCTGCTCTCTAGGATGTCTTCAATTTCCTTTTCATGTTGACTCCAAAGATTAGATGTGTTCATTGCTTAACCATGCTCACTCTTGTAGTCCTAACTTGATTAAGTCAGTGTTTTTTAAACATAAATGAATGCAACGATTCCTGGGATGCCTGTTATAATATATCAATTCTTGGGCTCTGTTCCTACAACTACTGAATCTCAGTGGGAGGAGCCTGAGAATTATTTTTCCTGAGAATCTATTTTTAACATGCTTCAAATGTGATTCTGATGTGCTCAGGCTAGTTTGGTCAAGACTGGTGTAGGTGAATTTGCACAATTATGTATATAAACTCAGTTGGCTATGAACTGTTTATCTTTGCAAGATTTTATGGTTCAGGAAGTAAAACGTCTCCTGTTATATTAATGTACTTTCCCCCAATCTTTGTCAAGTACTGCTCAGATTTTTTTTTATGACATTATTTAAAATAATCAGTTGGGATTATATTTACATTTGGTGGTACAGCTAAAATACAGGAATATTTCACACCCTGAGGTGTAATTTCCCATTTTACTTTGGATGTTAGAGCTGAAATATTTATTTGCATGAATTGAATTGAAAGGAATTCTCTGGTTAAGCAGAAAGAGTTTGAATTTTGGTTAATACCAATCTACAAAAGACCAAAGTACATATTTAACTTCTTAATCTTCCCTTTGGTGGCTTCTGGCACTCTTTCTATCCTTGCCCATTTGAATGGGTTTAAGAGGAGGTTGTTTAACTTACATCCATTAAATTAAAAAGAGAGAGAAAGATTTGAGGGCAATTGTAAGGATAATTAAGCCAAAACCATTTTGGTCTCAAATACTAAAATGTTGATTCTAACAATGCTTTTTGGGAGTAGGAGGCTATGTCCTATTTACATGAAACTTTTACATTATAGGAGGTCATCTGAGATCCAGTATTCTAGTCTCAACAATTGGCAGACTGCACAGGGAAGCAGAATTCCATGATAACTAACAATTTATAAAATAGCTCCCCTTTGAATACCTTTGTCCCTTCCACCTAACCTAACATCTGCATCTATTCAAGCTAAAATCATTAAAGAAATCTTGCAAAGATGTAGGATTTTGTGAAGCATTTGGAGGGGTGTTGTTGGTGAATTCCTACAGATTCAGACAAAGCCTTTAACAAATGTGGACCTGGCACAATTAATCCACTTATCTATCGAATGAGATAAGTTTTGAAAGAGAATGATTTGAATATATGTTATTAAGAAAGCCTTCAGAAAATGATTCTTAGAGTATAGTCCCAGCAGTGAGATTGCTGGATCAAAAGGCAGTATCATCTTTAGTTTTTTGAGGAAATTCCATTCCACAGTGGCTGCACCAGTCTGCTTTCCCATCAACAGTGCACTAGGGTTCCCATTTCCCTACAACCTTGCCAGCACTTGTTGTTTGTTGATTTATTAATGATGGCCATCCTGACTTCTGTGAAGTGGTATCTCATTGTGGTTTTAATTTGTATCTCTTTAATGGCTATCCTAAGAATTCTGAATCACCAATTCAAAAAAACCTATGTATCCCAACGTTCATAGCAGCATTATTTACAATAGCCAAGTGCTGCAAACAGCCTAAGTGCCCCATCAGTAAATGAGTGGATCAAAAAACTGTGGTACATTTACACAATGGAATACTATGCAGCAGAGAGAAAGAAGGAGCCCCTGCCCTTCACAACAGCATGGATGGAACTGGACACATTATGCTAAGCCAGGCAGCAAAACACAAATACCATATGATCTCACCTATAAGTAGGACATCATCAAAAAAACAAACAAATAAGCAAAATAGAATCAGAGATCGGGAGATAAAGAACAAACTGACAGTGATCAGAGGGGAGGGGGGAGGGAGTAATTGGGGAAAGAAGAGGGAGGGGCAAACAAAGAACAAGAATAGAGGATTCATGGGCATGGACAATGGCAGAGAGATTGACTGTGGGAGTGGGGGAGGCAGGGGAGAGCAATGGGGAAAAAGGTGGGACAACTGTAACTGAACAACAATAGAAAAAAAGAAAGCCTTCAGAAAATGAATGAATACTTTTGTGAAAATGACTATTTTTTAATGATTATACTGCAAAAGAAATTGAAGTAACAGATATTATTATTATTCTATTATATATATTGTCAGAAAAATGCACCCAAACCCCTGAAACTTAGTCATTTGCTGTTTGTTCTATGAATTATTTTCTAAATGTGGTTCAATATAAAATAAAATAACCTTATTTTATTTAATTTCACTTTTAAAATCAGTTTTATCACTCTTTATCGTCACTATTTACTACAAACTTTTTAATAATGATTAAGGAGGATTTATTTTAAGTAAGAGAATCAAATGAGTTTTTATATGTAAAACATAGAACAGTTCTAGGCATCTACTAAGTACTCTGCAGTTTTAGTTATTATTATTATTGTTAAAATGTAATTTTAGCACCAATTATATTTGCATAACATGTTTAACATTTGGTATTAATAACAGTTACCATTTACTACATACCATTTATCAGACACACATTACATACATAATTTCATTTAATTTTTACAACTCACACTAGGAGACATGTTATTTTTAGTCTCATCACAGTTATGGAAACTGATTGATGAGAAGTATTAACCTCGAGTCTCACAACTGGTAAATGGAAGAACTGAGATTTGAATCCAGGTTGCTGCACAGGCTAGAATTGTTCTTGACTTTCCTTTCCTTTTCTTTCTCTTCCCCTTTTGAAACTACTATACACAGATCTCAAGCATATGCAACGATAGCAAAATATTCCCCAGCTGGGCTTTCCCAGTTTCAAAAAATGATCAACTTGAGGCCAATCTTCTTTCATCTCTGCCCTCAATCATCCGTCCCACCTGCAGGTTACTTGCACAAAATTCCGGGCATTGTATCATCTCAGCTGTAAATATTTTGGTGTGTATTTATAAATGATAGGGACTCATACAAACACAACTACAATATCACTATTACACCTAAAACAAGATAACAATGAAATTAATCAACATTGATACAGTTTTGTGACATTTTCCTGATTATCTCATAATTTTAACATTTGGTTGGCTTGCATCAGATCAGCACTTTGCCTCCTGTTCATATACGAGTATTCCTCAGATCTGTCTTGCTCTGTAGATTTCTTCTCCATCTTTTTCCTTGAGATTTGTTGAAAAAAACTGTCCTGTTTCCTTTCTTTCTCATGGCTATTTAGCATCTGTAAATTGGTTATTTACTATTTTAATTTAATTTTTATTCTTGATTTTCAATAGAGTGGAAGGGAGGGAGAAGGAGAAGGAGAGATACATTGATGCAAGAGAGAAACATCAACTGGCTGCCTTCTGTATGCGCCCAACTGGGGACCAAACCTACAACCCAGCCATGTGCCCTGACCAGGAATCGAACTGGCAACATTTCAGTTTGCAAGTCGATTCCCAACCAACTGAGCCACACTGGGAGGGGCGGTTATTAACTTTTTTAAAAAACAAATTTATTTTTTATTTATTTTTATTTTTTAAATATATTTTATTGATTATGCTATTACAGTTGTCCCATTTCTCCATCATTCCCCTCCACCCTGCACACCCCCTCCCACCCACATTCCCTGCCTTTAGTTCATGTCCATGTATCATAAGTTCTTTAGCTTCTACATTTCCCACACTAATCTTGCCCTCCTCCTGTCTATTTTCTACCCACCATTTATGCTACTTATTCTCTGTACCTTTTTCCCTCTCTCCTCCTCCCACTCTCCTGTTGCTAACCCTCCATATGATCTCCATTTCTGTGGCTCTGTTCCTGTTCTAATTGTTTGCTTTTGTTTTAGGTGTGGTTGTTTTATTATCTGTGAGTTTGCTGACTTTTCACTGTCATGTTTTTTGATCTTCTTTTTCTTAGATAAGTCCCTTTAACATTTCATATAATAAGGGCTTGGTGATGATGAACTCCTTGAACTTGACCTTATCTGAGAAGCACTTTATCTTCCCTTCCATTCTAAATGACAGCTTTGCTGGATAGAGCAATTTTGGATGTAGGTCTCTGCCTTTCAAGACTTCAAATACTTCTTTCCAGCCCCTTCTTGCCTATAAGGTCTCTTTTGAGAAATCAGCTGACAGTCTGATGGGAACTCCTCTGTAGGTGACTGTCCCCTTATCCCTTGCTGCTTCTAGAATTCTCTCCTTCATTTGAATCTTGGCTAATGTAATTATGATGTGCCTTGGGGTGTTCCTTGTTGGGTTCAACTTCTTTGGGACTCTCTGAGCTTCCTGGACTTCCTGGTAGTCTATTTCTTTTGCCAGATTGGGGAAGTTCTCCTTTATTATTTGTTCGAGTAAGTTTTCCACTTGTTGCTCTTCTTCTTCCCCTTCTGGTACCCCTATAATTTGGATGTTGGGATGTTTAAAGATGTCCCGGAGGTTCCTAAGCCTCTCCTCATCTTTTTGAATTCTCATTTCTTCCTTGTTTTCTGTTTGATTGTTTGTTTCTTCTTTCTGGTCCACTCCATTGATTTGCGTCCCAGTTTTCCTCCCATCTCTATCGGTTCCCCATGCATCTTCCTTCATTTCACATATTGTAGCCCGCATTTTTTCATCTAATTTGTGAGCAAAATCAACCAATTCTGTGAGCATCCTGATAACCAGTGCTTTGAACTGTGCATCTGATAGGTTGGCTATCTCTTGGTTGCTTAGAGGAATTGTCTCTAAGGCTCTGATTTGTTCTCCGTTTTGAGCCATTTTTGGTGGTTTTTTTGTTGGTTTTGTTTTGGTTTTGGTCTGGTCGTGGCTGTTATGTAGTGAGAGGTAGAGCCTTAGGTGTCCCCCAGTGCAGGGCAGCCCAGTCGCTGAGTTGTGACACTGTTTGTGGGGGCGGGGTCCAAGAGGGAACAATGGTGCCTGCTCCAGTCTCTCTTGAGTTCCCATCCCTTCTGCCGCTTTCCCTTCTCCTGGATTATCTGCACACGCGAATGTGGGACCACCTGGTCATTCAGTCACCTTTCTCGGCCTCACTGGGTCTGCAGAGTTGCCACCCTGTGCGGCAGCCGCCGCCTGTGGGCCTGCCAGCCGCCTGCACACTGGGAACTGCCAGCCACTGCCGCCTGTGTTCCCGGGTCCGCACCTCCACTTTTTCCTGCTGCAACTTTGCCCCTCTTACTGGTCTGGACGAATGGTTGTTGGACTTCCTTAAAGTTCAATTTTCCATTAGCTCTGGTTGTTTTCTTGTTTCTAAATATTTGTTGTCCTTAATTTTGGTTGTGAGAGGAGGCACAGTGTGTCCACCTACACCTCCATCTTGGCTGGAAGTCCCTAAAAACAAATTTTTAGAGCTACTCTGTTTAAGGTGCTGGGTTGCCATCCACCTACTTCTATTGTACATTGAGCTTAGAATCTAGTGAGGAGCACAGACACTAAGCAAGCCAACAAACAAATAGGCAATATTAGTTATATTACATTTCATAACATTTAAGTATGTATTGCTTATGATATAAATACAACTCTATTTGGTCTTCCTAACACTCAAGAAAAAGGTTTTCTAATATACCACAGAAACCATTGCAAAGTCAAAGAGAACCAGACAATGTTCAGGTCTTCCCTTTCATATCGATTATGTGTGACCATGTGTGTGGGTAGGGGGAAGGGGTGGGAGTAAAAATGGGGGTGAATGGGGAAATGTCCCTTACTATCTCTGGACTCTATTATCATTATTTTTAAAATGATAGGTTTTGACCAAATAAGTGCTTTTCCAATCTCCTTAGAACAATGGAATCCTTTTCCCCTTGCATGAACTCTCAGGCTGACCCCTAGTATCCCAAGGCCTGTCCAGAAAGTATACAACCACCTACTTTGAAAAATAGAGGCATTCGTTGAAGAAGGCACAAGGTACACTGTACATAGGATTATGACACCTCGGTCTCCTTCAAAGTTATGACCTTCTTGAGGAAATCTTATTCATTGGTAGTGGTTTGAATCAAGTCATTAGTAACTGCATCATGGTGTTCCGTCTGCTGTGGCAGCAGAAGCTGTGGAGTGAATTTTGCCATAACATGTTTCCTGCCAAGACCCTGCGTCAAAATCTCCGACACAGTGGTTTTTGGAATCCCCAGATCAGCTTCTAGTTCTCCCACTGTCAGTCGCTGGTCTTTGTTGACTGCAGCCTGTACACATTCAACATTCTCAGGTGCTCTGCTTGCTGTGGGCCTTCCAGAATGTGGATCGCTTTCAACAGATTCTCAACCATCTTTGAAGCATTTGTAGTCACACTTTTATTTGTGCTGCACTCATTGTATCACCCCTGAAAGACTTCTGAATCATTCAACTAGTCTCCACGGAGGAATATTCAAGCTTAACACAAAATCTGATGCAGATGCATTGTTCCACTTGCTTAGTGATTTTGAATGCAACAGCCACACAGCACACACGCTCACTCAATGGTGTTTACCCCCTCACACTGACTAATACAGTGAAGTCATCATTGTCCATGTGTGCACATTCCAGTCCACTCTCCTTGGCTACCAGGTTACATTGATGTTGTGTGAACCATTCTTGTTATATTAACAGTGGCTGGACTTTTCCCGGACAGAGCTAGTATAAACCAGGCAACTGAAGCTGACCTGGGTGATGCAGGGGACAGCTGTTGAGCCCAGCCCCATCTTGTTCTCTATCCCTAATTTTCATGCCTGCCCCCTCACCGCACCCGCCTCCCAATCCAGAACACTGTTAGAAGCCAGGCCCCCATGAAGCAGTCAGGAAGCCACTGGGCTGGGTAATGTTTGATGCTCTTCTATGCATTACTGAACCATGAAAAACCTGAGTGAGAAATGCCTCGGTTTCTCAGGGGAGTTGGAACTCTATGTAATTCTGCATGTGTGCACCCGTGAGTTTATTTCTCCACAGAAGCCTAACATGCCAGTGCTGAAATGCTCTAATCCAACCTCTGCTTTTTAGTCATCCCTCCTTCAGTTGTGACTGACAGAACACAAGTCAAACTAGCTTATGCAAACAGGGAAATTATGGGTACATTTAACTAGGAAGTTCCTGCATATGTCTGGCTTCAGGCCAGGGGTTCAAGCAGTCCCGTCAGCATGCTTTCCACTTCTCAGTTCTATCGTCTGCACGACTTCCTTGTCTGGCACATGTTCCTCACTGTGTGGCTGCCAGCAACTCTAGGCTTACACTCTATCAGCCCAGCAACTTTCCTGGAAAGAGAGGGCCGCCTCCTTGATAGTGTCTAAAAAAGTCCAACATGTCTACCCTCATGGCCATTGTGGGTCACACGCTCAGCTTTGAACCAATTGCCATGGCCAGGAGGATTCAGAACATTAATTGGCCACCTTGGGCTACCTAAATCACATGGGGTAGGAGGATTCCTCAAGTCCCATTGAGGTGCTGCTACAGAAAGATTAGGAAATAGCCTCAGAAGATGAACATTTTCTGTAGTAGCCCTGACTGCATCGCTCAGTTGGTTGGAGAGTTGTCCTGTGGGCTGTGGGTTCAATTCCTGGTCATGGGCCCATAGCTAGGTTGTGGGTTCAATCCCTGGTCAGGGTGTGTATGGGAGGCAGCTGATTGATGTTTCTTTCTCTCTCTCTCCCTCCCCCTGCCTTGTCTCTCTCTAAAATAAATGTATCCTTGGGTGAGGATTTTTTTTTTTTTTAATGAACACTGTAGTTAAAGTGACTATACAACTTATCATCCAGACTGGAATACTTTAGAGAGTAGAAGGACCATTTGTAGCTACAATGGGACAATAGATGAAAACTGGTACTGTGGTGGGCAAACTGGAACATATGGTCACCCTAACCACACCCCTCAGAGAGGTTAAATGACTTTGCAAGTTTCTCAAGCTAGTGAGTGAGAGAACTGGGTGTAGAATCCATACCATTATTTCCCTTAAGGTGATGATCAGACATTGAAAACTTGTCTATCGTAGAGTTGTCTCTATAAACTAGGGTTTAGTAGAGTAGGTTTTGCTGAAAGATAGAACCTCAGATGAAATTAGGGTGAGCAAGAGTCATGTGTAGTGTTATGTCAGCGACTGCCTGCAACAACTTTCCATCTTTGACAATGTTGAGGTGTCCTGCAGTTAATGTTTTGGGGACACTGACATACACACCCTAGAACAGTATGGTATAGTGATTAAAAAGTTTGGGTTTGAACCCAGCTCTACCACTTATGAGCTAGCTTTGTGACTTGGGGCAAATTATTTACCCTTTCTGATTCTGTTTTTTTAATCTCTAAACATTGGCTAATAACAGCACTTACCTCAGAAGTTTCTTGTGGGGTAAATGAGACATTGTTTATCAAGTGCAGTGCTGGAACGCAGTCAATCCTCAATACATGTGAGTTATTTTTATTGTTACTGGGATGCTTATAAAAACTTGTGTAATCCTTGGCTTGGCCTCATACCAAACAGTGTTGGAAAATATGGACTTTGGATGCTCTATGGGTATGTGCAGGAAGATCACTGGACAATGTGACCAGCATAGTGACCTGCTCTGTCTCAAGCCACATACCTGTGCAGGTGTTTTTCCTCTGTGGCCCGCCCTTCTGTGACCCAGTCAGGTTGGTGCAGCCCCAGCCCCACAGCCAGTCAATGGAAGAGCAGCCAATTTGTGTGTGTGGCATCAAGACAACATTGAAAAGTGTTGCACAGTAAACTGTGGGGATTTTATAGCATCTCTAGAGAGTGTTAAAATGCAGGGAGGAAAAACTGTGTAAAGGACAGTAAAAATGTCATAAAAAATGAAGTCATCACCAAGACTCTGCAGCTCACAGTGGTAAATTCCAGGCCAAAAAGAAAAATACAGGCCAAATATTTTAGCAAATGTCTTTAGCCTCAGACACCTGGTTTGGAAACATACCACCACCTGTGCTGCATTAAACCTGTGAAAAAGCCAGGAAGGAAATACAGTGTATGAGGCCAGGGAGGGGTCCTGGATCCCTTAGGTCAAACAGCAGGCTGTAAATGACTCTTTTCAAAACAGACATATTACTTCCCAAGATTGCGGCGGGCCACAAAGGAAGGTACACACAGCAGTTGTTCCCAGCAAGAGTTATACTATATGGCTATTAGGGGGAATAGAAGCAGCTTGATTCTCGCCAATGACAGGAAATAAGGTCAAGTAAAGATAACAGGTCTTTGGATTAAAGAGGCTTTAAACACACATCCTGGCCTCATGGCTTTAGTAGTGAATAAGAATTACAGAATGAAACCTTCGATTTTCTTATTCTCTTTAAGCTGGACTCCAAAAACATCTCTTTTCCCTAACTAACACGAAGGAGATACCAACTTCCTTATGCTTTCAACGTGCTTATACTCTTTCTAAATAGACCGCACTGTCGTGTTGCTAGTGAGACCTGGGCTGGGATCATTTCAGGAATCAAAAGTCACAGTTAGTGTGTTTGATAGTCTTGCTGGTAAATCCCTTTGGATCTGGAGGTCAAGACCGCAGTACTTCTGTCTAGGTAATGGGGAAGTGAGCTTGCAGACTCTAGGAAGAGCCGGTGGGTATATTTCTATGTTGCCATATTTTTCAAGAACAAGATATCCAAACAGGCTCAATTTAATTCAACAATACAGAGCATCAGCTCAGAGAGAAGAAACCAGAACAAATATCAAAAGGTTGTTTGTTACAGAGAGAAACACCTGGTTGTTAGGCTGGGTTCCCTGGCCTGTTGTTAGGGCCGAATTTATTATAGACCCACTTTGATTTTCTTCCTCTTTGGGTGGGGGCGGGGCGTGGGTGCAGGAGTGGGAGTAGAAGGGGGAACTGAAGTCGAGCAACCAATTATAACATTAAAAAAATGCAAAACTGGTTAAATTAGTGATCCAGCTAGTTATTCTACAAATAACCAGCGGGTTGGCTGGACTCAACCTTTGCTGATACTTGCTGGCATTGGTTCTGGTGCACGTGACTGCAGAAGTGGTCAACGTTATCCCGCTTGAATGCTGAAAAAAGTACACAGATTCTTGGTGTTTTCGCAGTTTTCTTTTCTTTTTTTTTTTTAAAAAAAAGATTTTATTTATTTATTTTTGGAGAGAAGGGAAGGGAGGGAGAAAGAGGAGAGAAACATCCATGTGCAAGAGAAACATCCATCAGTTGCCTCTTGTGCGCCCCCAACTGGGGACCTGGCCAGCAAACACAGCGTGACCTTTCGGTTCTCAGGCCAGAGCACAGTCCACTGAGCCACACCAACCAGGGCACGGATTTCTTTTCTGATAACTAAAATAGAAAAAAAAAAAGACCTTGATTTTTGATAGTTAAGCCAGGACTCCACCCTCATGTGAGTGAGAGACCCTACTTCCTGGAGCTGCGCAGAGGGTGTGGTGCTCGGAAAAGTCAGAGGAGAGCATGTGTGTGCCTGCAGGGGTTGGGGTCCGGGCTGTCTGTGTGACGGTGGTGGGGCCTTAGGCAAGCCATTTATGGTCTCCAAGCTCCAGTTTTCTCACCTGGGAGTAACATTTGATAGTGTCTATTTCGCAGGGTTGTTAAAAGATTAAATGAGATAACCAGTGCTCAGCCTGACGGAGCAAGGAAGAGTTCTGGGGATGTTAACTATTCGTTGGGTTATCACTGTGTTCTTGGAAGTTCTCACATCTCTCTCGTTGGTCTCATGGAGAGTCTACAAATCTCTAAATTTCAAAAATATTATTATTTCCAGGGTTTGAATCCCTGCTGAATTTCCTTGCCATGGTTTGGTTTTAAATAGATCTTTGGTTCCCTGTTTTTTACCTGAATTAAAAGCACAGGTTCTGTGCTTTTTTCTAGGTTCTGGAGTGCTTAACAATTTTTACTTGTATGAAATAATATTTTTCGTTCTTTTTTTAAAAAGATTTTATTTATTTCTTTTTTAGAGAGAAGGGAAGGGAAGGAGAAAGAGAGGGAGAGAAACATCAATGTGTGGTTGCCCTTCACGTGCCCCCAGCTGGGGACCTGGCCTGCAACCCAGGCGTGTGCTCTGACTAGAAATCGAAATGGCCACCCTTTGGTTTGCAGGCCCGCGCTCAATCCACTGAGCTACACCAGTCAGGGCCTTTTTTGCTCTTTTATAAGGACAATTCATATTCATTTTTTAAAGTAAATAAGTATTAATGAAAAAGAAAAAATAATTGGTAATTCTACTGGAGATTACCACTGTCCACATTTTGGTAGGTTATTGTGCATGTTTTGTGACTTTTCACCTAATTATATAACAAATGTCTTTTATATCATTAACTAGTCTTCAATATCATGTTTAATGCTAACAGAATTCTATCCATGGGTCATCTCATTTATTTTTGCAATGCTATTGTGCATACTCAGACCCTTTCCAATTTTTCCACTGTTTCGGAATAACATTATTGTTAAACTCCAAATCACCGAATTCCAAGATGTGGTTTCTAGCTTTGGGCCTCCATTTCACTTCTGCCTAAACCTATAGAGTTTTCTGAAAATCAGAACTCTCCTACATCCCAAACTAGTACCAAGGAGGACCCTTCAAAAGGTTAGAAAGTTAAATTCTCTCATTCGCAGTGAGATCAGGCAAAATTGGGGTCATTTTCATGACAGCTATTATCTTGTGTGAGGTGCCCCATGGGACTTTCCTGTCCTCTCACCTTTCCCCCTAATCATGGGCAATTTCCTCACTGCAGCAGCAACCCCATCTTTCATGGGGATGTCAGAATGCATCGTCCAAATAGAATGTCCTAGGACAAGGGGAAAGTTCACAGACGTGTGTTCTGCGCCATGCTCTAGCGCCTTTAGACAATGCCTCACCTTCTATTGTGGGGCAGGATTAAAAGGGTAAGGCCTTTTCCTGTCTAACTGGGATCTGGACTCCTTTGAAGGGTATACACATGACTTGATTTGCAATTGAAGACAGGTTGTCTAATCCAGGAGTGAGAATTTCAAAGGGATTTGGATGTGTGAGATGCACTGCTCAATAAAGAGATATAGCTCAGGAGAGCATGGGAGGGTTCATGGGAAATGTGGGTTGGCTTCTCGGCCCTAGTAAAGACCTAGGCTAGTCCTGGGCCAAAGTATCAAATAAGTGGAGGTTGTCTTCTGGGCCATGCCTTGCTTTTCACTGAACCCAGGCATTTACAAGTGTCATGGATTTCATGGGGACCTCTGGCTCCCACGGAGGCAGCTGCTCAGGCCACCTTTTAGAGAAGGCCCCTTTGCAGGCTTTGCTCTCAGATGGCAGTCTCTAGGGACACTAAGGTTACTTTAAGGATAAAACACTTTTCTGGGAGTAAAGCTGGAATTTGGGGCTACTTAGGGTGAGGAGCGTGTAGCAGGGTCATCAGTAGAGTGGCCAGTGAACTACAGGATACTCAGTTAAATTTCAGATAAACAACGAATAATTTTTTTAGTCTAAGTGTGTACTTTGAGTACATAGTCTATTATATCGCTGATTTCTCTTATCTTTTGAGGTGTTTTTCTCACACCTAATTTGAAAGCTTTTTCATTTTGAATTTTTCCAAAGCATTGAAAAGAAATTCAAAGAAACAGCGACTCTCTCTTATCACTCCTATGTGTGTGTTGTACCTAATAGTTAATTAGAGCACACACTATAACAGGGGCAGCTAGCTGACCCTTGCACCACACGGGTTTGAAGTACACAGGTCTACTTTTAGGCAAATTTTGCTGTTGTTGATAAATGCAGTTGTCCCTGTGTATGGCAGGATTCAAATCTGGGGATTCAACCAACTAGGGACCTATAACAATATTTTTGCATTCCCAATTGCAGATTCCCAACCACCGATGGAAAATTACTGTTTTTGGTCCCAGGTTGTTGCATTTGCTGATGGGAAGGGCCAACAGTAGAGTCAAAAGGTGTCTATAATGACTCTAGAGTCATTATAGATATTGGGGGCTGGTGCCACTTACCTCTACATTGTTCAAGGTCAAATGTACAGTGGGCCCCAGCAGGCTTGGGATAAGCACACCTTACTTTGGAAGAGCACGGAACTCATTTGTAGGAACAGGATGTAGGAGTTCACTGGTGAGAGGCCAACGAGGCCAGTGTTCAGCCTGTAGGACCTTTGGCAGTAGGGATGGGCTGTGGTCAGTCAGTGACTTTGTTAACGGGGGACAAGCAAGTGAATGACTGTCCTGCTGAGTTCTCACAGCCAGGTGCACTAAAAGTGTTCAGTGAACGTTACTGTTGTTATTATTATTAACTAATCCTTTGTTAGAGGCTTTATTTGTTTATAATTTATTAAGTTTATAAATAACAATGTGATGGATACTCTTGTAGTTTAATCTTTGCACAGATCCTTAGTTATTCCTTTGTGATAATTCCAAAAACTCTGTAGATGAGAATGATGGCACCCAGAGCAGCAGCACTGTGCTGGGGCCACTGGCTTGTGAGAGCTGATTGCTGAGTGTTCAATAATTTTGTAGTCTGACTGTTAAACACAACCATTATTAAAAGTAAAATTGTGTGCACATAACTAAATTATACTTTATTAAATAAGAAAGTAAATGAAGTTCATAAATACTCAAAACTCATCACTTCCCAATTATTTTACTATATTTTACCATTATTGAAGCTCTTTAGGTTATCAGCATCTGTTGTATGCGTACGGTGGAACTTCTAGAAAATAATGAGCTACTGCATGGTTCTTACCAGCTCTGTGTTCAAAGTGATATCTACACAGGTATTAATGACAGAGTGATGTCATGTTACCAAGAATTTAGCTGCATTAGGGGTATTTACACCATGGAAATAGGCAATTGATACAAATTAGGGCCATACTTTACTATTGTTAAATATTTACACTACTGCAGAGAAATGAAATAGCCAAGTAGCTAATGACAGAACTGGAATTGAAATCCATTTTTCCTGACTCTATTAGTGCTTTTTGGGCCGTGTTTTTTAAAATCCTTACCTTACAGGGATACTCTAACACCTATTAAGCAACTCTAAAAAATCCTCATCTAAAATTATTAAAGTGTTTACAGGCTGTTGGGAAGTCATGGGACTTTATTCAGCAAGCACTTACTGAACACCTGCTGTGTGCTGAATACAAGACACAGATGAGTAAGATACAAACAGTGTTCTCAAATAGTGGTGCCCCAAACTGTGGGTCACAGAGTCAGTGAAAGCCCTTAAGTAAATTACCTTGTATTAAATTAAATAATATAGATCACAGAATATCTACACACATGACATAATATAAAATATTTTATTAATATATTATGTAAACTATAAATATGGTAATATCAATTAAGCTATATACATACGGTTATTTTACGATCATATAGTGGTCTACACTTTTAAAAAAGTGTAAATAGGTTCCTATAGTAGAAACAGTTAAGGGGAACAAAACAGTGTAGTAGTGAGAGCATGAGGTTTGAAGTCAGAATAACTTCAGTTCAAGCCCTGCTAGCTCCATGACCTTGGGCAAATTCAGTTCTCTAAGCTTTTGTTGCCTTGTGAGAATAAAAATAGTAATCCCCTTGTAAAGTTTATTTGAAGATTAAATAGTAATCTATGTAAAGTGCTCTGTGACTAGTGTAGCACCAACATTCAGTAAATATAAGCTTAAAATAAACCTTAAAGAAATAAGTCTTAAAAGAGAAGAATTTAATTCTTTGGAATTGCAAACAATTCATGTCCTTCTGAAGTCTAAATTTCTATCCCAGTTTACCGTGGGAATGATCACCTCCAAACTCAGAGTGCAGTCTTATGCGAACTATATTTGCACATGCACAAGGCACCCTTGGACCTCCATCTGTGCCTGTCCTCGTCCACATCCTCTGGTGAACTGACCCCATGTCTCACATCTCACTCATTATTCACCTCTCCCTCGCTCCTTGCTGCCATCCCCCTTCCAACCGAGGCAAGTCATGGAAAGTGCTCTTACTCAGGCCGCCAAAGATTTTCAAGTTGATCTCTTTATGGTGTTTGACACTCTTCTGACTTCTTCCATCTTGATTCCTTCCATTGGTAAGGTTTGGCCAATTTAGCTTTTAACTATATGTTCCCAAAGGTGGAGAAAGTGAAGGAAGGAGGTCTTGAGGGAAGAAGTAAGAGAAGTAAAAATATTTGTGGAAACTGTTTTTCACTTTCTTTTTTTGAAATTGTATTTTATTGATTATGCTATTACAGTTGTCCCAATTTTTCTCCCTTTGCATCCCTCTGCCAAACACCACTCCCTCAGGCCATCTCCATACCATTGCTCATGTCCAGGGTCATGTGTATAAGTTCTTTGGCTACTTCATTTTCTGTACTGTACTCTACAGCCCAATGGCTCTTCTGTAACTACCTATTTGTACTTCTTAATTCGCTCACCTCTTCACCCATTCCTCTACAACACCCTCCCATCTAGCAACCATCAAAATGCTCTCATTATCCATGATTCTGTCTCTATTGTTCTTGTTTGCTTAGTTTTTTTTAAAAAAGATTTTATTTATTTTTAGAAAGAGGAAGGGAGGAAGAAAGAGAGGGAGAGAAACATCAATGTGTGATTGTCTCTCACTTGCCCCGCACTGGGGGCCTGGCTCACAACCCAGGCATGTGCCCCAACTGGGAATTGAATTGGCGAACCCTTGGTTCCCAGGCCAGCACGCAATCCACTGAGCCACACCAGCCAAGGCTTAGTTTGTTTTTTAGATTCAATTGTTGATAGATATGCATGTATTGCTATTTTCTTATTCATAGATTTGATCTTCTTTTTCTTAAGTCTTTTAACATTTCATATAATAATGATTTGGTGATGATGACCTCCTTTATTTTTTCCATGTCTGGGAACTCTTCATCTGCCCTTTGACTCTAAATGATATCTTTGCTGGGTAGAGCAATCTTGGCTGTAGGTCCCTGCTTTTCATGACATTGAATATTTCTTGCCAATCTCTTCTAGTCTGCAAAGTTTCTTTTGAGAAATCAGCTGACAGTCATGGAAATTCCTCTGTAGGTAACTAACTGCTTCTCTTTCACTGCTTTTAAGAGTCTCTCTTTATCTTTAACCTTTGGCATTTTTATTATGACGTGTCTTGGAGTGAGCCTCCTTGTATCCATCTGGTTTGGGACTCTCTGTGCTTCCTGAACTTGCATGTCTATTTCCTTCACCAAATTAAGGAACATTTATTTTATTATTTTTTCAAATAGATTTCTAAGTTCTTGCTCTTTCTTTTCTCTTTCTGGCATCCCTAGAATGTGAATGTTGGACTTTTTGAAGTTGTCTCAGAGGCTGCTTATACTGTCCTCGCTCTTTTGGATTATTTTTTCTTCTTGTTTTGATTGGTTGCTTTTTGCTTCCATATGTTCTAAATCATTGATTTGATTCTCACCTTCATGCACTCCACTGTTGTTTCCCTGTAAATTGTTCTTTATTTCAATTAGTGAATCTTTTGTTTCTGACTGGATATTTTTTTATGCTATGAAGTTCTCACTAAGTTCCTTGAACATCCTTATAATCAGTGTTTTGAACTCTGCATCTGACAGATTGCTTATCTCCATTTTGTTTAGTTCTTTTTCTGGAGTTTTGATCTGTTCTGTCATTTGAGCCATGTTTCTTTGTGTCCTCATTTTGGTAGCCTCCCTGTGTTTGTTTGTATGTATGAGATAGAGCTCTATAACTCCCTGTCTTGGCAGCATGGCTTTGTACAGTAGATGTCTTGCAGGGTCTAGTGACACAGCCTCCCCTATCACCCAAGCTGGATACTTGAGGTGTGCCCTTTGTGGGGGCTGAGCACAGCATCCTCTTGTAATTTAGCCCCTTGGTTGCTGCTGGCAGGTCAATGGGAGGGATTTACCCAGGCCAGCCAGCTGTAAAGATTGGCTGTGACCCCTGACCACCAACCTCCACCTTCCATGAAGAATCAGCTGTGCAGGGGCAGGGTGGTGGTCTGTAGCTGTCTACTGGGTGTGCAGGCTCTAGGGTTTCCCTGATGGGGCTGGCCACAGTTTTCCCTGGACTATCCTGCTGACCTGTGAAGCAATCTGAGATGTCTGCTATTTGTGCTGGACTTGAAGATTCCCAGGCAAAGCCATGGTGTGAATCTAGGCTGGCTGCTGTTAGTGCCAGGCCTGGGGCCACTGTGTAAGAGGTATGGGGGCTAGGAGCTGGCTGCTCACTGATGCTGACTATTGCTTGAAGCATAAGCCAAGGCCAGCCATTCATATAAAAAAGCTGCTGTTAATAGCTGTAAAGTTGGGTGGGTTGGATTCTCTGGGCATTTCCAATGTGGGGCAAACAGTGTTAGCCAAGCTGGTGGAGACTCAGTTATGGCACCAGCCTTCTGGCTCTGTGACTGTGTGGGGTGGGTTCAGAATAGAGACATTGGTCTCTGCCTGACTTTCTATCTGGGAAAAAGCTGTCCCCCAGCTCTTGCCTTGAAGCCAGACACTATGTTTCCTCCCCGTATGCTACTGGTAGCTTTCAAGCTGCTACCCCAGTGCTGGAGCTCAGAGGGAGCTAGTATGAGTAAGTCTGTGTGTGGATTCTTTAAGGGGAACTGATTGGGACTCTCAAAAGTTTCTTTTACCAACTTAACCCCCACTTGTTTTGCAGCCAGAAGTATGAGGACTTATCTTCCTGGCACTGGAACCCTGGGCTGGTGGGTCTGGTGTGGGGCTGGGACTCCTCACTCCTAAGATAACCCTCTCAAATTTTTATCCATCACACATGGATGTGGAATCAGCCTATTCTGTGCCTGCACCCCTCCTACCAGTCTGGATGGATGTGGTTTCTTTAATTCTGTAGTTGTCAGACTTCCATTTGACTCTTTCTGACAGTTCTGAGTGATGGTTGTTTTATATTTTAGTTGTGATTTTGATGTGGTTGTGTAAGGAGGCGAACTGTGTTTACATAATTCTCCATCTTGATTGGAAGTCCTTATCTTGTTATTTTAAGTGGGATTTCTATATTTTGTCTAGTATTTTAAGCCTTTTTGTTAGCCATAGTGTTTCAGGATACTCAGGCCACAATTTTGCTGGAAATGAAGTGGGTGTGCATTTCTTTTGATTGCCAACATTGAATGTGCTTTTATTATAACTTGTAGCTGTTATTACTTGGTAACTCAAGCACAATTAATTTCTAATACTGGAAATCAAGATAAAATGGAATTCACATAATGGATACTCACTTTCTAGGAAACTTGACTTTTTTGGCTAGCTTCAACCTAGCTAGCTTACACAGCAGTCACTCAGCATGTATTTGCTGAGCACCCAGGACTGCTAAGGGCTGGCAGAGTAGGAAACATAGGGCAGCTCCTCCTCTTGATAAGAAATTCACAAACTAGCACAGGTTCCTATGATGCTTGCATAGGAAGAGCCAAAAATCTCCCTTAGGCTAGCTTCTCATTTTCAAATGGTGGATAGGTGGACAGAAAGAGCATTTCATTCAAGGTCACAGAGGCTAGTTGGCAGTGCCTGGGACTTGTTTTTCTAATATTAATGCAGAAACTCATTATTACTTTTTGAAATTTTCTTGCAAATTCATTCAGAGTTTAGTTCACTGAGCATTAATTGAACACCTTCTCTATGCCAGGTCCTAGAATGCCCTTTAGCTAGTAACTACTCAGTAAATAAATACACATATTTGTCTATATGAAAAAGTAGACTGTGGGAGGACTCCACCCGCAGAGCCCTGCCCATCCACCACAGATGAGAATAAACCTACCAAGACATGATCTGCTTGGGGAGGAGAGGTGGCCAATCTCTCAAAGGAGAAGGGCCAAGAGCCCCTTCCTCAATGGCTTTTATTAGGTTCGTTTTACACAGGAATACAGGTAAAGCTCATCAATCATTGTCAGGTGGCAAGGATCAAACAATAGATAACATTTCAAAGAACTCTGAGGGCTTAATATGAGTCAGGGTCTGTCATCTAAGGGGTTACAAAACCTAGGGAGACAAACTCATTTCCTGCTTGGACCCTTATCATTTAAATGAGAGCATTCTTAGAAAAGCAGGTTTCACAGGACTTTACGAAGTCTTTCTTACGCCCAATCACCCGGGGAGCCCGCCCTATTCAGCAGAGAACTGCACCGCCCTCTGTCGATGTTTCAGGCTTAAGTGGAGCAGAGCTAGGAAGCCAAGAGATAAGGAAACTTCTCCCAGATGGAATGAGGACTCAGGCTATGTCAGGATAGCCGGAGGGCGAGGGTCCATCACCCCCTTTTGCTGTGACCCCCCAAGTCCTTCCTTGTGATCGTGCCTGTCTTAGGCGACCCCTCCCTTGAGGGAATCTTACTCGTCATTGGATAACTGACTAAGCATTGGGGGCCAAATATGGATGAAGCAGAAGTGGCGTTCCTGCCAGGGAGATAAGCTTTGTCTCCTTAGTGGCTTACAGTCCGAAGGTTGCTTACTCAACCTTAGTCATGCGGGGGTTACAACTCCTGAAACCAGGCAGGGCGGTTCCCAACAGAAGACCCTTAACTGCTTATAAGTATCTCTCTCCCCACCTCTACCTCCTACTCCAACACTCTGCTACATACTTTCACATACAGGTGAGAGGGTCTGTGGCTGATGGGGAGATGAATGATGAAACAGGGAAAGTCATTATAAAGCCTGTGGGACATGAATAGGATTCATTGAGGTCTGAGCCTCTGTTCTTGGGACCATAAGCCAGGCAGGCTCATTTCTTTGAGTGAGAACTGGCTACTGGCATGTATTTGAGTCTTGACACTGCCACATACTGGCTGTTAGACTAGCTTGGAGCCTCACTTTCCTTTTCTTGTAGAATGGGAGTTACTACTACTGAGTGCTAAACACTGTAGGGACACTGTCCTTGTCATTAATGACACATGTGAAAAAAGAGTCAAAAAAGGGATTTCTGCAATGTCCAAAGTAACAAGAAAAAAAATCATCCTTAATCCATAATGCCAAGAAGTCCATGTGGACCTATTTAGTGAGGACTGATGTTTAACTATTTAGGACTGATGGTTCTACAGCCTGGCTTGCACTGGCAAAGATCAACAGTCAGTCATTCCTGTGAGTCCAAGTCTTGCCTTTTGCTCTTATTCCTCACATGGAGGCAACTATCTAGCCCACTAGGGGGCCAGACACATTCATAAAAAGCTGCACTTAGCAATGAAATCATAAAAATCTTAAAATATCTTGAAGTTAGAAAAACTGCTCCTGCAAAACTAAATCCTGTTTGAGTGTAGAAGCCAACAAAAATAAACAAGAACAACAAACTTCTTGACACCACAGGAAAAAGCCATAGCTCATTGTTTCATGAACGAATGGATCCAACTGTGCTCCCAAAGACAACTCTGCTCATTTAAAAACTGTCAAGGGTAATTTTCATGACTTTAAAGTTAGGTTTTAATCTCCTTTCCAGTTTCCCCTATAGAAGCAGGATTTCTGGACAGGTCCATTGAAACAGCCTAGGCATGAACTGAGTAGTTGATGTAGGGTGGGGAGTTGGCTGGCTGGGAATGGTATGTGTGTGAGGGTGGGATTTGGACACCTGTCGGCTGCAGAAAATATGGGTGGGGTGAGGTGAAGTGTTCTCCTGCAGTAAGAACCTCTTCTGCCTCGTGCATGGGGGGTGGCGTCCCAGCTGGACCTGTGCTTGGGCCAAGCCTGTGAACTGATTCAGCCTAATTTCTACCCTACTCTGAGGTGAGGAAGAAAGTAAGCTTATTGAAGAGAGTGAATCAGATGCAGATGCTGCAAGCCATGGGCTTGCCCTGGCTTGCCCGTCTTCCTGGTAAGACAAGCAGTTATTAGAGGCTGGGGATGACTCCCTGTGCCTGAGGATGAGCTGTCTGCATTTCTAGGAGCCAGCTCCTTCCAAGGGGAAAGAAAGGGGCCAGGCTGTCGGAGGGTCCAGTTATTGGTGGCTCTATTTTGTAGAATGACTGTCTTTGAGTGAAGTCCATGTTACAGAATCGAACTTGGCCTTTTTAATTAACATAAAAGACACTTGGTTCTTCCATGCTGTGTACATGCATCAAAAAAGAGGAGTTCTTCATACACTTCTCAGGGAATGACTTCAGAGCTGCCTAGTTGGTCTGAGAGTCTTCTTGGACCATGACCCATGGGCAACTGCAAACACTGATTTCATAAATGGAGTTTTCTAATTCACTTGTCCTTTTAATGATACATTTGTTCAACTTTTTAAGGGTTTTAGTATATATGCTGCCGAAGTGAGCACAGCTTTTGTAGGACTTTAACAAATCTTTAATATTACTATCAAAGGTAGCTGTTTCTGCTAACATTGTTGTGATCGGATCTGAGGGTCTGAATGAGCCATGGGCTTCTCACCAATTCCACATACCTGCGACCGAAGAGTTTTCCAGCATGCGGAAAACTGGCATCCGCATTCCACAGTCTGAGAGCAGGTCTGTGTTTGGTGGCTAACAGTTCAGAGGACCATTCTGACATTGACCTTTGAGTCAGCCAGTGAGCTAATACCATTGACCTAGCACTGTGACTGCAACAACAAGCAACTGGATTTCGGAATCCCATTTGACTTTTTAAACCCTAGTTCTGCTAGGTACAAACTGTGTGACCTTGTACAATCTGATGAACTTCTTTAAGCCTTGTAAAATGGAAAAATAACTTCTTCCTCACAGGACTGTGGGGAGGAGAATAAAATGAGATAATGTATGTAAAGTGTCAAGTTCAAAACTTATAAAAGGGACAGTCAACGACTGATAATGTTCCAATTACCTCCACCCCTCAAGGTCCACCTCTCTTTGAAAAAAGGGGCAAATCAGAAAGGCTGCAGGTGCTTTTTTAAATTTTCTTATTCTTTCTCCCCTTTTTTTTGAGGGCAGGGGAGTTTAGGCACAGAGAACAATTTGATCCTCTTGAATAGATGATGCCCAAATTTACACTCTAACCTTGACATCTCTGCCAGGCTTCAGGCTTATGTGGAATATTAAGTTCTACCATGTTAAATGCAAAGTGTCTAAATATAAAACTCATCTCTGCTTCTGTCACCTCAGCCCCAACACACACGCACACAAATCCCAGATAGCAAACATGGTTTTCCTTTCTTCTTTTTTCCCCCCAATAATGACAACACCATGTTCAAGATCCAGACTTACACTTAGGGTTAGTTATCTCTGTCTCCTGTTTGACTTTCATCCTTGTCTGATCAGCCTGTGATAGAATGCTTCTCACCTCACCCCAGATTATAAACTCAGAGCCTCCTCCAACTCTGGCATTGGCCTGTCCCATCCACCCTGTCACTGTCTGCCCTCAACCTCCCACCCTTGCCCAATTCAGTGTCTGCTCAGCTTCTTTTAGGCCATTTTCCTGCTCATGATCCTTGAAAGGTTCTACACGGTCTACAAGAAAGATTCCTTTGTTTGCCTGCCCCACATTCTCTTTCTGACCCAAAGTCTTACTTTCTCTGCTCCAGCTATAGATGCCCACTTACTGGCATGTCATTTCCTTTTCTAGATAGGCTCTTCCACCTCCCCATCTACCCAGCTCGTCCTATAGTTCCCACCTTGTCCAAGAAACCCCGTAGACTTTTTATCAATTGGTTGGAACCATCATCCTTTCTGACGTTTGAATACTTCCTTTAATGTGCATTTCTTCGTTCCATTCTTGGGGCTACTGTCCTAGAGTCAAATAAGATATGACTTGTGAGATGCCTCTAATAACCACTCTGACACCTGGGAGGTAATGCAGTTTAGCAGTTAAGAATTTGCTGCTCTGAGCAAACAAACTGAACTAACAAGCAAAATAGAAACAGGCTCAGATGGAGAGCAGGATGACAGCTATGGTCAGGGGTGGGTAAGGGGGTTGAGGGATCGAGCCAAAAGGAAAAAGAAGTCATGGACATGGACAACAGTGTGGTAAGTGTGTGTGTGTGAGGGGAGGGGTGTATAAGGGCATACATGGTAATGGAAAAAATACAATAACAATTAATTAATTAATTAATGATTTTTGCTGCTCTGGTGTCAGATAGATCTATGTCCAAATGGCAGCTCTACTGTTCACTAGTTGCATGACCTTGTGCAAGTTCTTTAGCCTCTTTCAGTCTCTATTCCCTCACCTGTAAAGCTGAGTAACAGCACTGTCTGCTTCACATGGTTGTTGTATGCAAAGGGGATAATGCATGATAAAGTGCTTAGCACAGTGGCTGGCACCCCACAAGTGTTCAGTAAATGCTGTTATCTTTTAATCCTTGCTTTGTTTAACTTTTAAAAAAATATATTTTATTGATTATGCTATTACAGTTGTCCCATTTTCTCCCCTTCACTCCCCTCCATCCTGCACACCCTCTCCCACCCACATTTCCCCCTTCATGCCCATGTGTCATACATATAAGTTCTTTGGCTTCTACATTTTCCATACTATTCCTACCCTCCCCCTGTTTATTTTCTACCTACCATCTAAGCTACCTATTCTCTGTACCTTTTCCCCCCTCTATCCCTGTCCCACTCCCCTGTTGATAACCCTCCATGTGATCTCCATTTCTGTGGTTCTGTTCCTGTTCTGGTTGTTTGCTTAGTTTGTTTTTATTTTTGTTTTAGGTGTGGTTGTTAATAATTGTGAGTTTGATGTCATTTTACTGTACATGTTTTTTATCTTCTTTTTCTTAGATAAGTCCCTTTAATATTTCATATAATAAGGGCTTGGTGATGATGAACTCCTTTAACTTGACCTTATCTGAGAAGCACTTTATCTGTCCTTCCATTCTAAATGAAAGCTTTGCTGGATAGAGCAATCTTGGATGTAGGTCCTTGCCTTTCATGACCTGGAATACTTCTTTCCAGCCCCTTTTTGCCTGTAAGGTCTTTTGAGAAATCAGCAGACAGTCTTATAGGAACTCCTTTGTAGGAGTAACTACCTTCATTTTTCTTGCTGCTTCCAGGATTCTCTCCTTCATTGTAATCTTGGATAATGTAATTATGATGTGTCTGGGTGTGTTCCTTGTTGGGTCCAACTTGTTTGGGACTCTCTGAACTTCCTGGACTTCCTGGAAGTCTATTTCCTTTGCCAGATGAGGGAAGTTCTCCTTTATTATTTGTTCAAATAACTTTTCCACTTGTTACTCTTCCTCTTCTCCCTCTGGTACCCCTATAATTCAGATGTTGAAACATTTAAAGACATCCTGGATGTTCCTAAGCCTCTCCTCATTGTTTTGAATTCTTGTTTCTTCATTCTTTTCTGACTGGATTTTTTTTCTTCCTTCTGGTCCATACTGTTGATTTGGGTCTCAGTTTCCTTCCCATCACTATTGGTTCCCTGTACATTTTCCTTTATTTTACTTAGCATAGCCTTCATTTTTCATCTAATTTGTGACCAAATTCAACCAATTCTGTGAGCATCCTGATTACCAGTGCTTTGAACTGTGCATCTGATAGGTTGGCTATCTCTTCGTCACTTAGTTGTATTTTTTCTGGAGCTTTGATCTGTTCTTTTGTTTGGGCCTTTTTTTTTTTTTTTTTTTTTTTTTTTTGTCTTGACGTGCCTGTTACATATGAGGGGTGGAGCCTTAGGTAGTCACCCAGGAGAGGTAATTCACGTCACTGGGTTTTGATGCTGTGTGTGAGGAAGGTGTCCAAGAGGGAACAATGGCACTTGCTCCACTCTCTGCCAGATTTCAGTCACTTCCCCCACTTCCAACAAGCAAATTGGGCCCTTCTGGTGCTGATTCCTGTATGGTTGGGTTTGTGTATGTTTTAAGACCCTGTGGGTCTCTCCAACAAACTCTTCTGCGAGGCTAGAGGTTTTTCCTGCTGCCGCCTCAACCCCCATAAATGTTTTCAATCAGTGGTTTGAGGCCTTGTCCCGCACTAGGACCCCGGGCCACACAGTCCATCCTGCTCCCTGGTTTCGCCTAGTTTATCTGTGTGCGAATGTGGGACTGCCTGGTCCACCAGCAGCCACCTTGCCAGCCAGCTGCAGCCTTGCGCACCCCATTCCACAATCCATCACCTCTCTGGGTTTGCCAGTCACAGCCTTGGAGTGAGTCCTCTCTGCCCCCGTAATGTTACCTTCATCTTTAATGTCCAGCCCTAGCATGGAAATGTAGTAAGCATGAAAAAAATATGCATTTAAATCAACTAAATGTTGAGTTGCAATAACTATATTGCAGTCACCTCTGGTCAGCTTTCCTTTCTGTCACTTTATTTCTTATGGTTGTCAAGGTGAACTTCCAGAGTGCTGGGATTCACTCACTCTCAGCTGTTTAAAAAAGTGTGTGTGTGTGGTCTCTATGTGTCTGCATATGTCTGTGTGAACACACATTTAAATTCTTACTCTTCTAGTGTAGCCTCACTGGGTTTTAGCACATTTTTTTCTCTCTTGCTTCTCATCCTAGACTTTTTGGGTTTGTGTTTATTTCTAGGAGTTACCATAGGTATGTTCTTGGTTTATAACCAAGTCAGAAGAGCCTTCCTGGCAGGAAAGCTTCCTGCATCTGACTTACCTGTGTTTGACTCTGGAATTAAATCCTCAGGAATCCAGCTTTCACAGTGAGCTGGACTTGAGAAGCCCATTTCGTCTGAAGACTACTGATGAGCTTTGCCATTTTCTTGAAAATGTGCTACCTTCATTTCTGGGCCCTTACACTGGACTTGACACAATGTGGTTCAGGCACTGTTCCTAGTGTAGATCTATAGATGGGCACGCAGAGTGCTTGCTTTGTTGGTACTTCTTAGGTTCTGGGTGCTTTAAACATAGATGTTTGATGCATAAATTTTAATTCAATTCAATACATTCAATGAATTTTTATCATGTTCCAGGCTCCAGGTTAGGTACATTTTCTGGAAGGATGAGACATGTAACATTTAGGTAGTTACTAGGGTGACAAGTGATTGTTCTTCCCCCCTCCTCTCCTTCTTTACTTCCCCTTCTCACCATTTCCAGCACAGAAAAGGAGACTTTGTAAGGAGGATGATGCATCGGAGTTATGGCCGCTGCTACCAAGATAAGCAGTTGTCTGTGTTTTTACTGTGGAGAGAATGAAAGACCTGCTGTCCCCTAGGGGTTGGAGGATCTGAAGGACATGCTCTATCCCTCCAAATGGAACCCATACCCTCAGAGAGGACCAAGGTGGTAGAAAAGACCCAGGTGTTCATGAGGGTGGAGGAAGAAAAGAGACTAGTGAGGAAACAAGGGAATCTGGAGGAGGACTCAGACTCTTCCTTCAGTCACCATCATCGGAGGGGTGGCCTCTTCGAGGGTTTAGGAAGGGGATGATTGAGAGGCATTTGCCGGTCTCATGGCTAATACACTGTGGCCACCATAGGAATGGGGCACCCTCCTGCTGTTCACCTTCGGATAACACTTTACTAAGGTCTCATCATGTCACTCTTTCCTGAGCCTTTTCCCCAAACTTACTTTACTCCAGGTATAAGTTAACCTCACTGTAGTTCTATGGTTTTGGCTAAGCTGATATGACTGGGACCTGTGAAGCTTTTGAACTTCCACGTCTGAATTTTGGGTCTGCATGTTGACTGCTGACCTGGGTGGAGGGTCCCTGAAATGTAACCCCTCACTGCTCCTCGCCCTGCTGCCTGCCTCCTTCCCACAGAGGTGGCGTGCAAACTCCTACGGGCCCACAGCTTCTCCTGGCCTTGTTAGGTAGAGCAGATTGGTCTTCCTTGAAGGGTTTCTTATGGAGAAGACTCCTCCTTCTCGATTGCAAGCTTAGCAGTTAGACTGTCCCAGACCCTTGTCTAGGCTCTGTCAGCTATTGGCTTCATGGCTTGAAACCTCCAGCTTAGGGAAGAGTAGATGTCTCAGGACTGAACCTGGGAATGGAACAGGCAAAGGGCGTCCACCCAGTTACGGGTGGAAGAGGACTAGGAAGCAGCATATGGGGCTGAAACAATAACCAGAACTTGAATTTATTAAATAATAAGAATGAGAAAAGGAATTGGGAGCATTTTACTGTTTCATAAGCCAAGGATGAGGTGCATTGCAGGGGTGTGAATCTCCTAGATTGCCCCATGGTGTCAAGCGGTCCGGAAGAAAGTGGGCCTGAGGGGGTGCCGGGAGGCCACCATGACCAGGGATGTGTGAGGGTGTGGCACAGGGAAGAAAAGCGCATATTAGCACTCAGTGGGTGGGTGGATGAGAAGGCCTTTCCCAGGAAAACTCTGATGAAAAATTGAGTCCTTTCCCTAGGACTCATGCCCCTGAATTTACCGACAAGGCCTGGAGCTCATTAACAAACCCATGCCATCACATTTCAGGTCTGTCCAGGGGCGGGTCCAGAGCACGCAGAACAAGAACTCGGCTCTGAGTGAGACTGCACGTGTTCAAGTTCTGGCTCTGCCACTTGTTGGTTGTGCAACTTTTCCTAACCTTCTGACTAAAAAATGGATACAATAATTGTACCCATTTATTATTGTTATTGGGACAATTAATAGCTTGGATTCCATACACTGCTTGGCCTGGCAAGTGCTCCCCAAATGGCAGATGTTACATTCAGAATGCTGAAGTTTCAATATCATCGTGTACTTATCACCAAACACGGCTGGTTTAGCCATCATGTATGAGTCATTCCTGATCATACTGGGCCACCGTGCCCTGGTTCTGGAGTGAGAGCACATCCTGGGTGTGCGTGGATGGGTGAGGGCAGGAGGCACGCGCTCTGCTCGGGAGTGAGACAGAGCTTCCTTTGTCCCCTGTCGGAGACGTCAGCACAGACCTAGGCCTCTAGGGACACTTCTGAGCTATAGGCCTGTGGCTATTTCCATAGGGAATAGGGTGTCTGGGACTGGGGTGGAGATAACCGTCTCCAAAGGGCTTCTGTATGCTCTGGGCACAAGTGTCTCATCACAAAATGTGACAAAAACTTTTCTTCCATGGACCATTAGGAACACTAAACTAGAGGCCCAACTTCACCTTGTTTATTGGGACCTGGAGGGGAGGCTTGAACTTGGCTCATAATTTACTTTTGGTAGTCATGTTAAGTTCCGTCTGATAGCCTGGGGGGGTGGAGACTCCAAAGAGGGTCAGTCTTGAGAGAGGACCGTGGAGTACCTAGAGAGAAAGCCACCCGGAGTGAACTTTGGCAGAGACGGTCAGATTAAGCAGCGGGACAAAGAGGAATCGGTGCTCTTGGGTGTGTAGGGGCTCCATTCCCACAATTCCTCCCCCACCCTTTCCCCAAGGGGTGCTCTGGGAGAGGGCTGGGTGCTAAGGTAAGAACTGTTACTCAAGCCAACACCTCTGCTGTGGGAACCCCAGGGGATGGGAGAAGATCCCTGGAGGCAGGTGATGAGGAGGAGCATGGTAGCAGGCAGGCACAGCCCTGTGGGAGTTAGGACAGTAGCAGCCACAGCAATCATGGGACAGGGAGGCAGTGCAGCCCTGAGCGAGAGGCTGGTCTCATGGAGTCTGAGTTTCCTCCTCTCCATAAAGTACCTAGAGTGTGGAGAGCCTAGAACAGCACCTGCATGTGGTAGGTGCTCACTAGTACCTGTTAGGCATCGTTGTTGGAGAGCAGCCTCCCAGATGGAACTCCTGCGGGGAACAGCTGGGAGTGAAATTCTGGGGAAAGATGGGGCAGTTTGGAGTGTGGCCATAAATGTGAGCCATTGGGCTCACCGAGGGTCACAGCAGGGGGCATCTGAGTAATGTGCTCACGGGACCTGCTTCCCCACCAGCACTTTGGTCCCTGTGGTTCGGAGAAGATACCGGTGCATATAAAACTCGTGGTTGACTCATCTGCATCAAACTGATGGCTTTGCTCCAGGCTTGTTCAAACAGCCTGTTCTGGGGTGATGGAAACAGTATTACTAAAAAGCCCTGACTTCTCCCTCTGCTTTGCATTTGGTGCAGGTGTGTATATGTTAGGACAAACCTTGCTTGGTTTCTTTTGGGCTGTTCTAGCAGCAGGAAGCTTACTTGCTTCACTTCTTCACGATAGCAGCTTGTCTGCCTCCCCTCACCTGCTGATAACCTCTGTGGGGATCCTCCTCAATTTTCAAGGCCCACCTCATGTTGGGGTAAATCATTCCTTGCTCCCAGAATTCTTTACTTACATATTACACTTGCTCATTATCCCATTTATTCTACAATAATTCATGTGCCTCTGCTTCTCTCATTGTGTTGTAAGTTTTTTGTAAGCACACATACACCCGTGTGTGTCTTATTCATCACTTTATCCCCCACAAGTTCATGTCATATTTTATAAATTTAATACAAAGTCCCATGGAATAGGCAATATCATTGCCCCCATTTTGCAGATGAGAAAACTGAGGCTTAGTGAAGGTAAGTGCCTTGCTCAATGCCACCCAGCTCGTGGGTGAAGGAGCCAAGATTTAGGCAATCTACGGTGCCAGCCTTACCCACTACAGTCTATTGGTGTTTATGAGAGGAACCTAAATATTCCATGAATGAACATGGTCAGCCTTACAGGCCTTGCTCTGAAGTGATCCACAGTCCTTATTCCGGCCCTTTGGGGGTGATAGACTATTTCTCCTTCTGAAAGAACTATGCCCAAAAGATTACCAAGATCAAGATCTTGAATTGCCTGTCATTGCTTAAAAAAACAAACAAAAAATTTCTGGAAGATCAAAAAGAACAAGTCATATAGGGAAAATACTGCTTCATCGTTTAGCCCAGACAGGCCTCTGGGATTGCTGGATTCATGAGCACAAGTATCAGCCCTCCAGCTTGAAAGATTTTGAATGAGTTTGCTTGTGATCAGTATTTGGAATGTGTTTATTCTCTCTTCCCCCAGCTCACGCTGCAGTTCCTCTGGCTGCGTAATTTATCCTGGGGCACTCATATATTGGGTCTATTAATGTCTTAGAAAAATGTTCTAGTAAGTCATTTTCTCTTTTCTGTTAAAGTCATTGACTTCACTCAACCTTTCAATGAAACTCTTAAAGTTCTGTAATGAAAATGTTAGTACATTACCAGAGTACCATGGTATCTATCTAGATTTAAATATTTATTAGGCAAACGGGAGAAATGATTAAATGCCCTTATGAAAATCAATCAGAATCGCCCCCTGAGCCTTGTCGTGTAAGTAGTGTCACATACCAGCCACACTCGCCCTCCCATCTGCTTTTTTGGCGCTGAATTCAGTCAGCTGAGACCAAGCTACCGTGTAAGAAACAGATTAAACTAACATCCATCAAGGTGAAAGATAATTATTACTTGTGTCAGACAACACCTGTTTTTGCCACATTCCTCAACTTAGTTAAACTGGAGACAGGCTAAACTTTCCACTGAATTTTCCATTTGACAGTTGCTCCAGGCAGTGTGTCTGCAGAACACCCTTGCTATGTTTACATTTTGAGGCAGATTAAAAATGTCATCCGTGAAATATAACCTGAAAATCTCAAACTGTAATATATTAACATATATAAATACAGGGGCGGAATGGGAGGCCGATTGAAAGAGAAGGCAAACCCTCAGCTGCTTCTCGAGCAGAAATCTTTCATCGTACATCTTTTATGATGTCAAATGTGCAGATTGGCCACAGATCTTCTTCATACTTCAAATCGTGGTGGTGGTGCTCACTCTTCACTTTACAGTTTGAGGTCTATTAATCATTTCTCTACAGCTTCTGGTGTTTTCTTACCAATGGAGAGCCCAGAAGTCAGGTGCCATTTGGAATATGTGAGTTCTGGGTCTCCTTTTCATAGTCCCATTACCATGCCTATGATGATATTTTTACCTGAGAAAGGAATCTCTGACCTGGGGCAAACATTTGAAATGAAGCTTTTTTTTTATTGAAAAGTGACACTGACGTGGCTACTGCAGAAGTGTTAATGTCATTGCCAAGTACACTGTTTGGGCTGTCCCTTGATGGAAAACAGAAGAACAAAAAAAGAAAGGAAAGGCCCTGGTGCACTTCCAGATGTTTAAGCTGGAACACGCTTTCGTACACGTCCAAGAGACAAAAAAAGAAGAAAGGAGACTCTTTTGGCTCCCTGCTCTGGGGGAAGGTTATGGACCCTGCAGCTTTTCTGGGCGTTAATCTTACTCTTAACATCTGGGTTGACGTCAATCACTGTTTCTTTTGACTCACTCTAAATACAGGCTATAGGCCAGTTGAAGGTGGAGGGGAAAGAGACTTGAAACTTCCCTTTAATACAGGTGTAAACATTAAAAGGCATTTAAAACACTTAATTCTTGGGATTACAGTAGTGAGTATTGTTTTTAAACTCCTGTAGGCATCTCCAACTTCTCATCCTCCACATGCACTCAGGTTCCTAGATCTCTGATGGGACCTGAATCTGGTCCCTCCTTGGTGTCCCCTCCCCCAGGCCTCCCCTGTAGCTTTGATTCAGACCTTCAGAATCCTGCACCTGCAGTGACGTGGGAGCCCCCTGTTCTTCTCCAATCCAGTCTCTTTCCTGCCCCAGCTATCTTCTCTGTAGCAACAATCATTTACTTCTCACACAAGTCTGAAAGTCACTTCTCTGTTAAAAATGTCTAACCTCTCAGTGATAGTTGGCTGCATTTCTCATCCCTTGTTGTGGCCTTCAAGGCCTTTTGTAATCTGATCTCAGCCTTTTAAATTTGCTGTACCAGTTAGGATGCTTTTTGGCCGCAAGTGACAGAAACTGTGGCTCAAGTGATACAAAAACATATTATCTCATGCTATAGGAAGTCCACTAGTAGGGCCAGCTTCAGATTGTGTGTCTGAAGGGCTCAGTGACATTGGTAAAGAGCCGGGTATTTTCCACCTCCTTTCCAGGCATCATAACCAGACCTCACAATGTACAGACGAAGAGAAGAGGGAACGTTCCTCAGAGCCCCCATCCCTGATAGACTTCCCAGTGTCTCCACTCCCTAATCAGCCACTGGTGACAGCCTGGCATCACTCCCAGGCCAACCAGTCCCTTCCCACCCCCAAGTGGAGAGTGGCGCCAGCTTCCCCTGAGGCACATGCCTTCATGGGGTAAGAGGGGGGACCTGACAAAACTGCAATTTTCATAAGAGGAAATTCGGGGGAACTGATGCTGGACTGGCAACACACAGTGTCCACCCCAGGCTTTCTGGCACATGGAGGAGTTTACTGTTTCCTCACACACCTTGGTCTGCCACGACTTTTGCGTTTATTCTGAAAAATGTCTGGCTTCCCCACTTTTTTTCCTGGAAAGCTCTTCTTCATCCTTTATGACTGCATTAGTTTCTTAATGTTGCTGTAGCAAATTACCATAGACTTTGAGGCTTAAGAACAACACAGATTTATCATCTTACAGTTCTTGAGTTCAGCAGTCTGAGATAGGTTTTATGGGGCTAAAACGAAGGTGCCGACAGAGCTATGTTCCTAGAGGTTGCCTGCATTCCTTGGCTCATGGCCACATCATTCTGGCCGCTGCTTCCATCATCACATTTTCTCTCTTTCTGACCCTCCTGACTTTCTCTTAAAAGGGCCCTTGTGATCACATTGGGCCAACCCAGATAATCTCGGATAATCTCCCATCTCAGTATCCTTCACTAAATTACATTTGCATATTCCCTTGTAAAATAACATAGATACAGGTTCTGGATATTGGGGCATGGACATCTTTGGGAGGGAGGGACATTCCTTTGTTTACCACGATTACCTAGCACAAATACTACCTGCTCTGCAATATCCTTACCTCCATTCCAGAAAGGTCACTGTGGTAGGAACATAAAGAAGAGATTGGAAAGAGGCAGGACATTTGCCAAACTTGAGGCACTGGTCTTGGTGCCACCTATTCTGGTTGTCCAGGGAAGGCTGGATGTCAATGTTATTTGGCCATTGCCTCTCTTGGACCTACTCTCTGGGCACGTTCTCTCCCCTCCCTTTCACTGCTTTTTGACCTGACATTGAACTTCCTTCAGGTATGAGTCAGAGATTTTATACCCAACACACTGTGGTTTGTGGAGGTGTTCACTAAAAGAAATAAAGAGGAAATTCTACCCACAGGACAAAATATAGCCTTTATATGCCCCCAGGTTATGGTGATTTTTCTAGAGTGAGTTTTCTCTTCTGACCCTGTGCCATCCTGGCCTGTCTATGGACAAAAGTGGTTCAGGTCATACCAGAATTTCTCTCTCCCCATCCCCACCCCCCACAAATATTTATCATGCAACTGTGTGCAGCATGGTGGTGGGCACCATTGCTGTGGGGCACAGGGTTCCCCAGAACAAACCCTGAGATGTGCAAGATCCTTGTTAAGTGATTTGTTCCCAGGGCAAGTCAGAGTGGAGTGGGGAATGGGGCGCTGAGGGGAGGAAGGCAACCAAGGGCGGTCTATGAAGCAAAGTCCCACAAAGAGGAAGTATGGGTCCACCCCCTAGGAGCTCTCTGAGACAAGCAGGTCACTCCTGGATTGTCCTGATCATTGTTTAAGGGCTGCCTCCAGGGAGACATAAATTCCCAGGTACTTCTGTTTCTCCAGGGTGCCCAGGGAAAGCAATTCCGATTGAGAAGAGCCTTTTGCCCAGAGAGGCACAGGTGCTGCTGGGAAGGAAAGCCCACTGGGAGTCACTGTGCCTTAAGATGGCATTTCCCAATGCCATCTCTGGGTCCTCTTGGGATCGGCAGACATTCTTCTCCATACCAGGGAAGGCCCTGTGCTCAGCCATTTCCTCTTCATCGTTGTGCTAGTCAACCTCACCACCCCCTACCCACTGCCAGCTCATCGTTTTAGCCCGCTCCCATCAGGACTTCTGTGACACCCTGGCCTCTGGACAAAGCTGACCTTCCCGAGCTCACATGCCCTGTGTGGGCTTCTCGGGCTGTCCAAGCCTTGGAGTCCCGAAGGAAGAAGCCCATTTCCTTTTAGAATCCTAAAGTTTCTTGTGCCAGCTTCCCAGTCACTTCAGGAAAAGGCTGTCTCCACCAAAACTATGTCATTGCCTGAGGATGGTGGTTGCGTCTGTCTGTCTCTGAGAGAGGCCAGGGCCCCACCCTCTCTATCTGTTGCTGTGAGGGGGCAGTTGGGCCAGCCGCCTGAGTGCCCAGGTAGTGGAGGAGCCCATTTTGTCCCTGTCTGGTCACTTTGTCTCCGTTGAGATTCTCCCTTGCTCTCCCATCCTGTGACTTCACCCCACTTTTGAGACTTCCCACTTGACTTAGACTTCCCTACCACTCAGCACAGGCCAGTTCAGCATTTGAGGTAGAGAGTTGCACCCAAAGCTTCTAACTCCTTTTCTCTGAGGCCCTTTAGTCATTAGGTGCCATAACATTGGGTTGGCCAAAAAGTCCGTTATATTTTTTTTCCTGTAAAATAAAAGGTACATTTTTCATTTTCACTAGTAACTTTATTGATTTGGATATTTTGAATATGTGGGCTCTCACTATTGGCTTCTAAGTGGTAGAGGCCAGAGGTACTGCTAAACACAGCCAAAGCATAACACAGCCCACAGCAAAGAATTATTTGGCCAAAATATCAATAGTACCAAGAAACTTTGCAAACCACTTTTGACATGTTTGGTCAGTCACAGAACCTTCTCCATACCCTGCACAAATCTTTGTGGTTTTTTTTTTTTTTTTTTTTGCTTTTCAGTTGCTTTTTTATCTTTTTTGAAATTATAAAGAGTAACACACTGAAAACATTGTGTATCTTCTCCCATCTTCAATATTAAACTAGCTACTCAAAAATTCACCAATTTTGATAAGTTTCTTTTAAATGTATGCTGATATGACAGCTGTCAAAATACAACCTAACAAAAAAAATTGTTTTGAATGAAGTTAAAGACAACTAAGCACTACTAGAGCCATTTTATGGAAAAACCATAAGAGACTTTTCTGCTAACCAATTCTTGCTTTGTTGACAAATGATGATCTCCACTCAGGTGACCCAAATAGAGAACTTCCCCAAAACACATCATTGTTTTTATGACATTATTGTTTTTAAAAATGCAATAGTGTACACCTGAAACCTGTATAATTTTATTAACGAATGCACCCCAATAAATTCAATAAAAAATGCAATAGCTACTTTAGTATAATCTGATATATGAGTAATAAGTATAGCAATAGCTGATATTTGCATATTATGCCATATTTTACATGTATCATTTTATTTTATTCTTTGCCCTTCCCCCCCCAACAATCCTACGAGGTGGGAACTGTCATTATCGCCATTTTACTGGTGGGGAAATTGAGGCTCAGAGAGGTTAAGTCAAGCTGCAGAGCTTGCAGAGTTGAGACTGATGTCTGAGGACTTAAAGCCCATGCTCTGAACGATCACCCTCTGTTGCCCCCTACCTCATAGTGAGGAAGAGTCTCCTGCTTAGAGTTGAGGACACTGAATAGGAATGAGTCTGGCAAATGACAGTGTTTCTTCAGAACTTTGGATTCCACTGGTACTTAGTCATGCCATTTATTAGATTCCCTACCCAAGAATTAAGTAGAAAATAGGTTCTTTATCCCAAATCCTTTTCAGATGTGTTGGCCACCAAAGCAGCCTCCATCACCCCAAAGTGAGTCACTAGGCAAGCCAGTATTATTTCAATTGTGCTTTTCTGGAAGAGGGGCTTAGACCCTCCACATTAGTTTTTTTTTTCTTTTAATTTTTATTTTTTAAGAGCTTTCCTGGAATCCCCACCCAGTAACTGCTGTTTTTTTCTGTTTGGCCAAAAGTGTCAAATGACTACTGACTCCTAGTTGCAAGGCAGGCTGAAAATAAAGTTGGTGTTTGGGTTGTTTTTTACGCTTGGCCTCCTCCATAATATCAGTGTTTTATTAGGAAGAAAAGAATAATGGACATGGGATAAACAACTCAAAGCCTATGTTATACCTTATTTCTACTGTCATTTCCTTTTCTAATTGAGAGTTCATGGCCTATTTCAAAAACTCTTGGGTCAGTATTTTAAATTACCTGGTATGAACTCTTTCAATACATTTGGATGTCCCAAAGACATTCAAACTCAATGTGTCCTCAAAAGAATTACCTTCTTCCCTAGTATATTTCAACTCATCTGTGTGAATAGCAGCACTATTGTCAGCCCAGTTATTCAAACCAGAAATTTAAGTGTCATCCTTATTTGTTCTTCACTCCTCATATTCAACCAGTCACCAAGCCTGTGATTTTGATTCCCATTGATCTGACTTCTCCTTCTGTATTCTTTCCTACCAATATCTAGCAGTGTATGAAAAGCATATTATGAGGTCTGTCCAAAAAAAGTCCAGCCATTGTTAATATAATGAGAATGGTTTGTGCAACATCAATTTAACCTGGCAGCCACGGAGAGTGGACTGGAATGTGCATGTGAACAATAATGACTTCACTATACTAGTCAGTGGGGGCAGTAGATGCCATTGAGTGAGCATGTGTATTGTGTGGCTATTGTAGTCAAAATGACTGAATAGAGCAATGAATCTGCATCAGATTTTGCATTAATCTTGAATGTTCCTCTGTGGAAACTACATGATTTGGAAGGCCACAGCTATGGGCAACTGGTAATTGACAATGATTGGCGGCTTCATCATGACAATGCCCCTGCCCATTTATGCATCATGTCTCATGCAGAGTTTTTTTGAGAAACATCAAATCACCCAGGTGACTCTGCCTCCTTACAGCCCAGATTTGATGCCCGGCAACTTCTGCCTTTTCCCAAAACTAAAATCATCTTTGAAAGGGAAGAGATTTCAGACCATTGATGAGATTCAGGAAAATATGAAGGATGTAGTTGATGGTAACTGGGAGAACTGTGTGAGGTCCCAAGGTGCCTACTTTGAAGGAGACTGAGTACAATGTTCCTTGTACAATGTCTGTCCTGTGTACAATGTTCCTTGTATCTTTTTCAATAAATGTCTCTGCTTCTCATATTACATGGATGAATGCTTTCTGGACAGACTTCATATAACATGATCCAGTAAGATTTATGCCAGAAGTACAAGGGTAGTTCAATTTTAGGAAATCTACCAATGTAACTCACTATATTAATGAATTAAAGGAAAAAAACATAAGATCTTAGACTGAGGAGAGCATTTAATGAAGTTAACACATTTCCTGCAGATAAAAGAAATAAGAACAAAATACATAGGAACTAATTTAGCTAAGGAGATGCAATACTTGTACACTAAAAACTATAAAACAGTGGTGAAAGAAATTAAAGAGAATCTAAATACTTGTAGAAACATCCTCTGTTCATGAAATGGAGGGTTAATATTGTTAAGATAGCAATACTACCAAAAGAGATCTACAGATTCAATGCAATCATTATCAAAATTCCATTGCCATTTATTTATTTATTTATTTATTTATTTATTTATTGCAGAAATGGGAAAATTGACCCTAAAATTCATATTAAATTGCAAAGAATTTTGAATAGTCAAAACAATTTTGTAAGTAATAAAACCGAAGGGCTTACACTTTCCAATTTCAGAATTTCTGTCCAATTTCAAGACTACAGTAATAAAAATCAGTGTAGTCCTAGTATAAAGATGAAAATATAGGTAAATAGAATAAAATTGAGAGTCTGAAAATAAACCCAAAATCTATGACCAATTTATGTTTGACATTGATGCCAAGATTATTCAGTGGAGGAAAATGGTCTCTTCAACAAATGGTGCTGGGACAACTGGATATCCACAAGGAAAAGAAGAAAATTGATCTATGGCTCACACCATCTACAAAAATTAACTTAAAGTGGATAAAAGACCAAAATATGACAGCTAAAACCATAAAATTCTTAGAAGAAAAAAATAGGACTAAATCTTCATTTTGTTGGATCTGGCAATGGTTTCTTAGATATGACACCAAGAAACACAAGCAACAAAAGAAAAAACAGATAATTTTGTCTTCATAAAAATTAAAAACTTTTATAGATCAAAGGACAGTATCAAAAAAGTGAAAAGAAAACCTACAGAATGGGAGAAAACATCTGTACATTATATATCCAACAAAGGTCTAGTATCCAGAATATATAAAAAATCTCTTGCAATTAAATAAGAAAAAGGAAAGGAACTCAATTAAAAGCTGGGCAAATGAATTGAGTAGACATATCTCCAAAGAAGAAATACAAATAGCTAACAAGTGTATGAAAATACACTCAACATCATTAGTCATTTAGAAAATGCAAATCAAAACCATGATAAAATACTACTTCACATTTACTATGATAGCTATAATAATAATAACAAGTGGTGGTGAGAATGTGGAGAAATTGGAATTCTTGTATACTTCTAGTGGGAATGTAAAATGGTACAAACACTGTGGAATACATTTTGGCAGTTCCTCATTGAATTAAACATAGCACTGCCATATGACCCCATAATTCCATTTCTGGATGTATACCCAAAAGAACTCAAAACAGGTGTTTAAACATAAACTAGTACATGAATGTTATAGCAGCACTATTCACAATAGCAAAAAGAGGGGAACAACTCAAATGTCCATCAACTGACAATGGATAACAAAATGTGGACTAAGAAAATATTATTTGAACAAAGAAATAAAGTACTGATACATGCTACAACATAGGTGAATCCTAACATTACCCTACATAAAAGAAGCCAGATATAAAAGGCCATATTGTATGATTCATATGTATGAAAAAGAATATTTTATTTTTAAATATATTTTATCAATTATGCAATTACATTTGTCCCATGTTTTCACCCTTTTGACCTCTCTGCCCAGTAACCTCCAGCAATCCTCCTACTCCTTAATTCATGTCCATGGGTCATGCATATAAATTCTTTGGCTTCTCCATTTCCTATACTGTTCTTGACATAATCCTGTCTGTTTTGTACCTACCAATTTGTACTTCTTGATCCCTGTACCTTTCCCTCACTCTCCTCCTTCCTCTTCACAGCTGATAACCCTTCAAATGATCTCTATATCTATGATTCTATTCCTGTTCTGTTTGTTTGCTTAGTTTGTGGTGGTTTTTTTTTTTTTTTTTTTAGATTCAATCGTTGATAGTTGTGAATTTGCTGCCCTTTTAATATTCGTAGTTTTTATCTTCTTTTTCTTAAATAAGTCCCCTTAACATTTCATGTAATAATGGTTTAGTAATGATGAACTCCTTAAGCTTTTCCCTTTTCTGGGAAGCACTTTATCTGCCTTTCAATTATAAATGATAGTGTTGCTGGATAGGTTAGTCTAGGTTGTAGATCCTTGTGTTTCATCACTTTGAATACTTCTTGCCCATCTCTTCTTGCCTGCAAAGTTACTCTTGAGAAATCAGCTGATGGTCCTTATGGATACTCCCTTGTAGGTAACTCTCTGCTTTTCTCTTGCTGTTTTTAAGATTCTCTCTTTATCTTTTAAATTTTGGCACTTTTATTATGCTGAATCTTGGCCTGGTCCCCTTCGGGTCCAACTTGTTTGGGATTCTCTGTTCTTCCTGGACTTGTATGTCTATTTTCTGTGCCAAATTAGAGAAGTTGCTTTCATTATTTTTTCAGAAAAGTTTTCAGTTTCTTGCTCTTCCTCTTTTCCCTCCAGCACCCCTATGATTTGGATGTTGGTACGTTTAAGTTGCCCCACAGGTTCTAAGCCTATCCTCGCTTGTTTTTCTTTTCTTATTTTTTTATTCTTTTTCTTCCTGCTGTTCTAATTGAATGCCTTTTCATTCTTTGTGTTCCAAATCATTGGTTTGAGTCTCAGCTTCCTCCTTTCCACTGATGGTTCCCTGTAGATTTTTCTTTATTTTGCTTAGGGTAACCTCCATTCCTTCTCTTATATTTTTGTCATACTCAGTGAGTTCTTTGAGCATCCTGATCACCAGTGTTTGGAACTCTGCATTTGATAGGTTGGTTATCTCCATTTTGTTTAGTTCTTTTTCTGGGGTTTTGTTCTATTCTTACATTTGGGCCATATTATTTTGTCTCCTCAATTTGGCAGCTGCTTTGTATTTGTTTCTGTGTATTAGGTAGAACTGCTTTGACTCCCTGTAAAAGGCACCTGTCTGGATGAATGTGGCTTCTTTAAATCCTTGGTTGTTGGACTTCCATATAGCTCAGTTTTCTGATGGTTCTGGGTGTTATTCATTTTGAGAAATAGTTGTAATTCTCTCTGTGGTTGTGTAAGGAGGTGAAACATGTCTACCTATGCCTCCATCTTGACCATAAGTCCAAATATTTTATTTCCATATATATATAAAGTAATATGATTCCACATATATGAAATATCCAGAATATGTAATTCACAGAGACATAAAGCAGATTAATGGTTGCCAGGGGATAAATGCAAGGCATCTACTTACTGGGCAGTCATTTCCTTCTGGTGTAATAAAAATGTTCTGGAACTAAAGGGTGGTGATTGCTGCACAACATTGTAAATATACTAAATATCATCAATAGTAAATTTTATGTGTACTTTACCACAAAAAGCAAAAAGTTCAAAAGCAATCAAAGAAATGTCAAACATTGAGTTAAATAATACAGAGGCTAACTTCCTCAAACTTCTAGAAATCTATATTAATAATACTAAATGATAAAGCATTAGAAGTCTTACCAGTATAGTTGGGAATACACAAGGATACCCATATTATTCCTACTAACAGCATTGGACTAGAAATCTTGGGCAATGCACTAAGACAAGAAATAGAAAGTCCTTTTTGATCTTTAAAACCATAAAGGTTTTCAGTGCCCTCTATGTGAAGTTAATAATTAAAGCCTGCAGCATAGGTGAATCCCAAAGAAGTTATTGAAGTGAAAAGATAACAAGTAGTGAAGCTTTAACTTTTAATAGTTCTCATGTGTGAGAGGGATAAGGCAGAGATTAAAGAATAAGACTCAGGAAAGAACAGAGAAAAAGAAACTAGCGTAATGTTACCATAGGAGCAAAAGTTGGCAGTGTGGGAAGAGTTTCAGGAAAGTTATATATTCCATGATGAGGATGTAAATTCTGTGGAGAGGTTAGAGAAAACAAAAACTGAAAATGCCATTTACTTTGTTCAGTCTGCTTCAATGCTGTGTTTGATTTGCAGAATTCACTTGTAATCCTTTTGGTTCAAATGTTGGTAGTGATGTATGACCCCAAGAGAGCAGATTGTTATAATCTCTTTTGGTAAATAAGTATTGTTCCTCATTGTATATTTTACCTAGCAGGTTTTTATTCTATTTATTTAAGTATATATTTGGTACAGAATTCTGTAATGGATTCTGTAGGTGAAATAGCCCCAATCTCATTTCTCCTCAAGAAATGCTAAGAAATACATGAATATTTTTACCTTGTTGACTTTATGCAAAATTACTGTTGTGTTCTCTCCATTGTTCTCTTCCTTACTCCATTCATCCACAGATTCATACTTATTCTGTTGTGCTCAAGTCATCCATCTCTATGATGGTTTCTCTTACTTCCCCAAACTCTGTTCTCCACTCTCTTCTTTGTGTATTTAACTTTTTCGGTAAATTGTATTTTACTTTTCTGATATGTGTGTTTGCAATGATGGCATTCATGTTATTTGCCTGCACTGGGCTGGGAGCTACCTGAGAACAGAGACTCTGACTCTTTTGTCTTCATGGCCCCAGTACCTAGCTATTTGCCCAGTACTTGGTTGCTCATAAAATATTCTTTGAATAGGATTGCACTGAACCATTGTTATGGGGATACATGCGAAAAGCTCTGGGAGCACTGAGAAAAGATAGGCAAGGCTCCAAATTCTCTAGGCATGGGGAAAGGGTTTTCTTGACAGAAGAAACAGTAAGTGTAAAGGCATGCAACTATGAAAGACCATACTTGCCACAGAAAAGGTGGGAATTCAGTGTGATGAGAATGTAGAGATGAGACTGGTGAGGATGGTTTGATCCTGATGATGTGTACCATAACATATGTGGACTTTACTAACAGGGGCCCCACCAGAGGTTTTTAAGTAAGATAATGACATGAGACTTTTGTTTGTTTGTTTGTTTGTTTTGTTTTGTTTTGTTTTTTGAAAGCTAACTCTAGGGCCCTAATGTAAACTTTGGACTTTGGGTGATAATGATGTGTCGATGTAGGTTCATCAGATGTAACAAATGTACCCCTCTTGTGGAGATGTTGACAGTGGGAGATGGTTATGCATGTGTGGGAGCAGGGGGTTTATGGGAAATCTCTGTATTTCCCGCTAATTTTGCTGTGAACCTAACACTGCTCTAAAGAATATAGTCCACTTTTTTAAAAAGGTAATTCTAGCAGTTGTGGGATTCTCATGGATGGCCTTTGTAAGATTACTTTGTTCATGTGTTCCAGAAGTGGGAAGAGCTGATTTTTTTTTTTTATTGGGCACATGACTGTCAATTGTCAGGGTCCTACAAATCACACTGAGTCTAGGCATGGTCTTCTGACCAGAAATCAGAAGTGAAAAGGAAGACCTTAGCAAAATGTCAGAAGTTTGAGCCTAGAAAAATAGATCTCATGTTTTTCAGCGGGAAGTATTAAAATGGACAACAGAGGGCCAGAAGAACAAGGCTGTATCCAGAAGCCACCTGGCCAAGAGACAACAGAGAACTGGAAAGGAGGAGAACAAAGGCAAGAGTATCATGAAGTTGGGAGGTTCCTCAAGTAGCCAGAAACCGTTTCTTTTAGGATTACAGATGTGGGTGTGTTTAATGAATCTCTTTGTTGCTTCTGAGAGAATTCTTGAAAAAGCACTGTGGCAGGGCTTTAAAAGAACAAATAATCTTCATTTTTAACACTATCCCCACCATGTCTAGTTGTGTTCTTTGGACGCATTTCTTCATTTCTCCAGTCCCCTATCCTAATATGTAAAATTAGGGTAATGGTACCTCATTGTCTTTGGAGAATTGGCATGTTGCACAGTTAAGAAAAGCTATTCCTTTGCCAATATGTTTCCTAGAGTGGGTGGGTCATGGTTCTCACACTATATCTTGTCTGTAGAAGGTCGTGCTGATGGCTCTGCTCCCCACTTACTTGGGCTGCCCTGAGGGAGGAGGCCTCCAAATAATGTGACTGTGGGAGGCCTGGCCTTTGGTTTTGTGTGTGCCCAGTGTCTGCTGAAGTTTGTGGCTTGGCCTCTCTGCTTCCTACTCCACCTATGAGGAGCCACACTGTCTGTTTTAGGAGCCAAGCCTGTCTGCTACTGCTGGTTCCTGGGAATCAGCCACTTCCCTCTCCTGGGGAAGCACATCATCACAGCATGGATGACCACCACTGGGAAATCCACCCAGCCTGAAATAAGACAATTTCAAAGCAGCAACATGGAAAAACAAATTATGAACTGAACAAACTCTTATGTGTCTATTGAATGTGTCTTCCCAGCTCAGCTGTGGTGTATACCCACAGGTGGGCAGAGAGTGTGAGAGGACCTCAGATCACCGTGAAGTCCTCCAAAGAGCCAACTTATGGACAGGGATAACACCCACCCTCTAGGCTTGTTATAATGCAGTGGTTCTTAGACTTAAAAATTGTATGAATCATTAAACTTCAGTATCATTTTGGGGTCTGATAGCACAGCAACATTATTTTTTGCCAAAAGATATTAAAAACATACAACACCAAAACAAAACTTTCATACACTCTAATCATAATGAAAAAGGATTTTAATACACAAGAAATTCTAGAAAGAACAATATAAAAATAAGGAATATTTTTTAAAAATTTGAAAACTTTCACCATCAATAATTGCAGACTAGGCAATTTGGACTAACCCTCCTATTGAGAATAACTAGAAAAACTAAACAAAGTATATTAAAAGTCATTTTTAAAGTATCAAAGAGACAAAGAGCTACTGAGCAAACGACTGTTTCAAGATCCAAGAGAAGAAAGAAGTCCAGTAAAGGAGATCCTGGCATTCAGGGTCTTTACGGGAGCTGGATGAGGTGGCTAAGAGGCTGACTAGCACTTTTAACAGTCTCATGTGGCTCAGAGAACAAAAGTTGGAATTCAAGACCTATGAAAGTGGTTGGCTGACCCCTCCCACTGCTCCTCCTTTGGTTTAGATCTTAAAAGGCTGCACCTTAAAAGTAAGAGTGAACTTTGGGTGTTCATAGCCCAGCTTTGAAGGGTATTAGTCCTTGAAATTGGATTAAGGTAAGCCTGAATTGCTAGTGCTCTTATGCACTCATAACAAGCATGTGGAAATCCTCTCTAGAGGAAAATAATATCCTAGGTCTCAAAATAATTCCACAAATAATTTCCCAAACACAACCTGTAGCACACAATAGAAGATAACCAGGCACACATGGGGAAAAGACAACATGAACCAAAACCAGGGGAAACAACAGATAATTGAACTGACTCATAGAGGCTCTAGATATTAGAATTCTCAAATACAGATTTTTAAAATAACTATGCTTAATATTTAAAGGAAAAAAGGACAAGATTGAGAATTTTGGCAGAGATCTGGGGACTATAATAAGGAACATAGTAGATTTGAAAAAGACTCAAATATAAAATCTAGAACTATAAAATACAATAACCCCAATTAAGAATACAATATGGGTGATAGTTTTATAGAAGATTGGACATAGTTGAAGAGAAAATTAGTGAAAAGGAAGATAAGTCAGTGGAGATGATCCAGAATAAAGCATAGAAAGACAGAAAAAGAATAAAAAACATAGAAGAAAATGTGGAAGCTAAAGAACTTATGACACATGGACATGAACTAAAGGGGGGAATGTGGGTGGGAGGGGGTGTGTAGGGTGGAGGGGAATTATGGGGGAGAAATGGGACAACTGTAATAGCATAATCAATAAAATATATTTAAAAAAGAAAAAAAACATAGAAGAGAGGGTAAGGGACATCAAGGGTGAAAAGATCTAACATGCATGAATTTGGAATCCCAGAAATAGAGAGGAGAGAAGATGGGGTAGAAGTTATATGTAAAGAAATAAAGGATAAGAATTTTCCTAAACTGGTAAGATCATCAGGTCACAGATTCAAACCCAAATAAGTTAAATATAAAGGGACACACACCTTGGTACATCACAGTAACACTGCTGTAAACCAAATATCAAATCTTGAAAACAGTCAGAGAAAGAAGATAGAAAAAAGGAGCAAAAAATAGACTGATATCTAATTTCTCAAAAGAAACAATGAATGACTTCTTAGCAGAAGAAGTGGAAGCCAGAAAACAATGAAATGATATCTTCAACGTGCAAGAGATCTGCCAAGCTACTATTCTAAACTCAGGAAATAAGTTTAAAGATGACAATTAAAAGTTAAGAAAATGTATTATTAGCATACTGCAAAATGGAAATATGAAGGGTATTCTTCAGGCAGAGAAAACATAATATCATGTGGAAGCTCAGAGATGCAGGAAGACATAAGAGCAACGACAAAGGCAAATACATGGTAAATCTAAATTAATATAAACTGTGGCAAAATATAGGGAGAGTTAAAATACATAGTCTTGGCACAACATTGTGGAGGAGGAGTTCATAAAGAAGGGGTAAAATTACCAAATAACACTAGAACTTGACAAATCAAGGATGCATGTTATAATCTCTAGGGTAGCCCCTAAAATATACTCCGTGTATTTCTAAGCAAATGATGGGATGGGTGGAGTAAACAATATTCCATTAATCCAAAAGAAGACATGAAAGGAGGCAAAAGGAACAAAGAACAGGTCAGACAACTTAGAAAGTAAATTATAAAATGATAGATTAAAACTCATATAAATCAGTGATTACATTAAATGTTAATGGATGAAGTGTCCGATTAAAAGGTAAAATTGGAGACTTCCGGCCAAGATGGAGGCGTAGGTGGACACACTGTGCCTTCTCGCACAACCAAAATTAAGGACAATAAAGATTTAGAAACAAGAAAACAACCAGAACTGATAGAAAATTGAACTGTACGAAAGTCCAACAACCATTCATCTAGACCGGTAAGAGGGACAGAGTCACGGCAGGAAAAAGTGGAGGTTGGCGGACCTGAGCACGCAGGCAGCAGTGGCTGGCAGATCCCAGGCGTTTAGGAGGTGGCTAGTGGACCCTGGGCACAGGGTGGCAACAGTGCAGACCTAGTGAGGCCGTGCAAGGCAGCTGGCTGACAGGGTGGTCCCACGTTCACTCGCAGATAATCCAGGCAAGGGGAAAGCGGCAGAAGGGACTGGAATCCGAGAGAGAGCAGAGCAAGCGCCATTGTTCCCTCTGCACCCCGCCCCCACATACAGTGTCACTACCCAGCAACTGGGCTGCCCCACACTGGGGAACACCTAAGGCTCCACCCCTCACTACGTAACAGCTGCAACCACCCCTGCCCCCCCTCCGGAAAAAAAAACAAAAATGGCTCAAACAGGAGAACAAATCAAAGCGCCAAAGCCAATTCATCTAAGCGACCAAGAAATAGCCAACCTATCAGATGCACAGTTCAAAGCACTGGTCATCAAGGTGCTCACAGAATTGGTTGATTTCGCTCACAAATTAGATGAAAAAATGAAGGCTACAATAAGTGAAATGAAGGAAAATGCACAGGGAACCAATAGAGATGGGAGGAAAACTGGGGCTCAAATCAATGGAGTGGACCAGAAGGAAGAAACAAACAAACAAACAGAAAACAAGGAAGAAACAAGAATTCAAAAAAAAATGAGGAGAGGCTTAGGAACCTCCAGGACATCTTTAAACATCCCAACATCTGAATTATAGGGGTACCAGAAGGGGAAGAAGAAGAGCAACAAGTGGAAAACTTACTCGAACAAATAATAAAGGAGAACTTCCCCAATCTGGCAAAAGAAATAGACTACCAGGAAGTCCAGGAAGCTCAGAGAGTCCCAAAGAAGTTGAACCCAACGAGGAACACCCCAAGGCACATCGTAATTACATTAGCCAAGATTAAAATGAAGGAGAGAATTCTAGAAGCAGCAAGGGATAAGGGGACAGTCACCTACAAAGCAGTTCCTATCAGACTGTCAGCTGACTTCTCAAAAGAGACTATAGGCAAGAAGGGGCTGGAGGGAAGTATTCCAAGTCACGAAAGGCAAGGACCTACATCCAAGATTGCTCTATCTAGCAAAGTTGTCAATTAGAATGGAAGGGAAGATAAAGTGCTTCTCAGATAAGGTCAAGCTCAAGGAGTTCATCATCACCAAGCCCTTATTATATGAAATGTTAAAGGGACTTATCTAAGAAAAAGAAGATAAAAATATGAGAGTAAAAAGACAGCAAACTCACAGCTATTAAGAACCACACCTAAAACAAAAGCAAACTAAGGAAACAGCTAGAACAGGAACAGAACCACAGAAATGGAGATCATATGGAGGGTTAGCAACAGGGGAGTGAGAGGAGGAGAGAGGGGGAAAAGGTACAGAGAGTAAGTAACATAGATGGTGGGTAGGAAATAGACAGGGAGAATAGTATGGGAAATGTAGAAGCTAAAGAACTATGACACATGGACATGAACTAAAGGAGGGGAATGTGGGTGGGAGTGGGTGTGCAAGGTGGAAGGGAATGATGGGGGAGAAATGGGACAACTGTAATAGCATAATCAATAAAATATATTAAAAATACAGAAACCCAAAAACAAACAAAAAAGATAAAATTGTCAAATTAAAATAACAAAATATAACTATATTCTTTGCAAGAAACACATATAAAAATGAGAGAGGAAGCAAATTGGACTCCGTGTGGGTGGGGTGTGTGTGTGTGTGTATGTGTGTGTGTGCGTGTGCATGGGTAGGGGGCACCCATGTCCTTATTTCCAAAGGAGGGCTAGTAAAAAGGCAGTGACAGATAATTTGGTTAAGTGTTTACTACAGGACTATACTGAACATCCTATGCAGTTTGCCTCGGTTGTTAGTGTCTGGCAGACTATCTCTGTCAGCCTCCGGAGGGGCAGCCACACCAGGCCAGTGGTGGTAGGCACACAGTGATGTCACAGAACTTGGCACCACACTGCGGGAGTGTTTTCTGAGCACAATTGCTCCCAAATCCAGGATGTGACATTTTTGGTTGCAAATTAAAAACTCTGCAGAAAACAATTTGATATTTAGTCAAGCAAAACAAATCTTCCTTCTCCCCCACTCCGCCTGCCAACCCTTCTCTCATACTCAATCAAAAGTTGGGATGTGGACACACAGAAGCCTGAAGGGTATCACGCTGACTTTGCAGTCAAGAGGTGGAAGAATAAGCTTTAAAGTCAGAGATTTCGCCCTAACTCTGCTCTTGGCAGCTGTGTGACCTTGGGCAAGTTAGTTAACGCACCTACATTAATTTCTTCAGTACCGTGCAGGTAATCCTACCCGCCCCATAGATTGTTAGGGTTAAATGAAATCCCATAAATGAGAGAGAGCTTTTCTGTCTTCTGTATGGAACTTTTCCTCTCCAGTTATCCCAGGTGTGTGGGCCAGCACCTATAATCTCAAATCTGAGACCACCTTGTCCAACATTTGTTTCACAGATGACAGAAATGAAGCAAAGAGAGATAAAATGCTAGTTGTGTGATCTTGGGCAAATTGCTTAATCTCTCTGGCCCCAATTTCTTCATCTGTAAAATAGAGATGGTAATAGCAGCCTCATTGAGTTTTTGTGAAGACTGAATGACAAAAACGTTTGTAAAGGACCTGGCACTGGGTAGCCTTTTGGCACATGGTAGAGCTACTATTTTTTAAAAATGAATATTGTTATTTTGTGTAGCACTTGAGAAGTCATTCAACTCTGAGGTATTAAGAGCTGGCAGGCTGCAGCCATTCAGTCACAAACCCTGGAGCTGGTGGGTTATCCTGGGGAGACCTTCCTCATGGGGTCAGGTAGAGTTCAGTGAACTCGCAGAGAAGCTTGATTTTAGACGCTCCAAGGTACATCCACTCATCTCCTCTCAACTCCCTCTGCCTGTTATTAAACTGGTAGTTTTTACAACATCAATAAAGAACTTTCCTACCCAATTACCCCAGACAATAGGCTGAAAAGCAGTTTCGACTATGAAAACTTCGTGTTGGGTTCATTTAGATTGTTTTGCTGTGTCAAATCCTCACTTGAGTTCAAAAGTTCAGCTGAACCATGAACTTTGTAATTTCACAGCAGGCAGTTCTACAAATATAGTGGAAAGTGAAAAAACATACACTATTTAAGGTGGGCTTGTCGAATTGTATATAATCTGGTTAGGAATGAGTGTACGTGAAATAACCCTTAATTTGCAGCGCATAGTAACACATCAAAAAGAAAGGGAAACAAAATTAAGCCAAAAGGTTCCTTGAGTTACCTGACCTCGGAGGCTTCTGAGGCAACGAGCATTTGTGACTAATCATTAGTGGACAGACTAAAGCCAGCTAATCTTGTTAATAAATTGTAAAGTCCTGTATACCTCCTGGCTTTAGTGGTGGCATTCTGCCTATCTGAAACAGGCAGCATATCAAAACAAAAGGGTCATGACTTTATGTATTTGTTAAAGTTAGACTCCACGTTCTCATGTAACTCAGGCTTGATCTGACCTGGTTACACAAGTGTAGGTGGAGCGAAAGTTTCACAGGAGTGAGATTAGTGCTGGGCTTTCATTTGTCTATTAATAAAGACAGACACAGACACACACACACACACACACAAGTTCAAGAACCCTCATTTTGTAAGCCTTATGTTTGTTCAGCTTACATTCAGGAGTAAAGCAAACAAGATAACAAACTCACTTGGGTTTGGGTGTCTTTCAGCTTGTTCCCAGCGAGTCCTCAATACCACAGACCAGGGTTTCCTTTCGCATCAACATTTTCTTTCTTTGTTACATGCAATGGTGTTTCTCGTTGGTTTTTTAAGGTGCAGCATGAACACCCTAAAGGGCAACTTAAGGCAGAGAATTTGGGGTAAGGGGGTTGGTCGGAGCAAGGCACATTTTTACATAGCAACTGTCCTCCTCTATTTACGAAAGGCTGGTCTGTGAGGTCACGAGAGGAAAGCTGGGCTTGGTCATTTGTGGAAGCAGAGAGGAAGAGAAGGGGTGAGAAGGTCAAGTCCTGTGACAGATGGCTCCTCATGAGTTAAATGGGACTGGTTTTTTTGAAAGCAGTTTCCCTTTTTCCTGACATTTATCTCAGAGTTGCCAGGATTGTAGCTCGAGCCAGCTCAGGATACTTTTCAGAAAAATCCTCCAGTGGAGAGAGTCCGATGCTATCCTACTGTCTTTACTGGTGTGCTTTTCCATACAGGAATGCCTTGTCCACTTCAGTCAGGAGTCAGAGAAACTTTCTGTTGTTTTTTTCCAGACATAAATCATCACAATAAATTTAGTGCCTCCAACTGAGAACCACAATCATAAAGGGGGAGAGAGTGGAGTGAAGACTGTGAGTTTGGTTGACCTAGTTAAAGGTGGTCTGTCTTCCTGGGGTTGTAAGGCTGGGAGGAAAAACAAGGGTCACCGCCTTTGTGGCCGAATGAACTGAGCTGCTCAGATTTTACAGCCCTGCTTCTGGTTGATCTGCCCTCCAGAGTGGGGCTGGGTGTCTCCTGATGAGGCCAGGACAGGAGGGGAGTTGGTGGCATTCTTTTAAAGGGCTCGTAACATATAAAGAGTGACAGGAGTTTTTGTTCATTCAGAAAGCATTTGTGAAGAATGCATGTCAGGGAAACAAGGAGGGTTGGTCAGGCAGAGGTCAGGTAGAAAGGGAGAGACTTCTGTGGGGAGACACCAGGAGGCGAATGCCAGGAATGGGAGCTAAAGTCTGGTCTGCACCCCTGGGTGTGTCTATAGAACAGTGAGATGGGGATTTGGGTTCTCAGGGGACAAAAGTGCACATGGCAGTGACTCCAGAATGAAAGGGAAGTGTGTGGGAAAACAGAAAAGAAACCAGACTTCTGGGGGTGTCAGGCCAAGGTCTGCATAGGCTTTGCAAGGACTAATTTAGGGTGTGTTTGTGTAGTAGAAATGAAGGTGGTAAGCGGGAGGAGATGGCGCTGCTCACCGTGGCTCTCCGCCCTGACCCTGTGACTTACCTAAGTGCATCTCACTCTGCCTTAGTTTTTAGGACTCTTAATAGCTGTCCAGAGGTTACCATAACTAGCAGTTATTTGTCATCTTTTCTGTATCAATATCATTGTATATATTAGCTTTAATCCATAAGCAGTCCTGCATGACATATATTAGGATCTGTAGCTTACAACTGAGGAAACTGAGGCCCAGCTAGAAAGTTGCTGGGGTGGTCTAGAAGGCAACTCCCCTGATGTTAGGCCTCAAGGGGAGGGGAGGGGGACCTCACTTGAGGCCTTGGGTGGTGGGGACAGAAATGGCTGCCTTTGCGGATGGCCATGGGCTACCAGCAGAACTGCTTGGGTGTGCACTTCCATGCTCTAGGATGGATTTGAAAAGTCCCAGGCTGTCCCAGTGTGACATCCTTGGCCAGGAGGGTCCCAGCATCCCTTCTGCAGCCACAACAGGGCAAGGCTTTGAATCTGGATTTCTGTTCCACAGGAGTTTGTAAAAAAGTATAAAGCTCTTTTTAAAAGGACTCACTAAGTCTAGTAGAGTTTGCAAGACTTGTCAGCGATGAGAAACACAAAGGAGAAAAAACAGGTTCTATTTGCTTTGCACTCATCAACTTCCATTCCATTCCCAGGGTCATTAGCCTGCCACTGTGGTGCTCGAGGTACCAGGTGCCATGTTTGGATTGTGTGATCCATCCTCCACACCAGAGCTGATCAGATGAGAGGGCTGCCAACCTCTGGACCTGACTGGAAAAATAAGCTGTGCCCTTTGGGAGGGTTAGCTTTGGGACACTGAGCAAAGAGTGAGTATATAGGGGAAACTGAGGCTGAAAAGTCAAGATGTGGAAGAACTGAGAGAAAGGGGAAGCCATTCTATATCAGGAGAACAGCATGATAAAATTCACAAAGGTGATGGTCTCTCCGTCATCTTTGGGGGGCAGTCACTTGGCACTTTGCCCAGAGTGGAAGGTTGGTGCAGGGGAGGGGAAGGAGATGGGGACAAGGGTGTGGCTCACGATGGATGGCTGGGGCAGACCCTCAGATGCCAGGTGCCAGGCAAAGCACTTTGGTTCATAGACTATGGGAAGCTATTGAAAATTAAGTATGGGGAAGGAGGCAGGAAATATATTTTCAGAATATCAACCTCACAGCAATGTACAGAATGGATTGAAGAACACGAATCTGGTAACTAATTAATGTCTGACGATAATCAACCGTCATAATCACAGTTTGGGCTGCCTCTTAAGCGAACACAAAGATGATCATTATATGAATAACTTGTGTCTCTGCAGCCTCCTCTATTCTCAAACTGATTGCTGGTTTCTATGTACTCGCCACATATTATTTAGCACTTCTATTCTAGCAGTGTGCTTGTGGCTCTGTTTAGCACTGACAGCCTCTGCTTCATATAGTTATTTATATGTCTGTCTCCACCACTCTAGCACCTCCCTGAGGAATCCAAATCTTCAATTTGAGTCTGTTTCCTAGAGCATGCCTGGACTAAGATTACTGGAGCCAAGGAGATCTCTATCAAAGAAATAGCAACCCTGCCTCCTAGTTCCTGAACTTGGCTTCCAGGGTGGAATCTATTATTAAATAAATAGGGTGTTACCCAAATCAAACAACTTTTAATGACCCAGAAAAAATAATTCAATTCACACACACACACAAAAGTAAAGAGAAGACCAGACGTCTCAGCAGCAGGGCTCACAGTGAAGTCCGAGCAAGCGTGCTGGTAGCAATGTGATTTCACAGTTAATTTTGCAAGACACCCATGCAGTTTCCTGGAGAAGGTGGACTCCTGCTCCGCAGACTTTGTTTACAAGTGCTCATGGATGAGAAAGAAAGCTAGGGGTCATTCCCTCCTTCGTTCATACGAATTGAACCTTTCCAGGTGCCAGGCACTGGGCTAGGTCCTGAGGCTGCAAAGACCAGGAGGACTTCTCTCAGCCCTTGGGGTGAGGGAAGGTGAGATGTGCTGGCTAATCCAGTGTGACAAATCTAGGGTTCCGCAGAGGCCGGCTCTCTGGAGATTTTAGGAAAGAACCGTTGGTTCTGCCATTGGTGGAGTGCCGGGGCCTGGAAGCCTTCCTCGGGGAGAATAGTTCTGAACTAGGCCTTTGACAATGAGAAAGTTGGATGGAATGGAATGGGGTGAGGAGAGGAGCATTTTAGGCAGGGGATATTGAAGGAACAAAGACAGAGGGGCTAAGGATTTTTAAGCAAAGCTGCTATAGACATTTTGGCTAGGACTGTTACAGGACACTGCCCAGTCCCCAGTTAAACTGCACGGAGTTTACACCCCCTACTTTACCTGGCACCGAGGAGGGACAACCAATGCCTTCCAAACATTTCCAAAGGCCCAAAGGGAAGGCTTGAGACCTGAGAGACTGGGGCGCCATTCTGTACACAGGCCCTTGTTTGAAGGAGGTTGGACCTCTTCCTTGGAGTGTGGGGAACCAGTGCAAATTCTGGACAAGGGAACAATCTGGTCAGAGGGATCTGTGTTTTTAAAGGTCACTCTGACCTCAGGGTAAGCGGTAGATTGGAACAGGCAGAGGCTAAGTCAAAAGTAGATTCCTTCCCTCCCTCCCTTCCTCTCTCCCTCCCTTCCCCCCTCCCTGCCTTAATTTTTTTCTCCCTTTCACATTCTTCCTTGGGGTCTATTCTTACCTACGCACAATTAGTAAGTTAATTATCCTCTGCATTTCCTTGGCCATTCACTTAAGAATCTCAAAAAATGGAGCCTCTTACCCATGAACTGCCCTGCTTCCTGGACAACCACTTTTCTGAAGCGGTTGTAATTGATCTCAGCTGCCACATGCAGGTCTTGTGCTTTGTGTAATCTTTACCTTATGGGGCAGGAATGATTGCACCTATCATATAGATGAAGAAACGGAGGCTTAGAAGTCTGAACCTAAATCCTAGGTGTTTAACCACTCTGCTATAGTAACTGTGGAGTTTTGCTGGCATTTCACTATTAATTTTTAAAAAATCAGCAGTGTGTACCCAAGGAAATAGCTCTGAAAGTTGGGGACTGGTTCCTTTGCCTTACTTTTCCAACACCTTCTCGGGATACTGAAACCACTCCTGTAAGCCTCAACAGGCCACCATGCTTTAGTTAGAGGCTTTGCTTGATGTAAGAGCCCTCAGGCCTCCAATTTCCCCTTTGGGGAAAAATTATTTTACTGAAAATCACACACTGCCCCTTACTCTCCCCACATCTTTAGCCAAGATGTTCTCATTTTCTTGGAGCCAGAATAAGCTGGCAGGGTGCTAGAGTCAACACCGGCTGGGAGCCGTGTGCGCTTCCGCTGGCTGCGGAGGGATAGACCAGGCAGTAGCATCCCTCAGCTCAGACGTTCTCCCGGTCTGATTTATTGCTCCCGTCTCTTGCTCTGGCTTTTTGCTAAGATTGCCTTCCAAAATCTTCACTGCTAATCCAATATTGTCCATGTGCATTTTCACTTTGCCACTGTTGACCGAGAGCTCTGGGCACACGCCCTGACACCACTCGCTCCTGCCCTATCTGCAGGAGCCATCTTCAGCCTGTCAAAACCCAGATCTGTTCACAGGCTACAACGGTGGCTTCAGTCCAAAGCCACTTCCGCCCCTTCCCCTGCTTCGGCTACAGGGCGGCTGAGCACCGGGCTTTAGAGGCTTGAGGACTTGGCCCAGCATCTGTGAATCCTGTGAATCCTGACCCAGGTCTCCTAGTACGGTCCTTGGTCAATTGCATCAGAGATCTGTTGTGGGGAAAAAAAATGCAATATTGTTTTGTCAAGAGAACTAGTGTAGTCATTTATTTTTGCTCTTCCATATCGATTCAAGGAAATCTCTTCCCTCTTCTTTAAATTGTTCCTGGAGTCATCAGGGTTTTTGTGCTCAACCATTTGCCCAGGGCAAAACCCCTTCAATCCAGCCCCACCGAGTTGCATTTGCCAAAGTGGGAAACCGCTCAAGCCATATAGCTTCCCCAGAATGAGTGAAAGACTCCTTTTAAGGATCGTTAATAAAAATCAGGCATCTCTTTCGGTGTAATTTTTCATTTCAGAAGCCAAAGTATAGCCTGGCTTTTAAGACATGCAAGCCGCACAAGGCCTTCCCGAGGTGGGTCGGAGTCTCCTTGCCGGCGCCCGGAGCTCTGGAGCTCCGGGGTTCCGGCTCCGAGAGGAGCTCGTCTGCGTGCACCTCCGCCTCTCCCTCTTCCACATAGTTCACATTTTCCTGTCATTGCCCTGTCACTCCAGCTGCCTTGCATGAAACTAGTGTTTTCATTTTGACCTTTGGAATTTTTTTTTCCTCCTAGTGCCTAGAGATAGCAAAGCTGGACTATGAGTCTTCACTAGAAAAAAAAATTCTCCTTTGTGTTTCTCCAAATTGCAGGGTGTCTAAGACTGGTCTGAGGATCTGCTTGTATCAGCAGCTGCCACTCAAGCCCCTTTCTTTAGGGTGGTGGAGAGGGCAGGTATGTGTGATTTGCCAGAATTCTCAAGATGATTCTGATAAACACCATCGCGTACCCATCGAGACTCTCAAATCTAAATAGAGGCACAACTATTTGGCTGCTTTGTCTAAACTCACAGGGCTCTTGGTCAAGGTTTCAACTCTGAAACATCAATTAAGCCATTTAATAGTTTTGATATAGTAAAAATGGTGGAACTGGTTATGTACAGATGTCTGAATGTGGCGATATTTCAAGTTCTTCAGTCTTTCTGAGAATACTTTAAACTTTTGCACAATTCCTACAGTTTCTGCTCATGGGGCCCACACCATCCATTCTCTACCCTTTTCCACCCTGTTCTGTGTCCTAGGAAGAAGACCCCTAGGAACTGCATCACCTGCCTGCCTTATCCTCTCCTTTGGCCCCTCATTACTGGCTAGGTGTGGCCAGTGGAGATCAGCAGATGGGAGGAGATAGATGCTAGGGTATTTCTTCCCCATTCCCATTCTGTTTAAGCATTTGACTCTAGTAAAGGTTGCTTCTTTCAGAGACTCTGGCTCCCACAAGCTCCCACTTCTAAGGCTCTGGCTCCCCCTGCCTCCCAGTAACACTTTTGCCCCTTCTGGCCCTAAGGTGGTAATGAATCCCACTGTTGCTAGTTTTTAGTGCCTCAATTTCCCTTCTAGGTTATCTCAACACTGATTATAGCTCTATATAAGGGGTCATTTCCCAGAAGTCTCCTAATTTGAATCATGTGGAGTTAATTCTATTTCCTGCCTGAACCCTGAGAGGTCCTATACAAATTAGCTTTTTTTTTTTTTTTTTTTTTACATTGAAGAATGGCATCAAACATGACAGCCAAGAGCTTTCCAAAGCACTGTTTTTTGGCTTTGGCCAGGTGGCTCAGTTGGTGGAGTGTCCCACATGCCAAAATGTTGTGGGTTTGATACTTGGTCAGGGCACAATGCCTAGGTTGTGGGTTCAATCCCTAGTTGGGGCCTGTACGGGAGGCATGATCAGTGTTTCTCTCTCATCTCTTTCTCTCTCTTTCTGCCTTCCTCCCTCTCTGAAATCAATAAATATCCTCAGGTGTGGATAAACAAACAAACAAACAAAAAATACCATTTTGTCTATCTTTAGTAAGTGAAAAGGCATTTTAAGCTCTCAAGAAATCTCAGTCATTGTGAATAGTGTTTACTCTTGTAGAGAACTGTGAGCATCTCAGTGCCGAGGCGTCTGGTTGTTTGGTTTCTGGAAAGAGATGCCCTGGGATGTGACATTGGTTCGGCCACATTGGGCTGGTTGACTAGGAAGGGGCCTCAGTGGGAATATTCAGGTCTTCAGGGTGAGAGAAAGGGAGAATTTGGTGGTAACTAGGGACAGGAGAGAATGGGTCTGGCTTCCTTCCCCCAGAGTCTCAGCAAGGAATGGAGAATGAAAAGAATCTTCAAGAACAGTATAGTGGGCAAAAGCCTGGCTAGAATTTCCTGGAAAGAGATTGAGTGAGGTCCATGCTGTAGACTCGCCAAAGCTCAGCATGGCTGCAGTGGCACTTACATGTCAGCCCCTGTCTTCTCCTGGTGCTCTCCCCTTGTTGGTACTGGCTACTCAACCATCTCAACCTTTATTTCTCAGCCATGGATGCACCCAGTCGCTCACTCTCCTCAGAAATATTTTTCCTTTCACTATCACCGCAAGGGCTTACAGATTTCAGTACTTTCTAGGGTTTTATTTCCAATCCAGCATGCCTAAGGTGAAAGAGTGGTTGGTATAGTCAGAGGCAAGGCATAGACCAAACCACAGACTGGGGGCTCATGAGGGTAGAAAGTCAGTAGTCTGTCCCCAGGTGCAAGAGGACTCACCTGGGCAATGTGCTCTCTTACTGGTGGAAGTGAGTTCCCTGAGTACAGGAAACACATCGGTCTCATTCATTGCTGTATGCCAGCACAGGGCACATGATAGATGTTAATAAGTATCCATATAGTGCATGATGGTGTCAGAAACATACTAATAGCTTAGCCAAAACATCTTTGAGCTGAGTGATGAACCTAAAGAGCAGGTGGGCAGACTCTCATAAAAGGCATATTCTCCTAAATTTAAAGGACATTGTGACTCCAACGTGATCTACTTACATCTTAACTTGAAACACTTCACCAAAAACTGGAGTCTCCACTTAGGAAGTTCCTTGGACCTACAGAGGCTCGTGTGTCCCCTTCTGCCCCCCCTCCAGATGAAAGGGAGCCCATCTGGCACATGCTATAAACCAGATGTGCTGTAGGAACCAGCATAAAGGTCTCCCTGTGCTCACAATTCCTGTCTAGGAAGTCAGAGAACTTTTGGGAAATGCAGAGAAATAGCCAAATTGGTTTGCCATGGAATGTATAAACCCAACTGACCCCATGATTGGATTTCATCCTCTGACCACAAGAGTGCCAGGCAAGGGAAATGACTGAAGTTTTTCCCCATCCAGGGCCCGTGAAGACAAACTGATTGACTTTAAACTTTCAGGTTGTAATTTGCCCTCTGCCCGGATGGCCCCTCAGGCTGCATGGAACAGCCCTTCCCCACTGAAAACTACCTGAACTTTTTTCTCTTCGGTTTCTTTGAAGATGGTGTTATCTGATGGAATTTTTAAAAAAGTAATACATACTATTTTTGTAATTATAAAAGAAGTACATAGTCACTGTAGAGAGTTCTGGAAGTCCCAAGAAAATATCAAAAATACCATTAAAAATCAACTGTAATCCCTCCAGCCAGAGATAACCTCACAGTGCATATTTTGGTGTATTTTTTATTGGATTTTTTATAAGACTATATGTGAATGTAGGTGTATATTTTTAAAAATCAGAACCAATATTTTTCTAGCATAAATTACCCTGTTATAAATGAATATTCTGGAACATAAACATTCTCTCCACATTTTCCCAGGTTTGATGTCTAAAAGAGGAATTAGTGAATAAAAGACGCAAATATTTTTGAAGCTCTTGTTGAAAATTGTCCAACTGCCCTCCAGAAAGATTGTACCAATTTTTGCTCTACCTGTTGGATTGATTTCATCTTGGAAGGAAGCTTGCTTCCTCCCCTCAGACTGTTCTATGAGTTGAGGTTGTAGGGCAGGGTGAGGCTTTTTTGAGGGATGTAGTCTGTCTGTGACAGTTGATGGTGTCACATGGGTACTTTTCTCCTCCAGAGAAGAGGTGGGTGAGGTCAGCTCAGGAATGCCTTCCACCAACTATCTCATGACTCCTTGAGTCAAAGACTGTGCTCCCAGGGATGCTCAGCCTCCAGCCCCCCTCATTTATTTGGGTATCAAGGGTTTTTCTGGTGCTCTCAACATGTATTTTGTTTGTTACAAGCACTAATAAGTATACAGAACCAAATAAATACAGTTTTTTTCCATGTATAATGCACACTTTCTTTGTCCAAATGTTTAAGGGAAAAATAAGGATGCTCAATATACATGGGTAGCACCTGAAATACCTTGTATCTGTTCTTGTGTTTTGTAATTATTTGTTACATAAAATTTCTGGTACCATAGCATGTTCAAAACTAAATCCTAAATTCACTTATAACACCAAAAAAACCCCAAAAAACAAAAAAACCAACCAACCAAGTATCTAAATATAAATAAATAAATAATTGCATCAAAAAATTAAAACAAAAGATTTTTTAAGTTTGGGCCAAGAACATGGGTGAACATTATACACAGCAAATGTGGTACCTGTTGAAGGAAAAGTCTGGCAACAGTGAAATAATCTTCCATGAATTCTGCTTCTGCTTAATCAGTCTGCTGCCTGCCACCAGGAATACTGATTGCTATCTCAATGGCCTCTTCAGACTCAGTGTGGCCATCTGTGAAATGGGACTATAGGTGCCAACTCAGAGTGCAGATGTGAGGACTAATGAAAGAACTTGAAGATACCTGACCACCACCATGGGACACAGTAGAAGCTCAGTATATAGCGGGTTGTCTCCCTCGTTTTGGGGGCCTCAGCTTACCTGGCCATAGAGATCCAGGTGTGTTGGAGAGAAAAAAAATCAAGCTGTTTTACTCTCAGTTGTGACTATCACTGTCATCATCTCAGTCAGCGATTTGCAACCTGTGTGCCACAAGAATTTTTAAAACATGCAATCTATATCTGACTATTTAGTCAGGGGCACTGACCTCTTTTCCCTTAGACTGTCAAATTAAAAAATGACAACAGCCACCTCAACAATAACCATCTGGTGTGACTGAATCAAAATTATACCTACTTCTTTTGTCAGATTGACAAAAATATATATTTTCCTTTTATTTAAAAAGGGATAGATGGAATTCAGAGAATGGCCAGGATAGGCACTAAACCTTCTCATACCCAGTATAAGGAAAGTATGGAATCACTCAGAGCATTCTTTTCCATAAGTCTTGCTAAATGTCATTTTACTGGTCAAACCTTTCAAGAGTTGTAGGTTGGTGTTCTGATCTTTGCTTTCCGTCCCACAAATGCTTTCTAAAAGTCATGGCTGGTTATCTCTGTAACATCACCATTTTTATTTATTCAAAAATTTCTACTGGGTACACACTACATACCAGACACTATTGAAAATGGACCCATTTGCCCCCAACCCATCATTAGCAATCATGGGGATCATTTCTCCCATTCTTTCAATGAAATTCTAAATAATTCTTACCATTTGGACCAGTATTTATATAGCCACATCCACTTTACCTTTTGGTACATCTCAGTTTTGTTTAACTTGATAATCTTTCCTGGACAACTGAATGCCAAAGCCTCTAAGAAGCTAACAAAAAGTTTACAGTTTTATTTTCTGGACTAAAACTCAAGTTATTGATACACACACACACCATATATACACATATATACACAATTGGTATATATATATACCTATAACTATATCTATATCTGTCTAGATCAGTGAATGGAAATAATACTTCAACAGAAGTCCTTTTTAAGAGCCTGCCTATATCAGTGACTGTCAAAATTTTCTGGTGCAGCCCACGGTAAAAAAATACATTTGATATCTTAACCCAGTTCCTTGAAGTAGTACTCACCATTACCTTGTTTGAAGCATTCTGTTATTCTCCATTCCACTCCTCTGCATCCCACTCCACTCCATCTCATTCTGTTTCTATTTCAAAACGATGACAGTCATTTTTAAATGGGTCATTTTAGTGGGTATGAAAACCCACTAAATTGGTTTTATACTGTATGAATAGGTTGTACTCTGAAGTTTGGAAAAACATTGGCCTATATAATATCTTGAAACTTTTAAAAATAGACCCAAAACTAGAACCTATATTTGAAGGGTGGTTAGGATTTCCTAAATGTTTATTTTTTAGCCATCATCAAATGTGCTGGTCTCACCATTTTTCTTTCATTTTAAGAAAGCCAAATTGGTTTGACCAGTGGCTCTCCCCGATTCTCCCCTCACCTCTACCTTCAATCTGGTAGAGGGCCCTGCATTTATTGCCAGCTTGGCTTGTAGCTGGAACTGATTGGTAGCCAAGAAGGGTGGCTGTGGCTTACCAAACCATCTTCATAGACCTAACCAGTGTTTTTTGTTTGTTTGTCTTAACCTGAAGAAACTGGCCTATGTTTGACTTGCAGTTGTTGGGAAAAAGGTTTATTGCAAAGACAGTGCAGGTGGTCCTTGGTAGGCACCTGACTCATTGCTGAGGGGTTGGGGAATTTCAATGGGAATGGAGTCTTGCCCCAGCCTGGAGTCTACCTGGGAGGGGATGGGGGGATGAAAATCACTGCTGCTATTCATCAGGCACTTACCATGTGTTACAGACATTCTATAACTATCCAGTGAGTGGGGCATTATTATCTTCATTTCAGGGTGGAAGGGAGTATTGCCATTTAGATAGCAGGAAATAAGTTCCCAGTGATTGAGTAGGTAGTATGTAACAGAGCTAGAAATCAATTTTATCTCTTACCCACAGTACTATAACACTTCCTCTTCTGTCTCTGGTCTGAAAAGAGGAGCAGGTAGAATTTTTTTTTTTTTTTTTTTTTTTGCGCTAAGGAGGCATTATGTGTGGGCTTTGAAGGATGGAGAGGTTGTTTCATAGGGTTGCACTGGGAAAGATGCCATTCTTGTGTTCATATATCTCAATTAAAATTTAAAATTGGTGTAACACAAAGAAATAATTGGCAACTAGATGGCAACTAATATTATCATTCAGCTTGGTAAAAACAACAGACTTTTAAGAACCACTTAGACCGTATTTGCTTTCTAACATGATCTTTATGACAAAAGAAGAAGAAGGGGAAAAAATCAAGGTCCAAATAACATACTTTTGAAATACATTTAATTCATGATCTGGTTAATGTGTGCATTTAGTGTACATATTAAATGCGTATGGATGTCCAATTGTTTCCTCCTTCCCCAAAGGGTAATGCGTTACGTATTTTCAAGGCTAGAGGAAGAGGCTACTAAGGCGACTATGAAAACAGAGCAACATTGTAGGCTTGTACTATAAAAATTAGAGCAGATACAGAAATAAAACAAGTGTGTGCGTGTGTGTGTGTGTGTGTGTAGTGCTTCAAGACCTTCCAAAAAAGACTGACGTGGAGGCCCAGAAAGAGAGTAGTTAGCAGGGACTCAACACTCTGAGAACCAAGAAAGAATCAGCATGAATATTAAAGATATTATGACTTTTAGCCATTTTCTGGGCTACATAGGCTCAGTGTTAACATCTTGTAGTATGTTAATATGCTTTGTAATGATCATCTCCTCTGAAACTACTGAAAGGAGTCAAACTAGTAGGTTTGTAGTAAAGATCAGAGACCAAGTATACCTTTTTGGTATTGTATTAGATCTTTTTTCTTTATGTGATGTTGTTGTAGTTATGTTTGATAAGTTTATTAACTAGAGATTTTTAGGCCAAATGGATATTTGTCTGCCCTGTATAAACATTGGTGAAGTGTCTCTCTGGGCTTTAGCTTTCCAAATTGTCCGTGAAATACTGTTTTGCTCATTACATTTGCCAAAAAGAAAGTAAGGTGAATCAGTTGATGGTTATAACTTGATTTGAGAGTGAGAATAGAGATCTTTTTGAGATATATCCCTCCAAATTAATGGATAATAAAGTTACAAAAACAGAATAAAAAAAGAAGACAAGAAAAAATATATATACAATTATCAAATGCTTACATTACTTAAGTAGTACAAGTTCCAAGGTTGTGGACCTCCAAAAATCAAATGCTAGTTGTACCTCGGAAGTAACATGTATCCTCAAAAACCCAATGGCTCTGGACACTTTTTTGTGTGTTGCTACTCAGAGAGATGCCCCAACAATTTGTGGTTCAAACACTTGAGGCCATGGTTGTGTGCAAACACTGCCTCTGAAAATTATTCATAATGACTTGCTGCTTGGTTTTTGGCTTTGAAAACAAAGATGCTTCCATTAGATTTGACCCATTGAGGAGAAAGAAGGATGGTCAGCACCCTGGAGCCTCTCTCTCATGTCCAGCCCAGACATTCTGTCTTGGGGAGTGGACCATCATGGCTCTCTCTTTGCAAGCTGCTCCTTGGAAGCCAGAGACCCAGAAACCAATATTTATGTTCTCATCAAAGTTAATATTAAGGATTAAGTACCAATTCCTTAGGCATCCCACAGTATTTGAGAGGTGGCTACTGAATTCCAAGCAAGTCCCATTTTCTTCCCTATCTGGGGTCTCGGTACATTTGTATGAAAAAGGACAGAAAGCCAGGTTTGGGGCCAAAGTGAGGAAATGCTCTGTAGATACCAATGTAGGACTGATTAGAAGAGCCGACTCTCATTAAACAGGATTTACTCTCTTCCAACTGGACATACACAGGAGTTGGTTTTTATAAAAAGTATTAACTTTTTTTCCCCCTTCAAGCTTAGCCAGAGACCTCATGGAGGTCTAAACTCCAGCCAAGCTTGATCTGTTTTAATTCAACCACTGTTGATTTATGGCTTAGCAAAAAAATGTCTGGGAATTTTTTTTAAGTTAAAATTTTTTTTACCCTAACTTGACTCTCTCACATCTCAAATACAGCTGAAGGGATATTTCTCAGACTTTCAGAAGACAAAGCCATCTTTGGAATGGAAGGGAGCTCTGAAAGCTTCAAATCCCAGTGAGAAGCCCTGTGTTAGTTTATACACAAGTAAAAACAAATACATTGAAAGGCCAACAGCACTTTAAATACGCTCATTTGATTCCTCTTGAATGGTGACTAGAACAGAATTAACTCAAGGCCAAAGGAAAGGCACAGGGTGGGTTGCAGGCATTCTCAGAATTTGCACTGGAAAAGGGGACACGAAAGTCCTCTCTCTTCTTTCTTTTACTTCTCACTTTCCTCTTCTTACCACTTACCCCCCATTTTGAAAGCAAAATACACCCCCCAAACCAAAAAAATCCCTCTCATTGTCCAGAAGAAAACAATCATGGTGAGATTTCTTCTCTACCTGGCCCTGGAATGTATGTCATTTCGCAATATGAGCAGGAATAGGACATGTAAGAAATTACCAACCACAAGACGAAAACCAACCCAAGTTACTTGTCCATTCCAGCTCCAACATTTCATGTGTCTCACCCGGTTCACAAGGAGCAATTCTTTCTCTGGCTTCCTGTAGCATTCAACCTGGATGGTGTTGTTTAACCATTCGTTAGCTGTGGGTGTATAGTTTGTACTTTGTTCTTTCCTGTGTGAGCATCCCTCTTTCCCTTAACATTGTAAGCTCATTGAGAGCAAGAAGAAATCATCTATTTTGTCTTATTTTGTCATATGTTTTGTGACCTCTGACCTCCCTCCCAAGCATTCACACATTAGCCCAATGACTGACAGAGTGCCCGGCTTCAAAACAGCATGCAGTAGGAACAAAGGTAAAGGTGTCTTTCTTCTGATGCTGAGGAAGAACCAGACATACAGGTCCTGATAATTGCAATGCACTCTTGTTTCCTGAGGCAGCTTTGAGAAGCAAGGGCCTTCTCTGCCCTCATACATTTATACGCTGTGTGTTTCTCTGCTAAGTGCATCTCTCCACGAAAAAATGGCTGCTTCTACAACAGCCCCGCTCATGAATATTATTACACTTCTACTAGGTAGGTTGCCTTGGCCCAAACCTAGAATTACTGATTTTACTTCTAATGTTTGAAATCCATTTCACAGTTTTAGTTTTCCAATTTCATGACTGCCATTAACTCCTCAGAGACCAGGGCCGTGTCTGTGCTGTGCATGAGCTTCCTTGTCTCAGACGTCATCTTGGTTGCATATCAAGTAATGAGTCACTGGGCCAAAAATAGATCTGATCATAAGAACAAGCAAAATAATGGACCAGAATCATGTTTTAGTTAAAAAAAAAAAAAAGTCTTTTTTTTTTTTTTTTGGCATATACACTTTTTGCCCAAACATGTTACCAGTGTTTATGGGCAGACATTTATTGATGATTTATATGGTTCTGTGTCCTATGGAAAGTACTTCACAGGTATCATCTTATTCAACCTTCACAACAATTCTAGGTGTTGTTACTATTTACAATTAAGCACAATTGTTGTTGAACCTCCAATATTCAGTATAATTCATTTGGTCCTTATATGAGTTTATGATGTTTTTGTGTGTGTTCATCTTGTACTATGTGAAGATTTTATAGTGTTTATTATATATCTTATCTGTGTTTGTTATATTAGTTCCCAAGACCAGTTGCTTAAAAAGCAAAAACATTTACCTCTCATGTAAAAGTCCAGGAAGCAGCTTTCAGATTGACTGGTGGCTATACTCCACATGGTCATTCAGGGACTTCGGTTCCTTCCATACATTTTCTCCACCAGCTCGTAGGTATGGCCTAGTGTTAAGGTATCGCACCGGAAGTGGCATCTAATGTTGCTACTTACAATGCTTTGAAGAAAACTTAGTTACATGGCCATATCTAGCTTCAAAGTAGGCTGAGGAATGTGTCTGCTGGGCGGCAAGGTATCTAGCTTCAGTTCTTACAAAGAAGGAATGAGTGGAATTCAGCGAGTAGCTCACTACGTCCATCACAATCTTCAATAAATAGGTTGTAAACAATGGGAGAGCTAAGCCAATATGTCATTCACATTTGTCCTATCACAGGGTTAAGCACCTGAAACAGAAATAACAAAAATAACAAATACTTGACCCATGTGACAGTACTCCCCACTCTGGTGTTTAGGGCAAATATCACTAATCAACCGTGGCAATCTTTGCTGCAGAACCTGGATATGCTTCCAGAATCCTTTGCAACATAGTGCTCCCAGAAGCCACCAACAGTAAGTGGAAACTGATGCAGAATTTGCGTTCTATTAACTCTCCCTAATTGTAGGTATTTAAATATTGAATAAATGACCCTGAAACACCAATCCAAAAGAACCTATGCACCCCAATGTTCATAGCAGCACAATTTACAATAGCCAAGTGTTGGAAGCAACCTAGGTGCCCATCAGTAAATAAATGGATCAAAAAACTATGGTACATTTACACAATGGAATTCTATGCAGCAGAAAGAAAGAAGTTCCTACCCTTTGCAACAGCATGGATGGAACTGGAGAGCATTATGCTAAGTGAAATAAGCCAGGCAATGAAAGGCAAATACCATATGATCTCACCTTTAACAGGTACCTAATCAATAAAACAAACAAACAAGCAAAATATAACCAAAGACATTGAAATTGAGAACAGGCTGACAGTCACCAGAGAGGACAGGGGCGGGAATTTCAGGAGAAAACGGGAAGGATTTAAAGCAACAAGTATAAAAGACACATGGACAAAAACTAGGGGGGTGGAAATGGGAGGGAGGTGGGGAGGGCTGGGGCAGTGGGCCGGGATGGGAGTAGAAGACAGAAAACTGTTCAAGAACAACAATTAAAATAAAAAAATTTTTTTTTAAATTTTAAAAAACACCAAAAACAAATATTGAATAAATGGAAGAAAGAACCATAGTATTTTCCCCTTTATTTGTACAGAAACAACGTCTGCAAATTCTTTGATGCTCCTTTCTTCAAAACGTGCAGTTTAATTTCCTTCCCCTGGAATATGGGCTGTTGATGACTCACGTTTGAGGCTACTATAAAGGAGATACAACTTCCACCTGACCCTCTCACCGTTGAAATGCTCGCTCTGGAGGAAGCTGGCTACCTGACACAAGGACATTCAGGCAGCCCTGCAGAGAGAGAGGCCCAGGTAGAGAGGAGCTACCTCATTTTGCTGTGTGTAGTATGCTCCTGTGTATAATATGCACTCATGGTTTTGGCTCAGACTTTCAGGAAAAAAATTTTTCGTTGAAATTTTTAAATTCAATTATTTATTTATATTTAGGAACAAAGCCAATGATTGTATCCCAGGGTATTATTTTGCATATGGATATTTTCACCACTTTCTAGAGTTATACTTTTAATGCAGAAGCATAAATGAATTAAAAACATTTATATAGATACAGAATTAGTACTACCTATGTATAATTCACATCCTTATTTTTCCCTCAGAAATTTGGGCAAAAAAGTGCACATCATACACGGCAAAATGTGGTAAGTCCTCCAGACAACAACCAGCGTCACCTTGCCTACCATATGAGTGAGCCACCTGGGAACTGGGTCCTCCAGTCCCGGTCAAGCCTTCAGATGATGCAGCCCCTTACTCTGGATCTCAGTATTATCTTCCCCTCCTACATCCACACTGTATTTCTGCCACGCATCTCCCCTTCCAGTACGTGAGCCAAGGCTTAAACAGTCATCCTCACTCCCCAAGGAAATCTTCCCGGGGTGGACCATCATTTCCCGGGGTCCCATCTCGTTGCCCTTTCATTATTCCTCAGGCTCTCATGCCCCTAGAGCCCCCGTGTGCTTGCTTCACCAGCCCCTGGATATGACTGAGAACATCAAGAAGGAGTACTGTGAGCATGTCATTCACACAAATGGAGTAAAAATAGAACAAAGATAGAAAGTGGATGCCTTTGGTTTCAAGAATTGGGAGTGGGGAGAGATGGTGCTGATTTCTTATTATAAATCTATTTGACTTTTAAATCCATTTATTCAGTGTGATCCCAATCTTATTACATGTATACCAATATATATTACATACATATTATGTTGTTTGCCTGCATCTTTGTAAAGTTATTAGCATTAAATATTAAAAAGTATAGAAGATAACATACAAAAGTCAACTGTGCATTCTCTTGGGAGGGGAAAGTTTTGGGTTGTAGGTAAGTTTTAGCTTTAGCTTGGACTGTTATCTCTACTTCCCAAGGGATGAGAAAGACACTTCGGTTTATCATTATAAATGTTTTTAAGAGGGAAAGAAAGCGGGAACAGACAAGAAAGGGCCCCTTTCTGGGAACCGAAAGAGCTGCCCGGCTGTGCCCCTAATTCACTGTGATGCTGAGCAAACGGCGGCCTTCCTGGGCCCCTGTGGATACGGCCTTAAAAGCAGGATCCAACTGAGCTCTAAACAATATTAAGGCTAATTAATAGTTACCATTTATCGAGGACTTACTATGCTGCTGCCTCTCTGCTAGATGTTTTACGTGCCAGGGGTCTTCAAATTTTAGTGGCCCCTAAACTCAAATTTCAGTGGCCCCTAAACTCACCTGAGGGCTTTTCAGAGTTTCTGGCTCAGTGGGCGGAGCTGCAGCTTATTAATTGGCATTTCTGAAAAGTTGCCAGGTAATTCTGATGCTTCAGATCTGGTGAGCACACTTTGAGGACCACTGACTTAAATGAACTCATTTAAGACTTACAAAGCCCCTGTGCAACATTATAGTCCCAGTTGTTTAGATGGGAAAGCTGAGGCTCAGAGGGGTCACTCGGATAATCAGACCTACAACTGGAACTCAAGAGTCTTTGGACCAGAGCTCCTGCTTTGGACCACTGAGCACACCTACTGCCTTCTTCTGAGGTTCCCTCCCAGCTTCAATTCCCTGTTTCTGGTCAAAAAACAACAAAACCCAGACATTCAAGGCCAGACCACAGTTCTTCAGAAAATCCCAGGAAAAACCTGAGCACGTACAGCTTCTGCCTGAGGTGGGTGAATGGGTGCCGAGCCCAAGAGCAGCCCTGAGAGGGAGAGTGAGGGACTGCAGAGCCGGCTGGCCTGAGTAGGGCTCACCCAGGGCTCGCAGCCTCGTTAAGGCAGCCCCACACTGCCTTGAACTTTCCTTTCCCTTTCCCTACAGTTTATTTGGCATTCTCTGGGTCTCTTGATGCACAGTCATTTGGGTGGCAAAAAAAAAAAAAGTGGAAATGAGTTTTCTTCAGTGTTGACTTTTCTTTCAAATTCATGACAATGTGGTGTCCCCAGGAATGGTTATTTGCTTCCCTTTCTCCCTAGCGTGAATTCTCAAGTAAGTAGCAAATGATTTCAAATGCATGCCGACTACAGTGGACAGCTGCCAGGAGAGAAGTGAAAATAAACTGGTGACAGGAAGTGTCACAGTTCACAGAAAGGGCAGCAAGGACATCATGGAGCCAGCCCATGACACTTCTGGGTCCACATGCTGAAAGAGTGTTACCCCGACAGACTGGGCAGCCACAAATCTCCTAGTAATTCATTAAGTAAGGGGAGACACTCCCAGAAACATTTCTCTCTTCCCCAACACCCTTTGTCTTTTAATTTCCAAACTGCGGGTTCATTCTTATGTCAAGCAAGCCTGGGTGAGCCTCTCTAAACAACGTCTTCATTCGTGACGGGACACACTGCAGCAGACCAGTGCTTTGGCTCTAAGTGTTTTAACAGGCTGAGGCGGTTTCCAAGCTCTAGGATCACAAGACGGATATATCGCAAGATGTGATCGGTGTGAACTACGGAATAGCATCACAAACAGTAGGAAGCACGATGGAAACGGCGAACTGCATGGAACTTTGCCCAGGAAAGGGGCTACACAGCTAGAAGGAAAGTTATACAGATAAACAATTATGTGAAAAGTTAGTCACAAGATAAAATGAAAGAGTTGAGGTCGAGCGCCTCAATTAATATAAATGTGGGCTTAATTTACCAATGAAAAATGACTTTCAGTGTAGCTAACAAAGCAAAATCCAACAGGCTACTCTATACAAGAGATACACCTAAAACAAGAGATCCCAAAAGGTTAACCATAAAAGGATGCACAAAGATATTAAGGCAAACGCAAATTAAAACTTAAAAGCAGAGTTGCAATCTTGATATCTGAAAAGATGAAATTCAAACCAAAAAGTATTAAAGGACCCAGGGAAGGAGATGATAAGAGGCTGAAGGCAACAATTCACAATGAAGCTGTATTAATTATTAACATTTATGTATGTACCAATAGGGGATGTGTGGGAAATAGAAACCTACTAATAATAGGTTGTTTTAATACATGTCTCTCATCCAAGGCAGACCAAGTGGACAGTAAGGATATCAGGAAATTGAAATACATAACCAACAAGGTAGCTTTTATAGATCCATACGAGGTCTGTCTGGAAAAGGTCCAGCCATTGTTAATATAACAAGAATGGTTTGCACAACATCAATGTAACCTGGCAGCCAAGCACAGTGGATGAAATGCACATATGTGAGCAATGATGACTTCACTGTACTGGTCAGTGGGGGTAGTAGATGCATTTGAGCGAGTGTGTGTATTGTGTGGCCATAGCATTCAAAATGACTGAGAGAGTAGAGCAATGAATCTGCATCAAATTTTGCATTAAGCTTGAACATTCCTCTGTGGAAACTATTTGGATGATTCAAAAGGTGACAGCTATGGGAACCTGGTGATTGGCAGCTTCATCACAACAATGTGCCTGCTCCTGCATCATATCTTATGCAGAGTTTTTTAGAGAAACATCAAATCACCCAGGTGACTCAGCCCTCCCATCCCCCTGCAGCCCAGATTTGGCACCTGACAACTTCTGGTTTTTCCCAAAACTAAAATCACCTTTGAAAGGGAAGAGATTTCAGATTATCGATGAATTCAGGAAGATATATGGGGCAGCTGATGGTGATTGGGAGAACTGTGTGAGGTCCTAAAATACCTAATCTGAAGCAGACTGAGGAGTCATTGTCTTATGTACAACGTTTCTTGTGTCTTGTATCTTCTTCCATAAATGTCTATTTTTCATAGTGCATGGCTGGATACCTTCTGGACAGACCTTTCATAGAAATCTGAATCCCAATACTGGAGAAATACCTTCTTCTCAAGTGACTGTACCTTGGGCCATAAAGAAAACCTCAATAAATTCCAAAGAACAGAAAGAATGCTCTCTGGTCACAATACAATGAAACTAATAATTATTAACAAAAAAACCACAATGACCATTCCACTTAAAAAAAAAAAAAACATGTTAATAAGCAGCTGTTGGTCAGCAGTAGGAGTGCAACATGTGATTATAGATCTCTTTAAGCCCTGGCTGGTGTGGCTCAGTGAATTGAGCACTGGCCTGCAGACTGAAAGGTCCCTGGTTTGATTCTCTGTCAGGGCACATTCCTAGGTTGTGGGCCAGGCCCTCGGTTGGGGGTATGAGAGATGTTTCTCTCCCTCTCTCCTTCCTCTCTCTAAAAATAAATAAATAAATAAATAAATAAATAAATAAATAAAAAAAATAAGGAATTTCTTTAAAATAATGATATTGGAAACACAAATAAGTCTATGGTATTCAGCTAAAGGAGTTGATAGTGGAAAAAGTTTAGCATGAAATAGCTCCATCAATAAAAATTAAAATGAACAAATCACTGACTCCACTCGAAAAGCTAGAAAAAAACAATTAAGTATTTTTATTTATTTATTTATTTATTTATTTATTTATTTATCTTTAGAGGGGAAGGGAAGGAGAGAGGGAGAGAAACATCAATGTGCGGTTGCCTCTTGTATGTCCCCTGACGGGAACTGGCCTGGCAACCCAGGCATGTGCCCTGACTGGGAATCGAACCTCGATCCTTTGGTTCGCAGGCCCGCGCTCAATCCACTGAGCTACACCAGCCAGGGCAAAAAAAACAATTAAGTAAGCTAAAAGAATCTAGGAGAAAGGAATCAATAAAGATGAAAATAGAAATTAATTAATTAGAAATAGAAAAAGAGTAGGACTAATTAATAAATTCAGGACTGGAACAATTAATGCATGCTTGCCTCTCGAGTACCCTCTACTGGGGACCTGGCCCACAACCCAGGTATGTGCCCTGTACTAGGAATCGAACCAGTGACTTTTTGGTTTGCAGGCTGGCACTCAATCCACTGAGCCACACCAGCTAGGGCTGAAACAATCAATAAAATATATACAAACCACCAGCTAAATGTATTAAGAAAATAAATGGTAGAAAGTACAGACACACTAAGTTAGAAATAGTAGCAGTTGGTGGGTGGGGAAAAATCATTAAAACAGGAGAAAGCTAAAATAAAAATGTAAGAGAATTTTTTTCAACTCTATGAAAAATATGTTAAAACCTAGATGAAATGGATACTTTTCTAGAAAAATACAACTTACCTACATTGATCCTGGTATAGACAAAAAGTCTTTTTTTTTTTTTAATTTTTATTTATTTATCTTTAGAGGGGAAGGGTAGGAGAGAGGGAGAGGCAGAGAAATATCGATGTGTGGTTGCCTCCCATGTGTCCCCCTCTGGGAACTGGCCTGCAACCCATGCATATGCCCTGACCGGGAATCAAACCACGATCCTTTGGTTCACAGGCCCGTGCTGAATCCACTGAGCCACACCAGCCGGGGCTAGACAAAAAGTCTTAACAGATCAATTAGCTTAGAAGAAATACAGAAAATAATTAAAGAGCTCCCCTACACAAAAAGCATCAGGCCCAAATGGTTTTACAGAAGAACTTTACCAAACCTTTAAAAATAAGATAGCCTCAATGTTAGTTACGAGCAAAGAAAAAGAAGAAAAACTTCAGATAATTTGAGCATTAATGAGAATAATAACTAATAATAACTTCAGTGTTCATTTCCGTGACTTGATAATATATATACCAATGGGTAATGATATGAAAACAAGACAACAACAATAAAACTTGCTTGTCCTACTTGGGGGATATTAGAGGTCTTTATAGAACTAAAAAATAAAACACACTGACACTTTTTAGAGTATCACTATTTTGTACCTCTTACAAAATTCATGAGTCTGGTCTGTGATTATTAAAAACTACTGACTTCTCAAAAGGACAGATCAAGAGACATTATGTGTCTTCCAACGGAAGTCTTCTGCACCATCCATAATGCAGTCTTGGCACCCAATCAAACCCAAATGTGACCAGACCTCTAGAACTACTAATTTACAAGAAACACAAGATCCAGAGGATCATGTGAAGCAGCACCACAGGGATACAATCAGCAAAACCCAAACTGTGGGGACTTTATGGGACAATTCAATGTCTGATACAAATGCATTTCAAGGGGTAAGAAGGGATGGCATGGGAATGTACAGATTAAATCGAAGAAACATTAATTGATTCAACACGTGGATGTAATTTGAATCCTGATTCAAAGAAATTATGGAAGCTATATATAAAATTTGAGGAAATTTGGACACTGACTGGTAATATGATATTAAACATTGTTAGTTTTTTTAAGGTGTGATATTGGTATTAGAACTCTAAAAAGGAGAGAGAATCCATATGTTTCAGAGGCACATTCTGAAATATTTAAAGATGAAATGAGATGATATGTGGAGTCTTCTCCAAGAGGTCGAAGGCAGGAGGGAAGAAAATTAGATGAGGCTAAAAATAAAACAAGAGTGGACAGGAGTTGCTATTTAAGGAAACTGGGTGATAGAACATGGAGGTTCACCACACCATCCTTTTTACGTTTCTGTCTGTTTGAAATTTCACAAAGGAAAAGATTTTTTGTTGTTGTTCTTAATTCTGGGTGATGGTTCTTTTCCCCTTACACTTTTCTGTCTTTTCTAAACTTTTCACACTGATAGTGATTTACTTGAAATAATGGAACCTGTTCATTTCTTGGAGGGTCTCTGCCCCATTAAGCATCTAGGAGAGGTAGAAATGAGAGGGCCAATCAGAAACCCCGCTTAACCAAGGGGGACTTATGCAGCAGGACTTACGTGGCAGGCCCATGATGCTGCGAGATTTAGACCATGGCCAGCATCCATGTGATCTAAACCGACACGGAGAACAGAGCAAAAGGAGAGAGGGCATTTGGGCTGGGGTGAGGGTGGAGGTGTGGACACAGAAGGAGAGTTTATGCCCTAGAACAGTGATTTTCAACCAGCATGCTGCAAGAGGCACAATGGTGTGCTGCGAGAATTTTTATTTTTATTTTTTAAATGCTTTTTAAGAGATTTTATGTATCTATTTTTAGAGAGAGGAGAAAGAAGGGAGAAAGAGAGGGAGAGAAACATTGATGCGAGAGAGAAACGTTGACTGGTTGCTTCTCGTAAGCGCCCCAAGCAGGGGCCAAACCCGTGTGCAACCCAGGCATGTGTCCTGACTGGGAATTGAACACACAATCTTTTGCCTTGCAGGACAATGCCAAACCAGCTGGGCCGCACCTGACAGGGCACTGCAAGAATTTTTGAAACATGCAATCCCTGACTATTTAGTCAAGGGCACTGACCTCTCTTCCTTTAGATTGTCAAATAAAAATATGACATCAGCCAACACAACAATAGCTGTTCAGTGTTATTGAATCAAGATTATACCCATTTTTTGGTCAGACTGGCCAAAAAAATTTTTTGGCATGCTGCAGAATTTTAGCAATTGGTTTATGTGTGTAGTGAGATGAAAAATGTCGAAAATCGCTACCCTAGAACAATCTGCTGTAGGAGTCCTGTGCGCTGGGGCAGACATCTGGCAAACACACTGGTTACACTGACTGGGGTTCCCCAAAGCAGATGCTGTGAAGTATCGGCTCTTTAAGATACTAAATAGGTATTATGTGATGAAGAGTTTCCATAGCAAAAAAGGTTGGGAAGCAATATTAAACTGCATTTTATTTTTCATAGTGAGAACCTTCAATATACTAACATGGACTGTGCATCTTCAAGAATAGTAAATAGTAATGAGTATTCATCAGCTTGATTGGGCCACTTGATTGAGCAGCTTTTTCTCAAGGGTGTTTCGCAGGATGCATTTGAGAAATGCTGAACTAGGTGACAGATCAGCCTATTGGGAATAAAACCACAGTGCTGGTGAATGTGTTTCCATAACAGCATTGGAAAGTTCCTAATTTACATCGCTGCCATCCTATATTCCTCCTTCCTAGATCTTTCCTCTGTGGCTAGTATATTGAATCTCCTTGGTCTATGGAACATATCTTGATGTTTATACCATTTCTTAAAAATGATTGATCAAATCCTTAACATCAATTACACAGCTGTTAGCAAAATTATTTCATGTGATGCCACAGGCCTAGGACCATTTCTGGACACATACCCCACCTCTCTCAACCCCAGCCTTCCCCGAGCAGGGGCTCTGTCACGAAATTGTTTGTGACAGAGGCAGAGATGGAGTTACGCTGCCACACACCAAGGGAGGGCAAGAGTTGCTGGCAGCCACCAGAAGCTGGAAGATGTGAGGGAGGATCCTCCCTTGAGCCTTCAGAGAGAGCACGGCTTGGCCGACACCTTAATTTTGGACTTTATTGCCTCCAGAACTGTGGTGGAATAACATTTCATTGGTCTAAGCCACCTAGTTCGTGGTACTTTGTGAGGGTAGCCCCAGGAAACTAATACACCCCAGAAGTTGAAAAGCCCCCAGAACTCCCCAGATGCCTGAGAAAGCCTTCAGGCAGAGACACAGGTGCAGGTACCTGAGGTGGGATGCTCTCAGGGGTCTGAGACTGTCCCAGCTGTGGTAAGCCTCAGGGATAGGGCATGGGGCAGGATATCAGTAGTGTCTGCTGCCATAAGTATTCTCAGAGTGAGTAGCATAGATAGTGGGTAGAAAATAGACAGGGGGAGGGTAAGAATAGTATGGGAAATGTAGAAGCTGAAGAACTTATGACACATGGACATGAACTAAAGGGGGGAATGTGGGTGGGAGAGGGTGTGCAGGGTGGAGGGGAGTGATGGAGAAATGGGACAACTGTAATAGCATAATCAATAAAATATATTTTGAAAAAGTATTCTCATTCAAGGAGCAGAGGCATTATGTCACGAATAAGTGGATGAGTTTTGAAGTCAGGTTCAAATCTCTGCTCTACCACCAGTTTTAAAACTTTGGGCAAGTTACACGACCTCTGTGAGACTCAGTTTTCTCTCTTTGTACAAATGGGCATGAGGTCATATATGCTTCATAGACATGTTGTGAATATCAATGAGTTCACCTTTGTAAAACATCGAGTGTGGTGCCAGGAACATGTCACCATTCAGTAAACATCACCTATTATTATTAAGTAGAAAGCGTGCAGGCTTTAGAGTCAAACAGACTTGAGTTTAAATTTCAGCTTTGTAGCTGCGTGACCTTGAGTGATTACTTACTTGAGTTTCATTTTTTCCATGAAGATAATAATATATGTGTGAAACTTCTGCTAGTTTTAACTTTTCTCCACTGCTCCGGGAAACATCAAAGGATCGTCCTGGAGGTGCCATTCAAACTTGCTGCAGGCTGGGCCGTTCCTGGTAGTTCTAAAATCCAGAGGATCCCTGTCTCCCCTGGTAGAGCAGGGAGCTGGAGGTGGATGTGACCTCTTGACCTTACTTTCTGAAGCGAATGTTACTATTTCACCTGCTGTCCTGGTATTTTGTCTTCACCACCTTCCCTGTCCCCAACCCCCATCACCCTGTGTCTGACTTGAGCTAATAAAGCCCATATCCCCGACATCACACGTAGAGTCTGGGCTGCAGCCCAGCCTGGCTGTCTGGTGGGCATTCCTTTGAGGAAGAAAAGGAAGCTCAGACGCCTGCCCATGCCTTTGTGTCTGAGCTGGAAACGTGGCCTCCGCCTGTGGAAACGTTGGCAGCAGCTCCGTGGAAAGGAGCTGGAGACTTTCTGTGGCCGAGGTGGGTCGGCTCCTTCTCTGGCTTCTTGGCACGCAGACGGTGAGATGGTGGGTCTGGTGAGGGTCGGGATGGCATTGGCTGTGACACCTTTCCACTCCCTACCTCACTGCAAGCTAGCAGTTTGTCCAGGGCTCTGGGGGCAGGGGGTGAGCAGAGGTGAGGACACCACCCCCAGCAGCACCCTTCATGCGCGCGCATGGCCCAGTCCCCGCCGTCCGGCAGCCCGACGCGGTAGCCACCAGCTGCATGCTGCCGTAGAACACTCAAAATGTGGCTGGGGCCACCGAAGATGGAAACCTTACATTTTATTCATTTTAATTTAAAAACAGATGCTCTATTCAGTTATTGGAAAAATTTAAAAAATATATTTGGAACAGCTTAGGTATGTGGATCATACCTTTCACTTTTACAATGGTAAATTTTTATGAAATCTAAAAACAGATTAAATTTTCCAATGAAAATCTAGCATTTGAACAGAGATGTGTTGTAAATGTAAAATACATACCAGATTTTGAAGACCTAGTACAAGAAAAGAACGTAAAATAAATCATTATAATTTTTTAAACACTGACTACTTGATGAGATGCTAATATTTTGGGTATATTGGGTTAAATAAAATATATTATTAAAACTCTTTCTCCCGACTTCTTTTGAAATTTATTTGCTCTCTCTCTTTTTTTTTTTTAAATGTGGCAAGTAGGAGATTTGAAATTATGTGTGTAGATCGCATTAAGTTTCTACTGGACGGGGCCGGCCTGGATGTGTAGAGGCCTGAAACACGAGAGCCGGAAGGGGCCGCGGGCGTCGTCTGGCACATGCTCTTCTTTTCGAGGTGAGACCCTGACACAGGAGGAGTTTCCGTGGCCGTCCCACGAACTAGAACCCAGACCTTTCTTCTCCTGGCCAAGCCTGCACAGAAGCTGGGGCATCACAAAGAAGCCAAGGTACATAAAATGAGATCGTGGATTGAAAGTACACGGTTAGAATAACATGGTGAAAATATAGGTGTTTCAAACGAGAATTGCTGTTCGCTCTTATTTTGGCTCTTCTCCGAGGAGCATTATGGAGCCAGAAAGTATCCCTGGAGGTTACTCAGAGGGGCAGACTTTGTTTTTGCCACTCGCTTGGAACCTGGACACCGCAGGCAGGCTCCTTCCTGAGTGAGACGGCTGCTCCTGCAGGGCGCGTTCTCGTCTCCCAGGACGTCGAGGAAGCAGGCTCGGGGCAGGCAGGCCACCCTGTTGCTTTGGGCTGAGTATCAGTGTTTCTTTCCTCGTCTCTCCTCCTGTCTTCCTTCCCCACGCCCCATGTTTTGGGAGCAAGGACATTTTTATTGGAATGAAGAGACCGCTATCTCAATGGGACACATGGATATACTGAAGACCAGCCAGTCAAGCCCTGTCCACAGTGTTGGGGTGAGAATTTGACCAAAGCAAAGGCCATCAGTGTGGGAAGAGGGGGTGGCTGTGAACTTGGTTACAGAGAGGGGCGGAGCATTGGCTGTCTGGTCTGAGGGTACTTGTGCGTTTGGCTTTGCTTGTACATTGGGCTGTGTGCATGGCTGTGACCCTGCGGGTGTAGCTGTGGCTGTGTATCTAATATTGTGAGCTGAGTGTGCTGTGGTTGTGGCAGTGGGCCGTGAAGGTACAAGTGTCCATCCCAGTGCCTGGGTAAGTGGGGAAGGGACAGGACTGTAGAGGTGATTTAGATAGTTTCTGGAGACCTATGGGGAATTTGGGGGATTGAGATTATAGTGTGAGGTCCGGCATCTGCCCAGGTGGATGTGGTTACAGGTGTTGTGCAGATGGCTGTGTGGGCCCTTAGAGCACAGTGTTCTGTCGTCTTTTTATATCAGAACCCAGAGCATTTCCTGTTGGCACCAAACCATTGCGAGAAATTGCAGTACGATCATCTAGGATCTCCCTCCTTCTCCCTCTGGCCCCCTCTCCCTCCCACCATCCTTCCCTCCCTTCCTCTCCCTGTTCTGTGCTTCCTGTCTTTTATTCTTTATATTTCATCCCAAACCTACAGAGCTCTTGCTTTCTGCCAGGCACACTTTGACCTTATTTGTCACTTGTCTTTCCTCCCCATAAACTAACCCCTCAAAGCACCCTGACAACTGACCTCCTCTCCAGTGACACCTTTATGAAAACTTCTTCACGGCAGGCATTGGGTCTTGCTCTGCTCGGTAACCCCTGGTGGCTGGCACTTCGTCCCTGCCCGTAAGCCCTGGTTGATGATGACACGCTGCAGTGCCTCCTCTCCTAGAAGAAGGGGAATGTGTGAAAGGACAGGGGAGCTGTGACGGAGGGACTCGTTTTGGCTGGGGCAGGGCAGCTGACCAGATGGGGGATTTGAGGCTGATGGCCTACATCCCTGCTGTTTGTTCTCTTGTGGGCCCGTTGCAGGCCCTGGAGATGCCAAGCCAGGTCTGCAGTGTCTCCATCATGGTCAGAGCCACGTGTGACCTGAGCCGGCCCCGGGGCCTTGGGTACAGTTCGGTTGTCTCCATCACCAGCCTTTCTGGCGCTGGGCAGTCGAGCTCCCTGCAGGCTCTCTCACGGGTCTCAGCACCTACCTACTATGGGCCCTGGTCCCAGAGGGGATCACAGGACCTGGCAGAGGCCACTTATCCTCCCTGAGGTCCAGCAGTCATGGAATATGTCCCTTCCAGCAGGCTGTTGGCTGTGGTTTAGCACATTGTCACCTGGTACTGACTTTTTGGAAGGGGATTCCAGATACACATGGGTGTCAGGACTTAGCAGTGACTGCCCCCGATGCAAAGAACCCTGGCTGTCCCCACCCTCCCAGGCTGTGACCTCATTGGCACAACTGCTTTGGTCCTCACAAATGGGTTGGAAAAGCAAAAGGAATTGCTGTCTCCAAAATAAAACAAATGTTTTCGAAACCTGGATGGAGCCTGGCCCCCATTTGCTTCACTCCTTTGCTCTACTCTATGTTCATGCAGCAAGTTGGAGAGAGCTTGGGAGTGCCGTGGAGTTTAGATTGTCGAGAGACACAGGGTGCTGTGGGGGGCCTCGGGAGATCTGCAATGCCACCCTGACCCCAGCATGAACTCCTCTGTGAACTGCTTCTGAACCTCTCTGGGCTGCAGGTTACGTATCTGCTGAAAGATAACATCTTCTTGATGACTGTATAGGGTTTTCATTTAGGTGACGTGAACTAGGCAAGGTGAAAGGAGTTTGCAAAAGAACAAAAGGAAGGAAGGAGACGAAGGGAGACAAAGGGCTCCTTGGCGTGTACTCTATACCAGGAAGTGTGTAGACGGCACCTCAGTTTGGAGCCGGCTCTGGAGATGGACAGGCTCCCCAACCCCCACCCACCTCCTCTGCCTAACTGGTGCGTCTCATCTTTCCTCTTGATGTCAGTGATCCCCAAAGGGGTACCCTAACCATCAGTGAACATTTGTGCTAGAATATCAATAGTGGGCAGACACCTCCTGGGAGTCTGGTGTCCTGGGCTCCATTTCTGCTCCTGCTGCTCTCCGTGTGATTTGGGCAAAACACCCCAATCCTCTGAGCTTTCTGGTCATAAACATGTCTCTGACCCTGCAAGGCCCTCCCCACCAGACACCTCCCAGGGTTCCCAAGGCCCAAATGGGAAATCAGGTTTCTTAACTTGGCATTCATCATCTCCATATTATTCTAGCCTCCGTGTACCTTTCCCATTCTTGAGTTCCTCCTCCGCCCTGCCCTGGACTCGCCTTGTGCTCCCCAAGCCCTGCACTTGCCCCTCCACATTGTCGCCACCCTCTGTGTGGTGCACCCACAGGGCTCAGAGCAGTGCCTGCTTGCAGACTCCATGCGCTGCAAAGTGCAGCATTTGATTGCTTCTGCCTGGAGCACCACTGCTCGATCCCAGCACCTGCTGCATCCACATGACATCAGCCATGCAGTATTCCAGACAAAAGCATTAAACAAGATGAACAATCAGGCACATCTAGACTGAGGGATACTGGACAAGATCATTGGCCTGGATTCTTCAAAGATATCAATGGCAGGGCAGACAATAAATTAAAAATGGGGAAGACTGTTCTAGTTCATGAAGACATTCTACACTGTTCTGGACTAGATTGACAACCAAATATAATGTGTGTCTCTGGGTGGTTCCTGAATTTTAAAAATAGGTATAAGGAACATTATTGGGACAATTACAAAAATTCGATTATGTCCGTGGATTAGTCTGCTAGGGCTGCCATAATAAAATACCACAGATTGGCTGGCTTGAAAACAGAAACTTATTTTTCACAGTTATGGAGGCTACAAGTTGAGGACCAAAGTGTCTGTAGATTTGGTTTCTTCTGAGCCCTCTCTCCTTGGCTTGCAGATAGCTGCCTTTCACTGTGTCCTCTCGTGGTCTTTCCTTTATGGGCCCACACCTGTATCTTAATCTCCAGTTCTAAAAGGAATGGAGCCTACCCATATGACCTCGTTTTCCCTTAATTAACGCTTTTTAGGTTTGGTTCTATCTCCACAGTCACACTCAGAAGTATTGAGGGTTAGGACTTCAACATGGGAATGTGGGTGGAGGTACAATTCAGCCCATAACAGTCTGATTATTGATATTATTGATCTTTAACTCATAGGTGTGGCAAAGCATTGGGGTTGAGGAGAGTGTCCTTGTTCTTAGGATATTGATGATGGAATATTTAGGGGTGAAGAGCTATGGTATCTGTGACTTTCTCTCAAATGGTCCAGCAAAAGAAAAGTGTGTAGAGGGAGAGCAAATGTAATAAAATATTAACAATTGATGAATGTAGATAAAAGGTATAAGGCCTTGTAATATGTTTGCAACTTTCCTATAGGTTTGAAATTTTCAAAACAAAAACTTAGATATCCTAAGAACCCTGAAACACCAATCCAAAAAAACCTATGCACCCCCTATGTTCACAGCAGCACAATTTACAATAGCCAAGTGTTGGAAGCAACTAGGTGCCCATCAGTTAATGAATGGATCCAAAAACTATGGTACATTTACACAATGGAATTCTATGCAGCAGAAAGAAAGAAGGAGCTCCTACCCTTTGCGACAGCATGGATGGAACTGGGGAGCATCGTGCTAAGTGAAATAAGCCAGGCAGTGAAAGACAAAAACCATATGATCTCACCTTTAACAGGCACCTAATCAACAAAACAAACAAACAAGCATAATATAACCAAAGACACAGAAATTGAGAACAGGCCAACAGTCACCAGAGGGGAGAGGGGAGGGAATTTCAGGGGATAAGGGGAAGGGTTCAGAGCAACAAGTATAAAGGACACATGGACAAAAACTAGAGGGGATGGAAATGGGAGGAAGGTGGGGAGGGCTGGGGTGGTGGGCTGGGATGGGAGTAAAAGACAGAAAACTGTACAAGAACAACAATTAAAATAAAAAAAATTTTAAAAATTATCAAAAGTTGTGGGATTCAGCTAAGGCAATACTTTGAGAGATATTTATAGCAATAAACATTAATATAGAATAGAAAAAAGGGTTTTGAATCAATGGCATCAGCTTCTACTCTGAGAAATTAGAGAAATAAGAGTAAAGTAAACCCAAAAGAATGGAAATAGTAAATATCAGAGTGGAAACCAACAAAATAAAAACAGGAAATCTACAGAGAAAAATCAATGAAACTTGAGTTTTTAAAAAAAAAAATGATCAATAAAATTGATGAAAATCTAACTGGACATTAGGAAAAAATATGCAAATCACTAATATCTGGAATGAAAAGAGATGACACCATACCAGGTCTGACAGTAATGGGGGGAAAACGGGGACATTGTAATTGAATATCAATAAATATTTTTAAGTTAAAGAAAACAAAAAAACCTAATTAAAAGATGGGCAAGAGATTTGAACAGCTGTTTCACCAAAGAAACTATTCAGATAACAAAAAAGCATATGAAAAGATGTTCAACCTTATTCATTGTTAGGGCAATAAAAAAAAACTTAGGATGAAAAAACTCTATTTATTTCCTAAGCCCCAGACCCCCAAAATATAATGCCAATTTTTCCTATTAGATGCACAGAGAGTGGCCCTTATTTTCCATGTTAGCACTTACGTTCATTTTTTATTTCGTTTTTGTATTTTGTTTATTTGGTCTTTGTCTGGGCTCCACAAGGGCGGGCATTGTCCTGCTTGGCTCATGTCTGCACCCTGCACAGGCCTGGCATTCAAACACATTGATGAACTGAATGAATGAATGAATGAACGAACATGGGGCCTGATCAGAGACAGACCAGAAACATGGAGGGGGAGGAAGAGATCCCAGACAGTGTCTCACAAGTTAATGAATGTGAGCCCATCCTTGCTCTGCAGTCTTCTCTGCCTCTTTTCCCACTTTCTTTTCCTTCTGTCTGTTGCTGTTGATTTCCGAGTTCCCCTCTCTTCCTCCTTGGCTGTCTGGGCTGTCAGCTTGGTTCTGGTTCCAGGGCTCCTTGGCCATTCCAGATCCTTGGGAGGGTAGCAAGAGGGAAGCGGGCGGTGGGAGGGAAGAGGGCACTGGGTACAGGTGCAGCTCCAGCAGGCGTGGTGGCAAGTGGCTGGAGCAGCACCGCCAAGGGACATCTCATAGCATGTCCTAAGCCTTGATGTTTTAGGGAGGAATTCTCTTTTTCAAAGGACTCGTAATTCTTCTCCTGCAGAAGTATTCCTCCCCAAGGTATTTAAGCATACCCTCCAAGCACAGCCTGAATTCCTCTCTCCAGGTAATTCTCCTGACCAGGTGCAGGCTCAAGGACACCCAGTTGGGTGGCTGCCTGCCCCCCTGGAAGCTTGGGATCCTGGGATCATGTGACTTGGGTGCACCTGGTACCCTTGAGGCTGCTGATTGGGTTCCTGATGCCAGGGAAGGTGGGACCACCTGGGTCTCAGTGTTGCCCTGCCGCTCCACAGCCTTAGCCTTAGGTAAGTGGTGGCCCCTCTTCCAGGCCTCAGTTTCCCCATTCCTGAGATGAGGCAACCGGATTTAACTGGGGACTGAAGCTGGCAGTGATGGTGTGGGAGGGGCTACCATCCTCTGGAAGAATGTTGAAGTATGTGTGTGTGGGGGGTACTTTTGGGTAAGAAAGCATCCAGCCCTGGCTGGTGTGGCTCAGTGGACTGAATGTCAGTCTGCAAACTGAAAGGTTGCTGGTTTGATTCCCAGTCAGGGCACATGCATGGGTTGCCTGCCAGGTCCCCAGTTGGGGGCACGTGAGAGGCAACCAATCGATGTATCTCTCACACATTGATGTTTCTCTCCCTCTATTTTTCCCTCCCTTCATCTCTTTGTAAAAGTAAATAAATAAAATATTTTTTAAAAAGACAGCATCCATAACTCCCCCAGGGCTTTCAAAGAGGTCTCTGACCACTGTCACCACCATCCCACCCTTTTCTTGGCGCTGTCATTCTCTGAGGGTGGGAAGTCTCTTCCAGCTTCTAATGTAGGCCCTCTCTCCCCTGGGGGACAGAGCTGCCACACCCTGTCTGGCAGGCTGTGCCCTGCACAAAGGCACCCAGCTCAGGGGTCATCGGAGCTCAAATCCAGATCATCCTCACTGGCCCAGACCACTAGCCCTGGTGTAGATCTGCATTTGTCTGGGGAAAGGGGAAGCTTTTAAAAGAGTGAACCAAGGCTTTGACTGGGCCTGCAGTGTCCTTAGGAGCCACCTTATGTCGCTGCTTATAGCTTGGTGGTCCTGATCCTTCCAAGGCAAGATGGAAAAATTTGTCTTGAGCCCCTGGAAGGTGTTTATAGATTCATTCCAGCTGGAAAGAACTGCAGATATACTCTAAGACCCCCCAGGTACATTGTACATCTATTTATTCCTCTCCAGCCACCCTTATACTTGCCTGGCCCTGGTCATCTTAGGGTCTCCCTACTTCACCCCTGATCTCCCACAGCAGCCAGGGGACGCTTTTAAAGCCGAAAGTCAGCCCACGCTGCACCGCTCCCACTGTAAACCCACCCACGCTCCTCAGCATCCCCTCTCCTCGCGGCACTTCTGCTTTTCTCCTCACTCAAAGCTCAGCTCAAAAGTCATCTCAGAGAGGCCTTCCTGGACCTTCCTTTCAAATATGCACCCAATACCCTGTTCTCTGTCATTTTTAGCGCAACAATTTGAATTATGTATTTCTCTGCCCTCTGGGTTCTTGCCTTTGTCTCCCACTGGACTGTAAACCCTATGAGGGCAGAGCCTTTGCGGGTCGGCTTCATGGCTTAACTCTTGTGACCAGCAGGGATGTGGGAGGTGCCCAATAATTTCCTTGATTGAATGGAACAATGAGTAGATAATTGTCTTGTGCCCTTTCCCTGCCCCATCAGATTTAGAGCTGAACAAACTGAAGCCCAGAGCAAAGGGTGGGGTAAGGGACTGTTTGCGCTCACCCCGCACTGTCAGCCTGCTGGTGGCAGAGCCAGGACCAGGTCCCCCTCCACAGCTTTTCGGCACACGGCTGCCGGGCCAGGGAGACCTGAGGCTCCCAGGGATCCCTGATGCTCTCAGATGTCCTGAGCTGCGGGTGACGGCTGGATGTTCCCATCATCCCGAGGAGACATGATCTGATGTCACATTCCAAATCCCTGACTTCCCTCTGAACTTGAACCTTTTAGGGAAATGAGTAGGAGAACAAAACCACTGGGCATCAGGATCTAACTTCTTGCCAAACACCACACCAAAGTCAGTTCTGATCTAGTTACTCTGACGGACTTGAGAAAATGCTAAAGTTACTAAAATCTTTTCAAATTAACTTTTTATCAAAATAATAATTGAACACAGTTTAAAAAGTCAAGCAATGCTAACAAGCTTGTAACTTTCAAAAAACCCAACACAGTTCATCTTGTTTAATGTTGAGCCAAGTGGTGTACTATTATGGCGGGGTTTTTTTCTGGTATAACTTTTTTAGTTTCCTGGGACTAATTACTGCCCACTTTTTTCTCTGTTTAGCTTTCTTTGAACCTTTGGCTAAGTCTTCCCACATCGTTTAACACAGCAAAAGTGTCTCTCAGTACAATTTTTTCCCATTAGGAAGACTGTCGGCGAGTCTCTCGGTTTCCTATTTTCCCAGAGATGGTGCTGCTGGAGCCTCCCCTTCTCTCACTCTTCTCTAGGACCCGTGGCTCTCTGGGCGTCCCGGCCACAGTTAAGGAAACCAGGGAGCTTAGAAGACAGTGCCAGCCCCATCTTCATTCTGCCCTGGGTCTTTGGCTCCACACTCGTGTTCAGTCACCTTCCCTTGCCTGTCTCCTTAAAACAAACAGACAAACAAATAACAAAAAAACCCGATGACAGTATTTCACTGTCTATCAAAAAGCAAGTGTGGTCCTGGCTGGTGTGGCTCAGTGGATTGAGTGCGGGATGAGAACTGAAGGGTCACCAGTTCAATTCCCAGTCAGGGCACATGCCTGGGTTGCGGGCCGGGTCCCCAGTGGGGGCCACGTGAGAGGCAACCACGCATTGATGTTTCTCTTCCTCTCTTTCTTCCTCCCTTCCCCTCTCTCTAAAAATAAATAAATAAAATCTTCAACAGACAACTGTAATTGAACAACAATAAAATAATTTAAATTTAAAAAAAAGCAAGTGTGGGGTGGAGGGAAGAAGCGGAATATTATACTTTGCCTGCACCCTACAAATACTTTGATCTGACACTGTGATTAGAAGGAATATCTTGGGCGTAATTGTGGGAAATTCTGATCTGACAGTTGCTGAAGTCAATTTCGTTGTATCCCCTGAAGTTACTCAGGCCATCAGATTTTATGGTGACTCCAAAGATTAAATTAATAGGAAGAAACAGAATCTTCCAAGCATCCCTCAAATCTTGTTATTCCACTCAAAGCCAGACTTATACATGGTCAGTGTCATGATTTGAAGAAAGTCCTGAAAGTCTTCTGCCCCTGAGTAGCAACCCTACTTGGAAAGGCTGCCTGAATTTCCACCCTGATGGCTCTAACCTCTGCTGCCTAAGGGTCTGTTGTTGAAACACATGCTTCTCTTGGAGAGATCACACTTTAAACTACATCAGGGTCTTTACTTTAGAGAGAATGTGTATTAACTTTTCCAGTGAGCAGGTGGGTGGAAGGGAGTAAAGAGAGCTCCTCAGCCCACCAGATTCCGAAAGCTGAGGGTGGCCCTCCCTTAGTGGGCTCATCAGTGAAGAGCAGGACTGTGGAGGGTGGGGGAAGGGCATCTGCAGAACGGTGGAGCCTCGGCTGCTCTTGCTCCTCATCTCTCACTTGGATTTCTCACTCTCAAGCCAGAGGTGGAATTTTGTGGCTTCCTTTGGGCCATGACAGCATAAAGTAGACATGGAAAGGATAGACCCAGCTCTTTTCCCTCTTCCCTGTCTGTGGCATGACCCGCATAATTGAAGAGCCCTAGTTTGAGCTGACTCACACCCAGAAAACTAGGGAGGAAGTCTTACAGGGACGCCAGCACCACCCTGTGGTGCCTGACAACACGGGCATCAGCCCTGATGCCCACAGCTGCTGCTGCTCAGGTTTGTCCCTCCACGGCTGGACCACAGGCTTAGCTGGTGCCTGCAGCTGTGGAGTACCAGAGCTTGCTGGGCTTCTCTCAACTGTCGGATTAGCCCAGACGGTAGGGCCAGTCCTCCAGTTCAAACTCCCTACCTCTGTAAAGAGGAGGATTCAGGAAAGGTTCATCCAAGACTGGAGCAGTATGGGTTTTCAATGCCCTACGCAGCCCTCGCTCTATGCCATTGTCTCCATCTCTGTTTTCTCTCTTTCTCTCTTCTGGCTTTTTCTCCTTCTCTCTCTTTAAGTCCCTTGTGCCCTGACCAGGAATCAAACCCAGTGATGCCCAACCAACCGAGCCACACCAGTCAGAGCTGTCTTTTGATAGTTTTGTGTCACATAGAGAAGGAAGGGTCTTGGTTCATTTTCCTAGCAGGATGTGGCCCATACTGCTCCCTTAGCAACTGAATGCTTTTTTGAGTTAGCCCTGAGTTAGCAACAAGGGTCTTTGCCCTCTAAGTTCTATAACATTGAACTTGTTCTCAATATTTCTTTTTCTTTTTAAAAGATTTTATTTATTTATTTTTAGAGAGGGGGAAGGGAAGGAGAAAGAAAGGGAGAGAAATATCAGTGTGTGGTTGCCTCTTGTGTGCCCCCCACTGGACACTTGGCCTGTAACCCAGGCATGTGCCCTGACTGGGAATCAAACCAGCAACCTTTTAATTCACAACCTTTTAATTGAGCCTGCATTCAATCCACTGAGCTATACCAGCCAGGGCTCAATACTTCTTAAGAGATTAATTGAACCTGTCTGTAGATCAAGTTGATAATATAACCATGCAGAGGAAAACAAAGAACGCATCCAAGGAACTTGTCAACACAGTTCTCTTACCGCACACACTTGGTGGGATGTAGGCCAAAGATTGCCGAACTGCATAAATCTCCTCTGTCCGTGGTTTGTGGTCAGTAGTGATTGTGGGGACGTAATTCCTAAACTATCTTGAGTATATTGTGGCAAATGAGTCAATACATTGGTATTTGGGGGAACCAGGATTTTCCTGTGGGAGAAGGGAGATATGGATATGGAATAGGGGAAGGAAAGGAAGAGCTCTCGGTGTTGGATTAAAATTAGAAATATAAGTACAAACGTATACTTTAAAAATAGATATGTACTTCTTGGTTCTGTTCGCTTCAAAGGCCTAGACGCACTGAGATGCCAGTGGTAACGAGCTCTGAATGGTACCAGCATTCCTTGGAGCAGTGGCTAATCCCAGGGCTACGGAAGATAAAGTACGAGCTGGGTCTGGATGCCTTGTTACTCCAAAAAGTACTCAAAATAAGCAAGTGTTTGAAACTGGAGGAAATATAAAAAAAAGCATAGGAGCTGTATGAAGAAGATTACATTGGTTAAACTGGGTCAATTGGAGCATCAAAAGGAATAGTGAAAGTCATAAATAAATACAATCAAATAAAAAAGATCAACTAGTCCACTGAGATACTAAATAATAATACCAATAAAGTGTGGACAGAATGGGAAAACTCTTTTTAATAAAATAATGCCACCAAATAAATATAAAAGGAATGATGCTATTAGGAAATTATCATTTTCCAACCATCACTTAATAACTAAGACAGGTAAAAATTCAATGGATGCCCAACCACTGGGTAAAATCATTAGAGCCTAGGATAGTTACAGTTTCAAAATATCATCTTATAGATGCCAGTTTGTTAGAAGAAAGAATGATCACCTAAACTTAACATCACCTAAGAAGAGACCAAATGAATACACTGCCTTCTGGTCTGAGGCACTGGGGAAGACACAAGGTTACCTAAAGTATTCCTGCCAAAATGTCTGACTTGAACCTAATCAGGAAGAAACAATCAGACAAACCTAAATCTAAGGACTACTCTACAAAATCACTTTCCTGTATGCTTAAAATATATCACTATCATGAAAAACAGAAAAATATGGAGGGTACTATATTACACGATAGTACTGTATTGATATTAAATTTCCTGAGTCTGATGGTAATATCATGTTCATGTAACTTGGTGTCCCTGTTCTTTGGAAATAAATGCAGACGTACTTAGCTATAAAGTGTTATGAAATCTGTGACTTACTCCCACGTGATTTCTAAAAGGGGGAAATATATTTATACATAGAAAATGGAGGATGAAAAGAAATGACTCAGCACAAATATGATAAAAAGTTAACTGAATTTTCTAGACAAAGAGTGTATTGATATGCATTGTACTGCTATATTCGACTTTTCTGTAGGTTTGAGAATTTTCAAAATAAAATGTTGGGAAAAGCAAGCTTATGCTGAAGACAAATGCATGGAGGCTTATTCACCACAATCTAGTGGAAGCCATGTTTGAGTCTCGGTCTGTGTCGAGAGCCTCTGACAGCCAGCCACATGTTCTGGGAACAGAAAAAGCGAAAGGATTTCAACCTTCCAGAAGACCCAGTCCCGACCACCAGCGTCCTCAGACTGAGATCTCCCACCACACTGGGACCTGCTGGGGCGGGGAAACCCACACTGAGTGACATCAGCTCCAGCCCCTGACCTGGAGTGGCTATTTCCATCTCCTCTAAAATGGGTTCTCATAAATCAGGTCTCCACTACAGAGAGCACTGCCTTCCCACAGAAGTATTCCAGAATTCCAAGATCGGGTTTATGGAAGTGTCTTATAAACCTGGCTGCTCATCAGAATCACCCACAGGGTTTGCTGAACCACAGATTGCTGGGCCCCGACTCCGAGTTTCTGACTCGATCTATCTGAAGCGTGCCCCAGAATTCAAATTTTTAGAGAAATGCCCAAGCATATCTAATTTGGAAATGGAGATAGAAACCTCAGGACAGGTGATCTTTCAGGAACTTTCTCACTCTAGCTGTATCTCAACTTATAAATAGACAATAAAAATTAAAGAGACACTTAAGAAACAGAGAGAAGCTTTTCCTCGGTCGGTCTAGTCATACGGCGGTAAGTCTCCTCTGTCTGGTTGAAAGTCTGCAGTGTAAGGAGCGCTGCATCGCAGTGGATTAAATACTTGAGCCGCAGCTTGCATCTGAAAGTCGGAAAGGCACTTTCAAATGTCGCAGACGCCAGTGTCTGGATCAGGAATGCGGTCTGGGTGTCTTCCAGGCAGACCCTGCCTGTGCCAGGCTGGCAGGTCCGCGGCAGGGCCCGGCCCCTGTCTCCCCTGCTTCTGAGAGCTTTGTCTCTGCCATGTCGGAAGGAAACTGTCTAGGTCTGGAAATACAGCAAAGTACAGAATCGATTGGGGAAAGCTGCGCGTCTGGAGTCAGGGATGATTAGCTCTCACAAGAAATTAGAGATCGTCCTGTCCCCTCTCTGACCGGTTTTGGAAGTTGGGGAGCTGAGAGCCAAGCTTAGTCCCACGGCTGGGACATGTCAGAGATGGGTCTCTCCACCAAGACTCCGAGTCCAGGGCTGCGACAGAGCACCCCACGGTCTCTTCAGGTTACCCCTGTTTGGTCCAAACGCCCGCCCCCAGCCGTTTCAGGCATACGTGTCAATAATAAAAGTCAAGCATTGGGTAAAGTGGAAACAGCTGAGGAAGCCAACGCAGAAAGTTTAGCCCAACTTCTCAATGGCAAAAATATACCTAATAAATTTTGGAATTTTTCCCTCCTTTATGTCTTACTTGGATCTTTCCCCCTCAATTAATGCCCTCAGTGCCTGCTTCTCCTTAAAAAACAACGATGTTTAGGACCCCATGACAATCGAATGATTTCTTTTGCTGTCAGGTTTGGCCCAATTTGGATAAATGAAATACTAAAAAAACAAAAAACAAACATCTCATGTGGAAAAAATCCTTTAAAATTATTAACTTGTAACTCTATTTAAATATGGATATTTAAAATTTATAAATGAAATATTTATGTGCTGGTACTGGGAATACAGCCGTGAATAAAAACACTAAAAATTTAAAAGCACTTTCCTCTTGGAAATTATCATAAAGTAGATAAAATATTCAAGGTGAATCCAATCGGCAAGTTGTAGTGGTTGCCTAAATAAATATAACTTTAGTGTTAACTGTCAAACACAGCAATTTGTGTGATAATAATGCTACATATAATACATTTTTGTTCTTAAATAAGACCGTATAATTATTACCCACTATATGAATTATTGTGTGTATTTGCATGTCTGCGTTGCTTTTTAAAAGCTAAAAAAACCTGATTTTACTACTCTTAATGGGGCTCCCAGGATTTAAGAAAACTAGTGGTGTTTTTGGGGGGCCAAACTCTGATGGGACAGTAGACACTTGTCCTCCCTCAGAGTTTGGGGGATTCTACTCACAGTCCTTTTGGTGTCAAAGAACAGAGACCAGCTCGAGTGTGCTCAAGCAAAGAGGCCTTACTGAGAGAACCCCGAAAGAAAACATAATGAATCTGTGGGCCAGACCCCAGCACAGCCGGCTCTCGCTGGGGTGAGAGTGGGAAACCCCAGAGCCGTCAGGAACAGGGGCTTGTCTCTGAGAGGCACGTTCTCTCTCTCCCCCCTCGTCTCTTCTCTTCTCTCCTCTCTCCTCTCTCTCCTGCTTCTTTAATGGTTTCTCAGCTTTTCTCAGGGCATCTACTCTTCCTCCCTCCTCTCCCTAGCTTTCTCTGCGTGGTCTCAACATCTCCTCTCCCACAAATCTCACCTTGCACATGGGCACCATGGCCACCCCCATCTCAGTTCTGCTTGGCTTTCCAAGGGGCGCCCCCTCACCACTGTCCCCTGACAATTTCCCTCGGAGGCTCTCAGTTTAAATTCTCAAGGGACAAACCTGACTAGTCTGACTAAAGCCAGGCCACAGGAGGCATGTGTTGCTGGCTGGAGTATGGATGGTCTCACTGGGTCAGTGTCACTCCTGGTCCATTTGGTGGTGGCCAGCGTCAGATGGTCTAGAAATGACCATTGGGGACAGCAGCACCTGCGAATGAGTCAGACTCCTCCAGAAGGCAGAACATGGGGACAAACACTCCGAAACCGTTTTACTATTGTGGTCATATTTCTTCTCAGATCACAATCCTTGGGGATACCTGTGGCTGCTCCTAAACCCCATGGGTGTTGGGTCCTGGGTAAAGTGAGGAGATGGGGGCAACCCTCAAGAAGCCAAAACCGGATCCAGGGACTCAGCCTTAGTATTACATTTTAAACCCCTAAGTGACTGAACACAAACAAAAACAAAACGGGAGGGGAGAACTACCCAGTTTGGATCCCTGGCATCCCTGACTGCTGAGTCCACATCTCAACCCAATACCTCGGTTCAGGGTAAGCTTGGGCCAGGTGGACCATTGGTGGGTTGGGCAATTTCCAGGCTGAGCTCATGGTAGAACACAAATCTGATTTGTGTTCAGCAGATTCAGCAGATTTCCGCTTAGAATGTAATCAGGGGAGTGAGTGAAGTGCAAATAGTAAGATTTGGTTTAATTGCTCTAGAGAGGACAGCTGAAACTGCAGAAAAGCATAAGAGGCCAAACAATAAAGCCCAGCGTGTTCATCTGGTCAGAGACAAGTTAGCTGAGAATTATGTCCTGAAATCCCGAGTGGATGCACGGAACACTTGGTACTCTACAGAAAGAGGAGGGCCCGTTTGAAGGCTTCTGTGCTTTTGACTTTGGGGATGGTGGTGGTGGGGGGTTACATTCAGCAGGTTCTAAAGGCATAATTGACAAGGCATGAGTTTGACCGTGAAGGTGGGTGAGCAAGGAGTTGAGTTTGCAGACTTTGGGGTCAGACAGAAACTTCCAGAGCTGCATAATTTGGATAAACCTCAGTTTCCTCATCAGTAACATGCAGATAATTGCTATTTCTCAAGGTTGTCAGGAGATTAAATATCATGTTATCCGTAAAGTGGAAATGTTAGCTATTATTAAACGAGCTACAGTCCTTGTCATCAGATTATTTGCCCATGACCACTAACAAAACACCTCATTATGCAGTATTTCACTTGGTTTTAGCAATTGGACCTGCATCTCCTGACCGCAGCAATGAGCGGAAATTAGGAGAGAAGAAAAATGCTTTCAGTACTTTCGTTGAAGTTACTTTTTCTTTCTGGAAGTCTTTTCAATCTAGGCTCAATCTAAGCTTCTGTTCTGGGGCTAAGAGCTAAAACTTCTAGGGAAGACAAGACTTGAATAAAAATCCAAGTTCCAGGCTTAAATGTCTGATAGAAAATGTTTTCTGTGGGAAATGTTTCGGGTGGTAAAAAGCAGGGATGGGGAGGAGGAGGGCACAAAAATATTGACCAAGTCAATGAAAATAGGTCAAGGAAACCAAAGACCAAGTGACCACTTTTTCTTAAGACCAGTTTGACCCAAGTGTTTCTCAAAAGGTGCTCTGTGAAATTCTATGACCTTGCTCAGAAATTCATAGTGGGAACTACTTCTGAGAAGTCCTGAAGCCAAGAAAATGTCCTCACTTCAGTTAGCCCAGCATTCCCGAACTTATTGCCCACAGAACCGCTTTCAGAATAGATCCCATCAAGGCTGCCCAGGAACCAGGAAATTCTGCTCCACGTCCAACCGTGGCTTCTCTGTCTTCTCACCTCGACTTGTCTAGGTATGTTGGAGAAATCAGGATTCCGCGGATACAGTAATTGTCTTCAAATGTGTGGAGGGTTGTCACTTCAGACAGTGGAATTTAGATTTGCTCTGTTAGCGCCAAAAATAAAAAAAGTGAGAAGTCAGCAGCTGGGCTCCAGGAAGGCAGACTTGACTTCTGAACAAGAGAGAAAGTTTTAAAATCGCCAAATTTTTGGAAGAGGTATTACAAGCACATAGTACAAAATACAAAAGGGGTTAATACCAAGTTAGGATGTGGGTCAGTAGAAATCCTTACACAGTGCTGGTGGCATAACCACTTGGAAAAAGTGACCATTTACATACTCTGTGACCTGGCCATCCGCCTTGTAGGATATGCCCCAGAGAAATTCTCACCCACGTACACCAGGAATGTGAACAAGAATGCTCTGGGAAAGACAAACTGGAAATGACCAAGTGCCCACCACCAAGAGAATGGATAAATAAATTATCGTAGTGTCATACAATGGAATAGTATATAGTGATGGGAGCGAAAACTGCAGGAACACGCAACAGCATGGACACATCTTAGAAACTGAGTGTCGGTATGAAAAAAGTGAGTTGGGGAAGACCACACGTACCATGCTGCAGCTTATACACTCAAAACCAGGCCGGATGAAACAATACATTGCTTAAAGATATATCAATATCATGCAATTGTTTTAAAAGACAGTGAAAGATACCCTGGCTGGGGTAGCTCAGTGGATTGAGTGCGGGATGAGAACTGAAGGGTCACCAGTTCAATTCCCAGTCAGGGCGCATGCCTGGGTTGCAGGCCAGGTCCCCACTGGGGACCACGTGAGAGACAACCACACAGTGATGTTTCTCTCCCTCTCTTTCTCCCTCCCTTCCCCTCTCTCTAAAAATAAATTTTAAAATGTTTTTAAAAAACCATTTTTAATTATTTTTAAAAAGATAGTAAGAGACAGCATTACTCATAATAGGCAGAAGTTGGACACCACCTGACTCACTTTTACCTGGGAAATGCGGTCTATCCATGCAATAAAATACTACTTGGTAACAAAAATAAACAAAGCCCTGATATGTGCAGTGACAGGGATGAATTTTGAATACATTATGCTAAGTGAAAGATGCTAGTTACAATAATTGCATTTATAGGAAATTTCAGAATAAATAAATCCATGGAGACAAAAGCTAGATTTCTGGTTGCCTTGGACTGGGGTGGGGGACCCTTGAAGGATTGGGGAGTGATGACTAGTGGGTACAAAGCTTCTTTGGGGGCAATAAAAGTGTTCTAAAATGGATTATCATGATAATTGCACACTTCTATGAATATAGCAAAAACCATCAAACCGTATACTTTATGTGGGTGAATTGTATGGTGTGTGAATTATATCTCAATAAAGGTTGTATTAAAAGAGAATAAGGGTGTTACAGTGAGAGAACTATAGACATCAAATTCAGGAAGGTGATACTTGGGGAAGTGGGGGTACATGTGAAAAGAATTTCCCACAGGGCCTCTGTGGAGCGGAGGACGGTCTAGTGGTGAGGCGCACTCTCTGGCAGGGTTGGTTGGTACTTTTGATTTCTAAAAATAATACTACATAACTTTCACACATGTTGCATGTATCCTTTTGTAGAAACAATCCATAATAAATTATTTTAAAGATTCTATTATTTATTTTTAGAGAGAGGGGAAGGGAGGGAGAAAGAAAGGGAGAGAAGCATCAATGTGTGGTTGCCTCTAGAGCACCCCCTACTGGGGACCTGGCCCCCTACTCAGGCATGTGCCCTGACTGGGACTTGAACCAGCAACCCTTTGGTTCACAGGCTGGCACTCAGTCTACTGAGCCACACCAGCCAGGGCCATAATAAAATTTTAATACAAAATGTACTAAAAGGCATATCATAAAAGTATGTCTCACTCCCTTTGCCCAGGTTTGAAGGCACCCTCTGTTCTGTTTCCTCTGCGTCTGTCCAGAGAGTCTGCATTTACAATTATGGCATGTGTGTATATATCCAGAAGCGACTGTGTGCCGTCCACACCATCTCACACAAACCTAATAGCTTTGGAGAACTTTCCAAACCTGTGCACAGAGCAGCCTTGGCTGTGTTCATAGCTGAGAGGCTTTCAGTCCTATTTGGAAAGAATGAATGTTCTGGATTCAAACTGCCCTTGGTTAGCTTGCAGCTTGCTCCTTTGCTGCACACAGATCTGTGAAACAGAAAGGCCACTTTATCTAAAATGTCACCCCTTCGTCATCCTCTGCCTCCCACCCTCCGTTACCTCTCTCCCTAGCGTCAGCCAGCACCACATGTACATATTTTTTCATTGTTCGTCTCCCCCAGTGGAGTGTAAAGTCTACGACAACAAAAACTTTGTTCTAGTGCCACAGGGGGTGTTTTGCAGTAGGCACACGATAAGTATTTGTTGAATGGTTGAATGAGTGAATGCCTGGCTTGAAATGCCACCTCCATCATGTACTAGCTCTAAGATCTTGGGCAAGTTACTAAATCCCTCTTTCCCTCAGCTTTCTCATCTGCATGAGAGTATAACAGACATAAGGATTAAATAAATTTATACATTCAAAAGATTCAGAACAGGGCGTGACTCATTGTTATATTTGTTATAGGTTGGCTCTTATTGTTACAGTATCTCAGTGCAGGGGTATGCCTTAATTTATTTAACTGGTCTTCTGTTTAGGTTTCTTCCCAAGAGAGCGGCAATGCAGAACTTTGTACATAATGTCACTTTGCACATGAGCAAGTCTATCCATCGGATGAATTTCTAGACATGGTACTTCTGGGGCCACGGATACGTGCATTTTCTTTATTTTCAGAGGTAATGTCAGTTTGAAGAGACAAATAATGGTGAGCAGAACTGGACCCACTGGAAGGTGCTGTCCCCGACACGGGATGTGCTTGTTTAGTCACTGGTCTGTGTGACCGGCGTTCAGGGAAGTGGTGGCAGCGATCTCTTCTGCAGGTGGGAGGCTGGGCCAAGGGACCGCAAGGCCCCTGCAGACCTGGAACATAAAGGCGCATGCCATCCCATTGTTCGCTGAGTGCCAGGCCTGTTTACAACATAAATACGCAGGCCTAAAGTGTCCCATTTTATGTCCACTTGGGGTAAGGAGGAGACATACTCTCGTAATTTATTTTTAAACTAAGTCAATGTTTAGTTCACATTGTAGTGGGATCTTTTTGGTTTGTTTTGGGGGAGTGGAGTTTATTTTATTTTTGGACGTTTTTGAAGGTATTTGGTGTAAAAATTTTTAAACATCCAATGTACCATTTTTAAAAATGTGTGGTCAATTACTTGAACTCTCCCTATACAAATTAAATTTTTATATAATGATTAGGGTAGGGGTGGGTCAAGAAATATTATATTTCTTTTTTTAACTTTATTGGCTTTTTTTCCCCTGTTGAGTCTAGTCAATAATCCACATTCTACAGCCACTCAAATGTCAAAATGTTTCAAAAACATAAAAAAATAAAGAAATGAATAGAAGCGTCCTTGTTCTTTAAATTATTTCTGTGTTACCCTGAACTGTAAGTGAACCCTCCTTGCTTATAAAAGGAGCAGCTGTTCATGCAATGGAAACCATGGTTCATTACAAGCTGACCTCAGATTCAGGAGTAAAACTTCCTCTATTTTACTACGACTATTCAGACAGGGACTGGAGATAAACAATAATCAAAATCAGGATGGAACTTGACTGGGAAACCCTCTATGTTCTTTGGCAGAATTATAGCGGCTCTCGAATTGCCAGGAGTGAGGCAATGTGAAATGACCCTCAAACATTCCCCTCTGAAGTGCAGTGGGTCCAGGCTGCCAACTCTGAGCAGACAAAGGCTGATTGTAACGACTTCTTAAGCATATACTTATAGAAACATTAATTATCACCAACCCTATTTTAAACATTTATAGAAAGTTGAGATGAAAGGGCCCTTTCATATCCATTTTTATATTCCCCCATGCAAAAAAAAACCTATGATTACAGAGTATTTTATTTTTGTATTTTTTTTTCTCCTTGGAATTCTTATTTCTGGGCCTTATTCTTAAAATACTAAGTTCAGTTTGAGGCTTGTGTGCTCCGCAAGTCAGATACGGGACCATAACAGGGAAACGGAGTGGGCAAGTGTGTGTGATGATGGAGGTGTGAGAAGTACGGGCCCCTGAAGCATGAAAATGACCCACTTTGGAAAAGTGGGCACTTAGTTTGATGAGATGCCAAGGGGAACCAATTCTAAATTGAAGTGGCTCAACAGTAGAGTTCATCAGAATCTTGGGGTAGGGCTGTTTTAGCAATGAGCCTTATGGGGTCCCACCCCGGAGAATTTGATGCAGTGCGTCTGAGTAGAGTGTTAACCAACACTCCTGGAGATTCGGATGCAGGTGGCCTGAGGCCACACTTTGAGAGGAAAGTGGCTTGCAGATTAATTATTCCCAGCAAGAACCTTCAGCTGTGTGTCTACTCAGCCCACGTTTAAACTCTCCCTTTCTGCAACCCAGCCCTGCGGTCTCTCTCCCGGGTCTCCTCCATGGCACGCTGCACCATGGCTAAAGTTGGCCCCGGAGGGCGTGCAGCAGGCCATGTGCAAGGCTGTTCTTGGCTGAGGCCAACCATGAAGAATGCTTTTGACCTCTTGAAGTGAATTGTAATTCTTTATAGAGTCATGAAAAAGAAAAAAGAGGAGAGAGGAAAAGAGAGACCACAGGCCAACTATCTGCTGACAGGGAGTACGTGTTATTGGCATTCAGAGGCTGAACTGGGCCTGGTGGGGTAATGGAGAGACCCCGACTGGCCTGGCAGGGCTGGTAGCTCAGCGGGCATCGTGCAGATACGGGAACCGATGTAAAGAGCCAGGCCGTCTGTCTGAAGGATTCATGAGGCCGCACAGATTCCCCTGCGCCTGCAGAAGGAGACGCGGCTCTGCTCCGGCTCCCCAGTGCCTGCTGCCTCCCCTCCGCCCTCCGTGTCCTGCACGGCCATCGCCAGGCCAAGAGAACCTGCCTGCTGCTGCTTCACCTTCTCATCCTCTGTTCTGTGTCTGTGAACACAAATAATTGCAAATCCCAAATAGGGTGTCAGGAGTCCAGAAAATTTGCTTTCCATCGGGTCCAATCTCTCTTCCGTCCAATACCGTAGTGTCTGAGAAGAGCCGCTGGACCTAGGCCAGCACACACTGCTGATCCCCCCCTCCCCCGACACCCACCACCCCCCTGCCTCCAGCTTTCTGCTGATTCTGTGGGTGTTCCATTCGGAGTGGTGTTCACTCTGAAACAGAATTCTTTCCCAAGATGGCCAAAGCCAAAGAGTCCCGGCTTAGGATTGAGAGGGGGGGACTATTATTTATTAGGTAGGTACTATGTACCCAGTGTTTTGCACCTTTATTGTACTTACTCCTGACAATAATCCTACAGGGTAGGCAACATTATTTCAGTTAAAGTGGGGAAAACGAGGCCGAGAATTGGATGGCTTTTCCAAGATTGCACATGTAAGGCTAGAATGTGTGAGGTCAAGAGGGGTTTGTGTTTTCTCTGTCTTGTTGCTTTAATGACTTGTCTAACTCCAAACCACTTACCGTGGCTGCATTTCATGCCCAGGTAGGAGGCAGCGCCGTGGAGATGTTTACTGGGCTGTGAAGACAAACTGTCTAGGATCCTGCTGCTCATTAGCTGTGTTCTGTCCCTCATTTCTCTTGGGACAACAAGAATAATGTTAATATAACACCTCTTAGAGTTTTGAAGATAAATAACAAGAGGCAATAAGATGCTTAGCATCAGGTCTGATATAGTATAAGTGCCTCCACTAATATTAGCTAATTACTATCATTACCACCACCACCATCATCACCATCTTTGCAAACTGCCTTAAAATGGGGTATAAATGTACGCTGAAAAAATGGAGAAATGTGGCTGAGCGAATGCACGAAGAATGAACCAGAGACAGTGCCAGCTGGTAGGTCACAGAATTATGAAGGTAATGAATACCTCGACCCACTGACTTGATGACCTCTTTGGTGGCTGGCCTCCTGAGGACCTCCCCTCCCCCCTCAACGGCTCTGGCAAACAGATCCAGGTTAGCACGGTTATGGTGGCTTCTAATTACCTCCCAGCTGTGCTGCCCGCCTCTGGGTGGCAAACGGAGGGGTGTGATGAAAGAGCAGATATTTCTGACCCCTCCCAGCCTGTCAGGGCCTTGATTGGCTGTGGATGTCCCAGCCCTGGCACTAGCCAGAGGAGAGTGCACCCTGGCCTGGATACCCTGGGCCGGGAACTCAGGAGTGGGTGGAAGAGAGAGATCCTGAGTGGGTGTGCTTAGAGGTCAGAGCTGGTCAGGAAGCAGGAGGAGGTTCTGCCTGGCAGAGGAGCAGGGCAGGGGGCAGCGAGAGACATTCCTGACTGGTCTTCATTTCCCAGCCGGCACACCAAGGATTAGAAAACTAAGTCATCTACCAGAGTGTGAACTCAGAGAGGCGGAGTCTGGAGCAGGACATTTAGAAGATAGGCTCTGCCTCCATGACAGGGGAATCCTAGTACCTGCTTAGCTCACCTTGCACGGTGGTATGAAGCTCACAAGTGATGATCTTGGACAAATAATTTGTAAGCTATATCTCTCTGCCCTCCTCTATGTATCCAACATTTACTATGAGCCTGTGAGCCTTGTAAATTATCATTATTATGTCCAAGATTCTGTGAGGGACACACATGTTCCATCCATGTCCAAGAGCAATGACTGTAACAAGAATAAAAGTGCTATCACGTATTTAGTGTCCACCACGTATCAGGCATTTTACGTTTATCTCACTAAGTTGTTATAACAATTGTAGTGAAGTGGCTATCCTCAGCTTTTATAGATAAATAAACTGATGCTCAGAGAGGTTAAGCAACTTTCTCTGCACCCAGAACATACAGCTGTGGGTCAACACCAAAGCTGAGGTTCATGCCCAGGCTCCAAACTCCAAAGCCATTGCTCTTAATTGCTGGTCAAAGGGGGAGGGGAGAGGAAAGGATTTTTTACCTGCAGAAAATTAACTGAAGGTGGATTTGGAGCCAGAATGGTCAGAGAAGGCTTTGCTTTGTCAAGGGCAGGATGCAGGAGGAGTCCTCTGGCTGAGGGCAGAGGGCAGCATTTCAGGCAGGGGAGTGGGGTTGGGAGGAAAAACCTAGGCAAGGTAGACAGCGAGGGTAGTCACAGAGGCCGCCGCCTCCCGTGCTGCTCTCCACGGACCCAGGAGGGAGGAGGGGCCAGGGCGACACTTCCGTTTGGAAAGGATGGATGCTCGAAGAGGTTGTGTGACTTGCCCAAGGTCGCCCTGCTACTAAGTGGTAGAAATAAGTCCTCAGGCTCCCGGACTCCTTCCACGTTGCCAGCAGCAGGGAGCCCTGGAAGCTGTATGGGTGGTGTGTGGGAGATGGACACAGACCCTCTTGGATCCCTGACGCAAGGCTTCCATTGTTTCATACAGAGCCGCATTCTTAACCTCTCTTGTGCCACAAACGCCTTTGGCAGTCTGGTGGCTTCTGTGGATTCCTTTGCCAAATAACCTCTTTTTAAATTTTGATTATAGTAAATACACATAACGAAATTTACCATCTTAACCGATTTTAATGTGGCATCAAATATACTCACGCTGCTGTGCTACCACGCACAGAACTCCTTTATCTTGCAGAACTGAAACTCTACCCTTAAACACTAATCCCCCACTCCCCCTCGGCCCAGGCCCTGGCAACCACCGTTCTGCTTTCCGTCTCCGTGAGTCTGACCACTCCAGGTGCCTCTTGTAAGTGAATCATACAGCATCTGTCCTTTCGTGGCTGGTTTATTTCACTTGGTGTAATGTCCTTCAGGTTCACCCATGTGGTAGCATCTGTCAAAACTGCCTTCCTTTTTAAATCTGAATAACATTCTGTAATGTGTTTATACTACGTTTTGTTTATCCATTCATTCATCGACGGACCCTTGGGTTGCTTCTGTCTTTTAGCTATTGCAAATAATGTGCCAAATAATGTGTTAAAATGCATAAAAGTACATATAGATGTATATATGTGTGTGTGATGCATATAAGTGCTTATTTAGATTAAATATAATGTGACTACAACAGACAATTATGATACACAGTTATTAATATATATTTTAAAAACTAAGTATGACATAAAAATACATCAGTTCTTTTACTAATGTAGTTAATAAGATCTAGGAGCAGGCCTAAAAACTGCCTTAATTCTGCAACAGCGATAAGTACGAATGATATTTTGACTCATGTGCAGTAACTCGAATATGATATGAAAAATATTTGCAATCTCAATAACAAAGTCCCAGGTTCTGCCAACATTCCTGTAGTTTGTTGCCTATGTTGATAATTGAAAGAAACAATCAATTTTACTTAGGGAGTCACGAAAAGAGAGATGTAACTATTTCCTGTCTGGGTTCGTGGGTTCCGGAGGCCTGGCGTGCTCTCGGCAGGCCCGAGGCTATCCCATCAGCCTGGGCCTGATGAACGGCCTGAGGAAAGGTTCTCCAGCCACCTGGCTGACGTGAGGGCTCCAACTTTTAACTTTTTGGTTCGGAGTGATCCTTCCCTGGTGTGGTCCAGCTGTGTGAACTTGGGCCCCATGTGTAGCCTCTCTGTGCTTCCCTCGGTTTCCCCACCTGTGGTGAGACACCAATACTCGCCCCTCAGAGGTCGTGGCTTCCTATGACCCCTGAGGTTCCTTTAACAGAGGGACAAAATCAGATGAGCATTCCCGCCCAGGTTTATCTAAATCCCCAAATCCCCAAATCCCCTCCTCCGTCCATGGCAGGAGGACAGTTTTTTTTTACACCCGTATTTTCCAGAACCTCATTTTTCTTCCTGCTGTCCAGGGTAAACAGCACAACTGAGCCAGACCCTGCCTTTCCCGACCGTCCCAGCCTTTTGGGAGCCAAGATTGGCTTCTGTTTTCACAAGACCCTGAGTTGTCTAAAACTTTTACATACCAGGGGGTGGTCTGGGACCCTGTCAGGGGCCATAAAAGACCATAGCCAGCAAAGATAGGGGATCAGCAGGGATATTCTTGAACAATCAGCTAGAGAAAGGGAGCCGCAAAGGGAGGCTGGCGTGCAGGTGCCCAGGCATCCCAGCAATGCGCCTCAAGATAACCAAGTCCCTGGCCAGGGGTGATGGATGGGGGCTCGCTAATTCTGCTGCTCGCTGGATCGTCTTCGTCTGCTCCATGTTAACAGTGACCGTCTCTTCCTCACACACTTTTTAACTGTCTGTGAAGCGGGATGATGCCGGCTGGTTCACAGGGTTGCACACTGACTGACGTGATGTTTGAGAGAGCTGCTGCCGGGCCGTGCTGGAGCTGGGACGCAGCAGGGGCTGGGGGCAGGTGGGTGGCCCTTGCCCCGAGGCCCGTTTGCATGAGTTGGTGTGCACAGTGGTCTGGTTCTGGGCTGAGGGAGGTGGGGGAAGGGTTTTTTGGGTTTTGTTTTTGTTTTTGTTTTTGTTTTTTTCCCCTCCTCAGGAGTACCTGGAAGGGAAAAAGAATGGAGGAAGTGACTACAATTTCTGTCCCCATGTTGCAAATAATGCCCCTCTGCAGGGGGAAGTAGCTGTCTTATAAGAGAATTTTTGAAAGTGTGCCCAAGTTCTGTTGGTTCAGACCCAAGGGACACAATGTTACTCGAGTGTGGAGAGGGCTCCTCTCCCCCCACCCCAGCCCACCCTGCCCAGACCGCAGGCCTGAGCGAGCCACAAGCAGAGTCCCTGGGGAGGCTGGGGGCATGGTGGGGACAGGGTTGGGGGCCAGGCAGAGGCAGCAGACCACGCAGACTCATTGCTGTGACATGAGACCAGACTGCCCTGGGAATTTTGGAAAATAAGAGTTGGGGGCCCTGGGGAGAGGTGAAGCAAGGCCTAATTTGACAAGCAGATGCAGCTGGGAGCTAGCACGAGCCAACGATTAACATTACCTTGTTTGCACCACTTTTCTTCTGAGTCTGGGACATAACAAGTAAATCCTCAGCCTCGTTAAAAAAAAAACAACAACTGAGAAATTCCTCTTGTCTTTCTTGCTCTGGGACCTTGTAAAGCACCCCACACAGAATTGCTTACTAGTACTGCTGGCATGGCCAAAGTATGGCTCTTCCATGGCCTGGGCAGGGGAAAGGTCAACAGGGTCAACCAGCTGCTTGTCAAAGACCTGGGATTCAGGCAGGTTTCTCTAGTCTGAAAGCTCATACTCTTTATTCCAAGATAAATTTTGCTGAGATTTAGCTTTGATAAAAGAATAAAACACCTTCAGTAAATTCAACCGAACTACCATTCGCCCCAGCAATTCCATCCCTAGACTTCACAGGTAGAAAATGGGCCCTGGCTGGGGTGGGTCAGTGGATCAAGCACCAGCCTCCAAACCAAGGGGTCAGCGGTTCGATTCCCAGTCAGGGCACATGCCTGGGTTGCAGTCCAGGTCCCCGGTGGGGGCCGCATGAGAGGCAACCACACACTGATGTTTCTCTCCCTCTCTTTTTCCTTCCCTTCCCCTCTCTAAAAATAAATAAAATCTTTTTTTAATAAAAATCTTTTTTTAATCTTAAAAAAAAAAAAGAATAGAAAATGGTTCATCAAACAAATGTGGTGTCCAAATGTGGAGTGTACTTGCACAGGAATGTCCACAGCAGCACTATTCATAGCAGCCAAAACGTGGAAGCCACTCAAATACCCACAAACTGATAAATAGATTGTGGTATGTCCCTGCAATGGAATATCATTCAGTCAGGAAAAGAACGAAGTCTTGATCCATGCTACGGCATGGATGACGCTTGAAAATGTCATGCTAAATTGGTCACAAAAGACCACGCGTTGTAGGATTCCAAATATAAGTTATGTCAAAAATAGGCAAAGAGCCCTGGCTGGTGTAGCTCAGTGGATTGAGCACGGGCTTGTGAAGCAAAGGGTCACTGGTTCGATTCCCAGCCAGGGCATATGCCTGGGTTGTGGGCCAGGTCCCCAGTGGGGGACACATGAAGGCAACCACACATCAATGTTTCTCTCCCTCTCTTTCTCCCTCCCTTCCCTTCTCTCTAAAAATAAATAAATAAAATCTTAAAAAAAAAAAGAAACTACAATTTGTGTTTAAAAAAAAAAATTTAAAAAAAAATAGGCAAAGAGACAGAAAGCAGATTAGTGGTTGCCGGTGGCTGGCAGGTATGGGGGGTGGGGAGTTTCTTTGAGGGAGTGATAAAATGTCCTAGAATGCCACGGTGGTAATGGTTACTCAACATCATGAGTGTACCAAATGCCATAGACTATCCCACTTTAAAATAGTTAAAGTGGTGAATTTTATATTATATTTATGACAATTTTTTAAAAAGAAAAGAGCAAGGAGAAAAAAATTTTAATGGAAAACAGTAAACATACTTCAGGTGCTTTCTTTCTCAGCAACCTATTTTCTTGATTTTTAGTACAATACCCTCTACCCTCCCCTGTCCCCCCATCTTGGCACTTCATAGGCAACCTCACCCCTCAGGACACAGGTGAGACCTCCTTCAGTGCCTGTAAGAAGGTCCGAAGGGGGAACCTGTAGGCTGAGTCCACCCGTGAACCAAGCGCCTGGATCATGGCGATTCCCTGGGATCAGGGCAAGGGTAATTCCACTCAGGGTCACTGGAACTCAATATTAGGTCTCTCCATTGGACTTCTGCCTTGTCACGTAGTGAAGTATATGTTCCTTGATCTGTTTCTGAGAACCTTGAAGAGTTTCAAGGAGTTTCAGCAACAGTTTTATTACTTTTGCGATAATAAATTCATGTGTTTTGATTGCCTGATTAGGACAGAAGACTGAACCTAGGACCAAGCATTGAAAGACCAGGGCTCCACCTGAGAGCCACAGCCTCTTCAATAGGAGGCCGGGCCTCAGGTTTTTCAACTGAGGGGCAGGGTGGTCTCAGCACAGGGTCGTTAGGAAAGCCAAACGTAATGATGTGTGAAAAAGCATATTGTGAATGACGAGATGCTATACAAACGTAAGCTGCTAATTACTGTGTTGGCAGCAAGAACTCCCAGTCCAGCTCAGTGCTAATGACCAGTGCTAACATGTACTACGCGCTGTGCAGAGCACTTGGCTGTTCCCAGTTGGGCTCTTCCAGGTGGCGCTGCAGAACCCAGAGCTGTGCACTCCTTCCTGCCCAAGTGCATCCCTAGATGGAACTGCTGGGTCAAAAACATTCTCAAAAAGGCTCCATTGAAAAAACTCAAACATTAGGAAGTGCCCATGTGAAACCTTGGCTGATGACAGTTACCTCAGAGGCAAATACCCTCAGTACCTTTTCCACGGACATGTTATTTACCTGTTCTGACTCAATATAAGCATTCACAATTCTTGAAACCCAGGTTTCCCTGAGATTGACATTGCAGTAAGCCCCAGGAATGGGGGAAAGGGGAAGGCAAAGTCAAGGGCAGCCAGAAAAACAACACTGAAGAACCTGAAATAAAACAGATGGCTTGGGGCTGAAAGGAAGGTATGATACAGTCAAAGAAAGAGAGAAAATACAACTAGTTTCTGCCTGAAAAAAGGATTTTGTAATAGTTTTTCTTCAAAAAACCTATAACGCTAGTAAATGGCAAGCTTCTGGCAGGAAAAGCAAGGCTTTGGGTTAGGAAGAGATTCTCGGGAGTTGTCCCCTTATTTTTGCAGATGAAGAAACAAGAGCAGAGGGGTTAACTGGACACTCAAGGGCATGCAGCTCCTTCGTGGCACCATGAGGACCAGCGCGCCTGCTTCTCAGTTGTGCTGCATCACGGCATTTATTTTTCCTTCCATTTTTCTCCGTTTATCCCTTTACAATTACTCTACTTAAGCAATACGGATTATGCATTCAGAGTCGGAACATTGTTTTCTCATTTCACTGAGTTTCAATAGAGATGACAGGGCCTATTTTCAATGTTTAACAATCAAAACCAATTATGACTCTTTCCCTCATGCAGAAAACACACTGTCCTTTTCATTGCGTATTGTTTTTATTCTGTGGCATAAATAGACCAATGAGAGTAATAAAAGGCAATAAAACCAGAGAGGACATATACTAAGTATAATTAAGTAAGCCCAGTCATTGAAGGTTGGAGAAATAATGCTATGGATACAAAATAAAGAATAAAAATAGCTCAAAGGACACAGTGCATGGGTGTGAGTCAGGGCACACTCGGGTGTTCAGCCCAGTAGTACGATCAGCTCCAACAAGCTCAATTTCCTTGTCTCTGAAGGGAACTAGTAAGCCCCCAGACACCTCCTGGGTATTGAACCCAAATTCCCCAAACAGCCCAAGCTCTGCTTGACTACACCAGAAAATTCTCCCCTTTTGTCCCCGCAGCACAGGAAAATCAAGTCAAGAACTGCCCTGAGCATTAGTTCAATTATCTATCCATCCATCTAGTCATCCGCCCCTTCCTTCACCTATCACACATTTGTTGAACTCGCGCCAGGTTAAAGTCTACTCAAGAATTTGGAAATGCTTCCTGATTGTGGATAGCAATCTCCACTTCTGGCTTTACAACGTCCCCGGGCATTTGGTCCTTGTTCGTAGAAAGGGACAGCCAATCCTCTGAGGCTTTTGTCTCTCTGTGGAATTTCTATGGACATGGTTGCTCTTTTCTTTGAAATCCTGAGCAATACAGCTAAAAAAACGAAGCAAGAAAAATAATTCAATGTAGAAGGGAATCCTATTTTTCTTAAACTGCATCTTTAAAAGCCATTCTTTCAGAAACCCAAGGAGGAGGAGTACCAATGAGCCCTTCAGTGAGGCAGAAAGAATTCCAGTTGTGTGGGCTGCCCCAGGAAGACAGTTCTTGTTTAAGAAAGAAATCCTCTTGGAAGTCCCTTCCTCACGTATTAATGATCCTGGCCTAATTCGGCACTAGAGGCACTCAAATCCAGTGTCATTGGGAAACTGCATCCTCGGGTGTCCAGGGGACCAGGCCAGGGCCCTGCCCTTGCTCTGCCTCGGCAAACTGCCTGTGCTCCGGGGACGAAGGAGCCCAAACCAAGTACTTGCCCAAGATCCTGGGATGTGTTCATAAAATGTGACTATCTGAAATTAAGAGAAGTAACACAAAATGAGTAAGATAAGCTGGCCCCCTGGCTGTAAACTCCAGAAGGACAGGGCTCTGTTGATTCTAATCATTGCTTTATCTCCAGTGCCTACCTGTATGATGTTGAGACTCACCAAATAGTTGTTTAATTAATAAATATCACTGTTGCAATCTTCCCAGGAAATACTGGAGCACTGAAACTGCTAAGCAATAGAAAGTACATCAGACATGGAGTAAGGAAGTCCCCTGAGTTCTCATATCTTTAAAATGGGGTCAGTAGCATCTAGCTCACAGAGAGCCCTTGGGAGGGTTAAGTGGGACAACGTATTCAAAAGGCCGTGCTCCATGGCTGGCATAGCAATATGTGCTTAAGAAACGTGGAGTGTGCTGCATGAAATTGGAGGACTGCCTACATCCTAGCAAGAGGGCTACAGTGACTCTAAAAGGGAGCACGAATTTACAATGTAACCAATGGCTGTGGCTAGTGTGGCTCAGCTGGTTGGAGCATCATCTTGTAGACTGAAAGGTCACCAGTTCTCTTCCTAGGCAGGGCACATACCTAGGTTGTGGATTCCATTCCCAGTTGGGGCACATGCGAGAAGGCAACCAATTGCTGTTTCTTGCTCACTCTCTCTCTTCCTCTATCTCTAAAAGCAATGAAAAAATCAATCTCCTTGGGTGAGGATAAAAAAATGTAACAAATGAAAGAAAAGCTAAAATCGTGACAATTCCAGCCTACGCTAAGGAAGTGTTACAACAGCAGAAATATTTGGTGAAGGATGCAGAGACTATTTTAGAGGGGGAGTCAGGGCAGAGGGGGCGGGATTTGCTAGTGTTTCTTTGGCAATTTTCAGTGCTAACTTTATTTTCATATGAACAAAGCAGCTTTCCTGAGTTAGCAAGTGATAGTTGATTAAAATTCGCATGCAGAGTCCTTGTTAAGAAAAATTATCCAAAATTTAGAAATAAAGCAAAGAAGTTATTGCATGCTCTTGTTTTAATGTCATACTAGAAAACTGTGTCGCAAACTCAAGGATCACCTGTTGCTCTGAGGAATTATCATTTCGGTTGATATTATCTGTTACTATGTATTATCTGTTACAGACTAAATGTTTGTGTCTCCCCAAAATGTGTATGTTAAAAAAAAAAATGTGTATGTTAAAGCCCTAATCCCCATTGTAGCTGTCTTTTGAGATGTGGTCTCTAAGGAAGTGATTCAAAAATTCAGTGAGAGTGGGGCCCTGATGTGATAGAATTAGTGTACTTATAAGAAAAGACACAATAAATAAATGAATGAATAAATAAATAAATAAACAAGAAACTTTTTAAAAGCAGAGACACCAAAGAGCTCTCTCTCTCTTCCCACCCCTCACCTCCTAGGTGCGTGCACCGAGAAAAGGGCGTGTGAGGACACGGCATGCAGGTGGCCATCTACAAGCCAGGCAGAGAGCCCTCCTCAGAAACTGAACTGGGCAGAGCCTTGGTCGTGGACTTCCAGGCCTCAGTCTGTGACGAAACGTTGTTGAAGGCGCCCCGTCTATGGCATTTTGTTGTGGCAGCCTGAGCTAGGTAAGACGACTATTGCTGAAGGTCCAGACTCTGTAACTTCGAATATTGTCTTGTAGAAGGTCGACGAGCTGTTTTTCCAGAGGGATATAAATGATTTCTGTTTGTAGAAGTAAGAGCCCCAAAGATTACAGTTTCACTGACTTGTTGGACCTTAACTGTTTTTATCTAATGTTGAAATCTGAGCCTCAGTCCTCTTGCTCTGTAAGATGCCACTAATTGTAGTTTTCCCTTTATGGGGTTGCTGTAGGATTAAGTATAAGGCATATAGTACTTGGGCACTGCTTCATGCATAGTAAGCTCTCAATCAAATTTATTCATTATAATTATTTAGATCAGATGTTCACAGTTGTATTTTATTGGGCTTGTACAGTATTAAAATATTAGTGGCCACAGGTAAAGGACATTTCACATATTTTATATTTTGACTTCTCTGGAGAAATCAAAAGGTCAGGCAGCACAAGGCTCAATTCCCCACACAGCAACCAGCGGCTCTAAGTGGGTGGCCTCTTCCCTCTGGGATGGGCAGGTACTGTCCCAATTTCCACAGGCACGCCCAAGCCCCTTTGTTCCTTTACATTACCTGCCTGGGCCTAAGGCTTCAATCTCTAGTTTAGATCATAATTCCCTTGCTTACAAATTAAAATAACCTTCAGTGCAACCTCCAGAGGCCCCAGAACCCAGGTTTCCACTCAATGAAAACCGGGTGGTGTTTTAGGGGAGACTGTCAGGGGCTCATGGTTCAACCTGATGGTATGGGAGGTTTCCCTGGAGCATTAGCCCCTCTCTTCTCTTCCTCAACCCTGCAGAAAGGGCATGATATTCTCAGGCTGAGTGCTAGGGTAGGACATCTTCCTGAGGGTCTCTGAGATGGTCACATCCTGCCCAGATGTTCTCCATGACTTAGCAGCTCATAGCACAGTGGGTGAGCAGTGAGCTAGGTGGTGACAATAATTAACTGTAGTATAGCGCTTCCACAAGTGCCAGTCACTTAATATAGATCATCTGTAGAATCTTCCAAACCATTGCAAATAGGTATCATAGGTTCATAATCTGAAATTTCAAAGCTCTAAAAACCAGATGTCTTAGCAAAATCTAAGGTTAGCAGCTTAGCAAAGTCTATCCTGCATCAGCATGAAGCTATGTACAGTCTTTATCTCCCTCAGTTAGCGTAAACACTCTTGGGTCTTGCTGCAGAAATACTAACGTGTTTGGTTACTGAGTCCTGCCCCAGATTCCTTCTGGAGACTGGTATTCACAGCAAGCTCTCTAAGGTTTCAGTAAATGGCTCCAAGGGTTTTAGATAAGGTATTGAGATATACATTCTTCCCATTTAGCAGATGAGGAAACTGAGTGCTTGAGAATTTTTTTTTAAAATACAAATAAGTGCTGAACCATGATGACCACCGGGCAGAAAGTTCTTCCTGGTGATCTTGAGCAATTGCTTCTCTGGAGCTCAGTGAGCCTGTCTGCCGAGTGAAGGATGGCACTACCAGCTAAGGGCTGTGAACTTAGTAGGCTTTAGGCCATTTCATTCTCTCCAAACCCTCCTATAACATGGCTGTTATCATTGTTATTATCCCTATTTTGTTGATGAAGATGCTGAAAGTAAAAGAACTTACGTAACTTACCAAGGTCACCCAGCTAGTCACGGGCATGTGAACCAAGTCTGTCTGACTTCAACAGTCACACATGCTTTCGTGGCGTCCAAGGGTCCTCACAGCTCTAGGAGGAGTCCCTTTCTTATATCCCTATCAGATTTCTTCACTGAAAAAATCCCTGGCACATTTTATCTTTCGGTCTTCACATTCCGGCAGACATCAGCTTGACAGACAGGCTGGGAAAGCTTTGAAATGGTGTTTATGGTTCCCTACCCCTCACACCCCAGGGAGGGTTCAAGCCACTTAAAAATGGCTACTTTCAGACTATTACAGGCATTTTCTGGGACTCAGGGGTCTGTCTCTCCCTCTTCCTGCTGTAAAGATTTCTGCAAGTAGGTGCAACATTTCTCTAGGGGCTTTCAGCCCCAGTAGTCTGAGCCCACAAGGCCCAGATCTTCAGCTCCTGTTAATGAGGTCTGTCCCTCTTCCTTCCTTCCATCTCTCCGATGGCTGCTCCTCCTCTTACTCAGGGGACACGAGAAAAATCACAGGAGCTGCTGAGTTGCCTGGGCATGGGAACTCTAGACTCACTGAAAGAGAGCTGAGGGCCCTGCTGGAGGGGCTGTCATCTTTCCACCTGTTCAAGTGACCGGGAGAGGTATGGTTCATCCCCATAATGTCTTGTTTTAAAACCCAGTTGCTGGAAGGAAATGTCTTTTGGCAAGTAATGCAATGGCTTGGGAAGTCAGCTGCCTGAAATAGTGAGGACTGGTGGATTCACTATCCACCAATACAGAGATGCCTCGTGGGGTCAAAGAGCCACAGTGCCTGTTATCTCCCTCCCATTCTTTGCCCTTCTGGCTTTGGGCAAGACATCTGACCTCACCAAAACTGTGTCCCTATCTGGAAAATGAGGATAAGAACATCCAGTTCTGCCTATCTCAAAGGACTACAGAGAGAATCGTCATAGCAACAGATGGGTCAACATTTGCAAACGTCGCATAAAATTATCATGTGCTCCTGACGGCGGTGGATGACTTATAGCTAAGGATGAGGAAGAAAGGTAACAGGAAGTCAGCTCTACAAGATGAGATCCAAAGTTCTGTAGACTGAACTCTTGACAGATGACCTGGTCTAACACATATATTTCCATCACATATCCCTGTTTCCCCCCATCCAGATGATTAGGAATTACTTGGTTTAAAAATGATTGGGGAATTTTGTTTCTGTATGTGATTTAAAGCATTTTCACCCCCTAAGACTGTGCCTAGCAGAAGGAATGCAAGAGAAGTACAAATCAAGAGAAACAACAGATAGCGGAAACAAACCTGTACCTGCTTTCAGTAGTAAAATGATCAGAGACAGATAATAAACCAAGTTTGTTTATTATGTAAATTTTAAAATTGAACATATTTTCTGGGAATAACCTCTAGCAATATAGTAGATATGAGAAAGAACCAAACAGAAGTTCCAGAAATAGAATATATAGGACTTTAAATTAAAAATACACCATTGACCTAGCTGGTGTGACTCAGTGGATTGAGCGCTGGACTGCGAACCAAAGGATGACCTGTTCGATTCCCAGTCAGGGCACATGCCTGGGTTGTGGGTCAGGTCCCCAGTGGGGGACTCCTGAGAAGAAAACATACATGGATGTTCTCTACCTCTCTCCCTCCCTTCCCCACTGTCTAAAAATAAATAAAATCTTTTTTAAAAAAGAACACATCATCATTTGGTGGACAAGTCTGAGGAGCAGAGAGGAGGTGTGAGGCAAGGACTTCCATGGAAAGGCACACTAAGCTTGCTGTAATCAGAGCTGTGGGTGGTGGGGAAGGGGAACAGAAAAGAGCTCTGGAAACTGGACTTCTCAGGGCTTCAGGAACCTCCAAAGTGTGGACTCTTCGACAACAACAGTAGCATCAGCATCAGGGCCAGATAACCAGGCTGTAGAAGCCAACAATTCTTTGGGAAAAATAGAAAAGGGATGGAAGAGGGAGGCATCACCAGCTCTTTCCAAGTCCTTCAGAAGTAGGGTGCTGTCTGTGCCTCATAAATTCCAACTAAGATACAGAACAAGAAAGAATAATTAGCAAACTCAGAAATTATCCTTGAAAATCAGCTCTGATTTAATGAAGGCCATTTGTGTTTTCCAATTGCACAGTCTTAAATTGAAGCCAAGGGAATCCAGGTTCATGAAATTCTTTCTTTCTTTCTTTCTTTCTTTCTTTCTTTCTTTCTTTCTTTCTTTCTTTCTTTCTTCCTTCCTTCCTTCCTTCCTTCCTTCCTTCCTTCCTTCCTTCCTTTCTTTCTTGAGAGAAGGAAAGGAAGGGAGAAAAAGAGGGAGAGAAACATCAATTGGTTGCCTCTTGTACATGCTCCAATCAGGGACCAAACCCGCAACCTACCCACGTGCCCTAACCAGGATCAAACCAGCAATCTTTTGCTTTGCAGGATCATGCCCAACCAACTTGAGCCACATTGGCAGGGCCAGGTTTATGAAATCTTTTCAGGAGGTGAGACTTCTTATCAATATGAAAGGTCACATGAAATGAATGGACACATATATCCAAGCCCAGCACCATAAAACTTGGCAGGTGGAAGAAACCACGGAATAACTGTAGGGCCGTCCCTTCACTAACAGAAAAGGGAACAAAGCCTTAGAAAGAGCAAGAGTGGCAGACACAGATCCTAACCTCCACTTTGAGACTAAAGCAATAAACTAACCAGAGCAGTCACCCTTGGCTCAGCTTTCCAAAAGAAAAAAATATTGTGGTTCATCTGGTGAATGGTTGGCAAAAATCAAAATATAAGGAGATGAGGGCTGGTTTGAGTAGAGGGAAGAGAGCCTGCCAGGACAGGCTTGGAGGAGCTGAGCTTTGGAAGGAAGACTGTGTGAGGCAGGAAAAGGTGCTTCAGGCAGGGGATGCAGGAAGCACAACCAGGCGGTGGGGGTGCGCACAGATTGGCTTAGTCGATTCGTTTATTCGACAGGCGTTCACTGAGAGCAGGTCATGTGTTGGGCACATGTGTCCGGCACATGTGTCCAGGCAAACTGAACATGGTCTCTGCTCTCCTGCAGCTTATAGTCCAGTGGGCTGGGGAGGGGATGGAGGGAGATGGGACAGGTAGCAGCAGTCAACCGTTAAAGAAATTCTGACAGGTTCTTGGGGAAAGAGAAGAAACCAGCAGAAGGGTTGGCAGAGCAGTAACAGCCGCATCTCTCCTGCAGGATGTGGACAACATCGGCTCTGGAGTGCTGGGATGGATGGACCCCGAGGCCCTGACCACACTGTATTCCAGCCCTGCCTGATTGCACGGTTGTGTACAGACTGGAGATAGCATTTGCAGTAGCACCGGGCTCCTGCTGAGCGCTCACTTCCTCATTTCTGCTGCTGCAGGAACCCCCTGCCGCTCAGCGCTCCAGCTGGCTGAACTGAGCTCTTCCTTTAGGAAGGAGACCGAACTGGGAAGATGGTATTTTTGGGTGCGTGGGATTGCGGGTGCTTCTGTTTCCTTCTTTATATTTTAATATGCTTTCCAACTTTTCTACCTTAAATATGCATTGCTTTTAGGATCAGAAAAAAATAATTAAAACAACTTTTTATAAAGCCGTTTTTTAGGCTACCAATATTATCCCTAGGTATTAAATGCACAGATAGAGAAAGATATCTAAAATATATTACTGAGTGGAGAAAAAGAGCAACCAAACATTGTACAGGACAAAACATATAATGCTATCTCATTATTGTAAAAAGCTCTGTGTATGTATTCGATATATACATACACACACACACATACTTACAAAGTATTGGAAAAACCTACACTAAACCCTGATAGGGGAGGGGGAGCTTTACTTTTATATGTTCTATAATGATTGAATGTTTTACAATAAGTAGGTGTTGCTCTTGCCATTCTTAAGCCAAAAACCATGTAGATACCAGGCATCACTGATTGGGTTTATTAGCTCTGGGTCCCGTGCGGTGCCTTCCTTCTCACTCCTGGTGGCTTCCACTCAGTTGTGCTCGAGTCTGGGCAACAGGGAACAAGACCCTCCAACTTGCTCAGTCTGTGCCCATCCCACCCAGTTGACTCTTCGGACAGAACCAACTCTTCAGATCGGGCTCCTTGGATCTTCCCTTCAGGGATGAGGGTGCACGGCCTCCCAATTGTGGCCAGGTTTGTGGAGCAAGAGACCTGGGGCTGGTTATTTTTCTGTCTCCTCTGCAGCTCTCTGCCAAGGTTTCTTTGCCTGGAGAAGTGCTCGTGGTGGAGACGGTGACAGGGGAGTGGGTGGCAGAGACCCCTCCCCAGAGTGGGGATGGGGGCCTCCTCTGGCTGGTCCTGCCTGTGGGGGAAGGGAGGATCGGGAGATGTCCCCTTGGCCTCCACCTGTGACCCACAGCCCCACCCAGGCTTTCTTCCTCCTACCCTGCCCAGCCCAGGAAGGAGGTGGAAATAATTAACACCTAAGTGGAAACTCTTTCACCAAAGACTGTGAACTCCTCTGTGAATTTGCATTTGCAACCTTCTGCCCTTAATTGTGGAATGCGAGCCTTTATCTCCTCTGAAAGGAAGGGCAGGCGGTGGAAATTAGGTGAAGCGAGGAGGGGGTCCTCTTTGTTTAGGGCCTCCCAAACATTCTACCTCCAAACCTGGTGCAGATGAAAAACCTGCCTTGGGGGCGTGTCACCAGAACAGTTGGTTTCCTCCCCGCTCTCCGCTAGGTTTCTGGAAGCGAGCTCTGTAGCCTGAGGTCTGTAGCCCGTCTGCGACCTGGGGCCCTGCCGTCTCCTCGCTAAAGCAGGCGCCCGAGGCCCAGCCTGGCGCCTCACCCTCAGGGTGGGTGACCCGTGTGCCCTGGGGTTTGGGGACCCAGAAAAAGGTCTGAACCTGCTCAAAGGGGCAGCACGCTCCAGAGAGGGGTGACAAGCATGAGTTGGAAGAACTTTTCAATGATTGATTAATTTTCTGAATGGGTAGAACATTCACAAAAAAATTTCAAAAGTTCAGAAGTGAAAAGCAAGAGTCCTTCTACCACTAGCTCCCAGGTCCCTCTCACTCTCTCTGTCTGTCTATGTGTTTACATTTAACGGCAGCCATCAGAACATGTTCATCTTGCTGTTTTTCTTTTTCACAAAGCAGTACTTTCCAGGCCCACTACTTGCTGTGAGACTGGCTAATGTGATTCATTTTCTTGTGCTCAGTCTGATCTGTAACACAGGGGACAATAAAAATATTTAACTCGTGGGGCTGTTGTGAGGATTAAATGAATTAATTCATGTAAAGTCATTAGACCAGGGCCCAGCACACAGAAAGCATTGTGTCAGTGTTAGCTACTACTATTACCGTAGGCACTGAAAATTAATGGAGGGTTTTATGGTGTGTAAGGGGTGTGTATGTGTGTGTTGAGAGGGCAGAGAGAGAGAGAGAGAGACAGTGATGATTTAATATTATAAGAAAGAGGTGATTGATCCTGAGATTCTGATTTGGGGAGCTGGGAAATTAACAGGGTAAAAATACAACAACAAAACAGCTTCTATTAATTACATGTCAACCGTGTGTCTGCTGCTCTTCAGGCCCCTGACCTGCCTTATTTAAGGTCTGCAGCAAAGCCTTGCGGACAGGTATTGTTAATGTACAGAATAAGGAAACCGAGATCTTGATGAATGTGTTACAGGAAAGCAGACCAAGTAACATAAGCTCGGCCCTTTGGGTTTCCCGTTCACGCCGACCGCGCAGTGTCGTGGCCATCCCGTTTTCGTGCAGATCAGCGGTCAGCACTGTGAGTTTTGTTCGACTCCACGCTGTCCTCTGAGGCTGGCTCAGTTCTCACGTTGTCCCAGCAGCACGGACTGTGCTTAAAACAAAAATCGATAAACAGGGGAATTACTGACTGTGCCTCAGGTACTAAAATTCCACAGTGTGTGATTTTAAGGCACTCATTGAAGCCAATTCTCCCTCGGGTGAAGCATCACTTTATTTCTCAATGGGTGACACACTGTCTTGCCTCCTTAAACACAGCCTGGGTGACCTCGTTTGGACTTGCCCTCCTTCCTGAGTCATCACCTGAATGGCGCCTTCGCTTTTTGTGCTTTTGAGGGCCTTGGTGCCATCAGTGGGTTTACCACGACGTAGCCCCTCGTCCACAGTGTTTAATATGCTGCCCTGGGAGAAATCAGCAGGTGAGCAGTCTGGCTGGGGCTGTGCATAAAGCCCGAAGTGACAAGGACCACGAGAGACTGGGTCCTATGAGGTAGAGAGTGACAACGCTTGAAGAGGCGCCTTTTGCCTGTCCTCTGGGTTCTCTGTTTTCTGGGTGGTTGGAGTTGCAGGCACCTAAACCAGGATGAGCATTCACAGTCGATTCCCTGGTCCCTGGCTACAGTGGGATCCAAAAGCAGGTGAAGGAGGTGGCACAAATGAGCATTTGGTGACTTCAAAATGTTGTGGATTCTATCCTATTCCTCAAGTGCAGGGGGCCAGCGAGGCACCTGCCTGGTGGTCTCCTCCTTCCCCACCCCAGCGTGGAATCTTGGCTACTTGCAGAAGCGCTGGCGCTGGTCGCAGGGACCGGCAGGCAGGGGCGGGGGCCCTTTGTGTCCTCCGAACTCCCAGGACCGTGCCCGGGACTCTTCCTGTTGAAGAGCTGGTTCAGGGAGCAATAACAATCTTAAGCAAATACGCAGCTCAAGATCCCACTGATGGATTTTCTGATGAAGATAAGTCCTAGAGAAGACTGTTCAATGAGCTGGAGAGGTGCCATCGTAAACTGGGCCAAGTTCCTCTGCATCTTCCGTTTTGTGAACTCCCTGTTCAACCTCCTTTACCTATTCTTCTACTGAGTTATCTGCCAATCTTTCCGGCTGGGCTTCGCTCCTTGTAAAACAGAAAACTAACCTTTTACCAGGCATCAACTGCAAACAGGGTTATCTTACTTTTTTAAGGCATTTATTTTTGCCATACAGAAGACATACATTTTTATGTAGTCAAGTGTATCAATTGTTAGGCTGCAAAGATCCTCTCCACTGAGATTATACGTTTTGCTTGTTTGCTTTGAGACAGGCTTGGACAGCGTGGGTCCACTTTCATGCAGATGTTTTTCAACAGATGCCTGTACCGTCCTCTAGCTGCAGCTGGGGGTCTGTGAAAGCAGGAGGACGGCTCTGTGCCCTGATCTACGGCATTTCATGTAGAGAACTTGTTTCCTTTTAACAATTTAAATCTTTGATCCAACTACAATTTATTTTGGTGTTAAGGGTTGACAGCTTCACAATTTCTCCCCCAACTGATTAGCAATAGTCTGCAAATCATTTACTGAACCATCTGCTTCCTCAGTAAATTGAAATGCCACTTTCATCATAAACTAAATTTCCACGTAATTTCACTCCATTCCTCATCCCCTCCTATTGTTACAACGTGTTTTTCTCCACTCTAAACCGTTTTAATTATTGTTGTTTTGCCATGTATTTTAAAACAAGTGGAGGTAGTGCTACCTCATTATTCTTCTTTGGATCTTTTCTAACTGTTTCACATGCTTATTTCTCAGATAAATTTTAATATCATTTTATCAACCCTCCCCCCCAGTCCTCTTGGTATTTTAATTGATATTGAGCATATATGTTAATTTAGGGAGAATAACATCCAAAAGGGGGGGATGTCTTCCCATTTACTCTAGTTTTCTTTATGAATCTCATGTGAGCATTCAAGCTTTCTTCTTATAGATCCTGTAAATTCTTCATTAAATTTATCCCTATGAATTTTATCTTTTCAGCTGCTGGAGCAAATGAAATATGTGCTTCTCATTTTCGATGGGCTGTGTGACTTTAGGCAAATCACACACCCTCTCTAGGCCTCAGTTTCCTTCTCTGTAGAGGAGGGAGAGGGCCCCTCGGATCAAGTCACCTAATGCTAGCTGAGCAGTTTATGAAGCAGCCCTTAACTCTTTGCAAGATACTGGCGCTGCCCTCATTGCATTTTCATGAGAAGGACACAGGGTCAGCTCAGTTTCTCTGGTCCCAGCTGTGCAAACATACCTGGGTCAACCCTAATTAATGCCTCTGTGCGTCCTCTGCCCCATCCAGTGATTCGCCAACAGTCAGCTGTGCCCCAACTGCACTCTCCGTGCAGGCGGGATGCCCCAGTAGGATGGATGGAACCTTTATCCTCTCAGCCACCCTTTAGTGGGCATCTGCCATGTGCCGGGAACCGTGCTAGCCTCTGGATGGGGTCCTTGGCCGCTTATCTGGCCGGGGCGGACAACCAACCGCCTTTGGATTTTATGCGTCCAAGAGCAATTTGAATTTTGGGGTCGATTCTGAGTCTGGTTTGGCCTCCATGGAGGCTGAGCACATGAACTAAAAACAGGGGCCTTTTCTCCAGGGTGTGATGGAGAAACAGCCGGAGGGAGAGGACGCTCAGAGAGAGAACATTCCCTAGAGAGACTTCGACTCTGAGACGAGTCAGGGCTGGCCAGCCTGGGAAAGCTCATTCGACCTCCCTCCTCCACACTTTCCTGCTCCCTGGGCACCCCACCGTGTTGACCAAGGGTGGCAGACTCCTACTCCCAGCTAATTCCAGGAGGGACACATGGAGGCATTTCTTGGTCAGCCTAATTGTTTCTGTAATTGGAAGTCAGCAGATAAGCATAGGTTTCTTTCCCATGCAAAAGAGGCTTAGAATAGAAGAAATAAGCCGCTGGCATAAAAAAGCAAATGCTAGCTTTAGCCTGGCTTTGGAGGGAGGGCTTAGGGCCTGAGTTCTTGCATCATAATGTGTTTGAGTTAATTTGACTGGTGGGGGTGCTAAGTTAGCCAAACACTTTAATAGGATTGAAGCAGGCGACTTTCAGGCCTTGTAAGGATGAGAATGGACTGGCTAAGCTCTCTTTTCTTTAAGGAAACAGCCCCCACTCTGGTACAGGCCAAAATAATTAAGTAATTAGCAAAGGCATTTGTCAAAATGCCCAGTGGGGCTGACGAAAATGACAGCTTTGAGAAGGATGAAGAGTGTGCAAATAGCATTTTCTCCAAGCTCCTGGCTGAGGTCAGGCCTGGAGCCTGTGAGGAAAAGGCCTGCCTGGGACTCCAGGTCCCAGCTCAACCTTTGGGGTTCAAGTTCACTTCCCTGTGGCAAAAGCCAAGCTCCTATTTCTAAGGAGACTTTCTTGAAAGGCCTTTGGAACATCAAAGGGATCTTAACACACAGCAAGTAAGTGAAAAATAAGGGAATCATTTTCCTTTTCAAAGGACTGAAATCGTTCAACAGCCAAGTTTGTGGTGGAAAAAGCGTTTGAGGTTTATTGAAATTAAAAGACTGAGGAAGTAGCTGGAAGTTATAATAAGGCAGTCATCGAGGCCGACGGTGAACTAATTCTGTACCTACTGTGCACCATGCAAATTCTTGGGTTTTCCGGGGTCGTAAGGATCTCTACCCCTGTGAGACTTACAACAGCATTGGCTGTTGGAGATGCATTAATGACTGGTGAGTCAAGGGAGTTCTCTTGGGTTTTCCGGGGTCGTAAGGATCTCTACCCCTGTGAGACTTACAACAGCATTGGCTGTTGGAGGTGCATTAATGACTGGTGAGTCAAGGGAGTTCTCTCATCTAAGAGAAAGGCAACACTAAGAGCAACGACCACTTAGGCCTCCCTTCAATGTGTCAGGCACATGACATTTCACTCAATGCCCACAACCCCGTGGTGCTGGCATTCCCCTTTAGTGGACAGGGAAACTGAGGCTCAGAGAAGTCTGGAAACTTAGAGCTGATAGGCCACACGAAGGAGAGGTTAAGAGCAATGGAGTCGATAACCTGACTTGAGAGCAGGTTCTGTTTGTTTACGTCAAAAGCAATACAAACTGAGGAAAGCTACAGATCTAGATGCTAGAGGCTGTTGGTGGCTGGAGAGTGGCCTTTCAGTGAAGTGAAGTGGAGGGTCAGCCGTCATGACCATAGGGCCTGAAGAGTCAGTGAAGGGGAGAAACATCACTATCAGTCCAGCTGGGGAAGTGTCCGCAGCCAGGGGGAGAATGCTCAAAGATAGGGAGATTTTGAAGATGCCAGAAGGGGAGGAAATACTTGAGAAGTTCTCCCTAGAGGGGGTGGCCCAGAGAGTGACATGTGAAAAGGTAGCCTTGTGGTGGTGGGGGTTGGGGACAGGAGAGCCAGCAACTGCTCCATTTTTTCCCTAGGAAGTGGGAAAAAATGAAGGGGAGCTCGTGTAAAGTTATTGTGGCATTTGACGTTAGAAAGGACAGAGTCGATTTGGAAGTGCTTCTGGGAGCGCAGTGAGGGGGAGGCTGAGAGGACACAGGTGGAGGGGAAGTGGCTGGCATGGGCGCTGTCTCGGGGGGAAGCCAAGTCAGAACCCAAACCAGTGGGGCTGGGGTGAAGGCTGCTGGCTGAGATGGGGCCTCGGAGTTCACGATCCTGGGAGCTGAGAATTTCCACAGGTATTAGTTGAGTCTGGCTGGGTGTGAGTGTGGGGTGTGTGCAGAGAGTGGGGCCAGGATTGAAAGTTACAGGATCTCAGAAGACCAAAGGTCAGGGATCAGGAGACCTGTCCATGAGTATTGAATGAATGCTGGCGGGCAAGGTGTGTCAGGGACCAGCGTCTCCAGGAGCAATGCCAAGGAGGGTAGATGAGGTGAGAACTGTGTAAGTGGTCACCAGGGCTTCCAGTGGGAAAAGGTGGGGTCTTCACAACCTGGAGGACAAAGAGCAAACCATCACCCTTCTTTAAGAAATGGTGAGAAATATTGGGGCTTTCAGGACCAAGACCAACCTAGCTTCCAATCCTGGGTCTCAACGTACTAGTTGTGTGACCTTGGAGAAGCCATCCAGCACATCTCTGAGTTTGAAACTCACCTACCCGCTCACGGGATGTGTGTGAGCATTAAACAAGGCAAAGATTCTAGAACAGCATCTGGCACACAGCTGGGGCTCAGTAAATGGCAGCTGTCAGAAGCGTCTGAACTGGAAGAGACCTCAGGCCATCTGGTCCAAGAGAAGAGGAAAAGGAGGCCCAGCAAGGCCACAGGTTAGGGGAGATGATGGGCGAGATTCCAGAATCTGCAAGGTGCCTGGCCAGGCACCGGCTCTGGGACAACCCAGCTGTGACTGTGTTGGGAGGCGGGGTGGCGGTGTTGGTGGGGGCACAGGTCACAGGTCTTCCCAGGGAGAGAGTGCTCCCAGGGACGGAAAGCGTCCCTTCTAAGCACGTGTGACATCTTCTAATCAGCAATCGAGCACGGTTTGTATGTGAAGGTACCTTCGCATACAAGAGGATTGAAGGTGCCTCTCAATCTAAATGCCAGGTATTGGCCTCCCGCTTTGGTGAGAGGAACATGCCAGGTCTGTTTACACCTCTGGTCTCCAAGCTGGGACTCCTCATGGCGGCGGCGGCAAGTCCTCTGCCTGGAGGTTAACTTGCACTTGCCTTTGTAAGCCCAGTGTCTGCCGTAGACTGGGTGCTCTGCAAATACTCGCTGAATCAATAGGTGAGCGACTCCTCTTTGTTTCTGGTGGCGACATGTTTTTCCACCCACCTACACAGCTGGCTGTGGAGGGGCGGAGGATCCAGGTCCAGGAGTTTGACACGTGAGGGTTCAAAGCCCACCTTTTCACTTCACACCGGTGACATTCTCCAAACTGCTTACCTTCAGAGAGCCTCATTCCTCTTCTATAAAATGAAGATGATAATCCTTCTTTCAGCTTCTTGGATGATTCGATGACCTGTGGCTAGGATGTCTTAGCATCCCGTCTGCTCGGCACTCTCAGTATTAGCGGCGGCTATGTTTTCCCGTCATGGCATCATGGCGTGAGGCAGCAGACACAAGCTTACCTTCTCTTCCGTGTTTAAAGCAGAGGGCCTCTTGTGCCTCACAGCCCAGAAAATGGTATGAGGGATGAAAGACACACCCCTGTTTCCTACCTCCCAGCTCAACTCCATGCCCACTTGGTTTGGTGCTTTGGTGAAAGGAGAGCCAAGAAAACTGTCTCCTAATCCCAACCCTGAGGCCCCTTCCTCCTCAGGTGCATCTGCCCTAGTGGGGCAGCCAGGTAAAGGCTTGCGGCAGAGAGCCCTGGCTTTTTGGGGTTCTCACTGCCAGCAGGAGAAACCCTCTGCGTGGAAATTACTTTAATTTGCAGTTGACAAAAGGCAAATCGCTGGCATTTTTCGCTCGGAGCCTGGAATGTAACCTTGCACAGCTGCCCCAGACATTCCAGGTGACAGCTTCCATTAGCCCGGCCCAGATTTCTAGCTTAAAGGAGTGGGGCAAGGAACTGAAGTAATTTTACAGGGGGCGAAACCCCCCCGCCTCCCCCCCACCCCCGCTGTAATTCAATTCTACCAACTTCTATCCCTTCGGATTCCCTCCCGCTCCTGTCAGCGTACAAAGCAGAGTCACTGTGAATTTCCTACCACGTAGGTTTTTCTTTGCTTAACCTTGAATCATGCGTCACTACAGTCCACGGGCTTGTGATTTTTAGTTGGATGGAAGACTCCTTCCCGTGACCTACCAGCTACCAGCATTTGATTTGTGCGCAACTGGCCATGAGGTCAGGAGGGCAGGGCCTCCTTTGCTTCAGTCCTTTGCAGAATGCCTGGAATGCCCTAGGATCTCAGTACATACCTGTTGAAGGAATGAATGAGTGAATGAATGAATGGGTGATTTCTCGTGTTTCCCGAGGCCAGAGCGTCTTTGTCTACCCATTCATAGATTACTATGGCATTCCAGAAAATGGGCATCCTTTAGACGCGGCGCTGGTCTCCTTCCACTTAAAATATGTCTCCGAGATGCCTGTCTGGGGTGGGTTCCGTGGAATGCAGGCTGAATGGAATGCCTTTTAGCCTCAGTGAGAACCTGAGGCCGCTGCTGCCATCTTGTGGACAGTATTTGAAACACAGGAGAATCGACAGCAGCGGCTTTTACACCCTTTCACTTATCTCAAAGAAATCTAGGCTATGACGGAATAGTCTCCTTTTCGATGTGTTAGGCCCTATTTATAGGTCCATGCTTAAATTGTTTCCATTTCTCTGTTAAAATCATAGTAATAACTCGCATTTATTGAATTCTAGACACTGGGCTTTACATTCTAATGTCTGTGCTATTATTACCACCTCCACTGTGGAGAAAGCAAGTTGAGGCTCAGGAAGGCTGTGCAACTTGTACCTGGCGAGTAGAATGCAAGAGAACCAGGATTTGACTCGAGCCCAGCTCAGGGCCAACTCTTGGGCATTATGCCACACTCTTCTCTACTGTTTTTTTTTTTTTTTAAAGTTCTCATTCTTCCCTTTCCAACCCTCCATTGTAACAGTGTGTCCAACCCTGTGGTCACACCAGGTCGTAGTGCCTTGTGTATGTGTTTGCTGCCCCAGGAAGACACGCAGCACTGTGAGAGCTGGCCAGAGCGGTTGAGCGTGAAGAGTTACGTATCTCTGTGCACCCACTTTTCACTAGGACTGTGCTAGACTCAGACAACAGAAAGACCTGTTAAACAGCGGTGTGGGCATTCCTTATGTGTGTGCCAGGGGGTTGAAAAGCCACAGGGAAGTCAGGGAGAATGTTCTTGGAATATAATTTGCAATGAAGATCCACAAAGGTGACCAGTGGAAGGATTAGGAATTTAACTAGTTATTTACAAACTTATTTTTATAGAAAGTGGCCTGCCCAGCAATGCTCAGGTGAGCCTTAACCATTACTCAAGCCATTCGTACATGTTTTTCTTTGCTCCTTCCCCTGGAGCACTTGACATAGAGATGCCAGCATGAGAAGCAGTTCACTGGCAGCTGGGGAGGGGCAGGGGAGAGAGCATGACAGCCTCTCTTTGAGGGTCTCGGGGTGGAAGGGGGTCCACAGTGGCTATCATGCACTCCACGTAGCCTAGATTTGAGTTGGACTACCCCAAACATGTCCTCTGGGTCTGATGAGGCTTTATGAGCAGTTTTCATCGGATGCAGTACCAGACAAAGAGTCAAAATGTTAAACAAAAAGATTGTGAAATGGAGTGCAAAAATTTATAGATTAAAACTAGGCTTTCAAAAAACTTCACACTCCCAGGTAAAGCCCACAGCCTTTAAAGTCCATTTCCCTGTGTGTGAGGGGACTTCGGGGTAAAAGTCCACACAGCAGTACCATGTGTCACTCCTGTGTACAGACGCAGCGTCACACGGAGTGACTGAACCAAGACAGCTGTCCTGTTCACTTTATTCACCGACAGAGTAAGCATCACTCACGCTGGCCAGGCCCCAGGCCGGTGCTTCACGGACATGCAGGTCGTAAGACAGGGTCTTAGCTCCATGCGCCGGCGGCCTGTGTCAGAACACCTGCAGGGGCTAACCACGTACACAGAGAGCCAGGAGGCAGCGAGGGAAGGAGAGCCTGAGAGAGGAGACAGGAGGCGAGGAGGAGCAAAGAGAAGAGAGACACCAGAGGCGATAGAGTTGACTCCCAGAGGCCTTGGCGTCCCTCCTGAAATGTCTACCTTCGGGCCTCGAACTCAGCTCCAACAAGCAAGTGCCCTCGCTGGGCTCCTCTGAACGCCTGGCCGCAGCCATCATCCACAGCTTCCCGTGCATGCCCAGCACCGGCATCTGCGTCCCGAGGACAAGCGTTGCGAAGGAAGTGCGATCACTGTTATTAGTATTTTGAGGCCATCATGAATGCGCCGGCCTTCAGGCCTGGAGTGAGAAGACAGTCCTCACGTGGCAACCTCAAGGAAGAGGAAACCGCTGGGAGGAGCATGTGGCCAGCACTGGCTCAGCCTGCTTCTGCGCAGACGTGGCGCGCACGGCTTCCATCCAGGTGTGACTCCGGATGCTTTCTCACCTACCTTGTGGGGCTCACAGGGACGTCACAGCCCCAGTCAGCAAGGGGCCTGGAGGCCAAAGACAACGTGGCTTTGATCTTTTCTTCATCTAGTTTGTTACCAAAAGTCTGGTGGGAAATAAAAGTACTTGGGAAAGATTTTAAAAGCTATACTCTTCATAATACTTATGTATGCAGCCATAACAGCAACATAGTCCTTCAAAGGACTGTGCTTTCATATCGTTGACCTAATAAAAAAGGGGGGTTGTGTTTTTTCAAAACCAACAAAATGGTTTTATTCTGGAACAGCGAAGGAATGCATTTCAGGACACATAAGCTATGGCAAAACCAAAGGCAAGTTGGGAGAACAGGGAAGAGGAGCGCTCTTTTATAGAGGAAAGAGAGGAGTTGGGAGGGGCTGTTACAAACAGAGGGCGTTGGAGGAAACTGGGAGTTCAAGGGCAGTGGCTTTTCATTGCCTGCCACCCCCCAACCCTGCTCCGACTTGTGACAGTTGCTCATTGGCTCAGCCATTGCCTGTTAAGGAGAAAAATCTTCCTTCCTTCTGCCGGGTAGTAAAATAGAAAACCTGTTGGAGGTAAAAGTTATGTCTCTTCCCCTTTAGGGTAATTAAGGATGAGTGGTAGGGCACGAGAGCTCCCCCTTCTGGCCTCCTGACTCCTTTTCAGGGAGGTTTCCTTTTATTTCATAGTATCATGCTGTGACTTTTATTAAAAGTTGTTACAAGAGGTATTTCTGCACTTTACAAATGATAACACCAGCTGACGTTGACTGGGGACTTAGCAAATGTTAGGAACTGTGCTAAGATCCTGGTGAAACCTTACAATCACCTTTTGGTGTAATAACTAACTGCTTTTTCTGAGAACCTGGTATGTTTTTAATCAACCAGGTGAAAACAACAATATGATATTTTCCTCACTTTACTTTCCTGGATGTTCAAGTCACTTTTTAAACGTAAATAAGAGCAACTAGACTGACTCTTGGATTTGACGTATTTCTCTTCTCTTACCCTTGTCTCAACCTTGTGAAAATTCTGTACGATTTCGTGATTCTGCTTTTCATTTTTTGTGGGGAGCAAACTCAAAGCCCCTTCTTTTAAAAGAACATAGAGGAATGTTACTTAAAAGTTGGTGCAGTTTAAAGAGGGACTTAGATCTTAGTTTCCTGTTTGGGGATTCTTGCTTAGGTTATTTAAAGCACATGGAGAGTTCTTTAGCAGAATTCACATTTTCTAAGTGAAAAGAGTCCAAGTAGATGCTCTTTCTGAAGGGTGTTGGAGGATTTCTCTGCCTCTCCAGTCACAGAGGGGAGACTACTGTCCCCACAGGAGGTCCTCAGGACAGACGTATGGCAGCCTTATTATTAAGATCTGGCAGCCCCCACTTCTCCCTGCACTGCTCTTGGGGGGTCCAGTAATCAGTGCTTGGGAAAGGCGCCCCATTGGGCTGGAGAGTGGCTAAGGCATGACCGTCAGTTCTGGCCCGAACCCTCTCAGACTCTGTTGCGGGGGCGAGGGGGGTAAATTAGTACTGCATTTCAGGAAAGCAGTTGGCAATTTCTCTCAAGGGCCTTAAATACACTCCTGCCCTTTCACTCAGAAACTTTTCTTCTAGAGATTTAACTTGAAGAACTAATGGGAAACTCATTTACGCTTTCAGTGCTGGCTGCGCTGTGTCGGACACTAGGCCCGGCAACCAGCGCTGTCCTGCCTTTAGGGTGTTCGCAGTTTAGTAGATCTAGAGGTCCCCAAAGGCGGGCAAGGCCCTTCGACCATGGATGTTCAAATAAAGCAGCGCTGTTCAAAATAGCAAAGAATTGGAAACAGCATGTGTCCGATGACGGGGGATCAGTTCAATTACAGCAAACACCTGTGATGGAATTTTAAATGACTTATTATACATTTTTTTTCATGATGGGGAACAAAGTGCTTCCGAAATACAATTGTAAGATGGGGAAGAAAAGCAAACGACAGAACTGGAGAGTCGTGAAGGCAAGGTCAGGGAGTTCCGAGGACGGGATCCCAATTTTACATCTTAAAAAGGGAAGACTAGAAGTCTTGCAAAATATGAACGGCAGTTAGCTCATACGAGCGAGATTGTGGGTTTTTAAAATTTTATTATTTATGCTTTTTTAGCATTGTCCAAAGTTTCTCTAATGAAGGTAAATAAATTTTTAAATCTTAAAAGGAATAATGAGAAAAAAAAGGAAAAATTAGTAAGAAGTGTGTTCAGGCCTTCTGTGCTGTAGTTCCGTGTAAGAGGGGACTTAGCCCTCAGATTCCTCCCGTCTGCCACACGCCTTCTAGGATCTCCCCCAGGGCTGGTGGGACCCTGTACCCGGGATCCGCACCACACCCAGTGCGTCCGCCCGTGGGAGCGAGGAGGGGAAACCCACCGAGGGCCCAGCTGACCCCGGGGGAGCCGGGTCCAGCTGGGAGAGAGGGGCTGCCCTAAGTTCAGAGGGCATCGGGGCGGGCTGTGTGGCCTCGGCGGAGACAGGCTGGGATGACTACTCAGCCGGGGGCTTCCGGTTGCTTCTGGGCCTTGGTTAGAGACACTCTTCTGGCTGCTTGGACAATCTAATGTAGCTGAGCCCACGCTCAGCATCTCGAGGAGTCGGGCAGGAAACGTCTGGGAAGCGGGGGCGGGCAGGTACCGGCGGAGAACTGGCAGGCACGGGGCTCCAGCCAGTCTCTGTTCTGGGAAGTATTGACAGACCCTACAATTTGTCAAGGAAAGCTCAAAATATGAACCGCCCTCCTGCGCCAATTTCTAAACATTGGCAATTAATTATAAAAAGGAAATCTGGGCCAAACAAAGCATGTCCACAGGTGTGAGTTTAGCCGTCAGGATGCCGCTTTGTGACCTGGGTGTTGGTCAGGGGGCAGGACCCGCCCTCGGTCGGTGAGCAAGGGTCGCCTGCCCCCCAGGGCCTGCGCTGGGCTCCCCAGCGAACCGCAGGGAAGCAGGTCCCTGATTTCGCGGAGGGGTCTGTCTGAGCGGAGGGACCTTTCATTCTCTTCGCACTTTTATTTTTGTGGTAAAACATATATAATACACAACTCACCATTTGTGGGTGTCCAGTTCACTGGCACGAGGCGCGTTCACACACTCTTGTGCTCCGGGCACCACCGCCCACCCACAGAGCTCTGCATCTTCCAAAGTGGAGGCTCCGTGTCCATCAACCGCTGCCTCCCCTCCTCCTTCCCAGTGGGCGGGGCAACCTCCGTTCCACTTTCTGTCTCCAGGAGTCTAGCCACTCCAGGTGCCTCTTCTAAGTGGAATTGTATAGTGTTCGTTCTTCCGCGTCCGGCTTGTTTCGCTTGATGTAATGTCTTAAGGCTCGTCCACAGTCTCTGTCAGAATTTCTTTCCCTTGTAAGGCTGAAGCACATTTCATTGTATATGTACATGCCACATTTTTTTAATTTTGTAAGTGAATGTTTAGGGGCTTTCAAATAAATTACATGCAGGAAATTGTTCTTGTGAAGGAGAATTACGTTCATGTTATGAAAGTTTTAAAAAACTAGTTGTGTTCTTAAACTTGAGTAAAGGTAGTTTTCCATGGTCATAGTAATCAATGATGATGATTGATGATGATAAAAATATATTCCTGGTTGGTGTAGCTCAGTGGATTGAGTACTGGCCTGTGAACCAAAGGGTCGCCAGTTCAATTCCTAGTCCCGGCACATGCCTACCTGGGTTGCCAGGCCAAGTCCCCAGTAGGGGGCGCGCGAGAGGTAACCACACATTGATTCTCTCCCTTTCTTTCTCCCTCCCTTCCCTCTGTCTAAAAATAAATAAATAAAATCTTTTTTTTTTTTAAGTTTTCAAAAACATTAGCCAATACTATGTTTGGCACAGCAATAGGCTCTTTATATGCACTACCATAATTAATTTTAAAAATCTCATAAAAGATAGGTATCCCACTCTCCTCGATGAGGAAACTTGAGAAGAAATGGACACATAAAATATCGGGTTGGCCAAAAAGTCTGCTTACTATTTTCAGTAAAATATAAGACACAGTTTTCACTTTTACCAATAACTTTATTGATTTGGGTATTTTGAGTATGTCAGCTGCCTCCCACTATTGGCTTCTAGTGGGGAGAGGCCAGGGGCACAGCAAACATCTTCCAATACATAAGACAGCCCCACAGCAAAGGATTGTTTTTTTAATTTAATCTTTGTTGTATTTTTCCCGTTACCATTTTGCCCCCTTACACCCTCTTCCCCCCAGCAATCCCCACACTGTTGTCTGTGTCCATGAGCCCTTTTTCCTTTTTGCTCAACCCTCCACCCCATCACTGAACCACCCCCGCAAGCTGTCATCCTGCTCTCCATCTCTGAGTCTCTCCCCCATAGCACATTTTCCTTTTCCAGTCATCTGCTGATGGATACTTGAGTCACTTTAAACTTTTGACTATTGTGAATAATGCTGCCATGAGCTTGGGTGAGTCTCTGCTTTCAATTCTTTAGGACATGTATCCAGAAGTAAAGTTGCTGGATCACATGGTAATTCTATGTTTAATTTTTTGTGGCACTGCCTTAGCACTTTTACCTGCTCTCTCTAATTAGGGATGTACAGTTAGAACTTGTTGATCGGTGCGGGGGAGTCAGCATCATTTTGGATAGCAGTGATTCCCATACTCTCAAAGGCTACATTTCAAAACGTGTCTGTCACCTTCTGACCCGTATCCGATTGGCTGCTGCTGCTGCTGCTGTTGATGATGATGATGATAATGATTAGGATGATAAATGAAGTACATGGAGTGCTGCTTTGTCCCAAACACTGTTGTAAACACTTTCACATCTTTTAAATCGTTTTATCTTCCCGATTATTCTATGATCATTCATTGTCCCAATTTTATAGATGAGGAAACTGAGCTACAGACAAGCAGAACCATAATACAATACAGGTGAGATAATTCAGTTCAGCACTGACTTTTGAAAGGGAGGGACAGGGAGCCGGAGAGGAGATGCCCAAAGTCACAGTGTCACGCTGTGCGGAAGCCGGCGGAAGCTCACAGGCTTCCAGACGTCTGGGATCCCTGGCCCCGTGCTCCTGCCGCCTCTAAGGCAGGATTCCATTCATTCATTGTGTTTATCCTGTTGACCCAGGTGAAACCTCATGCGAGAGGCTGCCGTGCCGCACCGGGATCCAGCTGGATAGTCTTGGTCCTCCTCTTGATAATTGCTGGGGCAGGACTGAGCTGAAATATGACGGGGAGAGGATTACGGGTTTGGCTCTAGGATTTTTGTGAAAACACATGGAAGTGGCGCATTAATATTAGTCAAGGACTGAATGGGCCTTTTTAAGGAGTTGAGATAAATTTTGGCAAAATCAGGTTGCCTTGAGATGCATTCAGTTTACTCTGTGCGAGTCAAAAAATATGATTTTTCTTTCTTGTTACGTTTATTTAAATAGTAAAAATCTAGAGTCTGCATGTCCTACAAAGTTGTAATCCTGAAGTTATGAGTTTGGCCGTACAGATGGTGGGCCTGTGTTTTTCATTATGTTCCCTTCCCCATTAGGTTTTGCCGTTAGTCTGCGCTACACGTTTCTCTTGTGTTTTTCTTGAACTTCATGAACTCTGGCATTTCATTTTGGGCATGTATATCCAAAGGGAAAGCAGCCTTCCTTTGATCTTCCTTAGGACCCCATTATGTTTAACCCAAGAAAGATTAGGGAGTTGCCATTCAACGCTGAACAAACACAAAACTCAGCTGCAAAGATGGCGGGTGCTTAATCTATTTACAACGTCGACTCCATTATGAACAAATTGCACATCAAGCCAACTTTGAAAAGCATTCTTGGGAATGGAATTCCCATCTGCCTGGGGAGGCTGCGTGCATATGGTCCAGATACTGAATGTGTTGGCCTCACAAAGAAACCTATTTAGCATGAAATATTTCAACTGCAGAGGGTTTTTAAACTTTGAAATCTTTGTCAGTGTTGGTTCCCCATATGGTAGTCAAGTTGTACTTTCTCTGAACTGCACAGTCGTTTCTGGAAAGCCCCCTCGCCTTCTAGTTGTGTTTGTAACCACATCTGCTCAACGGCGTGAAACGCGCAGCTCCAGGCTTTGGACGAACAATCCTCTGGGCCGGGGTGAACGCGGAGGGGCCGAGAGCCACCCCTGGGCCCGCACCTGGAACACCAGCCTGTGCAGCACCCCTCTGCTCTCTTTTCAAAATGGGTTTCAGAATGCCCACCTTTTAAATAGCTCCTGAAAGCAACATGCAGGTCTAATTGTGACATTTTTCCCCCCTAGCCTTAAAAGGAGAAAGGAAGAACAAAACAAAATCAAGTGTTAGGCTGTCAGGATTTTCAGGTTCCTGTCACCCTCAAGACATTGATGGAGATTTATTTTCCTAATGATGGCTCCAGCATTAATGGTGGCACTTGCTAGAATCAGTTAGGACTAAGTGTCATTTAATTCACAGTGAAGCGACAATCTGACTGGACTGTGATTAGTTCCAGCTTTTAGCTATCATTTATAGGTCACCAGGCGGCTAACAACCTCAAATGAGGGACCATTATCTTTTGACAAGACGGAGCTTTTTCTGGGGGTGGGGGGTGGGGTGGGAGGAGTATTACCCAGAAAGCCCAGCTCAGTACTCTCTCTGGGAATTAGTTCATTCCTAACAGAGCTTTGCTGCCATTTACTCATAGGAACTACACTGGCGGATTCCAGTTAGGAGTGCTGAAGAAAAAGGAGGAAAGACTTTCTTTGTAGCCATTCATTTATCTGCTTAGCAACTGTAAGTTGAGTGAGGCACTATGGGAGAGTATACTGGTGAGGTCCCTGAAAGGCTAACACTCACACTGCACCTCTTGGTATGGATGTTTTAATTAAAAAAATTTTTTTTAATCCTCACCTGAGGACACACTTATTGATTTCAGAGAGGGAAAGGGATGGAGAAAGAGAGAGAGAGAAACATCCATGCGAGAGAGAAAAAACATCGGCCGGTTACCTTTCCCACGCACCCTGACCGGGACCGAACCTGCAACCCAGGCATGTGCCCTGACCAGGAATCAAACCCTCGGCCTTTCATCTGCAGGACAACGCCTAACCAACTGAACCACAGTGGCCAGGGCCGAATTTTTTAGAGCCCCTGTCCACTGTGATGGGGTGATGCATCAGTTCCGGTCGGTGTGTCAATGTCATACTGATTGTTAAGCAGTCCCAATAGCAGGTTTGCCTGAAACAACTTTGCTTTTTTGTGGAGCTACTTTTTTCTCTAAAAAAAAAAACACCATTAAAAAAAAAAAAAACTGTCTCCCTTTCATCATTAGGTGTCCTCTACATTAGATAAAAGCTGTAGACCTTTTGTTAATTACAAGCAAGATGACATGGTGTTGTTAGAGAGCAGAGGTTTGGTGTAGGTACCATGTGATCTCAAAGGTTACGTGGATGCGACCTGAGGGAAAAGTCTGCAAAGTGCCCGGGCGGCGGCGGGTGGGGGCGGTGGGGGGGGCGTGCAGCAGGTGTTCTGATTCAGCTGGTACTGTGTCTCGACATTTTTACCTCTGGAGCACCCTTTGAATGCTATGATTTTTGGCAGAAGCTTGAAGGGAATTAAAATGTTCAAAATATGAAATGACTCAGCAATAATGCCAAAACAGTCACCTTTGTGCTACAATGTTGTCTAAATGCTCACAAGCATCACCATTTTCACACCACTCCCTGTCCCCCTTAGTTGTGGGTTGCTCTGGGAACAGAACCCGCTGAGGGTCTGGTACAGTAACAGGACAATGTCCTCGCTCATGTTAGAAGACACGCTGTCTTTGGCGTTGGCACGGAGCCACACTAGGCTGCTGCTGTCGCTCTCTGTGTGACCATCTCAGCTCCAGGCTCCTCGTGACAGTCCTCCCACAGGTGGTGCCGCATTGTGGTTAAAGGAAACGAAGCAGGGAAGAACTCAGACTGCCTGGGTTTGAATTCCAGCTCCACCATGCACTGGTTGTGTGGCCTCGCACAAGTTACTTAACCTCTTTCTGCGTTAATTTCTTCAACGGCAAAATAGGGTTAATGATGTTACCTACCCTCGTAGGGTTACCTTGAGGACTGAGTGAGTTACATGTGCAGCATTTCAAACAATGTTGTGCATGGAATCAATGTTTTTAATAAGTGTTAGCTTTTCTTATCATATTAGCCTCAGTGTGACCCACTGGCAGTAATTTGGCAGTGCTCGTATAGCAGGTTGGTGGTTGAGTGGTGTGCTGTGGCATTTCATCTGCTGAGACCCAGGAGGCTAGAACTGTCTCCTTCCCAAGTCAGCCCACAGCTACGACAAACAGCTTCATGTTAAAAGTGAAATGTTTTTATTTGGGTTTATCAGAGAGGTTGATACTTATCCTTATAAAATATCTCATGACACTTATCCTTATAAAATATCATAATGTGGTTGCAGGCATAAATAAGAATGACTCTAACTATTCTGTTTTTGTAATGCACAGTTCTTTTTGTTGAATACAAGTGAGAAGAATATGAGGTCAAGATGCAGGAATCTTCAAATTCGATTTCAGCAATTTCCAAAAATTCAATTATAGAACTAAGGACACATACAAAAAAAAGGTGATTTTTAAATGGAACCAGCCACCTTGAAAAAATATTCTGAAAAACATGGTAAAAATTATAATACTTCAAAAGATAACAAGATAAAAATGTTGCTAGTTGGCCTGACTTCCCAGGGCCTAGACCCTACGGGAGCTGCGGGGCTCCGGCGAAGTAGTGGGACCTGCCCCCGGAATGTCGTCTCAGACACAAATAAAACCACTCTTGAGTTTGGTCCATAAACACAGATAGGACTCCCTCCTTGCTGATGACTCTTGAAAAGAAGACTCTGCTTTCATTATGCATTTGGCCTCACAATCTTCATGGACAAATAGTTCTGAAAAGGAAGCAAAACCAGTGTAAAAAATACATGTATATTTAAGTTAGGGTTGCTCAACCTTGACACTATGGACACCTAGGACCAGATGACTGTTTCCTGTCGGGGGCCATCCTGGGCCTTGCAGGCTGTCCAGCAGCATCCTGGCCTCTCCCCCACCCACCAATGCCAGCAGCATGTCCTTGCTGTGGCCACCAAAGTGTCTCCGGACATCGCCCAGTGCCTTCTGGGGGGCTAAATCTCCCCTCACTGAGAACCACTAGTTTAAATCAATAGGATCTAAATCAAGAAAAACAAACTAACTATGAGGAATTTTTTAGATGGTCAAGACAGACCGGACTACCTATGGTTAGAAAATAGTGTGCATGTCCTAGAGTTAACAAACTGAAAGTATTACTTGGGGGGCAGCAAAGACACAAAATCCCTGCGAGCGTGCCACTCAACACAGACAAATCTCTATCATTATTTATACGAATTGAAATAAAAGCACTTGAATGCCTGGATTATCCCTTCCCCACTTGGCAAACTGGTCTGAAATGCCCCCTCTTTACTGAAACCATCCTCAGCAACAGGCTCTTATCCTCATTTGTTCCTATCTCTATAATAGCTTGCCTCTCTTAGAAGTTCACTTGTTCATACGTCTGCTTGTCCCCGAGCTATAAACTGTGTAGGCAGAAATCATGCCGTGGCCATGTGTACGCCCCAGTTCCTAGCCTATAGTAGATGCTCAGCAAGTTTCTTTTTTGTTGTTGTTTTTAACAAATTTCTTGAATGAAGGAATGAAAGCACTACTTCTAAGCACACTGGCAAAACCCCCATTTGGACTGGGGTGATCAAGGGGAATTTAAGGGGGAGGCTATGTGATGTGGGTCTTAATGAATATGTTGATGACAAAACATGGTGAAGGAACAGCGCTGGCAAAGGCGTCCTGGCAGGTAAGAGCCATACTTGTTGGGGGAGGGGCAACTCTCTAGATTGGGTGGAGCTCAGCACTGTGTAGATCTATGCAAGCCCAGACTTGGGGGTCTGTGAATAACAGGACGGAGAGTCTGAGGGTAGCAAGGTCAGTTAGAAACGCTGGCTACAGTCCACTGATAAAGCCCTGAGAGAGTTCTCCTAGAATTCCTGACACCAAAGTGTTTTTCAGACCATAGAGTTTTGCCTGAAACTCCTGAAACCCTAAGAATGTAATTCTAACCACAGGTCACATTACGGTAAATTTTCCAAAGGTTGAAGGGTTGTGAGGCCACAACTCCCAAGTCAATCACTCTTCTGAAGAGCAACAAAGGCAAGTACCAAGTTACTCGTGCACTTGCACACACACACACACACACACAAAACCACCACGAGGGTCCCAGGACGCGCACCGGTAAGGAGTACAGGAGCACAGCCACGAAGAGCAGCAGGATCAGCAGGATCAGCAGGCCGATGATGACCCACTTAAATCGGCGCCACACGATGAACTTCATGGTCTTACACGGGTTGGTGAACCAGAGGAAAGAAGTTTCTGGTCGGCTGCATTGCAAAGAAAGGGTTTTACCTAGCCAGCTCATGAGGGACAGGTATTTTACCTCAGGGTATAACACCATCTCAAGAATAACTGATAACATTTATAATGTCAAGAAAAGACATTATTCCCCTTAATTGGCCAAGAAAGATTCTTGAACCTTCTATAGCTTCCTAAGATGTCAAAGGCACAATGGACTTTGGTTTCTTGAGAAAGGAGAGTGGTTAAAATACAGCCACATCACCAACCTCTCCACCCCCCACTATCAAGTACGAAATTAGAAGGACAAAAGCTAATCCAGTCTATTAAGCCAATTGGAAGGGGGGCTTTCAGACTGCAGGTGTCTGGGGATGAGCCGAGGCCGAGAACAAAGAAGGCTCTCACTTTGGTGGGTCCAGCTTGGGGTTCATGTTGGGTTCATCCCGTCCCTTCCCGGCTGGCCGCTCGTCGGCCTCCTTCTCATTAAGGATTTCCAACGTCATCTCCACTTTCCCCTTCAGTAAAGCAGAACAGGTTAAACACATGACATCATGTTTCACAAATATTTTCACTTCAGCCCGAGGAGTATTCCCCGAGCAATGATTTTTAGTCTTGTAAAACAATCCCGCGATTGCCTTAAATTTTCCTCAAGAGATTTCATCACATTTCCTCTTCCACATGTTTCTGAACTGGCTCCTGGTGGGAACTCAAGAGGACAAATTGCTTCCCCTGCTCACCACTCTCTGTATCCCTGTCACTCTAACCTTCTCACATCCATCTCCTTGCCTTCTCACACACCTTCCTTTGTAACTTCACTGGGACCCAGGCTAACCTGGGTACTGCTCATAACCATGTCTAATACTTAATCAGCATTAACTGTCAGCTCCCAGAGAGCCCCCACGCTTCGTGCTCACCATGGACCCCACGGCACAGCGAAGGGCCCACACTTAGTGGGTACACTATGTATGCTAGCTGAATAAATGACTGAGCGAACAAATGAATGAATGAATGCTCCTCTCTGTTCACAGGTTCCTCAGGGATGCACTGGACCCTGCCTAACCCTGCCTCGTGGATGATCAATCTTGTGCAGTGCTCACCACAACCCCGTACAGATAACTGATAACTGATACAGATAACTGATGTTATCTTCACGTGCACAAGAGGGAAACAGAGGCTGAGAGAGGTCTAGAAACTCGCCCATCAGTATAGCTAGGCTTAATGAAGGTTGTTAACAGTCTTTCCAGAACCCCGAAAAGCCCGACTAAGCACCAGCCATTTGAGAGCCCGACCGGACACGCATGTAGGCAGTAGGGGGGCGCTGATGACGAGTCAGACAAAGCTGGGTGTCTGCCTACGGCAAGATGCCCCGTCTCTCTAAGCCTGGGTTTTTGAATCTTATAAAAAGGGGACAATGTCTCCTTGGGGCAGTCAGCAGAACTAAACGAGATGACGTGCCAATTGATTTGTAGAGGCAGAAAACAGTTCAGTGATTTCCTGGGTGGGCTTGGGAGGAGGGATGGACTGACTGCAAAGGGCATAAGGAAACTTCTGGGGTATGGGAATGTTCTAGATCTTGATTACAGGAGTTTCACGAGTACAGACATCTGTAAAAACTCATCAAATTGTGCAATCTGAATGGGTGCAGCTTATTTATATAAATTATACCTCAAAGTTGCTTTAAAAAGCAAAGTTATGAATGTAAGGCATTTAGCATGTTGCCTGGTTTGTGATCAGTGATGTAGACTGTTAACTAAAAGTGATAATACATAATGAATTAGGTGGTCTTCTGTGACATGGTTCTATATCAGAATACATGTTGAGTTCTCCAAACTTGCTTGTAAGTCATGGTCTTCTTGCTCAGTGAATATCTGAATCCCCACTTCCTCCATCCTTTTCTTTTTTTAAATGAGAACAGCTCGAATTTGAGGTTTCCTTTTCTGTACCAAACTGTACTTATAGCTCAGCATAAATTAGCCCTCCTGGTGAAGGGGGGTCCTAAAGTAATACTGCGCAACCTCGCTGGCATCCAGATTTTTTGACAATTCCAGTGCCTTCACCTTCCACTCAGCCTCAAACGTGTACTCATGGACACCTTCTCTTGTGATCCCAGGTACAAACTGTTCCCTTAACCTAAAATCCCACCAATCTGGCACTTCCTTATCTTATCTGGAGTAAATCTAGTGATAAAGAGAAAACCTAAATGATGTAAGGCCCGAAGGATCCCCAGCCACGAAATGAGAGATGCTCATACAGCCATCACCCGGGAGCCGTCCTTGTCTGCGTAGCACGGCCACCATCCTCTCATGGACTTCTGTTCAAAGAGGGAGGCCGTTTTCACTTTGAGGGGGTCCATGGCTTTGAGGTCTGGAATCATGTCCAAATTGCATTTCTCTGGTGATTTTGCTGGAATGATGGTGCGATGCAAATCAAGTTCCAGGAAACCTAGCCAGGGAAACGTTAAATTCCAATAAGCTTTGAGTGGATCGGCCGTTGTTTACAAGGGAACAGAATGTTCCTGTCAGAAGGGAGGCAGACAGTGATTCTGACCAGGTGATGAGTGTGTTGGAGAAAGGGACCCTGGGAGACGCTTAAAATTCTTTCCAGATAGGATGGAGAGCGGCAGAAGCAATCCCTGTCCACCTCTCTGCGTCTCGCGTGGGACTACACGTTTCATTTCTCAAAGACAGGAGCATAAACAGAGTTCCTCTATGAGCTCAAAACTCACTAAACATCGATAGACAAAATTCCCACTGCCCCTGGATCTGAAATTCGCTCCTATTAGTTCTGAATTGCCCTGAACACAGTCACGTGGCTTTAGGCGAAGACACCTGGTATTTGGAACATGGGACCCTCCATGGAACAGTCATGCTCAAGTCTCTCCTAGGGCAACCCCAGAAACAGGAGTTTGAGAAGGAACATTACAGCTCAACAGCAAATTCTCGCCAGGAACTAGGAAGGCCACCTCAGGGTGCCTGGAGAGGCGCACTTTCTCTTCCGTGATGTGAGGCATTAACATTCTCGTAGCACTTTCACTGCCTTCTTTCTGCGCTTGGGACCTCCCGTGAGCCCTTTCCTTAAGGGAACGGTGTACGTGCTGTGGGGTCAAGTCTATGGATTACTGGGACAAGAGCTGGTCTTCAACAGTGACAGCAAAGAGCAAGAGGGGGACGGTGGCAGATTCTCTCTAAACTGTCAGGCTAGGAAACAGCCATTCATCTTATATGGGCCCATAGCCTGCAATTTACTCAGCTGTTCTTGAGCTTATTCCTGCTTTTTTTCTCAGCTCTCCTTTGGGTGATAACCTCAGTCATGTGCCCACTAGCCATTTTAAAATCTATTCATTCTGTTTAAGTGCTGTCAGGCTATTGTGTTTAAATTCCAAGGAAAAACCCTCCACTATTCTGGAATTTACTGCCCATATGCTTGATAAGTTAGCATCCTAGCACACTCAGATCTGTTTGTTCATCTCTTATGAGCACCAAGTCACAGCCACTGCTCTCAGGGCTGTGACAGGTAAAGGGATGAACAAGTCACAGCCATTGGCCACCGCGTGCTTTTCCTCTGCCAGGGGCATGAGCTAGGGGCTGCTGTAACGGCTGGTTAAGAGAAAATGAGGTCTGAACTGGCGAAGGGCAGGGATCATGGAGATGAGAAAACAAAAGTGCATGATAAAGCAGATTACTCTGTTAGCGCTGAGTGGGGGGAAAGGGCGGAGGACCCGCAGAGGACGCTGGGTGTGTTCACCTGCGTGGTTAGGACAGCAGAGCGGCCCCTGAGGACAGCAGGTATGAGGTCTGGGAAGAAAGGCTGAGTTTGACTTTAGTCATGATAAAGCTGAGGCGCCAGTCAAACATAAAGGCAAAAGTTTTTGGTGAGGAATTGGGAATAACCATCATAAAGGGTCTTCTTGAAATATAACTGATGTATAAGATCGTGTACGTTTAAGGAAGAGGGCGTGTTGATTTGATACATTTATATAGTGCAATGAGTCACCGTAGCGGTTTCTTCGGGCTCTGTCAGGCACTGTAGGTGGTCAGGCTACACCTCCTGGTTTGGAAATCATACCTCGCTGAAAGGTGCCCCGTGGGAAAATCACCGAGGGGCCCTGGCAGAGCCAAAGACCGCGGGGAAGGCACAGGGCTACATCTAAGGATTGGGAGGGAGAAACAGAGCCAGCCAACGAGACAGGCCCAAGGCTGGGGAGGGAGAAAGTCAGAAGAACACTGTGCCACGGGGTTGGGGGCGGGGGCGGGGGCGGGGGCGGGGAGGGCTGTGCGCCAAGAAACTGAAAAGCCCAGGGTGTGTGTGGGAGGGGCAGTTATTTAACGGGGGGGGGGGGGGGGGGGCTTTAACCACAGAGAAGGGTGAACCTGGGGGAAAGAACAATGGGTAGGGGCACTAGGGGACCTCGGCAGCATTTCAGAGCAGCGTGGAGGAGGGAGCCATTACAAAGTGCTGAGGAGAGAGGGAGCACAGAGGGTTTGGAAGTGAAGGCAGGGGTGTGGCTTTCTTCTGTGGAGACGGGATTTCCGTCTTAATAGCAAGACAGAAGCTGCTACCAGGGCCTCCAGGGGGGTCCTCAAGCCCACAGAAAGGGGTGACATTAACTGTGCCACACTGTTCAGAGGACATGCAGGCTGTGGCTGCACCCCGCCCCCAATTACCCACGGTACTGGAGATTTAAATAACTGACTCCAGGTTTTAAATGATTTCACGAATTCCAAGTACAATTTCTGAGCGAAAAGTACCCGAAGGTAAGCCCTACCCAGGTAGTCATCCAGAGAAAACTTGTCGTTATCCCATATCTGGACGACCAGTCGGGGCGGCACCCGGAACTCAGTTTGGTCGATACTCCAGAAGTGCTCCTACAACAACAAGAGAAATGGACACAACAATGACACTGACGACGGGATTCTGAAACCCAGCCCTTGGAAATTCCAGTATCAAGTCACGGGGCCTTTCCCTCCTTTGCACCCCTAACCTAAAACCCTCTCCCCTCAGCCCTACCCGCCCCCACGTATGGAGGACAGGTGGGCTCCCCAGGACATCTCAAGGCCACCAGCTGGGTGACAAAATGGATGTCCCAGGCAGTTCCCAAACAGAAGGCTTCCTGCCATGTTCCTATCAGTGTGACTTCCTGCGGCCACTCCTGGAGTTCAGGGAGTGATTGTATCCACCCCCCCGCCTGGCTGAAGACCACTACTGCTTGCTTGGATTATCCTCACAGAGCCAGGATGTCCTCGGCCAGCCCACAACGTCACCTGCTGGGGTGTTGCTCCTGCCCAGTCACCATCTGCCCTCCCCGCACAGATGTCTGAGGACTCATTTCACTGGGGCACAGACTTTCCTTTTTCATCACTGCAGATTTAAAGCATCCTGGCATTTTGACTTGTGAAAAATGTTGCTGGGTTCTCCATGCTGTGGTCAATGAAGACCTCCCAGATCCCTCACACTAGTTAGTTAGGTAGGGGGAGGCCTGGTCCCAGTCTCTGCTAGGCAATACTAGCCAAAAATAATCACACCTCCATGGCCTAATTACACCTAAGTTCCTCTGGCCCCAGAAGAAAGGGACGTTCCCCAATGCTTCATGAACTTGAAGGATGATTGTTGGGTTGTTCCTTGTTTTTCAGATGACATTACAGGAATGTTCCCCTTGGCAGGGCCCAGGGGCCTGTCTGTCAAGGGCGTGGAAGCCCCCTCTGCTGTCATTTGGCCCCTCCTGACTGTCCTGTGGGGGCTCAGGCTCCAAGTACCACTCAGGGCACCGGGAGGTCCAGCTGCAGATGTGGGCAAATGGGAAAGGAAACTTAACTAAAGGCCTAACTGACCCCGACTCCCTCACCTTCCTCACCCCAGTCTGCCTCACCATCTGAAAGTCTGCATGATTTGACATCGGGTTGAACTCTGTGTTGCTAGAAAGTGCCCTTTGAAAGCATTCATCTCACCTAGCACAGAAGAGTGCTCACTACACATCAGCGCTGAGTAGGGCCGGCAGGGGGCAGGGCCTGGCCAGATGGGACAGAGGCAGGTATGTTTTAATCAGGTGTTGGGGAGAGGACGTGACCGGGAAGAGCTAGGGAAAGTTAAAGACTGTGGGGGTAGAAATAAGATGGAGGACCTACAGAAGGCATCTGTTATTATTGCCTGCCCAGGTTTCAGGCCCCCACTTTGGGATGAAAGCACCCAGACTTTTCTCGGAGTCCCTTCGTCTGGTCCATGCAGTTTGGGAAGAACTGTCTCCATCCTTTACTCCAGAGCCAGCCAGAGCACTGGCTGGTTCAGGAATGGGCACGTGACCCGAACAGGCAAAGGCAGTCTGGCTGGCACCACAGGGGAGCTGTTCTCTTTCAGCTGAGGGTGCCGGGAGGGCAGGGTATGAGCAGGGCCTCCACCAGGGGCAGAAGCCCACAGAAGGCAGAGGAGAGGGGCGGAGAAGTGAGATCCATTCCTAAAGACATCAGTCCAACCTGGGACTCAGGCGTTCCTTAAAGCCAGCCAACCCTGGACTTTTGAGTAATGTGAACCAACAAATCACTTTTTTGGTATAAGCCAGTTTGAGTTGAGTTCTGTAACTGAGAATCTTACAAATTAAGACCTCCAGAGCCCTAAACCCTCACAAAAATGCTTCTGAAGGAAGGAAATTTTCCCTACTTGAATATTTTGCCTGTTTGGTTACTTAGTCAAACTGTTCTGCTTACCATGGGGAGATGTTGGTTTTCCAGGGACATACACACACCCTTCGGTTGTTGTATACAATGATACAAGACCCCCATGTCTACCCTTTACCAGATCCTCCCTACTGCGTCCAACATGTTAGGGAAAGGAAAGTTGTATCCCATGTACCTCTCACTCCACAAATAACTCTCATAGCTGTGTGACCCTGGGCAAGTAAGTATCCACACCTCTGCAGGCCTCAGTCCCCATCTGTACCAACAGGGAGCTGAACTTGTGACCACTGGGGTGCTGAGTGGCTCCAACATTCTCTGAGTGTCTGCGTTAAGGAAGACCCATGACATCCACTTCCCACTGGCATTTTTCAGAGCTTACTTTTTTAGCAACAATACAGAGTTGTTCAGCTGGGAGGTAGTCAAACGGGAAAACAAATCTCCAGTTAAAATTCCCCTCCCCATCCAAGGACCTGTAATGGACATCTGTTTTCTGTTTGTTTTCTTCATTGCCAGGAATCCAGCTGAAAAGCAGAGGCAAACAGACTTAGCTTCGTGTGATTGACAGGTAATCTAGCCGCAAAATTGTGCAGTGATTAGGGGAGTGAAGGGCAGGAGAATTAATGCACTTTTCTTGGGCAGCTTCCAGTTATCTACGGAGCTGGGGGCTGATTTATGAAAGGGAGGTGCTCTGTTGCATCCAACACAGGTTGTAGCCAAATAAAATACAATTCCTCTAAAACCAAAGCAGGAAACCCTTTAGACTTCACTTAACAGGGATAAGGTGAAATTTTCTGGAAAATATCAACAACTTAGCTTCTATTTTGGGAACGTTGGAGCTGGCTATGATTTCAGTGTTCAAAACTGTAACTCATCATTATCTGTCATCACTGCTGATAGGCTCAATGAATATGAGTTAGTTCTGAACTTTTAGCATTTCCTTTTCCATATTTTATATAAGCAAACAAAACAGGCATGAGTCCAGTAATCTTACAGCTCCCTTTTTCTTAAAAATTATTCTTAGATTCACTGTGATCATATTAATGAGACTAGCAAGGGAGATTTGAGTGGTTATTTCTCAACCTTTGACGTTTGTAAAGTTTTCTTGACTTGTGCCTGGCATGGAGCAGACACTAATTAAATACCTGTTGGAGGAATTAATGAATCTACTTGCTGAGAAGAAGCTGTCACATCTGCCTGCTACTGGGAAAACTCCTGGTTTGGAAGCCAGGGGAACACTGGATTTTGGGCTGGTAAAGTGGTTGAATGCATGGTTCTCAACACTGACTGCGCATTAGGACGGCATTGGAATCAACTGGGGAGATTTTAGAAACATTGATGCCTGGACCCTGCAGACAGAGATTCTTGGTGGGAGGCAGGCCTGGCTGTGAACTTGCTCTGCCACTGATTCTCTAAGCTTCATCTCCCATTGGTAAAATGAGGTTAATGATATGTGCTCCCTTTACAAGGTCAACCTGAGGACAGATCATGACTTGGAAGGGCCAGAATGGGTAGGGGGGAATCCCTAACTCAAGTTCACAATCATCTGCTATGAACCAGGTACTTCTCATGCCGTACTTTATTCTTCCCAACTCTCTACATATTTCCATTTCTCAGATGAAGAAACTGAGGTTCAGAGAGGCTATCTAACTTACGTAAGCGCACACAGCCCGTTATGTACAGAATTAAGTATAACTCCCAGTCCGTCTGTCTCAAAGGACCATGAAGATGACAAAGTGCCAATATTAGGTCCCCTTATTAGTAGTGGTATTAACATCAATCAACTACATTACTTTTACTTTTTGCTGGTCAATTAATCGACCAGATAAGTTAGTTGAAAAGTTCCTTTTGACAATTAACTTTTAAGCTTTTAAACTAATTCTCTAAAGAGAGTCCACATTCTCTGGCTAGGCCCTCAGTAGCTTCACACCTCGACCCCTCCCCAAGTGTCACCATTCTCGAACCCCAGACCGCTCGTCCACCGCAGCTCTCCCTTCTCTTTCATTTTTTTATTGATTTATTTATTTTTCTCCACTGCGCAGCCTGCTTCAGTACCTGCAGCCCACAGGCCAGCCCAGGGTGCTCTGGCATGGGGCCCTGTGAGGTCCCCTCTCTTTTATTGGTGAGTCTTTTCACATTTAATTTTATATAGGAATCTTTTCATATTTTAATTTTAAAACAAGTTAACTATCCGAAGTTTATGTATTTGTGTACACATATGTGTAACTTTGTATGTAATGCCCATATATAGGTAGTAGCAGGCATGTTATTTATGCATTATTTATCATTTCACCTATAGCATTTAGATATTAATTCCAAATATGACATAGTACTTTAGGTTGAGCTTTATTCTTTGATTAGGGGAGTTTTCTTTTAGTTCAGTATTACTTGAGTTTGTTTCCCTGATTGGAAAAAAAATGCTTATGATAATCAAATAAATTTGCATATATGCAATTAGCTGGGATTAGTTTTCCTTGGGGACTGGTAATAAGATTCTGAAATGAGGAAGAATAACAAATCTGATGAAACACTCCCTGTTTACAGCAAACCTAAATGACAGTAATAGAGTTTTTAACAAAGTTTTGATTGAAGACCATTGGGATCATAAGTGAAACTTTGTTCTCACTTTATGAATACATTCAATTCAACAAGTCCTATCTTTTTACCTATCAAGGAACCTAACTTAGTCTATGTGGAATATCAATAATACTAGCTAACACACAGTGTAATAGTCAATTTTACATGTCAATGTGCTTGCTGTGGGGTGCCCAGATTAAACATTCTTTAGGGGTATTTTTGGATGAGATGAGAATTTGAGTCAGTGGACTTGGTGAAGCAGATTGCCTTCTCCAATGTGGGCGGGCCTCGTAAGGCGGAGGGAGGAGGAATTCACCCTTTTTTCTGCCTTATTGATTAAACTGGGATCTCATTTTATCTTCTCCTGACCTGCAGATGGCAGATTGTGAGACTTCTCTGCCTCTCATAACCATGTGAGCCAATTCTTTATATTCTCTCTCCACACACACATGCACACACACACGCCCTACTTGTTCTGTTTCTCTGGAGAACCCTAATACACATAGTGCTTACTATCTGCCAGGCACTATCCTGAATGCTTTGAGTAACTCCGTCTTCTGAATATTCCCGAGCAGTGGGTACTCCTATTATCTCTGTATTGGGAACAGCGAACTTCCTAACTTGTCCAACTAGTAGGAGAGTACCAGGGTTTCAACCCAGTTAGTCTGACTCCAGAGTCTGGCTTCTTAATCACTTTGCCATTCTGTACTCAACATCTATGATCAAGGCACAACACAAAACTAACACCAACATGAACTACGTGGAACTAAATTATGCACGTAACAGAATAATGAATGACCTTGCCTCTGTACAGGTTGGATGCAGGCACTCAGTAAAGGTTGGTGGAATCAATGGCTTTTAAAAATTCTGCTAATGCTTCCTCTTTTCTATGGACATTAGCTGCTGGTAATAAAATGTATAGCAAATTAAATCTTGGAAGAATTCCTTGTTTCTAAAGTCAGTTATTCAAGATATAAAGAAGTAATAAAAGTGAACTGCATGACTCAGAAGTCTCAGAAATAACGAATATGCTTAATGAACTCAATAAAATTCACTTTTAAAAGAGAGAAATAAGGATATAGGTATCAGCCCTGGCTAGCGTGGCTCAGTGGGTTGGAGCATCATCCCACACCCGAAAGGTTGCGGGGTTGATTCCCAGTCAGGGCACATACCTTGGTTGCAGGTTCATTCCCCAGCCCGGGCACGTACCATCGCCAGTCCAGGTACGTATGGGTGGCAACCAATCAGTGTTTCTCTCTCTCATTGATGTTTCTCTTTCTCCCTTCCTCTCTCTCTAAAAGCAATGAAAAAATGTCCTCGGGTGAGGAAATAAATAAATAAATAAATAAATAAATAAATAAATAAAATGTACCAGCTCTTATAGTCATTAGATGCCTCTGCTTGCAAACAAGATTCATACAGGTTTTCTTTTCCTTCTGTTCTTTCTGCCTTTGTCTCTATGGAGCTCCCTAAGCAGGTTGCACTAATGAGATTCTGTCAAGTAACCCAGAATCATATAGTGCACACCTTTAACAATGAAAATTAGTTAAGGAAAGAGGCGTTTCATTCCCTGAGTTTGTCACAGGTGCTGCATGCAAGCCTTACCCTTTGACATAGATGTCACTCATTTCCTCTCCTGTGATGCTTTTCTCATCCAAGATAACATCCTTGGTGTTCCAGATGATCACACGCAGGTAGAATCTAAAGATGAACACATGTTGAAGGTGCTTTTGCTCTTGTCCTGCACCAAGGCCCCAGGCCAAGACAGCAGGTCTCAAGATTACTTACTTCTTGGCTTTCCGGGGTTTGATGTTGAAAGGAGGGCCTGGTGGCCCCAAACTCTTGGGGAAAACATCCACCCACATCTGCAGTTTTCCCTAAGTCATTTGAAAATGAAGAGAGACATAAAATTATATTACAGGTGGTAGAGACCACAATTTTCATTCACATTTCCTAGGTGAAACTATTTCTTTGGGTCTGCTAATTTATTAGTCCATGTAGAGGCAAAAAAAAAAAAACAACAACAAAAAAAAACAAAAAACGTAGAAGAACAAATCAAGATGAATCTGGTACATTCAACATCGTTTAAGCCACCCACTCCCTACTTCACCCAGCAGTCTCTGCGGGCTGCCATGTGCCCGCCTGTATCACAGTCTGAGTCTTCCCTGGTCAACAGGATGAGGGGCTTCCCAACACCAATACAACCTCCAACACACACACGCACACAAACACACTCGCACACCAACACAATTCCAGTCACGTACACACCCTCTCCTACAACCACTTAAAGTTGGGCCCTTGATTCTCAGAATAGTTCTCAAGCTGTCACTCTATTCATCATCACATTGCCTACTTGATATCAGTCCCAGTTTTGAGACACCCAAGGGTTTCTCCACTTACCTCAAGGCAGAAATTCAAAATAATGTAAAATGGTATTTAATTTTGTAAAAGAAAGACTGACAACATGGCACTTCCAAAGCAGAGACTCAAACAGTGACGAGAACAGTACCGTTCCCCAAAGTTGAGGGCTCCCTGTCTTTGGCTTGCTAGCACCACGACCTGGGGGGAGGCTGCTGGAGGGGGAGGGAGAAAGCTTCACTGACACGGTGGCGCCATCTTGGTGAGGCCCTGCGCAGGTCTTTGATGGCCACAGACGAGGCCCATCCATCTGACTGGAACGTTCTTCCAGACAGACGAGGAATGCCATTAACAAACTATACCAACCATACGAACCGCTTTAAATTCCCCAAACTGCTTTCGGAGGTTCCGTACACTCTGCCTTCATGACAAAAACAGACTGGTCTTTAAGAAGGTTGCCAAGGAAACCACTAGATTGGCTTCCTAATGCATTGTGAGCAAAATGAATTAACTGGAGCTCTTGAAATAGGATATATTTTACTGTGATCCTGTCACTCTTCCAACTAATCTCTAGGGCTCAAGGTTCTACAATGCATCAAGCACACTGCAGAACATTAGGCATCCAGGTTTCCCCTAAGACCTAGCCGCAGTCCGCCCCATGCGGTAGGTAGGGGCGATGGGGCAGGGAGTGGGAGGGGTGGGGCTAGTGGATTCCCAGGGAAAGCTCTTCCCTGCTTTGTGATTCCTTAGACTGTATTCAGTTGAGGGGTGGGAGGGAAGAGAGGAGGAGAAATGGGTTCTTTGGGGGAAAACAGAAGAATAACAGAAGAAATGAAATGTGGAACAGAATAAAAGAAAGAAATAAGTGACAAAATAACCTAGTAAACCCCAGCCACTGTGGCCACTTTTTAGAGACAAGCTTGTCCACAATTCTGCTGTCCATATCAATAATATTTGCATCCATTAGGCTAACTTTTCTGAAAGTGAGATTTCCTAGCCAGCCACCTCAGAATCCTTCCAAGTTCTTGTTAAAATTCAGATTCCTGGCCCCACCCCAGGCCCATTAAATCTGAATCTCTACAGGCACAGCCTGGGAGTCTTCATTACAGCAAGCTTCCTCTTGGATTATTTTGTCATTTGCTGTGTCTCCCTTTGTTTTTCTGGAAACTGATCATCCCCCAGCATGGCATGAGGACGCTCCACATGGTCCTTACGACAAGCTATTTTTGGCCTCGTGGCCCAGACTTTTCCCTGTTTCTCCTGGCTCCTTGGTCAGATGGCACAGACTCACCCAGACTGGGCTAAGCACAGTTGCTTTTGCAGTCCCTGCCCTCCTGGCTACAGCTGAGTGGCCCAGTGGTGGACATTTGGGCCAAGGTGGGGCAACCTCTCCTTTCCACATTTGGAAGTAGACGGAACCACAGGATAACCCGGAACACTTAGAGATTGTCCGCATTACTCACACACAGGGGAAGGCACCACAGGAGGAGTGCCGACTGAAGAAGACTCAGAGAGAGAAAGACAAGAGACAGGGAGAAGTCCTGGCCCCAGTTCATTCTGAGTCACAGTCACCCTCCTGGCTGGATTTGGTGAGTTACCTGAAAATTCTTACAATAAATTCCTCTTTGGGATGAGTTTCATTTCTATTCCTTAGGTACCTTATAGTGTCCAAAAGAGAAAAGAGACCAGTCTGTGTCCACTCTGCCACCACACTTGGCGTTTGGGTGATGTGTCTTCAGAGACAGGGAGCCCCTTTACCTGAGAGATGTTGGGCTGGAAGGTGCTGTACAAAGTCCTTGTTTCCACGTGTTCGGGGACCAGCCCCTGGGTCCTGAGGATGTGAAGGGCAAGACGCTCTTCTGGGGCCCCGAGGTGCTGGTGCAGGGTCTTGTTGGCTTCTGGAATGCAAAGCAGCATTGAAACAGGGATGGGCTCCGGGAACAGTTCAGCCAGACTGTCTGAGGGGCTTCCAGCACTTCCTCCCAGATTCTGCAACATGGTCAGGCAGTGCCCATGTGTGAACTTTGACTTCAGAAGGAGTCATTGACAGAAATAGCTCCTGACCAGGGGCCTGGCCCAACCAGGTTCACACCTGACCTGTAGGCCGCCAAGAGCAAAGGGACCAGAATGCATCCGAATGTGTAAGAGCAGCCCATGTCTACTTTGTGGCAGAGGCTCACAGGCAGACTCTGTTTCCACGTGCCTTGGTTCTCTGGATACAGAAGAAAACAACCACCTTGACACCTGAGCTGAAGAATGGCTGGGCTGTAAGGTGGGAGGGACTAAGTGCATGAAACACTGCTTGGGAGAGGGCCGCTGACCTGTACAAATGCCTGTTTTGAATTTATGAGAAATAAACTTCCATTGTGTTAAGCCACTAAAATTCGTAAGTTTAATGGTCACAGCAGCTCACATCACTTCGGCATTTAAAACATACAGCCCCCAAAGTTTCTGACATTTCTCCCATTGAGGAGGGAGTGTCTATACCCTCTCGTTAGTCTGGAGACATGTTTGACCACTACAGAAAAAGTGCTGTATGACTTCAGAGGCTAGGCATAAAAGGCCACGTGGCTTCCCCCTGGTCCTCCTGAGGCACTTGCGCTGGGGGTGCCACTCACCATGAAAGGAGCTTGGGGACCCAGGGACTGTCCTATAGAAAAAGCCTGAGGGGGTACTCTGATCATCAGCCCCAGCTGAGCTCCTGGCCAAGAACCGGAACCAACTGCCAGGCACGTGAGTGAGCATCCTGGACATGCAGCGCAGTCGAGACTTGGGACGACTGTGGCCCCAGCTGACATCTGACAGCAACCAGCTCATGTGAGAACTGCATAGTTGAGCCCTTCCTGAATTCCTAACCCACAAAACAAGAGGTTGTTTCCAGCTGCTAAGTTTTGGAGTAATTTGTTATGTAACAATAGTAAGTGGAACAGGCCTTTATGACTGGTACAGCTTTTGGGGGTTACTTTTTGATTGTTTGCGGGCACTCTCATCCATGAGGCCATGTTGCTTGCCAGTTTAGTCCCAGTCCCCTTTGCAAGTTCTCATGTCAACAGGAGCATCGACATTTCTTAAACATCTAATTATCCCTGATACTGACCGAGTCTTCTTCAAAAGGAAAGACAAAATATAGTTTCTCACAATGTCAAGAACAAGCAGTTGTGGTTCCAGAAGCACTTTTACTCCCATGTGTCTTTGCTTAGCTTTTTTTATTTTAGATTTTATCTATTTATTTTTAGAGAGAGGGAAAGGGAGGGAGAAAGAGAGGCAGAGAAATACCAACATGTGGTTGCCTCTCGTGCATCCTGCTCTGGGGACCTGACCCACAATCCAAGCATATGCCCTGACTGGGAATTGAACCGCAGACCTTTCAGTTTGCAGGCCGGTGCTCAACCCACTGAACCACACCAGCCAGGGAATGCTCAGCTTTCTTTGGATATCCCATGAATCCTCAAGACCAGTCCCACTGCACCGATTCTGGGAAGCCCTTCTTCCCTACACAACACTGAATTATGCCACAGCTCTTACGCTCCATTAAATTAAGCTTACTTCAGTCTTTGTCAGAGTGCAGCTAGCTTTTTATGTGTCAGGACAGACTGTTTTATAAATTACTGTTGGGAAAGAGCAAGACCCAAAGTTCGGACATGAGCCAGATGTGAACTTAGCAGATTCTTCGAACCAACCCCATGCATCCCTGAGCCTTCTCACAGAAGGGCTGGAAGAATGATGGACTAAACTTGGTAAAGAAATTCTTGATCTACCATCTAAGCACTCTGTATTACATGAAAATTAGTTAATTACTACAACTTTGTGTTCAAAGCTTGAATGGCTATGACCTACAAAGGTCAAATGAAACATAAGACAGACAAGAAAATGTATCCACGTTGACACTTGACGTGACAGCAAACCCTAGCATAATGGGCTTTTGTTAGACAGGCGTGTGTGGAGTCCCCTGTGGTGTAATTAGGGCCCTGCTCTGGCGGAAACCCTCCCCTAAACAAACCCAGCAACAGAAATGGGTTGTTATCACTTTGTAACCAGCTTGCAATCTATGGCATCGTGCTTACCAAAGTCAGCCAAACTGTAGTCTCGTCCTCCGTATCTGATTCTACTTCCATCTTCGGAAAGGATGGGTGTTGAGAAGCCTTTGAATCTGGCTACATTATTAAGCAACTGCGTTGGTCTCAATTGATCTCGCCAGGTATTTACTCCAGAGCTGTGAATAACATCCCACACCGAGTTACTTCAGGCCATACAGGTTCTTTCTGGATTCAACCACACACACTCACATACTATAGGCACCCCATGTAAGGAGGGGGCCGGGAATGGGCTCTATACTTTGGCTTTGCCCAAAAATCTGTTTCAAAGACCTAAAATTCACAATTATTTTCGTCTCAGCCAATTAACCCTCTTTCCCTTCTCAACTTCCTCATCTGTAAGAATGAGTTCGACTGAGATTGCCATCATCAAAATAGGCAAACTCATAAACTAGAAATTGTGAGCTATATCTCAGTAGATACTATAGAAAAGCACTCAGCTAAAGAGGGAAATCACAAAATTGATCAGTTGGGGGAGTGTCTTGTTTCCAAAGGACAGGGAATTCCTGCCATCGAACATTGCCTGTTCTCAGTCCCTGGCATCACGGAGGGAGGTTCAAAGAACAGGACCAAGGGGACCAGTTCTCCGAGCACTGCTCCTTAAGCCATCGCCACAGAGGGGCGCTCTACTCCAGGGGCCAGCGTTTCACAGACTCCAGTGTGAATGGCGCCCCCTGGAGATGGGTAATGCTTTGGCCCTGATTCTCCTGAAGATAATCCTACCATGAAAATCGGTAGGTGTCTGACTCAAAGGGGCAGGAAGCCAAGCACAGAGGGAGACAGACAAAGCTTCCTGGGTGCTGATGTTATAGATGGAACAAACTGAACTCCTAGTTTTAGTTATTCAACATTCACTTGATTCAGTTATTAGAAAACTTTTAAGTATGTGAGGAACTTGGGTATGTGAATCTCATTTTTGAACTGTCAATTTTGTGAAAACCTAAATGCAGATCAGGTCTTTCTTGTGAAAACTGCTGTCCACACTGAGATGTCTCCAATTTGAGAATAAAACACTGGGCTTGAAGACAATACCAAAATTGTAAGAAGTAAAATACCTCACTGTTAAAATAGTTACATGTTGAAATGATAATATTTGGGGTATGATGGAGTAAATAAAATATTCAAGTGCGTAAAAACAAAACTTACACACAGTACTGCTCAGGTATGCCGCAGTGGGACCCAAACCGGGAAAGGAACCGGTTTTCCAGATCGATTATCGTTTCCCCCACTTTTTCATCACGGGTGAAGGTGTCGTAATCATAGACAGAAACTTTCAGGTCTTTTTCTTGAGGTAAGTAGCAGCTCAGTTCGTACATCCTAAAGAAACAAATGCAAGGTTAGACTCCGAGTGGTCCACCCAAGTCATCTCTCGAACGCCGGGGCTCTGCTGAGAAGCCCCAGGCAGGGCTGTGCCTGCTAGAGAGGAACCTCCTGACCAGGTAGCTGGGCAGGGGGAGCAAGTGGGGTACTTGGTAAGCAGTACGTCTTCCTAATAAGTACAAGAGATTATACACCTACTTAGGAAAAGATCATGGACTTTGAGTACCTAAGTTCAAATCTGAACTCTGCTGCTTATTAGCTGTGGGACCCTAGGCCACTTAACCTCTTTCTTTGTTCTTAGTTTTCTCATCTATAACATGATGATAATACCTACCATGCAAGTCAAGTGCAGAAATGTTTAGAAAGCATTTGGTGTGTATGCATTGCTCAAAATCCAAGGTTTATAATAATTTTTTAAAAAGATTTTATTTATTTATTTTTAGACAGAGGGGAAGGGAGGGAGAAAGAGAGGGAGAGAAACATCACTGTGTGGTTGCCTCTTGTGCATCCTCCACTAGGGACCTGGCCCGCAACCCAGGCATGTGCCCTGACTGGGAATCGAACTAGTGACCATTTGGTTCGCAGGCCGGCACTCAATCCACTGAGCCACACCACCCAGGGCATAATAATAATTATTATAATATTATCAACATTACTAACACAAGCCTATCAAGTGGGGCGCCCAGGCATCTCTGCCCAGCTGTGAGATTAGTAAGGTGCAGGCGTCCTGAGTTACAGCCCCTGACCTGTGCCCCTGCTCTGCTCCCCCTTCTGCCTGAGCAGAGACCACTACCCCATGGAGCACCTTGACTCACCCCCCAGGAGCGTGGGGGTGGGGAGAGTGAGAGTGGAATCCACCAGCGCGATGCAATGTGTAGGGTGCCGAGAAGGCTCCCACTCTCCTCCCAGGCCCTTTGATCCGCCACTGGTTCTTAAAGCCTTTCTATAGCATCCATATTAAAATGCAAACACTTCTGAGGTAAAGATAAAAAAATCAAGTAGTACTTGCTGTGGTAGGTGAGTAGTGTGTGCAGGTCTGTGAGGGAGATAAACCCATTGGCATGAGCTCCAGAAGGATGGGTTTGGTCCTGTATTTGCACCATCCACAGAGGTACGGGTCCCCTAGGAGGTGCCCAACAAATTCTGGTGGCAGGAAACTGAGAGGCCTCTCCCGTCCCTCCTTTCTCCTTGGGCTTCCTGCCCTTCTCCTTGCACTCGGGTATGTAGACTGGTTCCTGCCTGAAGAGCCGGGAATGTCGATGAATCCGTGTGAGCAGAAGAGTGTGTGTCAACGGGGCCCTGGATTAAAGCTTCCAGGACGTCTTCTGGATAAACCTAAGTGGCTTCCCTAGACTGCAGCAGCCGGGCAGGTGCAGTAGGCACACAGGAACTGGTGCTTGAATCCCAACCACATGTGAAGCACCGTGTCCACACTTGCCCTGACACCACAGTGCCAACACCGGATTCCGAGGGACAGGTACTATGTACCACTGGATTCTTGGGTTCAATATAAGATTGAGAACCACTTCTTTTGGCGTTCCCCTGAGCAAATGAAAGGCTCTGAGAGGTCTTGCAGTTATCTTTTCAACCCAAGTTTCTTGGTTTGATGAATACTTTTTTTCTTGGAACACACCAATTAGCATTTTTATGGAAGAGAGACCTTCCATTGAATGTGAGCTGGTCGTGATGTGGTTGGACACACTGAACAATGACTGAATTCCTGCCCCAGAGTCCCTGAGAGTCTTACGACTCTCAGCCCCTAAGGCTGAGGCCAGGGACCGGAGCCGTCTGAGGGCTTGCAGAGCTGGCCTCTCCTTGGCAACCCCTGGCTGGATGGGGAGAAGCCTGCACGCCCACCAGGCAGGGATTGGCTGAACGGAGCCTGACAGCATCACTTCCTCTCTGGGTGGCTCGAAGCAAGACTTTTCCTGCCACTTAATTAAGCTTGTGCTTGGCTCCTTTGAGACAAGTGATTCAGACAGGGCCGCCTTTCTCCCTCAAGAGCTGGCTTTCTGTGTCTCCCTCACACGGAGCCCTCCTTCCTGCCTTGCGTGCCTTTTCCTGTCTAGACCTCAGGGCTGGATCAGCGGGAGAAAAGGAAAACCATCACACTGCCGTGCCAGAGGATTACTTCCACTCCCTGGCCCCGCACGTGGCCTCGGGTGTGCAGCACAGAGGGTGAGCGCGTCTGAGTGAGGGTGAGGTCCCCTGTGCACATATGTCACAGGGTGTGAGCGAGGGCACAGCGGTGAGTGTGCACCTGAGAGACTTGGAGTGACAAAGACTTTGTGTGTGCGCGCACGTGCACACGCACACTGGGAAGAGCGAGAGGATGCAAAGGGCGCAAACCAGCAAACCCGAGTGAGAAAGAAGAGGCTGGGCGAGAGAACAAAGCCAGAAATAAACAGGTAGGCCACACGTCGGACAAGACTGGAGTATTCTTCCGCTTGGCAAGGTTCTTGGAAAATAACACTGTTTTCACAGATGTTTTGTCCAAGGAACGTTTTTCTATAAGTGGTGGCTTTGCCATGAATACGAAACATTACCAAGGGTGCTGGGAAAATCTGGGGCTTGTAGTCGGGGATTTCTGCCTAAATCTAGGCCTCACGATGTCCTGGGTCTGTGGGCAGAGCTCTGGGGGTCCGTTTCCCTCTCCTGCAAAGTGCGCTCCCCCCTGACCAGACATGGGGATGACAGTCAGGCGGCGGCAGCCACAGAGAGCACAGCGGGGACGCTGTGCCTGCCTGGGTTTGAGTCCTGACTCTGCCTCTCACCAGCTGAGCGCTTTAGACCCTGATTTTCTCTGTGCCTTTGTTTCCTCTGTTGTAAAATGGGGCTGAAGAGCAACTCGGAGCTGTGAGATTTTTGAGATGGTTTATACGAATGGCTCAGCATAGTGCCTGCACACAGCAGAAGTTAGCTAATAATAGCTATTGTTAAATCTGAACACAATTTATAACTGAAAAATGCCAGCCCCGTGTAGAGGTCACTTGGATTTGCCTTACTCTTGAGAAGGTTCTGATGAGACCTTCAGACAGTCCAGAAACAAGTCTGAAGTGGCAACAGTGAAGAAAATAATGCTCTTTCAAGAATCTTTGGGAACAGAAGACAGAGGGGCGAGGCAGTTTGACCCTATCACTTTCTGCCCCCTCCTTCGTCTCGATACGGGTCAATAACACAGGGGAGGGCAAAAATAGGTTTACAGTTGTAATACAAATTACGATACACAAATTAAGAAATAATAACACAAAAACTAACTCTGCATAAGCCCCCTTTCGCCCACCCCAGCACCCTCACTGGATCACCGTGGTGCAATTCGCACGTCTGGGAAACCGGGGCCCAAACTGGGTCCTGGGAGCAAGAACCACGTCGTCACTACAGGTAAGGCACCTGTTACCCAACTTTCCCTTCCTGTCTGGAACCCAAAGGTATCGGACACCTGGGCCTCGCGCCTGCCCCCACGGCCACCCGTGCCCCCAGGACTGAGAGCAAATCTCTCTCAGGGGAGCCCCTCTCATGACTTGCTTTATTTTCTTCCTGGCACTTTTCACTCCTGTGGAATTCTTCCATTTGAGCATTTTCACATTTATTACCTGCCCTAATGACTAGAATATGTGTCTAGTTCACGGTCACAGTTTCAGAGCCTAGACCAGAGCTCGGCACATATCACATTCTTAACACGTATGCCACGAAGAAATGAAGTGTCTGCTGAAAGGCGCTGAGAAAAGTGTACCTTACCTGCCGAAAACCGGGTTGAGAGTGTTGGGTATGTAGTGGTCTCGATCCTCGATTACTTTTTTGCCCAGTGTTATTTTTATGTAAGGGTCGCACTGTGAGGACAAAACAGATGGCATGTTATGTCACTGTGAGGGGCAAGGTTCAGTCACTTTCTGGGACAGGCTCAGGTGTGCCTCCACAGCCGCTCCCAGACTGCGACAAGGTGGCGGCCGTGGCCCGCGTGCCTCAGACAAGGTCTGAGCAGTGTTTCTGCTTTGGTGGCACACAGCCAGCACGTCTTTGAGAAGCAGAGTGGGGACAGGGCAGTGGCAGGGAGGAGTGGTGAGCAAATCTCCTCCAGGGTCACATCTGTAAAATGAGGAGGATGACCCAGAGGATCACAGCCCCTTCAAGCTCTTAGATAAATTCCTGTTGGGACAATCTTCTCTGGAATACATTGTTTTGATAAAGTATCTTTCCCCCAATGAGATAACAGATGCCCCAAAAGAAAGAACACAATTACTGTGGTTGATGACTGTAATTATTTTGCTACTGGAGAAGGCCCCACACCCAAACTCTTACCAGGCCATTGTTGTCCTGGGGCTGGAGATCTAAGCCTCGAACAATGTAAATCCTAACCGTGCATTCCTGTGGGATGCTGTCAGGTAATTCCCGAAACTGTCTGGGAGGGGCTGGCACGCTGGGGTCATCAGGCAGGGGGTAGATTCTAAAGGAGCCCTAGAAAAGAGACACACACACAGATGTACTCACAGGGCCTTGGGTGACCTGGGCAACCTGGGCAGAGGGCTCTGGGCAGGGCCCTCCTCCCCCAGGACACCCCAGGACAGCCACGGGGTTGTGCAATTGGGTGAGGATGGGCTGCCTTTTGTGAAAAAGACAACGTGTATTTGTACTTTCCATACTTTAGTAGGGATAGTGAAAAAATGATAATGTAATTATTTAACAGATTACAGGGGGCAGAGCAGAAGGAGGGAGACCAGGCAAAAGGTGGAGGCAGCTTAGACCAATATGATGGCAAGGGAGGTGGTAAGAAGTGAGATTCTGCACATATTTGGAAGGTAGGAATAAAGGGATTATTTAAAAAATCCCATAAAGTACTAGGCTGATCTTCCTTTTCTTGTGTCACCCCATTCATTAGTGGCCCCCACTCCAAGGCAAACTCCTGTTCACCTCTCAGGTCCCAGCTGAAAGGCGTCTCCTCTTCCAGGAAATCTCCCTGACTGCCCTGTGCTGGGTGTGTCTCCTGCATGCTCTCTTCGAACCCTGCACTTACCCCTGTCTCAGCACCGACCTCTGTGTGGTGATTGTCTATTTATTGTCTATAGTTTTCCCTAGACTGTGAGCTTCCTGAGGTGGGAATTATGTCTTTTCATCCCTCGATCTCCAGGACCTAACACAGGGCTGGGTGTGTAGCTGGAGCACAGAGAATGTTTTTGGAATGAGTGAGCCACCAGGCCCACTTGAGAGGCCACATATTTTATCCTGAAACCAGCTTAAGTACCAGAGAAAACATCAAAGTTGGATTCCGAGCGTGCGGCTGTTAGTTCCAGCTCCGCTCACTCAGCAAAGCAGCATGAAGTAAGCACCTAATATGTACCACCCACTGGGAACCCGAGAATAAACTCAAGGAGCCCAGGCTGGCACAGAGATATTTCGTAGGTTTGACTCCCATGCCATCTTTGACAGCTTGGTGGGGAGTTGTAACGAGGACTTGGAGATCTGTAGGATTTAATGCTCTGATCGGTTACCTGTGTCTGGGAAGCAATGGCACAGCTGCCACGGATTTGCCAGCAGTGGCTGGAGGGAGGAGCCATCGTGAAAGCAGAAACAGAGTGAAAGATGCTTTCATGGGGGTGGGAACCCAGACCTGTGGGAGCCTGGAGCAGGAGTGAGTCACTCTGCCTGAAGCAGTCAGGGAACACTTCACAAAGAGTGTGACATTTGAGCTGGCTTAAGAGAATGAATAGGAGTTTGTCAGACCACAAAGAGGGAAGGAAGGGCATACAGAGAAGGAAGAAGAGCCAGTCCTAAGCCTCGATTGTGAGAAGCAAGGTGTGTCTGGGGCTTGGGAGAGGTCCTCCTGAGCTGGAGGGTGTGGTGGCAGGGGACACAAGTAGCTAAATAGCTTGTGAAACACTGTCTCACTTTAGGAATGAGTTGATCTGGTAGGAAACCAAAAGATGTCTTTAAGCAGACAAGAAACATGATCAGACTTGGTCACATGGCGGAATGGACTGGAGTGGGACGAGAAAGGTGGCAAGGACAATCAGTTGGGAAGTTGCCACATTGGTCCTGCTAAAAGCCTGGGATGGCAGTGGGCCTGGGGAGGGGGCACTAGAGAGGCTGAATCTACAGGATTAAAGGCTGCTTGGCATGAGCAGGGAGGAAGAGATGTGCTGAGAATGGCTTTGAGTGTTCTTCCCTGGACCCTGCCACCCTGTTCCTAGGTAGCACCTACTAGCATCTTTCAGATGTCAGCCGACATGATCCTACCCTATAGGTTGGCTGTCCTTCAGCCCAGGCCTACAAAGAAAAATAAAGGTGGATTTTAAGTAGGACAAACAAACACACATTTTACTCACCTTAAACTCTCCTACCACAGAAGGGTCTTCATTCTCCTCTGATTTGCCCCGATACAGCTTGAAGGTATCTGAGAAGTCCGTCAAGCCCTCAAATTCTGCTACGTTCTCGAGTTCACAATTATATATCTGAAAACCATCAACAGGTCCTTAATGTCTCATTAAAATACAGGTGGAGTCTAAAAATCGAAAAAGACTGATAATACAAAATGGGCATGAGGATGTGGATGGAGGCGCTGGGATTCTCATCTTCCTGGCAGGAGTGTGGAAAGACACAGCCACCTGAGGAAAATGGCTGCCGGCTTCTTAAGTAGATAACTAGCCACCTGTTCTGTGATGCAGAAACCGCAATCCTACGTAACTGTCCACGAGAAATGAAAACAAGTCCACACGGGACAGGAATGTCCACAGCAGCTTCATCAGCAGCAGAATGGACAAACTGTGGTGTATCCACTCAAGGACAAAAAGGGAAAATTACTGTACTACAACAATAGGACGGATCCCAAAGCTGCTGCGTTGGGCTAAAGAAGCCACACACACACACACAGAATATGTGCTGTATGAGTCCATTCATATGAAACGTAAAAATAGGAAAACTAATCTGTGGTGGTGAATTCAGATCTGTTGTCACTGGGAGGGACAAAATGTTGTGGGGAATTGACAGGGAAGGGGTACAAAGGGGTTTTCCACGGTGATTGAAATGTTCTTTGACCTGTTTTGGTGGTGATTTACATAAGAGTGTACAATGATCAAAACTCATTGAATGGATTACTTCATGTATGGAAACTATCTCTCTTTAAAAACTGGAAGAGGAGGAGGGTGAGGGGAAAGGATCAGAAGGAGGAAATGGATTCCTTTATGTATGGAAATTATATCTCAATAAAACTGGAAGAGGAGGAGGGTGAGGGGAAAGGATGAGAAGGAGCGAAGAAAGAAGGGAAGAAAGGAGAGAGGGAAGCTGGACTGTGGGACAGACCCACCGGACCAGTCTGATCATTTTTCTCAGTGGTTCTTTACATGCTGGTGTTTCTTTTTTCTTTCTTTTCTTTCATATTTTTTTATTGTTGTTCAGTTACAGTTGTCGCCATTTCCCCCCCATTACTCTCTCCTGCCCTACCCACCCCCTACATGCCGGTGTTTCTTAAGCTGCATTGCGATGTTATGACATAACATGAAAGGATGTGGGTTTTTCCACTTTGATGGGGAAATAATAATTTTGGCCTAGCTACTTCTATTTTAAAGTTTTTTTTTCTCCTATGCTTTGTTCTGGAAACTTTAGCATTTGCTTCTACTTCAGTATATTCAGTATATTACAGTCTGAAAAACTGAATGAAGATTGGAAAACCCAAAACATTAACAGAAGAATTGTAGTCAGACCTGCCTAGCTCAAGAGCTTGCCTTCCTCCTGGACATCCGTGCCCATCCATGGCTGTGACTGTATGCTGCATACGTGCAATTGAATCAGTGTATTAGCTAGTGAAATGGATGACTGCTTGGAGGACTGAATGAAGCGTGTTGACATTTCACGCTGTTCTGCAAGAGCACTGTGACTTTTAGATCTCCCTGAGTCAAAATGGACAATTGTGGGCCTGACTAGTGTGGTGCCAAGCCATTCCCAACCCTCTGCCAGATGCCTCAAAGTGGCAGTCATGTAAACATACATCGACCACTGTCCCCAAGCCCCCACAATCCTGGTAAAGCCAAAAACTATTGCAAGAGGACTCAGCAACAGGCCCGAGTTGTTCCTGGCCCCTCCCCCCATCAGAAGCCACCACTGGACCTTCCAGTCTTCTGCTTAGCTCTGCCTGGGGTCAGTTTTAGTGATGTTGGTCCCCACCCACAGCAGCACTAGCCCAGGTACCTTGAGCTTGGAATAGCCTTTCTGAATATATTGTCCACATTTTTCAAGTTCCCCTGTGGAAGCATAAAATTTACTCCACCAGTCAACAACTTCTTCCTCCTAAAGAAAGACACATTAAGATGGAAAATCCTTTAGTAATGACCTAGATTTCCAATCAATGCAGGAAAATCCCTATGTAACAGGTAAGAGGAATAGGTACTTCAGAGCCCAAAACAGGCAAGGTTCTATGACTTTTGTTTGTATGCACGATGGATAAAGCATTCACAATTCTACCCAGAAGCTGGAGGTGAAATGATACTTGGCCAATGAAGTGTGTTTATCACTTGCAAAGCTTTTTCTCCTAATGATCTTATTTGATTTCCAAAACAAGCCTCTTATCCATTATAGCTGTGGGTTTTGATACCCACATCTATAATGGATACTTTTCTTGCATCCTATAGCCACAATCAATTCATTTGTCTGTTTTTACTTTTTTATCCTCTTGACTTGATAGTTACATATACAGATAAGAGTTTAAAGTAAAACCTGCAATATACATTTTCTGCTATTTCATTTCCTTAGCCCTTTTAGCTGGCAATGCCTTGTAAAACAAAGCTCACTAAGCTAAGAGTCAGAAAGACTGGTCCTAATTCAAGTTCCACCCTTCACATTATAAGCCATATGCTTATATCATAAGCCACACCAGCTTGAGCAAGTCGTTTAATGCCTGTAAGCATCACTTTCTTCACCCACTGAATGGGGTAATAACACTACCTGTCTCTATCCACCTCAGAAGCTTGTGTTGGAAATCAAATATGATCATTGGGAGAAAGAGCTTTACAAGTGATAAAATATGAAACAAAAGTAGGAAGGTGTTATGGTTCATTTAGACCAATGGCCCCCTGATTATCCTGGGAGATTCTGATTCAATCAGCCTGGGGTGAGACCTGGGCGCTCAGTATGCTTTCCTAAGTCCCCAGGCGATTCCAATGTGCAGCCAGTGTGGAGAACCTCCGATTTAGCTGGGTGGTTCTTAATTGGGCAGAAGAGACAGTATATCAGAGTCACTTGTGGAACATTTTCAAATGGCCAAAGGCTATAGTTTATAGAAGGCTGCTATAATTTCCACTCAGATTTATAACAAGAACAGATCCTCATCAGGCCCACCAACTCCTTATTTTAATCCACCTGGGAAAGAGTGATGATGCCAAAAATACAGTGTCACCTGCAACACAGTTTCCTATTTAGTCTGGGGCGGTAGGGGAGGAAGAAGGAACACTAAAGAAAGGTATTTCTTACCTGTGTACACTGTATGTATGTATACACACATGTGTGCATAGTTATTTCCTCTTTATGGGTCAGCAACCCGACCCTGGATTTCAAAAACTGCCTGTATATATCAGCTATAAGCAGAAAATGTATGAATCTTAAATCTAGCAAAATGTGCGCAAGTTACCTTTTCTGTCAGCTGCTCATCGCACATGCAGGCAGGAAGAGGGGAAACCACGTAACAGGTCACACAGTGTGGAGACCCCGAAAGCATTAGGGTTAGAGAGACGGGGAGAGAGAGAAATTATTTCTCATGCATGCTTATATTATCAACATTTTGGTGGATCACTTAAATTATTCAATTCAAAATCATGTCATAATTAAACAGACCTTAATGGTTTCTTCTCTGAAAATGTGCAGAAGGGTTACACATAGTGTTAAAATGAAAGGCTCAGAGGGAGCCACCCACAGCCCATGTTTTCAATGGAATTAGAAGATCTCCTTGTGGCCAGCAGTTGTCACACAGGTGGGCCCTGCAGCTGCTCATCTCCCTGTCCCAAGCCTCTCATTCCATTCAGCCCCTGAAGTATATTCCCAACATGGCCTAATTCGTTTCCCTTCAAAAACCCCTGTCACGAGGTGTGCATGTCCAACAGTTCCATAATATCGTTCTGTAGGTACCGTTTCTTGGTTTCTTCCCATGCCTATGCTATAGCAACAAATATAGATTCATCCATCAAAATTGCTCTAAGATGTCAAGTTTCTCATTGGCCAGATCCTTCCATTTGGGTTTCTGCATGGAGCATCCAACCCTGATCTTGGAGCGCATTCAGGAGATGAGAGAACAGGGAGCTGGGATGCTGGGGCTTGAGTTTTTTTTTTCACTTGGAACCTGCTGGAATATTAGCTAAGGTCATCCCTGGGGACAGTTTGAAGGACTGCTATCCAGACCCCCTCTCTGCAACCTTAACTTCAAGTTCATTTCTTTCTTTCTTTTTTTTTTTACATTTTATTTATTTACTTATTTTAGAGAGGGGGAGGAAGAAAGAGAAGGAGAGAAACATCAATATGTGGTTGCCTCTCATGCATCCCCTACTGGGGACCTGGCCCATAACCCAGACATATGTCCTAGACTGGGAATCGAACCAGAGATCCTTTGGTTCACAGACTGGCACTCAATCCACTGAGCTTCACCAGCCAGGGCTCAAGTTCATTTCTAATATGAGAGAACAAGTACTCACAAGACACTCCCTGCAGCTGTTACATGGGATGGTCATGGGTGTTCTTCTAAGTGTTCCTCACTGTTTTCCAGACTGACTTGAATTCCACACGCAGAATTGCCAAGAGAGGCAGAGAGGCAGACAGATAGATGTAACACTTCTTTCTATTAGATTCATACCAAAGCGGGATTAAAGGTTAGATCGTCACAGCCAAATTGAGATTTTGGAGAGAGGGACTTTTGCATGCCAAAAGTGCTTTCGCTTTCTGAACAGGTCCTGCATTCAGATTTTTAGAGTCTGTTCATTCACATCTATTTTCAGCTATTCAAAGCCATTTCAAAGAAGAGAACAGTTCATAATTGAAAAAGCATTCTTCAAAACAAACCGCTGGTTTTGAAATTTAGGATTAACATGGGAGAATTCATTCATGCCGCTTGCTCCTCGGTTCATATGGAAAAGTAATGAAAGCAAATAACTTGCTTTATCATATCCGAATGGCACAGAAGATTCTCCCCTTTGGCTTAAAACAATCACATTTGTTTAAAGATCACCTTTCACTCCAAAATCTACCAATAGAAAGAATACAAAAGGAGAATTCGAGTGTTTAGACCGAGACCCCCGCAGCCCCAGGCAGCCTCATGCATTTCTCGTCATACATACATGCACTGCTGTTGGAGAAACCATTTTGCCGAGTGCTGTTGACAGACTGCTTAAGCACTGGAATTGGAAGGCAGTTGTTGAAATGGCCATGTAGGGATGTCCATGCTATCTGGCTAGCACTTACCAGTTGGCCCCAGCTACTTATTTTTCACTTTTCCTGTGGTAACGCTGAGCCCCTTCGTTAGGAGCTCCCACAGTCGTCACAGGGTGTGGGTTTCTGTGGGGCAAGACTGTCACCCAAAGCCACAGCCTCCAGCTCCCATCAGTGGCAGTTCCATCTTTTGATCCATCCCCTCAATTCACCCATAGAGAAGGCCTGCCCTGAGTTAGTGGTAGGAGATGTACATTACACACACATCACATGTACATGTAACTCATATGTGCCACACATACATGCACGGCATGTATGCATGTGTAAGTCTACATGGACATGTCAGGTAGGACATCAGCAAGCTTGTTATTGGCTCTTCCAAAGCTCAACTTGGCTCATTTGACTTTGCACAGATATGCGCTTTCTTATTTCCCTTCTGAAGGGGTAGAGGCAGTTTTTTAGAGGAGATTCCAATCAGTCTTTTTTATCAACACAGTGCACCTCAACTAGGTGTTAGAAAAGCAAGCTGATCAAAGTCATACTACCCACCAATGGCTGCTACTATCATCCCAAAGCTAGCTAAGTTGCCACCGCAAATCTGTGATGGAAACTGAATTTTCACAATGTGTTGCTACAGTAACCTAGTTATCTGTTAACTATTTTAAATAAATGAATGAGAATAGTGGCACAATTGGCTTTATTCTTCCTCTTGACTGCCCCCTCCCAATACGTAGGGCTACTGACTACACAGCAGGCACAGATGGGAACTGATTGATAATGGGAGGTAAAAAACTTGCAGGCAGATTATAGAGTAGGATCTTAAACTGCCTTTTTCTAGAGTATGGTAACAATGTACATAAAGGATCTTAAATGTATTATATTTAACTTCTCCCTAGGCTAGGACTGTTTTATTGGGAATATTTGGGGTCGTTTACAAGTGAACACAATAGTTTTGCAAATTTAATGTTGTCATTTGTGACCGTGCAGGAATCTCGGGGAATAGAATCCGGCACACTGCTACACAGTGCTGGCTATGGCGACCACATCTAACGCAGTCTGATTGCTGGTGAGTTTAATGCAGTGGGAAGGAAGTTGACCTTTTTTTTTTGAGGCACTGTTTATGGACATAACACATTAAAATGCAATCATGTGCATTTTTTGGCCAGTTTGCACATTAAAACATGCTGTGAAAGTCCACCACAAATGCCAACAGAAACAGAGAGATATTTGATGTTTTCTTTTTTCTGGGCTGAGACCCCCCCTTCCCTTTCCTTCTTGTCCAATTGGCTGGAATGATATAAAAATAGGGTCTGGAGTGAGCATTTCCACCAATTTCTTGACTTCAAAACCACAGTGAATGTAAAAATCAGGGCTATCCCATACACTGATAAATAGGGTCATTAAAAATCCATGACCCATCTGCTTCATGCATCCGCCTTCTGAATGCTGTCATGCAATTAATCTGCCCTTGAAATGTCTTTCTCTAGCAACTGATGTCACTCAGACGGCCCACACGAATGGTTCTCAGGCCTGCCTGCAAATCAGAATCACTTGGCGAGATTTTAAACATATACTGATGTCTAGGTTCCTCTTGGAGGGTAGACTCTGGGCTTGGGGATTATTTTAAGTATCCTGAGTGACTGAAGGTAGAGAACATTAGTCTACATAGCATTATTATAACTTTTGATGAGTGCAAAATTCAGACTCTTTACCTTAGAAAGTTGGTTTGATTATTATTATTTTAATTGCATTGAATTGTTGTTTGACTAAATTCACCTGAATGCTTAGATATCTGCAAAATAAAATTGACATTATTCAACAATCAGTTCTGAAGCCTACCTTCGAAGCCAGTAATGGTTTGGTGTCTTCTATTTCAATAATGACGTCCCGGCAGGGTGGGGCAGACATAAAGGAGGCTGAAAGACAATTTTATAATCTAAGATGCTACAAAAATACAGTGATGAACGTTCTACTCCAAGTTCAACAGGTACAGAGTGGATGGTACAGTCTACTCCTGGGTAAGACTACTGAATGGAGAGGACCACACCCGATTATTTATTATTATTGTTAATTATTATTGGAAAAAATAGCCCAGCAATTCATCACTTTCCCCAAAATATAATGAGATTTTAGACATTTTCAGGGAATTGTACGGCCCATTTTTCTTTTGCCCTGGACACTTAGCCCAGTGCCTATACACAGGAAATGCTCCAAAAAGAATTATGTCCATACATATCTTCAGAGGATGCAGAAGTAAGGGGTGGTGGTCTCCTTTAGATGTAGATTTTCATGGAATCTGTTCTCAGGCACAGAAAAGCAAATCAGGGTGAACAGTTGCACATTTCGGTAGCTCATTCAGCCCTCGCTGTCATAGCGTACCCAGAGGGAAAAGGCACATGCCCTGACTTTATGTAATTTCCAGAATATTTTGGGATTAGAGCAAGGACTCAGGAGTAGCACCCTGGCTCACAAGGTTTGGTTCAGGTAAAGGGGTGCCAAAGCCTCAGCCTAGAGCAAGGGTGAGGATAGGAGGTATATTTACCCTTTACGGAAGAAGCATTAAACAGTGAGACATTAAACAGGAGGCCAGCACCCAGACAGAATGAACTCTGCCAAGCCAAAAGAACTTCTGTATAACCCACCGAGCAACTGACAGAGAGAACATAAAGGCATATAGGGGAGACACATTGTCTAGGTAAGTACTATGCACCAGGCAGTGGGCTAAGCTCTTTACAAACATGATCTCATTTAACCCCTCAATAATACTATAAAATATGTCCCATTATCCCCATTATAAAGATTAAAAAACAGAGGCTAAGGCGAAAGCAAGCTACTTGCTTCAGGTTAAACAATTAGTAGTATGTAGAAATACGTAACCTTGGTCTGTCTGAACCACAGCTTGTGTCTTAACCATCATACCAGAACCCAGAGCAGAGCAAACATTCAATAAATGTCAGGGAAAGGACCCAGGTGACACTGGGGTGGCAGGGCAGGCTGACATTCATTGAGCATCTGTGATACATCAGTTGCTGTGCGAGGTTCTTGTGTGTCCATGGGGCAACCCAGACCCACCAGCAGTCTCTGCACTGCCGAGACAGCCCCCCACAACCCCGTATGTCTGCAACAACACAAAGCACAGAGCCAGATGGGCAGGCACGTGGGAACACAACTGTAGGAAAATTCCTTCTTCAGCCATCAGTTCTCCACATTACCATCCTCCAGTAAACAAAGCCTCAGGGGCAGGAGGAAAAAGTTATCCCATGTGCTTCCAGCATGAGGCCAACTGGGTACCTCCTCAACTCTTAACCTGGCATTATTGGTTTTAAGAAAGTACCAGATTGATGTAAAACAATAGATTCCAGTCTTGGGCACATTATGTTCCCCATACTCAAGGATTATTCTCTGTGGGTCCTCTCTGAAGCCCTGACCACACTTCACATCAATTACACAGAATCAGTAGATGGGAGACCTCTGCCTCGAGCCTAGCCTACGCCCAAGCGACGCACACAAACAGGTCCACACAGGTGGCTCGGGCCCAAGCAAGTGTGCAGCACCTGTACCTTCCTAGCAATTTCTCGTGCTCATATCAGAAAACTTTCCCTCGTGAGAACAGTCAGAAAAATGTAGGAAAATGGTTTCTCTCCATTTAGTAACCTTGGATAAAACAATGCCTGCGGTTACATTAATCCTTGCTGTTATAAAAATGTTGCTATTTTAGGTTCCGTGAATTCAGCACAAGATGCTTTGCCTGGGAATAAACACATGTAGGGTTTTTGCTCAAGTGTGACTGTGGATTTTATTTTCTCCTCTCTGAATCAGGGATACAGGATGCTCAGGCCTGTATCCCTGAGCATCCTGTAACATAGCAAATGAGTTTCAGAGGCTCTGTAATATCTACACCAAAAGATTAAATAGAATTGGTTAGCAGCACAGCTGCTTAAACAGAAGACATCTGCTTCAGTCTTGAGGCTACCAATGATCAGCTAAGTGACTGCCAGTTCTCTGTGGGGTCTGATTCTATGAGGTTCGGGGCCCCGGGATCTTGTTCACTGATACAAGCCAGTCCCAAGCCCAGCACAGTCCCTGGCACATGGTAAGGTAAGAAGAAGTCGTTATTGAAAGGACAATAGCGAAACACTGTTCACTGACTACGTATCATGGACCCCTAAGTTAAGTACCATGCCTGCTCTATCGTTTCCTTACTAATTAGGTGACCTAAGGTAAATCACATCGACTCAGTAGGGGTTATTTTTTCCTGACAGATAACAATGAAATAATATCTTTCAAATTACATCTCAACAATGTTGTGATGTGTTGATGAGATGGAACAACAGCTCGAAAGCAATTTAAAATAAAAATCCCCCCTCGGTGCCCACATGGGGGAGGGAGAGGGCCCTGCATTTCCTCATCAAAATATCAGTCACGCTAGATTGCAAGCCCCCATTTCCTTGTCCGTCTTCCCTGCTGGACTGTATAAAATGTTCACGAAGCACTTCTACTTCCAGAAAAGAAGCTCTCTGTTCCTGCAGGAGCAGGGGGCCTCAGAAGGTAACGGCTTGAGCACTGCGTCTGCCCAAGGCCAGGCCCGGATTCTAGTGCTGCCCTGCCACTTACTGACTGAATTACTTCGGGGAAGTTTCACACCTCACTGCAACTCAGACAGTGAGTACTTACCTGAGGAGTTTTGTAAAGATGAAGTCAGATTGTGCACGAAAAGTGCCCAAGTGTTATTTACAGACTTCATTTACCTTTGAGCTGTGGCACAATATCCTCCTTTCCTGCGTACGGGTCACAGCGAAAGCGGTCCAGGTGGTCGATGGTGCACTGGCCCACGACGGGCTTCCGTCCGAACTGCCTGTGGTCGATGACCTTGATCACCAGCGGAGGCATGTACAATTCCTCTTTGGGCAAGAACTGGGGGTCACAGAGGTAAACGTCACCTCTCTGTACAAGACCTGACAAGAACGGCTTTGCCAATAAACACCTCCTAAAGGACCAGCCCAAGATCTTTTTGCCCATTTGGCGTAGCCCAGGGCGACTCACAGTCGAGTAGTTCAGTAAGTTACCTGCTATGCACGCGGCAACTGCGGAAAGGCACAAGCCCTGAGCCAGACCACCTGGGACGGAGTCCTGACTCTGCTGCTGGGAGCTGCGTGACCTCAGGGAACTTTCTACATCCCAGTTAGCTCCTCAATAACAGCAAGGTTGTTGAATTAATACATGTGAAGTGCTTAAAATAGTACCTTCCTACCTGGCTGCACTCTGTGACAGGATGCAGAGTTAGCATTTGGTTGGAATTTAGAAATGATCACACGAAAACCCAACCTTCAAGGGAAATAACTGTGGCTTGGGAGTCTTTTAGCCCTGGAAGTTCAGCGCCAAAACGGGATGCTTGGTTTCCCTCATCCCCTCTTGGCTCACCCACGTGGAACTGGGTGGACTTGGTGACAGTGGCTAATGGGTTCTCAGGTGAATTTCCACCTCTGGCCTGCCACAGGGATAGAAGCAGCTGGGGTCAACTGTGTGGCTCTCCTTGCCTTTGCCGACCAACGCTAGATTCCAGACTAGAATTTGGGGGGCAGGGGAGGGACTGAGGAATGGACACAGATGGGTGGAGCAGCCTGGCAGAGACCACTCTGGGATTCTGGTTCGGGGAATCCAGGTGGTTCTCCATCTACACTGGTGTCAGGGAAGAGCATGGGCTTTGGAGTTGGAAAGACCTAAGTCCCAACCCTGGCCACCCACTTGCTAGCCATGTAAATCACCTAACCTCTCAGTTTTCCCCCAAAGAGGGCGTAAGAGGAGTGAAAATGCCTGCTTCACAGGTTAGAGCGAAGACTGCAGGAACTATGGAAGCAGTGAGCACGGAGCAGTAGCTGCTGCTGTTACAGTTTTGACACTCACCACAGGGCCTGGGTGAGACATCTCCCCGTCTCAGCCCCAGTTTCCTCGTCTGTGAGAGGAGAAGTTAATCCACAGGACCCCAGAGTTCAAGAGCGGGTGTGTGGGAGGCACCAAATGACTGGGCTGGGGAAAGGAACAAGAAGGTTCTGGACCTTCTACCCATCAAACTGAAGGTGTGCCTTTATTTTTATCTCTTTTTAATAGTAGAATAAAACAGAAAGATTCTTTTTAAAAAGTTAAGGACTGTGGAAAGAGTGGGTGACCTCTTCTTCTTCTTCCAAAGTGTGCTGGGGTCTACGATGGAGGACTGGGTACAGGGGTGGATGCTGTCACATTTCTAATAACTGGAAGGTAACTTCAACGCAACCAGGTAGATGCCATCACAGGGGCCCCTGGAGGCGGGGCCCAGTCACAGGCTGTTAGGGCAGGGCCACATCAGCCCATATGGGCTCCTCCACGATGGCCCCTCCCCAGTCAGCCAGTCCCTCTCGGGAGGGTTCTGGTCCACGCACACCTGCAAGGGCCACAAGGGTGGGCTCCTGTTCTGCCCTCGGGGCACTGACCAAGAGCCTGCAGTAGAGAGCTGAACAGCTGGGAGGTTTATTGGAGAAACACGTCGGTGTTGCCCATAGATATTTCTGTGTCAGTGGGGTTGCTTGAAGCTTTAAGAAACCATCACAACAGTGTAAGAATCTAAGGGGGAAGCGTCACTGACAAGCTGAATCTAAGACTGTTTTCCTGTTTGTTGTCAGACTTTGGAAATATATAAACCATGCATAGGTGAGTGAGGTGAATATATTTCATAGTTCCAATAAAGTTCAGCTACTCAGCACTATTGAACTATTACATGAACTATTATAGAATCTTGATACTGTACCACTTTCATGAAGAGAACAGAACCTGGGAAGTTGGGGGTCTTCTTAAGGTTTTTGATGACCACTGACTCGACCCTCTCCCCACCGCACTCCACAATGAGACTGGGGGACACGATAGAAGCCATCTGGTAGTTCTTCATGTTTCTTAAGCCCCAAGCTAGAATCTAAGAAAACAATGCAAACAGAAGGGAGGGAAACCCAGCACATCAAAAATAATCTTCAAAAGGAGAAATTCTCTCTTAATAACCAGTAAATTCTTTAAGCGTGACTTGTGCAGATTTGCTTAAAACCTCTGAGAATGTTATCCTAGAAAGCCTGTAGGTTGTGCAAAGGAAGGCACAGACTTGTGTCTTTGCTCTCCTTCCTGGCCTGCCACAACAGCAGAGCAGCAGGAGTGGAGGGCTCAAACCCTGGCTGTGCCGTGTGACGGCACGCGAACCCTGGCAAGTCAGTCGACCACCCCGTGTCTCACCATAAACAGGACAGATAGTAGTATCTCTCACTGGGTTATTTTGAGGATCAAGTGTAAACTTGTTAACAGTATCTGACAGGCAAGCAATGACAGCTGTTGCCTAAAGCCATCTGCTCAGTCTTTGAGGACTCTTAGCAAGACAGCCTGAGTACAGAAATCCCAAGGTAACAGCTGCTTGACTAAACAAGGGGGAGGAGGCTAGACGCTGTCCACCGAACTACCCAGTGAGCTCCATCGGCCTGTACCTGCTCCGTGGTGTAACATGTCCCCATTTCCCATGACCCCCTTCTCATGCCCCACCTCCGCATCCCCTGTGGGTCCCTTCCTCTCTCTCCACATACACAGGCATGTTGTTCTGAGTCTGTCTCCCCCTCGCCCCGGTCTCCAGTTGACACAGGAAACTCAGAAATCCACTGGCTCCCATGTAATGAGATTCCCTCAGGATTGCTAGAATGGACCTGTCCCTGTTGTTTTGACAAGCCTTCTATTTCCCTATTTCAAAATTTTGGGCAAATTCTAGAAGAAATTGGAGACAAGCAAGATCTCATTTCCTATACAAAAGATTCCAGTTCTATGGCCACACCCATCTGATTCACCACAAAACATAGAGAGCAGCATACCTCGATAGCAGTGAGCTGAACCACGGGCCTGATCCCCTGGGGCACCATGTACAGATTTGGGGCCCTTTGTGAGGGAAGAATGGGAAGGTTGGAGCCATCCTGTGAAATAAATATGCAAATGTCAATGCCTCCCTTTAGTCCAAGTAGCGCCTGGAGTTACTCACAGGTTTTAAGCAGCTGCTCTGAAAGCGTATGTGAGTGAGGACTCAGTAGGTACCTTGTGTCTCAGAATCAGCTCTGCAGTTACAAGGACGTCCCCACAGGCCTTGTCTCCATTCATTACTGGGTACCAGAGGAGTTTGGGCGTGATGTCCACTTCTGAGTTTAGTTTCACCAGAGGAGAGCACGTGCTTCGCCCTAAAAATTCATCTTTGCCCTAGAGAAACAAACAATCCTTTAACTCCCCAAACAACATCCTTATCAATCTCCACCCATCCCCTGAGCCATATTAGAAATTCTAAAGTACCTACCACTTGGTCACTGTCAAAAATTTCGATGATAACTTTGGGTGGGTTCTGTAGGACTGTTTGGGGTTCCCCATAGATTTCAACTTCATCAAATATAATCGTTTGGTCCCATGTGGGGTTCAGAGTGGAGTGGATGATCTCAGTGGTTTTACTTCGATGGAGGAAGGAGACATGAGCATACGGGTCTAAAACCGAAAAAGAGTAACAGTGGGGACATGGCCAAAGTCTGAAACCACAAAACTCCTAGAAAAAAAACATAGTTGGTTGGGCCATGATTTTTTTTTATTTTGACACCAAAGCAAAGGCAACAAAAGCAAAAATAATTAACTGGGACAACAACAAACTACAAAGCTTCTGCACAACAAAGGAAACCATCAACAAAATGAAGAGGCAACACATGGATGAAGGAATAAAGAAAATGTGGGAGATTCATAGATATTGATACATATGCCCACACAATGGAATATAACTCAGTCTTTAATAAACAGTAAATCCTGCCATTTGTGACAGCATGGATGGACCTTGAAGGCACTATGCTGAGTGAAATAAGCCAGTCAGAGAAAGAGAAATACTACATGGTATCACTTATATGTGGAATTCGCCCACCCCCTCAAAAAAAGTCAGACTCATGGAAAAAGAGAGTAGAATGGTGGTTGCCAGGGGCTGGATGGGGGCAGAGATGGGAGATGTCAGTAAAAGGATACGAATTTGAGTTATGAGATGAATAAGATCTGAGGATCTCATATATAACATCATGATTATAGTTGATAACAATGCATTGTACAATTGAAATTTGCTACGAGAGTAGAATTTAAATGTTCTCACACATAAACAAAAGGTAAATAAATATATGAGGTGGTGGATGTGTTAACTCAATTTGACACAATGCATACGCATATCAAATCATCACATTGTACGTTTTAAATATAACTTCTTCAATTATACCTCAATAAACCTGATAAAAGATAAGAAAAAGTGCATTTCTCTTCCATGCTAAATAACTTCAGCAAAACTTTTTGCAATTGCCTGCAGCTGACCTCTCTGAGCAATAACCTAATATCTAACCTAACGCTATTTAACATAAGCCAAAAGGTGCTTGGTTTTTAGCATTGTAGCATCATCTGAATGGGACTCTTTGCTTTTGTTCCAATGATATATCTTATATCTCCAACTGCAAAAAATGTACTTTGAGTTTTATACAACTTTAGTTGAGAGGATTCTTTGACTTTCAATGATTGAGTGCCCCCTGGTGGTGAATACTTGAAAATGTCTTTAAAACCATTTTGCAGATGTGTATTATGGGAATAACTGTGACTATGCTCTAATTTGCAAGAAAAGGAAATAATTTAATATATTTTATTGATTACGCTATTACAGTTGTCCCATTTCTCCCCCATCATTCCCCTCCACCCTGCACAACCCCTCCCACCCACATTCCCCCACTTTAGTTCATGTCCATGTGTCATAAGTTCTTTAGCTTCTACATTTCCCACACTATTCTTGCCTTCCCCATGTCTATTTTCTACCCACCGGCTATGCTACTTGTTCTCTGTACCTTTTTCCCCTTTCTCCTCCTCCCACTCCCCTGTTGCTAACCCTCCATGTGATCTCCATTTCTGTGGTTCTGTTCCTGTTCTAGTTGGTTGCTTAGTTTGCTTTTGTTTTAGGTGTGGTTGTTAATAGCTGTGAGTTTGCTGTCTTTTTACTGTTCATCTTTTTTATCTTCTTTTTCATAGATAAGTCCCTTTAACATTTCATATAATAAGAGCTTGGTGATGATGAACTCCTTGAACTTGACCTTATCTGAGAAGCACTTTATCTGCCCTTCCATTCTAAATGACAGCTTCGCTGGATAGAGCAATCTTGGATGTAGGTCCTTGACTTTCATGACTTGGAATACTTCTTTCCAGCCCCTTCTTACCTATAGTCTCTTTTGAGAAGTCAGCTGACAGTCTGATGGGAACTCCTTTGTAGGTGATTGTCCCCTTATCCCTTGCTGCTTTTAGAATTCTCTGCTTCATTTTAATCTTGGCTAATGTAATTATGATGTGCCTTGGTGTGTTCCTCCTTAGGTCCAACTTCTTTGGGACTCTCTGAGCTTCCTGAATGTCCTGGTAGTCTATTTCCTTTGCCAAATGGGGGAAGTTCTCCTTTATTATTTGTTCAAATAAGTTTTCCACTTGTTGCTCTTCTTCTTCCCCTTCTGGTACCCCTATAATTCAGATGTTGGGATGTTTAAAGATGTCCTGGAGGTTCCCAAGCCTCTCCTCATTTTTTTGAATTCTTGTTTCTTCCTTGTTTTCTGTTTGTTTGTTTTTTTCTTCCTTCTGGTCCACTCCATTGATTTGAGTCCCAGTCTTCTTCTCATCTCTATTGGTTCCCTGTGCATTTTCCTTCATTTCACTTATTGTAGCCTTCATTTTTTTCATCTAATTTGTGAGCAAAATCAACCAATTCTGTGAGCATCCTGATCACCAGTGCTTTGAACTGTACCTCTGATAGGTTGGCTATCTCTTTGTTGCTTAGAGGAATTGGCTCTGTGGATTTGATTTGTTCTCCCATTTGAGCCATTTTGGGGGTTTTTTTCTGGGGGGGGTCTGGTTGCAGCTGTTACGTAGTGAGGGGTGGAGCCTTAGGTGTTCTCCAGGGCAGGGCAGCCCAGTTGCTGGGTAGTGACGCTGTACGTGGGGGCGGGGTGCGAGAGGGAACAATGGCACTTGCTCCGCTCTCTCAGATTCTAGTCCCTTCTGCCGCTTCCCCTTCGCCTGGATTATCTGCGAGTGAATGTGGGACCACCTGGTCAGCCAGCCGCCTTGTGCAGCCTCATTGGGTCTGCACAGTTGCCCCCGTGCCCAGGGTCCGCTAGCCACCGCCTTTGCGCCTGGGGTCTGCCAGCCGCTGCTGCCTGCATGCCCGGTTGCCAACCTCCACTTTTTCCTGCCGCAACTCCGCCCCTCTTACCGGTCTGGATGAATGGTTGTTGGACTTCTGTACAGTTCAATTTTTCTATCAGTTCTGATTGTTTTCTTGTTTCTAAATCTTTGTTGTCCTTAATTATGGTTGTGAGAGGAGGCACAGTGTGTCCACCTACGTCTCCATCTTGGCTGGAAATAATTTATATGTGCTTGGAAGGCACCTCACAATAGATGTGAGCACGCCAGAGTGTCAGGCAACTGCTTTAAGAGCTGTTTCCATAGAAGGCCCAGTGAAGTTCTGCTGGCCTTCAGGCCCTGAGGTGGAATGGAACAGCACAAATCCCCAGACTGGAGGTCCCCTGACTTTTCCCCTCCCCCACCCACAGCCTTCCTAGAGCCAGTCCAAAGGCAACAAAACTAACTGAACCATCAGTGTGAGAGGTGATGAAGCCTCATGGTTTTATGGTTCTGGGAATTTGGGGAGCAGGCAGCAATGGAGGTCGAGGTGGACTCCAAACTACTTCAAGCCTGTGCTGTAGGTAACAGGTGAATTTGTGATCTTTTTGCCAACCTGAGAGAACTACATATCATATATATATGATTTTAAATGCCTATATATGATCTTAACTTCCAATCAACCTAAGAGTCCAGGGTATATGTATATAGGTAGGTATATAAACAGAGAACAGAAACTGCTTTTCTTCTTTGTGCTTTTCATTACTTAATCAATTAATGATTATCAGTATTAAAAAGCCACATATGTCCTGTGTATCTCCAGCACCCAGCAGCAATGCTAGGCATTGTAGTCGGTGCTTATTGATCAAATGACTAAAAAATTTCTGTCATGTACAGGGTCTGGCACAAATAACGCCCCTTTTTATTACAAAATCTTTTATTATAAAATCATAAGCATGTATTTCTGTAATATAACAATATCACACTCAAGCACACCTTAGTACCTTTTAGGTGAAATGTTCAAATTAAAACTATAAATTATTACACCCATATTATTGCCCTACCAACCACATTCAAGCAGGAGTTAACTTCTGCTGGACCCTGCACGTCAAACTAATCTCAGTATGGAAATGCTTTTGTGTTGATAGAAATAACCGAAAGCATTCAACTTGATGGAAAGTAGAATCACACCAGCTTGCTATGTACATAATAACATGTGAATTGGAGGGTTTTTTTCTTTACCTGAAAAGCTATCCTTGTCTAAAGCCATGAGGTTTCTGGCTTGGTAGATATAGCAGCGCAGATGGTACATGTAGAGTCCTAAAGAGAACAGGATGGAGGTTACTTACAAGAAACATAGTATTGCAAACTACTGTTTTCCTGGAGTATTTGGGGATAATACATATTTCTGACAAATAGGTCACCCAAATCTACTACTCCACAGTAAAGGACACATATAATGGTGATAACACGTCCTCCCAAAGTAGTTCTGTTTCCTGTAAAATGAAATGTATTTTAAAAATACCACAGTAAGCCCTGGCAAGGTGACTCACTTGGTTGGGGTGTCATCCAGTGCACCAAAAGGCTGCGGGATCGATCCCTGGTTGGGGCACATGCCTAGGTTGTGGGTTCTGTCCCAGGTTGGGGCATGTACAGGAGGCAGCCAATCAAGGTTTCTCTCTCACATCGATGTTTCTCACTCTCTCTCTCAAATCAATAAGCAAATCCTCAGGTGAGGATTTAAGCAACAGTACTACAGTAAGCTCAATGCAAGTGTGGCCATCAGGAGATTATTACTCCTGGTATCAGCTACCTGAATTTAGGGCACTGCTTGTCATCGCCAACCTTTAAAAGGAGACTGGGTGTCCTGGAGTTATGGAAATAGGGCTTTCTATACTATTTCAGCACCAGATCTAAGAAATAATTGTTTGCTAATAGTTTCTTTGGTAGTTCAAAATCTTTATGCTCCATATCCTTATTATGGTAATGCACATAGAGCCCCACCCGCTCAACGTGCCCCCGCCCCTCACTCCCCACACATGATTAAGAGATAGTAGAGCACTGTGGTTCACCACACAGATTCTGGGAGCCGGACTCCACGGGTTCAAATCTTGTCTCTACAAGCTATAAGTGCTTACAAGCTGTAAGACCTTAGTCAAGTTATGTAATCCTTTTGCACCTCAGCTTCCTCACCTGTAAAATGGGGACAATAATAGCACCTACTTTCTAAAGACTTACATAACAATTTGTTGTTGTTGTTGTTGTTGTTGTTGTTATTATTATTATTATTACAGAGTAGGTCTGCCTCATTCCAGCACTCCTGAAGGTTATCATGGACACCAACATTTACTTAAATTTTTAAATATTTTTTTCTCATTAAAGTCATCTTTTGGGGGCTGAATAATAGGACAAGTATATTGAACAGATTATGTTAAAATTAATGATTTGACCACCTTCTACCTCAAATATAACTTTTAAAGCTGTATTTTGAGAAGTCTTCTTCCTCAAGCGATAAAAATGAAAGCACATTTTTATTGTATTTGGTGACTTGAAGCGCTTTCTTGAGATAAAAATCATAATGTCAGGATGCACGAACCCATGTTCCAGACTTACTGTCAAAGTTGCAGGAAACAATGGGAGTGTTGGCCCCAAACACGGTGGTGGCGCTGTGCTTCTGCTTTTCCTTGCCTGGTTCTTCTCCCTCCTCAGTGGTGTCTGCACCCTAAGGAGGCAGAAAATCAATTAACAGTGCCTAAAAGTGAAGAGGCAAGAATGACAAACTATGGGGATAGTGGCTGTTAAAAGAGATTTTCCTCATCCAGTCACTTCATTTTTAGAGATGAGGACAGCCCGGGACAGTGACTGTCACTTAGCCAGAAAGCAATAGAGCAGGAAGTTGAAGCCGGACCTTCTACCTCAAGTTCAGGCTTACCAAACCCTGACACTGAAACAGAAAAAGAAAAGCAAGCGTGTAAAGGAATTAAAGTAAGGGAAGAAAGTAAGGGAATTAAAAGGACAGGAGGAGGAAGCGACAGCAGTAGAAGAAGAACGCAGCCGGGTCAGCGTGCAGAAACAGGACAGGCTGTTTCTGGTCACCACACAGTTTTTTAGATCAACCACCATCATTTTGTTATTCGTTCCTTCTGCCTTTCTGCTTTTGCTCTTCCTCACTGCCTTCTTTATTGTGCTTCCATATGAATTGCTCTCTATTCCGTCAGCCATCCTTCTGTCCTCCACCCTCCCCTCATCTGTGTGTATATATTTAATTTTCTTGGTTTATTGAACAGCTGTAGTTCACAAGCTATGATCCAAGACCCTGTGCCTTGGATGTTACTAGCTGTCACCTGCAACAAGGGTGCAGGAACAGATACAGTTGGGAAATGCCAGGTGAAACAACACTAAACAGGTGTGTCTGCAGCAGGGCCTCTCAGCACTTTCATGTTAATGGCGTATTCATTCTTCAAATATGTCCGAACACATAGCATGTGGAGCTTTCTCTCAAATTATATGCAGTCTTGCAGTACTGGAGGGACCTCAGTGAAATCGGTGGTGGTGTATCCAACACTCATCTATTCTCCCTAGACCACTATTATTTGAGATTCGGCGCCTTGTTACTTACAAGGGCACCTTCAAGTTTAAAGATGGCAGCTGCACCATGTATTTCCGAAGGAGCCATTTTTCTCCTCCAGCGTCTGCGGCGAAAGGTATCTGAACTCCGCTGTTTCCAGTGAAATTTCCAGCCAATTAAAGAAGCATATTCCCAGCCCTCCTGGTCTTTAAGTTCTTCCATGGCCTAAAATGGGAGTAAAAGTTTTAATGATGATCACCATGATCCCGATCCTTGTATTGATAAAGCAAGGTATTTGGTCAATCGACAAGTGAGTACTGAACATCATCTCTGTGCCAGGCACTGGGCTAGGAAGGAGCCCCAGATACAACGAACTACAGGACAGGCTGCCTGCCCCTGAAGAGCTGACCGACCGGGGTAACACGGAGAACCAGACAATGACGGTGGGGTGGGGTGTTGCCAAGGTGGTGGCTGTCCCACCAGGAGAGGCACCTTATTCAGACTTCCATGGTGGGTAAAGCAAACTGCTTCTTTTTTTTTTTTTTAAGATTTTTATTTATTTATCCTTAGAGGGGAAGGGTAGGAGAGAGGGAGAGGGAGAGAAATATCCATGTATGGTTGCCTCTTGTGTGTCCCCTGCTGGGAACTGGCCTGCAACCCAGGCATGTGCCCTGACTGGGAATCAAACCGCGATCCTTTGGTTCGCAGGCCCGCACTCAATCCACTGAGCTACACCAGCCAGGGCAGCAAACTGCTTCTTTCTCAAGTTGCTTTCTATGTTCTCGCTTTATTAGCTCTTAAGAAAACATTGCTATTCTGATGTAGTTTGGAAACCATTATTATCTCCATTTTATATATGGAGGAAGAAATTGATAACGCCCTCCCCAGGGTTTCAATGTCTTGTCTATGCTAACAGCTGCCATAACTAATAATTACATGATAGATAATTACATGATAGATAGATCAGGGTATACAACTTCTATAATAACTAATAACTGAGTAAAGCACTTTTTGTCTGAAAACTATTTATGTGTAAATGATGTGTTTTCTACGTTCTATTCAATTCACTCACCAAATATGAGTGTCTGCTATGTAACAGGGCTTGTGTTAAGAGCTGAGGAAGCAGGGAGGAGAAAGGCACAGAGGGTCTTTGTCTTCATGTAGCTGACAGTTTAGTGGTGGAAATTTTATGGAAATATTTGAAAGGTACGACTAGATTTAATAAATGTAGAATAATACTGAATAATATACAATCATAATGTATATTATGATTATAGAAACAAAAGTTCCATATAGGTTCTTATCATTGCAGGCGCTATTTTTTCAACTTTGAATTAACAGAGACTCCAGGTCAAGCATGATCTTATCACTGACCCTCTAGTAGTGTTGACCGTGGCATTGAAACAGTTCATGCAGCCAGGAGGTGGGGCAGGACAGGGAACATGATCAAAGCCTCAACAGTATCCTTCAGTAGGACTGGGTCAAGTGTCCAGTCTTCTGACTGGTGGCTCAGTATTCTCTCCATGTCGCCTTGGTGCTCTCATGTGGAAGGAGACAGTCAAGTGTCTCTAGAAATTTCTCACCCCATCAGGACAGGGATAATTAAATAACAAATACTCATCGATCAGCTCTTTCAATCTACTACATTATTTATTAGGAACAAGTTCCTGGGCTGGCAAGAAGGATACAAAGATGAATATGGACCCATCTTTGTGCCTAAGCAGCTCACCATGTAATGAAAAGAAATTCATTCACACTGCCTACCGTGAGTAAGGAACTTTGTGGAATGGAAAGAGTTCTTGTTAGGATGAGCCTGGCCTGGACTCAGACATTGGCTCTGTCAGTCACTAGACACATGGCCCAAAGCAAGTCTACTTAATTTCTGTGAAATGGGGATGGAATGTCAACCTCACACACTGTAGATAATGCATATTCAGTATTTAGCATTACAAAAGACACACAAAGCACGCCACTTATTACTGTGATTAGCATTACTGTTCCACTTCATTTATTATTATTCTATTTAAGCCTTAACCCCCTAATTAGAAGGATATTATACCCATTTTGCTGATGAGAAACAAAATGAAACCAGGATTTGAATCCTTGTACGTCTTATTCCAGGTCCTGAGCTACTGCCATTATCCCATTATGCCACCAAATAATTTCTGTTCTGTGACTACCTCATGCATGGTTCTCGTATTTAGTCTGCCTCAGAATCACCTGGGGGACTTGCTGCTGGGCCCCACCCCCAGAGCTTCTCAATCAGTAGGGCATTTCTAACAAATTCCTGGCATTGCCCCTATGGGTGAGGAGCACACTTTGAGAGCCCTGGAGCAAGGCACTAGGTCCCTGGTTGGCAAACGGCTTCTGTAGAATAGTGAAGTGGAATTCTTTGTGGTCTGGGAGGCAGAGCCCCAGCCCAGCTCCCTCCCGCTGCCCCTCTGACCTTGGCAGTACTTGAAGTGGTTTGTGTTGAATCTTTCTGGCGTTTTCGGACCAGCCTTCGCCGTCTGTGAGTATGATACATTTTCTCTGCTGCAACCCAGGATTTGGGCTTATTATCAGGAGGAATGGTAATTCCATACTCCCAGCCTGGAACAGAGTTTGTGAATGGTTATCCAAAGGAGATACACTTGTGCCAGATTGCCAAATAACCTTCCCAGAAACATTCAGTCACTCTACAATCACAACTGAATGCTATTGCTCCTTTCACTTTGCTGCAATTCAGTCGGACTGAATCCAGCAGTATTCCCCTGGCTCAAACTCCTACAAACTTCCTCGGTGGCCATGGGGATCCCCCTTCCTTTTATACCTGCAGTCATTCATGGTCTTTCAATGCATCTAAGAATAAAGCCTAGTACAGGAGGCAAAAGTGGATGGTTGGTAAAAGCATGTGGCCTGTGTAGTCACACAGCTTGAGTTGGAATCCAGCATCCCCACATACTGGTTGTGTACTAAAAAAGTTTCTTGCGAGTTAGTAAAACTGCTTATGGCCCAACTTCTCCAGCATAGTGGTAAAATACACCTTTCAAAAAAAGAATGAATCAAAATAATACATGCAAAGCACTAGATCAGTGCTCAGCATGTAGTTTATGCTCAGTGTTAACCGTCATTAGAGGGCCTGGTGTGTGCATTGGGATCGGTGAGGGAATTTGAAATCTTTACTGGGGGGGGGGGGGGGGCGTGTGGAGTAGGGGGTATAATGGGAACAAATGGTAATGGAAAAAATACGATAAAAATAAATTAAAGAAGAAATCTCTGTCAATGCTAGGTCTTTCTTTGTACTACTCCATCTTAGAAGGAAAAAAATCAGATTTCCTATTTTGACAATTCCGAATGTTATACTTCATTTAAACTTCAGATGACTGTCATGGAAAGGGATAGGCACCATTAGCAGAGGCCATGTCAACACTCTGCCTTAGTGCTGAATGGGACTTTGAAGGTGTTTTATAGTCTCCTCTTATGGGGTGTGGTTAGAAGAGAAAATGTACACTCCGGTTGCCTTCCAAATTCTCATCACGGATCCCCAGCATCTCAAAGTCCCGCCACCCAGCCCCCTTGCCTCATATTTTTTACTCTTGACAGTCCCCCAACTGCACACCTGTCCAGGTACTGGCTTGTCCTTTTGATTTTGCATCTGACTCACTGCAAGTAAAAACATGACCTGGCTGTCACAGACCAACCAACAGGAGCAAGATGCCTCCCTCCCAAGGAAACTTCGCTCTGACTAATCAGGGCAGCTGCAGAGCCCCTCGTCAGGTAATAGATCTAAAATGTTACCTTCCTCTACAGGCCTATTGGGGTGATCGGTTTACAAGGTATATAAATGTCTAATCACTATCTTGTACACCTGAAAACTAATGTCAACTGTAACCAAAAAATAAAAAAATATTAAAGTAAAACATAGAATGTGACCTTTCTCGTCCACTGCACGATTTATGTCGTATTCCCATGCGTCATCTTCCCATTTCCAGCCTGGAGGGCACGTGAGCTCACTGGGTGTCGCCGCTTTGTCACCATTCTTTAAAGAAACAAAAAAATGAAGAGTTACCACTAAGTCACAATGTCGACTAGAACACAAAGATGAGATACGATTCCTCACACTTGGCTACAGTGTGCCCAGGGCAACTGAGATACAATCGTAGACAGTAGTCTTCCTCGGAAAAATCTCTATAATCTTTATTTAGGCACAACTGCTATATAAAAATTAGGCTTTTTGTTTTGTTTTGTTTTGTTTTAGAATACCTCTGTTTACACCATGAGAGAATATATTAGGTTGAACCATGGGAAATTGTTTTTACAGGTCAAAAATGGTGAACTATCAGCAGGTCCATATGGTTCAATTTAATATTATGAAATGGTATGACTGTTTTTATGAGGAGTTATATTGGAAAAAAGTAATCAGAAATGGATAAAGCATGAAGAACACATGTTTTGAAGTATGGAATAACAGCACTAGAGGTTGTAGATTCTGATCATGTAAGACTGAAGAAAGTTTATGTTAAATATTGACTTCACTTCTGCACAAAAACTGGAGTGTTACGAAGAAACGTTCATAGTAAAGGAAATGAGAGTTGTCCATAAACATACGGAAAAATACTCAGCTTCACTTTAAATTAAGAGTGTGAAAATTAAAATAGCAATGGACACCATTTTTTCAAGTTGACGAAGATGTTAAAGGGGGATAGTGAGTGTTTGGAAAACAGCCCTGTAACACGCTGCTGATGGAATTATTGATTCATGAAACCCCTTTGAAAGCAGGATGGCAATATTTATCAAAACTTTATGTGTGTTGAAACCTCGACCAAGCCAAACCAGGGATCTCTCCTACAGATGAACTTTCAAAAAATGTATGTCTAAGGATGTTCACTGTTACACCATTTATAAAAACCAAGACTGGGAAAAAGAAGCTAAATGTCCACAAAAAGAGGATCCGTTCAATTATAGAGGACTCACATAATGAAACACTGCAGACATGTTTCAAGCTCATTAGAGCAAGGTGATCCTAATAGGATTGCACAGACTTAACACAGCCCATTTCTTTAACTTGTAATAAGACACTTATTAAAGATTCCAAAATTAAGACTCCAAGATCTGATAAACGCAAACTTAGATTTTAAAGAAAAAATGTCTTTCTTTCTTGGGATTCATAAGTATTTCAGAGCTACTTTTACAACTACCTTTTTTCTAATAAAGACTAGTATATATTAATAGTAACAGAAGAAAAAGCTTCGTAATGACAGCATTGGATCTGGCAAAGAAAAATGTACAAAAGACCTGTATGTACATAAAAGATGTCCAAGATTTATTATGTGAAAATTACAAGTTGTAGAACGGTGCACACAGTCTTATTCACGTGTGTGGGGGTGGGGAGTGGAATTTATATACTTGTATCTAAACAGTAAACTTCTATCAATGCTTATCTCCAAGGGGTAGAATATAGATTATGGAGAATTACTTTTTATTTCTTTTTATGCCATTTGAATATTCTAAAGACATGAACCTTCAGTTGTAATGATTTTAACATTAATTAAATAATAAACATTTATACTTAAAAAAATTACACAACCTTTACCATGTACCAACATCTAGTTAAATAAGCCCAATGCCTTGTGTTTTCTTTCTTTGTTTTTTGAAAATTTTATTTATTTACTTTTAGAGAGAGGGGAAGGGAGGGAGAAACATCAATGTGTGAGAGAAACAGTGATCGGGTGTCTCTCACACACCCCCAAATGGGGGACCTGACCCGCAACCCAGCATGTGTCCTGACGGCGAAGCGAACTGGTGACCTTTCAGTTCACAGGCCGGTGCTCAGTCCACTGAGCCACATCAGCCAGGACCCAATGTCTTTTCTTCTATATAATTATTTACAGAGAATAATTATAAGTGCACTCGTGTGGCTTGTTATGAATGCAAGGCTGCTCAGCATATGAGACACAGCAGAAGAGAAGCAGAAGCTAGGCCTGAGGTGAGTGGATTCACAGATCCTGGATCGGAAGAGCTAGTGTGTAAGGCTCTGTCTCGGGAGTGCGCTGCTCACCGCATCGGTATAGGTGTCTTCTGCCGGCTTCCACTCGCCCCCAGGGTATCGACTCTCATTCTGGTACACTTCGTCTGTGAACTCCGTGTGACCCGCATCTGCCTCCGTCAGCAAGCTGCAGGCAAAGCTCATGTTACCAGGAAGAGAAATGGTAGCCAACAACCCCAGCTCTTTCCAACAGTCCGGAACCATCTACAGCCTGGATGGCACCAGTTCCCTCCTCACTCTAGCCTGTGTGTTGTCCACTCTGAACTCCTCTTTGTGCTAACAGCATTTGACATTCCTCTGATGAAGGGGCCTGCTGGAACAATGAGACCTGAATTATGGAGAACTCCTCAGACCAGCAGGGTTGCTACTCTCAGTCATTAGAGTGGGAACTGGGGACAAAGAAAAAGGGCAGCTTCTCATAGGGACCTCATATTCCATGTATCTGCCTCAGCTGAGGGACGTCCAGCCTTTTCTCAGAAAAACTCTTGGCTAGCAGTTCAAACACATGGGCAGTCGTCCTTCTTCATTCACCCTATTTTAAAAAACGGAGTGGAGACAGTCTCGGGAGGCCAATGAGGACATTTTTTACTCATGGCTCGCTTAGCCCGTGTATCACAAACTGAAGGGAGGGGTTTAAATTTTCTGGGTAGTTCCTAGTTAGGCAGCCAAACCAGGTCATTTCAGACTCCAGACTCCACGGGGGCACTTGAGAAATCGGTACTGACTCTCTGCCACACCAATTTTTCTTTGGATACGGAACTATTCTGACAACCTACAGAGGAAAGCACAGGGTTCCAACGTTGACTCAAATCTTCTGCCAGGTATCCACTCAAGTGAGGTTTCTTTTTCCTTTACCATTTCTACATCCTTTCCCTGCCATATTCTCCCCTAGAATCAAGCACTGGAAAGAAATCAGAAAACAAATAGTCCAAACCATTTGTATAAATTGGACTCATCCGTCACTTCTCTGGGCCCCAGAGGAGGGGACAGAGCACCTGGCTGCTGCCTGTGAGGTCCCATCCAGGCCTGACATGCTTTGACCTTCCTGCTTTTCCAATCACAATGCCCCCTGCCTTTCCCTGTCCTCACTAACCTTCCTCCCTTCTGTCCAATTCAAATCTCATTTCCCTTCTCCCTACGAGCGACCCCAACTGCATCCAAAGTAAGCTGCCATGGGTTTGAAGCACTCATGGGCAAACACTGAGTCTTAACCGACCAGACACAGCACACTCATGCCCCTCCTCCCCTAATGCCTGTGTGATGATAGGAAACAAATGTGGACAGAGATCACAAACTAGTCTGAGGTCTCAAAATCCAAGTCCACAGCTTGTTTCCTCCAAACTCAAGTATGCTGTCAGGACACGGAGAGAAGGAGGACCTCCGGTCCTGGTGCTGTTGGCGACACTCGGAAACCAGGCTTTGGTTTCTCCCAGACTCCAGGGAAAACACGCTTGCCACTCTCAACTGTTCCTTCTTTCTTTCCTTTTTAAAAACAGCTTTTGAGCTATAAGTTACATACCATGCATTCACCCATTTAAATGGCTCCCTCTATTGTTTCTCACAGACGTTCCAGCATAATAGTGGAATGCTGGCTCTAATGCCCAGGCTAGACTTGTAACACTTACAGCCTGAATGTCTTTGGATAACTTAACCCCTTTAGGTTTCAGTAAAGAGCAGATAATACCATTATTTGTTGAGAGATAAATCTCCATGTGTGTCCTGAATTTCTGCACACAGGCCCCATAAATTTTGTTACAGGCTATCTTTTCAAGAATGTTTACCTAGGAAACTCTGGAAGTCAGAGATGGTGTTTTTGTCTGGAGCAAACAGACAGCATGCTTAGTACCCATTATAAAATATTTGGGTTCCCTAAACTCAGGGTTCCTCTCCTGTTACATAATCCATTGCGTGTGCAAGTGTCATGTGACTGTCTTCATGCCTCCCTGTGGGAACAGGGGCTCAGAGAGGTCGAGTAAATGTTCATGCTTGGGTGTTGCTATTGCTGTGGGCAATAAAGTCCTTATTCTCTGAAGCAGGAATCCTGTGTCTCCTACCAGTATCCAGCAGGTAACATTGTTAAACTTGCAAAAAGGTAAAAATCTCAGATCCTTGATAATTTTTGACACTATGTATCTTGTACGGCTGTAGTCTATATTCAATAAGAGGATGTCAGTGCTTAGCACACAGCTTGACACACTCACACATAGCAAGTTTTTCATAAATGTTAGTACCAGGGTCTTGTTATGTTTGTTTGTCTTATAATGGAACAATGATGGCATTTTTTACATTTCTATGAATTTCTATAGACTTTCTCCTGCTTATTGGGTGTGATATAAATATTATCAAAAATGATGACAGAGAAGATTCATTTACCAATTTCTAGGGAAAAGCTTCATTGCCATCATTTTTCTCAGAAAATGGAAAACTTACCTTCTTTCAGGATCAACTGTCCAGTTTCCTTCCCATTCCCAGCTTTTTGGAGGCAGAAAGAACTCCCTCTTGAGTTTTATTTTTCCTGTGACGTCAGAAAATTTATGGCGACTCACTAATCCAGAGGTGCCCCATTTTCCAAACATAAGAGCTTGATTTTCATACTATTAAATAAAATAAAAATGGAGAAACACCATTAGAGAGCAAGAAACAAACCAGCCCATAAATTTTCAAGTCTGTCTAGGACTTAAGCTCAACAGCTGTGGAAAGAGAAAAAGCTTTATACTCAGAAGGTATGGACCAAACTTGGTCTGTTACTGATTATGCAATTTAGGGTAAATTTTTTATCTTTCTAAGACTCTGCGTTCCCATCTATAAACTGGGGATAATACAATACCATCTCCCTTATAAAGTTGTCCTGGAGTTCAACTGTGCAAACAATTGTGAAAGTGCTTTGTAAGTAGTTGTTTCCATTATTATTTTGGATGGCTCCCCATTGTTCTCTGAACCTGATCTTTTAGAGACCTGTAAGAAGTCCTCAATTCATGAATATGCAGGCTTCTAAGTTTATTTGCAAGTCTACTGCCTAGAAGTTGGGGCACATTTCACCATAGAAACAATATTATAACTGATGCCACATTTCCCAGGCAGTCCACAAAGAACTCATTTGAAACATGAAGGTTGCTGAGAACCAAAAAGTTCTGAGCCTTCATCCCCAATGGTGGATAGACCAAGACCTTTTTGGAAGCAGGTTTAGTAGCAATAGCAGACTCTGGCTTACAGGGTACTTCTTTCTAAGTTAGAATTTAGAAATCTACAATGATTTATCCTTCACCATGTCCACTATCAGAAAGGTTGAGATTTGCCAGGGTGAGTGTACCTCTTTGGGTCCAAGCTAAGATTTTGATTTGTCTGCTGATGAGCTCATTGAGAAGATGATTTGCATAAGTGATAGGGGAGTTTTGGCTGAAAGAAGAGGGAAGAAGTTTGAGTAAGGGCTGATGAGGAAATTGGGTTCAAGGACACATTAGTACCTGCCTCAGATATTGACTCTGAGCCCTGAGAGGAGATGAGTTTGAGGAACAGTGAAAGGAGCTGTTGTCACCGGGGCTGTTAGACTTGAGAGCATGCACACAGCTTCTTTGGTTTCCAAGTGACAAACACACAGAATGTAGGAACAAGGCGTTCCTACCACTTCTGCTTGGAAGCCAGTGTGGCTATAGTAAAATCCAGGTAAGGAGCTTGGCACGGACAAGAGGGCGTCTGCAGCCGTGGAGATGGGGGCTTTGATGGCTTTGAACACTGTGGCCTTTAACCAGCAGTTTGGGGACGGACTGTTAGCACAGGGGAAGCACCTCACAGACTGCCAGAAATCTGCAAATGCGGTCTTGTATTCGCACAGGAAGAAAAGACCCAGAGACCTCCCAGGTACTCAAAGGCTGTTAGAATCTGGAGAAACTAGAGTCACACAAAACAACTGAAATGGGTGGATCATCTCTTTACATGAGTTAAAACCCCAGTTCGCTCTTTGTGGGGAAGTATCTGGAAAAGGGAAATGGTGACAGGGACTGGTCGATCCTTGCTCGGTGCTAGCTTCTCTGGGCTTAGCTCCAGCCACAGAGTTGGAAGGTAGGTGGATGCCAAGAAAAGCTACAGGAATGCAGAATCAAGCCTTCTCTGTGTGCCCTGGTGCCCTCCACTTTACATTGCCCATTTGACTGATCACCAACATCCACCACTCAGGGCTGCCTCTGCAACTTCCAGCTCACCCTCTATTTATATCCAGTTGCATTTCTAAGTCTGCACTGTAAGGACTTTTGTGTCTGTCATGTGTTTTATTGTTTTTCAAAGTGGTCCACTGATGGCCCATGTCCACTCACGCTGGAATCACCTCTGGTGCTAATCCCTAACTCAGCTACAGAATGAGAATCCCTAGAGAGGCTCTGGCAGTGAGCATGCTTAACAAGACACCCAGCTTTACAATCATTGCACTAGATGATGTATATGATCCTTGAGGACACCATCAGCACCTGCCCCCGTGCCTGGTATAAAGCCACCCACCATTCCCTAAAAGCTTAGACAGAGATGGATGGATGGATGAATGGATTGATGGACGAATAGGTGGATGGTTATAGATGGATGGATGGATGAATTCTGTTATCATGTATTTATTTATTCATTCAATAAATATTTATGTGCCAGGTACTGCTAAATGAATAAAGAGAAAAAAATAGAAGATGGCTGTGGGTTTCTTGCCCGGCAAACAGATTAGAATCCCAGTCCTGAAGCAGCTGTCAGGTATAATGTCAGGTAGCAGGAAACATGCATGAATTAGCACAAAGAAAATAGTCTCCCCACTTATGTGAGCATGAAGGCCCATCTGTAGAAGAATGGAGTTCATCTGAAAATCATCAGAAGAGACCCACTGCATACATCTAATAAATTTACAGCAATAAGCACTTTGAGTTAAAAATAGCACATAAAAAACAAATCCAAATAACTCTGCTTTCAGCTGTGAAGTTTGTAAAAATTATTTTCATTGGTTTATTGTAATGAGACTTTTAATAACTAAGTGTACTTTTAACTCGGCAGAGGTTGCACAGATTATCTCTATTGTCTTTGAAGTGTTCAAGCAGCATTTTCTTTGCCCTCGGGCAAACCCACCTGAGGCTCCCCCTCGATGAGAAAGGGGGCTGCTGTGACTTAAAGACTCCTGACCCCAAGCAGGCTCTCAAGCTCTGCACCTCTCCACTGCCCTCACTGCTGGGCTGTCTGAGTGTAAATCGCTCTGCTGTGTCCCAGTGTTGACAATAAAACCCCAAGTCAGTCTCTCCCTATCCCCTCAGGTTCAGAACTGGGGTTAGGCAGTAGTGATGAGGTTGGTGGTTTAGATATATGAATGTCTTCCCTAAGGATGAAAAGTAAGCATACCTCTACACACACACACACACACACACACACACACACACACACACACACAGGAAAAGAGAGTGATGACATTAAATGTACCATTTCAGCAAAGACGGTGAACGTTCCTTCTGCAAAGCTATTGAACTTCTTCTCGACAGCACTTAAGCCCAGCCAGATGTTCACCCTCAACTGCACCGGCACCTTCGGTCCATTGTTTTTATCCTGTGGATACTGCAGGATGCACAATAACATGGTACATTACGGTGGGCACAGCACGGGCTGGGACATCAAGTTCAAGCCAAAAGCAGACCCAAAATCTAATCATTGCTCTCACTGGTCTAATTGCATGCTTGTGCACTTAAAATATTTCCAAATGACCCTACAGCAGAGATTAAAATAACAGCTACAGCCATGAACAGTCCTCTAACTGTGATCCACGGACCCCTGTGTGTCCCTGAGACCTTTTCAGGCTGGCCATGGGTCAAAACTATTTTCCTGATCATGCTAAGATGTGACTTGTCTTTTTCACTGTATTGGCATTGGAATTGCTGGTGCAGAAGCCACATGGATGAAATGCCAGACACCGTGGCAGGAACCAAGGCAGTGACACCAAACTGCACTGGCAGTAACGGTTTTCTTCATCACTCCCCATGAAGAAAAGAAAATGCCAACATTACTTAAGAAGTTCCTTGATAAAGCAGTAAAAATACTAATGTTATTAAATCATGATCAGTGAGTACATCTTTTTCAGATTTCGTGTGATGAAATGGGAAGTATACAAAGTGTGCATATTAATAAATATATGTCCTTGTGCAATTGCTGAACTGAATTAGCCTTTCAAAAAAATAAAATACCTTTCTTACTTGAAACAGTGATTGACAAACAAATGTGGGTTTGGGGCAGATGTTTTCTTGAACATGCACAAAGCGAGCCTTGTTATGTCAAGGACAACAACTGACTGTATTTTGTTGCCAATGATAAAATTCAGACTTTCAAGTAAAAATAAGAACTTTGGAAAACTTGTATCTGTCACAGTGAGCTTGATAGCTTCCCAACACATAAAGGCCTTTCTTATAAGTGATACGGATGGATGTGACTTTTTGATATTATACAATGAAATGTGTCAGCATCAGGAAGATCAGCATAACTCAATAAACCAGTATTTTCCAAATGGTCAGTGTGTTACAAAACCATGCATGGATAAAAACGTCATTCAAGTACAAGATAGACACTGGATCTAAATGTAGCAGACGGTATGAAGTTCACTGATGTGGTTTCTGATTCCACGGCCATTAACCTTTCTAAAGCTACCACTTGAGTTTGGTGCTGTGTCAGAGAGGAGTATCACAATTATCTGGGAAAGTTTCCTCCCTTTTTAAACTACATGCTTATGTGAGGTCAGATTCTCTTCGTATCCTTCATCCGAACAACTTATTCCATCAGAATAAATGTAGAAGCAGATACAAGAATCCCATTACGTTTCTGCGAGGGTAGACATTAAAGAGGTTTGCAAAAATGTAAGGCAGTATCACTTTGCTCTCTGATTTTTAAAGAAAGTACAGTTATATTTTATAAAAACATGCAAGTTACATTAACATGCAATGGGTTTATTATTATTTTAAAATTAATTAATAAATATTTTTCAATGTCTCAGTTTTAATTTCTATTACAGTAAATATTAATAGATATAACCTACATAAACAAAAGCTCTCTGGGGTCTTCCAACAATTTTTGTAAAACTATTATTATTATTATTTTGTGGAAAGGGGTCCTAAGACCAAAAAGAACCCCACTGAATTAAATAATTCTCTAAACTAGATAATGAGTATTAACAAAATCAATAAATATATAAAACATCCTCTTAAAAGCACTTTGCTATTTATCCACTGAGTTCTAAAATCTAACACAGAGAAAAACCACTCTGCCTCCTCTCCCACCCCCTGTGAAATTTTATTTATTAATCAGTTTGCTTCCACCCACTGCTGAGGTCAATTATAATTGTGGTTCTATCTTAAGTAAAATTTATCCCAACAAGAGGTACTTGAAGGAAGATAATCACTCTGGTTCTATTTTCACCCTCCTGATTACAGAGCAATGAGTACATTTATTAAAAGTTAGCAGATGTCTCCTTGTTTTAAGAGAACACTCCCTGTTATTTTTTCTCTTCTTACTCTGTATTCCTCTCTCCCAAATCCAAGGCACTCAGATGGGGTCGGCCATGGAGAGGGATGCTAAATGTGCAAGTGGGGACTATTCCGATCCCTGTTTCCAGCCCCGGGGCCTCCTTTGGTTTTGCCTATGCACACAGAGAGCAGTTCTTACTCCAGCATCCTGGGTTGGACTTTTGGGTTCTGGGAAGCTCCTGAATCATATGCAAAATACTGGATGCATGTGAGATGTGCATTCTTCTACAGGACAGTGCCAGTAGTTTTATCAGGTACTTAAAGGGTCTAATGACTCTATAAATGTCCTGAATCCCTGCCCTAAAGTATGAATAATTCTCAAAATTTTTCAATTTAAGGACCCATTTGGTTAGGGAATAAATTCCATGGATTATCTATGTGATTTTTCTTCTTCTCTCCCCCCACCCACACTTCCAATCACCCCCTAGAAGGTAAGGGAAGAAAGGCATTGCTTTGCATGAGGCTTTACACATTAGTGGAAAATTCATGCCAGAATGCAAAGCCTTCAGAATGCCATGTTAATATCAGTGCCACAAAGACCTCTCCAAGATTCCTTGATTGAATGTCAGCAAACCTTGGACCACTCTCTGGGAATTACTGCCCCAGAGGAATGGCCAGAATGGGCTGGAATTGATCACGGGTGCCCTTCCCATTCAATGATTGGCATGTTATAAAGCAGCCCCTTCTCAGGGATATGGGTTTTGCATTTAACTAGTTCACATTACACAGTGATGAAGCCATACCTTCAGAAAGATGGTCTGGATTTTCCCGCAGTATTTCCCACATGCATTCTCCCCGCTGGTGGAGTATAAAACCTGATGTGCAGGGATGCGTGCGTAGGCCAGTCTTTTCTCTCCGCGGATCATCCAGATGATAATGTCAGGCATACTGTTCTGCGGCTGGTCATGGGAGTGGGTGGAAAAGGAAGCAAAGCTGGAGTTAGTCTAAATGCAAAGGGACTTGCAGGCTGAACCCTCAGGGCTCCACTGGGCAAACAAACACCATGTTAACGGGCTGTCTGTCCCACATTCCTGAATCTCACATCTTTTAGAACCACTGTGAGCCACAGGGCTGGTAGCAGGCTGTGGTTGGCCCAAGGACATAGAGGGAAGGGGTGGGGGGTGGGGGCTTTGCGTGCCAGAAGCCCCGCCCACCCAATGGGCTCTGACAGATATTTTAGAAAATACTCCCTCTTATCTCGCCATCATTTGAAGAAAGGCATCAACAGCAGTCACAGGGTTACAGGTGTCACATGTTTTCCAATATTTGCCAAATCTGAAATCCTCATTTAGTTTTTAAAAACCACTTTTTAAAAAATATGAAGGTGATACAAGTTCACTACAGAAAATTTAAAAGCACCAAAGCACAGAAAGTAGAAAATAAAAGTGATCTGTAATCACCTGTATTTTCAAATGTATTTCTATTTACTAATACATTAGCCCCCCACCCAACCTCTGAAGGTCAGTAGGAGGGGTCCACTTGTTCTTCTGGTTTGCAAAGGTTCATGGCAGTCTAAAGGTACCCAGCACTCTCTGGGTGCCCTGTGCTGTGCTAAGCCCTTTACACTCATCATCCTCTGTAATCTTTACAAAACAACGCTGGGAAGTGAGTACTATATCTACGTCCATTTTTCATATGGGGAAACTGAGGCTGAGAGGGTTTGAATACTTTGTCTAAGGTTACACATGGTAGATCCAGATTCAAAGCAAAGTCTCCCCAATTGTAACCAAAGATGGCATTTAATCTGTATCTGCTACGTTATCACTCTACTTGAAATACTCTGTATCATGATTATGATAATAATCTGTCCACTCTGAAGACCTTTCCAAGATGACCAACTCAAAATTTCCTCTTCTGCCCTGACTTCAGTGACATTCACCCCATTACCCATTAGCATCCCAGGCCAGTAACTCCTCGATCTCATCATCCATCAGATCTGGTCAATATCCAAGGTAATGTACCAGACTTTCCCTTTGCTATCTCTATCTTTGCACCATTCCACAGAATCCTTCTTTCATATCAAGTGATATTCATGTAGTTTAAAAGTCCTACCTCTTCGGTCAGTTGCATTAATTTATCAAGCCAGTCCTCGATTTCCCCCAGTGTGGACTTCACCTCTGTGGCCTCAGACCTCATCCTCACAGCTGCCTCCTGAATCTGGGAAAGGGATCTGGACCGCAGCTTTCGGATCTGAGTATCTAGAATTGTGACATTAGCTTTTCCCTCCACAAGAGGCAATGTGTATCTAAAACAAAACAAAAAAATACAGAGCTTGTAGAATAGCCTTTTAGGCTTCAGAATGGTCAAAGTCATTTATATTTGGTTGCCATCGTTCAAACCACACCAGTTCCTGAACTGACTCCACAGCATGAGCAGGTTTACATTGACATAGATTTGTGTCTGGCATTGGTTGATCAGGTGTGCCAGCTAAGGCTCTCCTCACTCTCAGGAAGAATGCAGAGCAATATGATCTCAAAGCAATTCCTTGAGTTTGACCCAAGGCCCATGGAATCACTGGAAAGAAGACGGAAACAGCAGCAGAAGCTGGGAGCAATGGCCTTTGCTTCCTACAATCATTGTATGGACCCACAAAATGAAGGAGTGACATTAGAGACCATTTAGGGTTCTTAACTTAGGGAACACAAACCCCAGGTCATCTGTGAGTGGGCCTCCAGAGGTCTGTGAATCCCTGGAACTTCTAAAGAAAAGCATGTGTTTGGGTTGACATGCAGTGAGGCATAATGATGAAGAACACAGGCTTTGGAGCCGACTATCTGGGTACAAATCCTGGTTCCATCATTTACTAGTTCTAAGATCTCAATAAAGTCTAAATAATGTTGCCACCATCATCTCATTGTTGTCTTCTTCCTTGTCATTGTTTCCCTGTCATTCAAAGGGGCCATGAGCTCCCAAGAGGTTAAGAACCTCTTAACCTCCCACGTAGGGGAATTGTGCAGGCCACATTCCCATTCAAAATGAGAAGTCTGGACCAGCTGAGCTGGGGCCATGGCCTCCTTCTGCCAGGGCTTCCCTGTCACCATGGCAGCTGGAGGTAACATGGGGTGAGGTTGTCACCAATTCCAGGAAGTTCTCCTCACAGTGTCACTACCTGGAATTTCCACTGGTTTGAATTTCACCCAGCTTCTTAAGTGAAGAAAATCCTAGCACAACTTCTCTTAAACACAAATTTCCTGTTACATGAAGTGTAAGAGATTTCACTTTAATTCTTCAAGAAACAGTTCACATGAATTTGATTTTTCAAGAACAGTGAAAATAGATATTTCTATATTTCCTCAGCAAACCTTAAAATTCACATTTTATACATGAAAGGTATTACCAAATGTCTCTGTTTGCTTGCATTAGTAATTACAACAATGCGTGGGAAGGGTTAAGTCCCCAAAAATGATTTTTGAGGCATAAACATATATATAGAAGCCACTAGCTCAAAAGTCACAGGTGACGCTTTCGATAGTTAGATGTTGATGGCGTGAAACAAGCAGAGGGAAGAGGAGTTGCCCTCTGGGCATCAGATGCATTATTTCACCTCCTTGCACCTGTTTTCTCATCTCTACAATAAGGTGACTGGAAGAGAGGACCTCTTAGGACCCTAACTGAGGTTCTCTGAATAGGCATGAACAGGTATCTAGCAGTACTTTCGTCTCAGCGGCATGCCAATTACCTACTTACACCACTAGAAGGCACAAGAAGACAGGGAGACTTAGGGCATTAGCCCAGAATAGGAAAAAGTATCTTGCTGCTTGTGAGAAGTATTCAATATGCTTTTCTTTTGGAACTTCCCTGTCCTCTGCTTTATTAGCCAATATGTAAAGTGAGTTTGGAACGAATCACTTCCCCCTCTGGTTTCCAAATACCCAGAGATCTGAGCTGGTTCCCCAAGTCACAGTTAGGAAATGTTCTCTGGCGCAAGTCAAATCCACTGGTTTTATCTCAAGGGGGTTTGGCCAGAGTGTTGACTGGGCCTTCAGGAAAAGAGTTAAGTAAAAAGGCTGTTTCTGAAATGTGCTGGAATTAGAAACAATGTACTGAATGGTAAAACTGATGCCCTATGCCCAGATCCCATTCTCTGTGGGATCTGGGAGTCACCTTTTTAGAGATGGATCCGAGACAGAGACACAGTCCTGCGTCCTCCTCACCTCCCCCACCCCTTGCTGGGGCTGCACTGGGATTGCTTCCTGGAGTTCGGCCTCAGCCTCTCTGGGCTGCTTCAGAGTTGGCACCAGCTTGGAAAGTGGAGCTTTTCCTGGTGGTGATTCAGAGACTCCTCCCAGGGACAGCCTTTTGAGAAGCTTGACTAATTCAAGTTTATTTCTCAGGCGAACACTACGGACAATTCCAGAGACTCTTCTATCTTCTAGTCTTACCGCTTAAGGGAGGGAAGCAGGGCTGGGAATTCTGAGACACACAAAATCAGTATACCTTGTGTCTTCTATAACTTCATCGATCAGCTTCAACCATATTTCAGCCAACTGGTTTGCAGGAATTTTACCTTGTATCCCTGATTTTAGAGCTTCTATGTTTGATTGCTGGAGAATTTGGAAAAAGAGGAAATAGTTGGTAATTGTGTGTTATGCCATTATACCTAGTAAAGGTTTAACTTTAATTTTCAAGAAAAAAAAAAACAGAAAAACTACTTTTTTTACTTTTAGTAATGCTCAACATAGCTTATCTTTATTTATTTTTCTTCAAAATACAGTCAACACTGATATGCTTAGGTAATATAGGACAACCTTTCATATAGCTTTGACCTTTGAAACTGTGGATGAAAAAGGAGCCAGATACTAAAATAGGAGCCAGACAAGCTCAGGGGAGGCCTGCATGGTGGTCTTACACCCTCGGAGACCTAAAGGAACCACATAGGATGTTCTGAAATTAACACTTCCTAACAGAAAGCAGGTCACGGTACGTCTTAGGCTGGTATCTTCCTTGGCAAAGGTCAATCTCTACCTTAACTGAGCTTGTCTAATGTCAAAGTAATCCCCCTTTTCAGACCCCTCCGGGCACTATCTCCCAGAACACAAGAACCCCTCATTATTAACTTCTTCTCCCTCGTTCCACCTCTGTACTGTAAATGTTCATTTTTAATGATCCTGTACCCACCAGTGTAAAATTAGTATGTCTCCTCATTTTACTTTTTGCCCAATCTCAGTTTCACTTCCTCCCCTTTGCTTTCTCCAGCCTCCCCAATCTACCACCAGTGAATTTCAAGTCATTCCTTATTCCTTCTCCTTTGATCCTAATGTATAAAAGAAGGTGCAAAACTGCCATTCTCTGGAGCATTTCCTCAATCCATTGAGATTTTTCTTCCCAGCAAGTGTATCAGTTTGGTTCAAATAAATCCATAAAAATTCTTACAGGTTCAGACATTTCTGATATCAACAAAACAATGTAAATATTTTATGTGTTCAAAGGCAATAAAATAACACCAACAAAAGTGGGGGAAGGAACCCGAAAATGGAATATAAAATAGAAACAAATGACCTAACTGTATTTCACATGGCTAACATAACTACACTGAACTAACCAAAGTAACTTTTCGTCACAATATTTTGACTCAGTTTAAAGGAAAGAAAAATCATAAAAGTATCGAACTCTGATGAGGCTTTTTTCTTAACAATGGTTTTATCTTTGGATTTTAGGACTGAACAAATGACTAAGTAAGCTGAGGATAATGGAAGCCACATTTCTCACTGTTGGAGAAGGGAGTTCCAAACATAGAAATGGGGAAGGCTAGAGTAAAACCTGAGGCATTAGCAATGGAATTGGAGTTATCCTTACAAACTCATTGGTTTTAGTTTATTGATAGATACAGAAGTAAATATATATATGTTTATATGTGTGTGTACGTGTGTAAGTTTGTCTACTTAGAAGGCCTAGAAGCAATGCCATCTAAGTTAGTAGCAAAAACTCTAGTATTTCACATGCCATCCCCGCTACCAGAAACCAGGGCTCCCTGGAGAAATGGTGATCCCAGGGCTGGAGCAGGGACAGCACAGGGTAAGCCCAGAACATACTATGTTACTTTGAGTGTCTGCCAACAGACAGGTTGAAAGAACACACACCATAATTATCAAGAGTCCTAACCATGGAAAGCCACCTACTGCCCTGATTAGCATGGAGTTAGAACACTTTAGTCAAGGGAGAAAGCTGATGAGAAGAAATAGGGGGGGAAATGCCAGACACCTGTCAGGGAGCAAAAATCTTCCTCTACCCTTCAAGGTTCTCCTGGCAGGACTAACAACCAAATTAACATGAGGCAGGTTAGCAGGAGACAAACACATTAAACTTTCTTAACACGTACACCTCCTGCGTACATGGGTTGAGAGCCAGGACCACCAAGTAGCTCTCCAAAATGATGGAAGACATCACCTGAAATGCCACCTTCAGCTGAAGAAGAAAGATGTTCAGGGTGGAGAGTCAGTGATGGTGGGTCACCAGGAAAGGCACAGACAAGGGTCAGACTGTCATGCAGACTGAAGCCCAGGCCTTGTGCACAGGCAAGGCCAGCCTGACCACTGGGAGGGAAGCACCCTCACAAGGGAGACTTCCTTACAAGTGTAAATGCTCTCTCACAAAGGGCAACTTCTACTTGGGTTTGGGTTTCAGAGCTTCTCCCAAGTCTACTGCTTCTTAAAATTAACCAGCCCAAAACAATCAACACCCCAAAGAGGCGTGTTTTGGGGTAGCAAACTCTGCTCCCCTTCATACTTAAAACATAACTAGAATAGAGGAATGATCAGTTCTCCACCAATCCCCTTGACATGAGGGATTGGGAATTGATACCACAACTACACTGTGTATTAAATCTAAAATTCTGCTTTAATATTGTCTTTATACCATAAAAAATATTCTTAGATATTCCTATGGAGTCTTAGATCAGGTATATTTCAGGACTCCCACTTGTCTTGTTTCAGCCCTGACAAAGGCTGAATCTTAGAAAAAATTAATTTGAAAATCAAAACCCTAAAACCAGATGGATTTTATACTGATACGTGACAGAAGTAACTTAGTATCTTTATCCCAACCATGTTCCCTTTCTCCTCATCAATGTCAACCAGATGGATGATTACAGATACCGCAGTGAATCCCCACCATCCAAAAAGGAGGAGAGTTCCTCTAATCTTCAGCAACAGGCTCTGGTTCCTCTGAGCCCGCCTCTTCCCACAGTAGAGATTTTCACTACTGTAACAGCAAAGCTCTAAGGGTTGCATATTTCCACTGGAATGAACCATGCTCCACACATATTCACATACAAATTGTGGCAGACACTGTGAGTTGCCCCCCACCCTTCAATGTCCACCTCCCTGTTCCATAATAAGAGAAGTATTATCTGGTCACATGCCAGCTCAGACATAGACTGCCTTTCGCAACTTCCTTGTGGTGAGATATGGTTATATGACTCAATTCTGGCCCATGGAAAGTGAATATAATAAATCAAGTGTGTGGCTTCTGGGTCTTTCCCTTCAAAGGAAAGACCTGTATCATTCTCTCCCCCTCTTCTCCCCTTCCTCAGACAATGAGAACTCTTTAGTGATGGCAGAGCAACAAGAAGGAAAGGGCCTGGGTCCCTAACACCACTGAGCCTCCACACCAGCCTTGCATCACCTACCTCTGCTAAAACTAAAGAAACTGTTTTTATCTCACATACGACTGTCTTCTGAGGTCTTGTGTTATGGTGGCCTGGGCTGCATCCTAACTAATATATAATCCACTGTCTGGTAAAGAGAAAATGTAGCAAAGATAAACTTACCAGCCGTTCTGCCATGACTAAGAGAGTGTTTACGGCATCCAGGCGATGACTAATATCCTCCCAATATGAAGTCAGGGTGACGACTGGCTTTGTGTGGGACCAAGGCAGATAATAATAGTAGTTCCCTGGTGTGGAATGGAACATTGAGGCTGAGTGAACACTGGACACTTAAAATAAACATGTTCATTAAAGAGATGTACACTGGACTACTGTTTAATTGTACGTTTGGAGAATGGTCTGGGGTGGTTGGGTTCTTTAATTTTATTCATTTAAGCAACTGAGATAGACAGTTCTTATTCATTCAGCCAGTTTTGAAAAACTCTCAAAAATACCCAAGTAAACCAAACAAAACGATCTTCAGGATTTTTGGTGGTTTAGGATCATGTGTCTGAACATCACTGATGATTACATAACATGGAAGCAGAAAATACAGAGAGCACTGCACACTAGAGTGCATGCGTTTGTGCCCGACAACTGCTATTCTAAATGAATATTTTGTCGGAAGTGGGGCAAGAAAAAAGAATTTTCTGTTTTTTAAGAGCTTTAGCTGGATACATGGGATTTGGCATTACTCAGAACGATTAAGAATTATTAGCTGACATTTTCTAGCACATTTTATATTTAACACTGCTTGACAAAAATTAGGTAAAAACTATATGAAACTGTTGGAACATTTTATCAGAATTTCTCCCTCCCTTCTCTATACTCTGAAATCATTTGTCAATATTTTTATGAGAGCATTCTCATACTCTGCCCTCTATTATCATTTATTTTATGCACTAGAGTGTAAGCTCCTTACATGCAGGGACTATTTTTCATCCATCTTTGTTCAAATACAGCTACCGAATCCTCACAGTAACTGTGAAGAAGATGAGGAAATGGAGGGTTAGAACTCAGGGATGGGGGCAAGGTCATAGTGCAGGGGAGTGGCAGCGAAGGCCAGAAGCGGGATTTTCCAGGCCTGGAGCCCGAGTCCCACACACTTCAACTACTCAGTCTGAGTGACGGGCGCCTGGGAGGGCAGAGGTGGGAACAGGCAGGAGGTGCTTTCAGGCAGCTCGGGGTTCAGCAAGTTGCCATCTTGTGACTTTACAAAACAGACCCAGTGTTAAATTTGGGCATGGGATGGGGCATGTGGGTTCAGCCCCTGGCACAGGACACATGGCTTCTTTGGTCTGACTAGTCTTGAAGGTGCCTGAGCTCCAGCCACCTCTCTTCCCCATTCAACCTCCCCCCCCCACCCCACTGAGCATATACTGGAGATAACGGCTGCCAGAGGCAGAATACCCTGCGTGTTCCATGTCCTGTGGTGCACCCACGCTAAACGTGTACAGGAGAGAATGTCAGTCTTACCATCAAATATGGCACGGCTGTACTGAGTGGTGGATGCCAGAGGTTTACAGGTTGAGTCAAACTTGTTGCCATAGTTCCCGATGCTGACTTCAAACTGAATGGCCTCGCCAACATCTTGCAACATGGTGGCCGAATGGAACACAGCACACAGGCTGTACTTTCGCCGCCGCTGATATTTCTGTAAAGTATGAGCAGACATAAGGTTCAAGGAAACTCCTTTTGCTCTAATTTACATGTAGATTTCTAGGGAATATAATTCTAAACATAATAATTAGTGTTGAATTAAATCCAGTGAAGAATGTTCTTGAATCTAGCAGTTGATAACCTTGTACTCATACAAGTGGGCCAAGATAGAATGTTCACTACAGCACTGATTGAAATAGAGGAAAAAATGCAAACAACACAAATATCTATTGATAGGCTCCTGGTTAAACACACTGTGTTACAACCATATAAAGGAATGAAAGTTTGTAAAATATTTAAGTAGAGCCATATGTGCAAATATGCAAAAAGGGTATTTAAAAATGAACCCATTTGATATATATTTTAAAGATTTTATTTATTTATTTTTAGAGAGAGGGGAAAGGAGGGAGAAAGAAAGGGAGAGAAACATCAGTCTGTTGGTTGCTTCTCACACGCCCCCAACCCGGGAACTGGCCCACAACTCAGGCACGTGCCCTGACTAGGAATTAACCAGCGACCTTTCAGTTCACAGACCAGCGCTCAATCCAGTGAGCCACACTAGGCAAGGCCAATACATATATTTAATACTGGCATATGTATAAAGAAAATCTGTATTAATATAAATCAAATTGTTAACAGTAATGGTGGGGCATATAAAAAATTATGGTAACTTCACTCTCTAAGTTATACATTTTTGATCATTTGAGCTGCTTAAGTATTAGTTTTCTAATCAGAAACAATAAAAACTTTTAATGTCAAATTTAAAAATAAATAAAATTAGGTGAATTTATTTTTCTGAATATCAAACAACCTTCCTCTCCTTCCTTCCTTCCCTCCCTCCCTCCCTCCCTCCCTCCCTCCCTTCCTTCCTTCCTTCCTTCCTTCCCTTTCTTTCTTTCTTTCTTTCTCCCAATTACTGGTTTACTGAGTGTATGTATGTGTGAGGAAGTTGAACTTATGGCTGACAATGACCACATTGAGTATCTATCAGTCTAGGAGAAATGACCAGAAGTCCTTGAAATTTTCCTTCACTTGAGTACAGAAAATCTCTTCAATCCAAATCTAGTCCTAAACCCTTTCTTACTTATTTTTCTTACTTTTTCCTTCTTTGTGGATCATATCCCTACTTTATATTCTTTAGTCAAACAGAGCAGCAATACAATGGTTTAAATGCTGTACTTGATTATGTCCTAGGCGTTCTGCCATTTAATACTATCCACACCTAGAGTTTGTTCTGGACCCCTGTTGGTATACCCAGTCTCTGCATACACTGGCCCAGCTTGGGGGCCAGGACATCAGTGGTTACCATGGTACAGCCATATTGGCTATATGCTCCACTGGTGAACTCACAAGACCCATGAGTGACAATATTCAAACTGCATGACAAATTTTTCACCATAGTAAGTTTAGTTTAAAAGCCTCTAGAAAACGAACTCCCAGCTCTGTAGTCTTTCAACTTAAGATTTGGAGGCCACGTGGCTATCAAACTTTGACATATGATGACTTTTTTGGTGTTGTATTTGTTTTGGTTTTTTTTTTCCCCCATTGCTCCCTTGCTGCTAATTGAGTACCATTATCTCAACAGTAAAGTCGTGATAACTTTCACTTCTAGGAGGCTAATAAAAATTACTTGATCCTTACAGGATATTTATTAACTGATTTTTCTCCTTCCTCATTCATCCATACCACAGCCTTTATTCTATAACATGAATCACAATCATGGCTGGGTCTTCTGACCTGTATGATGTAAGAATGTGGTCATCCATTTACAGAAGTACTCAGACAACTGTTTTGAAGTTTATTTTATGGGGTAAAACACACACAACATAAAATTCATTCACCTCACCCATTTTTATGTGTACAGTTCAAGGGCATTCAAGTACATTCACATTTTGTGCTACCACTGCCACCATCTATCCCCAGACTTCTTTCTGACTTAAAAACTGAAACTCTGTACCCATCATACACCAACTCCCCATTCCCACCTACTTTCTGTGTCTGTACCTCTGGGTACCTCATGTAAGTGAAATCAAACACAATTTGTCCTGTTGTGACTTAGCATAATGACCTCAGGGCCTAGCCGTACTGCAGCATATATCAGAATTTTCTTCCTTTTTAAGACTGAACACTGCATTGTATTGTTAAAAGATAAACTGAGGCATATCAAAATTTTTAAGTTTATTTATTTTTAAGTTTATTTATTTTTAACTTTATTTGATCCAACATCTATTAGAATCGGGCAGCAACAAGCCAGAAGTGGTTAGGAGTGCTCTACTGACAGGAGAAAGGGGAAAGGTTTTACAGAGCAGATGAGGAAGGCAGGCAAGGAAATCATTCGACTGGTTACAGCTCAAGTGGTTGCATTATTTGGAAAAGCCTCATTGGCTATTTGTGGTTCGCTGGTTTTTGGTTTCCATGTCCTAACTTTGAGGCATTTACAGGCTTAGGCTTTGCTTGCATATATAGGGGCCGAGGCATTAGGGCCACCTCAGTCTAATGGCCTCCTTGTTTAATTAATTTAACAGCGTGCGTACGCCACATTTTGTTTACCCATTCCTCTGTCAACGGATTCGTGGGTGACTTCCACCTTCTGTCTATTGTGAACAAAGCTAACATGAACACGGGCGCACAAGTGTCTGAGTCCCTGTTCTCAATCCTTTCGGGCGTCTACACAGCAGAGGATCGCTGCATCATATGGTGATTCTATTTTTAACTTCTTCAAGATCTTCAACTTTTAAGGGTGTCTGACAGTGACTGCAGCTTATTGTTTTGAAGAACCCTAGGACATCCCATGTCCTAGGGACAAAATTGAGATTACAAAATCTCAATTTTGGTTAAAGGAATTTTCAGCATCATGTCATTGAAACCTCCAGCAGGATTTCCTCAGAAACCCTTCTGAGTCACAATATTTTTTGGAAGTCTTTCTCCAACATTGGTTAGTCACCTTAGCTGCATGTTGGATCACCTGAAGAGCTTTAAAATATATTTACATCTGAGCCCCACTTCCCAAGATTCTGCCAATATTGTGAATTTAGAAGCATCCCTACCTTAGTCCACTGTTACTTTGGTAGAGAGGGGCTGGGGGAATCTTGTCACTTGTTAGGAGTCCCCTTAACACCCCACAACTAAGGCCCCTAAACTATCCATGGTTTAGGAACGTTGTTGGAAATTCTGGATTTGGTTTGAATTGTTGTATGAAAATAAATAACAAAGTAGGAAATTATTTGTATTAGTCAGAACTTATATATACAGCATAACTTCTTCTTTTTTTTTTTTTTTGTAAATCATCTGGATGGTATCAGAGAAGGGAAGGAGCAAAAATGTAAAACATAATTTGGGACTGAGTCAGGGCCAAGAAACCAAAGTGGCCAGTTAATGGAGCCATCTGCTAATGCAGGGGCTGCAGGGCGCAGGTGTGGTGCATGAGGGCAGGCGTGCTGCCTCCAGCTGGTTGGCTCTGCCTGCACACCTCCACGGGGCCAGGATTCCCTTGGAAATCTCTGATTTCCCCATGAATAACTTGAGTCACCTGCAGAAGCCCTGATAGGACGCTCACCCAAGAGGTTCCGGCCTCTGAGACACTAATTCAGGCTTCTGGCCACCACTACACCCCTCAAAACAGTGGGTACACACTATGAGCAAGTTGCTCAAGATGAAGCAGCTCCTTGGACCACTTCGCAGGTCCAGACCGCAAGAGGGGTGCCCCTACCATCTGCTTACCTGCCCCAAACCAAGCTGACCCGGAGTAGTGCACTTGAGAACTCTGCCCTTCCCCCCAGCTCTTTCCCACTTCCCCTGTGCCCCCAGGACACAAGGGGTAGAAAGAAAAAAGGATCAACACCATTTAGGGAAGTCTGGAGCCTCAGCTTTTGTTAGGCCACCCTCCCCGCTTAGGAGCCTTGGGGCACAACTGCCTATAACAAAGTTAAGGTGTGTAAATTACAGTCTATTGGACACAGGTGGGTGTTCCTTCCATTTTAGGGAGTTGGTACAGGGTGGAGTTTCAGAAGCGAATTCAGGGAAGGGGTGATTTTTGTCAAGCAGGATAAAGGATAGCACGTAACACTGTAGCTCTTGACGGTGGCTGTGAGCCAACACAGCATAGAACATTAAGGGTCAAGGAGACTGTCTGTCAAAGAAAATCGCCCAACTTGCCATCTTCGCTCTGTTTACTGAATATGGCTATCACCCGGCGATGAAAGGCTCATCGCCCCCCTGTGGACTGTTGTAGAAAGATCGGAGCGCACTGAAGGGCCCTGTCTGTGACTCGGGCCTCTCTCCGTCTCTGCCACAGCTCACTCTTCAGTCCCTGGATGTCTCCTTCAGACCCGTTGGCTCAGGCCGGCCAGACCCAGCCAGGCCACCACCAATCCTCTGAAACACCCTTTTCTGTACTAAGCATCATCCACACTCCAACATTTACCTCAACAACCAGCAGGTCATCGTTTGAAATGGGCTGAAGCTTTTTATCTGGTGGTGTCTTTTCAAGAAAAGTGCTCAGTTCCACCAAGATTCTGCCTCTGTAGGCAACTCCTTCTCCCTGAAAGGCAACAACACAAGATTATTCCTCCAGGTACAAACAGCAGCAAAAAGAACCATCTCTCTGCCCCGGCTAATCCAGTTACAAAAAGTTTCTCCTTCCACAGCCCAAACGTCCAAAATGAACCAGTCAGTAACGCTCTCAGCTGGATTTAGGTTTGGTATCTACAGAAAAAAGAGGCAATGACTTCAGGGAGCATCCCAAAGAGAGCCAGGGGAGCCAGGACTGAAGGAGATCCTAGCCATGCCTGAGGTCAGAGGCTTTTAAAGATCCAGAGGGGTTCCTGGAGGCTGGGGGTTGGCAGAGGAAGGGACTGAGGTCCCTCTCACCCCATGTCAGCAGAGCAGCTCTGTGTTTATCTACAGTAACTTGGCTCCTTTTCTTATCTTCACAGAATAGAAAGGCTGCCATGTTGGCAACCACAGCAAGCCTCGCAGTGTCCAGGAAGTAAAGGAGGAAGATGTTCCGGGTGTAGCTGAGTGTGAGGATGAATATCAGGCACCCGCCTCCCCACCCCCAACTCCCCATACCCAGCAGCGTTGGCAACAGAACCTTCTGGTGAGGAAGGGAGATCTCCCACCTCCACAGCTAGCTCTCTGCTTTCCTCCTTCTTAGGCTTTTTCTTCCTTCCTCAGTCCCTTTCTGGGTTTTCGGAGCTAACTAAAAGATATTCTTCAGCTTCTAATGTACTAGAAAGATCACTTCCCATCCCTGGGCCTCCATGTCCTCATATACAGAATAAAGAGGCTGGATCAGATCAGAGGTAGTGAGAGTTTCATCAGGCATGTCACCTCCAAAAATTTGGTAAATTCCTAGCACAAGGCATTGAACAGAACTCTGAGGCAGCACATTTGCTTATTAGCAAAGAGAGCCAGCGCTGATTATTGACACCTGTTCTAAGTGTGGGATTAGGGGAATGGGTGTGCTAGGCATTGGCAATGACCAAATCAGATGACCTCCAGGATCCTTTCCTATTCTTTAAAAAAAAAACAAAAAAAAAAAACAGACTTTACTTATTTATTTTTAGAGTGAAGAGAAGGGAGGGAGAAAGAGAGGGGGAAAAAACAGGTTGCCTCTTGCACACCCCCATCTGGGGGCAACCGGGTGCCTGGTGGGGAATCAAACCAGAGACACTTCAGTTTGCAAGAGTATCAATGCCAAACCCACTGAGCCACACCAGTCAGGGCCTTATTCTTGTATTCTAAGACTTGAGGAGGGTGAGACTTCTATCCTTCAACGCTTGATCAGTTATGTGGTAGGTGTGTGTGTGTGTAGGAATGTCTCCTAAATGTGAGACTTAATTACAGCAATCATAAGAAGGAATCTCATTAACAGTGCTCATCAATAACAAATCTTAATTGAGACACTAACCTTCCCAGTATTTAGCTCATCATAGGGGTCTGGGAATCCTGTGTACTCTCTGGGGCTTCCGTAAAGGTTCAGGTAACAAGGTCCAAATGTGGGAATAAAGCCCACCTCTGTTTCTCCTGTATTTGCTGAGAGATAACATCATCATTAGATTTTAGGCTGTTTAATACTTAATCTGTTGAAATAAACATTAGTTATTAGTTAGCTGGGTGAGAATGTTTTCCTCCTCGTGGTGAGTTAGTTGTGTTAGTGGGAGTTACAGGCACTTGTGAGTCGGGCCATGTTTCCCTTGCCTTACTGCTATTAAGTGTTAAACTAGAAATATTTGGGGACAGTTCAAGTAAACATGTCATTCTTTAAAAAAAGATAATGTTATTCAAATGAAAGAATAAAAAGCCTTTCAAGATGATCTTCACATTTTTTGCAAGTTTATAATTGTCACCATATTAAATATGTCATTGGCAATTGGGGTAAAAATTATATTATTTTGGAAAGTCATTTAAATGATGTATATCAGATTAACTTTGTCCCCCCAAAATGACATTTAGTCTCAAGTTAAAATATACAAGAGACTTAAAATGTGTACATGTAACAATGAACTGCCCATAGATATAACACCATAGGATATTCATAAGCAACATGAAGTCCCCATTCACTACGTTCTGTCTCTGAGGAACAACCAACATGCTCTTATTTCCACTATCTGGTCTTAGCAAGAGTACTCCCCAGTGAGGGGCACTTAGGGCAACATTAGAAAATAGCAGGGGTCAAAGGAGACTGTGGGTAAATATGGGGAAATGTAAGAGCTGCATGGGTTTGACAGAAGGTAAACCTCTCGAAACCTCAGCAGCCTCATCTGTTAGGGGAACTACATCTGCCCTGAGAGAGTTGTGATGGTCAAGTGTGAAAGTATTGTGCAAACTTGCAAAGAATGGCGAGAGCTGCAAAAAACCAAAGCACAGGTTACAATCCCTCCTATTTGTACCTTCAAGGTACAAAGTGGAAAACAGTATCTTTCAACCTAGAGAGCCATGTTGAAAATGGGGGAAAGTTATTTCATACATTTCAACCAATTGATTTAGTGCCCCTATCTCAATGTACTGAATACAAACAATAACAAAAAAAGTTCTATCTCACAAACAGTTATTTACAATGAAGCCAACTAGGATGGTGTGCAGCTAGGTGAAAACATGAGCCATGTAGCATTGCCAGGTTAGCACACTTGTTTTAAGCTTAGTGATACAACACAACTATGCAGCACTAACACAAAAATTATTTTAGGACAGCACAAGGTCACAAAAAAGGGCTCTAAAGGCAACCAACTGATAAAATCTTAATACGACAATAGTAAATAGGAAGATTTAGAAGAGAACAAAATTACAAAGCATAAACCTGTATATGGCGCAGCCCCAGATCCCGAAGAGGAGAAATCTACATAGTAAAAATACAATTGGTTAACAACAAAAGAAACACAGCATTATAAAAGAGACGTTGAAAACGTGAACCAAACCCCGTGCTAGGTAAGTGGTTTAGCAACACCAGGAAAATCCCAAATTTAGACCCAAGCCACAAGACCCTTCTGTAATTTACACAAATCTTACTGGTTAAAGGCAAAAGGGCTCAATACTTTGTGACTACATGAAATAACCCAGTCTCTCCCGTGCCAAGGCCACCAGGTGTCTGAGAAGTCAGCTTCTCATCCCCAAAGAAGGCCTGGTGATGGTGCCAACATTTCATGTTTTTAATAAAATATTTACTTGTCTTATGTCTGGCTTAGTTGGGACCAACGCCAGAAAATATAAGTTAATGCAGTCTGAGGCTGCATAAGCAAAGGCCTGTATTTTATGTTCTTTATTTGATTCTTTTGGAGAGATGCCTGCTGCTCGATGTTCTTTTGAGACCCTGTAACAGACGGTCTGCAGGGCTTTCCAGAAGAAAAGACCTCAGAGACAGAGGCTGAAACTGTAACAGTTTCTGTTTTTAATGGATGAATGGCTATTGCTACCATACCACTTAGAAAAATGCTTGTTTCAGTATTTCTTAAATAATTATCTTTAGGTAATTATTATAACTTCTTGCTAATGATAAATGAACTTAATAATTAACAGAGTTAATCCAGTCTTTAACCAATCTTTATCTAACCAATGATTCCATCCAGTCTTTATATTTGAATTCCTCACTTGAAAAGGAGAGGCTATAAACCCACCTACGTTTCCACTCCACTCTTCTTCCTTCTTTCACTTCTAACCTCTACCATCTGAACTTTTACTTTTACATTGTAATGGGCGATGAAAGTTACACTTTGTTTAGAACTTTGACTACAGGCTTAATAAAAAATAAAAAATTAATAGTGCTTACATAATAACCATATAAATATTGTTCTCTGCAGAGAAAAGGAGAGTTGCAATTACATTTCCTTTGTTACTGTTCCAGCAGTATGGTCCCCTATGCCACTTGGTGGACAGTGTTCAGATGAAATCTCTTTCTTCTACCGTTTGCTTAAAATAATCCCACATATGACTTTATAATTGGACTACACCTTCTTTGTTCAGCTCTTTGTTTTTCTCAGAATTTCTAATTGCCTTTTATTTCTTCTTGAGAGAGGAATTCTGTTGCTTCTTCACCACCTCTCTATTATCTTCCAGATTCTTATCCACGCTATCTATTGCTTGGTTTAACAATATTAAAAAAAATAAAGTCGTCCCTTGAACAAGATGAGGATGAGAGGCATCTTAGGTTTCCCGAGATAAGATCGTGTCTCAAATTCTCTCACTTTACTCAATATGCTTATCTATTAGCAATTATAACAATTGTTATTATTTTTATTTAGGCAACAAAAAATAAGATGCCATTTTTAATGCATTTCATTATTTTTTTCTTTTACATTAATTTACATTTAATTACATTACAAAATTAAGAAAAAATCTTAATTTTTCTCCTTCATTCCCTATTACAATCTCTAACATATGCACAGAACCATAATGCCAGATATAGGCAATTAGTTCTCAGTATGGAAAACAATAAAGAGTACTGGTTATCGATGACTGTTAGCATGAAAAAATACACATTATCTTAGGGAGCAGAAATTACTACATGGCTCATTGTCATTTGACCTCCTTGTTCCTGCTAAGGGAGTCAATTAAGAAAGGAAATATTATGATGGAATTGTTTCAATGCCGCTATAAAAAATAAGATGTTAAGCACTCTCTGTATTGACACTGAAAAAATTATAAAACAGCTACTAAGAAAGAATTTTGGATGGAATCAAGAAAGCTAAAATCTTCAAACTGTTAGTTGCCTTAATTACTAATTACTAATTCGTTGTTTTGCTGGTCATCACAAAAACATCACTGAAATGGTTCACTAAGCTGGCTCATCACATTTGGCTTTTAAGAAACCAAGTCCATTGCAAGGTGGCTACCCCAGTTCATTCCTTCTCCAGAAGTTCTGCACCCTGTCCTACTCCAGCTGTGCTGTGTGACCTACCTTCCACTTCCCCACCAGAGGCAGCAATTTTCGAGAGGTGAAGATACGTTGTTCCAACGACGTCATTTTTGGTAAGACGGTCCCTGTGTAAAATAATAGGTTATAGCCTCCACCTACCAGGATGTATCTTCAGTTCAATAATAATTAAGACAGAGTTGGAAAGGACCTTCAACCTCGAAAATCATCCTGTCCAGTGGGCCTCAAGCTTTACTGCACTTAAAATAAAAAAATCACTTGGAAACCCCCCATTCTCATCTTCTATTCAAGCTTTTGATTCACTAAAAACAGGGGGACACAACCAATCTGCATTTATAACAAGTGTTGGGTTGGCCAAAAGTCTGTGTAGCTTTTTCTGTAAAAGACACATTTTTCATTTTTACCAATAACTTTATTTTTAATATATATTTTTGAAGATTTTATTTATCTATTTATTTTTATAGAAAAAGGAAGGGAGGGAGAATGAGAGGGAGAGAAACATCGATGTGTGGTTGCCTCTCATGTGGCCCCCACTTGGAGACCTGGCCTGCAACCCAGGCATGTGCCCTGACTGGGAATCAAACTAGCAATCCTTTGGTTCGCAGCTCACGCTCAATCCACTGAGCTACACCAGTCAGGGCGCCAATAACTTTATTGATTTGGATATTTTGAGTATGTTGGCTATCTTCTGCTATTGGCTTCTAGTGGATATAGGTTAGAGGGGTTAGGAGTGCTGCTAAATATCTTCCAATGCGTAAGACAGCCCCACAGCAAAGAATTATTTGGCCAAAATGTCATTGCTACCAAGAAACTTCGCAAACCACTTTTAACAAGTTCCATCAGTCACAGCACCTTCTCCATACACTGCACAAATCTTTTTTTGCATTTCAACCTTTGAAATAATAAAGCATACCACATTGAAAATGTTTCATATTTTCTTCCATCTTCAATATTAAAATGGCTATCCAAAAATTCACCAATTTTGATAATCTTTTTTTAAATGCTCACTGATATGACAGCTGTCACAATACAATCTCGCAAAATTGTTTCAAATAAAGTTAGACAACTAAGCACTACTAGAACCATCGTAAAGAAAAAATGAACTTTTTGGCCAACCCAATATATTTCCTAATTGATTCTGATGCAGATGGTTGTCTAAACATCCTTTAAGAAACACTGATCTAGTCGGACAATTAATTTTGGCTATGGAAACTGTGATTTTTAAAGAGGTTATAAAATTTGCCTATGGGCACATTCAATACTATCGTCATAAATGAATGAATCAATTATAGGCACATTACAAATGAGTATACATAATCATACTACATAGAATAAGTACATACTTTATTTTATCATGTTCATACTAATTATTCAATACCATGATGATTTAACAACTACAATGGGCTACATCTAAGGGTCCTTTTCAATTCAATTCAAATATTTATTGAGCACTGCTGTGTGATCAATGCTTTTTTTTCTGACTACAGTTGCTTGCCTGGAACCTGAATCTTATTAATCTATACGGTAGCGTCAAATTTGCCCACTCTAAGTATGTATAACTTTGTGTATATTTTGTGGGTACCTTAGTCTGTGAGCCTAACTCATGAGTCTCTGGCTGGGCACACAGTAGGTGTAAAAAATAAGGTTTATATTTATAACATCCTCTTTATTTTACCCCCCCCCTTCTTTCTTCTATCTAGTAGCACATCCACTCTGAAGTTTAGGACCCCATGGTAGAGAGGAAACATTATACTATAGTATGATATTATATATTATAGTAATATTATATGTGATATACAAGATCAGGCAAAGATAGGTTAACAGTTGTTCATATGAAAGAAATGCAATAATTAATAGATAATAGTACAAGAATAAACTCTGTGTTTCACAAACCTACTTTTGCCTCATTCTGTATATTATATATAACATATAGTATATAATATGGTTATATAATATAGAATATAGGTTATAGAAAGTAACTAATTAAACACAGCTGGCATGAGAGCTTGTATTTCTCTCTCTGTCCAGAAGGGTTAAATTTAAAGAATCCTTCGCCTTCACTCAAGGTATTGTGCAAACATCCTACAGGGTACATAACCTAAGGTCCGGATCCAAGAGTCCCCCAGTTAGACAGGGCCCCTCTGGGCAGCCTAATCTGCACTGTTGCTTTGAAGAGGGCAGGCTAGGTCAAGACAAACCCTGCATTCGCAGTGATCACAGGCAACTTTGAGATGGCTCTGTCAAGAGTAAGCCCACAGCACAGCCTGTGGCCAGATGGTCACCTGAGCTATGCAGGGTTCAAACCCACATTCCTGAGGGCTCCCGAGGCTCCTGAGTATCTTCAAAATGTCACCTGAAGGCCATAAGTGCCTTAAAACTAGCTCACTTTCACGGGAAAGGACATTTTGTCCTCAGGTCCTTTCACGGCTCTCAATTAACTGAACAGATTAATTAACTGAACAAAACAAAGCCTACTTTCCTCCTCCCAGACTGACTTGTTGCCATAGTATTGAAAGGATATTAACATGAAGTCAAATACGTTTGGCTCCTGGAAAAACTAAGGCCAGACAGTAGGAGGTCCAACTGACTAACTATCTGAGTGACTGTGAGCAAGTTACCCGACCTCTCTGAGCTTCAGTGTCTCCATCTGGAAAATAAAGTAACAATGGAAGTCTCTATTCAATAGGGTTACTCTAAAGACTAACTGGAATGAGGTAGGTAGGGCACGAGGCACAGCACCTGACACTTGGTAGTGCTCAAAAAACAGTAGCCAATGTAATAAACACATGATGATGATGATGATGATATTTGCCATTTCCACTCTCAGGGAGCTAAAGGCTGCAATTGAACGCCCCATCAAACTAGAACACATTCAAGAATGGAGGGTGGTCTAGTAAAAATTCCATCAGAACCTTTCAAATAATTTCCTACATTCAAATGGGTAGGTCTGACCATTTTTCCTTTCTAACAATAATAAAATGTTTTAGTGATTCTTTCCAAGAAATGGTTTACTCCATTTCTGAGGCCTATTTTGGACAGCCTACTGGTATTAAATTCCTTATCTTGGGGCATTATTGGATAATTTATTCCTTGTTTATGAGCAGTTGAACTAAGATATTTAAAACTTTTATGCAACAACACTATTATTATGTTTAAAAGAAAGCGTCCAATTCCAAGAACAATTTATTCCTTCCCTCTGGCAGAAAAGAAAATGTACCCAAATGTAAGAGTTAGATGATCTGGAGTAATGTTCCTTAATATCCAAATGTTTAATTTTTTAATTTTGAATTAGACACAAGTCCATTTTTTAACTCACCAGTCATACACCGTTAGTTTTATTTTTTCACACACTGAAGGAAACTGTCAAAATAAAATAGAAAAAAGTAGTTATTTCTCAATTTATACAGTAACTATTAAAGAAAATATTCTTACTTTTTCTGAAAGAAAAGAAAGTCAAACCTTGATCTGAAGATTGACAACTTGATTCCACTCGGGGTTTGCATTTTTCTCAATTATGTTTGTGCAAACCTGTAAAATCATCAAAGTAAAACAGTAGGTATTCAAGCTTCTGATTTCTAAAAGGTTACAGTATATGTATGCTAGATTATGACTCTAGCAGTTTACTTATAACGTATACTTAGTAACCTGGTTAAAGTTTATTTTTCTTGATAATGATTTGGTGAAATACAACATGGGTTTAATAACAATCTTTGCTTCTTCTGTGCACTGAAAGTGTTTTCAATTGCCAGATTTCTGACATTGTGCTAGTGCAACGGTGCAAGATTAATGTTTATAGTATAGAGCATTTATTACATACTGCCTATTATAAGCATCTCTTCATTAGCATGTCCAAAGGGGTCTTTTGATCCTGCCCACTAACCCCTCTTCCAGTCTTTCTATCATCATTCACCAGGAGGCTCAGGCTTACAACGAAGTCAGCCATCTTTCTCTCCCTTTCTTTCTCTCTCTCTCTTTCCCCATCACATAGTTCATCCAACCCAAGAGTAAATCTTGCCACCCTTATCTTCCTGGTGGATCCTGATCTCCGCCAGGCACCTATAATTGGCTCCTGTCTGGATCTTCACTTCCTTTCCTGCCTCTTCACATTCAGGTTACTCCACTAGGTAGCTCCCCAGTTAGGCTTATAATAAAGCCCAGATCCTTCCTCTGGCTGATAAAGCCCCACTCCCCACCGACATCTCTCTGACCTCACCTCTTTGTTTTCTCCTTTGCTCCCTCTACTCCAGCCACCTGGATGCAACCATGTCTCCTCCTTGGGGCCTTTACATCAGCTATTCCTCTGTCTGGAAGCCCCCCTGTCCCAACCCCCACATCACCACCCCAGGTGTTTGCATCATCCCGGCCTCTGCTCAAATGTTACTTCCTCAAAGGTGTCCCCATGATATCCTAGCTAAATACCCCTTCAACTTCCCACGCCAATCACTGCTTGTTCCTGGCTTTATCTTCTGTGTCATACTTAGCACTACCTAAAATTATTCAATCACTTGTTAGCTTGTTTCCTGTTGTTCTTCCGTTACAAAGCCAGCTCCACGAGAGCAATGGCTGCCTGTCTTCCTCATTCTGTATCCCAGCACATGGGGCAGTAATCTGATATTAAATAGGCTCCCAATAATTCTCGAATTAATGAACCCTTTGAACACTGCTATGAGATTATTATTATCCCCATTTATATTTCAGAAAATTGAGACTAAGGGGTTAAGGCATTTGCCTTAACTGCCTACGGAGTGGGGGGAAATCCAAATTCAAATCAGGCCTCATCTCACTCCAGAACTCATGGCTTCTCTGCTGCTCTCCATTGACTCTCCTAGGAAATAACACTCGGTCCACATGTGTGTCATTTGCCAAATCTCTTTCATAAATAAATGGTTCAACTACATAGAAGATACTAGTATTTCATGTCTGCATTTGTCCATGGTGGGGTGTTATGCTTCTGGGGAATCCCACTCTCAAATCTTTGACCATCTCTGTAGGTAAAAGTGTTGTTGATAGGTGTTCCTATACCAAGAGTCCACCAGTTTTTCCCAGAGGGCCAGGATGGGGTTCCCCTGCCTGACTCCCCAGCTCCAGCAGCTCACTGGGGAGTGGGAGGGGAGACACGTGACAAGAGTGAGTAGCTGGGCATTAGGGGGCTAGACTCTAGGACATTCACCAGAGTATGACGGCAGGCTAGGGAGCATGCCCGATTAAGATAATCTTGGACCTGGGAAATAACCCAAATAATTCAGTGGTAGCTTTCACTATTTTAATTTTTCGAAAAGATTGAATTTTCCAGTTTGAGCCCTGCATACTTTCCACTCTAAAATGAACCTGGGGAGAAGTCTGGCATGTTGAGACCAGATAATCTGTGTTCCTGCAGAGTACCTGGCTCATCAGGGGGCCACTTCAACAAAGAAGTGGCAGTAATTCACTCCAAGGAAAGCACAGTAGTTTATGTTTATTTCTAGAGGCATCTGCATTTAGATCACATACAAACCTTTTTTCCAGCAAAGGAAACTTCTACAAAGGGATCCACTAGGTTCTTCTTATCTGCGTTGCCTCCAAATATTTCCTTTATCGTCTGAGAGAAGGCATCGTCCACTGGAAGGTAACACATCACATAGCAGCAGAAATTAAATCTAATTTTCTTAAAAGAACAGAAATCACTCAACAAAATTAAAAATGTTCTCCTGTGCATGAATACAGGTGTCACAAAAATTTATTCTCAGAAGTAGCATTGAGCCCTGGCTGGTGTAGCTCAGAGGATGAGCGCGGGCCTGCGAATCAAAGCATCACCAGTTCGATTCCCAGTCAGAGGACATGCTTGGGTTGCAGGCCACGTCCCCAGTATGGGGTGTGCTAGAGGCAACCACACATTCATGTTTCACTCCCTCTCTTTCTCCCTCCCTTCTCCTCTCTCTAAAAATAACAAATAAATAAAATCTTTTTAAAAAAAGTAGCATTGTATTGTACAAATCCTGTGTCTTAGTTGAGAGAGAAAATGCTTTTTTTTCCTGACAGAGTTTTAAAACCAATAGGAGCACCTTGAAAATTAAACCAAAAAAAATTATTATGTTGAGAATCAATCATTTACTGAAGAAAAAGTAGAAATAAAAGGTTCATTCAGAGACTAAGAGACAATTCTTAGATTCAGGCCTGGTTTCAATTTGGAAAAGGTAATTTAGGTCAAAAACAATATAGTCCTACTCTGAGTTTCTTGGAGAAATTCACAAAAATTCAACAATAATAACACATTTACAGTCATCCCTTGCTATATCGCCGTTCACTTATTGCGGCCTCACTGTATCATGGGTACCCAAGATACCCACGATACAGTGAGGCCTCAATAAGTGAACAGCGATATAGTGAGGGATGACTATATTCTTCACTGTTGAGTATCCATATAGAATTTTATATGTTGTTAAAATTACGTAGGTTTAAGAGTGTAGAAAGTGTTTAAGAGCATATGAAGTGTTTATAAGAGTGTGGGAAAGGTTTATAGGAATGTAGAAAGGGGTTATAAAGCTTTAAAATATATATAAATAATAAAATAAATATAACGCCGCTCCTTCACGGATTTTTACCTATTGCAGGGGTCTCTGGAACGTAACTCCCATGATAGGTGAGGGATCACTGTATTCAATTACGAACAGCAGACTGCTGTTTTAACAAACTTAAAAGTGAATAGAAATCAACTAAACAGGTAGGAATTTTGATGTGAGCTTTAATTTATTTACTGCATTTAAGATATTTCTGAGGAAAAGTTGGTACAGGGAGGCATTTTAGGGTCTTTAAAAAGGGAGGGGTGTCCCCAGCAAAAGGAGCCAATCCTGAAGAGATCCATGGCCTGAGCAGTGGGCGCTGCGCCCTGGGGACTGGGAGAGGAGACCTTTGTCCCAGGGACCAGCAGGAAGCACACAGGCGGGCCAGGCAGACAGGATGCTGGGTCCTGGGCACTGACAGAGGACTAACTGGACGAGTCTCTGTGAATCTTAAAGGCATCCAGTCTCTGCATACACATATCTCACAATGCAGCAGTGACAGACTTTTAGTTATTGGCACTTAACTACCTTTTGCTCAGCCATTTTTCGTCACCCAATAGCCAACACATTTATTTGTCTATAAAATTTCACATTTTCCTTTGGCATGATAGGAGTTGGAAGTGCTGGCTGCCAACCTCTCTTTAGTATTCTCTAGAACAAAGAGAAGGTATGAAATGTCGATGAAAGAAGGGATGGAGCAGAAGGGCCAAAAGGCTAAACAAAAACCAGGTATCGGTGACCAACTAACTGGCTTTCGCACGAACCAGCTCGGGTAGCCTGCAGTGGGGCCAGAATGAACGAAAATAAATTCATGAAAGCCTTTAAGAAAGGAAAAAAAAAAAACATATGATAGGGAGCACCAATCCCTATCCGGAGTTTGACTTTAAACAACATATCTAATCACGCAAATCACCGATCACCCTGGGCAGGGTGAAGTCAGCACGTACTCTGGGGGATGTCCTCTGCTCGGTAGATTTTGAGCATGAAGGTCACCCAGCGGAGGGCGATGCCAGCCGGGAGTAACAGATTGCTCTCCACATCATCACCGTCATTGTCATAGTCTTGTTTCTCAGGCTGTTGGGGACACACAATAGCAAATTACACACACAGGAAAGCAGTGCTTCTAGGAACCCAGACCGATGCTTCTAGAACCACACTGATCAGAAGCCATTTCCATTAGGATTTCCTGTTTCAGGCTTCAGAGTTCAGCCATCAATTCAAGAAAACTGCTCTACAAAATCAATGAGCACGTTTCTTCAATCAATACACCATGAGCAAATAATGTGTTCTGTAATTTTATGAGCACTAAATAGTAAAGAAAGAGAGACATCCTGAAATTCTCCCAATTTCTTTCTGGCCTCTCACTAGTCCACTATTCCTGGCTTTGGAATAGCCAGTTTCTTAGAAGGACAACTGTCCTTTTAAAAAGCAATGTCTGATTCTGCAAGTGAGCCATGCTCTGTAGATAAAATCATGCAAAAAAAAAGTCTTACAAAACACATACATATCTATATGGATTGGAAACTCCACTCAAGAGACACCAGGAACGTGTCTAAGTGAGCTAGAAAATAATTCTGCAATGAGGAAAAAAAGAGCTTTTGAAAAATAGGAGAAATTGGCCATTTGGAGTTATTAATTAGAAGCTGTGCTCCGTTTCTCAGTCCTGGTGTCCATTTACTTAACCCTTGGTCCTAGTTTTTGTGAAAAAATGTAAATGGCAGGAAATGCAGGGGCTCACAGGAGGCTCATCTCCGGTTCCCAGGACAAACATGCTGACTTTCATGTAACCTTTAGCACCCGAGCTGGTATCTTCAGGGTCATTGAGAAGAAGCCATTTTCTCATGACTGCATGACCTAAAACAAAAAAGGAGTAAAAGGACAAGGACACTTTAAAGAGAAGCTGACGAGTCTGCGATTCCATCTGCTGTAAGATAAACATTTCCTCTAAAGTGCCATCATGACACTGCCAACTACCCCAGACGAGTGTCTCTGTTAATGCCTTCCACTGCGCACTGCCTCCACCCCCACCCTGCCCTCGTGTGACCCAAACAAGACTCTCTGAGCTCTATTAATGGGTTTTATAATTTGATCTTGATAAGATCAAAATTACTGCACAAAACAGAGAAATTACCTATTTGTGAATGTTAAGATATCATTAGATTTAAAAAATGAAATCTATGCCCTGGCTGGTGTGGCTCAGTGGATGGAGCACCAGCCTGCAAACCAAAAGGTTGCCAGTTCAATTCCTGGTTGGAGCACGTGCCTGGTACATGCGGACCGGTTCCCCAGTTGGGGGCGTGTGAGAGGCAACCAGTTGATGTGTCTCTCACACATTAGTGTTGCTCTCCCTCTTTTTTTCCCTCCCTTACCCTCTCTCTAAAAGATAAATAAGTTTAAAAAAAATTAAATCTATACTAAGCTACTATTATTCATTCTTGCTAAGTATTCTTCCCCCTTCTCAATCAAGAAAAAAAATATTTTTGATTCCTCAATCTTCCAGTTCATGGAAAGAACATTACTTACCAGGTTCATCATAAACAAATCCAACATCAATCTGTGAAAAAAATTAATTAAAGGAGTTTAAATAGATTTTAAAATCAGTATAGCTACTTCAAAGAAACCATCATTATTAAATTTAAATATAATGCTCCTGACCAAACTAAAATTTCTTTGGGACTCAACATTTCCATTCTACCCTCTCTGTATTCCCAGTGCTTTGCCCAATGTGAGACTCGTACAATAGAAGAACTTCATCATTTTGAATGAATTGGCTAGTCTTAGAGCTGTAAGGGATCCAGTGAGGGGTATCAAACTCATTTTCACCAGGGGCCACATTAGCCTTGCGGTTGCCTTCAAAGGGCTGAACGTAACTTTAGGACGGCATAAATGTAACTACTCCTTAAGAGTTAAGTGAGAATTCTGAGCTGCTGCTGGGTAGACACAAGGTACCGGGCTGGATAAAACAAGGTGGAGGGCTAGATTTGGCCCGAGGGCTTTGTGTTTGCCACCCATGAAGTAGGGTAACCAGTGGATCCCTGTTTGCTTGGGACCTTCCTGGTAGCACAGAAAGTTTCATTGTGTGAAACTCCTCAGTCCCAGGCAAACTTGGACTTGTAGTCCAAGGAGGTCACCTGGCCCAACTGCCTACGCAATACTCTTCTCCAACTAATATTAATATAAGCATTGATTGGACACTTTAATGTGCCAGGTGCTGTGCTAGATGCTGTATATTCTGTCTCAGTGAGTCTCCACAATGACCCTATCTTATGGATGAAGAAACTAAGGATCAGAGAGGTTGAGACGTGGCTATTTAGTGGCAGAAAGGGTATGAACTAGGTCTACCTGACCCAGATCATCCTCAAGGACTCCTCATGCCTGCAAGCTCCTTCCTTCGAGATGTGGCCCATTCCATGCAGAATAGCTGGGAAGGTACCAAGGTTGTGCCCTTAATTCCAATGTTTGGCTTGCCTTTCATACTCCAGTTATTTATAATAATTGGCTTTGTAGATGGTGCTCTGCGGCCACTGGTGAGTGGAGCTACGTGATGAGCTTCTTGCCGTAAAGCACCCCTTCCCTTTGTAGCAGTGGATTGGCCTCCACCCACAGCCAGAGAGATGGGATGGGTCCTGCCATGGCAGATTCAAGTTATCTTGCTTTAGGGTGCTGCTAAGCATTGTACTTTGGAAGTTGACTAGACTCAGAGGATACTCAGCTTGTTTCTGGCCCCTGGGGCATTCATATCCTGCTGGTCTTCCAGCCCTCAGCAAGGATTATGGCATCAACCCTTACATATAACACTGAGATGTCACCAAGTAGGGCCTCCTGAGACCTGGCCAGGACCCTGACCCTCCAGATCAAAGTGCCCATCTTTGATGTAAGTTGAATGAAACTGACGGCTAACACCCACCTTAAATTCCCCCATCAGACAATCTGCCCTCAGAGAATGGGAATTATAAACCTGGAAGAAAGAAGAGTGGTGAAAAGATCATTGGCTTTATCTGGCAGACTGTGAGCATGACCTTCCTCCTCTGAGGTCCCCTTACCCGAATGCTGATGATCTCATCCATCAATTCAGAAGGGGTTATGTGGACATTGTAGAAAAACAACTGTGAAAACAAAAAGAAAATTGTTTGAATATTAGCAGGAGTGGACTCAGGTTTGGTGCGTATGATACTAGAATTTTGAGGACCCTCCCCCGAAATACAACACACAAACCCCAAATTAGATTTAATCATGTGAGCACAATGCAGGACCTTAGAAAAGTCCCCAAATCTTAAGCTTCATGAGCTTCATGGTAAACTCACCTCGGCACCTTGGAAAAAGAAAAACACAGTTAAGTAACAACTATAGTATTTATTTAAGTAAATAAAATTGTTCTTTTGGGACCAGATATGTACTAGCTTAATTAAATAAAGATTTAAGGTTACATGATAGGTTTAGGGCTTGCATGACCTGGAAAACTGAGTTTAATTCTACAATTTTTAGCTCTATCAGTTGTGTCTACTGACTCTAATCTTGTTCTTTCTAACAAAACACCTTCGAAGCCAACTGTGCTCATTAGATAATGTTAGTGCCTCAGTAGAGTCAGTATTGACCACATTTTAATTCATGGTAACGGCTAAGTTTAAGAAGGTTGATTCTTGGGAGATAAATATTGGATACCTCGAGGTCGTACCATAAAACCAGTTTTAGGTGCCCCTAAACTTTACTCCTAAGAAAGATGGAGCATTTATTTAAACTGAGACCTTTTCTCCTACTTTTTATTTCCTTAAAAATATTTAAAATCTACAAAGAAATTTAAAAAAAAACAATAAAATAAACACCCTCTTCCACCTGTGTTCACCAATTGTTACCACTTTGGGACATTTTAGGTTTAGTGAAATGTCCCTCCTTTTTTAACTGAATTATTTGAAAGTTCTAGATACCATAACACTTTACTCCTTCAAATAGACCCTCATGCATCTCCCAAGAGCGAGGACATCTTTGTGCACAATCACAATACTGTTATCACACCCATGAATTACAACATCTAACATATAGCCAATTTTCAAATTTCTACAATTGTCCTGAAAAAGTTTTTTAAATTAATTTTTTAGAGAGGGAGGGGAAGAGAGAAAAACATCACTTCATTGTTCCACTTATTTTTGCATTCATTAGCTGATTCTTGTATGTGCACTGACCAGGCATCAAACATGCAACCTTGGTGTGTCAGACAATGTTTGAACCAACTGAGCTACCCCACCAGGGCTGAAAAAAGTTTTGTTCGTTTGTTTTTTAACATTTTTTTTTATTGTTGTTCAGGTACAGTTTTCTGCCTCCTCCACCCCCTATGAAAAAAAGTTTCTTGAAATCTGGGAACCACTCCGGGATCACACATTGAATTTGGTAGTTTTGTCTAGTTAGTCTCCTTTTACCTAGACCAGTACTCTGCCTATTTTTGTTGTTTGTTTTTTTTTAAATCACAACTGGCTGTTTTGGAGAACATCCCCCAATCTGGATTTGTGTGGGTATTCCCTCACTGTTAGATCACATTGACCACTGGATAAGAAAAGACACAGGTGATGCTGACTACTTCCTTTAGATCACACCAGGACACACGTATGTTTGTCCCACTATTGGCGATACCACATTTAATTGCTTGGTTAGGAATATGTTTGTAAATTAGGGATGTTTTAGTAAAATTCTCTTCTTGATTTATGAATTGACTCAATTGTTTGACTCTTCCCTTTTGCCAAGAGATCTAATCTCAAAAAAAAAAAAAAAAAAAGAAAGAAAAGAAAAGAAATCATTAAGCTGGGAAAATTCTGAGGTGAGGATTCTTGCTGGGTTCCTGAGAATGCGGCTGAGTCAATACCTGCCCTGCATCATAGATGCATCGACAGGTTTCATGCCTTCAGCATCCAGTGTCTTTCCTCCCTTTCATCCCGGCCTGTCCTCCAACATAAATCTCCCACCCTTTCCCGAAGTCCATTCCAGGGCTCCATCTCAGTGCCCACCCACCCACCCACCCACCTCTGAAATCAACTCTGACACTCCTTATCTGCATGCCGTTGTTTGTGGGTCATCTAAGGAGGAGTTAGAGGTGAGAAGGAAATGAGGCCTTCTGGGAAGCTGGGGTCCAGCTGAACAAAAGGAAAGAAACAGGAACACCGAACAGAAGAAACCAGTTTTTTTGTGAATAGAAGTAGGAAAAGAGAACCAATGTCAGAACTGGGGCTGAGATTACACACTGGAGGGAACTCAGAGGAACTGAGATAAGAAAAGGAGGGAGGGTGGGAGGCGGAGTGGTGGGAGGAAAATAGAGACAACTGTACTTGAACAACAATTAAAAAAAGAAAAAGAAAAAGAAGAAAATTTCATGACAAATTATGGAACAAAGGAAAAATTGTATATATAAAAAAGAAAACCAAAGAAGCTGTGGTAGAAAAGGCCTGGGCTCAGAGAAGAAAGCATGAGATACAGGCTGGAGGAATCTCAGAAACGCATCTATCTCCTCCATAGAGCAGGTCTGGACTCCAAGAATTCCCCAGACGTATCATTTCTCCTCACAGTCCTAATTGTGGATGGAGTTTTGTGGCCTTTGACAGGACTGTCAAGATATTCGGTATTTTTGAGAAATGTATTCAGTACTTTTGAGGAGTGTTACAGAAGAGGCCAACAGAACCAGGCTGTATATTGTCAATATAGGGAGGGGGAAAAACATTTTTATTCATAATTGCTTTCCTTTAGCATGTATTATTTTTGCAGCACAGTCAGTTTTGACACTTAAAAAACGAGGTTACTCAGTCACACAGAGTCCTTCCTCAGAGCATCCTGCTAATTAGAAAGACTGAACAAAGGCAGAGGTAGGCAACATCATGGACTCCATCACAGGGGTACAAAGACCCATTAGGAAGAGCTCTGTCAGGAAGTTGTTGCAAAAATACCAGAAAGACCACAGCAGCCCTGGGAAGCAGGCTGTGTGATTTCAAGACCCAGTGGTTCTTCCATTTAACGCTAGAACATTGTATTGTCTTTACCAGTTGAGTCTGTGCTTCCCTCCCACATGGGACACTGGAGAGGTGGGTAGAAGGCAGGAAAGTGCATATAAATAGAGCAGACTTGACGATTCCATTTACCTCATCAAAAAATGGATTGTTCCCTCGCTTGATTCTCGTTCGGTGTGTCTGGCCACAGATGTGGACTTTGACTACAGGTTTTATGTTGTTGCCACTTAACTGCCGACCCTCGATCACTCGGACCCGGATCTGCAAGCATAGAGGGGTAGTGTTATAGATCTTTTCCCAGCACGTAGTGTAAGAGAATCCTCAGGTGTTTCCTCAGCTCGTTCACCTGTGAGGATGGTGGAACCCCAGCCAGGGTAGCTTTGCGATGTACTGGTCCTAACAGATGGGTGCAGCCACCTGTGCTCATCCCCAGGCTGGGGACCAGAGGTGGGCTGTGGAAACCAACAGCAAGAGCGGGGTGAAATAGTTGAGAGCTGGTCTGGAAAAAAGGCAGGCAGGGCTGAGGCCACTGCTCAGACCCCAGCCTCTTTCCTGGTCTTCCTGAGCCCTGGGATGTACTAACTCACTCCATAGCCATCTCCAAGACGAAGGCAGTGCCCAGAGCTATGAAAACTCAATGTCTATGCTTCTATTATTCAATTAGCTCTTTCCTACCACCAAAGGGAAGGAAGGGGATGGTTTTATTTCTCTGAAGAGCCTCATCTAGCTTGACATCTATTCCTCCACACAGAAGAAAGATGGAGAGCTCTTTTTATTGGGCTTATCACCGGATGTCCTATTTTTTACTGAGCCACTGCCAATAGGAATAGTTCCTTCCCGACATCACTGTAACTGCCAGAAGCTGAACAATGTGGTATTAAGACAAGGATATGGGGCACTTGGGCTCTTCCTACTTGGAAGTCCTGTGGCTTGTTGGACAGCATCCTCCGGGTGTTCTTCCCTTTTGTGAGTCTTCGGGCAAGCTGAGCTTCCGACGCCATCCCACCTGGCGCCTTGGGACCAGGGCCCCTGACCATTCTGTCCAAGCCATCTTCCTCACCTCCGTCTTCCTCCTCTTCTCCTAAAACACCCAAAAGGAACCCAGTCAGAGATGGACCTCCCTCTGTGAATGTCTGAACACTCTGGTTTCCTGGATACAGAGAGTTTTCAGAGTTCCTGAGGTGTCAGGTGAAGGAGATGCTTCCCGGTCACACTGACTTGGGCCTGTTTTGACTCAGATAATGATTCTTTAGGAAGATGTGTTTGTGGTGCATTAGGGCACTTATTTAGGCTGTCTTCAAAGTGAGAAGGAGAGCGCCAGAGGCCACGGGAGAGGACGAGATGGCTCGGTCAGACCCAGGAAGACATCACCCAGTTCTGATCTCGGAGCCCAGCCTGGCATTAAGGGGGCTTTCTGCAGTGAGGATGGAGGAAGGAGGACACGCCGTGAGAAACTGGAGCCTTACAGAGGAGGCTTCAACTCTACCCTTGCCACTGCAGGTCTCTTCTCTCAAGATGTGCTCCTGAGGTTTGCACTGTCTCCTTTCTGCATGAGCCTCCTGATTCACGAATGCCCTGTCCATCCTCATGGCAGATAAGAAGCTCATCTCCAGTTTGCTTACAAAACAGACCACAATGGTCATCCTGTTCTCCCTTTGCCCTAGTTTGTCATTTCCACATGCCTCTGTCCCCACATATATCCCCCTAGCTTCCCTTCACACTCAGGGGAACACAGCTTTTCCTGCTTGTTAAAGTGACCATTCCAAATAGATTATCTTCCTCCCTGACATCCTATGGCTCCTTCTCCATGGCAGCCTTCCCTCTGCCTTCACATATGCACAAATCTTTCACTCCTTAAAAAAACAAAAATCAACTCCACCCCTGTGTCTCCTCTTCTTTACATTCACTGACAAATAGACAAAAAGTTTGAACTCCCAGTAATCTGTGCAATTTAAGAGAGACTAGAAAAATACTTGCATTACTACTCCCTACCTTTGGATTCTAAAACTCATTTATAATGCAAAATCATGTAAGAGATTTAATTTCCACATGGAATCCTCTATCAGTCACTCACATTATAGTATGATTAGCTTAGTGAGCTGACCATGTAGCACAGCTGCTAAAGCTTGGGTTCTGGAGTCACACTGCCTAGGTTCAAATCCTAGCATTGAGCCATGTGAGTCTGAGTAAGTTTCTTACTTTCTGTTTGTTTCCTCATTTGCAAAAAGGAGAAAATTACTGTACTCACCACAGAGAACTGCAATGATAAATTTAATCTATATGCAAAGCCTTCAACACAGTGCCTGGGACAGAGCAGTACCCAGTACATTAATCTTATATACGTATGTACGTATGTAAGTTTTGCTGAGAAATCAGTTTTGGTTGAGCACAGAACACTAGAACACTCTTGGAGAGCAGCAATGAATAGGGGTGGGGTCTCAGCAGTCAGTGGCACCATGAGGGCAGGGGGCACAGAGTGAGGAAGGAGTGAACATGAGGAACTAAAAGGCCTCCCTGAGGTACTGCTTTAGAGTCTGGCCCAGTGTGAACCCTCCTCCTCAGCACCCTTCCATTTGTGTTCAGCCCGTCCAGCCTGGCTTTTGTTCTGCAAAGGTCAACCATGACCTCTTCTTGCTAATTCAGGCACCTTTTCTGACTTCTCATGCTTGATCTCCCATGGCATTCAACGCTTGGGCCCACACACATGTCTCTGAATCATGCCGCTCTCCTCCTGGCGCTCTGACTAAACCTTTTCAGGCACTTCCAGAGGCCCCTCTTTTTGTCTCCTACTCACCAAGTGTGACTGCCCACTTTGTTCCTCCGCCCTCTGCTCCTTTGCCCTGACACGCTGGATCCACACTTCACTGTCTTTCAAGGAGTCCCAGACCCACGGAATGGTAGACTTGAGGGGACCTTAGACGTCCTTGGTCCAGCCTGTCCCTCACCCCATTTTACAGATAGAAAAACTGAGGTTCAGAAAGCTGAAGCAAAGTGTTGGGTTACTAGGAGCTGGACTGAATCCAGGGCCAAGTCTTTGTCCTACCTCACTGGTGCAAGAGTGGATCTAAAACCAAGCTGCAGGTGAAGGAGATGCTGTCCTCCTGATCCTGGGCAATCCCGTAAGAGTCAAAGGTAGGGAATAGCTACCTTTGCCCTTTGCGAGATAACCTGCATCTCTTCTTCCCTATTCTTGAGGAAGCTTCAAAAGAAGGGCTTTCCTGCTACCCATAATGGGGCACATGGGTCTTAGAATGTCCTTCCTCCTATTCGCCACCAGGTGAGCTCCTCGACTGCCTCAAGTTCCAGCTGAAATGTACCATCTTGGGACAGGCCCTCCCCACCTCTTCCAGAGGGAGTGAGTCACCCTTCTCACTCTTCCACACATTGTCCCGCCCAGTTCTCACCACAGAGACTTGCATCTATTGTTAACCCATAGGTCTCCCCACTACTATCCACTCTCAGAGGCAGGAGGCTTGTCCTTTTCTTAGTTGTATCCGCCCCAGTGCCTGACACAAATCCTAGTACATAGCAGGGGTTCGATGAATGTGGAATGAGTAGTAAATGAGGGCATCCTGACCCCTACTCCTGCCTTCTCAAGTTCTTTAGCCATTTGGCAAAACTCCTCCCCAAATCTCAGGAAAGAGCACCCAGACACTAGATGGGGCTGCCCCTCCAACCTTGGCACCAGCCTCAGGGGAGCAGAGGGTCAGGCTTGCCTTCCGCAAACCTGGTGCAGGCTAGACAATGCACAGCTTTAAGCCCCTCCACCAACTAAGACTAACTTCCTGGGCCGTTGTGGATTGTCCCACTTGGGGTTGGCGGCTGTTTAGGGCAGCAAGCAGGAGAAGGAGGAAGGTAAAGTGTACCCCTTTGTGACACCAGACTCAGAACAAGCCCACATTAAACTCTTGATGGATGCTCCAGAAACAGACTGCAGGTAACGAAGAGCCAATTCCTTCTGGAAACAGCTCCTGTTATCCAGACTTTAGGCTGAAGGGATGGATCAGAGGAAACCAGCCTAAGTCACGGCAACCGTCCACCTCTCTGCCTAGCAGTGGAAGGATTTTTGAGCAGGAAATCACCCTTTTATGTAGCAGGAAGCTACACGGGGTTAAACAATGCTACCCTAAGTGCTCCACAAAGAATGAGGGGGGCCCTTGCATAGCCAAGCACGCCCTTCTGCACAAGCTGTTTTGTTACTTGGACGTTAGTGGTTGTGCTGGCATGCCCTGTTAATGAGACCCAGGCATGAACCTGAACCACAGCCACATGGATCTCCAAACAATGACTCTTTCATGACCACAGAGGGCAACTAAGTCTGGAGCCCCTGACTGAATAGGAAGTTGCTGGTTATACAAGTGTGTTTGCTTTGTAAGGCTACTGTAACAAAGTACCACAAATGGAGTGGCTTAAACAATAGAAACCAATTCTCTGATGGTCCCAAACCTCAGAAGTCCAAAATCAAGGTGTTGGCAAAGCCATGCTCTCTTGGGAGCCCCGTGTACAGTCACTTGTGACGATGACACTTCCCTACATGGCTACTGTTTGCCCACCCAGTGCTAAAGAGTTGGTGGCCTGCCCTGCCCATGTGTGGCTAAGTTGGCTGGATCATCACCCCAAAATATGAAAGGTCACAGGGTCAATTCTTGGTCAGGGCACATGCCTAGCTTACAAGTTTGGTCCCTGGTCGGGGAGCATACAGGAGGCAACCGGTCAATATATCTCTCTCACATCAATGTTTCTCTCTCTCCCTCTCCCTCCCCCTCTCTAAAATCAACAAGCATGTCCTTGGGTGAGGATAAAAAATAAAAATAAAGAGCTGGTGGCCTTATCCTACAGTCAAGTTTGCCTTTGGCATGCTCAGCAGTGCCTTTCCCCAATGGGTGTCTACCACTCTCTTTCCTCCAGTCTCCCACACTCCCCTCATCCAGCATTATTTCTACCTATCAAGCAGGGGCCACCAGATCCGCAGGCCATTCCTTCCCTATCCTCCTCACCTGCATTTAACCAGAGGAATGTCCCGTTAGAACTTACCAATGATGAACCCTCCTAGGAATGGGTGAGGAAGAGGGACATTTGCCAAGTCACCACAGGCCTAGAATACAGGCACTCCCCTCCAAGCCCCACCCTACCCTGGCCAGCAGGCACCTTTATCCAAACACTCTTCCCACTCATTTTTCAGAGTCCTAGAATGCCAACCTCTGCCCAAATATTCAGTTTGCTTCTCATGACGAAGTCTTGTTAAGTGGTGATACTGGTTAAGGCAGAATTTAATTACCTTGGGCCAAAGGTCATGGGAAAATCAGAAGAAAGGGCTAGTATAATATATTCAGTGTAAATTAAAAACTACAAAGCAGAATAGGAGAGTGTAAGTTTCTAAGCATGAAAACATTTTGGAGATAATGGCTGATGTAGCTGGAATGTTGAATAATAACTTTCCTAGGTTTCTAACATGCTAGAAGTATATAAATAAATGTCTGTGTTCAACCATGAGCTGATGTAAGAGGGAAGAGGAACAACAATAACAAAAATAACACAAGCAATTCACTAAACTTCACCCAGATTCTTGGGTAAATGATACTTATGTGTGCTCTAAGAATCTTCTGAAATGGTTCCAAATCAGAGACCAGAACAAAAATACCCTTATGAGCCTCTAACCAAACAGAGCTACAAACACATGCTCTAAGCCAGTCTAGGGGATATTGCCCAGAGAGCTCTGAGTCTGGGCAAGATAATGCTAACAAGGTAAAACACTCAACTCCATTGCTTCTCAAACTGAGCTCTAAAATCTACCTTCATCAGGATCTCTGGAAGTTCCTGTTAACCACAGATTGGGAGGATAAGGGGTGTTCCCCTTAGATCAGCTAAATTAGACTTTCTGGAGGCAGGTGCCTGAGGTCTGCACATTTAAAGATCTTCCTTTATAATTTTACTGTGTCTAAAATTTAAGAACCACTTGTCTGTTACGATCACTTTGATTTTCTTAAATATCCGGGGGGAAAATCGGCCTAATACAATCAGTTTGCTGCACACAGTCTGTTGGAGGCTTGATCCTGGAAACTGTGGCTGTGACAGTTTTCTAGCACACTGATCATTTTCCAGTTCATCTCTGACCAAGTCAGTTTCTGTCCAGAAAACGAACAAGGGTGTCTATGAAAGACATGTCTCAGCCTAGCCCTCACAGAGCTCAGGAACATGCTTCCCTTTTATTACACCTCTGAATGAACCAGTCACTTTTGTGTATTCATTAGTGTTCCACAAAATGACTTTCTTGAAAAAAGACAGTCATTTCTTTTTTCATATCCCCTCGAAAAATTAAATCATATCCATTGCACTCCCACCATCCATTCATTCATGCATTCGCTCAACCAACCAGGCATTTATCGAACACTTAGAACTTTCCAAGTACTGCCCTAGGCACTGAGAATCCACAGTTGAGCCCTGGTGGGGTAGCTCAGTGGACTAACACTGGCCTGTGAATGGAAAGGTTGCCAGTTCAATTCCAGGTCAGGGCACATGCCTGGGTTCTGGGACATGACCCCAGTTGGGGGCGTGTGTGGAAGAGGTAATGGATCAATGTTTCTTTCCCTTTCTTTTTCCTTCCTGCCCCCTCTCTGTAAAAATCAATAAAAAATAAATTAAAAACAAACAAACAAACCACAGTTGGAATAGATAGTTCAACAAGTACTTTCTCTAAAAAATTATTTCCCATGTAATAATTTGTTTATTCAGCTCTGATCTACAGTTATTCATTTTGATACTTTCCCTTTCTCATGAAATGCAAGCTCCGTGGTGGCAAACAATGCCTTTCTCACCTCTGCGTGCCCCCAAACAGGTGTCAGTAAATATTTTCTGAACTGGATTGAATTTAATTTCAGGCAAAGTGACTTCAGTGTTTGTGAAATGAAATAAATTTGAAGCACCAAGTCTGGCTATGCATGAATTTTTGCATTTCTATCATTGGACAAAGCACAGTTTTAACAGACGGTTCTTTAAAAATAGATATGAGATTTCAAAAATAGTTTAAGCTAAGCATGGGAATGTGGGCTCCAGTCAAGCTAACTGACATCTGGCGAATCAAGATGACAAAGTAACAGGTTTTCGGGAGGTCAGGCCTGTAGTCTGAGTCAGCCCACCCGTCTGTCATAGGAACAGTCTGAGATGTAGGATAAAGCAAGGGGTACCTTTAACACCACACACTTTTAGTCAACCCACCAATGCCGTAGCCATTCGTAACCTTTGTTATTTTGATATAAGAGCCCAGGAAAACATTCCTTAAAAATGAACCCCTTAGATAGGATACCAGAGACACAATCCATGAAATAATCAACATTGGCTGGTGACTCCGTAGACTGAGCACCAGCCTGAGGACTGGAGGGTCACCGGTTCCGTTTCCAGTCAGGGCACATGCCTGGGTTGTGGCCAGGTCCCCAGTTGGGCGGGTGTGAGAGGCAACCAATCAATGTATCTCCTACATATTGATGCTTCTCTTCATCTCTTTCTCCCTCCCTTCCTGTCTCTCTAAAATAAATAAAATAAAATAAAATAAATTTTAAAAATCTGTAAAAAAAATAATTGATAAACTAGACTTCATCAAAATTAAAAATCCCTGCTCTGCAGAAGACACGTCAAAAGAATTTGAGCCCTGGCTGGTGTAGCTCAGTGGATTGAGCGCGGGCCTGCGAACCAGAGGATCGAGGTTCGATTCCCAGTCAGGGCACATGCCTGGGTTGCAGGCCAGTTCCCAGCAGGGGACACATAAGAGGCAACCGTACATTGATATTTCTCTCCCTCTCCCTCTCCCCTACCCCTCTAAAGACAAATTAAAAAAAAAAATCTTTAAAAAAAAAAGAATTTGAAAACGAGTGATAAACTGCGAGAAAATATTTACCAAAAAACACATCTGATAAAGAACTGGTATTTAAAATATTCCAAGAACTCTTAAAACTTAACAATAAGAAAGCAAACAGATTACAATGGACCAGAGACCTTAACAGACACTTCACAAAAAATATATACAAATGGCAACTAAGCATATGAAAAGATTCTCCACACCATGTGTCATCAGGGAAATGTAAATTAAAATGAATTACTACTACATTCACATTGGAAAAGCTCAAATCTGGAAGACTGACAAAACCAAATGCTGGTGAGGATGCGGAGCAATAGGAAGTCATTCATTGCTGGTGGCAATACAAATGGTACTGATGCTTTGGAAGATAGTTTGGAAGTTTCTTACAAAACTAACATATTCCAGCAATCACCATACAATCCAGCAATCACACCCCTTGGTATTTTACCCAAAAGAATTGAAAATGTATATCCACAAAACAAAAATGCACATGGATAGCAGCTTTATTCATAATTGCCAAATTTGGAAACAACCAAGATGTCCTTCAGTAGGGGAATGAATAAATAAACTGTGGTACATCCAAACAATAGAATACTATTAAGTACTTACAAAATAAGCTATCAAGCCATGAAAATACATGGAGGAATCTTAAATGTATATTACTAAGTAAAAAAAAAATCTTAAAAGGCCATATGCTACATGGTTCCAATTCTAGGACACTGTTAAAAGGAAAATTTCAGAGACAATTAAATCAGTGCTTACTAAAGGTTGGGGTAGGAAAAGATGAATATGCAAAGTACATAGGATCTTTAGGGCACTCAAAATACTCCGTATTATATTATAATGATACATGTCATCATATATTAGATATTTGTCCAAACCCATAGAACTACAGAGATTATGAAGTGTCAAAGTAGCTGCATCCTTCATAAAAAATGTTCCATTCTGGTTAGCAATACTGATAAATGGAGGGAGAGCTCTGTACGTGTGAGGGTGGGGGTACATGGGAAATCTCTGTACCTTCCTCTCAATTTTGTGGTAAACCTAAAAGTGGTCTAAAAAGATCTTTAAAAAACTTACATGGACCCCTGAAGTATTCAATATCTGTGCCCCATGGTTATAGTAGTTTGTCCAACTTGTAGGGCTGAATTTTCCTGAAAATTTTCACTTCCACAACATGTTCTATCATTAATACTTCAAATTTCTTCTTTGCAGGACCTACTATGTAGATGATAACCTTTAAAAATCAATACTGGTAGTTGTGAACAACCATTATCTGAGAAAAATGGGACTGTGAGTGATTTGAACTTTCTGTGTGTTATATGTCTGTGATATTTACATTTTTACAAGCAGATATTGCTTTTGTACTCCAGATCAACAAGCTCTAATTTTTTTAAATTTGAAAAGATCCATAAAATTACAGGAAGCATACTCATTACCTTTGTATTAAATGGTAAAGGTTTTTTTGTTTGCTATTTTTAAGAGTTGATTGTAAGGAAGGGAAAAATATTCTGGGCCAGAAGTCCCAATCAGTCATTAAGGTCTGCGACAGCAGGAGGTGAGGCTGTCTCGCTATTATTTCTGTCTCAGGTTTGTTGGTCTTACCGTCTCCTAAGACTGTAAGTTGTGTTGTGGTATGAGTATGTGTGTGTCTTCCCTAGCATGGGATTGTAGCAAGTACTCAAAGATATCTCTGATTAGTTTAATTGAATTGTTACATTAAGACAAAAAGTGTTTTCCCCTGAAACATCCATATAATCTAGGATATTGAAAGATTTTTTATGACTTTATTTATTTTTATTTTTTTATTTTATTGATTATGCTATTACAGTTGTCCCATTTCTCCCCCATCATTCCCCTCCACCCTGCACACCCTCTCCCACCCACATTCCCCCCTTTAGTTCATGTCCATGTGTCATAAGTTCTTTAGCTTCTACATTTCCCATACTATTCTTGCCCTCCCCCGTCTATTTTCTACCCACTATCTGTGCTACTCATTCTCTGTACCTTTTCCCCCTCTCGCCTCCTCCCACGCCCCTGTTACTAACCCTCCATATGATCTCCATTTCTGTGTTTCTGTTCCTGTTCCAGTTGGTTGCTTAGTTTGCTTTTGTTTTAGGTGTGGTTCTTAATAGCTGTGAGTTTGCTGTCTTTTTACTGTCATATTTTTTTATCTTCTTTTTCTTAGATAAGTCCCTTTAACATTTCATATAATAAGGGCTTGGTGATGATGAACTCCTTGAACTTGACCTTATCTGAGAAGCACTTTATCTGCCCTTCCATTCTAAATGACAGCTTTGCTGGATAGAGCAATCTTGAATGGAGGTCCTTGCCTTTCATGACTTGGAATATTTCTTTCCAGCCCCTTCTTGCTTGTAAGGTCTCTTTTGAGAAATCAGCTGACAGTCTGATGGGAACTCCTTTGTAGATGACTGTCCCCTTATCCCTTGCTGCTTCTAGAATTCTCTCCTTCATTTTCATCTTGGCTAATGTAATTATGATGTGCCTTGGTGTGTTCCTCCTTGGGTCCAACTTCTTTGGGACTCTCTGAGCTTCCTGAATGTTCTGGTAGTCTATTTCCTTTGCCAAATGGGGGAAGTTCTCCTTTATTATTTGTTCAAATAAGTTTTCCACTTGTTGCTCTTCTTCCCCTTCTGGTACCCCTATAATTCAGATGTTGGGACATTTAATGATGTCCCAGAGGTTCCTAAGCCTCTCCTCATTTTTTTGAATTCTTGTTTCTTCCTTTGTTTCTGATTGGGTATTTCTTTCTTCCTTCTGGTCCACTCCATTGATTTGAGTCCCAGTTTTCCTCCCATCACTATTGGTTCCCTATGCGTTTTCCTTCATTTCACTTATTGTAGTTTTCATTTGTTCATCTAATTTGTGAGCAAAATCAACCAATTTTGTGAGCATCCTGATCACCAGGGCTTTGAACTGTGCATCTGATAGGCTGGCTATCTCTTGGTCGCTTAGATGAATTGTCTTTGGGGATTTGATTTGTTCTCCCATTTGAGCTATTTTTGGATTTTTGGGGGGGCTTTTTGGTCTGGTCATGGCTGTTATGTAGTGAGGGGCAGAGCCTTAGGTGTTCCTCAGGGTGAGGCAGCCCAGTCGCTGGGTTGTGATGCTGTATATGGGGGCGGGGTCTGAGAGGGAACAATGGCACTTGCTCTGCTCTCTCTGGGATTCCAGTCCCTTCCGCCACTTCCCCCAAGCAAATTGGGCCCTTCTGGCGCTGATTTCTGTGTGGGTGGGCTTGTATATGTTCTAGGACCCTGTGGGTCTCTCCAACAAACTCTCCAGTCTCTCCTGGCACCTCAATCCCCACAAGTATTTTCAATTGGTGTTTTTAAGTTTTATTTCCTGGCACTGGGGCCCTGGATTGCAAGGTCTGTCTCATTCCCTGTTTTTGCCTGGATTATCTGTGCGTGAATGTGGGACCACCTGCTCAGCCAGCTGCCTTGCATGGCCTCACTGGGTCTGCCCATTGCCACCCAGTGCCCGAAGTCCACTAGCTGCTGCCTGTAAGCCTTGGATCTGCCAGCCAATGCCTGCATACCCGGTCGCCAACCGCCACTTTTTCCTGCCACGACTCCGCCCCTCTTACCGGTCTGGATGAATGGTTGTCGGACTTCCGTACAGTTCAATTTTCTACCAGTTCTGATTGTTTTCTTATTTCTAAATCTTTGTTGTCCTTAATTTTGGTTGTGCAAGGAGACACAGTGTGTCCACCTACGCCTCCATCTTAACCGGAAGCAGATTTTTTTTAATGCTGAAGAAAAGTTTCTTTTAGCCGGATTAGGAAGCCAACATTCAGAATGCTACCCTTGACCCAGCCTTGGTGAATATTCACCTTGCAGAACAAAGAAAAAACTTCCAGATCAAAGAACTTTGTTTATTTTTTAAATAAAGAAATTTCACTTTGTCATTCCACACAGCTCATTGGGAGGCCAGCACTTGGTAAAATTCTTCATTTGAAATCCAAACAAAAGGAACTCAAGCTCTGGTTCATTTCCTATCTCCATCCCACAGTATTAGGAATTCTAAAGAACTGAGGAAGACCTTGGCTAACGGCCATTGTGGAGCCTGCTGGGAGTCAGCTTCCTGAGGGGATGGGTGACTCTCTGTCCCTGTACACTGCTGGGAAATTGGTGGCAATCCAGGAAGTGATAAGGAGACTCAGACAAAGGAAGCCTATATGGCAAGGATTTTCTCCCCAGAGGGTTAGAAGTTCAAGAGTTGCTGCCTCAAAGGAGGCAGCCTTTGCTCCAGGGTAATTGTGTGTTTTCTGAGCTTGGGTTTGCACAGGCCCTTCTCAAGAGAAGGAACCTCCCCTACACTCCCAGAAATGTCATAAATTGGTTCTTCTCAAAGTCTTTCAGGCCCATTAGGGCACAACCTTTTTTTTCTTTAAGATAAAAGAAAGTATTTAGTCATTTCAACATGACACTGAGCCAAACCAGATCATTCTTTTCTAATAGTTCTGCTTTTTATTTATTTATTTTTAAGATTTTATTTACTTTTAGTGAGAAGAGAAGGGAAGGAGAAAGAGAGGGAGAGAAACATCAACGTGTGGTTGCCTCTCACGCACCCTGTACTGGGCACCTGGCCCACAAGGTACACGTGCCCTGAATTGAACTGGCGACCCTTTGGTTCGCAGGCCCATGCCCAATCCACTGAGCTACAGCAGCCAGGCTAATAGCTCTGCTTTTTAGAGGAAGCAATCTGAATGTTCATACAGAGCATGCAGGCCAACTGACCTCAAACTGCAAGCCACCTGGACTTTTTTGTTTGTAATAATAGTAATAATAATAATAATAATAATAGCCATCATTAAAGTAGCACTTACTGTATGCCAGACAGTGGGCTAAGTATTTTCTATTCATTATCTCATTTAATCCTTGCAACAACTTTACAATGTAAATGCTGCTATTATATCCCCACATCACAGGAAAGAAAGCTGAGATTCAGAGAGGTTAAATGACTTACACAAAGTCACATGGCTAGTTAACCATAGACACAGAATCCAACCTGGGCCAGTCTGACCCCAAAGCTCCTGGTTTTATCCCTAATGGTGCACCTTCAGGATAAAAATGTCTTGTATCCAAACCTGTGAAGCATTTATCACCCCCAGCACTGCAGCATCTGGTAATAGGTTAAGAAACCCAACAACTGTACTCCATAAATACTAAGATATGACATAGCACCAATTTACTATAAAGCACAAGTTTACTCTTCATTTGAATGAACCACAGTGTTATTTGTTCACTGAAGGCCTGGCTGAACAGGTGACACAAAGAGGCCCATTTAATATTTTGGCTTTTGAAATGGGATACACATAACAAAACTGCCTTTTATCTATGAGTGCACTGGGTTGAACGGTGTCTTCCCAAAAGGCGTGCCCATCCATAACTTCAGAATGTGACCTTATTTGGAAATAGGGTCTTCGTAGATGTGATCAAGTTAAGGTGAGGTCATACTGGATGAGGATGGGCCTGATCCAATGACTGGTGTCCTTTAAAAGGTGAGAAATGTGGACACAGACACCCAGAGAGGGGAACACCAGGAGAAGGCAGACACACAGGAGAGCACACTGTGCGATGACAGACACAGAGACTGCAGGGATGGCCCTACAGCCATGGGACCCCAAGGACGGCCAGCCCCCACCAGAAGCTCGGAGAGAGGCATGGAACAGAATCTCCCTCTAAGTTCCCAGAAGGACCCAACCTTGCTGACACCTTGATTTCAGACTCACAGTCTACAGAAGTGTGAGAGAATACATTTCTATTGTTTAAGTCACTCAGGTTGTGATACTTTACCACGGCTGCCTAAGAAAACAAAGACACAAGGTCCAGCTTCGGAAAAACGTCATTGTGAAGAGAGGTACCCTGATCCTCCCAATTCAGAGGTGACTCCAGATATCCCACCAGTTAGGGCTGCCTTTTGTGGGCCAGAAAGCCCCTGCGACCCTTCCAGGCCGATGCCATGATCAGTGAAGGCGGTGAGAAGGAAACGGGCAGAACCACTCAGCTCAGCCCCTGAAGGTGTGCTGTTCAAGACCAGCACATTTCCTCTGCGTTTCATTTGTCATCACTGCTGTGGCAGCAAAAGGGAGCCACTGCAGAGCTCTTGTGGGACTGAGAGTGTCTGAGGACCCAGCAGTAGCCCACAGTGTTGCTGGGCATGGGGCGACTGCAAAACGTGTTGCCGATGTGCTGGGGCTATGCCAGCCCCAGCTGTTCCCAAAGAAGAAGGAGCCAGCTGACCCAGGCTGACCCTCACAACCACTTGGTCCATAAATGTGTTAAAAGCTGAATACTGGGCCATCGGTGGGGTGTGAGTGAGTGGGGCAGTGGCTGGGGTCAGGCTGGCGTGAGACAAGAAGCCAGGCAGGAGCAGAGCAGTGATGCTGCAGGGCAGGAAGGGAGGTGCTGCTGCGGATGCTGAGCAGACCACTCAGGCAAGTTCAGAACCAACAGAAATGAAGAGAAAATAGAATCTGAGCAGCCAGTCCTGGCAAGGAAAAGTACCAGGGTGCTCTCCCAGGAAGGAGAATTTCAAGGCTGCAAGTGAGTGTGTGGGACAGGAGGCCCTTTCCTTCCTGGGGCACATGCCAAGGCTAGGGAAATGGAAGGGTTTGGTGACACAGCTCAGGACAGAGGAAGGGACACAGACATTTAGCATCCCATCACCCTGGAAAGACTAAGAGGAGTTCTAAGTCAGCCGTGTGAAAGGCCTGACTGTCCTGTAGAGTTCCTTCCACTTGTGAGACCCAAAGCCTTCCCTCGAGCTCCCAACGCCAACCCCAACCCCATCCAGAGCAGCAGCTGATGGCCCCAAATGACTGACAACTCATGTCCGAGAACAAGGAGAGGAAGGTGGGTTACACAAAATTTCAGCTGTTTAAAGGATTGAGTGGCTGCATGGGGGCCAAGAGGAGTCAAGGCCAAGGGCACTGACCAGGAGACTGGCAGCCGAGAGCACAGCCTGGTGATTGCACACTTGGAGGTGAAGAGAGTAGAGGTCACTACTGGAGCCTCATAGCCAGGGGACATTGTGTGAGGTGGAAGCTACAAACCCTTGTAGCAAAGCCTTGCTTAGAACCATCTGCTGGCATCCATAAGTACTGGATCGGCTCACTCTGAGGCTGGTCAGTAAGGGGCTGTCTCACCCTTCTCCTCGCCCTTGAAGATCATTTTGCTAACAGTTGTAACGTCCCTATTCAGGGCAACTCCTCCTGCCTCACAGGGCCCTGTCTGGGTGGGCAGAGAGCTACAGACAGTGTAAGGGATACAGGCGGCTTTCTCAGAGACTCCTTTGGTGCCTTTAGCAGAATCCCCCAGGGGTAGGCTAGGCATTCAGCAGAGCCAGCTTACCTCCCATGTCTGACACACTGGTCCCACTGGAGTCATTTGGATGTGGTGTTGAAGGTGGATCGTAGCCAATCACCAAGTCAATGGTGGCCTGGGTAGAAAAATGCATTGCAGACAAAATCAGTGCAGGACATTGGAATGCTATGGACCCAGCGGAAACCAATTCAGCAGGAGTAAAAGTTCTAGGAGGGGTAAGCAGAAGAATGGGAAAATGAGAAGAGAAAGAAGAATGACACACTCCACTGTTTATGTCTTCTCACATGTGAGCTCAGGTGGAGTGGGAAAGCCTGGGAAAGGAGTTACCTGTTAACAAGTTGCCAAGAGTCTCATTGCTACAGGGCAACCTCATAAACTGGAAGTTGGGACAGGCAAGCAGGAACTTGTAATTAAACTCCGATCACAGAATTACAGAGGCTCCTTTAAAATTATTATTTGTTTGCTCATTGACTTCTTTATTATTTGCTGAAATTTATTTTCATACTTCTCTCTAAAGAAGAATTTTGAATGACTGATAAAAAAGATTATATAATAATGTAATTCATAAAATAGAATTAAAAAAGGAATCAAGTCTGATTAAAGAGGAAACAAATATGCAAATGATGAAGTTCTAGATAATTGACGCTTGCATAAAATAGGACCCCAAGATAGCTAGGAGCCAAAGCAAGAATGGAGAACTGAAAATGTTATGTAACTTTCATTATCAGAAAAAAGAAAACATGCTAATTCCTTATCGGAGATAAAATTATTCCTACTTTTAAAATCTGAAATAAATATCTCACATGGGGCATTATTTTATAGAAAAGTTTCCTATACTTTCATATTTCCTTGACCTGCAAAATTTCAAAAATCTTTGCTAGGGGGAATCACCATACGGATATGAACACATGCCCACAGTTACTATCAACCAAAAAGAAATAAATTTTAACAACAAAAATGAGAAAGTACAAACCTCAAAATAAAGAAATTCCTTTGCAAATAAAAATTGCGTGTGTGCGCTCATCCTCCACATTGAGGTTACCAGTTAAATACAGACAAAATCTTTAGGATATACTTATACTAAAAAACCATTTATTGTTTATCTGAAATTCAAATGTAAAAGGGCATCCTATACTCTCATTTGCTACTTGGCTACATCTGATTCCCCCTCCCTCCCTCCTCTGTTTTTGTATCTGTCTGCTCTCCAGTGAATATTCCCTCACTGATCAGCACATTCTGTGGCCAACTAGGACTTATGATCTAGGAGACACTTAACAGGATAATAAATGGTGCCACCAACAACAGTTCAATGGCAAAGAAAGACTCATGAGAGGAGCATCTTATGCTAAAGACCCAGGCCACAACAAGACCAAGTGCAGGGAGCACTGATGGGGTGCTCACATGCTAAACTTAATCCAAGAATCAAACTTTCAAAACCTAGAAGAGTATGAATGGCTCAACCTTGGGATCAGTGGTTTCCCAGTAACCTCAGGATTCCCAGAGGTGTTCCAGGGACCTCTAACAGGGATGAGAGGATACGAGGGAAGCCAGACTTTAGGCTTCTGATCTCCCTTACTCTATTCAATCGCCATAGTTCTGCCATTACAGAGTTCTACCTGTGCTTTCTTCTTTGCTTAAAGAAAAAAGGTAGCCAGAAAAAAAATCACTGACTTGTACCATGTTTCCTAAGTATCATTTCGCTCAGCCAGGTTTTGGGTAAAGAGATGATAGCTGACATTCTGAATTTATGTTTCATGGTTAGAATGCTGATTCACAGGAAACCTAGAAGTTTTGGTGACTAGATCAACAAAATTGACATTCCCAGTGGATGTTGAGAAGCCTAACCTCTGTTCTTTCCCGCAGAGATGCCCTTTTAGTATAAAATTTTCTTCCTTTGCCAGGCTCCCAAGCAAAATGAATTGATTGGAAAATGAAGGTGTCAGAGGTTAATGACATCAAATGGTAGCTTCATGAAAGCTCGTTAGCAATCATGTGATATCTGAGAGCTGTGATGCTTGAGTCAATTTCTTTAAGCCCACTGAAGGAAGGGAATTCTGGCCTCATATCAGACAATATCAATATGGACTTATTTAGAGAGGTTGTGATCAGAAAACATACAGCTGCTGATGCAATAATAAAGATCATGCTATTAACACCTTGATATTCCAACGTACTTAAGTTACCTTGCACAGACTGTTTCAAAGAGTACGTAATACACTGAGCTCTACTCAACCATACAAATGTGAACACCCGAGTGGACATGCACAGAGCTGTACCGAGAGAGTGTCCCACTTGCTCTTCAGCATTCTGTTGTAAGAAATCAAGTTTACCTAATTTGCTAGTTCTGTGATTGAGAGTATAGGATAAGGCGATATTATTTGCAAATGGACTAGTTTATCTCAAAATCAGTAGGTCTGTGTGTGTATGTAGTGAGATAATTATAATTTCACATTCTTTTCTTAATAAACTTCTGCATAACCATCTCACTGTAAAGCCATTCATCAAGAAGGTGAATGCTTACCCCAGTGTCTTGCCCCCTTTCATTTAGCAGGGAGATCAGTTTGTAGGGCAGTGATCTGCTCTGGTCACCAATCAGGTCCTTCAGGGATACAGTGGCTGTGCCAATCAATCTGCAGAGGAAATGAGAAACAGTAACCTGAGTAAGAGGCATGCTTCCGTTTGCTCATCAGACCTCCCAATTCCCTTCCTATCTACCTGTTATCAATAAAATCACTCACGATAAACTGTGGGCCATTTTGCTCTCACCCTAGTAGAGTATTTTGGTAGTCAACATTGCATATCAGCCATCACTTCTCCATAGCAAGCAGTCATTTCAAGAGTCTCGCTATGGTGCCTATGAAATATTAGGTCATGAATGAAATGGATGGGCGAGAGGCAAAGACTGAATTCAGCCCTCTCCCCTGCCCAGAATCCAAGAAGAGAGAAAATCAAGACAAAATCCAAGCATTCTTCTGTAATGAAAATTTAAAAGAACCCATAAAACATTGCCCACTGTAAAAGCATCCACACAGGTAGACATTGAAGTGTAAACAGGTTGCTCATTTACTGATGGGGCACCTTGCTATCTCACGTACTCTGGAGCAGCATTCGGAAGGTGGATTGTGCGCTTCTCCGTCTTCCTGGACCAAGGGATTGCACTTTGCCTCTAGCACCCATCTACCTCTGAGTGCACTTGACACTGGTACACAGGTGTCCTGGCTCACTGAGTAAAGCTCCTTAATGGCAGGAATTGTTGCCTGGTCTGTTCACTACTCTAATCCCAATGTCTAGAACATACTACATTTCTTAATAGATATTAACTAAATAAAGGAAAGAATTAAATAAGTCTACATATATTGAGAATAAGACCCAAAATATTTTTTGTAGTGAGGTCACATGATCAAAAACATTTATTGGACACACATCCCCAGCAAGTTAGTCAATATAAAAATGCAACCCATAGAATACAGTCTGTAAATTGAGGGTTATAACACACAACATGATTTGAGGCTGGGTGAATTGAAAAAGCTCCCTGTGTGAAAGCAAAGAGAGCCTGAGCTCTCTTTGGGTGTGCTCTTAGTGTGGATACTGAAAATGGAAAAGAGGAAAAGTCAGAAGTTTTAAATGTTATTTACTTATACCTTGACTACATTTGCAGTCACTGATACTAAAAAATAGCAGAGATGATAGCACAGAATATCATAGCATAAAAATAGAACACCAAGCATCAAATTCTCCAATCTTTGGTGCAAGATTCCTTGCATCATAAAACTCAGGGTGAAGAAACTATAGTTCAGTATAACATAACTCCAGGCTTTCTAGCAAAAATAATAATCAGAAAAATTCACGTTATGTAGAAATATTCACTTTATTTTTAAATGTGGTATGTTTTCTTTAAAAATCAGGAAGTGAAAGCTTATGTCAACCCAGGCACATCATTTTTTAAGACACATATATTCATATCCCCTCCCCCACTCAGATCTCAGAAATAGGACCAGAATGTAGGTCTGGGGTCTGTCACCCAATCACACACATCCAGTGTGACTCAGCAATATTAATACTATTAATATTTTATTGCACAAGACCAGAATGATGCTGTGGCACCCTGTTTCACCAAATTACCCAATGATGTGAACTATTTGCATATGGTTTCCTGGAAGAGTACACTTTCGTGGACAGCACCCAAGACAAGACACTCAACAACCATGATGGACTCTAATCTCTTCTAATAACACATGTAGAGTCAGTTATTGTCAAAGGAAAAGGAAAGTTCTGCCTCCAGAGTGGTAAGAGTGCACTTTTCAGTCCTTTTAGGTCAATACAGAAATTAGGTCTCTCAGTCAATGCTGAGAATTGATGGGACCTTTACAGAATAATTTTTCAGATGAGTACATTCACTCAGTATGATTGTTAGATTTTACATGAGTATGGTTTCTCCTCACTTGAATTTTTATTCCCCCAACATATTGAGGACAAGAGTCTACATATGATGCCTTCTCCACCAGACGAAACAGGTAAATCCCCACACAAGGTGAGAGCCCTGGCAAAATCTCTTCCATATCTCCCTCAGCCCCACACAGTGTGAGCCTGCGGGAAACGTCTTTCCATGTTTTGAAGATAGGACAGTAGGCCAAGGGGTTGTCTAGTTGAGTTTTTAAGAACAAAATGTGAAAACTACAGTTTTAAAAGTCATCTGAATAGTATTGAATGTCTAAATGAGGTACTCTTCCTAAAAGATGTGGAAACACACTGGATTTTATTCCTGACAGTTCGGTGATTAATAACCTAACTTTGTGATTTAAGTAATGACACTGTACTCTTAAACATGTACTGATCTGCTTTTACTAACATCAGGATGACTTGAATCTCTACCCACCATAAATAATCCTTGGAACAAAACAGAAAGTACAGCATGCTGGAACAATGCTGAAGTGAAAGAAGACTGGCCTGGGCTGGACCAGCATTTATCAACCTCAGCACTCCTAACATTTTGAATTGGACAACTCTTTGTTTTGGGGGCTATCCTAGGCTTTGTCAGATGTTCAGCAGCATCCTTGGCCTGTACCTGCTGACATCTCTACATATTGCCAATTGTCCCCTGGTGAGCAAAATCACCCCAAGTTAGAACCATCGGTTAAATGATGCCTGTTCTAGTCTTAACACTGTGTCCCAACTTCCTTCAAGTCCTTGGCTAAGTCACCTAACTCTCTGAACCCACCTCATTACCTAAAAACAAGTAGATTGAAATAAGTAATCCCTCAGACCCTTTCAGCTCTGAAAATCTGCCACTAGGCCTATATATGTAATGTCTTCTATATATATCTTGGTTTTTAGAAAACCATCTTATGTTAAATTTTTCTTTTCTCTTCTCTTAAAGTCTGTTCATTGATTTAGAGGGGGAAATATCCTAGATGTGTCCATAAAGGACAATCCAGAACTCTAGGCAAAGTTTCTGCCTTTAAAGGTAGTTTGAAATCAAACTTCAATTCACACAGTGTGTCAGGAGGAAAGGTTAGGCCAATAACACAAATGTGAAAACACAGTGAGTGACAGGTAAGACAATAGGGAGTGGAAGGAGTTGTGGCTAACTGGAGAGAACAGCCTTGCCTAAAACACAAAGCCCATCTGTTGGTCTTTTATGGCCCTGAGTGGTTTTACAACTCCATTCTGACTCAACCACTATCTGCGCTTTCCTTTCCCCAGGATAGGGTGTGAGAGTGATAAAAGATAACTGGCCAGAAATGGAATAAAATAAATGAAGCCAATTAAAAAGTCTCATCTCAGTCCCTTCTTTAAGAAACCTTTAATCTCATTTCTTTTTTTTTCCTAAGATTTTATTTATTTACTTTTTAGAGAGAGGGGGAGGGAAGGAGAAAGAGAGGGAGAGAAACATCAGTGTGTGGCTACCTCTCGCGTGCCTCCTATTGAGGACCTGACTCGAAACCTAGGCTTGTGCCCTGACTAGGAATTGAACCGGTGACCCTTTGTTTCACAGACTGGCACTCAATCCACTGAACCACACCAGTCTGAACTAGTTCCATTTCTTAAGATTCATTTTATCATCATAAAACTCTGACACTTTTGTGTGTTGGAGGAGGGGCATGGGGACTGTAAAAGAAACTCAAAATTTTTTTTTCTAAAGTAAAGATAAGTGTGCTTAAATGAATTCCCCAAAATACTTTTAACAGCTGGGTTGAGCTGAAGAAAAATGCAGTTATGACTTCTAAGAGCTTTCACTATAAGTTGCAGAAAACAGCCTCTATGGGGAAGTCCAAGCCTTGAGGGCACGCCTGCTGGGCACGCCTGCCAGGCAGGGCCTATTTTCTATGAGGTTGCCTGGATACAAAATACTGTGAGTTTACAAAATGATGACTTGGCCTCCTACACAGGGGATAGGAACAGTTCATTTGGACCACAAGCCAAATTCCTTTAAAGGAGGTGACACTAAGCCAAGAACCCTTTTTCTTTCAGATTACCAACACCATAAATATGTTAAAATGTGACAGTAATACTTTGCCTTGTATTTTCATGGAAAAATAAGAGTCTCCCCATGAACTCCACCCACCACTAAAACAGATGGACTGTGTCTCAAATGAAACTTTATGGTGAAAGAATCTCAAGGCCCTTTGGCTCTCCAGCTTTACTTGTGAAATTAATAAGACGCAGATGTATTCTGACATACAGAAAAAGCCAGTTTTGCTCCCGTTCCATGAATGTCCACACAGTTTCGGGTTTATGCGGCACCCAACTACTTCTAAGCAGTGGAAGTAACTACTTGAAAATTAGCTGTTCCATTCGGGGGAACCAAAGAGTTTAGTTGTAAACTAGTCAGGTTAGTCATTCAAGTGTTGGCTAAGAACTTCCTCAACTGTTTCTTTCTTGCTAAAACAGAGTCTAGTGTGTTTGAAAAAGAACATTAGCTTGGACGCAAATGTTAACAACCACATGCCACTATGGTGAGTAAGGGCTTTGCTGGCCGAGGTCTGAACCCAGGGAGCTCAAGGCTATGGAATCATCTGCACAGCACAGCTCAACCCACAAGGATTACAGGAGGAGGGATTACTGGAAATGCCTTCATGGGGGGCAGGGTGGGGGGAGAAAAACTATGTCGCAGGCTGGTCAGTAATCACACAGTCCCAGTTTCTGCCCCTAGGGACATCTCAACTTCCCATCTTCTGAGAAGGAATAACAGTCCCTAGCTGTGCTTGGGACAAATACTTTTCTAAGCTGCTCCAATGTCCCCTGTAGAAAAACCTGGAAGGACCATTACCTACCCACTCTTTGAAGCGCCGGGCTCCCAGCCAGCTGAGCCTTGCCAGGCTAGTGCAGGAAGGTGGGGAGCTGTAGCCCTTCCCCACAGGGACCCCTTCCCTGGGCCAGTCAGTATCCTGCAAGCTCCTCTCCTGGCTCCAAGGCAGAAAGTGGGAGAGCCAAGCAAAATACCCTCCAAGTGTGCTCCCCGGGTCACCTATCCACTCCACCAGGGGGACATTCTCCGGAGTCTCCAACCAGCCCATCTTCTGAATTAGCTCATAGCTCACAAACCCTTCCTCAGAATGTGTCCTCGCACCACTCCCCTGTAGCACAATCACCAAGGTGGTTACAGACCCCCAGGATCCTGAGTTAAACTTTTCCTTTAGTTAATTCTTATACCCAGCAAGTTTGAGAAACAATAGTCTTAATGGGGCAGGGAAAAGTGGAGGGCTGGGGGGTGGAAAGGCAGCTGGCAAAGATCTGGAGAGAAGGGGATGTGCATAGTTTTGAAAAAGTACATTCCATATGATAATATTGGTTCATATTTGGAAAATGGGCATAGAAATTCAATTGTTTAATTGAACAAAGCAGTAAGCAAAACTCCATTAAAATCTCTTTGGCAGGCCTAGTCACATGCACCCTTCCTATGGCTTCCTCTCCTAACTTCACACCACGATGCTAAGAGAGCCTTGAGGCCCTTGTCCTGTTCTTTGAGAGGGGGCAAGGGTCTCAGAAATCTTGGAAACGCTGGTCTATGCATTGGTTCTCAAAGCTGGCCATGTACAACCCCCCTGGGGGTGGGGCTGAGCCCTGCACTTTTAGCAAACTCCATTCCCAGGTTTTGGAATCACCAACCTAGCCTGGAGGCTGGGTTTGCAGGATTCAGGGCCAGCAACAGCTCCCTTTTTGTCAGGCCTTCCCTACTTTGTCACCCCTGCTGCAAGTGGTGGTCACTTGGACAAGGGAAGAAGCCAAGTGGAAGCCCTTTGATGCAGGTCTCTCTGCATCAAAGCCGTCAAGGTCTTGCTGGCCAATGAGGCACCGAGGCCACAGTCAGTTACTTTGTGTCTGCAAAGGGGCAGGTTAACTAGCCTAATGCCTGGTGTATATGAGATGCTCAGTAATTATTTCTTGAATAAATGAATGTAACCTGCTATTTTGCTATTTGCACCTGACCAATCTCCTGCTTACTCAGTCCTCAAAGATATGAATCTGTGCTTGCCTGTTTGGATGGTTTAGCAGAGCTCCTAAGCTCTGTCTCTATCTAATCCCTTATCCATTAAAATCAAGGTAGCAGTATGCATTCATTCATTCATTCATTTACTCTCCATCCATCCATCCATCCATCCATGTAGCACTTGGACCTTATAAGGTAAGGAGGACAGAGTAAAATAGTGATAAGAACTTGGAGCTAGGCAGAGCTGGTTAATTTGTACTCCTCCTTGTACTGCAGCTTAAATTCTCTGAGCCTCAGTTTCTTCATGGGTAAAATGGGCATGATGAAAACTCCTACCTAATAGTATTGTTGCGTGAAGGAAAAGGGAGGCACATACTAAACCTGACAAGTTCAGGGGAGGCCTGGGTGGCAGGCCTTACAAACTTGGAGACAGAAAACAAGCACACTGAATGGTCTCAGCATAAAAACTCCTGACCAAAAGTGAGTTCTAGGACATGGAGGGAAGTCATGTCCTTGGCCTGTAGATTCCTTGACAAAGGTCAATCTTTACCTAAGATGAGCCTGTCCGTTTCTTTTTTTTTTTTTTGCGTCTAAGATAACATGCCTTTCAAATGTCAGAATAGTCTTTTCTTGACCCCTCAGGACATCCCCACCTCACTGGAGCAGGAGATCACAGAACCCCTCATCATTATCTCGTTCTTCAAATACCATCTCTAGGTGCTGTAAATGTTAATTATTAAATCTCCTGTGCCCACCAGTGTAAAAGAAGTGTGTGTCATTTTGTCTTACTTTTTATCCAGTCCCAGAGATTTCCCAGCTTTGCTTTCTCCTGCCTCCTTCATCAACCACCAGTGAATTCCATGTCACTCTCCTTACGTCTCCTTCTTTTATTCTAATGTATAAAATAAGCTGCCAAACTGCCATTCTCCAGAGTATTTCCCCAGTCCCTTGAGATTTTGCTTCCCAGCAATTGTTGTCAGTTTGGCTCACACAAACTCATAAAAATTCTGTATAGGTTTGGATGTTTCTTACCTGGACAGTTGTAAAGATTAAAGGGATGATGTGGTAAGTGCTTAAAAGTCACTTTTTATAGTTACTTCAGACCCTGCTCTAGGAAAAGGAACCTAAAAAAAAGCAGGTGACTCCAGGCCAGGACTTGCAGGGAAAGCTGCTCTGAACCCACACACAGCCTAAATCACAGGGCCTGGGCCGGGGAGGTGGGCATGAGTGAACAGACAAGAACCTCTCGTGACTACCCACATCCATTTCTATTCGGTCACTGTGCCAAGTTCTCCAAACCAGTCCTTTCTTTTACATACATCAAACAGCCCCCCCCCCCCAATGCTATACATACCAGGAATCGGTAAGCTTTGAGCTGTAGCTTGAATAAAATCCAGTTTTAGTGGAAACTGAATGAAGTTTTTAAAGATTTTATTTATTTATTTTTGGAGAGAAACATCAATGTGTGGTTGCCTCTTATGCGCCCCCTACTGGGGACCTGGTCTGCAACCCAGGCATGTGCCCTGACTGGGAATTGAACCGGTGACCCTTTGGTTCACAGGCCCATGCTCAATCCACTGAGATACACCAGCTAGGGCTCAATGAAGTTTTTAAAGCCATACATCTCATAAGATGTTTCATTATGAAACAGACCCCAAAACAAAAACCCTACCTAAACCAGACGCCCCTCACCTTGTCATTTTCTTGTTTTCCTTGTTTTATTTTTCTTCATCATACTTACCATCATCTGATATACTATATATGGATTAATGTTTATTATCTGTTCCCTCCACTCAGATGTAAGCCCCATGTGAGCCGCATGAAAGGCATGGAGGGGGTACCCCCAGTGCCTAGAACAGTGTCTGACACACAGTAGACACAGTAGACATTAGCAAATATTTGCTGAATAAATACATTAACTGATATATCATTGAAGATAGCCCAATGACCTTACAAATGATTTACAGGTTATAAAGCTTCCTCTTCTAAGAGATGGTTTTCCAAGTGCGATTAAAAGATAATTATACTTTTTTGTCATTATAAAACCCCTTTCTCTTGTGGTCTGTCTGGGTGTCTTTGTCCAGGGTTGTGGCCCACATTTACTTAAGAAATGTTAGCAGATGCCAGCTGGACTGCACGGCTACTTAACTGGCCTCCACAAACAGTGGGCTTCAGCCTCTCCCACCGCCAGAGGCAGCCAGCCCAAACCAACTCTGGTCATTGCATAGCTTCGCTGCTCTATTGAAAGTATGGAACTAAAAAGAACTCACAACTGGGAATCCTACTCCACAGTGACATCTGCTTCCGGTTTAGACTTCCACACAGCCTGAGAAGCTGCCTCCACCGTGGGCTGTCCGCCCCTCCTCGCCAGCCACACTGGGAGAAGGAAAGGTCCTGGGGACCACCTCAACAAATCCTGCTCTCAAGTTTACAACCGGCAATGCCAGAAGTGAGTCTCATTGCTAGGAGAGATGAAAATATTAAATGCTTGAAATCGAGGTCTTTTGTGTACATACCAGGACGTGAAAATTTCTCATAAGTGATACCATACTATTGCCCACCAAATTAACTCCATTCCAAATCAGTCTTTTTCTCTAATTAAAAAATAAATAAAATCTTTGCCCAGGGAGTTAGTATTTTCACCACCCAAGCGTGTCCCTTTTCTTTTTCTTGTTCTCTAGCCCCCAGTATCAGTGTGTGTGTGTGTGTGTGTGTGTGTGTGTCTGTGTGTGCTCTGTTACCCTCTCACTTTCACATCCTGGCACCCAGACCCTCAACCCAAACACACACACACATACACGGAATAAACCTTGGGTGGTCTGAGTTCTGTGCGAAAGAACCTTAACATAACTAGGTTAAATCCATGTGCTTCCACTTAAAGAGCTGGGTGACTTTTAGCAGTTTGGTGAACCTCTCTGAGCCACATTTTCCTCATCCATTAGTTGGGGATAAGTCTGTCTCACCATCATTATCAAAATTAAATGCAATTATGCGTATACTAGCATTAACACAATGCCTAGTACATAGTAAGTTCACTATAGATACTGGCTAATATATTGTTCCTCAGGAAACAGAATATTTTCATTTCTTATCTTAAATTTTCCCTTATGTCTACCATTTACTGAGGAAGTATTAAAGTCCCCTGATCAAGATGAACAGACTTGCCAAGAGTCACCCAATCTGTAAGAGCCAAGATCCAAACTAACGTCACAATCATACACCTGACCACTTGCCCAGACCTCCTCTTACAGTTTGGGCAAATTTCCTCTGAGGTATGTTGGTAGGTCTTAGGCAGCTCCCCCTTACTCATTCTACAGCAGAACAGATGCCTCGCTCAGTGATTTATTCTCAGATGATGCTTCTAACTTTGCTCTGCATTTATGTGGGGGCGTGATGGTGGTTTTGAATGCACAAGTAGACTCATATGGAGGGGAAAATATGAGTAGTAGAAATGCAAACTCTTAGAGAGATAATTATGGTCATTTTTGTCTCAGACATTGTAATTTGCATCCCTAGATATTTAATTTGGATCTTTTTTATGTCTTCCATGTCTCTGCTTAACATGCTCAAGCATTCTTCTACCTTCTTGAACCATGGAAATAGTTATAACACATGTTTCATAGTCCATGCCTACTATTAATACTATCTATTAATAATACATCTGTTTTTTTCTTCACATGACTAAAGTAAAATTCTTCTGGGTACTGTACCCAATGCTCATAAATTAGAAGGTTTCTCCATTCTGGTTGGTGGGAGCATTAACAATTCTCAGCCCTGTGTGTGTTTCAAGGACTATTCTGTCTTCTCCTTTCAGATGGTTCTTTTCTGTGCCTCAGTTTCTGCACGGACTAATACTCAGCTGAAGAATCAGGAGAACCCTCTGTAATCAGGAGTGTGCATGTGCGCGCTCTGTGTGTGTGTGTGTGTGTGTGTGTGTGTGTGTGTGTGTGTGTATCCCTCTAGGCTCCTGCCTGCACCTGCCCAACTCTGGGAGATGACCAGGAGGGATCTGCCGAGTTCCCTCTCCCTGCACTGCAGCCTGGAAATGCTCTATAGGCACTAAGTTAGGCGCACACAGGGCTGATCTCAGTTATTTTCCCGCTCTCTGGGGATCACTGCCCCGTGCTGCTCATGTCCAATATCTGGAGCCATCATTACATATATTTTATCTAGTTTTTGGTTGTGTCAGACAGAAGCTCCACATCTCCCTACAAAAGGGGATTTGGGGCAGGTGTTTGTTTCTCTTGTGACTCAGCTCCTTCGTATTCTGACTCCTTTTCAGCTTAAACCCAAGTTAGAACTAGAAAGCTGTTCCAGAGGGCTGAGCTGGACAGAATTCACATAAATGGCCCAATATCAGTGGGCTAATTGTCAGATGCAAGGTGCTTTAAAATGTTAAATTTCATTCATGTGGTTGTATCATAAACTCACTTATTCATTCATTCATTCAACAAACATTTGCTGAGAGCCTACTATGAGCCAGGCTAAGTGCTGGTGTTAAAGCAATGAACACAATAGCTGTGGACCTTCCTGTGTAGTAGGGGAAGGTCAAATGAGTAAATAAATTGTAAGAACATTTTAGATGGTGGTAAATGCTGAACTAGATGAAGCAGATGCATGGACCAACACATATCCTTGAGTACTTGTCTAAAACCTGACCCAAACAGCCCCATGCCTAGGTGGACCTGCTCCACCATTGCCACAGAGGAAATAAGACAGAGCAGTGAGACGGCGAGTGACAGCAGGGTGGGTGGTCAGAGACCGAATGACAAGATGCTACATCTGTTGCAGTTGGAGGGAAAGCGCTTTCCACGCAGAGGAAACAGCAAATGCAAAAGCCCTATTTTGGTACCTCCTTTTCCTCCCTGGCACATGTGCACGCACCCACACACCCTGAACACTTGTAAATACTTTTCGTTCTGACATTTCCAGGCTCCTGAAGATGGTTCTTGTTTAGAAACTCAAGTGGAGTTCAACAGGGCCAGGATGCCAAGGGATCAGGGTCCCAGCCCCAACCCTGCTGAGCCTGATGTCTCATCTCTACTTCTCAAGGTCATTGTGAAGATGAGATATACTCTCTGAATTTATCTTGCCCACTGTAGAGCAGAAGCCTAAGTGATTTACTATTCAATAGTATTAAAATACCAGCTTAAAATGTTTACCTCGGGTGGTGATTGCTGTAGGGAGGGGAGTAAAAGGGGACTAAATAGTAATGGAAAAAAACACAATAAAAATTATTTTTAAAAATGTTTACCTAGGGAGGAGCTACTAATTGGTACTGAGTATTCTTTATTTTTTCAAAATTACTTCCATTTTAACAAAAAGATAATCATTCTACCTACATTTGGGTTCCTGTAGTTGGTCAGAGGTTATCAGTATAATGTAAAGGACAAAAGTACAGGCCTGAATGTAAATGCTGTCTTTGACACATATCTGCCATGTGACCTTGAGCAGATTGCTCTCTGAGGAAAACCTGGACCTGCCTCACTGGGTGTCTGAGGACTAGGTGGGATAAAGCCTTCAAAGGGCATCCCTAAGTCCCCACTGAGCGATAGCCACCACCTGTCTGCAAAGGGAAGGAAACCCTTCCACTCTGACATTTCAGCTAAAAATAGCATTTCATGTTCATTATGTGAGCAAGAGGCTCCTCCGGCTCTTCTCTCTCCAGTCTATGACTCTCCAGTCCTGCAGTCTCCAGACTCGGCAGTTCTCTCACCAGTCTCATCCAGTCTATTGGCTGGATGACTGTAAAGTGAGGAAGAACAGAGTCTGCACTGAACGCCCAGCCCACCCCCAGTGCCTGAGGAGGAACGCTGCTGCTGACGCACCAGTGCTGTGTTTGCTTGGCTCGCATGTGGGCAGTCGCTGTCGGTGCCGGTGCCGGCATGGACTCACAGGCAAACCCAGGCAGCCTGGCTTTGCTTGCTTACAGGCCCCAGAGCAGCAGACACAAGAGCCATATTTGCACAGCCTGTCTCCATAGCAACAGGAAGGTCAAGGGGCAAGACATTCCTTAAACTGGTAGAAAAATCCTCTGCCCCCTCCCTGTGCTTTCAGGTGAGGAAAGCATTCCGATACGGAGCAGTGAGCGGATCTTCAAAGGTCAAAGCTTTAGTAGAAAAACCAACCAGAAAATCTAAGGCCAAAACGCACATAGTTTGAACAATACGGCTATGAGTTTAATTTTTTTTCTGGAAGGTAATGTGACCAAGGTCTGTGCATTGTTTAGTTGGTGGAAACAAGGCCAAAGATCAGCATTCCTGGCTGGTGGCAGCGAAGCATGCAGCTGAGGGCAGTAAGGGGACAGGCAACACAGAGCACTGTCATCCACACTGTTCACTCCAGAGCAGCTGGGGTTGGCCTTTCACTGGATGACCATAAACAACTACGCAGGGAAATCTGCAGGACAGAGAACCGACCTCTCAATTAATAAAAAGACCAAAGACCTTCCCAATGATGCTCTGCCACAGGGCCCAAAATTCTCATGCTGTCTACTTCTTCAGATAAGTCACCAGTGGTCTCAGTCCCAAAGTCATTGTTCCTGGGAAGTTAACACAGTGAACTATTAGCAGCCATTACACCATCACTCAGACCTGTTTCTTGGAAGCTCCTTTCAACCAGCAGGACCTTGAAGACTGAGTCACAGGACAGACAAGTTCTGTTGGGGAAAAGAACTGGCAGGTGGTGCACATGCAGCTCACAGGGCAGGCCCAGGGGGAGCCGGGCGCATAAACAAGGACATTGGGTGCCTGGGAGAAGCCGGGGGGAGGAAGACTTCCCAGAAGAAGGGGAGGGAAAGGCTGAAAGCGTAATGAAGACCAACTTCATGTTTTGCCTAGAATCTACCTTTTTTTGTTAGGCCTAAAAAGTCCTGTCATAACAATGCCATAGTAACAGCTTCTCACTTTGTCTTTCTGCTTAGCAGACACCACGATGCCGAATGCGATATATCTCAGCAAGATGCATGGAGCCCCCCAATTTCAGAAGGAGCCTTATTCAAAGTTGCAAAGGAAAATGACCCAGACCAGACAGACCACACATTAACCCTACCTCCAGAAATAAACACCGAATGCCTCAGGTAAGAGACAAGGGGAGTCTTAGGGTGGGGATTCATCCTCTTCACTTCTGTGATCCAAGGACCCCACTGAGTTTTCACCAAATGTAAAGTAAACATATAAAAGTCACTCAGTATTGTTTTCCTTGCTTCCTAACTGGTGTCTACATCCAGATAGAAAGCCTGAGAGATACGTTAAAAATATAAGTCCGATGATCCTCAAAACCCTCTAATAAATTTCCATTCCACTAGGAATGAAATCCAAAGCTTGTGTGGTGGCTCACAAAACCATGTGTACTGTGGCTCTGCAGTTCTTCCTCCTCCTCCATCCCAGCCTCTCCAGCTCTCTGCGCTCCATCCTGACTGGACTCTCCGGTGTGTCTCCAACACCCCAAGTATACTCCTGCCTCGGGGCCTTTGCACTTGCTGTCTGTCCTCTGTGCCTGAAATAATCTTTCCCCCCAGACAGCTGCATGGCTGTCTTTATGTATATCTCCATTCAACTGTAACCTTATCACCATGTCATATAAGACTGGATCTCCCCCCACCCCCACCATCAATTCCTCTCTAGCCTTTTACTCTGCTTTATTTTTCTTCACAGTTTCCTCCTTAGCTTATAACACTTCATTGTACCCATTAAATATTTCTTCATGTACTTGTTCATTTTCTGACCCTTCCTTAACCATGTAACCTTTAGGAAAGCAAGGACTTTTGTGTGAAACATAGATGAGATCTCTAAGGCCAGCCTGCCAGACTTTGTTGTCATGTTGTGTTAGATGAGGCACAAAGTGATAAAGGCCTGTGCCAGGCTGGTGGCTGTAGCCATGAGTTAGAAACACGTGCCACAAACAATGGAAAGGAAGAAAAAGTAAGATCTGGCAAAAGGCTGGATAGGGTGTGAAAGGGAGAAGATCCAGAGAGAGCAGAGGCTGTGAGCCCAGTGGTCTGGAACTGTGTGTGCTGTCCAGCATGGTGACCACCTGCCACACGTGGCCAGGGAGCACTCGAACTGTGGCTAACCTGGATGGGAGGGACTCATCCAGTGTGGAATGCACACTGGATTTAAAAAAAAAAAATGCATGTAGAACATCTCAATGATTTTTAAAATATTAATCACATGTTGAAATGATAAATGGTGGATATACTAAATAAAATATATTAATAAAATTAATTTCACCTGTTTCTTTTTGTTTCTTAACATAGCTACCAGAAAATTTCAAATTGCATATGTAGCGGGCACTGTATTTCTGTTGGAGAAGGCTGGTCTAGAATATAAATAGTGGTGCCATTTGCAGAAAGAGGAGAGCAGAGACGAGAAGGGAATATTATTAGTAACAACATGAGGCTATAGTGAGGCTTGACTACCCACTTTCCAAGAGCTTAGAAACATGGGAAAAAGCTGTCCTTGGGGAATTGGGGTGGGGGATAGACTATCTTATAACTGGTTCAAAGCTGAGATATGCAGCATAGCCTGAAAAAAATAGAATGGTTTTCAGTCCAAGAGAGTGGGACCAGAACTTGCCATAATGTATTTATACAGCTTGAGAAAAAAATGTATCAGTCACAGGGAACATTTGTCAGCAGTGGAACATGAGAAAAAGGATCTTATCAAAGGTGGACATGGGCGGTACCTATCAAAGCCCTGCTCAGGGGATAGATGTCTCTCCAGGCTTTCTTAGTGCAAAGCCATTAAGCAAAAGACCCCAGTGATTAGGGGAACCATCCAATTTACTGGCCAAACCAAGCCACTGTTGACAGCAAAAGGGGCATTACTGATTATTGTGCTGGGACAATATACCAGGACTGTCCCAAGTAAATCTGGGCCTATGGTCACCCTACCTCAACTTATTGCTCTCATTGCAGCCCTCTGATTATACCAAACGTGACTGAGACTAAGACATATATTTTTTAATCTATGTTTTAGAGAGAGGGGATGGGAAGGAGAAAGAAAAGGAGAGAAACATCAATGTGTGAGAGATACATCAATCAGTTGCCTTTAGCATGCACCCCATCCAGCAACCAAACCTTCAACTCGGGCATGTACCCTGACTGGGAATCAAACCAGTGGCCTTTTGCTTTGCAGGACGATGCCCGACCATCTGAGCCATACCAGTCAGGGCCATTTTTAAATGTATTGACACTGCTAAATATTGGGATGCTTCTTACAGTTGATATGGGCACTTAATATAAGGTTTCCTTCTCCCCCCAAACCTGTTATTAATTTAATAGTATATCTTATGGTCAATGACATCTTACAATCAAGGTTACAGAGTAGTTTGTTTTCCAGTGTGGTATAACAGAAAGGAGAATTCACTGATCAGAGAGTAGGAATGCCCTTCCCCAAGCATTTATTTCCACTGGAAAATAACAAGTAAGTAACCTGGTGTTAAGCACTGGTTTCTTATGAGCTAGGTTGGTTTGAACTATTTACCTAAGACTGATTTCTGAGACTGGGTAAGGCCCAAGTCCAGATCAAGGACTGGGGTGAATTTACTGAGGTCACATTGTCCCATAGAGACTATTTGGGAAAACCCCAGCTTTACCCAGGAGACAATCCTCGGTGCCAACATCGTGTACCATCATACCCTTGCCCAATGGAAATTGGTAGCGGCAGTAAGACAAGGAAACTGGTTTAGATCTTTTGGGTTTAAAAGGCCAATAAGACAATAAAATGGAGGTGGGGCTGGAAGTATAACTCGCATGAGATGTATACAGGTTACACATAATCAGGAAAAGAAATTATTTTGCTTGTGTCCAATAAAGCTGCAGTTCAGATAAAACACCAGAGGTAGGAAATGACTATATGCAATTAACAAAGAAGTTTCTGAGGTGTAAATGGGTTTCACTCTATGGGCCATATTGGATAGACTAGTGTTGGCTTAGTGTTTGCAGCCTCTTGGGAATATAGAAGTCTGGGTAAAAGCACTGTGATTGATTAACCACATCTGATATTGGCTCAGAAGTGGGGCATGATATGGAGTTAAAGTATAATCATATTGGAAGTATTACAAAATGTTATTAAAGATGCATTCCTTCAACAGAATAAACAATAGTATGATAATATGTAAAATGAGAAAAACAGTTGAAATCAACTTACTTATTTTGTCCTATTGTCTCAAAATCTTTCACAACAATTCCAAGAGAAGATGAAAAGTCCAGTGGTATACCTCTCAAGTCAAACTCCAAAATCTGTCCAAAGAAAGGTTATGAAAACAAAACAAACAAATAAAGAAAAACTGTTAAAAGGATCAGAAAATACAATGAAATGTCCCAACACTGAAAGTTGGGTTATTATCTTCGCCAATGACAATCCTTCAATTACTCAATTCTATAATTAGATGGAAGTGATTAAATGCTAAATTAAATTCTAAACCTGGAGGCTGATGAGGGTTGTGGGAAAATAAACCAGACTTAGCCTCAAAAGACCTGGAGGCATCTCCTAGCTTCCCATTTACCAGGCTCTGTGGAGTTGGACTAGTCACCAACCTCTCCCCCATAGTCAGAGAGCTGAACACTTACCACCACTGTAGCAAGAATAAAATAAAACGTACGCGTGAAAACATTTTCTTCAACGGTTATGTTTAAATTACTTGCTCTTCCTAACCACATTATTATTCAAGAGATGAATAATCTAGAAAACACTTTCCAAAATGCATCAGTCCCTCATTTGAGGTCCCACAGTGGTCAGTGCTATAGTCAGATGAGAACTTCATCTTAATGCAACAAATTGCTGTCTGATGACAAATGTAAAAAAAAAAATCGACATAGCACCATTGATGCCTTTGATTGTGTAATAAATGACTTAAAGCAGTGTCTACTGACGACTTAATTCTCTATGTAACGGGTCTGGAATGGATGGAGAATTGTCTCACAGTTCATATTAGTACACGCCCACTAATCCTAATGGGTTTGGGGTTGGCACTTCATTTGGTTAGATTTCAGTTATAAAACTGCAGCTCGAAAGTCTACCTGATAAATACTTTAGCAATATGAGGAGGAAACCTGATGGAAACAAAATGGGATGAGAAGGATGATGCCCATCGAGGACAGGCCTGCTCACGTGATCACACACCTCTCTGCCGTCGGCCACATGGACTGACCTTTGATAGAAAGAGACATGCTAGGATTCCTGAAAAACCCAAAGCACTAACTGCGCACGCTCCTGTACTTTTATGTTCTCCTTGGAGCTCTGTGTGAGGGCTTTCTAGAAAGGCATTAAGAAGTCTTTTGTCTTTACCTTAAGTGACAAGGTCTTTATCTTATAAAGATGTTGAAATTAGTTGGGAGGGGTCTTCACAGACTCGGGACTTAGTGAAAATATCAAAGACATTTATCACTGCACTTATCCAGGGAGGTGTGACTGGCTTTTGGAAAAAACAATGGGCCTGATGACCAACTTTTCAAAACTTAGCACAGGAAAATCCTACTCAGTGGAAAGAATTCAAATTTTCACATATCTATAAATATATTAAACAACAGCGGAGGTGGTAAATAAATTTCATTATATCCCTTCAATACCATATTACATCAGCATTAAAAATGCTTTTGAATGAAATGACATGTGTATGTGCTCAGGGTATAATAGCAAAAAAAAAACAAAAAAAAAACGAATAGGAAACTGTACTTGCTTCCTATTTGTATATAGCTAATTTGCTAATTTTAAGACATCAAATGTTATTAAATATATTCATTCAATAAACATTTCTTCATACAACCCAGATGTTAACAGTAGTTGCTTCTGGACAGTGGGACCAAAGGTAATTTTTTATGCTGATCTAAAGTTTTCAAAATTTCTATGTTAAATACATATTATTTTATCAACGTAAAAACAGTAAATGTCTTGACTCATCCAGACAGCCAAACTATCATGTGATACACTCTTGATTAGTCACATGCAGACATGTTTTTAATTAAAGAGCTTTCCCTGTGGGATTCCGGAGATGATCTAATACCACCACTTGCTCTACAGATGTGCTTGCATTGGCAACATGACGGGACCAAGGTTACAGCGCAAGCTCAAGGTTGCTGCAGGCAAGAATCCAACCCTCTTCACTGCCATCCAGGCTCTGCTCACCACACCTCTACTGTACAGGAGATGTCATTGTGTTCCTTCTCCTTGAACTGCATCGCCGTCTCCATGGCCACAGAGGGAGATGGAAGGGGTGGGGGTGAAATGCAGCAATTCTCCTTCCAAAGGGAAGAGTTCACTTCTGACCAAAGATGGGACAATCAGATATAGCTTATCCATTGAAACAAAGTTAAAAAACAAAAATGAAGTCACCTCATTCCAGACAGGATTGAGTTCATTATCAACTTTTTTTGTTTTCTTTTTCTCATCTGCAAATAAAAAATAAGAGATATCATCAATCAATCAGAAATATTCATAGAGCACATACCATTCATTAGTTCACTCAAACAGCATTTCCCTGGGGGCCCACGATGTGCCTGAATTTCCCTGTCCTCTGCCTAGGTAGGAGCTGTCCGAATCAAAGCGTTTCAAACTGAACAGCAGTGGGAAAAACTAGGGATAGGGGCTCAAAATCATGGAAATCCCACGATCCCCTGCCTCTCCTGCAGACCAAGATTACCCAGGGCCTCCATGTCTCCACCTTTTTTTTGTAGAAAGAAGCCAACAAAGCTAACCTTTGGCACGCAGGTGGCACCATTTTCCAAGTGAGGATGCTGAGACTCAAAGGAGTTAAGAAAGGTGTCTAAGGGAGCTCACCTGCCGCAGGGGTGCCCCAGTAGGACCTGGAATTTTGGCTCTGAAGCCCATGCTGCCTCTGCCTGTGATAAGACCCCAACACAGTTTATAGATTAAGCTGGACTCCCTCCCACAGGCCTCTGCACAAAGTAATTCATACATAAACTCTTTCTAGAAGCCACAGAGAGCTGGGGGTTTCCTTTACCCCTGGCCCACCTTTTCTGAAGATACATGGTCTTCTTTCTCTGCGTCGAAGGCTACTGTCTAGTACACCCTCCTAAGTCTACCTGGTGTTCAAGTTTTCTTGGATCAAAGTCCACAGAGCAGGGGCTTCTGTTAGGCCTCTAAGTCTCCAGATCCTTACCAGAATAAAAGCTAATGTTTGAGTACAAAATGCTTAGTAAGCATTAGCTCATCTGTTTTCAGAAAACTGAAGTTTCTTCTCTTGTGTGTCTCTTTTACTGTTACACAAAACACCACATGTATGGCTGGGGGTGGGGATGGGGCAGGGCAGGGAGTCTCCCACCAAGCAATTTTCTGTGACACCAGATGAGTGTTGTAAACTTTAACTGCATTGTGACACTGAGATAGCATCAGGTGTCACTGGTTAAGGGTTCAATCCCACAAGAATGTCGCCCCTCCAAGGTCAGACACCAAAAGCAAAGCCAGGTTGTCACCTGTGCTTCTGACATTCTGACAGTCTGGCAATCAATCCGAGGTTTTTATGACCCCTTCCTGGGTTCTATTACTTTTTTAGAGCATACCACAGAACTCGGGAAAACACTCATGTTTACCAGTGTATTAAAGGCTGTGATAAAGGATACAGATCAACAGCCAGATGAGAAACAAAGAGCAAGGCCTAGGGGGGTCCTGAGCTTCTGCCCACATGGAGTTAGGGTGCACCACCCTCCCAGTGCGTGGATGTGTTCCCTTACCTGGAAGCTCTCCAAACCCCATACTTTTGGGATTTTATGAAGGCTTCATCATGTAAGCATGATCAATTATTAACTCCATTTCCATCCCCTCTCTCCAACCAGAGGAGTGGGGGGTGGGGGTGAACATTCCAGGCTTCTAATTCTGGATTGGTCTTTCTGGTGACCAGCCCTCCCCCAGGAGTCCACCCAGAGTTGCCTCATGAGAACAAAAGATGCTCCTAGCGCTTTTTAGGAATTTGCAAGGGTTTTAGGAGTCCCGTGTCAGGGACAGGGTCAAAGACCAGCTGGCGTGGACAAGATATGCTTTACGTTTTAATCACCTCGGGAGTCACAAGGGTCTTTGGAGCTCTATGCCAGGAATGGGGTTGGAGGAGACCAACACATATATTTGCTATAGCCCACTATTCTTCTTTAGAACCCTAGGAGGTATGTATAATTATTTTCATCCCCCTTTCACAGCCAAGGAGACTGAGAAGCTGAGTAACGCATTCAAAGTCACCCAGTTAGTAAGTAGCAGGGGTAGATTTTGAACCCAGGTAGTCCTCCCACTGGTGGCCACACTTTGAACCATTCCTCAGCTTCCCCTCTACTAACATGAAAGTAGGAGGTAGCGTGTTTCATTAAGCTGAATGTCACGTTGCTAAGGCTCCCAACACACACCAGCAGTGGGACTAACCACCTCATTCTTCCAAGACCTCAGCATAGCAAAGCCATGAATCATCACCCTCCCCCTGCAAAGCATGAATTTTTCCACTTGAGTGGGCTCCCACAGCCTCACTGGCCTCCCTTTTCAAACTGCAGCATGACCCTACTCATCGGCTTGTGCCTGGACCTACACAACTTAGCTCCGACTGTGGTCTTTCTGTGCGGCCTCCACAGCCCCTCACTGGATCTGACTCTGACGTCACCCAGCAGCTGTCCTGATTTCCTCTCCCACACTTCCATATTGAGCCCACTCACCCCTCCCCTCACCCGACAGAAACCTCTCAATCTTCCTCTCTGCTTACAATACCAGAAGTGTACTTGAGAGAAACAGGATCCATGCAAAGGATTTTTAAACTGATGGAGCTGGACAAAATGGCTTCTTATCCACAAGTACAGCAGCTTCCTCTAAACAACCACCAACAGGTGCCAGGCTGTGCTTTCTACTGCAGGTCCCTAATGAGGACCCTGCAAGGTCCTCATTTTACAGACAAGGAATTGCGAGAAGCTGGTTCACTTGTCTAAAGTCACATAGCAAATAAAAAAACAAAGCAGAATCTGAACCTACATCTTTTTGGCTCCAGACCTGAGGGTGTGTTTGCTACCACATCACAGTGACTCACTGGAAGCTGCCAGAAACATTGGATAAAGACGACACATAAAATAAAACATTCATTCAAAGTACTGATCTGAATGTCTACTTTAATATCCATTACTGTAATTACTTAATTAATGACTGTGCTATAAACTCAGAAAAGAATTGTATTTTTTTTTAAGATTTTGTTTATTTACTTTTAGAGAGGGGAAGAGAGGGAGGGAGGAAGAGAGGGAGAGAAATATCAGTGTGTGGTTGCCTCTCAGATGTCCCCGACTGGGTACCTGGCCACAACCCAGGCATGTGCTCTGCCTGGAACTCGAACCTGAGACCCTTTGGTTTGCAGCCCGGTGCTCAGTCCACTGAGCCACACCAGCCAAGGCAGAATTGTATTTTTTTAAATCACTGTTGTATCCTCAGTACAAAAAGTGATACCTGGTATAAAACAGTTTCTCAATAAACTATTGGTAAATGAATGACTGAGTGAATTGTCACATAGTAAGAACTCAATAAACTCATAAGAACTATGGGAGGGAAGAAGGTACATAAATATATGTGTGATGGGCTTGGCATCCTGTGCAATGGCCACGGGAAGTCCAATGTCAGGTTTCAGGGTATTCTGAGACTCTCTAAGACTTTTTGTTCCAACACACAAAATATTAATTACACCTGTAAGTTTTGGGGGAAGAGAGTTTATTGCTCTCATTAGATTCTCAAATGAGGTAGTGACCTTGACAAAGGTTAGGAATTCCTGCTTTCCACATATGAAATGATACTGTTAATCTCCCTCCACTCACCACTGCCCTTGCTGCCATAACCAGGGCTGGGTGGTCAGAGAATTATGTCAGGAGAGAGTGAATCTGGACCCTGACACCATGGCAGACCTTTAAGAGAAAAGATGGGCTATTGCAAGAGAACCTAGCAAGTAAGTAAAGCAAGGAGAAGGCAGCAAATAATTTTCAGAAATTAGGCACAGGAGCTCATGGTGCTGCTCAAGTCACTGAAGGATGGTATTGAAGCCAAATTTCACTCCCCAAGAATCCAGGCAGGGAGCTAAGGCAGGGGCAAAGTTGCCAGAGAGTGTGTGGAATGAGGCAGCACTTGCTCATTTGAATCGAATCCCAAGCTCGGTTACTGAGCTGGGAATCACAGGAGGAGAAGAAACACTGCAAGGCTATCTTGATACCAATGCTGGTATTACTGACCCTCCCACCCTCTGCAGGGACAGAGTGGTCCAGAGTCAGCAGTTGAAGAGGTGAAAAAGGTTCCTTGTTTTTTCACTCATTTTTCAAACACTTATTAAGCACCTACTGCTTGCTAGTAACTGGGGAAACAGAAGAGTGTAAGATAATTCCTGGTCTTGAAATGGTCCACAGATAGAGTGGATGAGCTACAGAACAGGGAACCACACAAATCCTTATGCATGTTTTCACCAAGTAGCAAAAAGTCCCACTGTGCTCTTGCCTGTTTCATTCTCTTGATGGAGTTTCCAACATTTCCCATGACCCTCTTACATGAGGGTCAGTATTGGGAATAATGGCTGGCCAGGTCAGGCTAAGGGACCTCATAGCTCAGCCCATGGGAATGGTCCAGTAAGTTCTTATATACTTTAATTCACATCTTCATTCTTCCATCCAACAAATGTCTTTGAAATATCACTTGCCCTGTGACAAGTGAGCTGGACATTGTGGGAGATACGAAGATATCCAAGACATGGTTTCTGCCCTCAGGTGGTCCAGTGGGGACATAGTCATGGCCAGGTGACTGATGTAGATAGAAGGCTTCCGTTGTCATCAGAGGGATACAGATGAAAACACAAATGGAGAAGAAAGGGAGGTGAAGTTAGGCTGTAGGCACCAGGTAAGGCCTCCCAAGAGAAAGCAGAGGCTGAGCTGGGAATCAAAGGACGAGGACGGATTAAATGTGGAGCTGGGAAAAAAATGTCACTCCAGGTGGGGAGAAATAGGTGGGCTGGTCAGCAATGGAGGTGGAGAGAACAGGTCACGCCTGGGGACACTACACAGCCCAGTTGGCTAGAACCAAGGGATGTGGAGGGGAGTAAAGGCAACCAGGCAGTGTGGAAAGGTTATGGTCACACTGTGAAGCCGTGAATGCCAGGCTAAGCTTCACTGGGCTGCTACAAGCCACTTAGGAAGGAGGGTGTTAGAAACCAGACTTTATAATATCAAAAGTTCATAATCCAGAAAAAAAAAATCAAGCTGCCCAACTTATGTTCCTGAACACATGTCTCAGTAGTACACTGAGAACAAAGAGGACTGTTTGAGTCCAGGCAGATGTAGGTTGACCACAGGCCAGGTGAGACTATTCAAGCAGAACTTCCTGCCACTGGCACACAATGTTCACGCTAATTGTCTTATAGGGGGCGCTCACTCCAAGCCAGACATGCAGTAAATCCTTCACTTATTTCATTTAATCCTCCTAACAAGCCTAAGTGGTAAACTCCGTTGTTACCTGCAGTTTGCAGATGAGCAAAGCAAGCCCAGAATGATTAGGTGAATTGCCTAGTGTCACAGACCTAGAAGGTGGTAAAGAGGAAAACCACAGGCCCAAAATGGCATCACTCATGCTGAAAACCCCTGACACCAAACCTAGATTTAATACCCAATGGAACTGCAGTTTCAACCTCTCCCAGAAACATAAGCCCGATCAACCACTCTGCAATGTCTGGTCAAGCACGAGTAATCTGTCATGTGGGCCCCAAAGAAGATCCATCCCCTGTTTCTCCCCAAAGAAGAGGCAATCTTTCTGTTAAAAACCCTTCTGCTTCTCTTATCTCAAAGAAATTCTGCACCTCAAAATAATCTTTTCTTTTTTGTTGTTAATAGCTCCCTTACACCCTTCTTCCTATATTCTATTTTGTACAGCTGCTCAGAGAACCCTTCTATATAGTTGCCAGATGTGCTGTCTGATTCCTGAATCACTTTAATAAAGCCAATTAGATCTTCAGATTTACTCAGTTTAATTCAATTTTTTTAACAGATGAAATGATCTAACTCAGGACTAGTCTGCTTCTAGACCCCATGCACTGAACCACTGTACCTCTTATCTCCCTAGCTAACAGGGGAAGATTAGGTCTCTGGCATTAGCTCCTATCCTCCTGGAAAAAAAAACAGTTCTCCCTTCCGGAGAATCCCTTCCAAGAAGGAGACTGATTTTTATCAAAGTGTGCACTCATTGCATTTTTGTTGAAAGCCTGTTCTTACAGATAAACAGGTTAGCCAAAAAAAGAAAAAGTAGACAAAAACTCCCCTTTTTAAAAAGTAGATAAATTTCTTTCTTAGCAGCCAGAAAATCACACATTTATGTTATTCAATTATTCAATCCCACCTCTTTTAAAAAAGGTTAAAATAGCAGGGACTAAACATCAGATTAAATGATGGAAAACTCCCCTTCTCGATCTCACACCTCCTCCTACTCCCACTCTAATTTCATTCAGATGACCCTTTCTTCCTAAAAGGAATTAAATACTTTCAACCCAGAACATAACAACAGACTCAAATACAGAATACACCCTAGACCAGCACTCAGAGCATTCTTTGGGACATTTCCTGTTTTCTGATTAGCTATGCCTACTTCTCTCTCAGTTCTGTGAAGGTCACCATCACAGTAATTGACCTGCATGCCAACTTCTGAGTAACGTTTCCCTGAGCACTGAACAAGCTCTTTTTGCCAAGCTGCTATGCACCCTCTTGCACAGAACCATTTCCTTTGCTATTCACCTACCAGACAGTGTGCTGGACTCACGCTGAAAAGAATCAGGAGACAGAGACACGGTGACTCTTAAGCCTGGGTTACTGTGAGGACCAGTGTGAGGGGCACTTTTATGTGTCAACTTGGCTAAGCTGTGAGGCCAGTTGCTTGGTCAAACACTAGTCTAGATGTTGCTATGAAGGCATTTTATAAATGTGATTAACATTTACAATCAGGACTTCCGGCCAAGATGGAGGCGTAGGCGGACACACTGTGCCTCCTCTCACAACCAAAATTAAGGACAACAAATATTTAGAAACAAGAAAACAACCAGAACTTATAGAAAATTGAACTGTACGGAAGTCCAATAACCATTCATCCAGACCGGTAAGAGGGGCGGAGTCGCGGCAGGAAAAAGTGGAGGTGCGGACCCAGGAACGCAAGTAGCAGCAGCTTGCAGTTCCCAGGTGCACGAGTGGTGGCTGGCGGTCCTTGGGTGCACAGGCAGCAGCTGGCAGACCCCGGGCACAGGGGGGCAACTGCGCAGACCCAGTGAGGACGCACAAGGCGGCTGGCTGACCAGGGGGTCCCACATTCGCGCACGTAGACGGTCCAGGCAGAGGAGAAGTGGCGGAAGGGACTGAATCCAGGAGAGAGCGGAGCAGGCGCCATTGTTCCCTCTCAGACCCCGCCCCCACATACAGCGTCACAACCCAGCGACTGGGCTGCCCCACACTGGGGAGCGCCTGAGGCTCCACCCCTCACTGCGTAACAGCACGCACGCGCGTGCGCAGATAATCCAGGTGAAGAGGAGGCGGCGGAAGGGACCGGAGTCCAGAAGAGAGCTGAACAGGCGCCATTCTTCCCTCTCGGACCCCGCCCCCACCTATAGTGTCACAACCCAGCAACTGGGCTGCCCCGCCCTGAGGAACACCTAAGGCTCCACCCCTCATACGTAATAGCTTCGACCAGACTAAAACCAAACCAAAACAAAACAAAAAACCCCACCAAAAATGGCTCAAACTGGAGAAAAAATGAAAACTCCAGAGTCAATTCCTCTAAGCAACGAAGAGATAGCCAACCTATCAGATGCACAGTTCAAAGCACTGGTCATCAAAATGCTCACAGAATTGGTTGATTTTGCTCATAAATTAGATGAGAAAATGCAGGCTACAATACGTGAAATGAAGGAAGATGCATGGGGAACCGATAGAGATGGAAGGAAAACTGGGACTCAAATCAACGGAGTGGACCAGAAGGAAGAAATTAATAACCAAACAGAAAACGAGGAAGAAACAGGAATTCAAAAAAATGAGAAGAGGCTTAGGAACCTTCAGGACATCGTTAAACGTCCCAACATCCGAATTATAGGGGTACCAGAAGGGGAAGAAGAGCAACAAGTAGAAAACTTATTTGAACAAATAATAAAGGAGAACTTCCCCAATATGGCAAAGGAAATAGACTTCCAGGACGTCCAGGAAGCTCAGAGAGTCCCAAAGAAGTTGGGCCCAAGGAGGAGCACACCAAGGCACATCATAATTACATTAGCCAAGATTCAAATGAAGCAGAGAATTCTAGAAGCAGCAAGGGATAAGGGGACAGTCACCTACAAAGGAGTGCCCATCAGACTGTCAGCTGATTTCTCAAAAGAGACCTTCCAGGCAAGAAGGGGCTGGAAAGAAATATTTGAAATCTTGAAAAGCAGGGACCTATATCCAAAATTGCTCTTTCCAGCAAAGCTGTCATTTAGAATGGATGGACAGATAAAGCGCTTCTCAGATAAGGTCAAGTTCAAGGAGTTCATCATCACCAAGCTTTTATTATATGAAATGTTAAAGGGACTTATCTAAGAAAAAGAAGATCAAAAATATGACAATGAAAAGACAGCAAACTCACAGCTATTAAGAACCACACCTAAAACAAAAGCAAACTAAGCCAACAGCTAGAACAGGAACAGAACCACAGAAATGGAGATCATATGGAGGGTTAGCAACAGGGGCGTGGGAGGAGGAGACAGGGGAAGGTACAGAGAATGAGTAGCATAGATAGTGGGTAGAAAATAGACAGGGGGAGGGTAAGAATAGTATGGGAAATGTAGAAACTAAAGAACTTATGACACAAGGACATGAACTAAAGGGAGAATGTGGGTGGGAGGGGGTGTGCAGGGTGGGGGGAATGATGGGGGAGAAACGGGACAACTGTAATAGCATAATCAATAAAATATATTAAAAAAAAAGAAAAAAAAACATTTACAATCAAATTGTCTTCAAGTAAATCAGATAACTTTTCATAATGTGAGTGGGCCTCGTCCCAATAGTTTGAAGGCCTTAAGAGCAAAAACTGAGGTTCCCTGGAGAAGGAATTCTGCCTCAAGACTGTAACACAGAAATCCTGCCAGACTTTTCAGCCTGCTAGACTGCCCCACAATTTTCAGACTTGCCAGCCCCCTACAATCATATGAGCTATTTCCTTATTTCTTCTCTCTCTCTCTCTCTCTCTCTCCCCCTCCCTCCCTCTCTCTCTCTCTCTCTCTCTCTCTCTCTCTCTCTCTCTCTCTCTCAGTCCCTGGGTTACACACATACAAAAAGTCACCCACTATTTGGCTAGAATTTCACAGGCCTCTTCCCCAACCTCCATTCCTGAAGCTCATTCATGTGTGGTTAATAGTTATTAAGTATAGCCCTGGCTGGTGTGGCTCAGTTGGTTGGGCATCATCCCACAAAGCAAAAGGTGACTGGTTTGACTACGAGTCAGGGCACGTGCCTGGGTTTCAGGCCAAGTCCCTGGTTGGGGTGCTTGCAAGAGACAACCAATCAATGTTTCTCACACATCCATGCTTCTCTCCCTCTCTTTCTCCCTACCTTCCCCTCTCTCTAAAATAAATAAAATCTTAAAAAAAAAGTTTATTAAGTACTCTGAACTAGTCACTGTTCCCAGTGTCTTCCATGGACTGTCTCATTTACTCTTTACAACAATCCTAAAAAGGTAAATTCTATTATGATCATCCTCAGTTACAAAAGAGGAAACCAAGACACAGAGAGGTTAAGCAATTTATCAGAGGTCACACAGCTAGTAAGTGGTAGAGCCACACTGGCAGAGAGACACAGAGCAGTCTCCAAAGTTGGAAGATTAAGACTAGTGACTCCTTGAAGACTGAAGCTGTATTTTATTAATATTGTTATTCTCTCCAAAGTGCCTACTACATAATAATTCCTCCATGATTCGAGTGCATCGGACTTCATAAGCTCACATAAGCATTATTACTAGAGTTGCTTTAATGATTAAGTGAGAGGATGAATACCAGGTGCTTAGCACAGGTCCCAGCAGGCTCAAAACCAACAAGGGCTATGATTTCTTATTGCAGTACCTGAGCAGCACTCCTTGTGGACCTTAGAGGATTTCCCAGGCGGTGGAGCCCTTCCTGGAGGGCAGGGCCCCAGAGGAAGTGCTCAGTGGCACTGGGCACAGCCTTGGCGTAGCACTTCTCCCCCATGGCTTCATTCCAGACCTCTGAGGCCTGCCTGAGGCAGCTGGCATGTGGGCAGTGGCTGCTTCTCCTTGGCAGTCAGCCTGGCAGCCACCAGCATCAGGGATAATTTCCATAAGAACCAGGAAGGCTCTGGGAAGGGCCTGTAGGAGAGTCCTCTGTCCTCAGGACTTGGAGAGACCTGGGGACAGAGGGAGCTCGAAGATACACTGCCCACCCAGGTCAAGCTGCCTAACACAGAATCTCTGCCTCTTTGTTTCCTAAACCTGGCTGCCCTCCTGCCCCAGAAGAGGCTGCCAAACGAGTTCTAGGGTAAAGGCATTTTGGCCAAAAGGCAACTGTGATACAAAGCAAGGCTGTTTTTTGTATATTTCTGAAGCAGTCACTGATACTGCCGATAAACAGGGACACCCAGGCAAAAAGGCAGGCAGGGTCACTGCTCTGCTTTCTGCACCCAGTGCCCCACTGGCCTCTGGAAATGCCCTTTCAGGCATACAAACTCTTGAATCAAAACCAAATCCTCCAGGAGAACTGTGTTCAAGCTCAGTAGATCTGAGAGACCCATACAGAATCTTCTTCCTAAAAGCTGACCCTGGGGAATGGTCATGTTCCAGTTCTGCCTACTGCCCACTGCCCAGCTGCAGGTGGAGGAAGCCCATGTACACCAGGGCTTGGCCGCCTTGATGGAGAACAGGTGCTTGGCACCTGCCTTGATGGAGAACTGAACCATGCGCCTCTTTGGTTTGTTCATTTATTTTGTGTGTGAGCATCCACTCTGTGTGGGGCATGCTAAACACATTCATATCCAATCCTTACAAAGGAGGTATTAGAAATCCCCATTTGACAGATGAGGAAACTGAGTTCTGTGATGTTAGCTGACTTGCCCAAGACCCAGGAGCTAGTAAGTAGCAGAGCTAAGCTGCAGCCCCCAATCAGTTTCATTTCCAAACCTGTGCTTTTCACCACCTCCAAGAGCAGCAGTCCAGGCAGTGAATTCCAACAGTGAGGAGAGATAAGCAAAAGGAAAACTTATTTTTATTTTGTTTGTAACAAAAGAGAGAGAAGGGAAAAGATTTTTTTTAACTTATTTGTTGTTTTATTGGGATATAAAAAGTGAGGACAGTTATAAACCAGAGAACTCAGGTGACATGGAACATACCCCTGCCCAGCAAATATTACATTTTTAACACTTTACATATATAGTAATAAGTTAAGAGTTTTAGTCACCACTAACGAAAAGGCTCCAACGTGGTTATCAGAGGAACTGATTCACTGCTAAGCTATGTCGGCTCTGAGCTCCTTGGGCACAGCATGCCATAAAAGACTTCCCTTGCCCTGTGGAAACTTACCCCGGGAGGGCTGGGTTTTCTTTCTCTCTCTTTTTTTTGAGTGCTTTTGTTATTGGTACACATTCTTCCTGTTTCAGACTGGGTCCACATGACCCCAACACACTGAACAACGCAATCCATTCAGAGTGGGGAGGAAGCGTTCATAATTTGAGTTAGTTGTTTCAAGCACAGGTTGTATCTCTTCTTCATCGTGACATCAGGGGACACACAGGGAGGCAGGAGTCAGCCAGTCCTGAGTTGAATCCTAAACTGTCTCAGCCTCAATTTCCCCACTGGTAAAATAAAGATGATAACAATACCTACTTCCTAACAGTGATGTGAGGATTAAATAAGATCATATACACAGGTTGGGGCATAGTGTAAGAATTTAATAAAGGGTGGCACCGGTCTATAGTATGTGGTGGTCACTCAAGCTGTCCACCCGTGCCAGAATCTCTGGAAGCCCTGAGTTGCTATGAACACTTAAAGCACTTCACATGCACTTTCTTTTTACTCCTGCTCGTTGTGGGACTACTGTTCTCTCCATTTTGCAGATGAGACTAGTGAGGTACGGAGACGCTGGGAAGCTGGGAGTGAGAGGAAGTCCTGACCCCTTAACCACCGTGGCTGTTCTCAGCTATGCGTGCTGTCCAATACGGTCAATAACCACATGTGGCTTTGCACATTTAAAGCAACTAAAATTAAATACCATGTTCTGCCATGTATAATGAGCTTTTTTTTTTTTTTGCCCAAATTTTTGCAGGAAAAATAAGGATGCACATTATACACGGGCAGCACTAATTCTGTATCTGTATAAATGTCTGTAATTCTTTTATTTATGCTTATATGTTAAAAGTATAACTCTAGAAAGCAATAATGGTATCCATATGCAAAATAATACCCTGGAATACAATAATCAGTTTTGTTTCTAAATGTAAATAAATAAAAAATTGAATTAAAAAATTAAAACAAGTTTTTTTTTCCCCTGAAAGTCTGAGCCAAAAACTTCCATGCACATTATACATGGGAGCACAGTATACACAGCAAAATACAGTAATGCACATAAGCCAATCCCTCCACTAGAAACACCAAGGCAGTAGCTGACGCAGTCAAAGCCAAGTCACCTCCGTGGTAAACCAAAGCCCCACGCAAGCTGCCAGGTGCGGGGGAGCAGGAGTAGGAGGTCCTACTGAGCAGCCCTTGTGCAGGATGCCAGCCCAGGGAGGAGCACACGCATGAGGCCACACAGTCCTGCGGGGAGAGACCGTGGATGCCTCCCTGCCTGACGCGATTCTGGCTCCTGGGAGGTCCATGACTGGGACTCTGGGAGATTTCTCTTTAGCTTTAAGAGTATGTGTAGAGGGGGCAGGGGAGGGGAACAAAATAAAACCCCACATTTTACTTGAGCAAGCTTGAGTGAGTATGTGCTCCTTGCAGTTAAACAATTCCTGACCATGACACCTTACCCTTCAGGTGGGACAACCGGGCAGGAAGGGAAGGGCCTTCCGGCAGAGCCACCCCACCCAGCCCTGTACTCACCCTGAGGGTAAATACTCTGGGTGGGAAGAAGGCAGTCTGAGGTCCCCATTCACCAAAGGGTAAGGAAGGGCTGCCCAATTAGCCACCCCAGGGCCCTTTTCTTACTAACGTAATTCAATCACGCTATTTCCTTGGAATCTTTCATATTTGTTCTGCCTTACGATCCTATTCTGGAATGAGCTCCCTCTGCCCTGGAAAGCATGTGCCTCACCAGTAAAACCTCTGATTAGTCTCTGACTGGTACAGCTGACCCTTGAACAACACAGAGATCAGGGGCATTAACCCCGGGCAGTGGAAAATCCACCTATAACTTTTCATTCCCCTGAAACTTAACTAGTTAGTCCTTTGCATCCGCAGTTTCAACAGCACTTTTGACTTATAATTGGGAATCTGTGGTTGGGAATGCGAAAATACTGTTTTCATTCATCCAGTGGATCAGTTGAATCCACAGGTAGGAAACACAGCTACAAAAGGCCAACTGCACTTACTGAAAACAATCCAGGTATATCTGTTGTAGTTTGTGAAAGGCCAAAGCCAGCACCACTTGCTACTGTGGCACCATTTGCCTAGTAGGCCTATGACCTTGTTAACAATGACTGCCACTTTACTCTTTTGAGCCTGTGTCCCCAGGACTGGAAATTACTGGAAAGCAAGAACAGAAACAATAGCTCCCTGCAGCCACAGGCAGAAGATAACATTGGAACAAACTGTAGGCTCAAGTTACATCGCCCCCAACAGCCCAGGGGCCACACAACAGCACCCCCTCCACCATTTTTAATCCAATTGTAGCTCAGTAAAAGCTCAGGCCCCCGCCCTCACCCCTCTCCTTCCTTGGAGAGTGAGTAGAATCTTTCCTCTCTATACTTTCTTCTCTTTGTGAATTCTTTCACAGCCCACATCACTGACCACCTTAACAGTTTGTGTCTCATTCCTGTGTTCTAACTAGTTGGTTTCCTAGGCCTAGAAAACCAAAGGATGTTATTTATACTTTTCTAGACCTGATTCCTCACATGCTGTTTGGTGCATTACAGGGCCTCCTTAAAGTAAACAGGATCAAAAAGGAAGAACATTTAAAGATTCCCATGTACAATTTCACATATATATTCATTTAATCCTCAAATGACTCTGCAAGGTAGGTTATGAAGAACGCTGAAGCTGTTAATTCATTTGCTCATGAGTACATAGGGAGTAAGGGGTAGGGATTGGGGTTCTCATGGAGGCACTCCTGCCTCCCAAGCCCAGGGCCTTTGCACCTTCATACCATGAGGTTTTACACTCTCATGCCTAATGCTCAGTCAGCTGATAAGGCTTAAGGTGTCAGGTGCCCAAACAGTTACTTATTTTTCTTTAAAAAAAAAAAAATGTTGACACTTTTTTAAATCCTCACCCAGGGATATATTTTTATTGATTTTTAGAGAAGAAGAGAGAAAGAGAGATGGGGAAACATCAAGGTAAGAGAGAAATATTGATCAGCTGCCTCCCATCTGGGATCAAACCTGCAACCTAGGTATGTGCCCTCACTGAGGATAGAACCCATATCCTTTTGGTGCATGAGATGATGCTCCAACCAACTGAGCCACCCAGCCAGGGTCCAAGCAGTTATTTCTGACTGAAAACTGCTCAGACCCACTCAAAACACACCCCTACTCACCAACATAGCTGTTCAACAGGAACTATTTACACAGTGGGTAAGGTAACCGTTGCCTTGTCATGGCATATCAGCATGGACCACTGAACGTTTCATGCATGAATTTTCAACAAAAAAAACTGGCAGCATCCTTGCAAAGATCAAGCATGCAAACAGTTCTACGACGCAGATTTGCACCTGGGTAGCGCATACTAGATATTTACTTTCAGTGCTCAGGAGTGTGTGAAGTGGCCCTTGGCCAAGCCTCATCCACAAAGTACCTGAAAGAGTATTAAGTGTAATTATTCCTGAAAGAAGGGAGGTTGGCTGATTTCTGATGGTCCCATTCAGAACCAAGAATCAGTGACTTCATGCACTAAGATGTCTCAAATCTCTTGGAAGCATCTTTCGTCCATGGTCAACATTTAAAGTGACATTCAACAATTGTATTGTAAAGGATGGAAACTAGACTTTTGTGGCGGTGAGCATGATATGGTATATACAGCTCTCAAATCATAATGCTATACACCATAAAGTATTATAATGTTATAAACAAATGTTACCTTGATAACAAAAATAAACTAAACTAAATCTAAATTAAATGTATATCCAACATCAGTGATGTGCTAGGTGTTAGAGAGGATATAAAAGTCCCACGCCTCTGGAGCAAATCACTAGTAAACCCGAACCAGACAAGCACCAGCACCCCTGGACTAGCCTTCAGGGCATGTACAGAAGACATGTTGTAGAGGAGGGGAAGAAAAAACAAGCCACACTGGTTGATTTTTGAAAGGCAGCTGTGGCTTTATAAATGACCCAGAGCCTGTAAAATGTGCCTTTGAGAAATGTGCTTTTGAGAGTTCCCAGGCTTCAGTAGGGTGGGGCCACTTCCCTCAGGTGGTGAGTCTCTGAGCCCTGTTCTCCCGGAAGTGATGGGAATGACTCAGTAGATTAAACACTTTTGCCTCTTGGAGTGCTTTGTAAATACCTGCATATCTGGGGTTTGGTTCCAGACCATAAGTATCATTAGAAAAAGAGTCATAATCTTGTTGCTGGTGGAGGGTCTTGCCTTTAATTTGTAAAAGAAAAGCAAACTATGCCAAGCACAATGAAGCAAAGCACAGTAAAATGAGATATGCCTGTACAATACGGTGGTTCTATGAAAGTGCCAACACCGCCTGGCTGTCAGTTTGCGCTAGCAGGAATAGTCAGTCCTGTGGTGCACCCTGGGTAAAGTAAGGTGTCCTGTGGGCCACTCACCAAGTGCCTTCATAGAAGATGGTGAGTAAGACCTCCTGGATCTTTCTCCCATCATCACTTCACCATTCTTAAAGAAAATCTGACAGATTCTCTGCTTATTTAAAATGTTATTTTTAAAAATTCAACTTTTCAAATAGCAAAGTAGACTTTGCTAAGAATAATCAGAAAAGTGTCTATTGCATAAATCACAGCCTTTGGGGATCTCCACAGATTTCTACTCCCTTTCGGATGTCGGGGGGGAACAAAATTTCCTTTGCCCCCAAGGTCCTTCTGGTTGGTCTAATAATCAAATAGGGATGAGACAGATTAGCAAGAGAAAATAATCAGATGTAATACACATATATGGATGGGAAGCCTTCATACATGTGAGAGTCAGAGACCCCACAGGCAGGAGAAGTTCGGAGACAGAAAGGGGGACTCAGGTGTGAGACATCCTGAGCCAGGGATAAGGTAACACAGTTTAGGGGTGTCCAAGGGTCATTGTGGGATGATGAGGGCAGACCTGTGATAAAAACAAGTTTGCCTGCCATATAGGTCAAAAGAAGTTACCTCTGATAATAGTTTATTATGGGCAAGGCCCCCTAATTCAAATTCTTCCAGGTAGTTGAGGTGGAAGGATGGGGGCACAAGTTTTTCTTGAGCCTGTGGCTAAAGTTGCCTTTAGCTCAAAGTAATCTGCATACCACTAAGGCAGATCTTGGGGTGATTCATTTTGGACTCCCACATTGACAAATCATCATAGCTCCATTTTTCAAAAGAAGGTAAGATTTTCAGAGAGGTGCAGTGGTTTACTCAAGACTACAAAATTGATAAGCTCATTGGTGGGTGGGGGAGAGTCCTAGAAATATCTAGGGTTTCACCCCAAAAACATGTCCAAATGGAATAAGAGATACTGGAAAAATAAGTAATAACATGACAACTATTTGATGATCGTCTGGACAACAGCAGTAGCCATTCCACAAGGCAAAGATCAGCACAAGACCAGAAGTGAGAGAAAATTCCACCTGGATAATATCATAAGGATGGAACAAGAAAATTGCTATAGTTGCAACAAGACACTTCCTAGGAGTTGGATGTTTCATAGAATGCCATGCTGCCACATTGTAAAAGCACACCTTTATAAATGTGTGCAAGAAAACTTCCTCTCAATCTTTTCAAGAGTTTTGACACAGAAGCAAGAGATGAGCAAGAGGAAAATAGAACTCAATGGCAATACTCAGCAAGCCCATCTTTTAAAGAAAAGACAAGGGGGGAAACACAAAAAGACCAGGGAATCTGACTGCAGAAAGACTCACAAAAGCATGTACTATAAAGATGTCATCCATTGCAGCACTGAAGTAACAGGGACTAGTTGGAACCACACACAGGTCTGTACCAGAAAGTCAGGAACAATTCAAATCAAACTGTTCGTAGTGGTTACTCTCAGGTAGTAAGTGTGGGGAGAGAAAAAGAATGGGAGAGAAGTGATGAGAATTTTCACTCTATAGTTGTATAATCCCTTCTGGATTTTAAGTTTTCTTGTTGTTTGTACATTTTAGATTTAAAATGACAAATTATATATTGGTTATTGTGATATATATGTATGTATATATGCATATATATATTACATATATGTCATGTGTATATGCTTTAAAAAAAGCCACTGCAATCTATGATTGCTGTTATATTGTAGAAATGACCTCTTGCATTTCAAGAGGACTTAAAGCCCAGAAGAACTTATGAGCTAATTTTACACAGGGCTCACAATTGGAAGGCACACCTGAAGAGGGTTAGCCACCACCAGAGTTTTAAAAAATTGGAATAGATAGAAAATAAGAAAAATGTCATGCATTACTGTATCTGCTCTAACACTTAAAGCTATGCCTTGCATAGCTTGCTGAGAGCAGGTATTCAATACAGCACTGTAAAAGGACAGAATCTTAAAGCCAGAAGGAACCTATTTGAGATCAGTTCCCGTCATTCCACAGCTGAGAAATGTGAGACCTAGGGAGTCAAAATTGGGTTATCAGATATTTAGTTTACACCAGCTATAGTCCAGATGTTCCTACTCTAAGTTCACAGTTGTTTCTTCCGCCGGGTTGCTTGCCAGATGAATGAATGAATGAATGACTACCACTCAGTCTGTACAACCAAAGGAGACTGGAAAAGAGACTAGAGTTAAATAATGTAGTACATGTAATTGTTTGGAGAGCCTATATTTGCCCAATTTTAATGAAGTGTTCTACTTTCAATTGAATGTTTACAGCCTTAGACATGTTCTTAGTCATTTAACACTTTTAACCAATGTATGTAATATATACCCTAGACAAATTACAAGTCAAATTTTAGTATATTGTTACACTCTAATTCCTTTACAATCCATATAACTTGCCTCAAATAATGACATCACCAGGTTGAATCCAATATGTGTTCCCATGTCTTTACATGTCAATGGTAAAGGATCAAACTTTTCATGTTATGTCCCTATCATGTCGTAGCTTCAAGGAAAAAATTTTAAGCTAATGCATGTCAATGAATTCTGACATAACATGATTACATGATATTTACTAACCAGATTCTCAAAATACCTTGTCCTTTAGGAATACAACTTTTGCCCTTTAATTTTTTTTTTTCCCCTTTGGTAACTAAACAACCATTTGGCAGGTTCGGGTTTCATTTCTTTCATTTTGTTGCTCATCCTCATAAGAAGAGATCTGAGAAGAAAACTAGTGAGATAAAATAGACAAAGGGAAGGGGAAAGGCACAGATTGCCCAGAAACTGCAAGGGAGAAGTCATCGGGTTCCTGGAGGAAGAGAAATGGGCCCAGGTGTGGTCAGCAAACCAGGGCCCATCAAGGCTCCCACTCTCTCACCCTCCCCTCTCATTCTCTCTCCTTCTGCCAAGAAGTGAGCTGAAAATCCTACCAATGATTTTGGGCAAACAGCAAATGATAAGGCTCCTAAACTTAGATTTAGACACATCGATCCAGCCAAAACTGGAACCTATTTTACAATGCCTGGGAGAGTTACCATCACACCAACCATTCCTGTCCCACTCCATCGCAATTCTAACCACAGAATACTAACCCATCAGAACGACAATGGGCCTTTTAAAGATGATCTAGTCTAAAACCTCCTAACCCTTTTTACAGAAGTAAAACTGACATCCAGAGACATGAGGTCATTGGCCCAAGGTCATTCAGTGAAACCAAACTACAAGTAGATCCCCAAACTGTGGGCTTGCTTGGTCATAGCTCTTTTCTCTATGAGCAATTTAAGAGCTACTAACCCATATTTTAGAAATCCCAGCTTTGGGGAGATGAAGAACAAAGAGGCACAAAAATAACAGAAAAACAAACTAATCCAAAATAGCAACTTTGCCCCACCTCTCTGAAGGCCAGGGACAGCATGGAGTAATGGTACCTCAGACAATTTCATTGCATTTTTTCTTCCTTTGCCATTTCTCACTAGCACAGAGTAAAAAAATGCACATTACTCTTCCTTTGAACGAACACAGACCTTTTGGATACCTGAAATTTGGGGATTAACAAATACGTTTTTTTTCTCCCAGGGTTTACAAAAATCACCTTATTAGAATTAAAGTAACTGGTCACTCAGGGAGTCTCAAAGACTTGGGGAAAACCAAACGCCTTCCACAAAGATCGGTCCTCTCGCCTGACCAGCATGGGTCACCAACTCCCGCTAAAGCCGCAGACTGGGCTTTATCAGCCGCCTAAACGCAGACTTTGAAAGAACGTGACTCCAGAAAACTAACATTCCCAAACAGGACTTGAGAAAAAGAAGAAAACTCTTCCTTACCCTTAAAAATAACAGAAACAATAGGATCCGGTTTCCCAAATTTCGTTTTAGGAATATTGCTGGCAGATTCCACAATCACACGAAGCATGGTTCTGAATGGGGAGAAAGCAGGTTGCAGCAAACGAAGTTTGGCGACGCGGGCGCTGGAGCTGCGAGCAGCACCGCCCGGGGACAGGAGGCTCCAGAGGACTTCAGAGAGGAGGGAAGGGGAAAGGCGATGGGTGGATCTCTGACGGATTATTTACTGAAGGCTGGTGTAAACTGATACCCACACTCCCCAGCCTCCGCAGTGCCGCGGGCACCCACTTACGAATTCGGGAAGTGTGGAAGTGAAAAGGAGCAAACCCCAACTAAAAATAGTTATGTGTAACAAATGAAACTGTAATGGATTTGGAGCTAATAAATGTTGGCAAGTCAGACCACTAAAACAGCTGCTGCCTTTTAGTAACGATTCGTGAAACCAAATTAACTGGTTTTCGGTCACTACTTTTATTCTTTTCTGAGCTTCATGGAGTTTTAAAACTTTACTTCGTCATGTTCTAAAATTTTTTACTTTAGCTGTTTCTTCTCTTTTGCTTTTGAACACACCCACTCAGCAACTACTTACAGAAAAAAAAATTCTAGTTAAAGGGCGCCCCCTGCTGTATAGCAGAGGAATAACAGTTCATTTGAAGGGAGCAACAAATATACCACCTTCTAATACTCTGCTAAAGCCAGTTCTATGACCACATCTGCCATTAATCAGGAGGCAGTAGTAATATAATACAATGGATTCACAAACTTGGTGTGTTTGGGGCTGATCCTTTGCTTTCCAAAATGATTCACCATAGGATTTCTTTAAGGATTCTTAAAAGATGAGAACTGGGCACCTAAGTTCTCTTGGTGCATCATATGCTGCTAACAGTGTTCAATAAAAATGAAAAAGCAGCTTTCCACTCTTTCAGGATTTAAACCTGAGAAGTGTCTTCTCTTACTTTGTTAAAAGAAAAAATATGTAGTCAATGATACTTGTTAAAGTTCAGTAAAAAAGACTTTATTCAAGGGAAGGAGGACTATTGAGATCCGTGTAGGGATTGTTGCAAAGCAGTTTCACAGTGGAGGGCAGAGATTGGGTTCAGTTCCAAACAGAGCATGTGCAAGTGGGAATGTATAGCCAAGGAGCGGGGTGAGGGTCCATCGGATGGAAAATTACTATAAGGAAACATCAGAGAGAAAGGGGATGCTGGCTAAACCGACCTAATAGGATTCTTGCTGAACATGGGTCAAGGTGACCAGAACTCACCTTGGGGATGGTAGCAGATGAGAAATGCCATCACACAGCAAAGGTGATCAGATGTGGAGGGTGTATGTGTGGGCATAGGGATATTCTGGTTGTCGCAGTTGCTGCCAGGAGTGGTCCAAGAAAGCAGATGCCAAGATGGGATCTGGGGCTCAATCATTCACAACTGAGCCAGTAATGAGGTCCCCATCATTGGCCGTGGGTGGAGCACTGATGGCTCCTGGAACAATGCAGTTGTAAACAGAGTCATCAGTGGTGAACTGGCTGGTATATGAATGGAAGGGAATGCATTAGTTGGTGCAATATGCCAGGTAGCTCAGATATATGGAGGAAATAGTAACTCTAAGGCTTGGATTTGGGTGGCTACTGCTAAACTCAGTTGACACTCTGGAAAAGCATAACAAAGAGTTGAGAGTGTTAATCAGTAATAAAAAGCTAAGAATGAAAGCCAGAAGGCCTCCTTGGTAGCATACTCAGAAGCCTACTCTCCTGCAGCTGGAAGGTGTAGAAAGCTCAGGATCAGGACTAGGACTTTGTCATAAAAGAATCCAAGCTCTAAAGAAGATTGAACAACCAAGACAGTTCTTCTATGACAAGGTCAAGGCCATACTTGGGATAGAATGAGACCCTGATACATCAGACAGGAATGTCTGGGTTGATGCCCTTGAAAATCTTGAATCCCCAAATTCCCCGAACCCTATGAACCTGCAGGAGTGGCATTCTTCTCCCTGTTAAGGACCAACACCCTGCCACCTGGCCTGGAGACGATGCAGAGGCCTCTCTCCTGCAGGACAACTTGTTCTCCCTCAGGATCTTCCTTTACTTCCCCTTCTGGCAACTAGGCCAGTATGAAGGGTTAAATTCTAACCTAGTCCTGCCGAGGATGTGCTAGGCCTGCTGAAGACAGAAAGGCCCTATAGCCTGAATAAACGATAGGGCACAGCCACCGTGTCCTGGCAGGTGATGGAAGAGTACACGTGGGACTGGATTCCAGGGGTGCAGGACCAAGGCACAGTGCAGGACACACACTTAGATAAAGAGGGAGTCTGTCAATATGTGTATGCCCTCCCAGGATACTGGGTTAACACCTAGATGGAAAAGGACGATGGACAGGGCTTGCTTAAGGCAAAGATAACCCTTTTACTAAAGAAGTTATATGCCTAGGACATGACTACCCACTATGACCTGCTCAGTTATGAATTTATGATCAGATCACCCTGTGAGGTTACTTATCAGATTTAAATCTGGACTTACCAGATTTATTACAGAACCCTCCCTTTTTTTGTCCACACAGAAGCTCCCACCAGAAGAGAGAAACCTGGGGAACAGATGTATAATTGGGATGTCTGGCCCAGCAGGCCCAGGCACCAGGCCCCCAGATGCCAGGTGCCACCCCTCTATACACAGCCCCTCCCTCTCCCTCTTTTCTCTACTCCTCATTTGGCTCAAAATTGAGCAGGGAGATTTCTCATATATGTCTTTCTAAAAATCTTTGTAAATTTCTATGGGAAGTAAATTTGCCCTTGTTCTCAACACAGGGCAATGAATAACATTCACAATCTCACTTCCTTTTGCCCCAATTTCCTCCTACCTCAATCCCATCTGATACTTCTACACAACAGACATGAGAGAGCCCAATTCTTTTCATCTTTTCATGTGAAGTCTTTGGAAGAAGGGACCATACATTATCTCCTAGCATTATACATATATAAATTATTTAAGATTCTCTACATGGTTTCTCATCTATTCTATTCAGTAATATAGAGGTTTGTTGCTTTATGTGTAATAATGGTTAACATCAATTGAGCGTTTACTAAATGACAAGCATTTTGCACGGATTTTCTCATTTAATTCTCATAACCACCCTATGAAGTTGATATTATTTGCATCCTTTTACAGATCAGAAAACTAAATATAGAGAGGTTCCATAACTTATTCAAGATTACATAGATGATAAAGAGGCGGTCAGGAGCTAAACTAGGTCCTAATCTAGAATTTAACCAGTGTGCCACATTGCTTTCCTAGGATGTTTTGTTCCTGATTCCTTTTATCTATTGTTTTAAATCTCTGGTGTGTTTAATGCTTGGTCTGAATGAAAGGTAGCCTGGCCAAACAACAGCTAACCATAACCCAGACTTGACCAACAGATCCATCTCAAGCCAGGGGCAGCAATCTTGGAGCAAAGGCCTGACTCCCTTCCTCCAGGGCCCATAAACTGTTTACAACCCGGCGTGACTGTCCTGCTTTATTCCCCATTGCTGCACGCCTGACAAGAATCAGCCCAAGGGAAAGATTGGCAGGCTGTGCTCCTTTGTAGAACCCACTCTTCCCATTTTATACAGGGCAAATTATGCTCAAGGACATAAAATAAATTAGCTCCAGTTCACAGTCACTGGGTTTACCTCAGTGAGCACAGGAATTTGCTTCATCCTCAAGGCTGATAAACACAAATCAGCCCTTTACAAAGAAACACCGAATCTGAGGTCTGAGCCATCAGAAAAACCCAGAGATAGCCCCAAAATACCCTGACGGACCTGAGAGAAGGCGTTCCCGTCCACGACTCGCCCTGCCCCGCCCCCGGCTCACCTCCGCCCCCCCTCCACCCCCCGCCCGCCGCGCTCAGGTTCCAGGCCCCGCCCCTCAAAGATCGCAGCGAATCCGGGAGCGGCGGCTCCACCCTCCGTGCTAGTCCCTCCTTCCCGCCGGCTGCGTCCCCGCCGGCAGTGACGTGCTCCGCCCCGCAGCCGCGGGATTCAAACTCCCGGAAGCGGTGCTGTCTCCGGTGGTGTCGCTGGGCAGACGCGAGCTCCGTTTTTCACCTCAGGTGCTGGCAGCCTGTTGGGAGGTGACCGCGGAGGTTGGCGAGGCGCTTCCAGGTGCCTCAGCCCCGAGACAGGGCTGGACCAAGCGGGAGGCGGGACCAGTGAGCAGATCACGTCCGCTGAGACTCAATCTCTGCCCGCCTGATTTAAGCCGGCTTTTCCTGGCACCGGGCCGGGCGCCTCACGACCGTTGTGGTTTCCATTCCTCCTTTCAGTTTTGCGGTGGGTATTACCATCCTCTTACAGACGGGCGCAGTGAGACCAAGTGACTTGGCCAAGGTCTTTCCTTAGTTGAGCATTTTGCTGATTAACAAGCATTTCCATGGAGAGAGAGAAAGAGGGAGAAAGTGCCTCTTTTTGCAGTTTTATTTTGCCTGTCTGCCTCCCCCGTGAAGTCTTTATGTGAGGGCTTTGTAAGATTTGCCTCCACTTGTAGATGATGTAGCCTGTAGTCGATGCCCTGCGCAGTTTGCTGGATTAACTGAAATGCTTCTTTGGGCACCTCCTGTCCGCACATCTGTAAGTATTTTGTGAACACCTGCTCTTAGGCACTATGGGTGACAAAAACAGCTCAAGGTTCGGCGCCCATTTCCTCTCCCGTACCCTAGTGGTTTGGCCACGTCACCTATTTTCATAGAAAGGTTCTATTTAGCAAACAGGTTATTAGACCTTTTCAAACCCGAGTTTGACCTGGTAAACTCATATTTATAAACTATAACTTTTTATTTTTACAGTTTCAAAGATGTCCTCCAGAAGTCCCAAAGATTTAATTAAAAGTAAATGGGGATCAAAGTCTAGTAGCTCCAAATCAGAAACTGCATTAGAAAAATTTAGGGGAAAAACTGCAGCCTTACAAACATCAGTGGACGAAATCACAAGTGGAAGAGGAAAGCTAACTGATCAAGAGAGACACAGACTTTTGGAGGTAAATGACCTTAAAACCCTTTTGATTGTAGTAAGCTTTATGGCAGGAGATGAGAAAGTATTTCCCCATTAATGATATAGCCTAGCTTTTCTGTTAGTTTATGAAATGTAAAAAATCAAATCTAATTTTTTCAAAGGGTTAAATGGAGTTCAGATTTTAATATGAATGTTTAAACATCTCTTTTATTGTGTGTATTGGCTGCTTTCCAAGTAATCTTTGTTTTCAGGTTCTTTTGAGATAAAATCATTACATATATTGACATTTTGCATTCTTTTAAACTATATTTCGGGTTCCCTAATTTTCAGTTTGTTGTGCCATAGTCAGTAAAGCAGTTGGGAATTTATTAGAACTGGAAAGATTTACAAATTTAGTCATTAATTTGATTTTAATATATTTTATAATAGTACTTTTATTATGAGAGTTAGAAAATAAGTGACCTGTATTAAATAGCATCATTGGATTTCTTTAAAATCTATTTTATAGGCATATCATAAAACCAAATGACTTTTATTTTTAACAGCATATATTGAGGTAGATACTTATTCAAGCATTGCAAAGTGATCTGTCACCAATTCTTAGATATAAAGATTATTTTGCAATCCTATGAAAGGCATTTGATAGTTTCCCTGAAAGATCTCTTTCCAGTTCATTCCACTTTTGACAAGCACGGTTGCCAAATCCCTGCTCCTTTATAATCAATTGAAACTAAACTTCCTGTAACTTCTACCCATTTATTCTAATTGTGCCCATTAAAGCTACACAGAACAAGTATGTTTTTAATGCAACTGACAACTTTTCAGATATTTAAGAAAAACTTGCTTCCTCTTACTTTTCTGTAGACCAACCCCATATTCTTCAGCTTTTCTGGCTTCTTATCATCCTGGTCACTTTCCTGAATGGTTGGTGGTGTGTTCACGTCCTTTCTAAATTATGCACCCAGTACTGTTCACAGTGGCAAACACAGGTGGAAATGGTACCCTTATTTCCAGATGGGATGCTGTACTCCACAAAAACCTAAAATCAAATTGGCTTTTTTTGTAACTGTAGCATACTGCTGCCTTCTCTTAAACTTGTAGTTAACTGAAATCACTTACCATTTTCACACAACCATCCAACTCAATTTTCCCCATTTTATATTTGAACAGTTGCTTTCCCCCCGATCCCATGCTGCCCCCCTCCACTGGCCAAATGCAAGTTTTTAGTTTTATGATGTTTTTACCTTATTAGCATGTAAAGTCATTCTGCTACCTTGTTCTGTCATCCCCATTGGTGCTTTCTCCCTTACGCCAGCAGCAGTACAACAAGAGTGCCTTCTTTATCTTCCAAGTACTTGAAAATATTGAACACTTCTTTGAAGACCACCTTCTAGATTGGATACCAAATCATTTATTAACAAAAAATGAGTTAATGAATGCATTTTTATCCAGGTGTAAACGTTCTGTAATTTTGAGTTCTGTTGTTTCAAGTTCATCAGTGAGCACACATCACATATGACTGTTAGCCTTTAAGATTATTAGCACTGGTATGATGAAGGGATGATTATCAAAAACTCATGTGAGAGATCCAGTTTTTCTATAGGTTTCTTTTGTCACTCTTGACAAAGTTGATTTCTCCTTTCTGAGTCCATGTCCCATCCATTTTATTCATATCTTAACTACAGCACTTAACCATATTGCATTAATGTATTAGTGTACCTCACTGAGCTCTCTGAGCATAAGACCTTGGCTTCATCATCTTTTTGGCCCTGGTATCTAGTACAGTGCTGACTTGATATATAGTAAACACTTCATAAATGTTTGTTGTAGTATATTATTTACTTTCATGTTTGACCTGGCTCTGCTCTAAGATTCTTCTTAGTTTATATCTAGAAAATTCAGTTCCTTGAAGCTGAGAGGGAGAAGAATGCTTATCATCTCACAGAGAAGGACAAAGAGATACAGCGACTCAGAGACCAGCTGAAAACCAAATATAGCACCACTGTGTTGCTGGAACAGCTGGAGGAGAAAACAAAGGAAGGCGAAAGGAGGGAACAACTGTTGAAATCCTTGTCTGAAGAGACAGATCTATTGAAAAAACAGCTGTCTGCTACGACTGCAAGACTTGCTGAACTTGAAACCAAAGCAATTCATTCATCACAGGTACTAATAACTTCTTTAAACCCAGATTTTTTTCCCTTTCTGACACAATAAAATCTTTTAAAAAAATAATTGTGTGGGCTACCCACTATTAATTTCTTTAAAAAAGTTTTTTATTTACTGATTTTAAAAAAGGTTTTATCTATTTTTTAGAGGGGAAGGGAGGGAGAAGGAGAGGAGAGAAAGATTGATGTGTGAGAAGATGCCTCCCACATGCCTCCCACATGCCCCCAACCAGGAACCTGGCCCGCAACCTAGATATGTGCCCTGACTGGGAATTGAACCAGTGACCTTTCAGTTTGTAGGCTGGCATTCATCCCATTGAGCCACAACAGCCAGATTATATTTATTGATTTTTTTTTAGAGAGAGAAACATTGATTTGTTGTTCCATTCACTATGCATTTATTGGTTGCTGCTTCTATGTGCCTTGACTGGAGATTGAACCCAAAACCTTGGCATATCAGGTCAATGTTCTAACCAACTGAGCTATCTGGCCAGGGCTTCACTATTAATTTCTATATTAGTTGGCATGTCTAATTGCTCTAACTAACCACCTCCAAATCTCAGTCTTCTACAACAAACGTTTATTTTTCCCTCATGTCACAGTCTAGTGCAGGTTGGAGAGGAGGAGGCTTTGCTCTACAGAGTCATTCAGAGATCCAGATTCTTTCTTTTCCCCCACCCTTCCTGTTTCTTAATGGCAGAGTCTTCCATCAGGGGAAGATCCTTTCCTACAGCTGTGAGCTAGAGAGAGCCTGTGGAGAACTGGGGAGGGTTTGGGGCCAGGCATGGTTTTAGCATTTATCACTTCTGCCCACGTTCCACTGGACAGAATTCAGTTTCAGGGCCTCACTAACCACAGAGAAGGCTGGGAAACGTCTACGGTGTGCCCAGGGGAAAAAGGAAGGAGGTTTGGTGACCTGTCTCTGTTGTAGTTTCCACCTAGAGAACTAAATTCAGAGGGAGAAAGGGCTACATATTAGGGTGAGTATCTAGAGTACCTTTGGAGAAAAAAAATTTTTTTTGAATTTTCTTGCCAGCATTCACATAAGGACTGGAATACTGCTTTCTGTGAGTTTTCTTGGCCAGCCTAGATACCTGACTAGTTCCCCTCTTTTTTTCCTTTATGAGAAAATGAAGGAAAAAGAAGTTATGTTTTAAGATCTATATAATCTATATGAACTAGTAATAATACTGTTACTGTTATAAATATAATTCTTAGAAAACAACTTTTACCTCCTGTTTGACAATTTACTATTTTCCGGATTTCATTTAAATAGCCCAGTTTTGTTTTGTCTCCTTTTGGTGACAAAACATTGAGCTATACATCTGCCCTGACGGCTCTTCTGGTGATCTTGGGGTCCAGGCAACCTCAAAGTCACATTAGATTTGAAATCTCATGGTTTCCAATCCACTTAGGGCACTTCTAGAAAATCTTAATTCTGCTCTGGTACCCTTCACCTGGCATGAGGTTCACTGGCATGTATAAGGTCTGGATTTTGGGAAGCTCCTGTGAAGGAGAATGAGGAAGCTTCTATTATTGAATTTGTGATATTAACTAATATCGGTTTATTTACAGACTGAGACTACAAACTGCTTCAACTCATCAATGAATAATATTCATGAAACGAAACTACAGCTGAGAGATGTAAGTTCCTTTTCCTATTATTAACTTATAGCTAAAGAGAACTAATTTCATTCATAAATTGCATAGAATTTGACAGAGTTGATGCTGTGAGTTGAAAAAAACCTGTTGAGATAGAAAACTGAGTCATTTGAGATCATCTCTCTAGATGACTGACTACCTTTAGTCTCCAGGTATTCAAGAGGACCAGTTCCTCTAATCATGGTCTCTTGGCTAGAAAGCCCTAGAAATCACCCATCACTACCACACACCTCAACAACACCCTTTTCCACTTAAATCTAATTTGCCCAGCTATTTTATTATTATAATGTAATAGTTTGAAAAGGAAAATACATACTTTGTATACTCAATACTTCTTTTCTCTAGAACGTGATATGGAATTATTTTCAATACATGGTGAAGTCATATTATTGTAAACATATCTTAAATGGATTGGTAGGTTTCATTGGGAATTAAATTGAGGACACAGGACTTCTATTCACAGTGTACTTTTTTCAAGATTTAGGATTAGATATACAAAGTATGAAATTCTTGATTTAATTATTACACCATTAGGTAAGTATTTTGATTCTAGAAATATTACTGGTATGTCTACCCTGACCTAAGTATGCTCTTAAGATTCCTGTTTTATTTTATCTAGCAAGTGTACTTTGTAGTCTATTTGATCTTCAAAAGAAGAATTTAAATCTGTTGAGTGTCTGTATAGTGGGGTCCTATAATACCCTTATCAAAATAATTTACTTAGAGGTAGCTAAAATAAAGAAGAAACATAGTTTTTAAAGAACTATTAAATAAGTTTTTTGTCTGGTATATCATCCTCAGCATCTAGAACAGTTGAAAGCATGACTGAATGGAATCTTATGTGAATTTTACTAGCGTCTCCTTTAGCAAAGTACCTGAAAATATATGCTATTTTCTTAAACTCGTATGTAATTTTTAGGCTTCTTAGCGCTATCTGCTTCAAATATAAACAAAAGTTATTTTTAGACAATGGTTCTTTTTTGGAAATTCACTTAAAAATGTTATATGCTTATACTCAGTTTTTCGTTCTATCTTCCTAGATTATTAAAGGAATACATTGTACTTCTCTGCTCTGTTTACCTCAGAAAGGCTTTTAGACAAATGGAGTAAAATTAACCTAACTCACCTTCAAATGGTGATGTAGATTGAGCAATGCCTCTCAAACTACGCATGAATCTAGGGGATCATCATAAAATGCAAATTCCGATTTCCTTGGTCTGGGGTAGGACCTGAGATTCTGGGCTTCCAGTGAGCTCCTGCCACTGCTGCTGCTGCTGCTGCTCTTGCTGGTGGTTCAAGGGCCAGCCTTTGAGAACCAACAACTTACCTCTAATAAGCAAGAGGTGGTTTAGCTCTGGTTGTCACTTTGCAATCTCTGCAGATCTTTAAGACAGGGAGGGAAATTGTAATTGCAGGACTTAGAGAGCACAGTAGAGAAATCTCCCTCCTAAATAGTCCATACACTCTTACATTATTTGGATTTTAAGAGCTCAACAGAGAGTAACAAGTATAAAGGACACATGAACAAAAACTATGGGGGGTGGAAATGGGAGGGAGGTGGGGAGGGCTGGGGTGGGAGTAAAAGACAGAAACTGCACAAGAACAACAATTAAAATTTAAAAAAAAAAAGCTCATCAGTTCTAGTCCCATACCCCTCCTCAATACTCCCACAAAACTTCCTGTGGAAGTCTGCCTACCTATGTTAAGATCAGTGTTAGTTATGCTAAAAGAAGCCCTAAAATCCTATGTTTGCCTTCTGTAAGGCTAGTTGTATCACTCCTCAGCTACATTTAGGTCTGGCTGACATTTTGAAATAATTATGTTAATGATGTGAACGTTGTCTGGCATCAGCAACTTTTGAACTAAATCAAACCAAATAGCTAAAAGGCAGTTTTCATAGGCATGTCTTGTTCTTCGTTTTTAAAAAAATCTCATTTTCAAATACAGACTTTAGGGGAGATAATTCTTTTCAAATCTTTTATTTGGAAAAAATTCTGATTTACAGAAAAGTGACAAGAATGAAAATGATACATAACACACCCACTTACCAAGTATACCTAATTCTATCATTAATGTTTTACCCTCCTCTGCACTTTCTTTCAGTCCCCACCCCCTACACATACACTTTAGTTTTATCTGAACCATTTGAGAGCAAGTTGCATGTGGATATACTTATACTTACAGCTCTCATATACTTTACACTTTGAGCCTATATACTTTAATTTTTATTCCTAAGAATGATGATATTCTCTTACATGACTAAAGTACAGATAGCAACTTTAATAAATTTAATATGGACCCTATCCATTGTCCAGTTTTGTCATTTGACTTGCATTTTTATTCCTCCGGTAGAGACTAACATTTAGTCTAGGTTGAAATTTTTGTCTAAGGAACATTTAATGGATGCTGTCCAGCCTGGAGGAAGAACTTTAGTAGCACTCCACCAGGCTTCACTTCTACCCACACTTGCTCAGTATTTTTACTGTAACGCGGATGGAAATGTGAAGGCATGCCGAATGAACCTGTAGATGACACAAGGCCAGAAGGGAAAACTAATGCAATGATGACTCTGAAGAGCAAAACTAATAATATTGACACTTATAGCTATCAAACCCCTTTATTGATGCTATTGAAGAGAAGAACACAGATGAACGCAGGGTCGGTGAGAAGAGGCTGGGTGTGAAGTGTTTACTACTTTAAGGGACGTCGCCATCATGTAACCTTTCAGAGTGGTGCCTCTCAAATTTTCCATCAACCCACAGTTTTGTTTCTCACACTTAGTAATATATGGACTGTTTTCTTTAAAAGAAGAAAATTTGCATAACCATCCAATGCTAACTTAAATTATTTATGTTAAAATATTTCTTAAATATGGAAAGGCTAAAATTTGATATAAAATTAGGTATTTTTATTCTCAATACTTACAAATGTAGGATTTGTAAGTATTTGGATACGTGTGGGCTTTCTGAGTCATACAGTGCTACATCTCTTTATCAACTAAATTTGAGTATCCTATATAAAGTAGAGTGAATACACAGTATCTTTGTTTGATAAATGAACTGTAAAGTCATAGGAGAAGAACAAATATAACTGCCTGATGGGGGCAGAGAGAAAAGTGGTCAAGTGGCTGGAGGGCCCTGGACTAGGCAACAGAAGTTGCCTCTGTCTTCCTGATCCATTTCCTAGCTTTATGGAAAACAGACACTGGAAATCCCTCAAGCCCCATGCCTAGAAGCTTTGCTCAGGAGTTTGTAGGATGTTCATGAAAGGGGACTAGCAAAGGTTGGAGGAACTCTTGAGTCTTAGAGTTTTCATATATATAGATCTTTTTGGACATGCAGTTCAACTGCCTGTGTCTTTAAAAAGAAGTTCTTACCTGAAGGAAAATGCCTTGATGTACAACCAGAACCTTCCACTATATTTCTTATGACATCCCATCTCACCCCTGTAGAGTGAGATGCCAGCTTGTGGAGAAAGGGAGCCCTCCTTTTACAATACACCTACAACAAGTGTAGGATGATTAAAAAAGAATCGAACACCTTGGAAAATATATTCGAGTTTGTTTGTTTTACTTCAGTAAGGCTTCACCATGCAACGTGTGTTAAGAACTTTGTGTTTGTACCAGCTCTTTCTGGCAGCCCTGACGCCTATGAAGTTAGGCATCCTGGCTGCTATTTCAGTCACTGATAACAGTAAATTACAACAGGTCTGGGATGAATTGTGACACTAAGGGTACATATTAAGAACTTGTGAGATTACAGAAATAGCTATGATCATTTTATTACAGAAGGGTTTGTTGATGTAAGAAACATCCAAACCTGTAGAGAATTTTTATAATAGTTTATCTGAGCCAAACTGTTGACATGCCAGGAAGCAAGATCTCACATCTACTGCATATGACAGTTTTGTAGTTCTATTTATACATTTGGAACTAATGAGGGAATTCTTCTGTGAGCTATGAGAATTTTTATGTGCTAGAAAAGACTATATCACTTGGGCTTCCTTGCCCATTTTCAGATTTTGCTTTTTTAATTTCTATTTTGTTATTATTGTAATAATGTTTATAATTCATTTTCACACACTTTCACATTGAGGCTCTAGAGAAAAATCAGCAATGGCTTGTGTATGATCAGCAGCGAGAGGTCTACGTAAAAGGACTTCTAGCAAAAATCCATGAGTTGCAACAGAAATTGGAAACAGCTGCTCACTCACTCCCACAGCAGACAAAAAAGAATGAATCAGAAGGTACTGGTATAAACATGGTCTTTTGGGATAGTTCTGCCTGACATTTTTCCAAAAGGAGAGATTCCTCAATTTTAGACTTTATAGGTGTATGTGTTAGAAAGTAAAATAAGCTACCTGGCCAGGTAGCTCAGTTGGTAAGAGCATTGTCTCCATATACCAAGGTCGTGGGTTTGATCCCCCGTCAGGGCACATACAAGAATCAACCAATGAATGCATAAATAAGAGGGACAACAAATTTCTCTCTCTCTCTCCCCTTCCCTCCCTTCTTTCTAAAATCAAGAAATTTTTTTAAAAAAAATTTTTTAAAGAAAGGAAAATGAGAGCAAGTCTTATTAAAATGGAATTCTGAAGAAATACCATTTTGGCCCGTCTGTTTTATTTCCTATTGTTTTCTGATAAAAGAAGGCAAAAGGCACCAGGGTAAAGGGATCCGCAGCAGCTCTGAAGGCGCATTGCATTTTCTCCACTGTGTGTGTCCTCCCCTCCTTCAAAGTGCTTCTCCAACTTTACTGTCCTCGGTGCTGCCTTGTCACCAATTTACCACATCAGTCCCAGGAGAAAGAATACATTTTATAGGTGACAATTCAATCATTTGACTCTCACCACAGAACTGAGATGAAGTTTCTTGTTAATAATGCTGGGTTTTTTTTGTTGTTTGTTTGTTTGTTTGTTTTTGCCAAGTGCTTTGCAGTTTCCCTAACATTGCTCTCAGCTGAGTTTCACAAGAACCCTAGGAGATGGGGTAGAGAGTCATTACTCATCTTGCAGGTGACATCTAGGAACAGAAGAGAAACCCCATGCAAATCACTCACTAAATGCCTGAGTGCCCTAACAGGAAGGAAGCCTTGAATTACACAGCCAGAGGCTAAAAAAAGGCGAGCAAGGCTCTTGAGTGTTTAAAATGAAGCCAATGTCAGAAACAAACTATAAAAGGAATGTGCCTGGAGATGATTCAAAGCTGTTTATCCCTAAGGGAACAAAGTTACTACTGTAACGCCTTTACAAGGTTACTAAACATGAAAGTAGGATTTTAGTTATGGGCTAACTCTAATTTTTTTGTTGGTGACATAGGGGTGTGTGTGTGTGTGTGTGTGTGTGTGTGTGTGTTATCAAAGTAATAATCGTTTGCTAAAATATTTAATAGTACAGAAGGGTCCTGCTCCACCTTTCCCATCTCATCCTGGTCTCTGTTTCCTCCTATCAGGGCAGCTGCTGTTAACATTTCTGGTTTTTTAATGTTGGTAATGATTTCACCTATCAGTAATGAGCTAATATCCCTATTTGTTGATTTATCTTCTTTAGATGTTAGTGACTCTCCCTTTCCATAGAATAGTTATGTTACTGTTTTTAGTCCTTTTAGTTCCTAGTATTATAATTTCAAACATCTTACCTGGACTTGTGTTTTTGTCCCATCAAATATCAATCCTACCTCTTGACCCTTCATTTTGTAAGGTGAGGAAATAATGTGACCTTGTTGATAGAGCTGGGTTTATCTTTTCAGGAATAGTACATATTTCATAAAGTGAATCTTGCCCTGCTGTGTTTGTCACAGGTTGTCTTCAAGAAGAAAAGCAAAAACATTACCACTACCTCTTGGCAAGTGCAAAAAAAGATCTTGAGGTTGAACGACAAACTATAACTCAGCTGAATTTTGAACTTAGTGAATTTCAAAGAAAATATGAAGAAACCCAGAAAGAAATTCAAGATTTAAATAAATTGCTGTGTTCACAAAGAAAGGCAAATATACAACATCTGGAAGATGACAGGCATAAAACAGAGAAAATACAAAGGCTCCAGGATGAGAATGATACCGCCAGGAGAAGACTTGAAGCAGAGAAGACCAGATCTGAAGAGCTCTTATCTCAGGTGAGCCCAGCCAATAAGGTTTTCCATGGTTCGTAATTCAGATTTTTCATTGCATTTACTAAGTGTCAGGGACTACTTTAACCACTTGGGAAGCAGCAAGGAACAAAACAATCCTGGCCCCTTTGCGGGCGTTCATATTTAGAATGGAAATAGGCCATAAACAAGAAACTAAAAAAAGTAACACCAGATAATCTGACAAAGAGGAACTGGGGCCAGGGAAGGCCTCACAGAGGAGATGGTATTTGGACAAAGACCTAATGACAAGAAGGGAACGGCATGGTGAGTGGCTCTCCAGCCAGAGGAGCTCATATACACTTTAAAGGCCCTGAGAGAGGAGGTAAGTATGTGTGAGAAGCCCAAAGATTTACAGAGAGGAATCAAGGCTGACTCCTAGGCCTTGACCATGGCACTGTACTTACATGCCATTCATATGGCCCCTTCTGTGTTCTCACACTCCCAGCTTTACGCCAGGATGTTGAAGTCCCTGAGTCTGGATTTGAGAACAGTATTTGTAGTCTATACCTGGGCTCTAGTCCAGGATGTGTGTGGCCTTAGGCAAATCTCCTAACTTCTGTGACCTGCAGATTAATCATGTGTCAAATTAATAATTTCTTCTCACCTCACAGGGTTTTTGTGAGGGGCAACTGAGAGAATGTATAAGAGCTTTGTAAACCAAAGGGACGTGTTAGTGATTGCTACTGTTAGAACAGGGATTTTAAAAATCCTCAAAGTTGAGGGGGTGGGAAATAATCTGTAACATGTGCCCTCTTAGTCTTCACCACACTCACTTCTGCCTACAGGTGTAAGCAGTGATATTTGTGAAAGATTATGCAAAAATGACTGAGAATTCTGCTCCAACTCTGTGGCCAAGGAGGCGAGGCCCTGCCAGCTATTATCCTACACAGAGATATTAGTAGATTAGATGGCAGAACCTCCAGAACAGTGGGTGTGGCCACTGCAGTTTGTGCTGTTCCTCGGCTTTCAGTCTATGCCTCTGGGAGCTCGCAGCCCGGGTGGCCCTGCTCAGCTGCTGGCATCAATAGCCATCAACCCCCAGCTGGAGTGACTCACTCAGACTAGCAGGTGGTGTTCTGGTTAGAGACGTGAGACTCGTGAGTGCTCATGCCTCCAGGTCAAGCGATAGAAGGGCTGGATGTGACCACACTGTCTCTGTTTACACCCTGCAGGTCCAGGTTCTTTACACATCTCTGATAAAGCAGCAAGAGGAACAAACAAGGGTAGCTCTGTTGGAACAACAGGTACTCGCTGGGGTTGCTTCTAAATCTGATATCACCCATTAGAAAATGGAATTTTCCCTCATGTTTACCCTATTCTGTGAAGAGCCATTTGAAAGTTGTGAAAAATGTTTTTTTAAAAAAACTATCTGTGCTACCATATATTCCTGTTACTGTTGTTAGGCTAAAACAGATTCACTGAGCTGAGGTGGCAGTTTTCTTGATGAGTAGATGTTCACCTTGGCAAATGTTATTCTTCCCCAAACAGCTTTTGTAGTTCTGACTGTAGCCTGACAGGGTGGTCTCCTTAACAGGGCTGCCTCATCACTTCAAGCAGAACTCAAAGAGACACCATTTAGTCCGAGAATAGAGACCAGAGACCTTGAGTACATTCCAAACCTGGGAGCAGCCATCTCTTTCCCTTCTCTCCCTTCCACATCAAAAAAAGTGGCGGGGGAGATAGCTATACCTCAGACATTGGCTTTTTGCTCCTTGGATCAACCAAGTCCTCAACCATAAACTTCTTTTTTATTTTAATTTTTTAATTGAATTTATCGGGGTAATATTGGTTCACAAAACCATACAGGGTTCAAGTGCATAACTCAATAAAACATCACCTGCACACTGCGTTGTGCACTCACCACCTAAAGTCAAGCCCCTTTCTAGCCGCTTTATCCCTCCTTTACCACTTCCACCTCCCCCCACCCTCCCTTCCCAGCCACAGATGCCACCATACTGCCATCCGTGTCTGTGTCGTACACATATATTTTTCCTTAATATCTTGCCCTTTTTTTACCCAGCCTCCTGAACCCTTTCCCCTCTGACAGCTATCAGTCTGTTCTATATATCTACACTTCTCTTTCTATTTTGTTTAATTATTCTGTTGGTAAGATCATATTTATCAGTACCTCACTGTGCTCAGTTGACTTCTTGCTCTGGTAGTACAACAAATGTTTGCTTCTTGTGCTAATTTAAAAAATGCAAGTATCCAGTCATGAAAACTGGACAGTTTATACCAGCTGTAACTATCTTGTCCTGGGCATTTCTCCAGATTCAGGCATGTACTTTAGACTTCGAAAATGAAAAACTTGACCGTCAAAATATGCAGCATCAATTGCATGTAATTCTTATGGAGCTTCAAAAAGCAAGAAATCAAATAACACAGTTGGAATCCTTGGTGAGTCTAGAATGGTTAAAGGTTAAACTTAAAGCTTATTTTCTTCTTTTTCTTTCCGCCTTCTTTCCATTTATATATCCACCCAGTTCCTGCACTAGGAGGACATCGCTTAAAGAACAGCTGTTCCTCAATCAGCAGGCAGAGCCCCTGCCCCATTTGAAGCAGCTGCCCTTTGAACTTCAGTTCAGAGCACAGGAAGGGGACATTATGTAGCTCTTGGTAACCATTGCGTTGGTTACCCATGCCTAGGGTTGTCCCCCACCCACCCTGGGCTGGGACTGGAGAGGCACACAGAAGTGCCTGGCCTGAGAGAGGGAGTAGGGCAAGGGAGGGGATTATACTGTTCTGTTTAAAAAGGAGGAAAGAAAGAAATGCTGTTTTTAGGGACAGTGGACTATTACTGTTAATACAGTGTTTTAAACATTGAGTTAAGCATATTTTGTGGGTTACCCAGAACAATAATCATTTTTTTTTTTGGAACTCATAATCTTTTGTCTTCACTTTTTTTACCAAATTAATTGTGGGTGACATTGGTTAATAAGATTCTATAGGTTTGAGGTGTACCATTCTATAATACATCATCCATATTTATTGTATTGTGTGTTCACCACTCCAAGTCAATTCCTCCATCACCTGTCTCCCCGCTTCACGTTCTTCTACCCCACTTCCAATAATCACCATGCTGTTGGCCTGGGAACATACAGTCTTTAAAAACACAAACCTTTTATATAACGTTGGTTCTCTGGGGAAATGGTTTTTGACTTGCCTGTTTTCATGTTGCTTTGGACCAGACTGTTGGGGCCTCTGTGTGGGTGTGGGTGTGGGTGTGGGTGGGTGTGTGTCCTGTAGCACATATTTTACATATCCTGGTGCTGCAGAGTGTTTGCAGGTGATGAAATGTTACAAATAGAATTACTCAGTTTTCAAAAGAGAAAACAGCAATTGTTTTTTAAATAATGATTTGCAACTTCTTTATATCTATAAAGAAAATATATTTTTGGCTCTATCTTTTAGTGTGTTACTGATTTTGACCATTTATAATATTTGAAATTGAAATTTATCATTCATTTATGTTAATGACTGTTTTTCAAAGTATAGGAAGCTGGAGGGCATACAAAAGAATCCATCATTTTCCTGTACTTTCTTTCTGTTTCTACTGTCTATCATCTTCACAAGATGCTGTAAAATACTCATTTTTAAGCTTCATTCTAAGTTCCTCAGAAAATATGAAAAAGGAAAGTCTCACAGGTATTATTACACAATTAGTCATTTCTGTGTTTAACTTGTTTGATCTGCTTAAATTCTGTGCTGCTCTTAATCCCATGTAGTTCTTTAATGCCGAAGTGCTCCTCTTACTCAAACTAACAAATTCTGTCTGCCTTGCACACAGGCCAGCCTTTACATTTGGCTCTAAGCATTTTAATAAAACCTACTCATTTCAACACCCAACCCCAGTTCTTCCTGGGTAATCTGGGCAATTTATAACTACATCATATGTTAGCACCATAATACCCACAAGCAGAGATTCAAAAGAAAATCTGTCTGCAGGGCTAAAGCGGCTGAGCTGTCTAGGGAGCAGGTACAACTTACATATAAATGGTGTTCATATGACATTTATTTTTCAGAAGCCACTTCCTGAATTTGCCTTCGCAGAGCCATTAGTCACTTTCCAAGGAGAGACTGGAAACAAAGTAAAACCTGCCTCACCAAAAAGCCCCACAACTGCACTGAACGAAAGCCTGGTGGAGTGTCCCAAGTGCAGTGCCCAGTATCCAGCCACTGAACATCGGGACCTCCTTGTCCATGTTGAATACTGTTCAGAATAGCAACATAATTGTTCTTTATTTTTGCCAAAAGATTCAATACTGTACCTTACATCAGTAGATGAACATTTTGAATTCCTTATTTTACCTCTTCTATAAGAAACTGCCTATCTACCTTGGAGACTCTGGAGTAGACGTTTATCACTGTATTTTTTGGGCTGCTTTGCATTTTCCTTGGCAGGGAATACCTCGCTGAGATGGTTCCCATTCAGGCTTCAGCGTGTGCTGAGACAACTGACATGTTGCACTGTTAAAGTACTTGGAGGAAAGACAGTTCAGGTTATTGTTTGTGAATTAAATCTACACAGGCAAGCAAATATTTTGTGTTGTGGGTCTTTAAAAATCAAAGGTAATTAACCAAGTATCTTACTGTATGAGCACTTTTTATCTAAGCACTTGATATACGTAAATAAATGTATCTTCAATTGTGTCCACTGTTAACAGATGGTGATAGTTTCATTTTTTCCTTGTTATTATAGAGAGGTTATGAGACAAGTTGGGAATTTTCTTCTTCTTCATTGCTGCTTACTGTTGAAACTGTAAACCTCGCAATGTTCTAAGCATAGAGTAGATTCTGCTACAGGAATACTCCCAATAGCCACACACAATGTTTTCTGTCATGTTAACTGGCTATCACTTTGAGTTGAATTTCAGTAGCACAGCGTATTGGTCAGTTAAAATTGTTAAAATCTAGCACTCTCATTTTAATTTGCAGGTATTTTATTTACTATTTACTTATTTTTGGCACTCTTAAAGCTGGGCAATATTATGAGCAGATATTTGCTTATCTGAATATATATTTTTATACGTATGTGTAAACCAAAATCATTTTTATTTCTTCAGGTTTTCTAAAATGCTTAACATTAGGCTACTGTTAGTAATATAAAGGCGGAAAAAATAAAATTATTTAATTTTAATATGTCTAGCATGTGTGTATATAAATGGGTATTCTACGAGTTCTACCCAGAGAGAAGTGCCAGAGCATTACAGACTGACAGACAGTGGGAAATAAGGCAGTTAAGGGTACATTGGAATCAAAAACTACATGAAGCTCACAAAAGTTAGGCCAAATACCCACAATCTTTAAAAAAACAACAACAACAAAAAGACGTTCTTGGGTTTCAAACTCCAAGTCAACCTCAATGCCCATGTTCTCTCCACCATGCCAGAAGCCCTTATGAATTCTCCACACACAGTATGCTGAATTAAGGCGATATCAAACTGGAGTCGTGGGATGTTTTTTGCGTTGGAAAGAAAAATGGCAGAACGTACTACCTGGTCTCCTACATCCCTCTGGTCTGAGAAATTCTGCTTTTTCAAATCCCTCCACCTATTCCATGGATCTTTGCTATGCCAGTTCTCTGCCATCTTTAATTTCAACTCTGAACACTTATTAAATGCTAACTAGGTGCGAGGCTCTGGCCTAGGTATTAGTAACACAGTGATAATAAAATGCAGTCTAGTGGAAAGGGAGCAATATCTAAACAGGTAAGTATAATACATTGTAGAAAGTGCTATAAGGAAGTTATATGTAGGGTAGAGGAGCTTATTCACTTAAACATCGCCTTATTCTAATATAGGTTGACAGTCTGACTCTAAAGATACAAATCTTATACTAAGATAAAAGTAAAAAGAAGTAGGAAAAAGCAATAGGAGAACAAGATTAAGAAGTAAAATGGAGCCACTTGTAAGGATAGCTCCAAGGCAGGCCATGGAGTGCTTCTGACAGGTGAGCCCTGAATTTGGTGCTGAGCTTCGTAGATGTTTGCACAGAAACAATTCTGGATATCATTCACATGACTTAGAAATACAGCTGCTCTTCAAGAGAAATGCCACTATAATGTTCCTGGTACTGAGACCTTAAAGATTCCTCCAACATGCCTTCACGGAGAAGCCATGTAATGTAAAGGTCCGTAGACTCAACAACAATCTGATAAACACAGCAGTGAGTTCCACTCTGGTTTCTTAATGTTACACGTAGGCGAAAAATTTGTACAGAATCATGTCCATAATCCTCAAGTGCAGGCAATTCCATACTGCCAATACACAGCTCTCTGCTGTTATCCCAGAGCAAATTTTAGAGCTAGGAGCCAACTCAAAAGCCTCTGACAGCCAGCCAGCCAGCCGGACTGTGGAGACAGGAAAATGCATGCCTTCACCCAAAGGGGGCGCAGCTGCTCAGCTCCAGCCAATGCCCTATGCAGATGGATCCAGTATGGCTGATCTTTCAGATGTTCCAAGACAAACCTAGAAGTTTTAAATGTGACATCTCCCAACTTGTAAATGTTGGGGAAAATTACCACTGTGTGAGCCAAACACTTTTCCAGTTTTTAACCTCTGCAGGGGTGTATGCCCAAAACAGCCTGCAGGCTGCATGCGGCCCAGGATGGAGGTGAATGTGGCCCAACACAAAACCATAAATGTACTTAAAACATTATGAGACGTTTTTTGTTTGTTTCTGTTAGTGTTTGTGCATCTAATGTGTGCCCCAAGACAAGTCTTTTTCTTGGTCCAAAGATGCCAAAATGTTGGACACTCCTGGAGAGCGTTTGAATGGGGCAAAAGGAATGGCTAGTTCAGCCTGAGATGGCAGAAAGCTGTGGCAGGCTCAGTCCTGCCTGCTCTCTTAGGACTGAGGTCTTCTCAAATCTGGTTCAATCAAATACACCTGTCTGAGGGACACAGTGTGAGTATGACCCTCCTGAATGTCCCATCCATCTGACATCTGCATTCTTGGCTACACTTCCCAAACAGATCTGTCTGGCTGCTAGCACTTCCTTGCTACCCTCTATTCCCCAAATCCAACAAGTGAGGGACTGTCACACCTGGAAAGGAACTAGGAGGTCATCTACCCTATTGTCTCTGGTCCAGGAAGTCTGCCTCACCTTTGGGGTGTGTTAAAAAATGTTAATTCCTTGGCCTCCCCCAGACCTCCTAAACCAGAATGTCAGGGTAGGGAACATGGAATATGCATTATTAAGCTCTCCAGGGCATTCCGGTGTTTTACTGAAGAATGAGACCCACAGAGCTAGTCCAACCCTGACTTCCTGATGAAACAGAGTCCCGGAGAGGGGAGTGTCTTATCCAAGGTCACGTAATGGGCTGGCAAGAGAGTAAGGGAGGTGCAGACTCCCAGAGGCAGTGGTTGTGACAGCCCCTGCACTTTGGCTTGTGCGCCATGATTCCAGCAAAAGTACTCCTTCCAAGACCCCCAATGGTCTAAGGTAGATCCCCAGTGGTTTGTTGGCCTGGTTCTCTTATTTTTCCTTATCTTCTGTGATGAGCTCTCATCTTGGAATCTAATGATATTCTGGCTTTAGATGGGCAAGTGGGAAATACTACTAAGACATCCAAGGGGCCAATGTAGTAGTGGCACCCAAACAAAGGTGAAAGGTCAAGATCAAGTTAGGGGTTTGCATAGAATCTGGAGAAATGACAAAGGAGTAGAGAAAACTGAGCCTGAGAAGCATCTCATGGTCCAGAAGTGGGTAGGAGCACTCAAAGAGAATCAAATCAAAATTGTGTCTGCAAACGAAGCAACAAAAGCAGAGAAAAAAGGAATGCCATGCACCCAAGAGAATGAGTTTGCGTCTGATAATAACCTTCACCTTCTTGCCTACCAGACTCACTGTACTGATTTAACCCCAGGACCAAGCACAACTTCTACCAAAATGTTTTAACAGGCATTACAGGTAACTCTCCTGAAGAAATCTCACCCATTGCAGGGGACTTATCACAGTGCTTGGTGACCAGTACTGCAAGTACCAAGCACTGATCGCATTACTTGATTCAGTACACATGTAGCTCATCTGTGACAGGCAAGGTGCCATGCAAGGCACTAGAGGTGGACAGGAGGGTACAGTGAGCCCTCCTTTAGCAGAGACAAGGGAAGGTGGACACTGGTGCAGATCAATGACAGCACAGTGACATAAATGTCCCATTAGAAGGCACCCCTCAGTCAAGAGAGGAGAGGCTTTCCAAAGGAGGTGATGACTGAGTGAGGTTTAAGAAAGCAAATAATAATCGAGTTTTAATAGTGTTTGTTCCTAGACTTATGTTGAAAGTGAATCATTTAAAGTCATTAAGGAAAAACATGGCCTGAGTAATACTGGTCACTTTCTGATTACAAAGGATGATGATGGTATAGAGGAAGGGCAGAAGTGAGGATCAGATTGTGAAAGGCGTTCGTTCCTTCACACCCCATTAATGATGTTGAGAGTCATGTAGCTACAATGACACAGAAAGCAAACTGTTTTGAATGGGAAAACATCAGAGGAGATAATAAACTAAGGCTTTAATGAAAAAGAAAATGACTTAGAAAAACAGCAGCTTTGCTGCTCGATTCATAGATTTTGCAGAACGGAACCCATGCCACCTTGCACAGGTTTGAAGGTGTGCATTTCCACTCGATTTCTATACAGTAGTGGTAAGGGGGTGGGGGCAATAGTAGAGGATTAAGAGATAACTTCCAGGAAATATTATTTCCAGGATAAATTTAACAATCTCTCATATTTGTTCATACGTTATATAAATTATTCCCTTCTCATGAACTTTATGGAAATGACTGTTCATTGGCGATCAAAAAGGAAGCATGTCCAAATTTAAATTTTATTTTGCTTCGCTTCTTTGGCAAATTCAGGGGAGCATGTTACTATGGAAACAGCACTGGAATGGGAACCACCTGACCCTAGTTGAAATTCTACTTCTGACTTTGAGCAAGTCACCAACCTCCCTAAGCCTCAGCTTCCTCCACTCTAAAAATAGACATGTTAATGCCTTCCCCAACTATCTTCCCAGGATGTCATGAAAATAAAAATCCAATTTACTTAGGAGCTCCTATATATTAAGTATTTTTAGTATACCAGCCAATATGCTAAATACTTCATAAGTATCATGTCATTTTGTCCACACAGTAACACTATATGAGAGTTTCTATAATTGCTCCATTATACAGGTGACGAAGCTATGGTTTAGAAAGCTTAAGTCACTTGTCCAAGGTCACATGGCAAAGAGAATGGCAGAGCTAGTATTGGAACTTGAGTGTGTCCTCTGGAGACTGAGCTGTTGCCCCTACTTTATCCTTTTCTATCATAAAGCCAGAAGATATATGTGAAAGCACATTGAAGATAGGAAATATTGTCCAATATTTTTATTTTTCAGCAATGTTTAAGCGTGGATGGGGATGAAGAGAAGATGAGAGTGACACTGCTTACTTCCAAGAACCTCCATTCAATTTACTCATCCGTTAGAAAGGACCACACTCTTCATCCTCATTTGCAACTAGTGACAGCACAGATGAGTTCAGAAACAAATAACAAAAAAGGCTGACACTGTAGAGTCATTCGTTGCTTGTTTACACAGAAGTCAGGAATCGATAATCCCTATTTAGATGACCAGTTTCACAATGTTTAGGTTGTGGGCTGTCATCTCAGTAATTCTCTTGGCCCCCTACTAATGCTCACATAAAGGTTGCAGTAATCTCAAAGGTTACGAGCTAATGAGACTTTTTTCCCAAAACCAAGCAGCGCACAGCTAGTCAGGGTAATGAATGAGCACTCCTTAATGCCTTTCTTCTTTTACCCAGTAAAAGGAAGGAAGTTTACTGGAAATGGAAACATCCATCCCAAAACTCCACAGTGCGCTTCCCTTACATCTCATGGACCAGAACTGGATTACACAGTGTATTCGGATGGGTAACAAATAAACCCTGAAATCATCATGGCTTAACACAATAGAGGGGTTTTTTTGTTGTTGTTTTTTTTTTTAATCTTGCTCACCTCCCAGTCTTTGCAAGCTGGCGGACCTCCTTCGTCTCAGAGATACACTCCTGGGAGCACGAGGCCTCCCAGGTCTCTGCAGTGATGATGAAGACCGTAGCATGACTCGGCAGGCCGGAAGTGACGCACTCTCCTCACATTCCTATTGGTCAGAATGTGGTCCCGTGGCCCCACTTCCGGCAAGATGGCTGGGTAGGACAATCTGCTCAGCAAAAGACACAGGGTGCGGAATCCTCCCTTAACGTTGTGTCCCGCACATATAGCCACCCCTGGATGTCAGAGAAGAAGGGAATGATGAATGGCTGGGGGAGAGGAGTCTGCCCCTGCATCTCACGTCCGCCTGCTCTCTTCCAAGCCAGGATGCTTGCTTAAAGATGAGGCAGGAAATGTCCTCTGGGCTTCCATGATTCTAATGCTTCCCTCACCCACAGCCTTTTTCTCTTGGTTTTTTTTATCATCTTTCACTTGCCTGTCACTTCCCATCCTCCCCAGCCTAACAGACTGTAAGCTTCTTAAGGTCAAAGGTCTCTCTTTCCCACCTCTGATGCCTAGACTGGGGTCTGGCATGTAAAAGGTGCTCAGTACATGTTTTTAGAGCAAATGAAGGCCTTTTAGAAACAATGATTTCAACCACTTGACTGTCTTTAAAAAATACCTGGCTCTTATCTTTAGAATTACCAGTAGAATCATTGAGGAACAAATAGTATGATTCAATCTTTAAACAAGCATGGGTGCAAAAAAGACTACACAGCAGACTTCAAGAATGTGGCCATAAAGCAAGTAAACATTTGATCAGTGACATCAACATGCAAAACATTTCGTTAAGGAAACTGACTTCTGGGAACCCACTTAGAATACCTTCAGTCTGGCTTTAGGACTTCAACCAAAACTACATCTCCAAGACTGGAAGTGTTGAGAGTCCCTTGCAGGCCCAGAGAAGTTGTCACAGTGATAGTGGCTGAGGCAGGGGGTAAAAAATACAGGCTAGTTTGATACACACTCTTTAAGAAATTTAATTAAGGAAGCCAAATACTCGAGGCACTTTATCAGCAGGGATTATCACCATTATAACTGGATTGTATTGAGGACCATACAACAGGTACCGTGCTAAAGACTTTGCTTGCATTATTTAATTTGATCCTTGCAATAGTCTCATGAGGCAGGTACTATTATACTCATTTTACTGATAGGCATAGGAAAGCTCAGAGTTTAATATTTACCCAAGATCATATAGTCGTAAAGAGAACCAAGTCATCTTGTTTCAAAGACAACTTTCAACTATTAAGATTTAAACTTGCTCTAGATTCAGGGTACTGGAAGAAAATTTGGCAGGTGGTTTTGTTCATTCATTACTGTGTAACAACACAGCCCCAAACCCAGTGCCTTAAAATGAAACATTTATTACTACCTTTTATGGTCTCCTGGTTGACAGGGCTGGCTGGGTGGTTCTCCCTTGGAGTCTCTTGTGTAGTTTCAGTTTCTGTGGCCTAGCTTCAGAAGTCACACTGTGCTACTTCCACTGCATTCCACTACTCAAAAATAGAGAAAAGGACCAGCCTAGATTCAAGGCGAGAATACTACACACAAGGAAATGAATACTAGGAAGCACCTTTTATTGGGATCATACAGGAGACTGCCTAACTGAGCAAATGAGAAGCCTCTCTATCATGTGTGTTAGGGCTTCCCTCTTAGAAACTGCACATCTGCTTCTTGTTCGGTTCTTTGTAGCCTGTCAGGCAGGCAGTCCAGGGTCAGGACTAAATCTCTGTTTTATTGACATGGACACTGGTACTCAGTGAAATTAAGTGGCTTAACAAAAGTCACACAGCTTCTAAATGTGGGAGTGAGGTGTGAAAGTTGGCTTTCTTGCTCCCCAGCCTGCAAGCTTTATGGATTTTCCCAAGCAGTCATGGCTTAGAACTCTTTGAGACAGAGAATACAAAGTAATCAAGGGAAAACAATCATGGATCTAAATTTAAAAAGAAAAGGATATCAAAGCTGTAAGAATTTTAAAGCAAGGTAATACCTACTATAAAGCTAACGCAGGAGTGGACACATATCTACTGCTCATGGGAATATAATTTGGTGCAGACTTTCTGGATATGCAATAAATACCAAAAGCCTAAGAGTTTTACAAAATCTTTTACCCAGAAATTTTATATCCAGAAAACTTAACAATGGAAGACCATTCTGCCATTAAACAGATGTAGAAAAATATTTAATAGCATGTAAAATATTTGCAACATTATTTATAGGGAAAAGCAGGTTTTAAAGATTATTATAATACCCCATTTTTATTTTTAAAACCTTGTATGCTTGTGCACACAGGAAAAAAGAAAACAAAGAAATGATATCAAAATATTGATAGTAGTTATTTAAGGATGGTTGGGATTATGGGTCATCTAAGAGGTATAACATTTTACTTTATTTTTCTTTATATTTTAGAATTGCTTAGAGCATGCATTACTTTTGTAATGAGTTTTTGTTTATTTTTAAAAAGATTCTATTTATTATTTTTAGAGAGAGAGAGGAAGGGAGGGAGAAAAAGAGGGAGAAAGGGGAGGTGATGCGGTTGGCAGGACTGAAATGGGTGGTTTTGCAATGCAATTTGGAGAGAGGGAAAGTAAACTAGGAGAAAGGTGGCCAGGCCTTCTAACCTCGTTCCTGCATTGGTTGCAGGAAGAAAGGACGCAGTGCCCGCACTCAGAAAGTGCTTGGTTAAGACTGCTTGTTTTTCCAGGGTATTGGGACTCTGATGAAGCCAGGCCAAAAGGCTCTGAGGTTAAGGTAAGCCTAGCACAGGAGAAGCAAAATTCACAAACAAACCCACTCTGCTGGATTAAACAGAAAAGGACATCATGTAACCCACAGGGTCACCGAGGAGAGGCTCAGAGTAATCGGTCCTGGAGACTTCCCAGTCCAGAACAGTGTAGTCACTGTGAGGGCTGCTCCAGGGAGTGCCCACGGTCACCACCCAGGGAACAGACTCTGTGTTCAACTCACACTGTTGTCATTGGCCACTGGATGCCAGAAACCCACAACTATGCCCTAAACCCTTATCCCAAAATGTATTCTGTGCAGCCCCAGCTTTCCTCCTGTCCTCTCCTGAAGGCCAAGTCTGTCATGGGGGTCTAATGGGCTAAACTTGGGGTACTGCCATTGTTGCCAAGGGGCTGGGAAAGCCAGTATTAAGCCTTTGACCCTGCGGAGGCAAGACCCGTAATATTGGAAATTTTCCAGTCACACAATGGGGTTCAGAAGGACAACTATCAAGTGAGCATACATCTCCCAGCAGCATTTCTATGAGGTGTATAGGCTTATGAATAGACATTTGATTCATGTCTCAAGGTCCCATTTTCAGGGTGTTTTCATCCTTAAAAATCCAAAGAACCATCACACAAGCTCCCACCAGCAGCAGAAATCCAGCCTCTTCATTTGGGGGTCACTCAGCCCCTCTGAGTTCAGACCACAGCTGCAAGTCTCATCTGGTCACTCCTGCTTTGTGGAGCTCTGCTCCTTCAGGTTGCCATCGCACCCTGGACATGGAACCAGGTCTCTTCCTTCCCCTCCCTCTAGAAATGAAGAGCTGACACATTCCTCAGAGACACAGCATGGGGAAGACACTGTCCCTTAATGCAACAGCGCATTTGAGGCTGATTTGTCACATCCTTTCCTCTCAAGACTCAACTCTGTTTTTTTCCTTGGCAGAAACAAAGGCCTATTAAAGTGGCCCTAAAGGTGAATGCAGCCATCAAACTTAGGATGCAGGGACAGAAGTAATGTTTTCAAAGCATTGAATTTTAGTTTTTCCTCAGATGAAACCTTATTTGGAGGGAGAGAGTAATAAACTGCTCTAATGCATTGCTTCTTTAAAAAGGCCCAGAAAGCAAATTAAAGGCAATGCCCCAAAGGAGTCTCTGCCTCCAGTGCCTGTCAGGAGCCCTACAATCCTCCACTAGGGGAGGTCAGCCAATGGATAGAGAATGATTGATTCTCTTCTTCCTCAGCTTACCCATCTCTACCCTTTCCCTTCTAGTGATTTCCACGCACTGTCTGTGTTTGTATCCCCACCTCAATTCATTTCCATGTGTCTTTCAGTGCTTATCTGTTGAACAACTGACCAGCATTCTGCTTGGGTCCCCAGGACAGCCAGCTACTATCCTCACCCATCTCCTGTGACATTTCGTCCAAGACCTTAACGGACCAGTTTGTCAATATGTTTTGTGACTTTCACTTTAGTACAAGAACAATGTATTGTTTACTATGGAGTTCTCAACAACTTGCAGAGTGCTTATCAGTATTTTTGAATGAAAAGAAGGAAAGATGGGACTTCTGGCCAAGATGAAGGCATAGGCAGACACACTGTGCCTCCTTGCCCAACCAAAATTAAGGACAACAAAGATTTAGAAACAAGAAAACAATCACAACTGATAGAAAATTGAACCGTACGAAAGTCCAACAACCATTCATCCAGACTGGTAAGAGGGGTGGAGTTGCGGCAGGAAAAAGTGGAGGTTGGCAGACCCGGATGCATAGGCAGCAGCAGTTGGCAGATCCCAGGTGTGCAGTTGGCAGCTGGCAGACCACAGGCACGGGGTGTCAATGGGCAGACCCAGTAAGGCTGCACAAGGTGGCTGGCTGACCAGGTAGTCCCACATTTGAGTGCAGATAATCCAGGTGAAGGGGAAGCGGTGGAAGGAACTGGAATCTGAGAGAGAGCAGAGCAAGCCCCACTGCTCCCTCTTGGACCCCGCCCCCACATACAGTGTCACAACCCAGTGACCAAGCTGCTCCACCCTGGAGAACACCTAAGGCTCCATCCCTCACTACATAACAGGCATGACCAGATCCAAAAAAAACCCCCAAAAAACAAAAATGGTTCAAATGGGAGAACAGATCAAAGCCTCAGAGCCAATTCATCTAAGCGACCAAGAGATAGCCAACCTATCAGATGCACAATTCAAAGCACTGGTGATCAGGATGCTCACAGAATTGGTTGACTTTGGTTGCAAATTAGATGAACAAATGAAGGCTACAATAAGTGAAATGAAGGAAAACACACATGAAACCAATAGTGATGGGAGGAAAACTGGGACTCAAATCAGTGGAGTGGACCAGAAGGAAGAAACAAACAACCAAACAGAAAAGAAGGAAGAAAGAAGAATTCAAAAAAATGAGGAGAGACTTAGGAACCTCCAGGAGATCTTTAAACATCCCAACATCCGAATTATAGGGGTACCAGAAGGGGAAGAAGAAGAGCAACAAGTGGAAAACTTATTGGAACAAATAATAAAGGAGAACTTCCCCAATCTGGCAAAGGAAATAGACTACCAGGAAGTCCAGGAAGCTCGGAGAGTCCCAAGAAGTTGGACCCAAGGAGGAACACACCAAGGCACATCATAATTACATTAGCCAAGATTCAAATGAAGGAGAGAATTCTAGAAGCAGCAAGGGATAAGGGGACAGTCACCTACAAAAGAGTTCCCATCAGACTGTCAGCTAATTTCTCAAAAGAGACCTTCCAGGCAAGAAGGGGCTGGAAAGAAATATTTGAAATCTTGAAAAGCAGGGACCTACATCCAAAATTGCTCTATCCAGCAAAGCTGTCATTTAGAATGGAAGGGCAGATAAAGTGCTTCTCAGATAAGGTCAAGTTCAAGGAGTTCATCATCACCAAGCCCTTATTATATGAAATGTTAAAGACACTTATCTAAGAAAAAGAAGATGAAAAATATGACAGTGAAAAGACAGCAAACTCACAGCTATTAAGAACCACACCTAAAACAAAAGCAAACTAGAACAGGAACAGAAGCACAGAAATGGAGATCACATGGAGGGTTAGCAACAGAGGAGTAGGAGGAGGAGAGAGGGGGAATAGGTACAGAGAATATGTAACATAGACAGTGGGTAGAAAATAGACAGGGGGAGGGCAAGATTAGTGTGGGTAATGTAGAAGCTAAAGAACTTATGACACATGGACATGAACTAAAGGGGGGAATGTGGGTGGGACGGGTGTGCAGGGTGGAGGGGAATGAAAGGGGGAAATGGGACAACTGTAATAGCATAATCAATAAAATATATTTAAAAAAAGAAGGGAAGATGAATGGATGGATGGACAGACGGATGGATAGATACCTGAGCTTTGAGGGACAATGATCACCGTAGCCAAATGCCACCAGGGGGCAGTGTGGAAGAGCTTGTAAAAGCCTCCCCAGACCTACCAAACCCTGGCTGGCAGGTTTTCTAGACCCTATTTTGTTCAACATTTTCCTTTGTGAGAGAAGGACCTGAGGCCCAAGGAAGTGAAGGCTGTGCCCAGGGGCACTCAGATCCTGAGACAGGCTTCCATTACAGTACGCCTAAGAAGACCAGGACTGCCTGGGCTCTGAGGGCCCTGGCGCTGCCAAGCCTCTTTCATTATCACCTGAAGCCCTTCTTGGGAGGCTGCCCAGTGGCTGCTGGCTGGTGAACACATGTAGCGCAAAGGAACTGGACCAATGAGCGCATCGTTCAGGGCCTAGTGTGTCTTCCCAGCCCTTCAACATGGTTCCAGCTTTGGTGATTTGGGTTCTCACTGGACTACCCCTTTCTCTGACAAGTCTCTTCTCTGTTTTGGGGACCTACATCATCTTGCTCATAATTCCCAGAAGAGGAAGGACCCCATTCTCAGAACATGTCCTACGCCAACGACTCAGAATTTACGTCTCTTAGGTGCCATTTCCTCCAGTCTGCTACTGAGTGTTCTCTATCTCTTTACGTGTGTGGAGGGGTGGGAGTGGGCGGGGGGAGTGATGGCTCTCTCCTCCCCTCCTGGCTGTTCACACATTTTCACAGCTGGTTCCCAAAGCACCATGCTGCAGAGAGCTGAGAGATATGTCTGGAAGACACGTAAAACCTCCAAGTTCTCTTTTCATTCATTCATCTGTATTTAATTACTCAATTATTTGAAAACTTTTAAGGGTCAGGACAGAAACAATGACACAATCTTGCATTTATTCAGTCCTTACTGTGTGCCGGCACTGTGCTAAGCCCTGACATTTGCTCTCTTGCCCGAGCCTGTGAGAGTGGTATTACTAGTTCCATTTTCTAAAAGAGGAAACAGAGGTCTGGAGGAGCAATGTCACTGGCCCACAGGAGCAGAGCCAGTAAGCTGGAAACAAACCTTGGAGGCTGCCAGCCAAACGATAGGACAATTTCTGCAAATGTGCATTGTTGGGCTTGTGGCTGCTCATGCCCAGGACTCGGCACCTCAGCAGGCAGCACAGAGTGGTTAAGCACACGGTCCCAAGGGCAACGGGATGGGCAGGAGCAGCAGAGAACCCCAGGCCTGGGTTTCTGACCACTTATGTGCATTGTAGCTTTGCACATAAATTGAGTGGAATTCCAGAATATTCCAAGTTCAATTCTGCCAGTGCACATCTAGACTCCTTGTGGGACTCAGCATCACCTCCAGCAAAGCTGCAGCTCAGAGAAGAGCCCCTCTGATTCCACTGGGTTGGGCGTCTGCCAGATTAGGGACTAACGAGCCATGTGAGCTGGGCCATCGCTCTTTGCCATGCCGAACCCTCGACTATGCTGCCTGTTCTGGGGAGCTGTCCTCAGGATGAGATAAGAGCATGGACATGACAGTGCTTTTAAATGCAGAGGTCTGTACTTGTACAAATCTGCGTGTCACTGTTGTTGCCAGGAGCCAGGCTGGCGTGCTTAATTGAATTCTCCTGGAGGCCCAGAGCAGAAGTTCCTGGCCTTCTGGACTGCACAAGTCAGGATCGCTTTTTTCTACTATAAATCTGAATAAGTCACATAGGGCTGTCAACTTTTTTACAGGGGATTTTTTTTTTTTAATGACGGCCACAAACACTCTGTCTTAAAAGAAAAAGAAGTTTAATAAAAAAGCAGGCAGGACATAATCTTTCCACTAAAAGTGGATGTATTTAGCCTCATAATAAACTATGTAGCCTATATTTTCCCATTTCATTTTTGATAAGTGGAGACTAAAGCAAGGACTGGTCTCTTGGAACCGTGGCTGGAGACCGGAGACGGAGTGTAGTTTATAGGTGTGTCCTTCCCTTGCAGCCAAGCCCGAGGCAGTAGGAACTGGGCTGAACTACATCGTGGGGCAGTCATGTGCTCTGAGGAACTGAAGAACAGAACAGACACGTAACATCCCAGGAATAAAAATATAATGCATATTACCAACTAGTGTGTGAACCATGACCCCTAATTTATAAAATACCCACATGCCTACAGACAGCCTCCGATGCACAGAAAAAACACCGAAAGGCTATACAGCAAAATCCCACAGGGCTATTTCTGATGGAAGAATAACGATTATGGTTTTTTTTCCCTCTGACTTATTTCTTGCATTTTCCAAATCTTCCTGTTTTGTAATAAGAAATGCAGAACAAATAAAGTAGAGAAAAAGTGATGCAAGAGGAATCCCGTAACATGCTGTGTAAGAGCTTTGCCAGTGGTCTCCTTGGGACACGCAGAACGTCAGAGAAGCCATGTCTCGGACAGAAGAAGGCTCCTCTGGGCTTGTGCTGGTGTCACGCACCTCCTGCCTTTACGTTTCTGGTCCTGGGCCTGGTGTCTGGCGAGCGGGACATGCTCTGTTGGTGTGTATTGAGTGGACTGCTTTCCGTCCTAGGCTGACAAGTGTGACTCCTGGCCAAGAGGGGATCACAGAGAAAAGCTGCTGCTTGTGTAGAAATGGACCACCCTATACTGATTTCCTTCCTAAGTTTAAAAATTTGTATTTGATTATAGTGACTATATATGGTGCCAGGTGGGTACTTGAAATATCAGGGGACCGGTTTTATAAAGGATATGATTGTCCAACCACTGTGCTATACACCTGAAACTAAAACAATATAATATTTAGTGTAAACTATAACTGAAAAATAAAAATTTTTAAAAATTGTACTTGAAGGCTTTGATTGCCTCTCTCCTTGGAAGAATGGCACAGAGTGATCACCAAGATCCCTTTTATGAGTTTAAGCTCCTGTCTTAGAGGCAATCTAGCTGCCATTAAAATCAGACCATCTTTACAACAACAGGGCTTGGGGAGAGTGGGTCTCCCATTGATCAGGCGCCTTGGTGACAGGCCAAAGGAGTTAACTGGGCCAATTTAAGCAGGAAAGAAATGCATTGGAAAGCTCCAGGTAATTCCCAGTTTGGGTAGAAACTAGAGCACACCAATAAAACAGGCAAGACCCAAGAGCAGTCAAACTGAAGGGACCACCGCCAAGGACCCTGAGCCCCATCTTCTGTACAGCCCTCCGTTTTCCTATGATCCTGATTGACAGGTTCACTTGTGGGTTCAGTACATGGGCCCGGGAGCCAGATGGCATGGTTTCAGGTCTCACTTACTGGGACCTTAGGCCAAGTTCATGACATTTCTACGCTGTCTCCATACCTGTGAAAATAAGGATAATAAATATGAACTTGCATCTGTTATCTTTTGCTGTGAAACAAATTACCCCAAATCTTTGTGGGTTAAAACAGAAAATATTTATTATCTCTCCATTTCTGTGGGTCAGGGGCAGCCTAGCTGGGTGATTCTGTCATGAGGTTTCTCAAGAGGTTCAGCCAGATGGGGGTTTGGTCTGTGCTCACCTGAAGGCTCATTTGGGGCTAGAAGATGTGCTCAAGGTGACTCACTCATGTGGTCAGCAAGTTGGTGCAAATAGTTGGCAGGAGTCCCAGTTTTTCCCTAAGTGGGTTTTTGGGGGTCCTGACAACATGATGGTTACCTCCTCCTGGAGCATGTGATACCAGAGAGAGAGCCAGGCAGAAGCTATGTCCTGTGTATGACCTGCTTGTGAAGCCACAGCATATCATTTCTGCTACATTCACTCATTAGAGGAAAATAAGACCAGCCCTTAAGTGAGAAGACAAGACTTAGTCTCCACCTTCTGAAGGGAGGAGAGTCAAAAAGTCTGCAGCTCTGTTTTACAGCCACCACACTACTACACAGATTGTTATGAAGATCAAATAAAGTTAATACAAGCAAGTGCTTAAAACAGAGCCTGGAATGTGGCCATTGCCCTGTTTGATTGCTGCCATTATCATCATCATTATCATCATCACTATTACAGTTATTATTCTTCCCTACCCTGCCAACCCTCCGGATCCTCACTGCTCCTTCTCCCCCAAGTTACCTCAGAGATGGGGGTTGATCCCTCCATAAATCACTGGTTCTTACCATGGCTTCAGGGAAGCAGGGGCTTCTTTAGGACTGGCCCCTCCTTCTTTGTCTGCCTCAGGAAACCAGGTTTAGTCACACTGGGACTCCAGCCATGGCGGTCAGGCTTAGCCGCCAGCACGAGGGTGTCCGCCCTCACGGTTGCTACAAGGCTGACCCTTGCTCTCCTCTCTTCATCTCCTCAGACAGCAAGCTCGACACAGTGAGCTGAGGAAATTCCCCAGACAAGTGGTTGGCTTGGTGACACACTCTTGCCCAGTCGGCGCCCCTGCGATAGGGTGTAAGGGTGGGCAGAAACCACCAGAAAGGGCAAAAGAGCCAAGGAGAAGGGCAGCCCTCACTGCCAAAAGCCCACAACCCATGAGGCAGAGCCACAGTGAATCAACGTGTAGGTAGCTCCCTGCAAACGACACCCACCTGAGGGGAACACGCAGGGCTGAAACCCAGCCGGGCCCTGCTGCCAAGCCCCGAGCCTAGGCTGTGTCCACCCTGAGGAAGGGCTGTCCTTCCCCAGCTGTCTGCTCAGGGCAGGCACTTTTCTGATGCACATAAAGCATTACATACGTTGGCTGTGGCAGGATGACCAGATCTCATTTGAAGGTCCTTGCCCTGGGCCCTAGTATGTGAATACTTCACAACCAGGAGGCTGATCACTCATTCCACTTGGGCTTAGCCTTTCCAGTCCCCAGCGTCTCCTTGGATTTCTTTCTTTTGCCTGACAGCTATGCCATAGACAGCAGAGATGATGACGGGCCAGAGGCACCCGGAAGCACTTGCCTTTCTCCAGGCTCTCTCAGGCCTCTCCACTTTTGCAAGCGCTGGAACCCCACTCGGTGCCTTGTCTACCTGGGAGCTCCTGGGCCTCCTTGAAGAAGCAGCACAAGGAGCTTCGAAGAGCACAAGCTGGCCCCTCTTTACCCCACTGGCCTGGCCGAGGGGGTTACTTGGCTGTGAATGCTGAGGGCAACTGGGCCAGGGGTGTGGTGGGAACCGTCCTGGACTAGATGGTGGAGCAGAGGTGCAGAGGAAGGAGGGAGACTTCCAATCTCTCCACGGGGATGAGCTCCCTTTGCATTCTGCTTCAGAATAGATCCTGATTTCACAAGAAGATGCTTTAATCTCTGCAAGGATTTATGTCTCCAATCCAAGATAGATAGATAAATAAATAATAGATAGATGATAGAGGATAGATAGGCAGATAGATGATAGAGGATAAAAACTCACAGAGATTTGAAGAGGAAGCAATGAGCCGGTAAGTATTTGCACACAAATTTACAAAACTTTTGCAGAGGAAAAGTAAAACAACCAAACCTATAATATAATATAAACAACCTGTTTATATTATATTTTTAACCAAACAGAAAAAGTCCCCTCTTCCTGTTTGGTTAAAAATATAATATACACAGTCACAGAAGTTACACTTCCATGCAGACTTCCCTTTAGCTCAGAAACTAGACTCCATATTTATACACTTGGTGGGTCCTTGTCTCCATTTCTACGATTTTATCTAAGAGCGAAGAGTATGATAATAATAGTAACTAGTGACCATGAGCAATAAATACAACTGTCACCAGGGCTCAGCCCGTAGTTTCCCGCCGTCTTGTCTCCGAAGAACACCTGAGATAGGTTCACTCTGATGACTCGGCAGCAGGCCCTGTGGACCAAGGGGCTTTGGCAGCTGTGCACTCCCGGGGCCACAGCACACTCTGAGACTCACCGTGGGCTGGTGAAAGGGGTCAGAGAGTTTCTGGTGCAACCCCTATCAGGAACATGATAGCATTTCTGGCTTTTGCCACTTGATGCGTCTTCACAACAGAGAACAGCAATAAGAGGTAGTCTGGTGAAGTCCCAGGAAGTCATAACCTCTAGTACAGGATTTCTCAACCTCAGCCCTCTAGGCATTTTGGGCGGAACAGTTCTTTGTTGGGGGGCTGTCCCATGCATCTGGGATGCTCAGCAGCGGCCCTGGCCTCTCCCCTACCCAATGGATGCCAGTAGCAGCTCCCCAGTTGTGACAACCAAAAATGTCTCCAGCTATTACAAAATACCTTTGCAGTGTTTGTGTGTATGTGTGTTCATGTGCACACGCACTGCTCTGGTGGTTAAGAGCAGGGCCCTGGCGTGTGGCTGCCTAGACATGAATCCCAGTGCCCACAACGTGTAGGAGCCCTGAATAAGCAAATAAACAGAAAGACAGTCTGACCATATAACAACTTACTTTCCAAACCAAGGCCATTTGAAAGTGAAAGAGGGTTCTAATAATCATCTTATAGTCTGAGACTATCTCTGCAAATGAGTCTGTGTGGTCAGCGCACGAATCTGCATGGAGTCAAGCACCGAGCCGGACCCGTGCGCACTGGATGACTATTGTGCCGCATGCTTTTGCGTGCCGGAACTTCATTTAATCCCACCCCCGAAAAACCTTATGAGGTTGGTATTAGTATTATACCTCCCCCTCCTTTTTTTAATCTGGGAATACCGAAGAACTAGAGGCTAAAGTGATTTGCCCAAGGCCACACCGTGAGTTGTACAGCTAAGCTTCGTATCCCGGCAGGGGAGTTCCAAGCCTGCGTTCTGTGCCCACATGTGCTCGGTGCCCAGGGAAACATGGCAGTACTCAGTATCCATGGGGCTCCACACGGACTAGCTTGCTCTAGGTCACTCACGGTTTCAACATTGAACCCACTTACAAAAGCTGGGTTTTCAGGGTTTATTGTGATAAAAAGCAGACACATGAAAATCAACACAGAGCAGGAATTGCAGGCGGCAGTGCCCAATCTGATTCCTGGTTTCACGGAGCTCAGCAGGAGCACCATCCCTGCAGGAGTTCACTGTGGTTCCTGAAGAATGAAACAAAAATTTTATTTTTCCATTCACATTCATGGTTGTCCCTGATGGCTACCAAGTTGTTAGAACATACTCGTTGAGTCATCTGGCCCCAGCTGCTTAACAAATGGAACGATTAGTTATATTTTTTGGCCTAATGGTACCATGAAGGTGATGGAAAGGAGAAAGCTTGGGAACCTCTGGCCTCACCATTTTGCCACTAAAAGAACCCTGGAGGGTAGCGATGGAGGAGTCCTTCTAGCCCAGAGACCTCACCCTGGTTGGACAACCAGGTTTCTCTGGGGAAACCTTTCTGTCCCGAAGCCACACCAGCCTGGGATAATGGAACTGTCCCTCCCCCTTTCTCTCACACATACACATGGCTTTCCTTCCCCTGACACAAAACTATTGTCCCTGACCCCAATCAGACAATGCCGCATTCCATCTTTCCATCTGAGCTCCCTTTATTTCAATCTCTGTGTCAGAAGGCAAACTGGTTGTTTTACCACTTGAACTTAGTCAAGGTTCAAGTTGAGCATATCCCAACGACACGCAAACGCAATCTGCCCCTCAGGTCAGAGGTCACATTGTTAACTCAGACCCACAGGACACAGCGATAAGCAGACACACAAATGCACCCCCTACCCCTAGAAAGCACTGAGACTGCTACGCTGGACCCTTCATAAATACATAGAGACAACCGCAACACAGAATGGGCAACTGGGAGGGGCCCGGCAGCCTGGCAAAACGGAGCGGCTGACAGCTTGGGTAGCGAGGAAGTTGTCTCTGCTAGGGCCACAAGCACATTTTACATTCTCTAACAGAGTAATCTACTACAACAGACACCTAGACAGCATGGGTGTGGTGGAAATGTGTGGGGCAGGGAACATGCTTTTCATTATCAACCAGGGGCCTCTTTGGATAAGTCACTTCTCGCTGTGCCTTAGTTTCCTCATCTCTAAGGGGGCTGATTGTCCATTGCTTGTCAAACCGGGGTGCCTGAGGCACATTCACTGGCTGTGTGTGCACCTGAAAGCCTTCCAGGGTCTTTCTGCAGGGTAAAGTTTATTCAAGATTAGTCTTTTTACACGAAGGCATTTTATATCATTGCTCAGAATGCAAAATGTACATACATTTTAATTACAGTAACTAATCACTCATTACACTTCACGGGCAATTGCAGCATGCCAAGTGCCATGTTCATTTCTTTATACGATCCTCATAGTTACCCAATGAAATGTCTTATTATTTCCATTTGATATATTTAAAAGAAAAACCTAGGGTGCAGAGAGATGAAACAATTCCCCCAAAAGCACATGTTATCAAGAAATGATAAAACAACAAGATTCTCTCCCTATCACCCTCCTCCCAAAAAAGGGGCTTTGAGATTTACCCCCAAACCCATGGGGCTTATTTGGTGAAACCTGAGCAGCGCAGGCCAAAATGACCTCCAAAGTCCAGCTCTGGCACTCTTAAATCGACTTTAGCTAAATCAGTGGATTAAAGGCTTCAGCACACCGGGTGCCCCTGGAGGATAAAAGAGGCTGGAGAGGCCCCTTAGCAGGATTCTGAGGGTTCACTGGGTGGGGTTTCTTGGCCCCTCCGGGCGGTTCCAAACCTGCCTGTAGGTGTGCAGCCTCTGCCTAGGCCACCGCCTCCGGCCCAGCCTGGGTGTTTCCAGCTGCTGTCGCCGGGCACTTCCTCGTTCCCGCGCGCCCGGGGCTCAGCTCGCTACGCCCGCCGGCGCTCCTCAGGCGGGAGGGGGTCAGAGGGGCGATGTCGCAACCGCCTCCCTCCCTCTTTCCCTGACTTAGCGCTCAGTCACTCCCAGATGAGCGCGGCCGCCGACAGCTGCGGGCCGCCGGCCGCCGGGCATGTCCCTTAAATGCGCACTGGCGGTGGGCACTGGGCCCCTGCGCAGCCTGGAGCGGGCCAACCGCACCCGCTTCCCCTTCTTCTCCGAAGTCAAGGGCGACCACCGGCTGGCGCTGAGCACCGTGGAGACCGTCGTGCTGGCACTGGTCTTTGCAGTATCCGTGCTGGGTAACGTGGGCGCCTTGGTGCTGGTGGCGCGCAGACGGCGCCGTGGCACCACGGCCTGCTTGGTCCTCAACCTTTTCTGCGCGGACCTGCTCTTCACCAGCGCCATCCCGCTTGTGCTGGCAGTGCGCTGGACAGAGGCCTGGGTGCTGGGCCCGGTCGCCTGCCATCTGCTCTTCTACGCGATGAGCCTGAGCGGCAGCGTCACCATCCTCACCCTGGCGGCCGTTAGCTTGGAGCGCCTGGTGTGCATCGTGCGCCTGCAGCGGGGCGTGCGGGGCCCGGGGCAGAGGGCGCGGGCCGCGTTGCTCGCTCTCATCTGGGGCTACTCGGCGCTCGCCGCGCTGCCCCTCTGCATCCTTTTCCAAGTGGTCCCGCAGCGGCTTCCGGGCTCGGACCAGGTGAGCGCCAGGCAGCGGTCCGGGGCGGGCTGGCAGGCGGGGGTCCGTGGAAACGGTAGCCGGGGAGGGAGATTAACAGCAACAATAATAAGTCGTGTGTTGCCCTCAACCATTGTGTCAGACACTGTGCGTGGCTCTGTGACGTTTTATCTCTTAATTTCACTGCAACCCTGCGATGTGGGTCCCATAAACACCCACCGAAACTCTGTAAGTGGAGTCCCCAAAATTCCTGTAAATTGCACTGACTCTTTATTGCAAAATTAATGAAATAACGAGGGAGGAGGGCGGCTTAACAGCCAGCTAGACGGAACTCAGAGGATTCGGAGTGGCTAATCGCGTTGTATTAAATTCTGCTTTCTCGCCGAGTGCGACAGTACTCTTACCACACCTACTTCACCGAGGAGGAAGCCGAGAAGAGGGATAACTTGCTCAGGGTATCTCACCCTTAGTGCGAGGAGGAGCTGAGATCGTGGTCAGCGGATTCAGTGCGAGCTGGGCAAGCAACGGTTCTGCTTTGAGAACCGCGGGCAGGTGCGCGTGAATGGGCTGCGGAGAAAGGAACTTAGAGACCTAGGGACCCCAGACGCGATGCTGCCTCTAGGGGGCTTGCGATTTCCCCTCCTGGAGCCTCAGCTTTTCCAACTGCAGGATGGAAGGGTTAGATTACACCACCGGATCTTATCCTAGGAACCACCGGCGATGGGTGGTTTCAGAATAGCTTGGGCACCCGAAATGTTCCGCAGATTCCAGAGGCCGAACAGACCAGCTTTATTTATTCAGTTGTCATTGGGACAGTTGGGAGGGGGCGCAGGGGCGGTCCACAATCTAAAAAAGTTTCTGCGGCCCTGGCCAGAACAGGTCAGTTGGTTGGAGCGTCCTCCAGTCAGGGCACATACAAGAATCAACCAATGAATGCATAAACAAGAGGAACAAAAAATCTCTCTCTCTCTCTCTCTCTCTCTCTCTCTCTCTCTCTCTCTCTCTCTCTCTCTCTCTCTCTCTCTCTCCCTCCCTCCCCTCCCTCGCCCCCCTCCCCTCCCCTCTTCAATAAATAAAAGCTAAAAAATAAAAAAGGTTCTGCGGACCACTCATGACATTGTTTCGGGTCCACTCCAGTTCCGCGCTGCAGAATCCCCGCCCGGGTCTGTTCCTGTTGCCAGCCGCCCACGCCACGGCCGGGTTTGCGAGCGCGCATTCACTCCGGCACACCAGGCTTGGGCGCGCGCGCGGTCGTGGGTGGAGGACAGCGGCCGGCGGTCTGGCTGTCATCCCCGGTGTGTTGGTCTTTCCTTCTGTGCCTTGTGAGGAGGGGAAGGGAAAGGACTTAGGTCTGAGCACCCAAGGGAAGGCGTGAATCCTCATTCCAGGCTGAGCTTTGGAGATGAATGCAGTCTGACCAGGGGGTTCCTCCCTGGGTGTGTCTTCCAGAGCCTGGACACAGGAGTGGGCTTCTCTGGGGTTACCCGCGACCAGTCTGTCACGCAGGCCTTTTGTTGGGGGTGGAGGAATGTCCTATGTAAGCAGTGGTTTTTTTCTTTTTCTTTTTCTTTTTCTTTTTCCTTTTCCTTTTCCTCCTCCTCCTCCTCCTCCTCCTCCTCTTCTTCTTCTTCTCCTTCTCCTCCTCCTCCTCCTCCTTTTTCTGTTTTAAAACACAAATCAATCCTAAAAGTCTCTTTTCCTAATAGTTTATTTCTTGTATGGAATACATTATGGGGTTTTGCTTGCTTGTTTTTTTGTGACAAACAGGTGGAAACTGTCTCGGGCTTACTGTAGCACTTGATCAAAGAATATGTACAATGCGGGGGGCCCAAATCCTGGATTTTATGTATAAATATCGTGTATTTATTCTTACATGTTTAAACTTCAGTCACCTTCAAAGTACCCTCCATTTGATGCAATACACCTATCGAGATGTTTTTTCCACTGCTCAAAACAGATTTTGTTGGGTTTTTGTAGATTTTATTTATTTTTAGAGAGAGTGGAAGGGAGAAAGAAAGAGAGGGAGAGAAACAGTTGCAGGCCTCCAGCTGGGGGCCTGCAACCCAGGCATGTGCCCTGACTGGAATCGAACTGATAACCTATTGGTTTACAGGCAAGCAATCAATCCACTGAGCCACACCAGCCAGGGCTACTGCTCAAAACAGTTTTGGAACTTGTTGATTTTGATGCCTTTTAGTGCTTCTACCATTTTTTGTTTCACTTCTTCCATATTGGCAAAACACTTCCCTTTAAGGACTTTTTTTTTTTAATCTTGGGAAACAAAAAAAAGAGTTGCTAGGGTTGAGATCAGTGAGTGGGGAGGGCAGGGCATGGGAGTCATGTCGTTTTTGGTCAAAAACTGCTGCACACTCAGCACAGTGTGGGCAGGTGTGCTCGTAAATCACCCATCATGAAATGGACAAACATGCTTTGAAAAAGGCTTCAAAAAAATTAACTGAAGCTGAATGCAGCCTCTCCCAACATCACCAGCCAGTACACTGATACAGATGGATTCCCAGAACACTCACCTAGTGGGGGAAGCCTGTACTACAAGGGGCCTGGACTCCAGAAGATAATTCTGGGTTTTTTTAGGTCCCCCTCATAAGCCTGTGGCATGTTTTCTTAAGTGGGGGCCACAAAAACTGGGATTAGCTGAGTTGGTAGGTGCCATTCATTGGCATGGGGAGATCAAGGACCATAGCTTGGTGTGCAGGTCACACAGTGACCTCTGCACAGATGCACCTAAGAATCAAGGTGGGTCACATAGATGCCTGTCCAAGAAGTGGAACACCAGGGCCCACTCCAGACCAATTGGATCTGCTTGGACCTGCAGCTCCACCATCAGTCTTTTGATTTTTTAAAAAAAGTTTCTTTCACTGAATTACATTGTTTCTGTATTTTTCACAGAACTTGAGGGATTCCCCCCACCCCGCCCGTTTTTTTCTTACAGAAAAAAATGGCACTCAGGGAATTAAGTATCAAATAGGATATATCTTAAAGGTATCTTAATGTTTTCAGATGTGTATCTTGTGCCTCTCCCCTTTGCAGTTATTTTAGGTACACTCCTGCTTAACTGTCAAATAATGCTAAAAAAATAATAATAATGAGGGTCTTGTCACCTCCAGACCAAATGCCCAGACTAAAACTGCTTGTGAACATGGACACCAGCGATTGTTTGAGCAAGAAGATCTTCACATAGATGGGGGACCTTTCGTGTCTTTCCACTGTGTGTTTTATCCCTGGTGGGACAACTGTACGTGGTCAAAGCCCTTTGCATCTCACTTGCCGAATGACCAGAGTAGTATTGCAGCTGCTTCCGCAGAGATCTGTGTTTTGGTGGCCTTTCCTCCGCCCTCCTCGGGCAGGGCACACAGACTCCTCTTGTTTTAATGCAGAAACACCTCCTAGGTCTTCAGAGCCTTAGGAGAGAGATTTGGACACAGTCACAGAGAGAGAATGGGCCCGCACAGCACCTCAGAACACTGCGGGCCACGTGAGCTGACTACCAAAAACTAGTAGAGGCGGGGAGATGGAGCTTGTAATGAAAACCTGACAGTCCTTGCCAGCTCTCCATCCTCTTTGTCTTTCCCCCTTGGTGTTATGCCCCCTCCTTCCCACACACACACACCTGCCAGCCGGCAAACAGGGAAAACCCTGGGTCCTGAAAGGCTGTGACCTGAGCATGCAGGAAACATCTCGTTTTATATGTGAGCAAACAGGCTCTGTGGTTTAAGAAATAAATTGAACCATGGCCAGGTGGCTCAGTTAGTTGGAGCATCACCCTGTACACCAAAAGGCTGCAGGTTTGATTCCCTGTCAGGGTACACAACTAGGTTACAGGTTTGATCCCCCTGGTCTGGGTGCTGACAGGAGGCAACTGATAGATGTTTCTCTCTCATATTGACGGTTCTCTTTTTCGCTCTCCCTTCCTCTTTCTCTAAAATCAGTGTTTTACAAAAATTCTCAGGTGAGGATTAAAAAAAGGAAGCTGAAAAAAATGAGAAATGGGGATAAGGGAGGAGTGTGGCCATTTAAAAAAAGAGAAAGAAAAGGATCTGGTCCAGACTGAACTGAGTCTCCTATTAAAATTAGTAAAGGTTTGTTTTCTCAGTCCTCTCTCCCCACTTCCTAGATGTAGGTTTGACCTGCCCCCTCCCACTTGCACTCAGTATGTGGAGGTTTTAGATGGGGGACATTTTCCTACCCAAACCACGGGCAGAGAGAATGAGCTAACTGACCCTGAGTACAAGCTGGCTCTCTCCCTTCAAGGAGCGCTGGCCTGGGAGCTTTCTGCTTACCTGGACCCCCCACCCCCAACCCCACCAAATCAGGAACATGATTACCTTTGTCCGTCTGGGCAGTGGAGGCCCAGCAGTCCAGAATGACGTCTAAAACTTCCCCGAAGGGAAGATGAAATCATAGACATTCCAGAAAATGCTACATAATTTGGTATTACATGTGTGGGCTTTGGAGTCAAACCTTCTGAGTTGAATCCAATCTCTGCCATCTAGGAGCTGTGTGACCAAGGCTAGTGGTCCGGCCTCTCTGCACCTCTTCCCTCATTTGCAGAATGGGTGTGTGACAGATATTAACTTTATAGGATTATCATGGGGACTCATGTTCAGTAAATGGTCCAATATCTGGCACAGACACAGTTAAGCGCCCAAGAATTGCCAGCTATTATTAGTTTCCTTATCTTTGGTTATAAATATTTTAAACATTCTTCAAACAGTGTAATTCTTCTTATTGCTGTGAAATAATAGACTGCCATTTTGAAAGGGGACACATCCTGGTAACTTAGCCATCCTTGCCAGGTCAGCGCAGCCTGTTCCAACGAGATTCCTGCCTGTGTGTGCTGTGGCCCTGGCGGGGTGGTGACCCTCACTGGCAGGTGGGGAGGACTGTTCACCTGGCCAGAATGTGCTGCCCACTTATTCTACAAACATTTACTAAGCACCTCTCCCCTGTGTTCACCATGGGTCACTGTCCTTCTCTTCAAGGAGGTGCATTTATCGAGTACACAGATGGTCCCAGACCCTGGCGCAATTCAGACCCACAAGTGGGTGTTCTTATGTTTATTTCCTGGAGATAGAAATGCCTGATGTCACAGAGCAGGCAAAAGTTGGAACTGGAATTTAGCCCAGTTCAGTCTGTTCCTCCTGGTGTCATTTTCTTGAGTTCACATTTCCTTAGGAGCCCTTGGTCCTGTGGCCCCACCCTGCCCTGATTTACTACCAGGCCGATAGTACCTCTGCTGAGTGCGGGTTGGCCGAGGAGACAAACACAGCTCGCTTGCCTTTGTTAACATTAGAGGACGCGTCTAATATATAAAAAAGCAAGTCCATCTCTTGCATTGATATTTTCTTTCTTTTCTGTTGGGAAGCTGATAAGAAAGGAGGTATCCAAGTAGGATTCTGAGTTTCTTAAAATGAACCTGAAGTCTTCCATTTTTTTGCTTAAAGAGGTGGGGCAGGAAGAATGATTTACAAAGGGATCTCCAGGACAGGGAACAGCTGGAATCAGGTGGTACTTGCATGTAAGTCAACCAGCATGGGAAGAGGGCAGCATTTGAGCAGTGCCGGTAGATACACGTCCCTATCCACAGGGGAGTCTTCTTAGAAAAGAATGTATCTAGCGGAGTGTGAAGCGGAGAGGCAACTAGCCAGGCAAGGATGTGGGGGACTGAAGGAACATTACAGGCAAAGGAAATAGCCCACAGTCAGCGAGAGGGTGAAGAAAGAAGGCAGAAGGCTAGTGCTCAGGTTTCTGGCAGCTTGGGAAATGGCAGCTCCAAGCCCTGAGTCAGTGACTGCTGGAGGTGGGACCCTGTGGCAGTGGGACATTGGAGGCTCAACAAGCCTGTGAGGCATCCTGCAGAGATGTCCTCAGGGCAGTGGGGTAAGTCTGGGGTTCAGGAGAAGACTGGGATAAGAGAGTGGATTTCAGCATCATCTGAAAAAGCAACCACGGAAATACATGAGCATGCCAGGGAGGGGTGGAGGTTGGGCTGGAGAGCATACAAGTCACTCCCATGTTGTACATGGCCTCCTGCTGCATCCCTTCTGGTCCTAACACCGAGCTCCCGCCTCTCCGTCCTCTGGCTGAAGCCCCATCCTCTCAGGCATAGCTGGCACCAGCTCTCCAGGATGCAGACGCAGCCTTGCCGGTGGTGACTCCACTCTCTCCGCCACCTGTCGATCTCTGGGTGCTTCCAGCTCGCTGCCCTGAGCTGAAGTTTCCTGGAGCCTCTCACGGTGCTTCCTTGAGGGCAGAGACCAAGCCCAGGCTCACTGTGGCCTCACCGTGGCTTGGGACAACAAGTGGTTGAACAAACAAATTAAAGGACACTGTTGTTGACTCAGCCAGCTCTACCTCTGTGGCTCAGTAGCAAAGCAGGCCTAACACTTTGGGTTTTCAGATTTCCTTTTTAAAAATCAGGAAATGTTTCAAATGTGCAGAGAATATTTTAACAGCTATGCCTCCACCTTGCCGATTTGATTCACTGCCAAACTCCTGTAAGTCAGAGCCTGGGAGAGAAAGCTAGAATCAAAACAACTTAAGTCAAATAAATTTTCCCACAGAAACAAAATTGTAACACCAAATTAGATAGATCTCTGACTGTGGGCCTGGTGCTTTTTAAAAAAAAATTAAATGAGAATAAATACTACATTTAACCAAAGATGCCATATAAATTTTTCTAAAGAGCATATAAATTAGTCATGTAGTCCACATGGGCCAGCCACATTGTCTCTTAGTTTGTGTACAGCCGTGCTGTGCGGCGGGGTTCTCATCTTACGTCCTTATCACACTCTGTGCCTGGAATGGGTGCCACAAATCAAAGGGAAAAGAGCATCTATCTTCATCAGACGCATGGCATTTAGGAGGCTTCCTGGGACAGGTTCATTGTCTTTACTGAAAAAATAGCTAGTTAGTTTTGCCACACTGTCATGGTCTTCTGTGTTTCGTGTTTGCTCACCATTTCTCTTGAGAATTAACTTTTACTGCAATTTTTTGCTCTTATAAAAGTAATACAGACAGATTATAGAAAATTTGGGTACCTCAGATAGGCTGAAAGGATTTTTTTAAAAAATTTAAGAGTCTCACCTAGAGGCAGACACTGTTCATTGTCTAGAGTGTATCTTTCCAGTCTTTTTTTTTTCTGTGTGTGTGCACAGGTGTTCATTCACACCTACACAGTTCCTTCAACAACATTGGACTACTACAGGCATATTGTTTAGGGATCTTTTTTTTTTTCTTTTTGCTCTATGTAGGGAAAACACCTTGCTCTGTCTTTACACATTCTTCTACAAAATCTTGTTAAGCTTGGAGAGACTTTGGCAGACATTCTGGAGAAGGCTTTTGGAAAGAGCTGGGGCCTCTTGGGAGTTTTTGGAAATGGTTCTGGGGTCATCTGCTTTTCTGCCCTCCCTGTACAAGTATAGGAATTGGAGATCAAGTCATATTCAGGGCTCTGGTCTGTTTCTTCTGATTACTGCTTCAGCACATCTGTAGGGCCGTGTTGCCCTCCAGTGTAATAGAATGAGGGGCCCATGGTGGGCAGGGGGCTGAGTACGAGCAAAGGCTGCGTGGATTATCTAAACAGCTGTGGCCACCTGCTGCCAGTATTCAGAAGACTGAGAGGCACAAGTTTCTTTCCAGTCATCAAAAGGTAGAAAGGTCTAATAAACTCTCTCCCATCAGGTGGACAGTGGGGATAGGATGGAGGAACAAGTTTTTGGAATACCCAGTGCATTTGTGAGCCATTCAAACCAAATAGGTAATGGAAGCAACATTCTCAGCACAGCCCCCCGCCCCGCCAGCCCCCCACCCCCGCTTCAAGGTACAGACATAATTAAATAGTTCTTCTCTGCTTGCCTTAGAGTTTTCTTAGTAGGTCTGAGCTCTTTAGGGACAATACTGTATGATTAAAAAAGATGAAATCATTAGTCTTATACACTATTATTGTAGGAGGATGTTTCTAAGCTTTGGTTTCCTTCTCTGTGTGATGAGTAAAATAGTAACAATGTATTTCAGTAAGATAGTTGTGAACATTCAATGAGATGATGTATATAACATTCTGCCTGCACAGACTAAGTGCTTTGCTAATGCTAAACAGGAGAAGAAGGGACTATTTGTATTTTGAGTTTGACCACCTAATGATGATACATATTGGGAGATTATAAAAATTCTTTGCCTTTGCCTAGTACAGCATTTAATAAATATTGAATGAGTGAATGAATGAATGAATGAGGCTATAGATGATAATATTTCTTCTGGACATTGGTTAAAGTGCCTTGTTCACCAAAAATCAATAATGTGGTCCTTTTACACAAAGGTGCTCTTAAAGGTCTATTCTACACATCTGGAAGGGCAACTTGTTTTCTAAACAGTTTTGTTCCTCTAGTCAATCAGGCACAGGACATTTGTGCTTGGGAGGAGGGATAAATAGATGGATAGGACTCTTCATTGACCTATTTATTCATCAGTAGAAACTGTTGCAGCATCTCTTAATAACTATTCAGTCAGGTCCCCACTGTTTGGGGGTTTGGGTTGGTGCCAAATATTTGAATTCAGCACAACATAGTGGTGGCAGCAAGGCCACAAACCTCCTGCCACATTCCAGTGGTCTGACTTCTTGGACTGATGGAGTGCGGTTGTGTGTCGCTCTGGAGCTCAGTGTGCTCCTCCGGAGGAGAGACACACAAGGGCAGAGCTCCGAGTCTGGGCACCCCTGTTGTCTTGGAGTAAGCCCTGCCCTCCTCTGATGCAGCCTGATGTTTGTAGATGTTTGAACATCCCCCAGATAAACACATTAATGCCTTAACTTGGACCCCGTCGCCTTGAGCGTACACAGGGCAACCGCACTGAAACGGTGTCCTCGTTCTTATGTGCTGTGTATCACACTTCCTCACTTCCAGTGTACAGAACCTTTCAGAGATCAGTGTTTCACCTGTAAAATGAAGAACTTGGAAGAGAAAGCTCAAAGGCCCTTTGCAACTCAGTCCAGAGCAGTGGAAAGAGCACTGGGCTTGGGGTTGTGCCTGGGAACTGACTCCCTGGAGAATGGGAATAATAATTATGGTTATTCTGAGGTCAGAGGCAAATGATTTGTAAGTGGGGTTGTGTGGGCAGTGGGAAGGGTTCTGGGATTTCTTGTCATGCCAGTGTGTGATACTGTACCTAACACAACAGTGTCACAGTGCCAGGTGACCCCCACCTGGGACTGAGCTAAAGGCCAAATAAGAAGCCAGCATTTAAATGCCCTTCTCTTCCTTTTTGTGACTAGGAAATTCCGATTTGCACACTGGTTTGGCCCAGCATTGCCGGAGAAATCTCCTGGGATGTATCATTTGTTACTTTGAACTTCTTGGTGCCAGGACTGCTCATTGTGATCAGTTACTCCAAAATTTTACAGGTACGTTTGCTTCCAGACCACAGCTGCAGTTCACTCTGGCTCGGGTGTTTCAGGTGCAGTCTTAGCATCTATGCCAGTCCAACTCTGGTTCACCAGCCAGATCTACCCCCTGCAAAAAAACACTACAACTTTATGATTGTTCTTATCTTTCACTAATCACTAAATACAAGCTTATTACAAAAAATTAAAGAAATATAGAAATGTGTAACACAGAAACTACAGAGCAACTTTACCCCCATTGTTAACAACTCATTGTATGTTTTCTCAGGTTATTTTTCTAATAAATTTACATATGCACATACTTTTATGCTATATATATGATAAACCATATCAAATTATCAAAAACCAACTATTTGTCATTGTTCAATGCAATTTTTTTCAGATCTGAGATAATACTGTTTCCTAACTTCCTTTTTTCAGTTGACACTGTATCATAAGATCTTCCCATACCAGTTCCTTGATGTCCACCTCATTATTTTTAATGACTTGATGGTCTCTGTCATACAGCTGTGACATAATTGATGTTATGGGCTTTTGAATTGTGTCATAGTTTCCCTAGCATACACAGCAATGTAGTGACAGAGAGTATACACTTTTAAAACTTTTTATTGACGTGTAATATACATACAGAAAAGCACACCCAGCATCCACGCACAGCTTGCAAACTGACCACACTCCCAAAGCAGTTCCCGGAAACAGAATGAGAAGCGGAACCGTACCTGAAGCTCCCACCAGTCACCTTCCAGCTGCTGCCCTCCCCCCGGGGCCTGGCCCTGGGAATGAGCCTTTCAAAAGCAGGCTGAAACAGGATATGGTCTCCACCTTGGGAGCAAGCCTGTACAGGGACATAAGAAAGACCTGCCTGCCTATTTCCTACCTCGGAAGGCAGCCCATTCACGTGTACGTGAGGCCCAGGCAAATAGTGTGTATGTGCGCTCGTGCTTGTTTGAGAACGGGTAATGCAAAGCCTTTGAGTCCTCTCAGAGGTTTACAGTTGTCGAATCTTGGTTTTATAGCAAACTGTGGGTCATCTGACAAACAAGGACATTGCGATGGGGACTTGTAAGTTCTGCTTGCTATCTGGCCACTTTCATGGCCCTTTCTTTGTAGCTGAGGATCTGTCACTTTCTTAGATGCACAAAACCCAGAGCCAGGCCAACCTCCACCTAAGTCACTAATCCCTGGGTCCTGTGGGAGATGGCTTCCCTGTGCCATTATTCCCTAGCCTCTCCCTCACCAGTTGACATCTGACCCTCCTTTAAGTGACCCCCTCTTCCCAATCTTGGGCTTTTCAAGGATCCGAGGCCAGTTCAGGTCTAGAGTTAAGGTCTGTAAAGAGCCTGCAGTAGGGCCTGGCATGTGTAAGTGCTATGTAAGTGTTAGCTGTTATCGTTATGTTAAATGAACAGAAGTGAGGGGGAAAGGAAGAGAAATGTAGAAATGTCTAAATAATTAAAAATTATTTTTAAATTATTTTTAAAGATTTTATTTTTATTTATATTTAGAGAGAGAGGAAGGGGAGAAACATCAATGTGTGGTTGCCTCTTGTGTGCCCCCAAGTGGGGACTTGGCCTGCAACCCAGGCATGTGCCCTGACTGGGAATCGAACCAGCGACACTTTGGTTTGCAGCCCGCGCTCAATCCACTGAGCTACACCAGCCAGGGCTTATTTTTAAAATTATTTAACAAATATTTGTGTAATGTTTACAGTGTGTTAGGGATGAACTCACTTAATCCTTCTAAGAATGACAGATGAGGAAACCAAGGCACAGAGAGTTAAGTAACTTGTGCAATATCACACAGCTCATAAGCGGCGGTACCAACATTTAAATCCAGACTAAGACAGTCTGGCCCCAGAGTTCCTTAGAAGCCAAGAGGGCTCTGGTCTTCTCCTTTCACTCACATCTACTTCTCACCTGCCTGCTGAGGCAGAACTGACTTATTCCATGCCAAGGTTTCCCACCTACCCCTTCATCCTTCATCTTTTTCTCAGGCCAGGGCCCACCGGGAAACATTCTGGGAGACCTTAAGAGCCCTGATGAGTTGGGGGAGGTGTAAAGAAAGTGATGGGATCTAAATGATATCTTTGACCCATTACTCAGGGCACCATTTCACAACTGTGAGGTATGATAGATATTCTGTTTCAACCAGGAGCAGTTCTGGGGTCTGTGACAGGAGGAACCAAAGGCTGGCCATGGGTTTATATGCAAAGTATCTAGAAAGCAATGAACTGGATAAGAGGACACCTCCTTAAGTCTCAGTGTGATCTGGCCCCTACCTGCTCCTCTCATCTCATCTTCTCCCCTCTCTTGTGTCCATGTTGGCTTTGGGGCCATTCCTCACATAGGCCAACACACTGCGGCCTCAGGGCTTTTGCACGTGGCTTTTCATCTCCTGGATCCCTTCCCCAAATTCCTGTGAGGGCCATTCCTTCCCTTTATTTAGGTCTCTGTTCAAAAGGCTGTTCCCAGAGAGAATCCCCTTCATTGTCTAGTTCTCCTTACTTACTTCTTTTCAAAGCACTTACAACCCCTGTCATATTCCACTTATGTGTATTTATTTGCATATCATCTGTCTTTCCCATTAGAGAGCAAGCTCCAGGAAGGCAGAGACTTTGTTTACTGTTATAGCCCCATGCCCAGAACAGGGGCCTGGCTTATCTATTATAAGCACCCAGTAAACACTCATTGAATGAGTAACACACTGAAAGGGTCAGCAGTACCTTCTCCTGTTGGGTGGTGGGAAAATCACTGGATGAAGAGTCCTAAGACCTGGGTTCTAGTCCAGGCTTTATTATGCATGACCTTAGGCAAGTCACTTAACTAATATAAGCCTCAGTTTTCTCTGGAGCTAACGGGCCCCAGTGGATTATTTAACACAACAAAATGAGAGTGCACATATGATAATGTTTGAAAATCACAACGTTACTGTAAATATAACACTTTTAAAAAATTACTTCCCACTCACTAGCAAAATTGTTGCCCATTTCCCAGCAGAACGATAACATTTGTCCTCACTTTGCACCTGTGGCTTAGCCAGGCCAGTAACTTGGAAGCAAGTCACTGCCAGGTGGATGGAGGGTCTGGGCAGGCCCTGTGGTGTGCCTCTCTCTCCCCCTGAAGATATTCACACTTAGAGACACTGAATCAGCTTTTCTGCTGAGTTTTTCTGTCAAGAGCATAAGCATACCAATGTTAATTAGCCGAGTTCATAGAGATACAATTAGCAAATCATTTGAAGCCTTGGGACACAAAGCCACACCCCTGCCCCTTTCCCACCAGCCCGACCTTTCATCTGTTGCCACTGCCTCTAACTCAGGTTCCATCTCGAGGCCCGAGAAGTGCCTCTTACCAGTCACCCTGATCTTTTATTCCTCTACAGCAGAGTCCCACACAAATCCCTCTTTAGAGCTCCAGGGAATGTTAGATATTAGTAAGGGTTCCATGATCAAATGAGTTTGGGAAATGCTAGGTTGATCAAAGTTGAGTGGATTTCTTTGCTGCAGGACATCTCAGAGCCTTTATTATGTTAATGTACTATGGGAATCTCCCTCAAAAGGCAGAAGAGTAGGCAGCAATGTTAAATCTGACAACAGGACTCTCTATTCCCCACAGAGCATCTCTCTGGCCTCGGGCTCCATGAATCTCCTTTGAGAAACTGCTCTAAAGTCTCCAGCTAGTTACTGGTTCTACCCTGGTCAGAGATTGAGAGCAGATGTCACCTGGGCTCTCCCCTTCCAGGGCAGCTGCAAGTGCTCAGGGGAGTGGCCTTATCCACCCCTCTGCCTTCCCTGCTCTCTCTTCCCTCATGACTCAGCCATGCTACACAGCTTTAGTGGCTTTTTCCAATCACCAGTTTCCCAGGGCAATAGTCTCCTAGCCACTCCCAAGTGCCTTCGATCAGGCTGCAAAGCTAGCTGTTGGGGCTTGGTTTACATTGTCACCCAGCAACCATTGCCATGGCCAGATGAGATGCTTCCACCCTTTGCGACAGTTTATATGATTTTTGTTCCTCCTCCCCATTTTCTACTACACACTAGCATGGAAGTGCAGGGTGGGCAGGGCAAGAATCCAGCACCTATATGAATTTTTAGCACATAGTAGGTGCTCAGTACATATTTATTGAATAGAGTGAGTTATGGCTTAAAGTTGGAAAACGCTTTTCTATCTCAGAGCTTAACTAAGAAACAAACTTTGTTTCAATGAAACATGAGGGTCTAGGCCGTGAACATGTAGCCCTTTCTCTGTGCCTGACCCTCATTTCCCAGCTTTGAGGCCCATCTGCTGATGATGGAAAGGGAGGTGGGCCCTCTGGAAAGATGGAAACTATTGTCCGATGATTCTAATAGGAGGTTGCTGATTGACCCAGCAGCCCTCAAGGAGACCCAGCGCCCAGGGACCTGAGCTGTGTCAGAGGGGAGCGACTGCTGCCTGCACCCGCCTGCCAGCAGCCATGGTCTGGTGGCATGGAGTAGCAAAGGGTGTAAGATGGAGAGAAGGTTCCCCCACGGCCTTCGGATAAAGGCAGTGAGTCTCAGTTTAAAGGGCAGCTCTCCTTAAAGGTCTGGGGGAAACTTCAAGTCTCATCGTAGACCAGTAGTTCTCATACTTCAGTGAGCAAGAATCACCTGGGAAGTTATGAAAAGTGTGGCTTTCTGAGCCCCGCTCAGGCCCACAGCGTCAGAGTGTCTGAAGCTGGGCCTAAGTGTTACTGGCGAGACGAGGAGACCTTGGTTTTTGCCTTCTTGAAGGAAAGATTTCAGTCCAGAGACAAAGTGTAGCAAAGCAAGAATTTACTGGCCACAGCAAAAGTGCACTCGGGACAGTGAAACAATGAAGGGCTTAGCATAGAAGAAGCAACAGGAGAGTCCAGGCTGGGCTGCTTGGCTCATTAGTGAGTCAGAGAAAGGGGACCTTGGAGACAGATTCAGAGGGTTAGCCCAGGATGAGCTGTCACTGCTCACTGATCTGCTGTCTTGTGGGGTCCCTTAGAGTTTAGGAGACACACCTGTGGGGGGAGAAAAAGGGGAAGGGAAAGGCATGGGTGTGCTCCCGGGAGGGAGAATGTATGCTGAGTCCTTTGTCCTGAGGGTTTTTATTTCTCCCTTGCATATGGGACTCTAAGGAGAGGTCCCAGGGGAGGTTCTCAATAGATATTCATCAGCTGCTTTCCAGTTGTGCTCTCTCAGGGTCATGGTCTTTGCTGATTGGTCAGCACCAGGGCAGGGGATTGTTAGTCAATGCAGCTGGTCCTCAGGCAGCCATAGCATCGTTTGTCTGGTTTTGCTACTTTTCTGAGCCTGGAGCTGAAATAAAACTGAGGCCCAGATGTTATCTTTATGGAGGAAAAGTCAGGGGGTCCAAATCACATGACCAGTGATAAGCTAGGGGAGGAAAGATTACCGTGGGGGTAAGGTCCTAGTTTTCCCAATTTTTTCCATTGCTAGGCTCCTGGGGCTTTCTGCTTCAGTGACCTCTCATACCTGGCCCATTGTCCTCGCTGTGCTCATGTCCCCGCTCAGACCTTATGCTTACAACACAAGCAGGTGCATTTTGTCAAGTGCTCAGTGATGGATGCAGATGGCTGTGGACCCCTTTCTTGGAGTGCTGTCCTCTGTCCCTGCAGCAGTGTACCCAGTGAAGAACTCAGGTGCCTTCCCCTGAGGTACACATCCCCCATTTGGCTGCAATGCTTTGCACAAGTCACTTCACCTCTCAGAGCCTCAGTCTATTGCCCCCAAATGGGATAATGGCAGAACCTACCCTATAGGCATTTTAAGGATTAAAGGTAATCCTCAGATTTCTGGCAAAGATGGAGGCAGAGGTAGATACACTGTGCCTCCTCGCACAACCAAAAAAGGATGGCAACACATTTAAAATAAAAAAATAACCAAAACTTCCAGAAAATCGAACTATGTGGAAGTCAGACAACAAAGGAGTTAAAGAACAAACATTCATGCAGACTGGTAGGAGGGGCAGAGATGGACTGCTGGATGGAGAGGACTCACAGCAAGACGGTAGCTGGAGGATCAGGGCAGGCAAGGCAGTGGCTGGTGGAGTGGGCAGTCCCACATTTGTGTGCAGATAAACTGGGAGGAAAAATTAGGGAGTGAGACAGACTCTGCAACCCAAGGTTCCAGTGCGGGGAAATAAAGATTCAAAACCTCTGACTGAAGAAACGTGTGGGGGTTGAGGCAGCAGGAGAAACTCCCAGCCTCACAGGAGAGTTCATTGGAGAGACCCACAGGGTCCTAGAATGTGCACAAAACCACCCACCTGGGCATCAGCACCAGAAGGGTCCAATTTGCTTGTGGGTAGTGGGGAAAGTGACTGAAAGCTGGCTGAGAGCTGAGCAACTGGCATAGTTCCCTCTTGGACCCCTCCCCCACACATAGCACCAGAACTCAGCAATGTGGGCTGCCCCACCCTGATGAAAACTGAAGGCTCCACTCCTTACTACATAATAGGTGCGCCTAGACAAAAAAAAAAAAAAGGCCCAAATGAAAGAACAGATCAAAGCTTCAGAAAAAATACAACTAAGTGGCCCTGGCTGGTGTAGCTCAGTGGATTGAGCGCGGGCCTGCAAACTGAAAGATCGCGGTTCGATTCCCAGTCAGGGCACATGCCTGGGTTGCCAGGCCAGTTCCCGTCAGGGGACATACAAGAGGCAACCGCACATTGATGTTTCTCTCCCTCTCTCCTTCCCTTCCCCTCTAAAGATAAATAAATAAAAAATCTAAAAAAAGGAAAAAAAATGCTTAAAAAAAAAAAATACAACTAAGTGATGAAGAGATAGCCAACCTATCAGATGCACAGTTCAAAACAGTGGAAATCAGGATGCTCACAGAAATGATTGAGTATGGTCACAAATTAGAGGAAAAAGCAAAGGCTATGAAAAGTGAAATAAAGGAAAATGTACAGAGAACCAACAGTGAAGGGAAGGAAACTGGGACTCAAATCAATGGTTTGGACCAGAAGGAAGAAAGAAACATTCAAACAGAAAAGAGTGAAGAAACAAGAATTCAAAAAAATGAGGAGAGTCTTAGGAACCTCCAGGACAACCTTACGTGTTTCAACATCCGAATCATAGGGGTGCCAGAAGGAGAAGAGGAAGAGCAACAAATTGAAAGCTCATTTGAAAAAATAATGAAGGAGAACTTCCCTAATCTGGCAAAGGGAATAAACTTCCAGAAATTCCAGGAAGCTCAGAGAGTCCCAAAGAACTTGGACCCAAGGAAGCACACACCAAGGCACATCATAATTACATTAGCCAAGATTAAAGATAAGGAGAAAATCTTAAAAGCATCAAGAGGAAAGGAGACAGTTACCTACAAAGGAGTTCCCATCAGACTGTCAGCTGATTTCTCAAAAGAAACCTTACAGGCAAGAAGCGGGTGGAAAGAAGTATTCAAAATCATGAAAGGCAAGGAGCTACAAGCTAGATTACTCTATCCAGCAATGCTACTATCTATTAGAATGGAAGGGCAGATAAAGTACTTTCCAGATAAAGTCAAGTTAAAGGAGTTCATCATTACCAAGCCCTTCTTCTATGAAATGTTAAAGGGACTTATCTAAGGAAAAGAAGAAGATCAAAAATATGAACAGTGAAATGACAACAAACTCAGAACTATCAACAACCAAACATTAAAAAAAACAAAAATGAAATAAGCAAACAACTAGAACAGGAACAGATTCACAGAAATAGAGAGCACATGAAGGGTTATCAGTGGGGAGGAGAAAGGGAAAGAATGGGGGAAAGGTACACGGAATAAGAAGCATAAATGGTAGGTACAAAATAGACAAGAGGAGGTTAAGAATAGTATGGGAAATGGAGAAGCAAAAAAACTTATATGTACGACCCATGGACATGAGCTACGGTAGGGGAATGATGGTGGGAGGTGGGGTACAGGGCAGAGGGGAATAAAGGGGAGAAAAAATGGGACAACTATAATAGCACAATCAATAAAATATATTTAAAAAAAGGAAAAAGATAAAGTTAATCCTCAGAAATTAATTGAGCATTTAGTTTAATCTAAAAGCACATCAAGCATTCTGCACCATGCCAGGGACTTTTAAAGCCCTGGATAACAGTTAACTAGTCTTGTCATCTAACGTAGGCAGGAGGGATGGGGAGGATCCCTATTTCATTATAATGGGCCCATTTTCCTTCTCACTCCCTGAAAGTTGTGGGAGCTGTGGACAGAAGGAAGAGGTAGCACAGTCAGTGCTAAAATAAAAGACCCAACCACTTATCCACTTGGCTCATGAGTCAGCCCATTTTGCCTGTCTGTTTGCTCGTAATCATTGTCAGGTGTGGAAGCCACGGGGCTGCCCAGCATCCAGGGAGCTGGAGGTTCAGAGGTGAGAAGGACACTTCAACATCTATCACATAGTGTAAGTGGTGGGCGCCATGTGACTACCTGAAACACAGCCCTGCAGAGGCCAAGCAGTAGATGAAACAGGAAGCCTTCTCAGAATTCCTGGCATTAGGGCTGGAGCAGGGGCTCCATTGGTAGAGATAGTAGAGGGTGGGAAGGAACTAGTTTAAGATTAAGAATATGGGCTGGAGTCAGACTACTGAGGCTTGGAGCCCAGCTCTGCAATGGCTGGGTACTGTCGGGCAAGTTATTTAATCTCTTTGAGCCTCAGCTTCTTCATCTGTAAAACCAGGACCCTCCAAGTACATATGTCACAAAATTGTTGGGAGAATTTAAAGAGATAAACCGAGTGATGTATACAGGGCCCGGCACTTAAGTGTTCCATAAACATGAACTTTCAGCAACAGCATTCACTCAAGAAGGAAGGGACTCCATCCCTCTTGGCAGGGCAATGTGGGCAGCACAAGTGATGAGGCTGCTTTTGGAATCATTCCTTATGTGCCCATCGGGCTGCACCTAGGCCTAGAGCGACAGCCCTCCTCAGGGGAGGTGGCATTTCCCCTGCAGCCCTCCCACCTACCAACCTGCCCAGCTGTTACTCTCCCAGATCTATTGGCCAAGGTAGTCTCCGTTTCACCAGTGTTCACCTGAACACACATTCTAACTGATCCTGCACAGTAGCTTCCAGACTTGGATGTGCCAACGTTATCTCGGGCATGTGAGCTTGAGATGGTGGGTCATGTCTCCCAGGCACCCCCACACTGGAGAATAGGCAGCGGTGGGGTGGGCTGCAGAGGATGGCAGCCCCTTTGGAGACTTTGATGACATAGCTCATCTTTAGCTCAACTAAGTTGGCTTTGACCATGTGTCATCAGTGGAGTAACCTTCAACAAGTGACTCAGATTGCCTGAGATTTAATATCCTCATCTCTGAAGTGAGTTTAATAATAGCGCCAATCTAAAGAGTAGCTGTAAAGATGAAATATGACAATCTACAAAAACAAATGCATAGCACAGTGCCTGGTCCTCCCAAAGGCTCAGTGATCCTGATTCCTATTGTTCTTGGTGTTGAGGGGAGGGGGGAAGAAAGGGCTCTGTTCACTCAGCATCTGTTGCCTTGGTCTCCATCACCAAGAGAAGACCTAAACTATTGCACAGAGTCAAGCAAGCAAATGCATTTAATCATAAAACAAGTAAACAGCTATCCTTTAATTAGCTAGTTAGAAATATCCTAGTGGGACGATTTTAAGCCATTGTGCTCTTGGAGTTAAACTTGCACAAACCGTGAATTATACTAATTGCTTTCAAATTACTTCCCCTCTTGAGATTCGAGAATCTTAGGGGAATGGGCCTAGGAAGGCCAGCTAATGAGATATGTGGCCCTTAAAATCTCCAGACAGGTAAGCACCCACTGTGTGGCTAGAGCAGAAGGACACAGGGACAGACTAAGCAAATGCGAGTTAGCAAGGACCATGAATGTGGCCAAGGCATTCCGAACTCGATCTCTTCCCTGGGGACAGAGGTCACAGACTGGAACAAAGCATGTCAAGCTAACATGTACAGTGCTCCATCACATCCTGGGCTAGTTGTATAGCAGTTCATCTCCTCTTCACCATCCCAAACACCTGTCCCTCCCATCCCTCAAAACACTGGGTACCACTGAAGCTGTGCCTAAAGGACAATTAGAAGTAGGCATAAAGGCAGGATGCTCTGTGTATCCCCAGGGCAGCTCCTCTGGGCACTGGATGCTTTCCAGTCACCAGGGAGGTAGGGCTCAGCCAGCTGGGCCACCACTCTGCACCTGGCAATCACACTTAAATGACAGCCCCACTTTCTCTCCCACACACTTAGTTTCTGGGGGTGGGGGCAGGTTTTGCTCTCTGAAGTGAACACTTCCAAAGCTCCTATTTTCAAAGTAGCTTTGAAAGTTTGGCTAAGCTCTCTCTCTGGGGCCTATTTCCTCACCTGTACAAGGTCCCACCCCAAACCCATTTTTGTTTTTGTTTTTTAAATATTTTATTTATTTATTTTTAAGGGGGGAGGGAGAAAGAGAGGGAGAGAGATATCAGTGTTCAAGAGACACATCAATCGGCTGCCTTCCACATGCCCCCTACTGGAGACCTGGCCCGCAACCCAGTCATGTGTCCTGACTGGGAATCAATCCCATGGCCTTTCGGTTTGCAGGTTGGCACTCAATCCACTGAGCCACACCATCCAAGGCGGTATCATATTGTTTAAGTTTGTATCTTCAACACAGTTTGCTTTTATACAATCAGTACTTAACTTTTTGGGTTTTTTTTTTAGAAAAAGAGAGACAATAGGGAAGATGTGTGTCTCAGTCTTTGGACTGCCATAACAAAATACCACAGACTGCATGAGGTGTAAACAATAGAAATGCATTTCTCAAAGCAGTGGAGGCTGGAAGTCCAAGGCCAGGGCGCCAGCGCAGTGGGGTTCTGGTGAGAGCCCTCCTCCAGGTTACAGACTGATGGCCTCTCGCTGCATCTTCACAGGGCAGAAGTGCTCACGGAGCTCTTTCAGTCCTCTTTTTTAATTTAAAAAATGTGTTTTAATTACAATTGATATCCAGTATTGTATTAGTTTTTCAGATGTACAGCATGTTGTTTATGTAACTTACGAAGTGTTCCCTCTGATGAGTCTAGAACCCACCTGGCAATGTGCATAGTTATTACAATATTATTGGCTACCTCCCCATGACTATTCTGTAACTGCCAAGCTGTATTTTGTAATCCCTTCGCCTCTTTCTTAGGAACACTAATTCCACTCGGGAGGACTTCCTCCCTATAACATCATCACCTCCCAGAGGCCCCACCTCCTCATACCATCACCGAGGGGTTTGGGTTTTAACATATGAATTTGGGGGGAGCACACATTCAGACCAAAGCAATGTGCTTCTGTTCTCCCATCCCTCTGCTACACCGTCCATCCACTTCCCCTCATCAACTGTATTTATAAGGTGGATGATTTTTGACCTTATTTCTCAGGGGGCCATCAGGCACCCCATTTCTTCAGTGCACCCAAGGGGTGGACAAACCTCTAAGAAGGGAGCTCTCTGTGCACAAAATGGCCCCAGTGCAGGAGGGGCAGCAGATTCAAACGCGGAGCCCTCTGCTCCCCCTGATCCAGACTCCCTGACCCTCTGCAGTAAATGGCAGCCCCGGCTGTTTTGTGTTCCTGCAGATCACCAAGGCGTCGAGGAGAAGGCTGACGGTGAGCCTGGCTTACTCGGAGAGCCACCAGATCCGCGTGTCCCAGCAGGACTTCCGGCTCTTCCGTACCCTCTTCCTGCTCATGATCTCCTTCTTCATCATGTGGAGCCCCATCATCATCACCATCCTCCTCATCCTGATCCAGAACTTCAAGCAAGACCTGGTCATCTGGCCATCCCTCTTCTTCTGGGTGGTGGCCTTCACGTTCGCCAACTCAGCCCTGAACCCCATTCTCTACAACATGTCACTGTTTAGGAACGAGTGGAGGAAAATGTTTCGCCGCTACTTCTTCCCAGAGAAGGGAGCCATGTTTACAGACACCTCTCTCAGAAGAAACGACCTGTCCATTATTTACAACTAATTAGTTTTTCTCTAGAGGCAGAGCTGGTCGCCCTCTGGCAAGCCACAGTGTGTTTTCAAAGGGAGTTGATTTCCAGGACCAGCACACCAGCGCACCCTGCTTTCAGAAAATGTGACCTATGCAAATACATTTACGGCACCAGTAAATTAAGGGGTGATCATTCAGTATAAGAATTTTATCCTTTGTCAAAGGATTTGTTATGGGTTCCTTTAAGTATGAACGTGTTCTGTGTGTTTGTAATATGATTGAATTTAATAAATTTTATTTATAACTGTTCAGCCATCACATCTCCTACCTACCTATAAAGCCACCCCTTGCTGGTTTCTGCAGTGAGTCTTGGAACTGGCCCAGGACTCAGATTCCTCCAGGGTCACAGCCACTAGAGGTGCTACCCTGGACTTGCAAGGCGTCCGGATTACTCATTACTGTCAACAGTGCTTGAGGAATTTCCCAGGAACAATTAAAGGTGACTTTTTTTTTTTTTTCATTTATAAGAAATGCCATGGACCCTTTTAGGAGAAGCAGTGTCATGAAATCGGAGTATGTAGGAGGACCCTACTATTTGGGAGGCTGTGAGAAATGACCTTGGGATGTACTTTGGGAGGGTGGGGCAAACACAGTTTATTGATGGACAGGCTGTAGAATGGGAGGAAAACAGAGGACTCAAGGGTGACTCTAGATTTGTAGCCTGACGCTGGCTGGGTAGTGCAGCAGGCCTACAAAAATGGGGGAAGGCTGAGGTGGGAGAGCCAAGAGTTTTATTTGAGGCTTGTGTAAGCTTGAACTTTCAGTGAGGTCCAGATGGAGAGTAGGGAGCTGGATGCAGGAATGTGGAGCGTGGTCTGAAGACACGATGCTGAGGCTCATCAGACGCTGTTTATGAAATGTCCCTCGGAGAGAAGAGAGCGAAGAAACCAGAGCCAAACAGAACCAAGGGACACAACATCACTCGGAAGTTGGGCCAATGGCTGGAAAGCACAGTAGCTCAGGGCCTGGCACATAGTAGGTACTCAGCATGTGTTTGTTGTCGAGTAAATCAGCACCAGTAGTTGCCATTGCTTGTGGAGTTTCTTGAATAGCTTCTTTTTTTTTTTTTCAGGGTTCAAAGGTGTTATTTTATTGGCCAAAAGTTTTAACCTGCGCAGGGGCAAACTCTCAGAGTGTCCGGAGACACGATGCTCAGAAGAGCTGTAGACGAGAATCGCTTAAAAATTGTATTTATTTATTTTTAGAATGAGAGGAAGGGAGGGAGAAAGAGAGGGAGAGAAACATCAATGTGTGGTTGCTTCTCACATGGCCCTCACTAGGGACTTAGCCGGCAACCTAGGCATGTTCCTTGACTGGGAATCAAACCTGCAACCCTTTGGTTTGCAGCCCGTGCTCAGTCCACTGAGCTACACCAGCCAGGGCTGAATAGCTTCTTATGAAGTAAGATTTATGCTGTTCACAAGCTTGAGAACAAGAGGACATGGATTCTTTGTTCATCTTTAGTTAATAGATTTGACAAATTAAAACTCTTTTGAAGTGACATGTGTCTATCTTAGGATCTCCAGGGTTGTCCAACCAAAGTGGCAGAGCCTGGCTCTGACAGTCAGCTGTTCCGTGTGATGACAGGCAGGGATTGCCCATTCATGGTCACCTGTCTCCTCCTTCCTTGCTGGGAGAACAAGCACGTTGGGGTGGGGGCCCAGGCGCCTCCCATGTTCCCTCGACATGCCAGCACCCCGACAGATATCTTCGCACGCACGGGACAGAGATGTCCTTCCCCACCTCCCAACCATTTCATAGCTGTCGGCTGGGCACTGCTAGTGTTTGCACAGTTCCTAAGTGCTGTAACTGAACCATCATTCCATCCCATCAGGCAGATGCTCTTTCCCCACATTTCACAAGAGAAGAGTGAGGCTCGGAGAATCCATGAAACCAGCCCAAATCACACAGCTACTATACATCTGAACTGGATTTTGACTCAAGGGCTCTGGTACCAAAGCCTGACTCCTTTTCAAGTTGAGAAGTTGAGGCTTCTGGGAGACGGAGGCAAATGGCTTTGCATGCAATTAGACACTAATGTTCACCAGTTCTGCCGGTGGTGTGGGGCATTGGTGTTCCCCCCCACCCACCATGCCCTTTCCTGCACTCTCCAGGTCAAGGCAGGGGGCAGGGGCACTGTGGTCTCCCCCCAGATCTGGCTTCCAAGGGCCCCACATTCCAATTCCCTTAGGGAAACCGAAGGCCTGCTGGCCTTCAACATTTCGGCCACATCAGAAATTAGTGAATTAAGTGCTGGAAAGAGCGAAGGGCTGGGGGGCTGTTTACCAGAGTGGACCCAGACCCATGCTTCTCAGGTGCAGGTTGGCGAGCTGGCAGCCATGCTGCCTCCTTCACTGGCCCAGGGCTCACGGGCCTGGCCCAGCCTACACTCAGTCACCTACTGTTTCAGCCATGGTGCCTCCTCCAGGCTGGCGGTTAAGCCTTTCTGGGTTAATGGGAACACCCTTTTTCAGGAAGTTGGGAGATGCCAGAGTCGTTAATGGAGATTAGGCCAAAAGTCATAAAGAACCAGGGAGGGAAGAACACCTTCCAGGATATAAAAGTGCATCCTACCCACTAGTCTGCAGGACTTCTTTCTCTCTCTCTCTCTCTCTCTCTCTCTCTCTCTCTCTCTCTCTCTCTCTCTCTCTCTCACACACACACACACACACACACAAATGAAAACCCAAATCATAGGAAACAGGAGACTATATTTCAATGAATCCAAGTCTTGTATCCTAAGCCTCAAATGATTCCTTAGAAAACACCAGTGAAAACATACATCCAGCTGAGTTCAAACTGATTCACTTATTCCCACATATATTTTCGGGTGTACTGAAGGTTTTATGTTTCCTGAGGGAAAGGGGAGGAGAGACGGCCAAACTAAACTAAGATAAATAGAGTTGAAGGCTCAGTGAGAACAGTAAGTTTCCAAATGAAACTTGACATCCTCAATGTTGCTACAAAAGGTTTGCTTCTGACTTGCCATCACAGTAACCTGAAACAGAAAACAAAGGCATTAGTGACAGAAAGATGGGCCCAGTGTTCGATGTACATAATGAATGCCATGGTGGCCTCAGGGCTCAGCTTACTCAAGCACTTCTTGTGCAGTTACAGCTGGATGGGGCTGTAATTCATAAACATCCTCAAGGCTGTTTCTGAGACCCTCTGACTTTCTCTGGGGGCAGTGGGGTCTGCTGTATGAAATAGTGTTCTTTCTATTTGTCTTAAGTTTTCCTCACTGCATTTCAAAGGGTTGGGGGTGCATCTGCCTAGTTCAGAAAGTGGGCCTGACCTCAGCCACTGTTTAAGTTGTTTTATAGAATGCTCACCACACCCTGTGCCACATGTCACCAGATAGTGCCACCGGGGGCTTCAGCACCACACACAAACACAGCAGCAGCAACGACCTCGGTTTGCATCCAACTCAGCTACTTACTACAATCTGGGGCAACTTTTGTAATGTTTCTTAGCCTCTGTTTCCTCATCAGGTAGATGAGAATGTGGATAGCAAGATATCTATTTCATAAGGGGTCTCCGAGGATTAAATGAGATGTAGGCAAAGGGTTTGTCTTGGAGTCTGGCTGTGGTGAAATCCTTTCCTTGCCTGTCATTTAGGCCACTTCAGGGTAAAACATCAAAACTGTACTGATTTATGGTTTTGGTCTGGGCTCTATCTGCTTGGTGTAGCTTTGCTCAGCTAGTTAGAGGACCAAGAGAAAAGTCTGATGTTGTTCTCTTTGCCTACATTTTAGCATTGCCGTGTTCGGATTTTGAAGCCCAGTTTCCCATGGGAGTGAGTGTCAATTCAAGCAGACAGCACGCTTTTTCTCCAGAATGTTCCTGGTTTTTAAATCAAGATCAGATGGGGGTAGTATCTGTACGAAGACCCAATGATCATTCCAGGGACTGTCAAAATGTGCAAGGCAAATCAGCCAGTCAGTTTGGTTTGATGTCTGCAGAGGAGCATGTGCTGAAATCACTGCTCTTATGGACATGACTTTGTTAAAAATCATGTCTCTGTTTTTACTCGTCACTGGGGCTGGTGAACCCCAAACAATGTTAATTTGGGCAAAACAGTTTGGGGGGCAGGGTAGCCAGGGGGTAAAATCATGTGACTACAGACTAGACTAAATTGGCAGGAAAAAAGGAAGAGTGTCCCTGCAATTTTATTTAATTGAAAGTGCCAGGGTTTTGGAAAAAGGCCTTTGCCCACTCTTTCTGCCTCAGCCCCATGATAAGGCCACTGAAAAATCTGGTCAAGAAGAATCCAGACTTGGGCTCGGAGGGGCTCCCAAGGCTCCCCGGTTTCTCGTGCATGCAGATGAAATGCATCTTTCTGACGGGGGGACCCAAACTCACTGCCTACCAACCCCTCAGGGAAAGCAGGCTGCCACCCTGGCTCCCGCCCCCCTGCCCATCCACTTACCATTGTGCGTAATCAGCCTGTACTGCCGGGCCAGGCACAGCTCCTCCTGCCTCCGCCTCACGATTCTCTGCACTTCTGGAGGCAGACCATGGGGGTTGCGGGCAAACACGAAGGAGTAGCTATCGGCACAGGTGCCGTCGAGGTTCAGGAGGCGGCAGGAGTACTGCACAGCATAGGTGTCATAGTCCGTGTCAATGATCCAGTGGTCATCGTCTGCAAACCGGAAAGCCAGAGCCAAGGCCCTCCCTCAGCCAGCTCAGCCAGCAGGGAAACTCACCATCCCTGAGAAGCCAGCAACTTCCTGAACCTGGTTTCGTTTAGTTAGGAGTGAGTGGGAGACCACAGAGAATTTGGACAGCTTTTACAAAACTGGGAAAATGAGAAAAGATTTTGTTTTCCTTTACAGAAAAATGTTCCAGAGTTGGGGGAACCTCATTCACTTCAACAACTATCTCTCACCCTGATGATAAATGTGATAGCACCTTTTTAAAGAACAACTGAGAATGTGAGCCTTTCTGTTGTGTCTTTCTGTTGTGTCTTCTCCATCTATCCTCCAAGAAGCTCTACGCCTTTGTGGCTGATGTCTGTCAACCACCAATTTATGTTGTCCCCAGCGATCAAGATGTGTCTCTTGAGATGCTCTACATCAGCTGGTTCCCAGTCATCTCGGTGGCCACGCTGCCCTCCTGCCTCAGTCCACTGGAGGACACCACTCCGAGGGTCTGGTTCATGGCTTTTCCGGCTCCACCCCAATTCTTGTTTAGTAACCCTGCCCACTTCTTCCAGTTGGCAAAAAAAGTAGTTTGTGCTTTGGGGGCACTAGATGCCTACCATCTGTTATCAGCAATTTCTTTTTAGGGCTTGTGCTCATCAGGCCTCCCCAACAGAGGCAGAGTTGAGCCTATGAAAAATTTACATTGTATTTATTCCTCAGACTGGGATGTAAGCCATGAAGAATAAGCGTAAACAAAGGTGGGGAAAATGACAACTCAGGCAGGACAAGAAATAAGAACGTAGGTGAAGGCTCGCTCTGCCATGGCGAAACAACAGCGCTCAGGTTTATCCAAATACCTTGTAACATTCTCATTGAAAAATAAGTGTGAATCGGGCTTTCCGAGCACTTTATCACATCAATCGTGTAGACACTTCCCACGTCTTCTCAGTCACCCCTCACAGGGCCCTCAAAGTGCACTCCATTGTTTTACAGACGAGGGAAGTGAGGCACAGGGAAACCAAATAACTCACCCAGGACGCCAAAGAGCAGGGCAGAACTGGGGCGCAGTCTGGCTCTGCAGCCCACGTGCATAAACTCTACACCATGTTGTCTCCAGGCAATAAGTAAATTGGAGGCACAGGGAACAAGACACAAAAAGGCTTAGCATCTCCATCTCACACCCAGGTCCATAAGCAAGTGACGGTTCTGCCCTATGCCATGCGCCACACTGGAGGAACGCAGAGGTACTGGATTCCCAGGCATCAGAGGATGTGAGGGAGGTCGCTAACGCTTGCCCTCAGCTCTGGCTGTGCCTGTTGGCTCTGAGAATCCCTGGAGTGCCCCGCCGCTCCCCGCCCCCGCCCCCCAAACAGGGATTCAGAACAAACACAGGCCTTGCAGGAGGGCTGTACAGGAGGGAGTGATGGAGGCCCCTCTTCAGTTCACTCCAGGCCCCTCAGGAAGAATGAGCCACCCTGGCACCTCTCAGGACCCACGGAGAGTATCAGAGGTCAGGTGGAGGTGCCCAGACACCCCTGGGCACTCAGTGGCTGCTCACTGGTGGTCATGCAGTTATTCAGCAGGAGGGCTCGGCCCAGAAACCAAGCGGCCCCCTGCTGGGCCCCACGCCAACCGCCAGTTCCCCTCACGGTCTCCTGGGCAGTCTTCCTTCTCTCGGAATGAAGTCATTTCTTCACTGGTTATGGGGCTCTCTGTGTCTGTCAGTCACAGGCGCCCCAGCAGCCTACCCCTCCGACAGGAAAGCCCTCTGCTTTGAAATGTGACCCTGATTCATGATCCAGGCTGTTGTTAGCTCAGCAAATCTACAGCTTAATTTTTTCCCTCAGAGTTGTTGCCAGATATGAATTCTAACATAGTAACTAAGTAACTTCCAAAGTTCAGTTCCAGGCAAATGGACTGTTCTTGACTTTTAAAAAAGGCTGACATGGGGCCCTGGCTGGTGTGGCTCAGTGGACTGGGCACCAGCCTGAGAACCAAAGGGTCCCTGATTCAATTCCCCCATGCAGGCACAAGTCTGGGTTGGGGGTGTCTAAGAGGCAACTGATTGATGTTTCTCTCCGTCCCTTATCCTCTCTCAAAAACTAAATAAAGTCCTAAAAAAAAAGTCTAATTTGGTTTGGTGTTATCTACAGGCTCTTTTTGGCTAAATAATGCAGAGATGAAGAATTTAAATTGTAACAACCTTTTAAATTATAACAATCTTTACCCTATTCTCCCTCCTAAGACAAGAGATCAGCTGTCCGGGCCCTGCTAGAAAGAATGAGCTCAGGCCTCCAACCTTCTCACTGCTGGCGGCTGCAGGGGGCCCCTCTGGAGAGTCAGACACCCCAAACTTTTCCCGGTGGCAGCTATCTGCACACAGCAGAGCTCGGAAGAGTGCAGACAGTGGCCATATGGCTGCTACCATCCCTGGAAGTGGGGTTACACAGCCACTGTACCTACACCATACCTACACAGACTGGTTTAGTGGTTTTGATTACCAGTCCAAAAAGCAAACCAAACCAAAACAAAAAACACCCCCCACCCAAACCCCACTCAGTTAGAGGGAGCCAACTCTGGCTCACTGTGTGGGCCTGGAACGCACCCCTTCAGCTCCCCCCACCTGTGTCCTCCAGTCACCTAAAGCGATGAGAAGCTCCCTGCAGTTCTCAGGTCTAACTGCCCAGGTGAGCCAGCCAGATGGCGGTGTGATGCTACTTCTGCTAATCACCTGAAAAAACCAGCAGGCTCTGTCAAACCAGGTGATTAGCTGTGTGCCCCCAGGCTAGTCACTTCTCTAACATGGGCCTTCTCTAATTTCTTCATTTGTAAAATGGGAGACTTGAACCTCATGCTCTTCGCAGCTCCGATCATCCCAGACCCAGACTAGGAAGCTATTATTTCATGACTGGGGCGAGAACTAAGCAGTAATAATATCATACACTCAGAGAGAGCTCATGTCTCAGGCACTAAGTGCTTGTGGCATGTTAACTCATTGCCTCCTCCTAACACAACTCCATGAGGTAGGTGCTATGGTCACCTCCTTTTACAGGTGAGGAAACTGAGGCACAGAGGAGATGAGGAGCATGTCTAAGGTCCCACAAGTAGTGGGTCAAGTTAGGATTTGAACTCGAGCAGTCAAACTTTAACGCTGCATGCTTAACCACTACATCACACAGCTTCTCTGAAACGTAACCTAAGCAGGAATTTATCCTGATGCCTTCCGTATCAAACTTTTCTCAATATCACAGCAATCACTTTCGATACTTCAATACTCTCTTGTTCTCCAGATGAAAGCCTAGATGGAAACTCAGTCTACAAGACGTAAAAGCAGAACTAATCTGGTTTGTTTCGGGAAGGAGGAGGCAAAAGGCGAAAGACAACAGGCAAAGCCCTACCTGCTCCTGGGGCCTTCTCTACCCTCCCCAATGCAGTACCAACAGATTCCTAGTCCTTCAAGGAGTGCATCTTAAAATGCCACAGAGCATCATGTGTTTATGCTTTCTAAAATTTAGTAATCTTGTACCCCCAGTACAGATTTTAATAATCCATTATCAGAAGAGTATACATTGTATGCTAATTGATTCACTTGAGGAAGTTTTGCTGCATTGTTTGTAATAATTTTATTACTTCTAAGGATAAAGCTTTTTTTACCCCTTGTAAAATAACATCTGCATCTGTACCGTGTCAATCAGTGCTGATGATGCAATTTGATGGAAAAAATGCAATTTCATCAAACATACAGCTTTAGAGAAAGTCAAGGTATGTGTGCATAATGATGGGCCACAGAAAGAACGCTTCTGCCTGGATCACCAGCTAAGAGTCCCCGCAAGCAGTCCCTTGTGGCCTATTCCACAGGAGAGCTCAGACAACACTTCGTAAAAGTTGGTCTGTATCAGGAATCCCTGCTGCTCAGGGCCACGTAATCCCGGCGCAGGAGTTGGAAGCCCTGGCTCTGACACTGATTCTCACAGACTTATGGTATGACCATGGGCAAAGCACTACATTCTTTTGGCCTTAGTTTATTCTTCTGGTTATTGAACCCCCTTTGTAGGGTTAACTATCTCTAAGATCCCACGATCCCGACCCTCCCCACCACCACCACAGCCTGCATAATTCCCTAGGTACCAAGTAGGCTCCAGATTTGAAATTTAAGAGAAATGGAGGGAAAATAGAAAAGCATACAAATGTGTTCTTATGGTTGGGCCAAGTTTTAGGATGCTCTTCTGAGAGTCTTCAATACTCTCCGTCCCCCCATCTGAGTTTCAGTGCTTAGGAGGAAGGGAAGAGGTCACTGCCACCAAGGGCACTCAGCCTGGCTCAGAATCTCAGCATCAGCAGGCCGGGCACCAGGTGGCAGTGGGTCAGCCCTATGCATCATGCTCCCTGCATCCTTGGATGAGGGTCTCCCAGCCTCTGGTGGGGCCCCAAGTAGTCAAACTGAGTCAGGGATTCAGCCCAGAGAGTTAGAGGAAATGCAAAGCCCGGCAGAGTGGTGATATGGGCTGGGTCTTGGGGAGGTGGGAGCTTGGAGAAGGTGGCACATCCTGCAGCAGCGGGACAGGAAAATGGCAGGAAAAGGTCACCTGATAAGCCCAAAGGTCCTTGGAGCCTGGGCCAGGTTTTTGGAGCTAGTGGGTGGGGGAGGTGAGAAGGGGTTTTAACTACACCCAATCTCATGCCCCTAACCTGAGGCAGTGCAGAGGGTTCCTGCCACTTACAGACCATTTTCTTCCAAGGACAGCACCAGAGAAGAAACCCATACGCCACTTTATGGGTTTCACCCCCAAGACAGTCCCACTGAGCTGATTACTCACTTCCTCTCTGGAGAAAGGACGCTACACCCCAGTACTTCATCTTGAACTTGGCAGGGTCCTCGGTGTCTGTGAAGGTGCCCACCATGTCGGCGCACACTTCCCAGTTGCTGCAAAAACCAAGGGGATCCTGAGCCAGACCGGGCAGAAGGCTTCCTCCCTCCATCCCTCCCCGATGCTCCCTTCCCTCCCCGATCAGGCTTTGGCTCTCAGCCCGGAGAACCCTGGAGCGCAGAGAGCTCTGCCGCCCAGAGGTCACTGACTTCAAAAGACGGACTCGGCCCTTCGCTCTGGCGCTCATCTGGCCGTTCTCGTCCACGGAGAACTCGGCGATGATGTTGTCCTGCAGAAAGAGGCCCTCGGGGTCCTTCTTGGCCATGGCGTACCAGGTCCCGGAGAACTGCGAAAGAGATGAGAGCAGGTTTGGTGTCTGCAGTGCACCGCGGGCCGAGGGGCTGGGGGAACGCGGGGAGGCGCGGGGGGGCGGGGGCGGACTGACAGGGGCCGCCGAGACGATACCTACTCGAACCTTGTCGAAGTTCTCCTTTACTCGGAAGGTGCTCACACGGCAGTCGCGCTCCGCCCGAGCGCTGCCCAGCGCAGCCAGCAGCACGAGCGCCCACACCCACTCCATCTCGCCCAGGAATCCGCCCTGTGGGAAACGCGCGCCGTGAGTGCCGGGCAGCGGAGCCACCCGGCCCACTACCGCCCGGCGGGGCCACGCGGACCGCGCGAGTCCCCCGCGGGTCCTCCCCCGGGTGCTGCTCACCACCCGGAGACGCACGCAGACCTGACCGGAGCGACCAGGCGCGCAGGGAGCCAGGGAGGCGAGAGCGCCGCGGGTGCCACTCGGCCGCTTTATAGCTCCGGGGGGAGGGGGTCGCGCTGTTGCAACCGTGCCGAGTGAAAGGCACGGGGGCGGGGGGAGGCGCGGGGGCCGGCAGGCCAGCACTTGCATAACTCGCCCTGACTCACCGGCGCCCACACTCAGGGAGGGTCCCTTTGGCCAGAGTCTCACCTCCAGTGCCTCCCGGAGTTTGGTGGATCCGCCGCGCAGGGTGGCCTCGATGGGGGCCCAAACCCTCCAGCGGCGATGAGCCGCGGGAACAAGCCCTGGCCTACTTACCCAGCACTTGTGCCAGCGGCCGTAGCTGCGGCCTGGGGTGGCCTCGGGACCCAGTTGCTCTGGAGGGGGGCCCAGGTCGGCCTGGCGGGAAAACTGTGGCCTCCCAGAGCGAGGAGACCTACGGTGATGCTGCCTGGTGCGTCAGTGTCCGGCCCCGGTCGTGCCAAATTGGCCCCTCTGCCCCGTGAAGGCCAATGGCGAAGGGGTTTGGGAATATTTCGGCCAAGTAGTTTTTCATTTTATAAAGGATGCATTTTACTCCCTTTCGGGAGAGTTGTGGTGCCCTCTGGGTCAATATTTGTTCTTTAGTTTCAACATCTTTAGAAGCATTAAAACCCTCCCTGTTAAATATTCTCCAGAAACGCAACACTGGTCAGGACAGGAAATAATTTAGCGACCTCCGTGGTCGCCTACTTTATGATGCTTCGCTCAAACCATTTCGAAACTCACCTACCACTTGTTTATGATACAGTTTCATTTCAAAACCATAGTAGAATTTTGTTTTGTTTTCAAAACAGCTAAGGCGAGTTGGCTGAGAAGTGGACAAGACAGAGGTAAATAAAACTCTAGACAAATGTCAATGGTCAATTAAGTCACATGCTGTGACTAGTGTAATTTTGCTTGTGTGCTGGCACATTTACTGACGCTGTTTTTCTCTTTCCATTCAGAGGTAAAGAGTTCTCCTAATCTGATCAAAGCAGCGGAAGATGCAACTTTTTGACTGAATGCGAATTCGTGATATGACAAAGAAATACCTTTTCGTCACATTCCTTCCGTACAACGTCAGTTGTGTATCCAAGACGAATTTCAGGTGTGTCTCCATGACCCAAATTGGAAAGAACTGCAATGATTTTGGATCATTTTGTTGACACAAACCAAGAGGGTGAGGGAAGAGAAGGTTGGCTGCTGAACACAGAAATAAAGAATTGACCGTCTCCCTCCTGTCAGCTCTTACTAGGTTAAAGCATTGGAGTCACTATTTTTTAAAGATTTTAATGTATTTCTTTTTAGAGAGCAGGGAAGGGAGGGTGAAAGAGAGAGAGAAACATCAGCATGAGAGAGAAATATTGATTGATTGCCTCTCCTATGCTCCCCAACCAAGACTGAACCCACAGCCGAACCTGCAACCCAAGCATGTGCCCTGAGTGGGAATCAAACCAGTGACCTTTCACTTTGCAGGACAACACCCAACCAACTGAGCCACGCTGGTCAGGGCCTTTGGGGTTACTTTTGATCCCCCTGAAAAGACATCTGAGCTCTCCCTCACCTTTCTGTTGAAGGAGACCAAAGTTTTACCACCCTGAAGCTGCCTGGCGTACCGATTTTCAGCTGGTTATTAAGAAACAAAAGTCTCAGAAAATTACCCTTGACTCTCCCCCTTTTAAGCTGGAGAGACTGAGGCAGAAAAACCTGCTTCAGGAAGGGAATCTTAGGATTTTGCCTTAGCCTAATTGGAATTAAGTATGGTAAATAGGAGGGCTTCAGGCAGGGCCTGCTATTTAGGTACCCCTGTACCCTGTTGTCTCTGAGTCTGAAGCTCTGAAGCTCCTGCCTTGTGTGTTCGCCCGTCCTCAGCTACCTATGAAGCACCCTCTTTCACTTTTGAAATCTCAGACCCCTACCCGCCTCGCCTCCTTTTTCTCCTTTGTCCGAAATGTCATATATACCCAATGTTGCCTCTCTGTCTTTGGAGTTTTCATGCTCATTTGAATTCCTTGAGTGCATGTATTAAAGTTACGATTTTCTCTTGTTAATCTGTCTCTGTTAATTTGAGTATTAGCTCGAGGAGAACTAAGAAGGTGGGAGGGAAAGTATTAGTATTTTTTAAGCCCCCCCAGTGTAACTCTTTGGACACCCCTACCTACATCCACATCTTGACAGAGAGGTCAAGAAAAATGGAACAAGAATAAAAAAAAATGGGTAGCACTTGTCTTCTCACTGCATTTGAAAGATGCCAGAATAAATGGTGGGAAAATGAAAAGATTACTCAGCCAACATGTTCAGGTGCAAAAAGTCAAACTAATTTTTTCAATAAGGTTAGGTTCTTTTTCAGCAGTTACAAAGTCATTGCTGAATTTAATTGATTTAGTTGAAAATAACATGGATCCCACCATGAGTCATCTCTGAGATACCTGGTCATACCCATCAATCAGGCACAGGCAGATACTCTCTCAAGAGCAAACGGGCAAGGTAAAAGGGCCCTTTGCACTTAGCTGCCAGGATATGTCCGACATCCCTGCCTTTAGGGGATGCGTTTTGGTGATAAATAGCAAGAAGAATGAAGAATTTTGCTAAGGCGAAGCTGAAGAATGGGTTTAATATGATCTGAAAAGTTGGTCTTGTGTGAGTGTTTCAACCTCATGCATGGTTTTGGCTATTTTATAAGCATTACGTCCAATAGAAATAGTTAACTGCAGTGGAAAATTTTTAGTTGTATTGGAATTAAATATTATGTGTGTTCATTAATATAGCATACTACCGAAGAATGTAAACTGTATTACACAGAAAGTTTAAGGTATTCTTTAGTATACCTGTAGGTTTTTAAAAAGTGTTCCTGGAATTTTTTTTAACTCTTGTATTAGTGTTTGACAGTTTATATGATATCTGTCTAGATTTTAAACTCCTTAAAGGAAAGGTCTTTGCATATTCTCCTATAAGCAGCTAGTATGATTTGTTGTATCCCTCGGGGGTGCACTTTTTAATGTAATCCTATTTAAACTGATAGCCTTGGGGTAGGTCACTATCACTTACTAGCTGTGTGATCTTGAGCAAGCTATTTAATTTCTCTGTGCTTCAATTTCTTACCAGTAAAATACAGGCAATAATAGCACCTACCTCATGAGGTTACTGTAAGAATTAAACAACATAATACATGTAAGGGTCCTAGAAGAGGGCCTGGCACAGATTACATATTATAATGTTAGCTATTCTTATGAGCACTTTTTCATTGTCATTACCTTGTGGCTTATATTTCTAAAAATAAAAATATCCAGTAAATGAAATGAAGTTTTCATATTAACTTAGTTATTATCTCAGATATGCTTTATCAAAACAAATGATTGTTAATGTCTACAGCATCTAGGATATTGACCTTTCCCCTCATTTCCCCTACAAGTTAATGCTCTGTTTTTTTTTTTTAAAAATCTATGTTTAAATCAACTAGAAATGCTGACATAAAAGTTAAATAGTGATGTTTAACAAAATCAACAATTATTTTGCAGTGTCAAAAATTCATTCTAAGTGGTCTGTTTGGTAATTTCATATATTTAATTATATATTTATTATATAAATATACAATTATATTTATAGATAATTATCATATATAATTATATCTTATATAATAAATAGATAACATATTATATAATATAGAATATATTATGATATACTATATACTATATAATATATTATTTATAATAAATGTTTAATTATATATAATTAAATGTATATATATTTAATTTTGTCTTTTCAGTGCTTGGGACTGACCAGCGGATAAGAGACACAGAGGTCTTGTCAGCACGGGCTAGAGACTGCAAGGACTGCCCCGAGGCAGAGGAGCAGAGGCGACGATGGGTGGGATTCAGTCAAGGACGGGAGGGGAGGGAAGGGTACCTGTGTGTGCGCTAAAAGGCAGCTTTCCAGCATCTTTCTTTCAAACAACCTTTGTCTTCGTAAAGCGTTCTCCAGCGCTCAGAGCAGTCACCAGCAAGCCCGCTTTCTCGCTTCCCTTCTAGCTGGCTGGCTGCCTGCCCCATCACCTGTTGCCTGGAGCCGTGCCTCAGGTTCGTCCCTTTCTTTTTCACTCCCCAGCAACCTCACCAGCAATCTATGAAAATGGCCTTAAAAACTTTGTGTATGAGTGGATTTCTTTACTACAGTGGATCTCTTTTATTTTCTTTCTACTAAGACTATTGTCACTATAAAGAGGTAAAGCTCTAAGTTTAGAGAAGTACATGAGACCCACTGGGCTGCAATTTTGAAGCGAACTTAAATGCAGGTATAACAATAACTTTCAGAGTCACTATAACATGTTATGTGTGTGTTTCCATTCAAAAGAGTTTGTTATATAGTTCGGAGCTTTATAGAAATGTTTAAATGATCTTGACTAAGGTTGAAATCAGCATTTAAATATTTAAGGAAATTGGTTCAGGAAACGTGTAGTTTGACTTATGAGTTGCATAAGAGTATTTAAATATTTGGGGAAATGTGCTTAATCAATGTGGAAGCTTAATAAATTGAACATTAAACAAAACTAAGTAGTGGTAAGTGTGCTTCCCATCCAGAAGTCCCTGAGACATTACAGATCCTAGCAACAGACAAGACAGGTTTCATTCGGTAGATTTAACAGCTGTACTTCGGAGCAAAAATGCATGAGATCTGGCTCTTACTGTTGGAAACAAAATCCAAACTAATATATTTAGCAGGAAACCTCGGTCAGTGGCTGCATGGGTTGCTTTTGATGACCATGTCTCTTGATAAGGGTCTTATTGATGTTGTGGTTTGACTAGGCCTGGGTCACACACGGGCAAATGTCTTGCCACGTTCACCTCTCTAGTTGTAAGTCCAAGGGTTGTTCCTTTAAAACACTTCCGAGGTCCAGCTTTCTAAAGTGAGGAGAATTGAGAGGTGAGGGGTTTAGAGAAAAGATAGACCAGGCAACCTGGATGATCAAAGGACTTTTAAGAAAAAGAAAAATTAATATTCCATGTTATCTTGTATTGATGTTAAACCCTTCCATCTCCCCTGGTGTTCATTAAAGCTGCTGTATAAACAGACACATTAAAAGTCTAAGTATTTTCACTTCATATCACTGTCTTTAAAGAATGATTCAAGCTGTCAACTGATGCTAATGTAATACAATTCATGGATATGTTGGTGATTCTTTCTAGCTGCAGAATGTGCATTGCTATTTCTGGAATGGTCACTGCGACTTGCCACTTGCGTGGCTGATCTAAGATGCTCCGAAGATTCTCTGAGGATTTATAAGCTAATAATGCTTAGGGGTTTTGTGTCCTGAAGAGCTCTGTAATCCTGTGCTTCCCGAATCCCCCTCTAAGCCAGGACCTTCTGCCACACCCCAAGAGTGCAGGCAGTTTGAAAGCTCTGGTAAGCAATCATTCTGCTTGACCTTTGGGGTTCCAATGAGATGCCACTTAGGATCTCCTCAGTAACCTTGACCAGGATGTAGTTTCTTCTTGGCCCTCTGCTCTAGGTGGTCCCTGGAGGGTCTTCCTTTCGGAACCACAGCAGCAAAGCAGGCCACGCCATGGGTGAGATTAGCCAAGAGGCAGTGGAGAGATACCTGGAGGGCCACCCTCGGTTTGCCAAGGAGTTCTTCGACAAGAAGCTGCAGACGGCGGCGCTGGGTGAAACCTCCAAGCGCAGTGCGGTGCAGGGCCCGGCCAGTGGGTCCTTCCAGGGGCTGTCGCCAGAGCATGAGGCGGCACTGTGCCTGGAGCTGCTCCAGGCCATGCGGGAGGAGGCGGGCAGTGCAGAAGCCACGGCGCACAGGGCCCTGCAGAGGCTGGCGCAGCTGCTGCAGGCTGACCGCTGCAGCCTGTTCCTCGGCCGCTCCCGCAACGGCATGCCCGAGGTGGCCTCCAGGCTGCTCAACGTCACTCCGACCTCCAAGTTTGAGGACAACCTGGTGGTACCTGACAGAGAAGTTGTGTTTCCCTTGGACATCGGGATAGTAGGTTGGGTTGCTCACACAAAGAAAGCCCTTAATGTCCCAGATGTGAAGAAGGTAGGTGGAATTACCACGGTGGGGCGGAGATGAGGACCTGGCAGTGTCCTGGAGGGACAGTGGGAGGGAGACCTGGGGTCCAGGGGCCATCCTGTGGCATTGGTTTGGCTCTAACCTGGGGAGTGGGGGTAGCGGGGAGGAGGAGCACCTAGGTCCAGGGCTGATAGATTTAGAAAAGAAAAAATGTAAGTGCCTAGTTCAATATGAATTCAACCTCCGTGGGCCAGGCAGAGTCCACACCTCCTCCCTCACACCTCGCCCATGTTCTGAACACCACCACAAAGCAGGCTGCCCGCTGGTGAGATCCTGAACCGCACCCCAGGCCTCTCACCCACAGCACTCTCTTCTTTGGGATGGATTGGCTCATAAGTGAATTCTTTCACCCATAGGCTCAATGTGCAAAAAGAAAAACAATACCATTGAAAGTTCAGATTTAGATGATTAAAAATGTGCCTTTAGGTGATGATGGAGTGCCATTGGCCATCCCAGCCCCCCATAACACAGCTCTATCAGGAATGAATTCCAATCTGGTGAGAGGGGCTTCTAGACCCTCCTGAAGGCCGATAGTGCACAGATGGTTATCTTCTTTTAGGAACAGAACATTTGACTCCTCTTTTCCACCACAATGCATGTTCATTTTAGGAAAATGACAAAATACAAATAAAAAGGAGGAAATACAAATCACCCCTAGTCTCTCCACTCAGCAATAACTATAGGTGACAGCCTGGAGTTTCTCCTGCCAGGCCTTTTTCTACACGTGCCCCATTATTTTGCTTTGCTATTAAGAAAAGGGGGGAGTGGATTACTGTCACGGAGTTGATGGGAAGCCACCCCTAACATGCTTTCTGTGCGGAGATTTATTGCTGGCTTAGGAGGGGGGCTGTTGGAGGGGGGAGGGTAATCTCCCGGGCCTCCTGAAGCTGCTTAGAGGAGGAGGGCCTCGGGGATCCAGAAGGCGCAGAGTCGTCAAACATTAGCAACACTCGGCAAACAGCCACCAGGCAGCTCTCAGGTGCAAGGGTTGCCGCTGGGCACATGGAGTCCTTGGTCCTTTTTCACCCCCTCCCAGGGAATCCAGCTGGTTTCAGGAGGTGTGAGGCCAACGACTGGCGTTGCTTTGGGTGACTAAACCCAGGTGTGCCCTATGGCAAAGCTCTCTGGATGCCAGTCAGGAGGCTGTCCCCATACCCCCTGCCCTTTTCTCATGGAAATATGCTTTTGGCCAGTCTCCAACCAAGGCATCTCCAAAATTACTAAGGCATCAAACTTAAGAAAGTGACATGCAAGATTTTTTTTTCTGAAAGACTTTCTTTTAAAAAAGAGATGGATAAAATGACTTCTACTGTAATACTTTATTGATGAACCCAGTTCTCTGTGTTGAGGAGAAAATGATAGAATGGAGCTGGTTAAAAGATTGGGTGGCCTTGGTCTGTTGCTGTCCATGGGGAGCGCCCTGCATGGACAGGGCGGAAAATGGAGGGGGTGGGGCATCTTTTCTCTCCGTTCTCCCTTTTCCTGAAGATTCCCAGCTGTTATGGTGGGATAGAAACATATTTGCCGAAGACAGACACCCTCCTGAGCTCAGAGGAGAGACAAAGGTTTCATTTATTCTCCACTTCTACTCCTTCTAAGCATTTTTCCCCCAAGAGGGGTGCTTTTCAACTTTGGATGCACATTAAAATCAAATTGGGAACGCTTTAAAAAAATACTGATATCTGAGACTCTCAAAAGGCCAATTACATAGACCCAGGGGTTGGGACGCAGGCACTAGTATGTTTGAAAAGCTCCCCAGGTGATTCTAATATGTGGCCAATGTTGAAAACCACCCATCTCTCAGGTGAGCAGATGTAAGAGGAGGAAGTGAATTTCAAATCACCTGTGGAATACGAGATGGAACAGCTCCTGGGGCTGTTAGTCCAACTCTTTGCTTGGGCAGACAGGAAGTTGGGGTCACAGGAGCTGCATCTCTCCCCGAGTCCTTGGTCCGGCAGGAGAACACAAAGAGCTGAAGAGAATCGAGGCCTCGCTCCGCCCGGTGCTCCTGCCGCCCTCGTTCAACCCCAAGTCTCTGCTGTAGTTCTCCTTTTTTACGTTCTCTTTAATGCTTTTTTTTTTTAAAGATTTTATTTATTTATTTTTAGAGAGGGGAAAGGAGGGAGAAAGAGAGGGAGAGAAACATCAATGTGTGGTTGCCTCTCACGTGGCCCCCACTAAGGGCCTGGCCTGCAACCCAGGCATGTGCCCTGACTGGGAATCGAACCTGTGACCCTTTGGATCACAGCCCGCGCTCAATCCACTGAGCTACGCCAGCCAGGGCTCTTTAATGCTTTTTTAATTTTACTTTTCCATCACAGTTGACATTCAGTATTATTCTGTGTTAGTGTCACGTGTGCAGCATAGTGGTTAGACAACCATGCACTTTACAGAGCGGTCCCCTCAATATTCCCAGCACCCACCTGGCTCCGTACAGTTATCACAGTATTTCTGACGACTTTCCCTACGCTGTACTTTACTCCCTGTGACTGTTTCGTAACGACCAATCTATACGTCTTAATCCCTTTATTTTTTTTCACCAGTTCCCCACCCTCATCCCCTCTGGCAACCATCAGTCTATTCTCTGCAGGTTCACATTTCAGTCACCGTGGCAAAATCTGCAAAGAGAAAGCTGATGAAAACTTATGTCTTAAATGAAATTTCTATTAATTCTTCACCTTTGCATTGCACTTCACAATTTTTAAAGATTTTTTTTCATTCTTAATCTGACCTGATGCTGGCAAAGACCCTATGCAGAAGTCTTATATACTTTTCCATCTTGTCTATGTTAGAATCTTCTCACAGTCAATTAACCAGGATGTGGCGGGTCTGGGGCCGCAGCTCAGGCCTTCAGAGGCCTTCCTCTTCCATCGCACCGCTGACCACACACAACTCCTCTCTGGGTGGCAGTGTGGGCCCAGGTGAGGGAAGGACTTCTCACACCCAGACCAAGGCAGAACTGGATACTCCAGACCTTGGGGGTCCACAAAAGTTGTAACAAGGAAGCCACATGGTGCAGGGTGACAGCTTTGGCATCAGACACAGTGGGTGGACATCCAGGTCTGAGACAAGGTAACTGTGATGGATTGAGTTTCTGCACCTGAGGAATAAAGGTACCCAAATGTACAGATGAGATGGATGTGGAGTGCCCGATTCATAAAGATGATAACATCATCTTTGTGCCAAAAGGGTTTGGGGGCTGGGTGTGGGTGGACAAAACTGGGTCAATGGTTGTTGCCTGTTTTTAAAACAAGTTAAAGGCAGGAAAACTTTGAATAAAGGCAGGAAAACTTTGAATAACGAGAGATAGTCTTTTCAAGTTAATCATTTCTTTTTCTACTGGGAAAGCTGTTGATTAACTATGGATGGGTGGTTCTCGTTCTGACTATGATTTTTTAAAAAAGCCATGGAGAAGTCCTAAGTTTTCAATGATTAATAGGACACTTAGAGCTCCCTTTCCCCCTCCTCTCTCATCCTGCTCTCCTCTCTTTCTGACTCCTGACCACAAAGGATGGTGGGATTTAATCAGAACTTAACAATGCTGTGATTGGGTAAGGGACCCAGGCCACCTGCTATTCTAAACAGTGTTGTCTCTGGTTGCTCTTAGCGGCTCTTTTGAAGAAGGACCATCAAAGAGAGTTCGTACGTTTGAGAAATACAGAATTTATTCAAACAAACTTCAGTAAGGATCGTTTGAGCTAGTGAAAATTAAGAAAGCAGAAAGCTTCGTTTCATGCCCCGCCCCCCCCCCATTTGACGAATGATTTTATCCAGGGCTTTCAGATACAATAATAAGCAAGCATTCTATTTTCAAACTCATTAGCCATTTTCTCAAACCAGCCAAATGAATTTGAGAACGTTTTCTTGCGTGCAGAATCTAGAATGAAATAGCATCCAGTGTTGAAGGAGCAGAGTGAAGTGTTAGCCAGGAGATGCTGACTCCATCCCATGGTGCTTTGCGTGTTTCTGGCATTTCGTTTACCCCTCCAGTGCCCGGGATAGCTGCCTAAGTGGAGGCGATCGTGATCTGTGATCTGTAGTTGTTGACAGGTTAGGCGGAAAACAGGATGTGAGCGGGCCTGGGCAAGCGGTGGATTAAGAGAAAGAACCTAATTCTGAGATGTCCTGGTCGGAGAGCGCAGATGCTACAGGAAGCAGAGAGAATAATAGATAAAGTAGTCAGGAAAGAAGTGTGACTCTTGGGGGAATGGGGCAGAGTGTTGGCCCCCAGAAGGAAGCATGCTCCTGGGCAAGGAGGCTGACATCAGCTAAGACATCTAATGTCTCACCGATTAGAAGTGGTTAGAAAAACTAGAACTAGATGCAAAATAGTAATTGTAAAAGAGAACTATTTTTCCTCAAGGGAGGCCCCCTAAAAGTTCCAGGTTTCTCTTCCTCGTATTCTTTGAACATCCACTTTGTGTCAAGAAACTTTTCTAAGTGCTCAACTGATGCCACGTTATTCCGGCTTCACAGAGGGGATTCTAGACAGTAGATCACATCGTTATTACCATTTGCGAAACCTCCTTTCCCATTATGCGGTGTTGCCTCCTAAATATATAGTGGCTTGTGCAGTTCCATGTTGGGAGAGGTAAGGTGGTGGTGAAGGCCTGCGTTTGCCTCCCTTAGCATCTCACATTTTCTTTTTGAAGGGTCCCATTTCTAGGGATTCTCCACAGGAGTGATTCACCCACTGAAAGTGCAGATTCCTCGGGAAGACAGACTCCACTTTAGGAGATTAGGATTATGGGTCTGCTGTGAGCTCTGCAAATCTGTGTTTATCTGCAGGGGATTTGGAGGCACAACCAGGGACGACTGCTCTGAGCTGAGATGTGGGTTCTATTGACCAAGCGGCCTGTGTTCCCTGGTGGAAATTCTGGCCCGTAAGTTATACACCAGTGGACTCTCACCTTTTTACTATGGGAAACTGAACAGAGTCCAGCCTCCAAGGTCTGTGCTGCCCTTAGAAGCACCATCAACATGAGGAAACGAAAATAATGCAACTTGGGAAAGCAATACCACATTCATTTTGGCCAGTCAGTCTCAGAATTATGCTGAAAGTTCAGCTCTAATCAAAGAAGCCTCAGGTTCAAAGAGGAGATAGTAAGGACCCCAGAAGGCTCAGCTTATACCCATGAGGAAGCATTACTCTAAATTACAGCTAATAAGGTAACAGCCATCCTTGACCTTCTCCTGAAGCCCTTTCATTTGTGCACCCCTCCAAACTCATCCCTCTGCTCTTCCCATGGTTAATGTATTCAAATCATCTCTTGCATCTGCCACATGAAGCTTGTATCTGGAAAGATCCACTTCCTCTCTCCTAAAGAGAGAAAAAGCTGTATGAATGAAAGACACTAGCTTGGTAGAACAATAACAACTGGTTAGAATCTGGTGCTGGTAAGAGGGTTGTCCTCTCACACGTGACCAGTGGAAGTAAGAATTCCAACCTTTCATAAAAGTAATCTGCATAAATAAAAACTGCACGTAGCTGGGGACCCAGCAAGAAGAATTTCTGCTTTGGGAAACCCATCACATAAGCATAAGAGCAAGAATGATCAGCGCTGCATTGTTTGCGGTGGAGAACACTACAAACAGACTGACCGGAAGAGGACAGTGAGTGGACCAGGGAGCTCCCACACTGGAGTGATGTGCAAGAATCTGGGAGGCACATTCACATCCACATGCATTGGTCTGGAGGGATGTCCATAAAATATTGTTACCTGATGAAAGTATTTTATACAGTCAGAAAGGAAAATTTTATAAAAAACAGAAAAGGAAAACCTTTGTCCGAGCACAGAGCAAAGCATAGAAGTAGACATACCAAGCAGTTAACACTGATTTCCTCGGGCAAGGTTGGAAGTTTGGGGGATTACTCATTTATTCTTTATGTTATGATATACTAGTTCTCTAGTGTCAACTGCAGGTTGTATGTTTGCAATTAAAAATAAGAGCTCTTTGCCTTGGCTGGGTGGCTCCTCGGTTGGTTGGAGCATTGTCCTGTACACCAAAAGTTGACGGGTTCCATCCTGTCAGGCTACATGCCTGGTTGTAGGTTTGATACCCTGTCAAGGAGTGTACAGGAACCAACCAATCAATGTTTCTCTCTCTCTGTCTCTCACTCTTTTTCTCCCCCTCTTCCCCCCCCTCAACTTCTTTTCTCTCTAAAATCAATAAATGTATTGTCAGATGAAAAATTTTTTTAAAAAGGAGAACTCTTTGAAATATGCCTGTAACCCCAGCAGTGCTCTCCTGCCCAGCACACGATTTCTGTTCATTGTAACCCTCAATTTTTCCCGCCCTGCCTCTTAGCACCTTCTTTCCACTTGGCTGCGACATCACCTCTTTCCTCCTGGCCCAGCTGCAGCCTAACCTAGATAGGCCACAGCTCAGCTGGGAAACACTCCCTCTGAGATGGGCAGTTTCATTCTATGCAGTCATGGGTTGGGGCGGCGGCAGGTGGGGATGCTTGCTCAGGACCACTGCACGGGGGCCCTGGTTATCAGTCAGTAGAATTTGGACTAGACAGAAGGACCTGCTGCCATTCTGTGCTGCTTTGGCCAATGTGTGAATGTGTTTTTCAGAACAGCCATTTTTCTGACTTCATGGACAAACACACTGGGTATGTTACTAGGAACCTGCTGGCAACCCCGATCATGATGGGCAAGGAGGTTCTGGCTGTGGTTATGGCAGTTAACAAAGTAAATGCATCTGAATTTTCCAAACAGGATGAAGAGGTAATGCTAATCCTGGGTGTCCAGTTGGAGGCTTGGGAAATTTATTTGTTATATAATATATCCAAGAAAAGATGTCACATCTATTTGTTCTTCTCTGTCATCTGTAGGTGTTTTCCCAGTACCTCGCCTTTGTTTCTATCATCCTAAAGCTTCATCATACCAACTACCTGTACAGTGTTGAATCCCGAAGAAGCCAGGTAAAGGGAAGGTGACATTAATCACTCTGCACTGACCTGTTCTGACAAAGGGACCCAGAGGCAGCAAGACCAGACTCCTCCTTTCCCTCATGGGGGTTTCAGACACATGGAGCAGATCCTATGTGTCTGAAACTTCAGTCCCAGGTGTCTTGTCATGCTCTGCCCTGGCTTTCCATCCCCACTCGCCTGCCTTCCTAGGTGCATGTGCATCTGGCGTGCCTTTCTTCGGTCTCCATCCCAGGCAGTCATGGTTTCTTCATCTATGAGATGACAATGATAATTATAGTGCCCACCCCACGTGGTTTTTGTGATGATTAAGTAGTCACTGGGTAAATTAGTTTGCGTAAAGCTCTTAGCAGTTCCTGGTACATAAAGGTATTAATCTGAAGAGCAAATCATTCCTCTGAAGTCTGTTTCCTCCCTGAGCTAGAGGTATAAAGAACAACATTGGTAGCCAGGATACCTGAGTCTGGACCACTCCCTGGGCCTCATTAGTACAATGGTGGGAGGGGGTTTGGGATGGAAGGCTTCCAAGGCCCCTTCCCACTCTAACTTTCCAAGTAGGGGTACCTCTGTCTAGCTCAGGGTGCATGGAAGGAGGCATGTAGCTTTCTCCCAGTGAGGGTCAGCCCGAGCTAGGGTGCCCAGGGACTGTCTCTGCCGCCAATTTTAGATCACTTGCCCTTTGAAGCCAAAATATTTGAACAAAGGAACCAATCGTAGTTTATCCTCTTTTATAAGCCCACAGCCTTGCAAAGGTCTCCCCATCATTCCACTCAGGGAATCAGTAGTTTGTTGGATGTGGACATGTTTGGAAATGGAATTGCATTGCCTAGTGATACGGCTTCATCGTATTTGAGGCACCCCCTGGTGCAAGCTCTATCTTTTCATAGCGTATTTTGTTGTAACAGTTTTCTTTTAAAAATCTACTTTCAGATCCTTATGTGGTCAGCCCATAAAGTGTTCGAAGAGCTCACAGATGTTGAGCGACAGTTTCACAAAGTGTTCTACACAGTTCGAACGCATCTGCACTGTGAGCGCTACTCCATTGGGCTGCTGGACGTGACCAAGGAGAAGGTCCTCGTTGTTCCAGATGTTTTTTCCTGCTTAAAATCTCCTGTAAAACACATTTCAGATGAAATATGATCGATTAAGAAATGGATACTCTATGTAAATAATCAGTTGTGATAGATCACAAGAACCAATGCCAAGAAAATGTGGTATAGAGGTAAAAAGTATGCTTTTTGGAGCAAAAAAAAAAAAGATCTAGGCTAAAATCTTGGCTTTTCTATTTTCTAGTTGTCTGTATCTTCAATGAGTTCTTTTTAAATATTAATTAATAGACTTTATTTTTTTAAGAGAAATGTTAGGTTTACAAAAGTTCAGCAAGTTCCCACACATATTCTGTTCCCTTGCCCACACTCCCCAGTTTCCCCTATTATCTGTTTCTCCTAGTATAACATCTTGCATTAATGTGGTGCCTCTGTTACAATTGATGAATCAATATTCACACAGTATTATTAACTGAAGTCCACACTTTGGATTCAGGTTCACTCTTTGTGTTGTACAGTCTTTGGGTTTTGACGGATGCAGTGTCATATGTCTGCCATTACAGTGTTGTCCAGAATAGTTCACCAAAAATCCTGTGCTCCATCTAGTCTCCCTCCCTCTCCCTACACTAAGTCTCTGGCAAGAGACTGCCTTTATAGTTACTTTTTTTTATACTCGCTGCCTTTATAGTTACTTTTTCCATAATACCATAGTTAGAATCAGATAGCTTTTCCAGATTGGGTTACTTAACTTAGTAATATGCATTGAAGTTTCCTCCACATCTTTTCACAGCTTGCTAGCTCACTTTATTTTTTTTGAAATGTTGAGTAGTATTCCATTGTCTGAATACACAACATTTTATTCATTCATCTACTGAAGGACATCTTAGTTGCTTCCAAATGTTGGCTATTATCAATAAGGTGTAGTTTTTATGTGGACATGACTTGTCCATGCCTTTGGATAAGCGCCAGGGAGGGCTTCTGTGGGATCATATGCTAAGACTATATTTAGCTTTCAAGAAACTACCAGACTGTCTTCTGAGGTGGCTGTGCCATTTTGCATTTCCACTGGCAATAAGTGAAAGTTTCTGTTGCTCCACATCTTTGCCGGCAGTTGGTGATGTCAGTATTCTGGATTTTAGCCATTCTAATAGCTGTGTAGTGGTATCTCGTTGTTTTAATTTACATTTCCCTGATGACAAGTGATGTGAAGCTTCTTTTCGTATGCTCACTTGCCAACTGTATGCCTTCCTTGGTGAGACATCTGTTCAGATTTTTTGCCCACTTTTTAGCTAGGTTGTTATTCTTCTTATTGTTCAATTTTAAGAGCTCTTTGTATATTCTGAATACAAGTCATGGACAATATTGCTTTACAACATCCTGCAAATGTCACTTTTATCACCTTCCATCTGAGGACACCTTTCCCCAGAAGCCCCCTGGCAGACCTCTCTGTCTTCGTTCCCCACAACTGGGCCACATGCCTGCCCTCACAGCAGTCCAAGGCACCTCACGCAGACCACATGTGGGCTGTGCAGGGCCCATGACCCCTGAGCAGATTACCACCTGATACCTGAATAAAATCAGGTTCTGTTAGCAAGGAAGAGGGGAGAAGATGGAACATTAAGGAAGGCAACCAACACCACTGGCTATTTTTGTGATCTTGGCCGAGCCTCTTAACCTATCCAGGCTTAATTTAATTATCAGTAAAAGAGCTGCTCTCTATGGAGTACTTGTAACTGCGTGTCAGAGTAGGTGCTCTGTGTGTTATTCTTATAGTTCTCACAATGACCCTATGGTATAAATTCTATTATTATCCCCATTTACCGATGAGAAAGGTTAAGTGACTTGTTCACAGTCACAACCTCCTATAAGCAGTATTTCTGGGAATTACAGATTGTTTTCAGGTCTAAAATTCCAGAATCATAAATTAACATAAAATATGCAAACCATGAAATTTATATAAGATATGGTCAGTCATAGAACAGTATTTTTAAAATAATGTTTAAATATAATTGTCTCCAGGAATTCTACGATGAATGGCCAATCAAGCTTGGAGAAGTTGAGCCTTACAAAGGTCCAAAGACACCGGACGGCAGAGTGAGTGCAAACCTCTTCATCGGTGATATCGGTGCCTGGGGCCAGGTGCTACAGCAGAGGCAGCCATGCACAGAGGAGAGAGCAAGAGCCTGAGAACACCTGGGTTCTGGTCTGTAACTTCCTGTGGGACCTTGGAGTAGTAGAAAGAGAATTGCACAGGGAGTTTGAAGTTCCAGTTCCAGCTCTACCCCAAGCCAGCTGGATGGCCTGTGCCCTAATTTGTTGTTTAACTTCTCAGTTTCTTTTTCTGTCAAGCCAAGGCTTGGGACCAGTTGTTGTCAACGGGGGGAGGGGGGGGACACATCAGAGCCACTTGCACAGCTTTTGAAATGTTCTATGCCTGGGTCCTTCTTCTGACACACTGGACTGGAGCTTCTAGGGAAGGGTTGGGTTAGGTTGATTTTCCCCTTGACTGAGAGCTTCACGGGACAAGGCTGTGCCCGCCACTATATGCCCAGCTCACAGGAAAGGGAAGGAAACAGGCTAGAGAGTGTCCAGGTCTCAGACTCTTCATCTGTCCAAGGAAGAGAGAGGATAGCTCTCAACACATCCACTGAATCCTGTTTCTCAGAGCTCCGTTCAGATGAGCCAATGCTAGAAAGGAGTAGGTGCTCACTGTCCAGGTGGGAAGGGGAAACATTGACCAAGGTTGAGAAATTTCATTTGTTCCCTTGAAGTTATCAGTCATATACCTCTGGAAAGTAGAGGAATTAGTTAAAGGAAAAGCAAGTTCCCTGTAAAAGTTGTTTGGGTGAATTCAACTTTTTAAATTTAATTCAACAGGCTTGTTCATGTAGATAAATGACTGGTAATATTTCTAGTTTCATTACAGGTTTATATAATCAGAACATGAGCAGTTTGCAATGTATGTTCTGCAGAGAAATGGTTGGGAAATAAGGTTCTATTAGTATAAGTTCATCAATGAAAAGTGTTTTTGGGGAAATAAGATTTTTCTCATAATTGCTTTCCTCTTAGGAAATCATCTTTTATAAAATTATTGATTACATTTTACATGGAAAAGAAGAGATCAAAGTGATTCCGTGAGTATTGTCATAAAGCAGCTCAGGAGTTGCCGTCTTACTGTTGTACACAGTGCATTTCTCTGCATAGGAATGATTTCCTTTCTTCTAATCTTCCTCAAGGACACCTCCCGCAGACCACTGGACTCTCGTTAGTGGGTTGCCAACATATGTTGCTGAAAATGGATTTGTAAGTTACTGATCAAATCTTGAATAATATTGGATGAAACTCATTAGCTAAGAGATGTAAACAAAAAGGATTTAAGTTTCAACAACCAAATAAAGCAATAGAACACAAAATAGAAATAGGTATAAAAGAGAAAGGGGGAAAAAAAAACAAAGGTAAGGGTGTAAATTAGAGCCAGGACTGAAGATAGCAACAACCTGTTACCCAATGCCCTCCACACTAATAAAATTAGGCTGCACATTTGCTTTTAGTTTTCCAGCGTCCAGTAAGAAAAGGGAAACCTGATCAGTTCATAGTGTTCCTAAGACAGAATCAAACTGTTTAGAATAAAACACAATATATTGTGATACAAAGACTAGAAAGACACGTTTTCCTTATTGTCTCCATGAAGTGAATACCATATAGTGCAATGAATAACAGCATCACCTATGTAACACACCTAGTGGCCCCCAGCTTTTGATTCTGCAGCCCCACAGGTTTCAGAGTCCTTTGGGAGTCCATGAGCGTGGTTCATGCTGGGTTTAATTTGATCTCAAGTACAGTCCCCTTGGTCAAGGCTTCTGAAGCATGGAAGATTAGCAGAAAAGAGAAAAATACATAAAGAGAGAACTTTGCCACTGATTCCAAAGCAGAATGTAGTGAGTTGATAAAGGAAGTGATGATTTTTGCCCTGGTCTGTCAGGTGAGGTCAGGTGCACAGTAGGCCAGGTCTGGCTGAGAGGTCAGGTGTAGGAAGACAACAAACAAGAGATCTCTGGTAGGTCCCATAGGTCTCAAGGCTGGAGGACTGGGTCACGAGAGCTTTCCCACTTTCTTCCCTTCTCATGGCTGACTTTTCTCCCAAGTTGGGCTTCTTGATCTGTGTCATTTTTTTTTGGCATCAAAATTCCTTCCTGCAAAAGTGTTTGATGATTTCAACATTTCTTTACGTTGGCATTTTTTATTTCTTCCTCCTTCAGATCCAAATTTCTGAAATATATTCATAGCATTTATTTGCATATTTTTTTCTTTAGTGTTACCCTTGTATTTCTGGCAGTGTTTATTCATCTGGTTGCTTTGAATTTGGAAGAAGAATCCTTAGAAGCTGGGAAAGTAGGAAGGAGCAGAGATGGTGCTCAATGTCATCCAATGACTTAATTAGCAGAAGACAAGCTGAGTTCAATGCATTGCTAGCAAATTTGGCCTACCCAAGGTCCAATGTCAATATGATATTTTGACTGGTATAATGCACACTCATGTTTTTGTGCACATTATACCCATGGTATATAATTATTATATCCATGTATAATGTGCATCCTTATTTTTCCTTTAAGAATTTGGGCAAAAATGTGTGCATTATACACAGCAAAATAGAGTAATTTGCTTGTAAGCCATTAAGACCTATGGAAGAAATATTCACATCTCGTGTTTTTTCTTGTTCTTTCTGCATTGTGGGCTTAATGGCTTCACCACATGACATTTCAGAACCTTCATCTCCTCTTGCTTTACAGATATGTAACATGCTGAATGCCCCTGCAGATGAATACTTCACATTTCAGGTAACTTTGCCCTCTGCCAGGCCTCGCCTCTCAGTGCTGGGGCAGAGAGCAGCAGCACTGTCCCCGTTCCTCCCTTCCCCATAGTCTGCATAAGAGACAAAAAACAATTCTGAAGCATTTGAAAAATACCTAAATGCTAAATTGTATGGTCCAGGCTACAAATGCTGCTGGGATTCTGAAAGAGATAAGTTCTGTGTGGGTCAAAAAAGTTAGAGAAGGCTTCTGTGCAGAGGTGGCGCTTACCCTGGGCCTCAGAGGATGACCAAATAAAGCTATAGGAGGCTGAAGAATGAATAACGTGGTGTGTTGAGTGCCCACCTTCCTTTGCTTAGCTGCATACTGTGCAGGTGGCACCCCATGGTTCTCAGACTTCAGAGGGCATCAGAATCACCCAGCAGCTTATTCAAGATGCCTGCCCAGAGATTATGGAACAAATTAAAAAAACTTTGCCTGTGGTCTTTGGGTCACACTTTGAGAAACACTCCTAGGTATCTGTGTCTGCATCCCCCACTAGACTGTTGTCATCTTGGGGTTAGGGCCTGAGATTTATCCATTTCTGTGCCCAGCGACCAGTCCAGGTCCTGACACATCATAGGGGCTTGACAGATGTTTACTAGGTAGATTACGTCACAGAACAAAAGATTACCTTGATGGATCAGTCAGGAAAACAGACTACACTAGGTATTTCAACAGAAAGAATCTAATATAAGGGATTAGTTAAACAGGTGTTGGAGGACAGAAAAAGTGAACAGCAAACACTGAGATAACACAGAGGTAAGCGCTTCTCTTCATCCTCAGGCTGGGGAGACAAAGAGAAGAGGTTAGGGCTGTTACCATAAGCACTTGGTTCTAGTGCACTTAATCAAAAGTACTAGCATACTTTTATGGCTGCATAATTCTAGACGTGTTCTGACACAACATAGGAATTGTGTATCCAACACCCAAAGATTATTCTTTCTTTAAATTAAAAATAACCCAGATGGGGAGTAGTGGGGTTGTGGCTATAAAGGACTGAGGCAAGGGAGCCTTGTGGTGCTGGGTTAGTACTGTGTCTCAGTTCTAGTGGAGGTTGCACATTATCCAAACATGTGATGAATTTGCATAGAACCACACACATGCACATGCATGCAAATCTGGTGAAATCTGAGTAAGCTTCATGGACTGCACCAAGGTCTAGTTCCTGGTTTTGATACTGTGCTAGTGACACAAGACGTTCCATTGAGAAAATTGGGTGAAGGGTACCTGGGACCATTCTGCACATTTCTTTTGCAACATCCTGTGAATCTATAATTTTTTCAAATTAAAAAATAACCCACATGTCTTGCTTGTTCGTAGAAAGGACCTGTAGATGAAACGGGCTGGGTCATTAGGAATGTCTTGTCCCTGCCTATAGTCAACAAGAAAGATGACATTGTGGGAGTAGCTACATTTTACAACAGGAAGGATGGGAAACCTTTTGATGAGTGTGATGAACACATTACTGAGGTAAGTGCAATGATCAAATAATGGAGGGAAATGAAATCCATGAAATAACAGAAGACACATAATTATTTGTTATTCTGGAATGGTATTTTCGAAGGACGATTATGATATGAGTCACACGTGGTTACAGCCAATGTGTCATTTCCCTCTTTCCTGACTTCTGTGAACTGCAACACTTTTACTAAAGTATGAACTTTGGGCTCAATCAAAATTCTCTACAGTACTAGGAAACTGAGAAAGAAGGTTTCTATTTCCTTTCTCCCCCTTCTATTCCCTCTCATTCTTGCTCTCACCCCCAGCTGTCTCTCTCTGATTTTCAGGTCGTGCTTGTTCTACTAGATCTTTATAATTTTCTCCTCTAATAAACTATTCAGGGTGCATGGTGCACTTTGGAAATCAAGGGCTTGGTCCATTTTATAGTCTGGGACAATTATTATTATTGCTGCTTTCAAGTCAATTTTCCTTTAATTTTAGAGAATCGAATCACATTTCATACATTTCAGACTCTCACGCAATTTCTTGGCTGGTCTCTTTTAAATACTGATACCTATGAGAAAATGAATAAGCTAGAAAACAGAAAGGACATCGCTCAGGAAATGCTCATGCACCAGACTAAAGCCACTCCTGATGAAATCAAGTCTATTCTGGTAAGTGGGGAATTCGGTCCTATGGGCATTAGGTGGCATTTAACCAGGGCTTCTGGAATTCACCGAATTACCCAGAAGTCTGACTAATGAGGATAGGTCTAGTCCTGAGCTAAGGAGGGGAGGCAAAGAAGGAGGGGTGGCCCAGTGTATGTAGGCCCTGACTGGACTTCCAGGCTGCTTGGTGGAATAGCACTTTGTTAAAAATAGCTTCTGGGTCTGTAGGTGCTTGAGTAGTAATATCTAGATTCAAGTGTGTTAACAAGAAAAAATATATATTTCCAGGAAAGGAACTATATCAGTCAGCTATTGCCGTGTAATGCTGCATAAAAACCATAACATCTCAGCAGGTTCCAACAATGAACATCTAATTCTCATTGATGCATTTGGGGATTGACCATCCTTTGATTGATCTTGGTTGGGCTTGGCTCCAAGCTATGAATTTGGTTTGCTCTGTGTCTTTCTCTTTTTTCTTGATCAGCTGCTCCCTGATAGGTGTTCTTCTCATGAACACAACAGAGTGCAACAGAGCGAGCACACTGTGCAAGCACATTTCAAGTCTTTACTTACTGGCCAAACATGTCCAAGACCAACATCATGGATGGTGGGAGGGCAAGGAGGTATTTGCTAACAGTGGTCTAATTGCCCAGCTTTTAGTGTGTGCATAGGTATAGTTTTGCTGGGTGGGTTTTTTTTGGGGGGGTGGTTTTGGTTTTGTTGGGTGATTTGAGAGTTAAGAGAATTTGACTTGAGAATTTGAGATATTAAAGCTAAGAAGTTCTGGGGAGAATAAAGAGAAATTGATATAAACTAAAAAAAACAACATACAAACCACTCCTCTCTCTTTCCCTCTCTCTCTCTCACCTAGTGTTACCTTCCTGGGGAATAGAGAAGTCAATTAGATTATATTATTTCTCAGAGAAAACTCTTTGTAATCAGGTGTATTAGATCTTCTTTGTACCCAGAATGCATCTTTGTCATGAAACTCATCACAGCACATTTAAAACATATTTTAACTGATTTTAAGAGCAGAGGAATCAGATACAAATCTTCTCCTTTATAGGAATTTCACACCTCAATTATTTTACATTTTAGAAATTTCAAGAGAAGTTAAATATAGATGTAATTGAAGACTGTGAAGAAAAACAACTTATCACAATTTTGGTACGTGTTTTACTTTTACTCTTAACACTTTTTATATAGGACATGCTTTCCCATTTTTCAAATAAACATTGAGTTTATTCTTCCTTGGAAACTTTCAAAGCTAAAAAGAAAGCATGTTTCTTCAAAGAATCAACTTCTGGCTCCTTGCTTATCTTCTTCTTTGTCCCCTACAGTCCGATCAATACAGATAATTTAGAATCACAGCTAAACTAGACTATGGCATTAGGCACAGGTTCTAGAGATGTCATGGCCTGGTTTATTTGAATAACTGGATTACACTATGGCCACCCCAGAGGACACGACAGGAATCCAGAACACAGGACCCTTCTAGGCACAATTATCATGGCCACCACTAGCTTCCCTTCTGGAGCCTGGAGGAATTCAGTTCCTTTTTGATTGTCAATGGGCCATCTCTATTATTTCTGGTTGAAATTAACTGCTTTTCCAGTTCATTAATTCTGCATTTTGTTGCGTCTACTGTTAAACCCACCCACACTTTTCCACACATTTCCACAGCTTACAGTTAGACTCACCCAATCATTTATTCGCTCCAGAGACAATTGTTTTCAGTTCTGGAAGGTACATGTAATTTTTTTTAAAGATTCCAACTCTGTGCTAAAACGTTTTCATCATTTTGCACTGACCAGCGTGGCTCAGTTGGTTGAGTGCCATCCTACAAAGCAAAAGTTTGCTGGTTCGATTTCTAGTCAGGGCACATGCCTGGTTTGCGGGCTGGTCCCCGGCTGGGGTACGTGCCAGAGGCAGCTGATTAATGTTTCTCTCCCTCTCTTTCTCCCCCATCCCCCTTCCTAAAATAAATAATTAAATATTTTTTAAAATAAAACTTTTCATTATTTTATGTTTTGCCTATTTTTTTCCTCTATTTTCTTGAATTTATTGATCATGGTTATTTAACATTTTTCACCTGAATACCTGAATCACCTTTAGGTTGGTTCTACTGTCTAGTTTTGTGGTTGGGTTTCAGTCATTTGATCATTTTAAAGCATGCTTCATAGTTTTTTAAAAAACTGAATATTGTGTATAAAAACGTGTAGGGGCTCTGGGTAGTATTATCTTTCTGCAAAGCGGGTTAGATACTCTTCTGACAAGTGAATAAAGTTGGCTTTAGATTTTGTCAGGGATGGTTCATTTCAGTTTTGAGCTTACTATGCAGGTAGAGCCCTTCTAGGATACCAACTGAAAATCAAGGCCCCTAAGCCTTGAATTTTAAAGACTTGAAAACAATTTGACTGAAATTAGAATAGTCTCACATTTATGTCCTTCATTAACTGCCTCGTCCTGTTTTCCTCTGCTGCTTCCCAATCTGGGATGTAAATGTTCTGCTTTCTACACTGAGACTGCACTGAGTAGATACCTCACCGTGGGACAGGCACTGCAGGTTCTGGGACACCACAGTAAACAAGAGAGGCATGATCCCACCCACAGTATCATGGGAAAGCATTGCTGATCATGTGAAAAAAATATGATAGAATTGAATTAAACAATCATTTACTGTTTACTGAATATTTCTGGAAAAGAAAAAAAGAGAAGTTGAGTACTGAAAATGGGTAAAGCTGCTGCAACCAAACATTTTATTTTACACCATATAAAGACAAGACCTATTAGAGTAAAATTGGAATTGAATCCCACTACTTCGAAATTTTCTCGCTATAACTGAGTCTCAGTTTCGCCATCTGTAAAGTGGGGTAACTGTGCAGGTTTGTTGTGAGGGTAATTCATGCAAACTGCAGAACCCAGTGCTGGGCACATAAAGGCTCAGCGAATTGCAACAGTGTCTTTTTATTGTAATTTTTTTCGCACCCAATGGTGGATGTGTGAGACTACAGGGATAGTAGAGGAATGCAATCTGACACAGTTTGTCTTTATTTGAACAGAAACAGGACTTGCCAGACCCAAAGGCGTTAGACCTGTATGAATTCTGCTTCAGTGACTTCCCCGTTACAGAGCATGAACTGATTAAGTGTGGACTACGACTGTTTTTTGAAATAAATGTGGTGGAGAAATTCAAAGTACCTGTAGAGGTTAGATGGACTATAATATAAAATACCGGGTGATTCTGCAGCTGTTCTTCACTAATGTTTTCTGTGGTTTAGTTTAAAAGATTAACTTCAGTTTGGATTTTAAATTATTATTAACTTTGTAAATATATCAGCTTAACCTCTGTAAACAAGACCAGCCGATAAGATTGTCACAGACCTTCTAAACTTTAGCATTCTGTTCCAAAGTCTGAATGATGTTATCTTCTTTTGGTGACAGGTTCTTACCAGATGGATGTACACCGTGAGAAAAGGGTACCGTTCTGTCACTTACCACAACTGGCGGCACGGGTTCAATGTGGGGCAGACCATGTTCACTTTGCTGATGGTAGGTACAGAACTCTGTCAGTCATTATAAACCTGCACAGAGAGAACTAGAGATGGCCCATGAGCTTAGATCAGTCATTCTGGAATGTATGGACACAGTCCCATAAGCCCCAAGCTCCCTTGTAGATGATGCCAGACTATGTGGGGGTCCCTGGGCACTTGGCTGGATTATCACTTTTAAAGGAAATCTTGAATTTACTAAGTGAGGACAATCAATCACTTACCTCCTTAAAGGAAATTTCAGTTACCTGCTGGCTGGTTTTTAAAAATTTTTTTCAATTAGAGTTGACATACAATGTTACATTAGTTTCAGGTGTACAGCATAGTGATTAGACATTTATATAACTTACAAAGTGATCACCCCGATAAATTTAGTACCCACCTGACACCCTACATAGTTATTACAATATTATTGACTATATTCCCTATGCTATAATTTACATCCCCGTGGCTGTTTTTATACCTGGTAATCTGTACATCTTAATCCCTTTATTTTTCTCATCCATCCCCTCAACCCCTTCTCATCCTGCTGGGGTTTGTAATTGCCCAGAATGAGCTATAATATTCAACAAGAAATAAAAGCAACTTGCTCTAAAAATACAGCAGGTCCCTTCCTTCATTGCAGGCAGGCCTCACAGCACGTGCTTTAGAGGTATATTAATCCAATTAAATATATATTATATTATTATTGTATTGTTATATTAAATCTATATTATATATATTTTAGACAGGAAGGCTGAAGAAATACTATACAGACCTTGAAGCCTTTGCCATGCTCGCTGCTGCCTTCTGCCATGACATTGACCACAGAGGCACCAATAACCTGTATCAGATGAAGTGAGTGAGCACGTACAGTGTCAACATGTACTTGTGACGTTTAGAGGTGTCTAAGGGGAGAATAAATGAAGATTGCCTTGTGACCAGGTTTAGTTCTCAATAGCTTTAATCTCCTTTAATCTTGAATCATTTCTTAACCTTGTTGTATCGTTCAGGATGTTGATGCTTTTGAAGAGTCTAGGCCAGTTCTTTTGCAGAATATGCCTCAGTTGGGCTTTGTCTGATTGTTTCCAGGTTACTAGATTCAGGGGAAAAGTTTTGAGTTGGAATTCTATTTAGGTGTTGTGTACTTCTTAGTGCCGTGCATCAATAGACCTCTGAGGTTAATTTGTCCCATTATGTATGAGGTTAAGTTAAACTATTTATGAATGTCTAGTTGATCTCTTTATGCAAAAGTACATTTTCTCCTTTGTATGAATAAATAAACCATGAGATGTTACTCTGAGACTGGGTGGATATCGAGCTCCCCTGTTACCTTTCTGACTGATGTTTTTCGACCCAAAGGAATTAAAGATGCACTTTTCAACTGAAATTCTGCTTTATTCATTTTTTTAAATCTCCAGTGCTGGCACAGAGTGGGCATTTGACTGTGAGTCAGAATTCTGACCCCTAAGTAGAGTGTTTTGTTTGCCCAACCTGTCAACAACCCCTCCCCTCAGTAAGACTCTGTTCTTTCTGAAATAAAATGAAACTGCTGATGGCTTAGGTTCTTAAAAATATTTATTCCCTTTTTCTAAGACAACAGCTCCACATTGCTAAGGTAAACCTTTAGGCTTAGCCTCTCTTCATCTTTTCTTTTCTTCACCTTTTTATTTTTTGATGTCACTCCCTTTCCTCAAACAGGAAGAACTAAAGAAAGACAGGGTACCAAAGACTGAGGTCCCCACTTACATAAAGCTGTGTCCCAAACTTAACAAACAGAAATTTTATTTTATTTTTATTTATTTTTAGAGAAAAGAAGGGAGGGAGAACAAGAGGGAAACATCAATTGGTTGAATCTCACAGGCACCCCAACTGGGGACTGGGCCTGCAACCCAGGCATGTGCCTTGACCAGAATCAAACAGGCAACCTTTTGCTTTGCAGGATGAAGCTCAGCCAGCTGAGCTATGCCAGTCAGGCTCAAGCAGGAAATTTAAGTTTGAATTTATCTCACTGTCTTCGAGGAGGAACAAAATGCTACTTTATAGTGATTTTCATTTGGGTTCTTGGAAATTCTTTTTTTCCTCTCTCTTTAATTTTTAAAAAAATTTTTTCATTGCTAGTTGACATACAATATTATATTAGTTTCAGGTGGACAATATATGGATTAGACATTTAAATAACTTACAAAGTGATCACTCTGATAGGTCTAGTACCCATCTAACACCATATATTGTTATTACAGTATTACTGACCATATTCCCTATGCTTTATTTACTCTTTATGAACACTTTCTCTATAAAAGATCTATTGGCTTCAACAGGTTTGCTACATGTTCTGTAAGTCATATTCTACCACCATGAACTCTGGGGAACAAAGATTTTTGATGCAGGGGATAAACCAAACTTCCAAGTTTAAACAATTCAACCATTTTATGCCTCCAACAAATTAGGGGGGGTTAAAAAGAATTTGCTTTAAAGAGCATATTCTCATCTTCTAAATCTGAAAAATCTTTTTCCATATGTAACTTCTGGCCATTTCACGGATATTAGGGGAGAAGGAGAGAGAAGAAATGAAAAAAATCCTTGGCTAGTAAAGATTCTATATTGTATGGACACATGCATAATTTTTAAACAGCTAAAATCATTCTTTTCCTTCTAGATCCACATCTCCATTAGCAAAGCTTCATGGATCTTCTATTTTGGAGAGGCACCACCTGGAGTACAGTAAGACTCTACTGAAGGATGAGGTATGTGAGCCTCTCCCAAGGGCAGCTCACAAGCTCTGGGCCAAAATGTTAACCCACAGAAAATGCTTGGAAAGAGGATGGCCTTGAGTTATGAAGGCTGACAGTGTATACCTCATAAAAGTCAATGCATAGAAATTGCTATATTGCTACAGTTTTTGAACAACCAAGTTCAAAGTAGCTGTGATAGGGGACAAAAGGGCATGGAAAGTCACAGAACCTCTGTGGGCCTGCAGAAAAAGAAGAGAAAGCTTATAGGGGATGTGAAAAGGGAGCTATAAATATAAAGAAGAAAAATGGCACACCTGAAACCAATAAAAATTATATTGAATGTAAATTGCAATTGAAAAATAAAATTTAAAAAGGAAAAATGGCTCCATAGCCACTGAGTTTCTTTTTCATTCATGGGCACTCCCTGTAGGGCATGGTCTGTACCTTGCAGAAAGTCAAGCTTTGGTAGTAGAGGGAGGCATGAAATTAGTATAAGAGAGAGTCAGACAACTACCATCAGTGAGTCACTGAGGGTTCCAGAGAGAGGCATCATATTCAGAAGTGGGCAGGGCATAGGGGAGAAGAAGGATTGGATCAGGGACAGCTTTATGCAGAAATTGGCTTTGAACTTGGTATTGAATTCACTTTGATTTGCACATATCATATACTACTAAGGGAGGCAGTTGATCTTTGCTTTATCAATTTTATCTAAAGGGGAAGAAATATGTTCCCAACTTCTGACCAAGATGGAGGTATAGGTAGATATACTTTGCTTCTTCACACAACCAAAAGAAGGACAACAACAAATTAAAAAAATAATAATAACAGAACTGCCAGAAAATCAAACTGTATGGAAGTCCAACAACCAAAGAGTTATCGCAGAAACATTCATCCAGACTAGGAGGAGGGGCAGAGAGGGGCAGCCAGGGCAGAGAGGACTCATGGCAAGGCAAGAGCTGGAGGACCAGGTGGGTGAGGCAGCGGCTGGTGGTCCCACATTTGTGTGCGGGTAAGCCGGGAGGAATACCTGGGGAGTGAGACAGACCATGCAACCCAGGATTCCAGCATGGGAAAAAAAGCCTCAAAACCTCTGGCTGTAAAAGCCTGTGAGGATTGCAGCAGAAGGAGAAACTCCCAGCCTCACAGTTCCTTGGAGAGACCCACAGGGTCCCAGAATGTACACAAAACCACCCACCTGGGAATCAGCACCAGAAGGGCTCAATTTCCTTATGGGTAGCAGGGGAAGTGACTGAAAGTGGGATGAGAGCTGAGCAAGCAGCATTGTTCCCTCTCAGAGCCCTCCCCTACATACAGTCCCACAATACAGTGTCATGCATTGCTGTGCCCTGGCAAGTACCTAAGGTTCTGCCCCTTACAATGTAACAGCCGTACCAAGACAAAGAAATATGGCCCAAATGAAAGAACATATCAAAACTCCAAAAATAGAACTAAGCAAAGAAGAGATAGCCAAACTGTCAGATGCACAGTTCAAAACAGTGGAAATCAGGATGCTCACAGAAATGGTTGAATAGGGTTGCAAAATAGAGGAAAAAGTGAAGGCTATGCAAAGTGAAATAAAGGAAAATATACAGGAAACCAACAGTGATGAGAAGGAAACTGGGACTCAAAACAATGGTTTGGAGCAGAAGGAAGAAATAAATGTTCAACCAGAACACAATGAAGAAACAAGAATTCAAAAAAAATGAGGAGAGACTTAGGAACCTCCGGGACAACTTGAAACATTCCAACATCTAAATCATAGGGGTGCCAGAAGGAGAAAAGGAAGAGCAAGAAATTGAAAACTTTCAAAGTCTGACAAAATAATGAAGGAGAACTTCCCCAACCTGGCAAAGGAAATAAACTTCCAGGAAGTCCAGGAAGCTCGGAGAGTCCCAAAGAACTTGGACCCAAGGAAGCACATACCAAGACACATCATAATTACATTAGCCAACATTAAAGACAAGAACAGAATCTTAAAAGCAGCAAGAGAAAAGGATACAGTTACCCACAACGGAGTTCCCATAAGACTCTCAGGTGATTTCTCAAAAGAAACCTTACAGGCAAGAAGGGGTTGGAAAGAAGTATTCAAAATCATAAAAGGCAAGGAGCTACAAGCTAGATTACTCTATCCAGCAAAGCTACTATCATTTAGAATGGAAGGGAAGATAAAGTGCTTCCCAGATAAGGTCAAGTTAAAGGAGTTCATCATCACCACGCCCTTATTCTATGAAATGTTAAAGGGACTTATCTAAGAAAAAGAAGATGATCAAAAATACAAACAGTAAAATGACAACAAACTCACAACTATCAATAACCAAACCTAAAAAAACAAAGACAAACTAAGCAAACAGCTAGAACAGGAACAGAATCACAAAAATGGAGATCATTTGGAGGGTAATCAGTGGTGGGGGAGGGGGAGAATGGTGAAAAAGGTACAGGGAATAAGGACCATAAATTGTAGGTACAAAATAGACGGGAAGATTAAGAATAGTATAGGAAATGTAGAAGCAAAGAACTTATATGTATAACCCATGGACATGAACTAAGGGTGGGGAATGCTAGTAGGAGGTGAGTGCAGGGCAGAGGGGAATAAAGGGGAGAAAAAAATGGGACAACTGTAATAGCATAATCAATAAAATATACTTTAGGAAATTTTATTTAAGGGGTACATAGGCTTGTGGAAAAGCTATGGATATAATCTAGTTGTACTTTCAAAAAAAATCACTTGAGAAAGTTCTAAACCGAAAACAATTAAAATGAATCATTTACTAGACAGAGGGGGACATTGTTTTGTTATAGCAGAGAACTTATTTAGAATTGCAGATGCTCATTAGTTGCTTTTCTCAGTTTCTATAATAATCTTTTATTAAAAGCTCAGGGGAAGGAATACACAAAAATGTCCCAAGTTTTGAGATAACACTAGTTTTCTAGGTAATGAAAAGCCAAGTGGGAAAATTTATGAGGCAGAGTGAACAGGCACAAAAATGGAAAAAAGAAAAAGTGACGTGTGTTTTTAATAGCCTATGATGGATGCAGCGCCAAGACATGGGGACCTAGACAAGCTGCGTCACAATCATCTATTTAATAGGGCGGGGTAGGCAGGCTGTTAAAAACAGATCCTGGGCTTCTTGTCAAACTCACTAACTGGGCTTTCTGAGGTGGGGGCCGGCAACTCTGCATTTTCAACAAAAATTTTAATAATTCTGATGCGTAGCCAGAACCCCTCCCTGCAATAGGATTTATAGCAAAAAAATGATAATATGAGAATTAAAAGGACAATTAAAAGTGATTCAGAGAGGGAAGAGTAAATTGTTAATTACTCAATTTGTTATGAATTTTTGTTTTACTGGTTAAGACGATCTTATATTTTTGAGTAAGAATTTTCTATAATTCCCAGTGATTATGTGCTAACACAGGCAGATTATGTCAAATATATTTTTATTTTTACTATTTAATTTTACATTTATTTACTAAAGGAAAATAGTTTTAAAACTACAGCCAAATATTTAAATGGTTAACATTGGAAGCCTCCTCATATCTCATATGTTTTCCCTTTCTGGGACTGAGGAGTTCATAATAAGAATTGTGGTTTTCCATCTTATTTTTTTAATGTTATTTACTCTGCAGTCTGAACTGGTTTTGATGGCTATATAAAGGTTTATTATTCTTTCTAAAAAGGCATATTGCATCTCAGTAATCTTTACCACCTTGACAAGGACCTGTCTACAATGCTATTCAACCTACTAATTGCAGACTTTTAAGGCCTGTAAATAGAGTCGCTAGGCAATGCAATCACAGAGCTTTTTATAAGCAGGCAAACTGACTGCTGAAAAAAATAAAATCTTTAGCCACAATATGTAGATAATACAACTCTTTTATTTACTTACTTTTATATAAAAATATTTACATTAAAAACCTTTAATTTTCTAATAAGAAAAATTCTTAGAATTTATCTAGCATTTTGGCATTTCGTGGACACAACGCATGACACTTTGTTTTGCATATTATGAGGCTTTGACCTAAAATATCCTGACATTCCAGCAGAGTGGAATTCACTGTTTTGAGAATTAGAACCACTCATAGTCTAACCCGACAGAAACCCACCCTTTAACTTGAGAGAATAGCTGGAAAAACTTTGTCAGTTAAATTTGTAAGAATAAACATTTTAGTACTACAATGTGCTGTAGAAATGACAAAATAAATTGCTCAGCACAGATAACAGAAGCCTTTTGTCATTCAAAAACACTTCTTTACACAGTGTATGATAATTCTATTCATGCTCTTTTACCACCCCCGCACAAAGAAGAAAAATCTTGTGCCTGGTCACCAGCAGGCCATGAACATGGCAGCCGTCTTCTCTGACATGCAGACTAGATCTGCTTGCACTTGCTGTGGCCCCTCACCTGGCAGCCCTAATCAGGATGAATCGGAGCCACTTCTACCCGTTCTGGTGTGCTACACAGAATTTTTTTTTATTGCCACTTTAATAGTAAGGGGAGAATAAAAATAGACTCTGAGTTAGTGGGCCCTTGCTCTAATTGAAGGGTCATGTGCTCTGCCTTTGCTTACTTAAAAAAAAAAGATTTGCATGAGTGCATATGTGTTTAATCCTCATTTTTTCCCAAAATGATTTAGTGGAGTTTCTAGAAATATTAGGTTGGCCAAAAAGTCTGTTATGTTTTTCCTGTAAAATAAAAGGCACATTTTTCATTTTCACCAATAACTTTATTGATTTGGATATTTTGAGTATATCAGCTATCTCCCACTATTGGCTTCTAGTGGGTAGATGCCAGGGGTGCTGTTAAACATCTTCCAATGCATAACACAGCCCACAGCAAAGAATTATTTGGCCAAAATGTCAATAGTACCAAGAAACTTTGCAAACCACTTCTGTCACATTTGATCAGTCACAGCACCTGATCCATATACTGCACAAATATTTTGCATTTCAGTAGCATTTTTACCTTTCTTGAAATAATAAATCGTAATACACTGCAAAAGTTGCATATTTTTCTTTATCTCCAATATTAAAATGGCTGCACAAAAATTCACCAATTTTGATAAAATTTTTTAAATGCACACTGATATGACAGCTGTCACAATGCAGTCTAACAAAAATGTTTCAAAGGAAGTTAGATAACTAAGTACTACTAGAGCTATCATACAGAAAAAAATGTAATGGACTTTTTGGCCAACCCAATACATTTAACATTAAAGAGAAGGAAAATGAGGGTTAATGGAAAAATAAGATGAAGTATGGTAAATGCCCAAAACATTGCCAATATGTTTATGGTGAGGTATAAACATTTATTAGACATTGGCTGCAAATTCAGTCGAGATTTCCAGCAACTAATACAAAACAGAAGCACGATATTTTATTTGAATCTGTATCCATTGCTTAAAAAGAAACCACTGAGAAGCTTTCCTTTTAAGAAACTTAGCTGTGAAAGGAATCAAAGAAAAAACATGAAAGAATATAGGATTAAGGGTTTTTCAATTAGTATACATGTACACGTTTTTAGATAAAAGTAAAAATAAATGAGGAAAAAAGTGAAATTTAGGTATATTGTGCTATTTAAAAGGCAGTGCTGAAACATTGAATGTACACCCCCCTTTTACTTAATTATACCAATTTTAAAAGTATGCCATTATTCGTCTTTTTTTAATCCAATATTGACTTGCTTGGTAAAGTGAAAGACCTTTTGATGATCTGTTAGCTTTAATGCAGCTGCTTTATTATTTTGGACTGGAAAAAAGGTATGACAGATGGAGTACAGCAGGGTTAGTCATATTTATTTTTGTATTTCTCTTTATACATAGCTTTCTCTCTCTCATACACATGTATTTAGCATATGGCAACAGGTATCTAAGTTTACAAATAGAAGCAACATACACTAAAATAATTGGTGCATAAAAATAAATACTGATTTGGTCAATAGTTAGATGATGTGTTCTGTGCAATCTGACACTTGGTAGAGAGCGGAAGTTCTAGCCTAAAGAATTACAGATTTAAACTCAATGGCCCATTTTGCTTTTCTCCCTTTCCTATTCTGTTTTTATTTGGTTCTTCTAACTTTTTGTTTGTTTATTTTCACATTATTTTTTAAATTGCATATATTTGAGATGTACAAAATGATGTTTTGATCATATATGTAGTGAAATAATTACTATAGTCCAGCTAATTAACATATCCATCTCCTCACATATGTACCTTTTTGTGGATGTGTGCTGTGAACTCCTGAGATCGACTCTCTTAGCAAATATTCAGTATACGATAAGTATTAAAATGACTCATGTGCTTTTAACGTTAATTTGTCTAAAAGTTTAAAGCACACTTCTCCAACTGATCACAAAAGAGAATTGGTGGAAGCTGTGAACACCAGGATACCCGAAGGAGACTGCACCACTGAATCTCACAGTTATTCTAGCACAGAAGCTCACACCATAAACCCACGGAGCAGATCAATTTAAGAAGCTGAGGCTAACAAGAAGAGTCTCACAAATGATGGGAAGACAAAGAAACAATCTCCAAATGAAAGGAAAGGACAAGCCTCAGAAAGAATGCTAAATGAAATAGAGGCAACTCAACTTTCAGATATTGAGTTTAAGGCAATGGTTATCATTTCATGATAACCATTCAGAAGCTCAACGAGCTCACAATGAGCTACCAGAAACTACAGGGAAACTACAATGAACTCACTGCAAACTATATCAACATGAAAAAGGAAATAGAAACTATCAACAAGGGCCAAGAGGAAATGAAGAATACAATTTCTGAACTGAAGAACACAGTAGAAGGAATCAAAAGCAGGCTCGATGAAGGAGATGATCAGATCAGCGAGCTGGAGGACAAAGTAGAAAAAAACACCTGGAAAGAGCAAGAAAAGAAAAAGAGGCTCAGAAAGAATGAAGAGGGATTAAGATAAATGCAAGACAATATGAAACATAATAATATCTGTATAATAGGGACACCAGAAGGAGAAGAAGAGCAAGGGACAGAAAACCTGTTTGAAGAAGTAATGATGGAAAACTTCCCTAATTTGGTGAAAGAAAAAGTCACACAAATCCAGGAAACACAGAGAGTCCCAATCAAGAGGAACCCAAAGAGGCCCACTTCAAGACACATCATAATTAAAATGTCAAAATTCCAAGACAAAGAGAGAATCTTAAAGGCACCAAGGGAGAAACAGGAAGTAACATACAAGGGAACCCAGATAAGGTTAACAGCTGACTTCTCAAAGGAAACACTCCAAAGCAGAAGAGAATGGCAAGAAATATTCCAAGTAATGAGAACCAGAGGCCTGCAACCAAGGCTACTTTACCCAGCAAGGTTCTCAATCAAGATAGAAGGCCAAATAAGGAGCTTCCCAGACAAAAGAAGTCTAAAAGAATACACCTCCACCAAACCAGCTCTGCAAGACATGCTAAAGGGACTGATTTAAGGAAAGAAAGGAAAAGAGAGAGGGAGAGAGAGATGGAAAGAGAGAGGAACATGGGTACAAAAATGGCAATGAATAAGTACCTATCAATAATAACCTTAAACATAAATGGACTAAATTCTCCAATAAAAAGACATAGAATAGCTGAATGGATAAGAAAGCATAATCCACACATATGCTGCCTACAAGAGACCCACCTCAGGACAAAAGACCTACACAGACTCAAAGTGAAGGGCTGGAAACAAATTTTCTAAGCAAATGGTCAGGAAAAAAAAGCCAGGGTAGCAATACTCATATCAGACAAAACAGACTTCAAAAAAGGGCCATAAAGAGAGACCCAGAAGGTCACTTCATAATACTCAAGGGAAGAAACCACCAAGAAGATATAAACATTGTAAATATATATGCACCCAACATAGGAGCACCTAAATACATCAAGAAAATCTTAGAGGACTTGAGGAAAGAAACTGACAGCAACACAATTATAGTAGGGGATTTTAACACCCCACTGTCAAAAATGGACAGATCTTCCAAACAAAATATCAACAAAGATATTGTGGCATTGAACAATGCCCTAGATGAAATGGACTTAACTGATATACATAGAGCCCTTCATCCCAAAGAAGCTAAATACACATTCTTTTCAAATGTACATGGAACTTTTTCAAAGATAGACCACATGATAGGACACAAAACAAGCTTCAACAAATTCAAGAAAGCTGAAATCATACCAAACATTTTCTCGGATCACAAGGAACTGAACCAAGAAACCAACTCCAAGGGGAAAAACGCAAAACCCTTAAAATCATGGAGATTGAATAGCATGCTATTAAACAATGAATGGGTCAAGAATGAAATTAGGGAAGAAATCAAAAAGTTTCTGGAAATAAACAAAAATGAACTCACAATAACCCAAAACTTATGAGACACAGTGAAGGCAATCCTGAGAGGGAAGTTCATAGCAATACAGGCCTACCTAAAAAAGACAGAAACATTTCAAACAAACGACCTAACCCTATGTCTACAAGAACTCGAGGAACAACAACAAAGACAGCCCAGAACAAGTAGAAAGAAGGAAATAACTGAGAGCAGAGTAGAATTAAATGACATAGAGACAAAAAGCACAATTCTAAGGATCAATGAATCCAGGAGCTGGTTCTTTGAAAAGATAAACAAAATCAACAAGCCTTTAAGCAGGCTCACTAAGAAAAAAAGAGAGAAGACCCAAATAAACACAATCAGAAATGAAAGAGGAAAGATTACAACTGACACCACAGAAATACAAAGGATTGTAAGAAATTACTACAAAGAACTGTATGCCAAGAAATTTGAAAACCTAGGTGAAATGGACAAATTTTTAGAAAAATATAATCTTCCAAAACTGAATGAAGAAGAAGCAGAAAACCTGAACAGACCAATAACAGCAGATGAAATTGAAGCAGTAATCAAAAAACTCCTGATACACAAAAGCCCTGGACCAGATGATCTCACAGGAGAATTCTATAAAGCATTTAAGGAAGAGCTAACCCCTATCTTTCACAGACTATTCCAAAAAATCCAAAATGATGAAAGACTCCCAAACTCTTTTTATGAAGCCAGCATCATCCTAATCCCAAAACTAGATAAAGACACAACAAAGAAAGAAATCTTCAGACCAATATCACTGATGAACACAGACATTAAAATCCTCAACAAAATATTGGCAAACTGCATCCAACAATACATTAAAAAGATCATACACCATGACCAAGTGGGATTCACCCCAGGGATGCAAGGATGGTTCAATATTCGCAAATCAGTAAATGTAATACATCACATAAACAAAGGCAAAGACAAAAATTACATGATCATATCAATAGATTCGGAAAAAGCACTTGATAAGGTACAGCACCCATTTATGATAAAAACACTCAGCAAAGTGAGAATAGAGGGAGCATTCCTCAACATAATAAAGGCCTTGTATGAGAGACCTACAGCCAACATCATACTCAATGGGCAAAATCTAAAATCTTTTCCACTAAGATCAGGAACAAGACAAGGCTGTCCACTTTCACCACTTCTATTCACTATAGTATTAGAAGTCTTAGCCACAGCAATCAGACAAGAAAATGGAATAAAAGGCATCTAAATCGGAAAAAAGGAAACAAAACTGTCACTACTTGCAGATGACATGATAGTGTACATAGAAAATCCTATAGACTCAGCCAAAAAACTGCTCACCTAATAAATGAATTTGGCAAAACAACAGGATACAAAGTCAATATCAAAAAATCAAAGGTATTTTTGTATACCAACAATGAAACAGCAGAAGCAGAAATCAAGAAAAGAATCCCATTCGATATAGCAAAAAGAAAAATAAAATACCTAAGAATAAACCTAACCAAAGAAGTAAAAGACCTGTATTCAGAAAACTACACAACAATGAAGAAAGAAATCAAGGAAGACACAAACAAATGGAAACATATACCGTGTTCATGGATTGGAAGAATTAACATCATCAAAATGTCCATACTACCCAAAGCAATTTACAAATTCAATGCAATACCTATTAAAGTATCAATGGCATATTTCACAGACATAGAACAAACACTTCAAAAATTTATATGGAACCATAAATGACCCCAAATAGCTGCTGTAATTTTGAGAAAGAAGAGCAAAGTAGGAAGGATCACAATACCTGATACCAAATTGTATTACAAGACCACTTGTAATACAAAACAGCCTGGTACTGGCATAAAAACAGGCACATGGACCAATGGAATAGAACAGAGAGCCCAAAAATTAACCCAAGTCTCTACAGTCAATTAACATATGACAAAGGGCGCAGCAACATAAAATGGAGTAAAAATAGCCTCTTCAACAAGTGGTGTTGGGAGAACTGGACAGCTACATGCAAAAAAATGAAACTTGAGAACCAACTTACACCATACACAAAAATAAATTCAAGGTGGATAAAAGATTTAAATATAAACCGTGACACCACTAAAGTCCTAGAGGAGAACATAGGCAGGAAAATCTCAGATATTTCACGCAGCAACATTTTTACTGATATGTCCCCTAGAGCAAGGGACATAAAGGAAAGAATAAACAAATGGGATCTCATCAAAATAAAAAGCTTCTGCACAGCTGAAGAAAACAGTATTAAAATAAAAAGAGAACCAACTGCATGGGAAAACGTATTTGCCAATGATATCTCAGACAAGGGTTTAATCTCCAAAATACATAAAGAACTTACACGACTCCACTCCAGGAAGACAAGCAACCCAATTAAAAAATGGGCAAAGGACTTGAACAGACACTTCTCCAAGGAGGACATACAGAGGATCCAGAGACACATGAAAAGATGCTCAATATTGCTAGCTATCAGAGAGATGCAAATTAAAACCACAATGAGATACCACTTGACACCAGTCAGAATGGCCCTCATAAACAAAGCAACAAACAACAAGTGGTGGAGAGGATGTGGAGAAAAGGGAACCCTAGTGCACTGTTGGTGGGATTGCAGACTGGTACAACCACTGTGGAAAACAGTATGGAACTTTCTCAGAAAACTAAAAATGGATCTACCTTTTGACCCAGCAATTCCATTGCTAGGACTATATCCTAAGAACCCTGAAACCGCAATCTAAAAGAACCTATGCACCCCAATGTTCATAGCAGCACAATTTACAATAGCCAAGTGCTGGAAGCAACCTAGGTGCCCATCAATAAATGAATGGAACAAAAATTTGGTACATTTATTTACACAACAGAATTCTACGCAGCAGAAAGAAAGAAGGAGCTCCTACCCTTTGCAACAGCATGGATGGAACTTGAGAGCATCATGCTAAGCGAAGTAAGCCAGGCAGTGAAAGACAAATACCATATGATCTCACCTTTAACAAGAACCTAAAAAACAAAACAAACAAACAAACAAAATATAACCAAAGATACTGAAATTGAGAACAGGCTGACAGTGACCAGAGGGGAGAGGGGAGGGAATTTCAGGGGAAAAGGGGAAGGGTTTATAGGAGCAAGTATAAAGGACACATGGACAAAAACTAGGGCGGGTGGAAATGGGAGGGAGGTGGGGAGGAATGGGTGGGTGTGCTGGGACGGGAGTAAAGGACAGAAAACTGTACTTGAACAACAATTTAAATAAAATAAATAAAATTTTAAAAAAGTTTAAGGCATTTCCACCCCCCCCCCCACTTTTCACCCAGTATAGCAATTAAGGATGACTTTAAGTGTTACTGGACCTGAAAATATGTGCAAATAATGTGCGAATATGTCACATAACTTTTGGAGCATAAAAACATATATCAGTGAACAAATAAAGACAGTGACTCACTGACATAAACAAGCCATTGGGTCACCACAAGTCTAAAGGCCACCGTGGTGCAGGTTGAGTGGGATTAAAGTTACAAATGCTCCCTTTCCTCTTCCTCCTTCCTGGCCAATCCAGACAGGTTGAAAATACCCTGTATCCAGAAGGTTTGGTTCAGAGAGTATGGGTTGATGTGGCCAAGGGGCTGTTGTGAACTGTCTCAAGTAAGAAATTGATTTTGGTCTAGACAAGCTTTCTTTTGTTTATTTTACTTCTTGGAGTATTCAACAGATATTTTTTCATTATATCAATTCAAAAAGACTGTCATTGCTATTATGAACTCATTATTTTAACAAAAAATACCACAGCTTCCCTTTCTTCTACTTATATCTGCTGTGTAAAATACCTTTTATTTTTTTGTCCTAGAAGTTGTTATTAAAAAAGATGACTTAAGTGAAGGTTTATAAAACATGTAATATAGAAAACTTGAGTTTGGTCCATTTCTTGCTTTCTAATGTTTCAATCTGCTGGAAGGACAGAGAGCCAGAGGTGGTCTTGGGTTTGCAATTCTATTTTAACCTGAATCTAGCTTCAAAATTTTATATAACAAGAATAATGATACAGCCTTTGTAGCAATTTATGGTTTTAAAATGCATTCTCAGTTATCTCACTTGAGTCAACATTCCACAAATGTTCATTGATCATAGACTAAGTGCTAGGCAGTTAGGCAGGGCAGCTGTTATTATCCCGTTTGAGAAAGCAAATACTCACAGATGTCAAGTGACGTGGCCAGGATTATGCAACTACCAAGTGGTGAATCTGGGAACTGAACCTGGGCTTCTTGCTGAGAGGCAGGGTAGTGCCACACTACTCTGGTTTAGACTCCAGCTCTGTTGCATACTTGCTGTTTAACCTGAGTGAGTTACTCAGCCTCTCTGTGCTGCGGTTTGTTGTGCAAGTAAGAGTATTCACAGCGCATTTAGAACAGTGCCTGGTACGTGGTAAGCACCATGTCGAGTTGTTATTATCTGGTGTTGAGTCCAGTGTATTTGTCTGTGTTATGCTGCCTGTGGCCCTATATAGGTCAATAGACTATTTCCTCCTTTATTTCCAGTGGAACTTTTCCTGTATTTTGGAGCAGGAAACTCTACTTGGTAAAACCACTACACGTCTGTCTTTTGGCCTACATGTCCAAAACAGTCTATTGGGAATATCAGAACTTTTAAAAACCACTCCCAACTTTATATGCTGGTTTTCTAGAACACAAAGAAATAAAGCCCATCCATTATGTGAAGAGATTATTAGTGGGAAGCTCTTTGAAGAAAGGTCTAGTTAAGTCTTTGTAAAATATACTTGCAAAAAAACGTTTTTAAGAACAGCTTGGAATTTCATGATTTTTCCTACGTACACATGAATACTAGTGTAATTTGCAGCTTCTGAAAGTTGTACAAGTTTCTGTGATCCCTTTGAAGCTGCCTGGTGGATAATTCAACATGTCTAACACTCAAACATCTACCAGATATTCTTTATTAAAGCTCTTCAATTAACAAAAGCAAATTTTAATCTATTATTATTTTTAAGTGGTCCTGGAAGAAAACACTTTTGAATAAACTCATAAATTACATGAACATTTGCTAATAATATCTATTTTTATAGATAAGTTATCTTATTCCAAGTAGAGAGGTTTACTTAATCCAAGATACAAAAATTGAAAGCCACACAGCGGAAGACCTAGTTTTCTTCTCTTTGTAATAGAATAATTTTTATTTTTGTTAGGTATACTTTGGTTTGTTTGTTGAATCCCAGGCAAATTAATGATGGCACTTTATTATGAATTTTCATCTTACAGAGTTTAAACATCTTCCAGAACCTAAACAAACGCCAGTTTGAAACAGTTATTCATTTGTTTGAAGTTGCAATAATAGCAACTGACCTGGCTTTATACTTCAAGTAAGTGCATAACTTCCTTATATCTGGGTGGTTCTGCCTTCCATACATGATCCATGACATTGAACTTGAAAGGGATTTATTCACACACACATTTATTCATTTTCCTTTTGGATTATTAATAGAATACCTTCAAGATGCCTGGTAGTAAACTTACTAGACATCTGGAAGTAGTTTATTATCCAAAGACATTTGAGTTGAAGAATATTCAGCAGGTTGGTGCTGAATACAGTGGCAGAAGAGTGATACCACCGAACCTTACGAGGTGACTTTTTGCCCTGGCGAATCCACCATGGTCTGGAGTCTGACATTTGATCCTGTCAGCATCAGAGAGATGAACAATCATGGTGATACTGATGCACACTATCCAAACTCTCAGAATGCTGAGTAATATACAGCAGAGTGCTGGCTTACTTATAACAATAATTACCAAGGACCAGATGCTTCTTGTCAGTGAATAAAGTTGGTAGTTGAAAATGGATTAGAACAATGTGAAAAGTTATAGGATTCAATCATTTATGATGTGGATGGGCAGTATCAAATTGTGCCCCTCTGACCCTTCTTAATTAAAAATTTAATTATTAAATAGTTCATACATGAAGAAAAATACTTAGAATGATATAATCGATATCCAAATATCCATAACTCAGATTCAGCAAATGCTAAGATTTGCCACACCTGTCTTAGATCTCTTCTTTTTTAAGGAGAAAATAAGTGATGGAAGTGAGGCATCCCACCCCACTCCAACCCACCAGGAAAGACCCTTCCCTTCACCCTCACAGACGTTACCATCCATCCTTTCCATCTGTGTTTTCATATGTGATTGTGAAGTGCTTTAAAAATTTCCATAAATGGTACCATACTGTGTATACTTTTCTGCAACTTGCTTATTCTCTTTATTTTTAAAAATATATTTAATTTAATTTTATTTTATTTTAATTGTTGTTCAAGTACAGTTTTCTGCCTTTTACCCCCATCCCAGCCCACCCCCCCACTGTTCCCACCTCCCTCCCATTTCCACCCCCAGTGTTATTGTCCATGTGTCCTTTATATTTGTTCCTGCAAACCCTTCCCCTTTTCCCCCCCGAAACTCCCTCCCCTCTCCCCTCTGGTCACTGTCAGCCTGTTCTCAATTTCAGAGTCTTTGGTTATATTTTGCTTGTGTTTGTTTTGTTGATTAGCCAGGCAGTGAAAGACAAATACCATATGATCTCACCTTAACAGGAACCTAATCAACAAAATAAAATATATTTTATTGATTATGCTTTTAGTTGTCTCAATTTTCCCCCAATGCCCCCCTACTCGGTACCCCCATTCCCTTCAGTAATCCCCCCTTAGTTCATGTTCATGGGTCACGCAAATAAGTTCTTTGGTTACTCCATTTTCTATACTGTTCTTAATGTACCCTATTTTATATCTACCAATTTGTACTTCTTACAATCCCTGAACCTTTTCCTCTATTCTCCCCCTTCCCCCTCCCAGCTGATAACCTTCCAAATGAGCTCCCTATCTATGACTCTGTTCCTGTTCTGCTTGTTTGCTTAGTTTGTTTTTTAGATTCAATTGTTGACAGTTGTGAATGTATTGCCATTTTAATGTTCATAGTTTTGATCTTCTTTTTCTTATATAATTCCCTTTAGCATTTCATATAATAATGGCTTGGTGATGATGAACTCCTTTAGTTTTATCTTTTATTCGCCCTTCAATTCTAAATGATAGTTTTTCTGGATAGAGTAATCTAGGTTGTAATAATCTAGGTTCAAGAATTTATGAATCTTGCTTTTCATCACTTTGAATACTTCTCACTACTCCCTTCTTACCTGCAAAGTTTCTTTTGAAAAAATGGCTCAGAGTCTTATGGGAACTTCTTTGTAGGTAACTTTCTGCTTTTCTCTTACTGCTTTTATTCTCTCTTGCCCTGCCTGGTGTGGCTCAGTGGATTGAGTGCCGGGCTGCAAACCAAAGGGTCACCAGCTCAATTCCTAGCGAGGGCACAGGCCTGGATTGAGGGCCAGGTCCCCAGTGAGGAGTGCGCGAGAAGTAACCACACATTGATGTTTCTCTCCCTCTCTTTCTCCCTCCCTTCCCCTCTGTCTAAACATAAATAAAAAAAATCTTTACTGAAAAAGATTCTCTCTTTATCTTTAACCTTTGGCATTTTAATTATGATGTGTCTTGGTGTTGTCTTCTTTGGATCCAACTTGTTTGGAACTCTCTGTGCCTCCTGGACTATTGTATGTCTATTTCCTTCACTAAATTAGGGAAGGTTTCTTTTATCATTTTTTCAAATAAATTTTTAATTTCTTGCTCTTTCTCTTCTCCTTCTGGTACCCCTATGATTTGAATGTTGGTACTTTTGAAGATGTCCCAGAGGTTCCTAGCCTATCTTCATTTTTTTCTTTTTTCTTCTTGCTGTTCTGATTGAATGCTTTTTTCTTCCTTATGTTCCATATTGTTGATTTGATTCTTGGCTTCATCCCCTCCACTGTTGGTACCCTGTATATTGTTCTTTATTTCACTTAATGTAACCTTCATTTCTGACAGGGTGTTTTTTATGCTGTTGAAGTACCCAATATGTTCCTTGAGCATCCTGATAACCAGTGTTTTGAACTCTTCTGGTAGGCTGCTTATCTCCATTTCATTTAGTTCTTTTTCTAGAACTTTGTTCTGTTTTTTCATTTGGGCCACATTTCTTTGTCTCCTCATTTTGGCAGCCTCCTTGTGTTTGTTTCTGTGTATTAGGTAGAGCTGCTTTGACTCTCTGTCTTAGTAGCATGGCCTATGTAGAAAAGGCACCTGTAAGTTGTAGGGGGCAGAGCCTTAGGTAATTGCCAGGGTTGGGTAACCTGTGTCACCACTGTGCGGCTCTGTGTGGGGGAGGACTCAGAGAGGGGAAATGCCACTGCTTGACCTCTGGAGTTTTGCCTGGGGGAGGGAGCTGTCTCCTGGTACTTGCTGTGTTGCCAGTCACTTCAGTTTCTTCCTGTATGCCACTGGTACCCTACCTGTTGCCCTGGTGCTGAATTCCAGAGTGGGTGGGTCTGCATGAGTCCTAATTCAGTTCTGAGCCCTTTAAGGGGAATCTCTTGAGAATCCTGCAGTTTCTTCCGCCACCCAAACCCTCACTGATTTGTACAGCTAGAAGTTATGGGAACTTATCTTCCTAGCTCTGGAACCCTGGGCTGAGTGATCTGGTCTGGAGCTGTATCCCTCACTCCCAAGGTATCCTCCTGATTTTTACATACCACATGTGAATGTGGGAGAGCCCATTCTGTGTCTCCACGCCTCTCCATGCCACCCCTCATCTCCATACTTCTCTGCACTTCTCCACCTTCCCACACCTCTCTACAGAGCTCTGTATCTCTGCATCTCTGCCCCTCCTATTCATCTGGGTGAATGTAGCTTCTTTAAATCCTTGAGTGTCAGACTTCCATGCAGCTTGATTTTCTGACAACTCTGGGTGACATTTGTTTTGCAATATAGTTATAATTTTTGCTGTACCTGTGCAGGGAGGTGAGGCATGTTTACCTAAGCTTCCATCTTGACTGGAAGTCCCAACCTGCTTTTCTGATGCAACATTTTCTTTTAAAGATTTACCTTGGAGCTCTAGTTGGGTGGCTCAGTTGATTGGAGCATCGTCCCATACACCGAAAGTTTGCGGGTTTATACCCAGTAGGGCACATACCTAGATTGCAGATTTGACCCTTGGTTGCTGGGGGTGTTCAGGAGGCAACTGATTGATGTTTCTCTCTCTTGAAAATCAATAAACATATCTTTGGGTGAGTATTAAAAATAAAAAATAAAATAAAAATATTTACCTTGGTGGTAAATGGAGATCTGGTTCATTTGTTTTCACTGTATACTCAGCTGTATGTATACACTATAATTAATTTAGTCATTCTATTCATGGGCATTTAGATTATTTTGAATTTTTCAGAATTGCCCACAATACTACATTGTATGTCCTTGCATATATACATATGTAATCAAAATTAAATATATAATCAAAATTATATATACACATATGCATATATTGTTATATATATTATATATACATATACATACATATATAATTATGTGTGTACGTGTATGTATGTGTGTGTGTGTGTGTGTGTGTGTGTGTGTGTATATATATATATATATATATATATATGGAATTTTCCTCTAAACTCTCCCTAGAAATGAGATTGCTATAGGGTTGTTTGTGTATCTTCAATTTTACACCACATTGTGTTCACAAAAGTTGGCCCAACAGAGCTTACACAGTAAGATAATTTAACTGAATAATACAGTGTGGATAAAGCTTGTCCCAGATACAGTCATGCAAATATGATATACTTTTATGCACGGATATATTATAAAATGTAACTTCTTAACTTGGGGTCCATACCAGCAAGAGTCATCAGATGTGTTTAGGAGATCTGAGAAGCACATGTTAAAGACACCTTTTTATCTCTGGTTTTATGTTATATATTAAAAAAGCACAGCTGTATCATTTTGTAGGAAGAGAACCATGTTTCAAAAGATTGTTGATGCTTGTGAAAAAATGGAAACTGAAGAAGAGGCCATCAAATACGTAACCAGTGATCCAACCAAAAAAGAGATTATCATGTGAGTAGTCATCTACTCCTCTTTTTGGCAAAAATAACCTATTTTGAATCTTTCTATATTAACAATTTTTGTTTTCTTCCAAAGGGCAATGATGATGACTGCATGTGACCTGTCAGCAGTAACCAAACCCTGGGAGGTACAAAGTCAGGTGAATAAATTTATGTTTCCTTTTCTGTCACAGTCTCAGGTGCTGCCTAAGTCCCATGTAAAGGTGACCATGAGGATATCTGGCAGCCTCTGAGTTTTATTATAGCTATCACTTAAATGACTATATATTTTACAAGTAATGATTGTTCATTACCCTGGACTTGTTCTTTCAAACAATCCGTTTATAGTTTAGAAAGAAGGAAAGAGGAACTTGAGAAGTTAAGACAAAAATAAAATGTTCCCTGTTAGGTTTCCATTAATGAAGAAAGGCAAATAGCTGTCAAGAGCTCACAAATGTCAGAAAAACAATAAATCTTTTTGATCAGGCCCCCAAACAAAACAAATAGAAGGGATATTGGAAAGAAAATGCTTTCTTGAAAGAATTCCTTACCATTGAACAGGCTGTGAAGAGTTTATGTATAATTATTCAGGGGTCGTGTGATTTTCTTTTTAACAGAGACAATAAATCAGGACAAGGATGAATCACTAGTGCTTTTCAGGGTGGTTTTGCTCCTACAATGTCTTCTTCAATGTGCAACCTCCCTCCTTTATTACACTTTTCTTTACTTTCATCTCCCTGATCCACAGTACTTCATATTGTTGCTTTTATAGCAATAACCACACTGTTAACATGACAGTCTTCACTACACTGTGACATCTTAAAGAAAAATGTCACATCTTATTCCTCTCAGTGTGCCTGGCTCATGCCAATGTGAGACAGCTAGTGGGTGTTCAATAAACTTGACATTGGGTTTTTAAAAACTATATACAATAACCCTCAAATATCTATACACTGTAGTCAAATAAAGCTGTGCTCTAGTCTCTGCGTGCACATGTGTTAGTGCTTGTGTACACTGCACATGCAGATGTATGCTAGATGCTGATAGACAGGCAGGACAGAAGAAGGACTTGGGAGGCTTCGGAGCTTAAAGCATAATATAATGGAGTTAAACATCTTCCCATCTCCCCTTTTTATTGTTCAGAGGTGGTGGCAATAGCGAACAGGAGGTTGGCCCTCCCAGAATGAATCTGGAACTGGTAGGAAGAGAAATTCCCTTTCCCATTTCAATAATATAACCTAAATGACATCTTTTTAAAATCACAGAACATATCATATGACAATACCACAAACATTTACTATAAACCCTATCCTTAAATGTCATGTATACTAATACAATGCAAATCCTCCATTAATAAGTTGCTTTCATGAACCGAGTCTTTCTCATTTGCAGGTAGCACTTCTTGTAGCAGGCGAATTTTGGGAACAAGGAGATCTGGAGAGAACGGTGCTGCAGCAACAGCCTATTGTAAAGACCCTGACATAAATACACACTGCTTGTTAATTATCGATACAGATCAGTCTATTTTGTTCACTGAACCTTAGAAAACGATCTTTAAAGGATTTATTTTTTTCCTAGCCTATGATGGACAGAAACAAAAAAGATGAACTACCTAAACTTCAAGTTGGATTTATTGATTTTGTTTGTACTTTTGTATACAAGGTAAGTAAACAAATTGATTTTTTTTTGAGTGAAATACATAATCATCTGGATGAGAATTTTCTGTCAAACTTATTTCTCCAAAGTAGTTTGAGGTATTATTCTAATCTCTCATTCAGGAGTGGAATAAAAGGAGAAAGAACTTGGGGGAGAGCAAATTGAACAGACTGCCTTAGGCAGGCAGGAAAGACAGTACCTGTCCAATTCAGTTTCCAAGGCCCTGAATTAAGTCCAACCCAGCAGCTCTGAGCACAGCAACAAGTTCTTACAGCTCCTCTGCATAGAAAAAGTGCTGAATATCAACCATATAATTTAAGTAGTTTTTGACCCCATTCTCTGTAGGAGTTTTCACGGTTTCACAAAGAAGTCACACCTATGCTGAATGGCCTTCAGAATAACAGGATGGAATGGAAATCCCTAGCCGATGAATATGATGCAAAGGTGAAGGTAACTGAAGAGGAGGCGGAAAAGCAGGAAGAGGGAAACACAGCTGAAAAAGGTTAGATGGAATCTGTTTTTCCTTCTTGTAAGCAGCCAGAGGTCAAGCTGAGCTTAATCTCACATACAAAAGCATAAAAAATAAATACAAACACTAAACTTGCTTTACTGAACACAGTCTGATAATTTTAAGTTGGTTACTGTTTTTCACTAACCCTTAAAAACAAGACCTTCTGCATAATTCCAGATGGAATTGCCCAGTCCAGTAGAAGGAGAGGTTGGGACTAGGCTTCTTCCTCCACTCTAGAAGGTGGCTCCTGAGGTACCTCGGCACAATACTGAATTTGTAGAAGTAACAACCATAGCCTATGATGGTGAAAACCATAGAATCAGCAGGATCAGGGTCACGTGAGAAAACAATTTTTGTTCCAATGTTATACATTCACTGTGAGACTTTGAGTAACTGGAACCTCTCTGAGCTTAATATTCTTTGCTATGTAATGAGGTTTTACAGATCTCCTCGAAGCCCTACATGTCAAGTAAAGCTGGCTAGTTGAATGAGGTGACTTGACAGGTACTCTAAGACACTGCATGTGCCTCCAATGTCTCCATGGAGTGCTGTTTTTCCTGATGAAAGTTCTCCTAAGGTCACTTCGTTACGTTTAACATTGTCAGAAAGCCTGTTAAGATGCTCAGGGTCAACTATTAGTTCATGAGATGTCTCAAAATGTCACCTGTAAAGTGGAATGCTAATATGATGACTTATTTTGTATTGAGAGCTCAGCACTCAAAAAGTTTTAAGAAATTCTTATTGTTTCTGGCTGGTGTGGCTCAGTGGATTGAGTGCCAGCCTGTGAACCAAAGGGTCGCTGATTTGATTCCCAGTCAGGGCACATGTCTGGGTTGCAGGCCAGATCCCCAATTGGGGATGTGTGAGAGGCAACCACACACTGATGTTTCTTTCCCTCTCTCTCCCTCTCTCTCTTCTTTCCCCTCTCTCTAAAAGTAAATAAAATCTTAAAAAAAAGAAATTCTTACTGTTGAACAAAGAAATCATCTCTACCTGGAAAGACTTTGCAAAACAAGATATAACATTCCTTTTAGATGATTCTATTGTGTTAGTGGTATTTGAAAGCCTTCATAGAGGGAGAAAGTATTTTGCTTAAGAGGTTAAGGATGTCCTTCAACAGAATAAGAATAGGAGTTTCTCACTCCTTGATATCCATTCACTTACGTACTTACTGGGCATCTGTTCTGTACAAGGCCCCTTGTTACGCAGGCCCTGGGGAAAGATGGGGCCCTTATCTCACAGTCTACCATCTGGTGAGGGAGCTAGATATTAAAACAGCAAATGAACAATTGATTATCTATCAGAGGAAGCATGAAGTGTGAACCTGGGGCATCAGAGAAGACATTCCAGAAGAAGGATGCTAACACTAAACTCTCAACACATTACTAGGCTTTGGCTAAGCAAGAAAGAAAGGGTTGGGAGGGAGGGAAAGAAGAGAATATATACAAAGGCCTTGAAGTGGCCTTAAGGAGTGGTGTAGCTGGAGGCTAGAAAGCAACGCAGGCAAAGTACCAGAGCAAGCTGGTACTCGTCTGGTAATGCAGGCAGCTCTGCCAGATGGTGTATTTGTTGCCTTGAAGGCGTTGCTAAAGATCTGTCCTCCACAGAGCAATGAGAAGTCATGGAAGGATTTAAACAGGAAAGAAGTAAGATCTAATTTTCACTTTAAAAAGGTAAACCAAAGTGGTAATTTTACTGAGCAAGTGAGAGCAAAGATACTTCTTAGTATAATTAAATTTAATCTTTACCTCAAAGTTATGATGAACAGGATACCAGGTCCTTTAAGTGGCTCCTGACATTTCCTTTTAGTATTCAGTATATTGGACATGGATCTTCTATACTTTATGTGCATAAAAAATTACTTCTGAATTTTTTCCTTTCTCAATTACATTGAGAAGTCTCTGTGAGCTAGGAACATTATTTTGTATCTCCAGGCAACAAGCTTTGTGCCTGGTACAAAGCAACAACTCAGATTCCCAGATTGTGTAGTTCAGCGGTTCTCTTGAGAAACAGATGTCATAATTGGCTAATCATTTGTTAGATTCTATTTTTAAATGGACCAATTCCGAATATGACTTCAAATTTTTAAATGGTCAAGCCCTTAGTATTTTCTATAAGTTAAAACTACTAATTAGGCTATAAAGTTGATACTAATATTAATAGAGTGTTAGAATAAAAACACTGTACATCCATAGACTCCCAATAATACTGCTTTTCTCCTTTTTACTAGCTGCAGAAGATACAGGAGGTGGTGCTGACGACAAAAAGTCCAAAACTTGTCTAATGTTGTAATATGCTCCAACTGGACTAAATTTCAAATATTGTTTCTACTTTAGAAGAAAAACGGAAAACATTCAAAGGAACTTCAGTGAATTTCATTCAGTAAACCATGAAGTAACATAGTAAGAGATGCTTCAGAAAACTTACCATTGTAACTATTAAGAGAAAATACACTGCTAGCCTGAAAACTCTGAGGGTAAAGTAAAGTTCAACAGAAGTGCAAAATAAGATGAAAATAAGTGCATTTTGGGGTGCCAATTTGTTTCAAATTAAAAATATATAATCCTGAAACTAGTCACCAATTTTTTTTTAAGTTCTTCTTAATTGTATTAATTTGCTAGGGCTACCATGACAGAATACTGCAGACTGGGTGGCTTAAACAGAGACTCATTTTCTCACCATTCTGGAGGCCAGAGGACCAAGATCAAGGTGTTGGCAGTATTTGGTTTCTTGTGAGGCTTCTCTCTCCTTGGTTTGTAGATGGCCAGCCTCTCCCTGTGTCTTTACATGGTCTTCCCTCTCGTGTGTCTGTGTCCTAATCTCTTCTAAGGATAGTCATATCAGATTAGGGCCCACTCACAGACCTCGTATTACTTTAATTATCTGTTTACACTATCTCCAAATACGGTCACACTCAGGTACTGGGTGTTTCTATTTCAACATCACTTTGGCGGGGAACACAATTCAGGCCATTGCGTTGATAATTATGATTTATATATTCAAATACCTCCCTGAATTAAAAATCTCTCATCAGTATGTCTTATTTTATGAGTAAATACAGTATAGAATGTATAGTTTATGTAAATATTATATAGCAAAGAAGAAGGATGTCAAATGTTATTACATCTGAATGCTTATCCACTCTTTCCTCTACTTTTTACCCTTGCTAATGGAATGGTTAAGACCACACCAAGGCAGCTTATAAATTATGACTTGTCCTGTGCCCATCCTTCTATGCAAGTCTGAAATCATTTATTTCATGTGTAATTAAAATATTTTATGATCAGAACTATTATTATTGAAGGAATTATCAATTTATAAGACATTACCTAAAAAATCCTAATGCAAGTTAAACCAGCTAATAAATATTATACATTATTTAAAAGTATGTGGTTGGATTATATGAGAACTATACTATCAAAAGCTATTGGAAAAGACTTCAAAAGAGGTTACTTTTTAAAATGAGTACTAGAACTGTATGTTGATTCTATGTACGGATTTGTCAAGAGGCACTAAAGATAATTAAATAATTCTACTACATGGTGTATGTCTGGACATCAGAAAAATTTAAGATTTCTTCCTTTCTTACCTATAATCATAGACCGAATTAGAAAACAGACCAAATAATAATAATTACACCACAGATTTTTTTTAAATCAAGAGAGATCTAAGTTATAATGAATCAAACTGTTGATCTATGAACCTCTAACGTTCTGTTATACAGAAGATATTAATTGGGTTGGCCAAAAAGTCTGTTTATTTTTTTCCATACAATAAAAGACATATTTTTCATTTTCACCAATAACTTTATTGATTTGGATATTTTGAGTACGTTGGCTATCTCATGTGTGATATAATGTTGATTGTTCTCAATTAATGTCTCAATTTGATCGCTATCAATTTCAGCTGGTCTACCCAACCATTGAGGATTGTCCTGCAAGAAACCTTCAGCTTGAAACTTTACAAACCACTTTTGACACGTTCAATTCCCCATAGCACCTTCCACATACACTGCACAAATCTTTTTTTTGTTTTTCAGTTGTGTTTTTACCTTTTTTGAAATAACAAAGCATAATGCACCAAAATTGTTGTTCATTTCCTTCCATCTTCAATATTAAAATGGCTACACAACAATTCACCAATTTTGATTTTTTTTTTAAATGCACATTGATAGGACAGCTGTCACAATACAATCTAACAAAATTGTTTTCAGTGAAGTTCAAGACAACGAACACTTGTGGAGGCAACCTAGTAATTTTAAGCAGCCAAGAAATAAGTCACCATATTTTTACAAGTTAGGTGCTTAGAATTTTAAGATTGCTACTCTCAGTGTAAGAATGTAAGGTTGAGGACTTCCATTCAAGATGGCAGCACAGGCAGATGTGGCTTACCTCTTCATACAACCACATCAAAATTACAACTAAAATACAGAACAACCATCACTCAGAACCATCAGAAATCAAGTAGAATGGAAGTCTGACAACTACGGAATTAAAGAAACCACATCCACCCAGACTGGTAGGAGGCAGAGAGACGCAGAACAGGCAGGTCCCGTATTTCTGTATGGTGGATAAAAATTCGGGAAGGATATCTAGGGTTGAGGAGTCCCAGCCCCACACAAGCCTCCAGCTCAGGGTTCCAGTGCCAAGAAGGTTAAGTGTCCACAACTTCTGGCTGCAAAAACCAGCAAGGATTCAATTGGTTGAAGAAACTTCTGGAGCCCCAAGCAGTTCCTCTTAAAGAACCATCACATGGACTCACCTATTCAGATTCACTCCTTCTGAGCTCCAGCACCAGGGTAGGAGCATGAAAGGCACCAGCAGCATACAGAGAGAAACTAAAGTGTCTAGCAACAAGGTGAGCAGAGGTCATCGTTCCTTTTCTAAACACTCCCCCACAGAGCTGGCAAGCTGGTACCATACGTTGGACTCCATCAACCTGTCTAATGCTGTTTGACCCCCCTTGGAAATCCCCAGAGACTCAGCCCACCCACCTTATGGGACTACCCAAGCTGGGTTGGGGTTTTTTCCCCCCATATAAATGGCTGGTCTTGGCTCTTGCTTTATAACTTCCTAAGTCCTCTCAAATAAGCAACAGCTGGCCTCAGTGAGCTCCAGGCCTAGCATTAGTAGCAGCCAGCCTTGATTCACAGCTTGGCTTTGCCTGGGAATCTCCAAGTCCAGCATAAGTAGCAGACATCTCAGATTGCTTTATAGCTCAGGTAAGGTGTCTCTGGGCAAAACACGGGTGGAGGCTGACCTTGGCCTGTACCACTTGGGAAATTCCAGTGCCAGCACACCCAGTGGACAGCTACAGACCACATCAGAGTACCACCACTGTGTCCCTGCACAGCTGATCCTCCAGCTGAAGAGTGGAGATTGGTGGTAAGTGGTCACAGCCAATCCTTGCAGCTGACTGACCTGGGTAAATCCCTCCCATAGATCTGCCAATAGCAACCAAGGCTGAACTACAAGAGGAGGGTGTACTCAGCCCATAAAAAGGTGCTCCTTGAGTACCCAGCTTGGGCGATACAGGAGGCTATGCCACTGACCCAACAGGTCACCTACTACATTAGGCCACACTACCAAGACACAGAGTCAAAGCAGCTCTACTTAATACACAGAAACACACACAGGGAGGCTGCCAAAATGAGGAGGCAAAGAAACATGGCCCAAATGAAAGAACAAATCAAAACTCCATGAAATGGGGCTAAATGAAATGGATATAAGCAATCTATCAGATGCAGAGTTCAGAACTCTGGTTACAAGGATGCTCAAGGAATTTAGTAAGGACCTCAACAGCATAAAAAAAATCCAGTCAGAAATGAAGGATACACTAATGGAAATAAAGAACAATTTATAGGGAAACAACAGTGGAGTGGATGAAGCCGAGAATCAAACCAATGATATGGAACATAAGGAAGCCAACAAACAAACAAACAAACAAACAAAAAACCCCACAAACATCCAATCAGAACAAGAAAAAATAATTTAAAAAAATGAGGACAGTATAAGCAGCCTGTGAGACAACTTCAAAAGGTCCAACATCCACATAATAGGGTTGCCAGAAGAAGAGAAAGAGCAAGAAACTAGAAATCTATTTTTAAAATAGTGAAAGAAAACTTTCCTAATTTGGTGAAGGAAATAGACATGCAAGTCCAGGAACCACAGAGAGTCCTAAACAAGATGGATGCAAAGTGGCCCACTCCAAGACATAGCATAATTAAAATGCCAAAGGTTAAAGAATCTTAAAAACAGCAAGAGAAAATAAGTTAGTTACCCACAGGGGAGTTCCCATAACACTGTCAGCTGATTTCTCAAAACAAACTTTGCAGGTGAGAAGGGACTGGAAAGAAATATTCCAAATCATGAAAAGCAGGGACCTACAACCTTGATTGCTCTACCCGGAAAAGATATCATTTAGAATCGAAGGGAAGATAGAGCTTCCCAGACAAGAAAAAAACTAAAGGAGTTTTTCATCACCAAACCATTATTATATGAAATATTAAAGGGACTTAAAAAGATCAGAAACATGAACAGTAAAATAGCAAAAAATACAGATCTGTCAACAATTCAATCTAAAAACAAACTGAGCAAACAAGAACAGACTGAATCATGGATACAGAGACCATTTTGATGGTTGCCAGATGGGAGGGGTTTGTGGGGGAATGGGTGAAGTGGTGAGGGGATTAAGAGGTACAAATGGGTAGTTACCAAATAGCCATAGGGATGTAAAGTCCAGTATAGGAAATGGAGCAGCCAAAGAACTTATACACATGACCCATGGACATGAACAATGGTGGGGGAACTGAGGGAGCAGGGGAGTGCAGGGTAGAGGGGTGGCAAAGGGGGAAAAATCAGGACAACTGTAATAGCATAATCAATAAAATATAATTAAATAAATAATTAAAATTAGAAATTAAAACATAAAAAATAAGGTCCATGAGATGAAAGTTTTTGTCTATTTTAGTCTGTTTGGTTCATAGCTCTATCCGGGCATCTAGAGAAGTGCCTGCTATTAAGGTAGGCGCTTGGTAAACATGGGTATTTCTAATCTCATCACACAGGTTTATAAATGAGGAGTACACCTGTAAATAAAATTATTTGGGGGGAGAAAAAAACTCAATATATACAACCAAATGAGTATTGTCTCCTTAAGTCATCTCCTTGGGTAAGGGGATCTTGTACACCTTATTTCTATTGCCTAAACTAACTTTGAAACTATACTTCCAGGATTATTTTAGAAATTGCATAAAAAAATCTTTCTTTACCTTTATGTAATTTTGGACTTGAAAATATCAGTCAGCTCAGCACAACTTACCCTTCTCATTCAGTAGAAAGCAAATTGTGGGGAAGAAATGTGACAGCACTGAAGGTCTGCAAAAAATAGGAACTTCAGGCCCTGGCCAGGTAGCTCCGTTGGTTAGAGTGTCATCCCTATATGCCAAGGTTGCAGGTTCAATCCCCACTTAGGGCACAAACAAGAATCTACCAAACAAATGCATAAATTAGTAGAACACTATTTCACTTTCTCCATTCCTCTAAAAACCTTTTTCTTTCTTTTTCTCTTTCTTCCTTTCTAATACACTGATTTACTATGTTAATTTCTATAATTGGAACAATGTTGACCTGTCTGGTTCCAGCATCAATTCATTGGGTAAATATAAAGTTTCAGGAATACAGTCTTATCAGAGACCCAGAAATGAGAGATAAATCTAGTAATGGAGTTCATAACATAGAATTAGAGGGTTCTCATTAATTAATTTTGGGAACATCGATAGTAATTATTAATTAGAAAGTTCTAGTATACAGTTTTCTAAGTTACCAAGTAGGTGGTATTAAAAAAGACACAAAACAAAATTCCTGATAAACAAATAGATGTTACTTTTATTTTCATCACCTATAAAAACATTAACATTTTAGTATGTAATTCTCCCCACTTTTGTTTATGCTATGTACATGTTTTTATAAAATATGGGATACTGCTGACTGGTGCAGCTCAGTTGGTTGGGTGACGTGCCACAAAGCCAAGGATTGGCCAATTTGATTCCCAGTCAGGGCACATGCCTGGGCTGCAGGTTTGGTCCCCTTTCAGGGTGTGTGTGAGGCAGATTGATGTTTCTCTCTCTCTTTCTCCCACCCTTCCCCTCTGTCTTAGGCAGGATGGTTCTCAGCCATTATGGGTGATTCCCTGAGAGGGACTTGGCTGAGAGTGGTCTGTCACCACCAGGCCAGCAGCTGGGAAGTAAGCACCTTGGTCCTGAAGTGGGGAAATTGCAACACACATCACAGCATCACTATACCTTGTCCTATTACTTTTTCATTAAAAATTCTTTTTAAAAAGCCTAGTGAACAAAATAAACTAACAAGCAAAAGAGAACAAGAGGCATGGGAACATGGAACAGACTGGCAGCACCCAGAGAGGAGGGGGCAGGGGGATAAGGGTGGAAAGAAGGGAAAGGGATTAGTCAAAGAATGTGTATGAATGACCCACGGACATGGACAACAGTGTGGGGACTGACTGTGGGAGTGGGGGGTGGGATGGATGGAGGAAGGCAAAGGGGGCAAAGTTGGGACAACTGTAATAGAATAATAATAAAATAAAATAAAAATCTTTTGATGGGATTCTGGTTTCTAAAAATTTCTGATCACCCAGACTCCTTGGACTCTGGGTTTGGCTTTGCTCCTTTCTTGAAAGAGAGCAAGTGATTTTATGAGCAAATATATCTTCTCTGCAACATGTCCACTTCTGTGAAGAAAGCCAAGCAGAAGAGCATTCATGAAAATATAGTGAACTTGACAATTGGGAATAGAAGGTAATCCTGGAAGCTCTCAGAGTTTTTGAGACAGTCCCACCTCCTTTCACACAAAAGTTAGTCGGCCATTTGGAGCTCAGAAAACCAGACAGGCAAGACAGAGAAATCGTGACAGCTCGTGTGGAAGTTGCGCGTTGCTGCAAGAAGCTGAGAACTCCCAACCCTATCACTTCCTGTGTATTTAGAGCAAATTACTCATGCTTTGTCTGCACTTCAGATTCTCCACTAATAAGCCAGCAACATGATTCTCGCCCCTGGTTTTGTACCTGTGTCTAAAGCTGTGTTAAAACCTCATACCCTCTGAACAGAGAGAATCAACCTTTAAACCCATTATCTTGAGGCCTGTTCAAAGACTCCTTAAAAATGACTCCCATTACCTGCCATTGTGTATGAATGGATTAAATGTTGTACTTATAGTGATCTAAATTTATAAATGAACTTGATGTCCACTAACAAAACTTGCAATACTAAATATGTTTATCTATTCTAAAAGGGTCTTTAGCTAGTCTTCCTATTCCTCATTTAATTTTGCAGTTATTTTATTTCCTAATGACTATTAAACTACAAATATATTTTATCATACAAATATTTAGCTACATATATTCCATTATTTATTATCAATTTTGCTGCTGAACATTCAAAAACTTTCTCCTCAGAAATCAAGATTCCTTTTTATTCACTATTAAGTAGTTAGATGAAAAAAGACAAATTTAAGAAATGAGAGGACTTTCAAAAAATGTTTAACATTAATAAATCAACAGTGATTTACTGTTTCTAATGAGTTGGGAAACATTTCCTAGATAGTTCCTTTGTAGCAATGTCCAGCACAGTGCCCAGTGCCTCACATGTAAAAGAAGCCTGAAAACTATTTACTGTAATTATGAATGACAACTATTTATTTAATAAAAAGAAAATCTCTGATACTAACCATTTAAAAATAAGACACTAAATTATTTTGCAGTTTAATGCCAATCATTCCACATTTAAATGTCATTGAAAATGGTATATCTGAATTCAACAAAATAATTGGAATGCTACAATCATTTGCTACATGTCCTCACTCTTATCATGCATCTTCTCCTCTATCCACCAATTTGCTCCTTATAAAAAATGGGACTTAACTATTAAAAAAACCAATAAATTCTTTTGAAAATTGATGAAAACTGGACCCTTTCCCTCCACAAAATGCACATAAACACAGAAGTTTACACAGACTCTAGGAGTGCTTAGTTTTCCTGAAGCACATTCATGACTCTTACGGGTACTGACCCCCAGTTAAGAAGTGACATTTTATACTGTATCTGTGCATACAAGTATATCCATTACTTGATGACTGTATCTGGGACAAGCTCTGTGCACACTGTATTATTCACTTAAATTAGCTTACTGGGTAAGCTTGTTGGAGAGTGAACTTTTGTGAACACATCTGTTTTAGACTGCTGGTACCTCATTTGGCCTCCCATGGTATTAATTTACTTTCTAATCAATTACCCACACACTGGAAAGTCAAATTTGATTATGACTAACTCACTTCAGTGGTAGAGGGTAAGAAGGAAGCAAGAGAAAGGTAAGCAAAAAAAAAAAAAAAAAAAAAGGCAGTAGAAATAGGTGGTCATAGGAAGCAGGTGCTCAAAAGAGGGATGGCTGTGTATCAAACGAAAGTAGCTGGAGATATACTTAATCTACTTTATGATTTTTGTGAGATTCCAATAGCCCTAATTTTAACTAATTGAGGCAAGGGAATATAAATATGAATAAGTGAAAAAGAAACTTTTTGTTCCCTACAAAATCAAGGAACAATGGACTCTCCATGCAGTGTACTAGCTCCATCCTCTAGGAGCTACAGATGAAACAGAGGTGTATGTACGCAACTCAAGAGATATACAGAAGATGGGGAAAAGTGTCTCCAATACAACTAATGAACTTCCAAAGCATCTGACATCTTGAGAGTAGCTGAATTTTTATTTCTAGAGACAAATCACTCAAACTGCAACTTGCAGATAAAAGTTTTTGGAATCATTTCAAAGTGTATTTTTATAATAAGGAATGTAGGCTTCTCTCTTCCATCTCACAGAAACAAATCTTGAAAATATTCATCAAATTCTTCTTCCCTGTTTAAAAAAAGCATACACATTGATTAAAATAAGCAATTAGAGAAAAAAACATTACTAGGTGACACATGAGATCAATAGAAATATTTTAATTCAATATTTGCTGATTTTTCTACCTATCAATATATTTCATGATTCATCTATTAAATAATTCTTAGCTTCTAGATAACTAACACCATACCCAGATTGATTGAAATGAAAATGTTTTCTATGTTGGTACCTCTCCCTAAATGTATTTACTATCTAAGATTTTACTTTGAAGCACTTCGTAAAATGTTATTTCTTTACTTTTGATTCACTTTATAACTTCTCTGTTCATTCTCCTATTAAATTATAGTCTGATCAAGAAATGAGTAAAAAAGAAACTTTTTAAAGAAAATATACAAGTGTTACTCCTAGCCCATAGGGAAAATATGCTTAAGCTTCGAGTTTTTCTGGCTAGAAGAAGAGTACAACAGTAAATGTACCAGTAGATTATGCCTAAAACAAAGAACAGAACTCTGAAAGGAGACATTTACTAGTATATTGCTGTGCTAAAAACACTATGAAAATTATAAAGCGCTAATAAGAGTTAGCGCCGGGAGCCAGAGTGGCGCTGTGGGAGCGGCATGCCTTCCAGCCCCCAGTGTTTTAAGTCCCAGCTCCGTCACCTCTTAGAAGGTGAGCAAGCTGCTTAAATTCTCTGGGCTGTTTCCCTTTCTGTAAAATGGAGAACATTACATTTCCTCATAGAGTTGCTATAAGGATTAAATGTATGCAAAGTTGCTTTTCCTCCTTCTGGGAATGGGGAAATCAAGCTGAATAGTCAAATTCAGTGTACCAGTCTTTAGAAAATGCACTTTAAACTGGAGATTCACAATGGTACTCTGTCATTTTGGTTTTAAATAACTGTAACTGCATCAAGCCATCACAACTATGTCAACATTGAAAAAAAATTTACAAAATCAGATAAAGTTGATTTAGAAATTATCTGCAACTTGATATTCCCCGTGCTACTGCCCCTTTCCCCTAGCATGATAGAAAAATGAAGAATTCTAAAAATAGTAAGAACTTAAGTAAAATTAGCTGAATCTCTGTTTGAACTGAGATGTTCAGTACTTGATCAATGTCAAGTTTTTACAGAGTCACAGAGTTTGGGATTACAAAAGCCTTCTTAAGATTTACTTATGTATCTTTACTGCTAAAAAGGTAAGTTGACTCTAAGACCTATTCCATAATTTTCAGCTGTAAAGCTATTCAAGGGGAAGGTATGTGGTTGAAAGTTTAGTCAATAATTTAACTAAGATAGCAACATTTTATTTATACCAGTAACTTTTTGATAATGTGGTATATAATGACCACACATGTGAGAATTCTTTGACTAAAAAAAAATAAAACAAAAAGGTCGAAAGCTACAGAAAAAAATCTTGTTTAAAAAAACCTCTTTACAGCATACCTGAGAACACACAATTAGTATAATCAGCAAGGTATTTTATAGTCAGCTTAAATCAGTGAATTATGACTAATTCAACAGGTCTCTTTCTATTATGAACCACATATGCTTAGGGACAAACAAATGAGACTAAACTTTATTGAGCAGTTACTGTATTTGGAGGTATTGTACCATGCACCTTACATTTTTTATTTCATTAAACTTTCATAATAAACTCCATACAATAGGTATTATTTTATCCTCTTTTAACAGATAAAGTTCAAGTGGTGAACACCTCAGCGTATGACAAAAACTGATAATACCCCAGCCCATATCCAGACAGCTCTTCCATCCAGAGCAGAGAAAAATGCAGGCAATGAGTTATCTGTCTGGGCGGGCAAAGGGGTGTTGGCAAGTAAACTTCTACACCTGTGTACGTCTTCGAGTAGCTCCCTCCCCTGTACAGATTTATGATAATCAGAACATCATGCATGGGCTGCTCTGGAGCTAGTAAACAACCATTCTCTGAAGGAATCTAAGCACAAACCAGGTCATCTATTAGAGGTGAGGAAAGGTTTACTCACCAAGATGAACAAGTTGATTCTTTACAGCCACAAACAATAGCTGGGAGTAGTCTCTGATCTTACCAGGGTAGGTGGCCCTTGGCATTAAACAGACTTTCATGATGATAAGTTTTTCATTAACTGTTGCCAAGAATGGCTGTGGTTATAGCTTCCTTAACTGATAAAAAGGGTATGTGTTACCTATTTATGTAAGAACTTACTGTGATTTTTCATCGGTTTCTGGTAGGGGGCCCTTCCAAAGTTCAGATTCTGAGGGACTTTCTTCCTCATCAGAGCTTCCTGTTCATTTAAAAGAGATTTTTTTTTAAAAGATGGGAGTATTATAATTAAAACACGTTTTGAACTACCGACCAATGCAATTAAATTAACTTCAGATTTAACTGCAGTTTAACTTCAACTTTTATGGCTCTCTGGAAATTTAATTCACTCTTCCAGACCAATAAATTCTTTCTAAAAATAAATAAATAAGCTGAGGTATACCAAAGAGTCAGTAAAAAGACCAAGGAGTTAAAAGCTCATGGAAAACTTAAGTTACACAAAGTAGTGATTCCAACATTAACTCTAATAAAGGAATTATCTCTTGTAATATATATTGCTGTCTTTGATTTAGTTTCTTATTTTTACTGGTCATACAAAAGACGTGCAAGTTAAGGTTTTTGTAGAGAGTATATATTTTCTTTAGGATCAAAACCACAAAAACTTAACTAGTTATGTAGGACTAAGCTAGTTAAATTATGAAAGAAAAGTCAGATATTTTAAAAAATTAATGTTGATTATATTAATTAGAAGAGGTCTGTTATAGTGAAGAAACAGAAATTCTCATATGTTGTTAGGAGTAAAATTTCTGTAAACTTTTTCTTGAGGAAAATCTAGTAATATAGATTAGTTTAGAATGTACATACCCTTTGACCAGTAATGCTGGGTTTGGAATTTAATTATTTACTTAAAATAAGCACCTCAGATATACATACAAAGATGTTCATTGTATGATGATAACAACAGAAATAAACAACCTAACTCCCCACTAATTAGGGATTAAAGATTGGTTGAATAAATACTATACAGCTATTAAAGAGACCTCAGCATATCTGTATGTATAACCATGGAAAAATGTTTGTGATAAGTTAAATATTTTAAGTTACAGAAAGCATGCACAATGTAATCCAATTTATGGTTAAAACGTTATGCAAAAATCTACATATAAATATATAGAGAGAATTGTATTTGTATTAGTATATATGTATTATAAGTTTATAAGGACCACACCAACTGTAACAGTGACTATACTACCTGTGGGCCTGGGATACTTTCTACTTTAAGCATTTTCAATTTTTTTGTATTTTAAACAATCATGTACTACCTTTGAAGTAACTAAAAATAAGACACACCTATTTTTGAATTATGACAAAATATACATTTCAAATCAATCACCTTATATCAACTAAAAATTATCAAACACTAAAAAATTATTATTAGGCAAGAAAATTATATGCCACACGTAATTACAGTAGTAAATAACTCCTCTCCAATAATGACCATTAGGCTAAAAAAGAACTGACACAAATTTGAACTAGCAGCACAGAACGTAGAACAGCATGTCCCTTAGTCAAACACAAGACAAAAATAAAACAGCACTGATTCACCACGGTGGTTTAGCCTTTCTCCTGTTGGACTTTGCTCCTTGAATCAATATGTGTATCTGAACTTTGGTCCTAACTGAATCCATTCTGGCCCAAATTCTAACAAAAATTGATCAAAAAGAGAAGGATGTATTTCTAATGATCTACATAAAAGGATGATAAAAGTATAAAGCATTTGGAACAAGACTCCCACTCAATGACAGCCAGTGTCCCAAACTGAATTATGCAATAAGAATTAAGAGTATTTCATTTTCATTTTTATGGAAAAAAAGCATAGAAAAACTAAGTAGGCTTAATAAAGTTATCATTATGGTGTAACCTTATTAATGATATGAGAACAAATTTACAATGCCTTTGAAAGTGGACAGTGAATTGCAAAAGGCCTTACAACCACCTGCTCTCACAGTCCCTCTCAAAAGTACTTCCCAGATGCCAGCTTTCCTACACCAGTTCTCTGATGCCAGACAATCAAGTTTCCTTAAAAAATCAAACCAGTTTAGATAACTGTCTCTGAAAGAGCACCTGCCGAAAAACTGGTGAAATATCTCTTGAGAAGTAAATCTACAATATTTGACTACATGACTTTTAAGGTCCCTTACAACTCACTCCACGAATCTAGCATCTCCTATCTCCCTGAGGGTGACAATAACTACAAATCATTCCTATGAAAACTGCTGTAACCTGCCAGAGGTGGGAGGGGTGTTGCTAAAGAAATAACAATTAACATGGTGGACCATACCAAATGATCCTTTTGCATCAGCGTCAAACCTATGCAAAGCTGTTGGCAAGTAGGAATCAGAATTTAAGTCTTTGACTGTGTGTTGGAAGGGGATCATAGAGGTCTTTTAATCCAACCCTTATCCAATGAACGAATCTTTTATTGTAACATCTCTGATAACAAGTGGCCGTCCAATCTACGCTTGAACATCTCAACTACTTTCTGGAGCAGCACATTCCCCCATTCTTTTCTTCAGCTAGTTCTGACAAGTTTTTCCTTAAATTAAGGCAAAACTCTGTCCTCAGCAATTTTTATCCACAGACTCTAGTTCTGCCAGTCACCTATGGGGACCCAAGGCAGACAGCCCCAAGATATTTCACAATGGCATACTGATTATTTTCAGTTAAAATTACTTAGGAAACTGCCAGTGAAAAAACACTCTGACCTCTCTGTTCCTAAAAGCAGGGATTAAATCTCCCAAGTAAAAGGTCCCCTCCCTCCCTGCACCTAGGGGCCAAGAATTCCTTTATTAGAATTAAAGGACTCAGAGCCAAAGAATCTGTGTAAACAAACCTTGTGGCCTCTTTTCTAATTCACTACCCAAGCCCACATTTTGTTTAGATGCCTCATTAATGAGTACCCAAACCTTGCTTACATTCCTTTCTAATGAGTACTTTTCCCCCTTTTGTTCTGTCAATTTCTTCACTGATTTATTGTTTCTTTGTCTAAGAACTATAAAAGATACCTGGTTCGATGACTTCTTTGAGCCTCACTTTATGATTTGAACATCATATTATGACCTCTCATGTGCAGCATGTTTCTCTCCTGTTAATCTAATCTTATGTCGATTTTATTATTACGCCAGCCATTCAGAATTTAAGAAGAGTGCAGAGGGTGGGGGTAAACCCCCCCTTTCCCCCACACACCAAAAATAAGTCTCCTACATAGCAGTGGTTTTGCAAATATCTAGTTTCCATGTCTCCCTCCTTACCTCTTTCCTCCCATTCCTGCGTCTTTCTAAACACCCACAGTTCCTTCAACCTACTTCCACGACACAGCTTCAAGTCATGTCAATACTGTGGGTTCTGTTCTTGACTGCTTTAAGTTTTCAATGTTCCCTTTAGAAAGTGATGGAAACTGCACACAATTTTCCTCATACTTTGAATAATAAAAGCAGGTCTATCATTTTGATTTTCCTGGTTATTATATGATACCTGAATATCTTGGCCTACTGAAGTAGCAAATTTCCAATTATGACAACAAATCAACAGATCAGACTTTTACAGACTTAATTTTTGATCTGACCAATTTTAGAGAACAAATACAGAATCTGTTTAATGTTTGGTATTTTTCTTTCTATTATAACAATTATAGCTACAGGTTATCAAAGACCTACTTTGTATCGGACACATGCTTTACTCAAATGTTATCTCATTAGACTGATAATAATCCAACAAAGTGAAATCTCTTTACACCCATTTTACAGATAGAACTGAGAAACAGAGCATATCATTTAATGTGGATTTGTTTAATGTATCTGCCAAAATGTACTGAATAGACTTACATTTGACTCACTGATGAACAGTTATTAATCATATAGGTAAGAGGTTGTAGACTTACAGACCTGCGTTTAATCCCAGTTCTGCCATTAACCAACTACTTGATCGTAGGCAATTTATATATATGCATACCTTGTTTTATTGTGTTTTTCTTTATTGTGCTTCACAGATACTGGTTTTTTTGTTTGTTTGTTTGTTTTAATAAACTGAAGGCAAGACCCTCCACAAAGGAAAGATTATGACTCACTTTATAGCAACACTGGCTTTACTGTGGTGGTAGGAAACGACCTGCAATATCTCTGAGGTACGTCTGTAAATTCTCTAGTCTACAAAATGGGATATTAAATGCTCATTATTAATATTAAATGAGATAACACAACTAAACCACTTGCCGTTGTGGCTGACAAAGCAGATACTTGACAAATGCAAGTTACAATTCTTTTCCTCCACAGAAATTAGGTTTTTCTTCATAGATTTGTTTTTAATAATCGCCATGTCCAATGGGGGTGAAAGGGTAACTGAACAGTAGCCACATGTAAATGAAAGTAGGATTAGCAAAATCTGAGTTCTGAAATCGCTACCAAGGCCATCTAAGACAGACTGCTGACCACCTGAGAGGACATCTGGGTTTGGCATACTGTATACAACAAGGTACATGTCTCCTACTCAATACAGTAAGTGGTTTTTTGACTGCCAAGTGGACAGCAGGTCACCTTGAGGTGGATAATGTGTTTTGTCAAGAACCAAACTACACTAGAGGTTCTTCACACTGGGTACAATACTCTCTCCACTAACACAAGTCTGACCTAGCTGAGAGGTGAAGAGACTTAAAGCTATTTCCGGAAGATGGGGAGGGTCACAGGGGCTAAACGGAGGACTGTGGGGGAAGAAAGAGTAAATAAAAGATTGAAAATAAATGAGTACGTCAAGAACTTTTAATAATTAAAAATGAACTGGAAACAAGCAATGTTTTTTTCTACATTAAATAGGGCTTCATACCTCTCATTGCAATGTACTGCTGGAAATGGATAAAAACTAAAATAAAATTTCTCATTTTATCCTGTGTATGTTTTAAAAAATATATACATATTTACTACTTCATCCTCAGACAGCATAAGTCTTATCTGTTTCATGCCTGGCTATGTCCTAGAAACTGTCACTACACTTCACCTAGTTTAGACGAAGGAACTGCTGATAGATTAGGATTCACATGGGGAGAAAGAATCAGTTCTTTAAACACTTCGAATATGCTGAAAACAAAAATGGTATGAACAAAATAATTTCTAAGGAGTATGTGTATTCCTAGAGAAATGCCTCCACTGATAATACTCTTCATTACATTTTTAAACACTAAATCTTTTTTTTTAAGATTTTATTTATTTATTTTTAGAGAGAAGGGAAGGGAGGGAGAAAGAGTGGGAGAGAAACATCAATGTGTGGTTGTGTCTCGCGTGCCCCCAGCTGGGGACTGGCCCACAACCCAGGCAAGTGCCCTGACTGGAAATCCTTTGGTTCGCAGGTTGGCACTTGATCCACTGAGCCAAACCAGCCAGGGCAGTAAACACTGTATCTTTTAAACTAAATTTCTATTTTACTATTTTTCTCAGTGCAAAATTTTGATTACTAAACACATAAAAATTCTCCTTAAGAATTATAATAAAGTGCTAATAATGTTTATATTTGAATGGTGGGATTTGAAGTATTTACTAATTCTTTTCGTAAGTCTGCCACAGTAAACATATTATTACTTTAAAATCAGGAAAAAATTAATTCTGAAGTTTATAAATTTCCAAGTAAGCCTAGAAGTCTTAAATATCTGAATTTCTATAAAATAAGTCCAGATATTATAAAAAATAAGTCCAGATATTATAAAATAAATTAGATGTGCTATTGATTAATACTTTATTGTTAGGTCCTAAGGCTACTGCAAAGTATTTAAGAAATTGAACACTGTATTACTGCTGAGGTGCAAGGGTACTGTTTATTATACCACAAATGGATGCCCCCCTTTATAAACCCACAGGAAGTTCTGTTCTCAGAACTCTGCCTGGAAAAAGCTAAACATTCTTCAGGTTCTCTTTCTCATCATATGGGTATACTTAATCATTCTACTGGTGGTTTTCTACTTTGGTTTGGTTGTTAGGAAAAACAGTAACAAATCTGTGATCTACTTTTGCAATTATGCAGGACTTTTTTGTAAACATTTTTCTGTATTAATTTCACCTCTAGCTTTATTTTGCTATTCTATATTATTTTTCCATTTTTTGATGTCTTTAAAAATTTTATTGTATATATTTTTGTAAGTCATTGTGAATACTTTATGGAAAGCTGCAGGGAAAAAATATAATAAAATTTGTAGCAAATTTCTGATCAAATCCAACCTGGTTTGATCCAATCTTGTGAAAACCTTATAATTAAAAAACTAACCAGCAGCAACCACTTGCAAACATTTGCTTTTCATGCACAAATCACACACTTCATTTGATCAATCAAAATCACCGAATGACAGACATAACTCAGTCCTGTGCAATATATGCAACATTTCTTAAATCTTAACCCACCTCCCCAAATCTTTTTCCGATGCAACCCCATCCCTCCATTTCTCTTCCTTCATACTCCATAATGTAAAATTGAAATGTGTATACATTGTATTCCTGGAGAAAAATCTTATGCTCTTCTACACATAAAATAAGAAATTTTTAAATGTTCTAAATTGGGGAAGAAATCATACATAATTGGTCTTTTTCTGTGATTTTCTCACATAGTACAAAAATAAAAAATAATTTATATCAAAGTAGGTCATAATTCATGGGAAACCCGAACTGCAAATAATTTGAATCTACATATTTTTATTGAATGAAGAGATACTTGACACTTACTGCTTACAGAATCTTCTGATTTCTTTGAGGATGAATGTCCTGAAAAGGAAACAGCACTGTTTTGTTAAGAACCATCTTGCAGTGATGAAACAGTTATAGCTGTAACCAGAATTCTTCCCAACAGTCTAGTTTACTTTATAGTCTTACAGAAAAGCACTTCATGGTCTTCCAATCTTTCATGTTCCTTAGACTTATCTACCTAATTAAAATGTTAGATTCTCTGGAGTAATTTTTATGCCCTCATATGAAATGGAATACCAAAGCACAAAGCTTAAAAAATAGTGAATACCTGTAAAAAAAGTCACGTTACCAAAAAAAAAAAAAAAAAAAAAAAAAAAAAAAAAAAAAAAATCAACCCACATATTAACTACAATAGAACCAATACTTTATCTACACAGATGTTTAACCTCCGAAAGCCATTTATTTACAAATAAATACTCATTTTTCACAATATTTTTTCAAGGATCATATACAAGTGAGAATTGGTTCTCAGTACCTGAAAATCACATATGTAATTATGTCATAAAACTAAAACATTCAATTCTACAATGGTTATCCAATGATCTCTTCCAAAGGAAAAGTGCAGGGTGCTTCTGAAATGTCTAACAGGAACCTAACCTTGCCTGTAGAGTGGATTGAAGGGTGTCAGGAAAGGCCTTTCCAAGGAACAGCTTGGGGATGGGGTGGTGGTGGGAGGGTTAAGACCCTAGAGTTTCTGTCAAGACATTTCACCTAAGTACCTTGTTCATACCTACCCAAAGCAGACTGGTCCTCAAGTCAAGCTACTGATCATTCTTAAACTTTGTCTCCATTCATTCAGCCAACTAGCCGTTCAATTATCCATTCACCCATCCATCCATCCACTGATAACCCAGAGCTATGAGAATAGATGGGATCACACAGGAAGCCGGGCAGGGGGTGGGGAGGGAAAGAAGGGAAATTACATCACAGTCTGAGCAACTCCAACTTCTAAGGGTAAGTAAGACTGAGGAGAAATTCTAGTCAAAAAAGGTGAGGAGAGGCCAGAAAGATAGAAGAAAATCAAGCAAGACATTGTTTTGAGAAGGAGTGTCAACAGTCCAAATACAGCTATGAAGTATCTATTAATTACAATTCAAGTTTGGGCCAAATTAAGGTGGTCTGGCAAGAAAGTAGCACATCAAGATCAATCCAGCTCCAGATAAGAAGATATTAAAGAGTTTCGCATGGTTTTCCTAAATGTTTGTCACTTTCTACTTTATACAAGTTGGAAAAAAACTATATCCTGTACTCTGCTATCAAAGTTGCTCTGAATAAAGAATAAATAAGATGTTTCAATTCCATTGTACTTTGGTTTTCTATCTCTGAAGTTGCCTGAAACAATCTTTAAAGTCTTTCATTTTCTCATTGTTTATTATTTACGCCTAACATGTGCTAATGGGTGCTGGGGATATATCAATGAGCACAGCAAACAGTATCCCTGCCCTCCTTGGGCTTTCATATAATTGTCATGTATGTCATGAAGGAAAAGTTCCAGGGCTGTGATATAATTATAATGGGAGCCCTAATTTATTCATAGATCCACGGTCAGGGATGGAGTCAGGAAAGGATCCCTGAAGAAGTGACATTTAAGCTTAGACCTGAAGGATGAGTTAGGATGGGACTGGGGGGTTTAGGAAGAGAGTAAATAGTATCTGTGTAGTCCCTAAATTAAAAGAAATTTGAAATTTCCAGAAACTGAAAGGCTATTTGGGTAAAGTGTAAAAGTGAAGTAGAGAGTGATAAGAAAAAGGCCTCGTATGCCAGATCATATAAAGCCTTTGTGCTTTGTGCAGGATTTTGGTTATTATCCTAAGAACGACGGGATATCATTGCTCTATGGCAAACAGAGTAAGAGGAGGGAAGGTGGGAAGTCAAGACAGTAAAGGAACCAGTAGAGAGAACATGGCAGTACTATAGTCCAGAAGAAAAAACACGGTGGTTTGATTCAGGGTGGAGGGAATTCGAGAAATACATACCCTGGGGTAAAACTGACAGAATTTGGTAACAAGTTCAACATAAATAATGAGAAAAAAGAAAGCATCAAGGATAATATCCAGATTTCTGATACTACTCTTTAGGTTGACAGAGATCTCATCTACTAAAATGGAAACTAAAGGAAGAATATTTATAAGGAAGATCACATGTATGTATAATCTGAGAGGTCCAACCATCCCTGACCCCAAGTAGCCAGCTACCTAATTATCTGTTTTGAAAGTACTGAATAAATTTTAACAAGAAAGGGATTAGTTCATCTTTAATTTGGACTATGCAACAATTAACATAGTATCATACTATGATATGAATGCAACAATATTATGTAACAATAATGAATGCAACAAAATTTTCAAATATTTTACTAGTACATCAAGGAAAATAAAAAATTTTAAAAATTCAAGTGAAATTAAAATTTATTTTGGAGTTACTTGATGATTAAGAAAGAGACAAAAAGGCATTCTCCTTCAAATACCATTTCTCTCAGAGGAAAAAAACAGTATTTTCCTCTCACCATCTATCAATTTTACCAAGTCTAAAATTTGGCAGTACTATCTGCTTAAATATATTATAATATGCAAGAAGAAAAAATATGCATGTAAGAATGTAACTTAGCTAAAGATCTTCACAGGTAGAGTAAGGGAGCCCTCTCCTGCTGAGGTAACACTGGAATGAATCTAATTTGACCTACCATTACCTACTTAAGTCTGATTCACTCTAAGTTACAGTCAATCTGACCCTGTAAGGGACTAAAAAAGCAACAAGCAGTAACCTATAGCTAATTTTTATAATAGCTAATTGTGGCAAGTACAAAGCGAACTGCTTGCATGTATTATCTCAACTTCTAAACAATTCCATAAAGTGATTATTGTACTATTATCACGACCATTTTACACATGAAGAAATGAAGGCTTACAAACCTTAAGGATTGCTAGGAAAGAAATAAGTGGCTGATTAATGAATTTGAATTTAATAATTATTTACGCAGTATATGTGCACAGCACCATGCTAGGTTCTGATGACATATATATCAATTTCTATCATTTCAAGAGACTCGTAAGCTAGTGAGAAAATGACAGACCAGAACAACTGAAATCATAGTGTTATAATTTTATACTGACCTATAGATTAGGTACTGTTTTAGTGTGCAGAATGCCTGTTACATTCTTGATTCTCCACAGTAAGTTCAAGCAGTACAGAGGCCAAGTATTCACATCACCCCTACTTAATAAGGAAAGTAAAACTCAAGAAGTTCAGTAACTTTCTCAAAGTAACAAGTCTTTAAGTGACAAATCCAGCAATCAGAAGGCTGTTTGCAATATTATACCTTCTGCCAAAAATGAATCAAAACCAACCTTGTTCTTGAAACTCCTGTAAGTTACTATAAATTCATATCGAAATCCCTCAACCAGATTCCTTTCAACTACTATAAAACAGAATTCTAAACTCATTCACCAATTAAATTCTACATTTGAAACATATGGATGATTACACTCCATGTTAAAGAATGCGAGTAGGTATTATATCCTAATTCCCCTTTACCTTTATCCTTTTTCTTAGACGTCTCTTCTGCAGAAGATAATCTGGATTTTTTATGTGATGACTCTTCACAATCTTTTTTGATTTTATCCTTCCTTTTTTTGGACTTGACTTCTTTTCTCCTTTATGTTGAACAGCATAAAATCAAAGTTAACTTTTTCAACTGACTTTTACAAAAATTAAAACCAATGAGCAAAAAAAAAAAAAATCAAAGTATTTATTTTTATAATGTAATTTACATAATAAGAAACCCTTAAATGAGTCTGGAAATATTTTAGGTTAGTATATTATTTAAGATATTTCTGTAAGATAGTAAAGAGACAAATAACTATCTTTTATAAGTTCTCTATACAAACCTGAGAAAACATAAATTGTATTTTTACTTATTTCCTTTTCATATTCTATTACTTAGCCACTTAAAAGAAAATTACAGAACAATTTGATTTCCCTCTACGTAATTCATAGCTGCCTACACTTTGAAAAAAACACATACAACAAAAAGAAACCACTGTGACAGTGCTACACCACCAGGAAACAGAAAGTTCTTCTCTTAAGAATAAAAGAATATATTGGGTGGGGAAAAGGAGGTTTACAGTTGTTTGTATGGAAAATAACACAATGATTAATAAACAATATTACAAGAATAAACTCTGTGTTTCACAAACTCAGAACTGTGAACCTACTTTTGCCACAACCTTTAGTAAAAGTATTACAGAATGAGGGTGGAAGGAGTTGTTGTTAACTCATATGTCTACTTTAGACTATTTATCCTTTTACTGCAGTAGCTTTATTTCTTCTAGGCCAGGTTTACAAGGTTCTCAGTGCCATGGTTGGCAAGCAATTTATTTTAATTGGTTAAGAAAAGAAATACTTTATAGAAAAATATGATAATGCTGAAACTCAGACAAGGAAAGGAAGATGATGAGACAACAGGGTTATTTTAAAAAAACTTACAGATTTTCCAAAAATTAAGGTACTTGTGCTAAATATTATAATACTATTTAATTCAGTAACCATTTTTTACCTTTTAAGAATCATTTCAAGTTTGAAATGAAGCTTGAAAGTCAAGATCAAATAAATATCTTTGATATCATTCAGTATCATTGATAGAGAGGAAAAATAATGGTTTAGGCTATTCAAATAACCTAAAAATTTCTGCCAATTTTAAAAATTAAAATATTATTAATTATTTAATATCTATTTTAATAGCTGAAATATTAGGGTACATTTATAACATCACTTATTTTAAAATTAATAGACTAATTTATATATGTTATAAAGTTGCAGAATCTTACTCTTAGACTTCCAACTGTCATTCAGAATGTGAAACCTGACCTCCGCGACCCTGACAGGCCACACAGACTTTGTCTCAACATCTTCAGTGCTAAGGACTCCACTTTGTTTGACTTACCTTATGCCAGGCTCTGTGCCAAGCACTTTATATACACTTTCATCTAATCCCCACAATAGCCTTAGTACCCTCGTTTTAGAGATGATAAAACCTGAGTCTCACAGATGTTAAGCAGCTTGTCCACAAAGATGACTAGTAAGTGGAGAAGCTGAGAGGAATACACAGGGGTCTAATTTCAAAGCCCATGTTCTTATGTACACTGCAGATTACAGAACACTGGTGCCCCTCCCCCACTCGGTATGCAGACACATACTGACAAACTCCAGCTAAAAGCGTAAATGAGACATGAGAATCACATTATGAAGATCTGCTTTATAACACAGCTTCTAAGAATATTACAGTATCCGAACATTGACTCCAAACTAAAAATTCTATGATCTATATCTACCACCCTGCACAGGCTTTCACATTTAAAATTCCTTGGCTAGAGTAACGCCTGGCAAACTTTCACTTCCCTCATCTATATGGTCACAACGTGATGCCAGATATTCTATATAATCAACTAATTAAACCATCAACCACTCACATCTACATTTAGACATCCAGTGCAGGTAAGCGACTACATCCAAGACTATGAAACATTAACAACAGCATTTTAAAAGATAATATTACCTGTGATGAAAATTTAATTTAAAGGAACATTCTTGACATAATCCTAAAAAAAAAAAAAAAGTTACACAGCTGAATATGAATAACTGCACTGCTACTGTACCTTTAGTAACATAACTTATCATTTTTTCTCAGATCTTTTATAAGAAACAATCTAAAGAAAATAATCCAATTCTCCCCACCTCAAAAAATGCATGTATATAATAAATATTAGAACGCTTGAAGAACTGACAACCTAACATTACTTTAGAAAAACATGCTGTCAATTTATTCTAAAAGCAATAGGGAGCCTCATATGAAAGACATCTAATAACAACAGTGTGGGCATAGTCATTGTCTCTGAAGTCCTCTACCAGTTTTAAACGGAAGAGCTTTTCAAAAACTTCCACAATTGTGGCCTCTTCTTTTGCCTTAATCTCAGTTCACAATACTTGGCTTTTCCTCATGAGCACTTCCAGGAGGAACTCGGAAACCAGTCTGTATTGGTGGGCATTAAGCAATATATGGGGAAACTCATGACTTCTTTCTGGAACAAACAGAACACTTTGAGGGTACATTTAGTTAAGACCCAGAGAAGGTTGTTAACATAATGGAGTGAAGATGCTGACATGCCAGCTTAGGGGGAAAAATGAATGAATGACGGAGTCTAAAACATGCATATTAAGAGAAACTACTATATTCTGGGGTCTAACCCTAAGCTTTTAAGACTGATATCAAGAACAATTATGCCCTCCTAAATAAAATCTTTTTCTTTATTGACACAGTCAAAGAGAGTGTATTTATTTATTATCCCTAACACATTAGTATGGCTATCAGTTAATGTGAGATTTTACAGTGCCTTTTCTGATACTATGCATCTCATTTTACATTGGTGACATGCTCAAGTTAATGAGAAGAGATCTTCACTTTACAAATGGAATTACATTTGGCATTAGAACTGGTTCACCTAAATGTCACCATAATGCTGAGAATATAAAAATTTTAGGCTCAAGCATTGTTTACGACTTTTGGAAGCTCTGAGAAAAAGAGCACTTACAGGAAGATACATTAAAATTTTTTAATTGAAACTTAAATTAGTCTATATATTTTTCCATGTAGCAATATTTTTTATTGTTGTTCAAGTATAGTTTTCTGCCTTTCCCCCCCAACCCAGCCCAACACCTCAGCCCTCCCCACCTCCCTCCTGTTTCCACCCCCCCTTGTTATTGTCCATGTGTCCTTTATAGTTGTTCCTGCAAAAAATTAGTCTATATCTTTTTAAATCTAAATTATTAGATAAGCTTTGAAGAAACCAATCATATCCAACGTTGAGTCAACTTACTTAATTTAACAAGTGCATTTCTCTTTTCTCCATGCTCAGTATAACCAAAATTAACTTCCCAACTCTTTAAGTTGTCTTTTTCATCACAATACTTATTTCCACAGAAAAACTGGCCTGTAAAAAAGGAAGGAATTATTAGCTACAATAGGTGGTGATAATATTTATCTATATAATCTGGTATCTCTGAAATTTACTCTTAACATACATAAATTTTTAGTTCTATAAAGTCAGCATTAATAAACTGATCACAATAATTATAAATGCTCAACAAATGTGTATACAAGTATCAAAATAAAGAGCTGAATGAACTGTTTAAAAAAACTCAGTCACAGAATTTTTGCTCAATAAATAAGTCGACTGTTTGTATTTATATACAGAGCTTTAGTGACTCCCTGTTAGGGAATCTTACACTTTGGAAAATGCTACCACTAAGAGTATATTCACTAATCCCCTAAAAGAATAAATGTATTTCCCAAAGCACATGCACATACACCTAGATGAATCCTTTTCAATATTTAATAGTAACATCAAAATTGATATTTTTAAGTATAACATAATGGTATTTAAGTATCAGCATAAAATAGCATTTAAGGCATATTTTAAAATGCTAGCACTTTGAGATAAGTAGAATAAGTAATCAAACTCAATGCTCTAAATTTTAAAATCACTTGACACTAAAATCAATACCACATTATCATGTCAACTGTACATGAAATACTTTTGCAAAAAAGGAATTAATACTGATGATCCAAGAGGGAAAAAAAGCAGCACAATTATTAACTTTGATAGAAAAAAAATCAAACTTTTATTTGTACAAAGAAAAAAATTGTATCTCAATAATTTGTACCAATAGGAACCTGAACTTTTCACAAAAAAAATTATCAAAATAAAAATTTTGAAAATTATCAGCCCAAAAGGCTGATAACTTTTCTAAACTGGCACTTTGTACTTATTCCAAATGAATACTTTATTAAATTTGTACATGTTTATGGCTCTATTGCTAAAACAGCAACATAACGGTAACTTTATAAATCACAGCAATAGCATGTTCTCCCCTTCCCAACTAATCCTTTCTTCAGTTACATTAATTTAGAGAATGTCCATCAATTTTTTTAAAAGGCAGCATGGTTTACCATCATCTGAAAATTCCATTCAATAAAAGTACAAATTTTTTAAATTGGGATAGACATTTCAATATATCTCACTGGTTTAGGTAAAAACAAACTAAAATGTAATCTTAAGAAAAGTTTTAAAAGCTTTAAATTTATTATTTTCCTTGTCCTAAAGTAGCTCCAGGGCTGATATTAATTATATAAAGAAAAAAATTCCTACTGTTTAATTGCATAAACATTTTCACACCTGACACAGATATCCAAGTTGTGGAAGATGTATATATGAACCACAGTGATGTTATAAATGTTGAATAATTTTTAAAATGTAACCTTTATTTTCAGTTAAAATTTTTTTTAAGTTATTAGTTTAAAATTATTTCCCACCCTGGCTGGTGTGGCTCAGTGGATTGAGCGCTGGCCTGTGAACCAAAAGGTCGCCAGTTCAATTCCCAGTCAGGGCACATGCCTGGGTTGTGGGCCAGGTCCCCTTTTGTGGGTGTGCAAGAGACAACTATGTATCTCTCACACATTAACATTTCTCTCTCTCTTTCTCCCTCCTTTTCACTCTCCCTAGAAAGTAAATAAAATCATTAAAAAAATTATTTCCTAAATGCTCCTCTGTAGTTTTCAGAACATTAACATCACTTGTTATTGTAATTAAAAATGCAATTATCAATAGAGAATTTTATAGCACAATAAGTATACAGATATTAAGTATTCAGAAAAAAATTTATGAATAGATTACAACAATGCACAGAAAAAGCATTTTACTGATCACCCAATAAGTGTCTGGCTTCTGCTGTCAGACTAAATATTTGGGCTCAATCTCAGTGATTCCCCAAAAATTCTTTTAGGTTCAAAGTGATATTTAACTTCTACTTTTAAAATGTGAATTTGACTGGAGGACAGTAATACTTTATCATTATTCAAAAAAACTGATAAAGAGAAAGAAAGACTCAAGCATTCATCCACTGATAGTTAACTTGCTATAAAATCTTTAAACATTTTCTACTTATCCTCAACTGAATGTTCTAAAAGCAAAAGTTCTAAAAGTAAAAATCTAAAGCATTATATTTTAACTTCTGTCAGTAATATATTCTGAATACACCTTTTCTAATTTTACTTTTGTAGACAATCACTCACTGTATACCTTAGGAATTCTCTTACCCAATGACTTCAATTCAATAATGTAACAAAATAACCTTCTCCTATTAAAAAGTAAAGTAAAAAAATTACCTTTTCCTGAAATTACTTCTTTTTCTACTCTCCACCTAAATCCAAACTGACAAGAAAAAAATTACATTTATGCCAGAGTAAATTTAAACATTATTTAAACTGTACATAAATCTAAACATGGAGCCCACAATTGACATAATTACATTTATCAACCTAAAAATAAACCTAATTCCCATTATGATAGCTTTTTCTCTCCTTATAGGATTCCAGGTACTTAACAATACATTTGAACAATTACCAACTTATCTGTAAAGGAACAGTTTTCTTTACTTTTAAAAGTTAAGGTGCCAAGCCACAAGACACCTTAGTTAATAAAAAAAAAAGTATAACCTGTTTTACAACACTGGCAAAAAAACAGAAAAAGAGGTCATGGTACAGTAATGAGGTAGTATTCTCAGTGCAAGAGTACACAGCCTTTGGAGTCAGACTATTTGGGTTTACTTAGCTCTCACACTTAACAGCTATGTAATACTGAAGACGTTATTTAATCTATTTGTTCCTGTTTCCTCACATGTAGAGTACCTACCTCTTTCAGTTAAGAAGTTTAAATGGGATAATACATATCAACTAGTTAGAATAGTACCTGGTGCATAGTATACCACTGGTTAGCGAGCTACCACCCACAGGCCAGCTGCCTGTTTCTATAAAGTTTTACTGAAACACAACCACACCCACTCATGCAGGGACGGCTCTGTTCCACGGTAACAGCATAGTCACGAACAGGAAAGCGTAATGGTACCAGTCTGGAGCCCTAAGGCGGACAGTTGTAAAACTTCCCTTCAGATTCCTAAAAACAACTTTTTTTGGCTAAAAATGATTTTCTCGGGACTTCCGGCCAAGATGGAGGCGTAGGCAGACACACTGTGCCTCCTCTCACAACCAAAATTAAGGACAACAAAGATTTAGAAACAAGAAAACAACCAGAACTCATAGAAAACTGAACTGTACGGAAGTCCAACAACCATTCATCCAGACCGGTAAGAGGGGCGGAGTCTCGGCAGGAAAAAGTGGAGGTGCGGACCCAGGAACGCAAGCAGCAGCAGCTGGCAGTTCCCAGGTGCACAGGCGGCGGCTGACGGTCCCCGGGCCCACAGGCAGCAGCTGGCGGACCCCGGGCACAGGGGGGCAACTGTGCAGACCCAGTGAGGCCGCACAAGGCGGCTGGCTGACTGACCAGGTGGTCTCACATTCCAGCGCGCAGACGGTCCAGGCGGAGGGGACTGAATCCAGGAGAGAGCGGAGCAGGCGCCATTGCTCCCTCTCAGGCCCCACCCCCACATACAGCGTCACAACCCAGCGACTGGGCTGCCCTGCACTGGGAAGTGCCAGAGGCTCCACTCTTCACAACGTAACAGCACGCACGCGTGCGCAGATAATCCAGGTGAAGGGGCAGCAGCGGAAAGGGCCGGAGTCCGGGAGAGAGCGGAGCAGGCGCCATTGCTCCTTCTCAGACCCCGCCCCCACCTAAAGCGTCACAACCCAGCGACTGGGCTGCCCCGCCCTGAGGAACACCTAAGGCTCCACCCCCTCACTACGTAGTAGCCGCGACCAGACTAAAACCAAAACAACAACAACAAAAAAAAAACACCAAAAATGGCTCAAACTGGAAAACAAATAAAAGCCCCAGAGCCAATTCCTCTAAGCAGTGAAGAGATAGCCAACCTGTCAGATGCACAGTTCAAAGCACTGGTCATCAAAATGCTCACAGAATTGGTTGATTTTGCTCACAAACTAGATGAAAAAATGCAGGCTACAATCCGTGAAATGAAGGAAGATGCATGGGGAACTGATAGAGATGGAAGGAAAACTGGGACTCAAATCAATGGAGTGGACCAGAAGGAAGAAACTAACAACCAAACAGAAGACGAGGAAGTAACAAGAATTCAAAAAAATGAGGAGAGGCTTAGGAACCTCCGGGACATCTTTAAACGTCCCAACATCCGAATTATAGGGGTCCCAGAAGGGGAAGAAGAAAAGCAACAAGTGGAAAACTTATTTGAACAAATAATAAAGGAGAACTTCCCCAATCTGGCAAAGGAAATAGACTACCAGGACATCCAGGAAGCTCAGAGAGTCCCAAAGAAGTTGGACCCAAGGAGGAACACACCAAGGCACATTGTAATTATATTAGCCAAGATTAAAATGAAGCAGAGAATTCTAGAAGCAGCAAGGGATAAGGGGACAGTCACCTACAAGGGAGTTCCCATCAGACTGTCAGCGGATCTCTCAAAAGAGACCTTACAGGCAAGAAGGGGCTGGAAAGAAATATTTGAAATCTTGAAAAGCAGGGACCTACATCCAAAATTGCTCTATCCAGCAAAGCTGTCATTTAGAATGGAAGGGAAGATAAAGTGCTTCTCAGATAAGGTCAAGTTCAAGGAGTTCATCATCACCAAGCCCTTATTATATGAAATGTTAAAGGGACTTATCTAAGAAAAAGAAGATAAAACTATGACAGTGAAAAGACAACAAACTCATAGCTATCAAGAACCACACCTAAAACAAAAGCAAACTAAGCAAACAGCTAGAACAGGAACAGAACCACAGAAATGGAGATCATATGGAGGGTTAGCAACAGGGGAGTGGGAGGAGGAGAGAGGGGGAAAAGGTACAGAGAATGAGTAGCATAGATAATGGGAAAAAAATAGGGGGAGGGCAAGAATAGTATGGGAAATGTAGAAGCTAGAAAACTTATGACCCATGGACATGAACTAAAGAGGGGAATGTGGGTGGGAGAGGGTGGGTAGGGTGGAGGGGAATGATGGGGGAGAAATGGGACAACTGTAATAGCATAATCAATAAAATATATTAAAAAAAAAAAAATAAATAAAAATAAAAAAATAAAAATAAAAAATAAAAATGATTTTCTCCACTGCCTTTTAAGATCTTTCACATTCATATGCTAATTAACCATAATTCTAGTTGGTAGTGTAGTTTTCCATTCAGTTTAGTTTTATAATGGTTAAAAGCTCAGCTCTAATAAATGGTGATGGGAGGAGACTTGACTTGGGGTGGTGAACACAAAATACAATATACAGATGATGTATTATACAACTGTACCCCTAAACCTATAAAATTTTATTAGCCAATGTCGCCCCAATAAATTCAATTTAAAAAATAGCTAAGCTCCACAATTACACAGACCTAAAGCAAGCTCTACCATTCTTTAACTGGTTCTATGGCCTTGGGAAAGGTACTTACTTAACCTCTCAATCTATTTCCTTATTATAAGAATCCTAATCTCATAGGTTGCTGTATTAACAAAGATAATTCAGATGAAGTGTTCAATGCGTGGTTAACTTTGTCATTTTAATTTTTTAAAACAATTTATTACTTGAATTACACAATCTTGTATTTTAAATGTGAATGAGGGTACAAAATATTTCAAAATATTCTGATTAAAACACAAAGAAAATAGCCCTGTCTGGGTAGCTGATTTGTTTAGAACCTGAAAATACTAAGATTGTGGGTTCAATCCCTGGTCAGAACACATACAAGAATCAACCTTGGCCAGATGGCTCAATTGGTTGGAGCATTGTCCTGAACACCAAAAGGTTGCGGGTTCGATCTCTGGCCAGGGCACATACCTAAGATACAGGTTCAATCCTGGGTCGGGGTGCATGTGGGAAGCAACCATCAATGTTTCTCTCTCACATCAATATTTCTGTCTTTCTCTCTCCCTTCCTCTCCCTCTAAACTCAACGAAAAACATAACCTTCGGTGAAGAAAAAAGAAGAATCAGCCAATGAATGCATAATAAGCGGAACAACAAATTGATGTTTCTCTAACAAAAAAAAAAAAAAAAAAACTTCCCAGTCTAGAAAAAAAGAAACAAAAAATTCAAAATAACTGTTTAATTTTATTTTTAAACCTATACATGTATGCGAGGATTGCTTTCCATCCAACCTATGTTGGGATGTCCATTAAAACACAAACATGTAACATAATAGTTTCCAAACTTTTCTTTCATTCATTAATCTATTCAACAAATAACTATTAAGTTATTTGGGCTAGGCACTCTGCTGAGGATAAAGGGTGATTATTAAAATAGTGTCTGTCACCATGAAGGTTTTAACCTTATAGGGAGATAAGAAATGTCACAAGCAATTGCAATACATCTTATTGGTAAAGATTATAGAGGTTTTGCCTCAGTATGTTTTCACATTCTTTCCTAAAGATATAAATTTTCCTGCTGACAGGCTGGATTAAAAACAGGAGTTACTCAGGGTTTGGTGCTGAGCCTCTTCTTCTTACTCTACCTTTTAGTACAAAAAGCTCACATATGGAAGCAATGAGAGAGAAGGATTCTAAATTCCTGACAATGCAAGGTTCCATGCCATCTACTCGGACTTTTATGTAAAAGAAAAATAAACTTCTAGCTCATTTAAGACACTGTTCTTTGGGAGTGCTGTTGTTCCCCACAGCTGAATCTAATCTTAACAGGAGACAAACAAATTCTCAATGATGAAAGAAAACAAGGAAATGGAGGTGTGCGGCAAAGGTTGGAATTCACTCAAAATGCCCTAAGCATCTGCTATACAGGCACTGAGCTAGAAGCTGGTTAATTAAAAAAGGATAAAACACTGCCTTTGGGTAAATAAAACTGTGAGAAAATGCATTCTTGCAAGGAAATCAAAGGCACTACTCTGTTTCCAACTCCTCAAACACTGTACACCAAAAAACAGTCTTCACCTTTCCCCTTGTGTGGGGTAAAGGGTAGATAGGAAATCTCTGTATCTTCCCCTCAATTTTGCTGTGAACTTAGAACTGCTCTAAAAAAAAAAAAAGTCTTAATTTTTTAAAAAAGCTCCCCCCCCTCCATATTTTATATTTCTCTAGTATTCACACTCAAAACCTAAGAATCATATTGACTTCTTACTTGCACTAACCCTCGCATCTGACTATTCATCATGTTCTAATAGGAAACTGTAATTTATTTGAAGATTATCCTTTTTAAAGTATGATTTCCAGTAACATCCTGTGTACTTTCAAATGGAGAAGACAAATATTTAATTATTTACTATGTACACATTCTCCCCTTAACTGTTCTTTTTTTTAAGACCAGAAACCATGTGTTAATCCATGACACTCAGCCTAGTCCTCAATAGATACTGAAAGGCAATCAACACATGAGGCAGGGCTGAAAAGCCCGCTTTGTCATGTGCTCTTAGAAAGACCTATTTTTCACCTTCAACTTACAGTGTAGTAACTTCAATTAACTCCAACTGCTGTGGTGCTTTTTGGATTCAATATGGTGATAACTAGTACAGATATGAGAGCTAGTTCACAAGATACTGAGGAAGTCTTTGGGATACAACAAGTGCATGGGTTTGTAAACAGGGTTATAAAAATGGACACTAACACTATCTAACAGAATACTGTAAAGCAACCCACATATTAAAGGTACTAATAAAAAATAAAGCAACCATGGTTCTGAGATTTAACAATTTAAATAAAAACAAAATAGTTATGATAAACAGGTTGTCTTTCTTAATATAAATGTACATTACCCAAACATAGATTTATGCAACATTCTCTCCTCTCTCATTTGAAATTGAGATCATATGTTCTTGAGTCACCTTCTCTGGCAATAAATGTGAAATTTGAGATAGGAATAAAAATCCCTTTAATATTAACTAAAGATGTAAAGTGAGAATGAAAATCTGCTGTTATAATTAGCACTGGTTGGAGTTAATTTTACTAGAATAGACATTTACATAACAAAAGATATGCATCTGCCTCTTTATAAATGGTAATCAATTTGGAAAATACAGCCTATCAATTTGTTCTGTGAAACAAGACATCATTCTGCCATGTCAAATCATTCACTATAATCACTAGAGGCTCTGGATTAGACTCGCGATGAATCAGGATCCAGTAGCCACTTGTGTTTAATTTTAGACTTTTTTGCCTCAGCTCACAAAGAAGCACCCATGACTGAGGGGCCCTTTGTAAATTCCACAGCTGCAGAGGTTAAAATGGTCCAAATGATACTTCATAGAAACAGGGCAATTTAGACTAGAATAGCATCCTTAAAAGAATAATGTGGGGCATGACAATATAATAAAAAGAAACAATACACTTGTATAAGAACCTTCTTTAATAAACATTTGGCAGGCATACCTTATTTTCTTTGTATCTACTGAGATCTGCTATGCAGTATTCCTTGAATAATTTATCATAGTATTTCTTTGCAAGTCTCTTCTCCCTAGATTTATAAAAAATACAAATCTTCATTTAGAAATCCAATCATAGTTTGCTACTTGGAAGCAACATCAAATAAATAACACATGATATAACAATTACTATTTTAAAAGAGACCTATTACTTATATATGCATAGAATATCTGCATATTAACTATTACAGTTGTTCTCTCAGGGAGAAGGTCTGGAAGACTTATAGTCAGACATGGTAAAGAGTCTTACTCTTCACTTTTTTACCCTTTGTAATGTTTGGATTTTTAGAACCATTTTCAGGTATTATTTTTTCCCAAAACACTTTAAAAATGTAAAAAGAAGCAAATTACAGGACAACAAACAATATTTTTAAAGTATGTTTTAAAGATAAAGTCAAGCAATAAGAAGTCAATTAAAACTGCTAAAAATTACCAAAAGAACCAAACTAGATTCAGTGATCTGAGGAATGGTTTTATGTCCTCAGTTCAGAACTGTTCTATGCAGGGTAGGAGAGACAGGATGAAAGCATTTGATGCATTACACATCGATGTCTAAAATTACCAGTTCATGTCCATTTCATCCTCCTCATTCCAGAGGAATCTATGATTTTCTCGTATAACATCCATGTCTGTCTTGTCACTTTCCCTGTCAAATAAAACAATTTTAATTTAATGTAAACACAGAATTAGTTAAATTTAGGAGGTCAAACAGTTCTGATATTTTTGAACACCTGAGTAAAAAATAATACAAAAAGATAAAGACAGTTTTATTTGTATGTATATATGTACATACGTTTGTAAAAATTATTTCAGTACTTTTTCAAAAGGCACTGTGAAGAGTGCTATACAGAAGCAACTTAAATGGATAAGAAATCCTTCCATTTCTGGCACTGGTTTCAGTTATACACATGGTGCTAAAAAATCAAAATTAGGGTAAGAAATCTGAGTAAACATTAGGTGGAAAAAAATGTATGACAGTAAGTTTCAGAATCTAAAAAAAAAGTAACATTACCCTATTGAGATTTAATTTAAGAAATATATATAAAGAGTTTTCTATACCTCATTTTTCTACAGCTTCCAAGGAAGACTGAGTAAGGAAGAGAGTTGAAGGGTATGATTTTCCTAGATACTACAACAGATTGGGGATAGAACAAGGGATTGTTGGGAAGTATAGGTCAAACTGAGATTAGTCTGGGATGGATGACATGGTATAAAGCTTTTTAGGGCTCTCCCAATTCAGAAAATTGTTAAGCCAGGGAAAAAAACACACAAAACCAAGAGGCTCTGACAAGAAAAGCTTCAAATATAGGAAGCAATTTCATGTGTGGGAAATATTGGAGTGAGGTTTCTTGTTTGCCCTACCTTTATCTTTTTATCCTCACTCGACATGCTTATTGATTTTAGAGAGAGGGAAAGGGAGATAGAGGGAGAAAAGAACTGATGTGGGAGAGAAACATTGATCAGTTGCCTTTCTCAAGCACCCCGACCAGGGACCGAACGTGCAAACCAGACATGTGCCCCCGGACTGGGAATCGAATGTGGGACCTTTCAGTTTTGGGGATGATGCTGCAACCAACTGAGCCACACCAGCTACGGCTGCCCTACCTTTTAAAAGGCAATCCCAAATACTGAGGTTTAAAAAGTTCAAAGATCCTCACAAAACAAAACAAAACACCCAAAGCTGTATAATCAGGGACATGTGTATTCCTCACATAATTGTTAGTGACAGGGGCTACCTATTGCCAGAGGAATGGGGTCGATGAGAAGCTACTTAGCTGGAAGCTATGGATGGTCTCTCCACCTTGTGATATAACAAGGAAATCAGAACGGAAAGCAGAGGAGATCACAGAATCAGAAGACATAGTAAACAGTAGTCTTTCAAAGATCTCCACAGCCACCTCCAATTCTGTATAAACTTCATGACACTTACCCTGATCGCCTGAAATCTTCTTTTTTGCCACCATAGTATAAAATATAGTCATTTACAAACTTTGTATGCCTTTGATACTGAAATGCAAAATATTAAGGATTTTACTTGTTCAACAGTTGAACTACATCCAAGATATATTAGTGAGTAGGAATAAAAAGCATAGTATGAGTCTACTTAGGTTTTTAATATGCAAATATACACTATACATGCTTATAAATTCAAAGGTAGAAAAGGTAAACATTAAACTATTAAGAATGAACATTACAGAGTACAAGGATTTTTACTTTATAAACAATGTAAATGTTTATATTGTTTTAAACATTTTCCAAGCATATATACTCACGATAAAATATATCTCTATCTGGGGAGAAAGTTCTCTCTTCTATTGCTGAACTACATATGGCCTCATATCACCACTCATTTTAATCATCACAATATGAAAAATTACAATTTCTAAAGTTAAAGGTAAGGAGTAGAGTTTACCTTTCATTATTATAAAATATAATTTGGCTATGCCAGTAAAAATAAAGCCTCTAAAAATATAAGATGCAACTTTTATAATATTAAGTCCTAACAATAGGCTTTCAAAAAAAAGTAAATATAAGAAATCAGATGTTATTTTTAATTTTATTTATTTATTTTTGGAGAGAAGGGAAGGGAGGGAGAAAGAGAGGGAGAGAAATGTCAATGTGTGGTTGCCTTTCATCTGGCCCCCACTAGGGACCTGGCCTGCAACCCAGGCATGTGCCCTGACTGGGAATCGAACCTGTGACCTGCTTCGCAGGTCGGTTCTCAACCCACTGAGCTACACCAGCCAGGACTCAGATGTTATTTTTGTAAATTCTTTTAATATTCAAAGATCCACAGTCATGTTTATTTTCAGTTAAGTATAGCAGACACATGCGGTTAAAACTTTTTCTTTTGAAAAGCTTAATGGTACTCTCTCTACAAGCAAACATGCGCATACTAGAACTGACCTTCTCTGTAATACTGTCTGCGACTGGGACTACATCCTATCACATTAAAGACAGTGACTTAATTGATCACAATACATTCTAACAGAGTCTCAAATCAGAATATGCTTCCCAAAGTCGAAACAAAACAGTTAACATTTCAGAAAAAAGAGAAGAGCCAAATATCTGGACATATGGGTTTTACCTCTTCACCTATCACTAACTGGTCATGTGACCATAGCAAGTCACTTACACTGTTTAGAGCTGGGGTCAGCAAACTTTTTCTGTGAATAGTAAACATGCAGGCTATATGGTCTCTGCTACAACTGCTCGGCCCTGCCATTTTAGTATGAAAGTAGGTACAGATAACACCTAAATGAATGAATAGCTGTGGCTCCAAAAACACTTATTTTTAAAACAGGTGTTGGATGGGACTTTGCTTCCAGGAAGACGGAGTAGACAAAGATGTACTGCTCCCTATTCCTCCCACTAAGAACAGCTAAATCCCTTGGAAGTTATACGAGTTTATTTAAAAAAACATAAGAAGACTCTGAAAGGTAGAGCGAAGGCATATCAGCTACGGACCTCAGGACCCATGGTATAATGTGGTGGTCAATACCCCTTTCGTCTTTTTTTAGAGGGAAGGGAAATGAGAGTGAGAAAGAGAGGGAGAGAACCATCAATGTGTGGTTGCCTCTCACTTGCCCCTACTGGGGAACTGGCCCACAACCCAGGTATGTGCCCTGACTGGGAATTGAACCAGTGACCCTTTGGCTCGCAGACCACCACTCAATCTACTGAGCCACACCAGGCAGGCCCCTTTTTGCCTTTTTCTTGCTTTCTTTTTTAGCAATTGTTATAATAATTTATTAGGGGATTTTAAGTATATTTAAAATGAAAATGTATGAACAATAGCATATAAATTATATTTGTATTAAAGGAGACTTTAAAGCAAAAACCATTACTAGAAAGATATAGGCATACTTCAAAATGACAAAAGTTTAAGTTCTTTAGTAAAAGATAATAATTTTACTTTTTCTAAAAATATTTTTTTGTATTGTTATTCAAGTACAGTTGCCTTTTTGCCTTTTAAGTCCCAGGTTTGGAGGTAAAGAAGGCTGGCAATCTAGAAATACCAAAAAGCACAGGCCAAAAAAAAAAAAAAAAAGTTCCAAAAGCCTTCTCTAACTGAATATCCAAGAGAGAGGCAGTCTAACAAGATAGATAACTTTTAGACAATAACCACTCTATTCCAGCCAAATACTCCAGAAAAAACTGTGTCACACCTCTGCTCATGCCAGAGAAGCAGACCCAGACTCTCACCCTCACCAGGCTTTTAGATGCCCCAACACCCTCAAATGATCAGAGAAGGCAGAGTAGATGTTGAAATGCTGAAGGAACAAGGGGCAGATATAAGTAATTTGGTTAAGAGATAAGAGGAATAAATAAATTGTTGACAGGAAAACATCTGTAACTGAAAGTGTCAGAAACAGTAACAGAGTGAAACAGATTACTACAGGTGGGAGGGAGTGTATCTAATTGACATTGTCTCCTTCTCCCAATCCTGACCATTAAGTAACACATACCTAGAAATACTTCAGGTCTTGCTTGGCCTCTCTTTCATTCTCCAATATTCAGCAACGTGAAAGGCCAGTGGTAGTAGTCTCTGTAATGAACCAGTCTTACCAAAAAGTTGAGCTGAGACATGGCTATAGCAGGGAAGCAGGGTGCAGTATATAGCTTAAAGAGAGCCCAACTCATGCCTGAGAGTTGAAGCCAGAGCACACAGAACAGTCCACAGACAGAGCGGCGTTTAATACAAGTCTTACAAAGACTTCAGCAAAGAACCAGGCAGGAAGAGAATAAGAGTTAAAATGAGACAGAAGATAAGAGTATAAAAATGAGAAATGTTGAGAGCTTGGTAAAAACAGGTTGGAAAAAACACGGGCAAGTTCATGGACTTTGTAAACCTACTTATAGAACATCTGGAATGTTTTACTATTTTTTGTCTCTAAATCTTTTTTTATATATTAGTAAAAGAGAATTGTACTCAAAAGGATAAGTGGCAAAATTCCACATCAATAAAGACTTATCTTTAAAAATAAAATATCACTCTATCTGACTTTACAAGATTTCATAAAATAAAAAAGTAAAATTTAAGTCTATTAGTTATTAAAAATCTAGAAGTATAAAAAGGATACAGCATCCATAGCTATGAGATGAAACCTTCTATTTCTTGCTTCTTCCCTGTTAAGACAAATTTTATTTTAAGCAAATTCAAATATCTACATTCTAATTAATATAATCAAACCCCTAAGTCTCTGAGTTTACAAAAACACCTTAAACCAAAAAAAAGTAAAGTACACTGAAATGCCATACCTATCCAGCAATTCTGCTGCAACCTGTTTATGGACCACCTTTCCATGTTTTTCTTTCTGAAATGGCTTTTGGAGCAGTAAATCATCTTCAACTGTCCTGGTTTATTAAGAAGAAAAACTATTAAAAGAGGTTATTTTTCTCAAAGAGTTTCCCATTTCTTTATATTTTCACAACTGGAACATGTTTTAAACATTTAAGTCTTAAAAAGGAATCAATGATCTTTAGTGAGACAGTTTATGTCTCCTTAAATTGCTTAATTAATCTTAATTTTATTTTTATACCTATGAAATGGAGAGGATGAAACTGACAAATGTACAAGTCCTGGTGTCTGACCACCTAGCTTCCTGGGTTCAAATTCTGGCTGTCATTCACTATCTTAATCTTAAATAAAATTAAGTTATTTAAGTTCTTTGTGCCACAACCTTCCTGTTTGTAAGGATAACGAAGCTTTTGGTTACTGACAGTATGGAACGAGAAGGGCTGGTTCTAGATAACATAGACTATAGATGACTAGTCCCAGTTATGTAGATATACATAACCCTAGAGCAGAGAAGACTGTCCAACTAGATTTGCTCAAATTCTATTCTTACAAAGTAATATTTTTGACTAAAAAATCTTGAAAATGTAAAGTACCATAAAACATAATTTGTTATAATTACTTCTATTCTATTGGTTATCCATGAAGACTGAATACCCAACAAAAATGTTCAGTCTCAATTAGTATGCCTAATATGTTGCTCTCAGTGTAAAATAATAAACCAATTCTTGTAAGTGTGATTAATCAATCAATCAACCACTCCTAAGTTAATGGATAAAAGCAAGGCTCTAAGCACTAAAAGCTGAAAACCTCGCCCTTAAAGACAGCAACTCCACCAAAATGTAGTAGCCTCATTACAAGGCCCAGCGTACATCTGTTGACAGATCTTGTCCCTTCCAATAAAAACTTCATGAATTCCTTCCCTTGATCACTTAGCCTGTTCACTCACAAAACCTTAAGAATTGTGCCATATCACAATCACACACTCCACCCTACCTCATTTTGAAGTGAAATTCTAGCAAAGGGACCACCAACATATCTGTTGTAGCTAAAGCCCTATCTTAGCTATGACATCTGCAAGTAAAAAGTTCTTCTCCCCTTTCCACTTCTGTAAATCCCTCCACAGCATAAACATTTCTTATTTTTCACATAATGGTTCTCAAATTTTTGAGTCAGTTCATTACAGTTCAATGAAGTGAAATCCCTTCACATTGTTGTCTTCACAAACACAATCCAAAAACTTTCAATATTATTTATTTATAACTCATCTCAATCTAGAAAGGATTTGAAGCACAGATCAATAAAAAAATTACCTTTTTTTCCTTTTGCTAGATTCTCCACAGTGTTCATCATCACTAAAATCAGAGTCATAGCCTCCATGACCATGCATCTGTAAGTATAAAGTCAGTTACTTAGCACCTAAGTTGCCCATTGTTCAGGAAACAGAATAGTTCAAAAGTAAGTTATATTTAAAAGTCGCAATAGTTTTAAAGGATAGTGGTGGGTATGTCACTCTCCCTGAACTATCCACACATCTAAAACTTTCATTCACTTTGAAATAACAGACTTAACCTTCAGAAAGTGGATACATTTTTTACCATTAGGCGAACACAGAGCTAGTCTTTGACCTTCTTCCATTGAAAACTACGTCTAGAAGCGGCATGTGACTGCACACAAAGTTCAGCAACTCTTCACTTTAACTCTGAGTAGTAACACTTGCTGTGTATTTATCATCAACTTTGTTCCAGACATTATGCGAGGTCCTTTACAAACACTGCTTCTAATTCTGCAATTTAGAAGCTATTATCTCCATTTTGGAGATGAAGAAATCAAGGGCAAATGAAGTTAAGTAAGTCAATTATATAGAGCAAATATGTGGCTAAGCTGATTTACTTGATTCTTAAGCCCATGATTTCAACTACTCCAAACTGCCTCTCTGGAATTTGCTAACATTTTTATTATTACATTCCATTAGACTTACTGCTTTTGTGAACAGTACATTATTAATTGATGAAAATGTACCTCTTTTTTCAACATATGTGGAGACTTCCTTTTTCTTTTGAAGGTTTTTTTCTAGGTAAATCACCTTGTCCTTTGGCCTAGTCAACCTTATTTTGATTCTTTTAATTGAAATTCTCAGAAATACTGAAAGATCTCAATTGTCACTAAGTTGTGTTGGAAGCAGCTCCTGGTTTCAGCATTATGTTGAATTTGGGACCCACATTAATAGGGGTGGATAGGTTATTTGTCTATTTGATGTCATAAATACCCAATTCACATGGCTGCAAGAAACCCATGCAGGTCAAATGATACATCCCATTTTTAAAACTTTAATATTCACTGCAACAAGTAGAGCAGAAAAAAGAGGAAAGAACTCTCTAATCTTCATTGCCCTAGGCCGAAGACAAAAGATGTTTCACCTCTCTTCCCTGTCCCATAGAATTCTAGAGGAAGGCACCAGCCAAGGTTGGAAGTGAAGGTTATAAGGCTACAGCTCCAACTCCATCCCCGCTTACATCTGTCTTCACCTTACAGATACACCTGGATTATGTCATTTCCTTGCTCCACCTATCACATCTGTTCAAGCCATACCAGCCTCTCACTCCTTGTCTTACGACCTCACTTGCACATCTTGATGGGGGACAACCGCTGGGTGCTACTTAGAGGTATGTTCTGGGATCAGTCCTGCAGAATACAATCCTGACCCTGCACATTTTATTTGTCTTTCTTTGAGCAGTTTCTACAACCTGTGAGCCTCAGTCTCCCCGTCTACAAAAGGAGGCTCCTGAAGAGTACCAGTCTCATAGGACTGGAAATTGAATTACCACATATAAAGGGTTTCGGAACAGTCTGGCACAGTAAAACCCCGTAAATGTTAACTCTTAGTACCATCATCATCTTGTCACCACACACCACGACACCACCTCTTCCCCGTTCCCCCTCTCCCATTTCTTTTTCCTCTGGCGGCTTCGTCCATCCCATACCCATACCCATCTCCACTCAGTGGTTGCACTAACATGCTCTCACTCACTTCAGGTTACGAAAACACTGACAGGGGCCGAGAGAAATTAGAGAAAGGAGACGCCGACTGTCTCCAGAATCTATCAAAATAAATTTTTTTTTAAAAAGATAATCAACAGTAGCATATGAGATACAAGTTCCAGGTCCTTCTATCCGATGCCAAATACGCTCACGGCCCTTCTCAAACACCCCTTCCGCGCCTCCCTGCTTTGCCAAGCTCGCCGGCAGAGTAGTCTTTTTCTGCTTTCTTGGCGGCTGCAGCGACGACCCACGGCCTGAACGAGCCGCTGCAGGGCCGCCACAGTCCGCAAAGGCAGCGCAGCCCCGCCACTGCCGGCACCAGCACCGCTACCGCCAGCTCCCCACCTCTCCCTACGGGTCCTGACAGGGCTCTGCTTCCGGTCGGGCTCGGCCGCGCGTCACACTTAAATCGTACCGTCCCTGGGAGTCCCGAATTTGTGTTACAGGCAGAACATTCCCGGGAAACAAAGGCGGCGGAGGAACAAGGCCAGAAGGGCAGGCAGAGGCTGCTTGCTTTCTTTGAAGTCGCTGCCCTCACTCAGTTTTTTCTTTGGTCTTTTTCCCCTTCCCTTCGCGGGAGCCCCGTATCTAATATTGTGTGGCACTGCTCTAAGTCCATACCATTTGAAAAAAAACCCTGCCTAAGTATCACCTGCCGCCCCCTTTCTAGTAACCTTAGTAACGCCTCCTGGGAGCATCTTCGCGGAACCGCTCACTCTTTAATATGCTTTTCTTTCTTCTCATCGCCCCCCCCCCCGCCCCAAACCCAACCCCCGCGCCCAATAAAACCGTTCTCATAATTAGAGCAAAAATAATTTTCTTTCGTTTTACCACCCACACAATAGTTACCATTCCAAGTGCAGTGCTGGTGGCAGAGGAGCTCATCAAAAATGTGAGGAAAGGAAGACTAGGAAAGAGGGGCGATTTCACGGGGTTGCGGATTCTCTGCAGACATGCGACCTGGCACGTGTTAGAAGAGAACCAACACAGTTACAAAAAAGAGAAAGAGAATAGAAAAGAAGAAAGAAACTCAGGAAAGAAAAGAAATTATTTTACGTTCCACCAGATTATCACTGTATTTTACTTTTTCTACATTACGACCCTTCGTTCTGCTTTGCAGCCTAGTGACTGGATTAATGATCTCGTCTCCCTCTGGCTGATGCTTGCTATTCATCTTTGCTTCCTCCTCGGTACCCAACACAGTTCCTTGGAAACCACAAGCACTAATTAAATATTTGTTGAATTGAATTGGCACACCACTAACTTTAGAGAAAATCTTGGCACCTAATGCGAACTCATCATTTTACATCTTTTACACTGCACAGTAGGTAACAATATCCTCACTGGTTCAAGTCCCCCTTCTGCCTGACAGTAAATTATAGCTATCTCCTGCTTAACCTAATGCAATGACTATGGTCTTAAAAATCTGTAAGTTAAATTACTGTAAATTCAATTGCTTCAAAATGCAATCTGATTATACATCAATGAAAAGCGTTTATTCACAAACTTTAAAGTATTGGGAAGCCTCACAATTTAACAATATACTATATTGAATTATTTTATCAAGCAGTTTCCTTTTTAGTAAATATCTAAAAATATATATTTAGTTCTTTTACTTATCATCAATAAAATCAAACGCACCTGTACTTTGTATGTATTCAATTTACTTTCTAACAATATTTGACGTTTAATAGCATTTTTTTTCCCAGTCTTAGTGTATTTTTGTCTGTTGCTTCATTTTACTCTTACAAGAAGCCTGTGCTGCTGTGTTATGAGCCCCATTTTGCTTTTAAGAAATAGAAGCATAGAACTTAAAGCCACAGACCTAGTGAGGGTCTAGAACCAGAAGTACTTCTCTATCTACAAGACCCAGTTTGCTGGAGCTCTCTCTCTCTCTTTGTGTAAATTTCACTTTCTTTTTCTTTTTAACTCATAGACTGTGTGGGAAGTAGCTTCTGGTTCTAACATTTTAAGAGTTTCAGATCTGTTGCTACCAGACCATTCAGCTACAGATTTGCATTTTTCCCTTTGAGGCAGCAGTTATTGAAAGTGAGAAAATAGAAAATAATTGTTAGATATAGATCACACGATCTGAACTAAGAAGAATTAATACAGGACAGAAAACCTACCTGATCAGGAAACCTCAAGTTAGCAAGTACAGCTCAACAATTATAAAAAACACAAATACTGATCCTCATTAAGGGCCTATTTTGGGCAGAGCAGTGTCTGTCATCAGGGTTACAAACATGTAAAAGCTACTCCTTACTCTTGAAAGTCGACTAGTGAAAAAGAAAAGCTACATAGAATAATAATAACAATTTAGCCTATCATATGCCAAGTGCCTAGTAAATGGCATGAACTTGTGGTTCCCAATCTGTGAAATGTGTTATTTCAATTAATATGAAAATTTAAATGTACACAAAGGCTGTATATGTGGTGGAGGTGACAGAAGTTGGTCCCCATTCTTCTTCATCACTCTCCCCTCTTCACATTTTTATTTCTTTCCCCACCAAAAAAAGCTGCTCTAGGAAACAGTATGTAGAGACACACTTCAAAGTCAGCAAGACCTGCATTTAAATCAGGTCTGATACTTACTATCTGAGAGATATTGGGGAAGTTATGTAATTCTCTGAGTCTTAATTTCCTTATCTATGAAATGGAGATAATAGTAGTAGTATCTATCTAACTAGGGGGTTGAAGAGGTTTAAAATGAAATGATAAAGCTAAAATGCTTAGCATGATGCCGAGTTCATAACAAATATATAATAAAGGCTACTTGAGGAAAGAATCTACGCACATTCTTTCTTAAGAATAAGTTTAACAATTAATGTTTCTTGAATATGGTCCAGAAATGGATCCATACATATATAATTCCATGACTAATGGCACAGGTTTAAGTATAAACTTTTCCATACATAGTTCTGGGTCAATAAGATAATATGATAAAAAAATAAACTTGGTTCCTACCTCACACCATACACACAAGTTAATTTCAAAGAAAACATCTTTATGACATTTCATGATATTTTCTTGAGGGTGGGAAAATTTTTTAGATAGGAAACACAAATAGCTAAATATAAAGGAAAAATTAAATTAAGGACTTTTTCATTTAAAAGGCTTTATTAAGAAAGTGAAAGTTAAGTCACAGGATGGGAGAAAATATTGTATTATGCACATTCAACACATGATCAGATTATAAAAAGAACTTTAAAAATTATTAAGTAAAAGGTAGAAACCCAATAAAAAATTACTAAAAGACTTAAACAGACAATTCAAGAAAAAAAGGATATAAAAATGGCCAATGTGCATGTATATTAATTATCAGAGAAAAGCAAATTAAGAACACAATACACATTATTACCCACCCACCAGAACAGCTAAATGGAGAAGACAGCTCTAGTGCTGATGAAGATGTGGCACGACTAGAACTCTCACATGCTGCTGGTGCGAGTGTAAACTGGTACGACCACCCTGGAAAAGGTGTTTGGTAGTACCTACTAATGCTGAATGTATATATTGTATGTCTCATATATCTCAATCCTCAGTGTATTTTCAACAGAAAAGTGTACATATGTTCATCAAAAGACATGTACTAGAAAGCACTAGTTATAAATGACAGCAATATTTATAACTCAAAAACTGGAAGCAATGTAAATGTCCATCAGTATTAGGATTCTTAAATGAATTGTAGTTTATTCACACAATGGAATACTATACAGAAATAAAGATGAATGCAGTACAATTATATGGAACAACATGGATAAATATCAGAAATACAATGCTGGGCTAAAGAAGCATTATATATGCAAAATAATGCATATGGCATGATCCCGTTCATACAAAGGACAAAAGCAAAAGTTATCTGTTACAAGTCAGAATAGTGGTTCTCCGGGTGGGTATAGGGGAGGAGACTGGAGGCAGCGGTGGCTGTGGCGGCTGAGGGGAATGCTTTTAGGGACATGGTAATGTTCTATTTCTTGATCCTTGCGTTCATTACATGAGTGGTCCATTTATACCTACGATCTGTGCATTTTATGTATATGTTATATTTCAATAAAAAATTTACATTAAAAAATTAACTTTTCCTAGAGATTTTTAAATTTTTAACTGTAGTTGGTAAATGCACGTGTTAGTGACTGGAGAAATTTCAGGTGTGACGGAATAGGTTGGGGAATGCTTAGGTGGGATTTCTTGGGGCTTTGGAAATGATGCCATATAAATGCTTACACAGTCAAAAACAAATTTCCTGTTGGCACTGAGACGGAGGCAGACCAGGGTCTTTGTAAGTGTTGAGAAAGCCTCTAGTCAGCATCCAAAGGACTGAAAGTGCCCTGGCCTGTACTTCCTGTACACTTATGAGCCAGAATCTGGCAGAAGGCAGCTCCACCACCTCTGTAGTAAAGCTCAGTCCATAAATAGAGACACCATCTAATAGCTATCTTTTGCAAGCTGGTCAAAGGTCAGTTACTTGCTTGTGTAAGTGCCAGGAGGAGGCTGCCAGAGTGTGAATACTGAGTTTGGATGAACACTGTAAAGCTGAGTGGAAAGACAGCAATATACCAATTAGCCAAATGAATTAATTGTCATTGTTAGGCCTGCTCCCAGGAGTCTAGAACAAAGACAGGATGTTTATAATACCCCTGTCTGAGTGAGTCATGGATAAAGAGCTTTGTGATTAAGCCATAGGGTGACACCAGGTCAGATGAGATGAGAAGCAGAGACCAGGAACACTACATATCACTGGAAAACTGATGCACTTATTTTTTGTTATATAATATCCTTGGGTTTAAGAGTTTCACTCTTCACTCATAAATGTGCAAGTGGAGACACTCACTGTATTAGTGAACATTGATAGGTGTTGCACCTCTACATCCTTCCTCGAGGGCTGGCTAGGCCTCAGCCTACAATCATGGAAAAGATATAATCCCTCCTTCCACATCAAGGTTCAATTCCTAGGTGGCACACAGACACAGAAATAGGTCATTACAGAACAGTGTTGTGGGCAGTGATAGGAATAGTCCCGGAAGGCTGTGGAAGCACCAGGGCTGGGCCCTTAGCTCTGAGAGAAGACAGAGGACTTCATATCCATGTTCAAAATGCCTCAACCATAGTTTTAACTCTGTGCTACAAACTGCACTGACTTTGCATCCAAAGGAAAGGGAGGTATAGTCTCCCAGACCTTCCATATTCACCAATGATTTCAAGAGCCTCTCTCTCTCATAAGATGTAAGCAAGCACCAAGTAAGTGTTGGCCATATCACATGATTTTAAAATTCATGGACGCAGCTGACCATGTGGAGAGCGTGCCAGTGTAGTCGAGTGAAACGTCCAGTGAAGAGGGTCTGCCACACGTCTAAGGATACACATCATCATTACTATGTGGTCAGGCAGCTTGATGGAAATAATAAGCAATTTTCCTAAATGACACCTTAATTAACATATTCTCTGAAAGCAAAAACTCTTGGGTTAGTTGTCCTGGTACTGAAGGTGATAACTGGTGGTAGGAAATGAGCATATGTAAATAGACATGGATAGTATAAATGATTAAATAGGTTTAGAGGAACAGGAGATGGGGAGTGCGCATGTTCCTTACTCTGGCTCTGTCAAAGCAGCAGCACGCAAAGTAATACTTGGATCCATAAGTAGAACTTTTCCAGTAACATACTTTTTTGTAATCCCCTTGTTTTTGCGTCCTGGAAAATAGCTTACTGCAAACAGCCCCTCTTTCCCACATGACTTAGATCAGACTCAGCTGTCCCCTATTTAACCGTTGAGAAAGCTAGACACAGACCTTCCAAATGCCCATTCTTTGCCTTATAAATGATGAGCTGCATTGCTCATCGCCACTGATGAACTGGAACAAAATGCTTGTTAACCAAACTTTGGCTAAGCTTCTTTCCTTCCTCCCAGCCCCTGAACGTGGCCCATCCTCAGCCAAAGCCAACCTACAGCCCCTCCTGTGAATATACTGGCCTCAGCATAAACTATTCTGTGATCTACTATCTGATCATGCCCCGACATTTGGCTCTCTCTAGCCTTGTCTACATCTCTCTGTAAAAGAAAGCCTTTATTTACTTGACCCTTGAGACACTTGCAGGTTCTCCCAGCTGCAACAGTCCTCCTCCCCTATTGCAATAGTCCCTTTCTCCCTTGCAATAACCTTTTTGAATAAAAGTCTCTCCTAGGTCTGTATTTGCTTTTTATTTGACAATGTCCTTCTGCATCCTATACTATCTGGAGGAATTTTTCTCACAGTAAAGTATGTTGTTGAAAATGTTCTGCTTACGACCAGAAGTGTTACTCTCACTGGACAGTGCCATCTCACATGGCAAGAATTAAGCAGCAGCTGAAGTGACCCCAAGTCACTAGACAATGAATTGCTAGACATCAGGAGTAAGGCCACTAGTCTATCATGGCTCCTGGGATACCACACTCAGGTTTCTCTCTTCCACAGAGTCTGCCCTCTCAGGCTCTCGGTGCTCTGCAGGGGTGGGGCCAGGTGTTCTTCTCTACCTACACTCTCAGTTATCCCCAGGATTCAGAGGATGGTCTACATGCTGATGTGTCCCCGTTTGTATTCTTTTAATGGTTGAACAACACTCATTGTACATATAGACCGCATTTCGTTTATCTTGTCATCTGTGGGTAGACACTTGGGTTGTTTCTATCTTTTGGCTATTGTGAACAATGCTGCCATGAACACAGGTGTGCAATATCTGTTGGAGCCCTTGCTTTCAATTCTTTTGATATTTACCTAGCAGTATAATCACTGGGTCATATGAGAGTGTTATGCTTAATCTTTTGAGAAACCATCAAATTGTTTTCCACAGCAGCTACCATTTTTCAGTCCTACCTTCTCCACCTCCTCCCCAACACTTGATATTTTCTGTCCTTTGGTTTTTCTTAAAAATTTGTTATAGCCATTCTCGTACATACAAAGCAGTGTCTCATTGTAGTTTTGACTGGATTTCTCTCATGACTAATGTAGTGAGCATCTTTTCATGTGCTTATTGACTGTTTTCGTATCTTTGGAGGACTGTGTACTCAAGTCCTTCTACTTTAGAATTGGGTTCTTTGTTTTTTTGTTGTTGCATTTTGGTTCTTTGTAGATTCTAGACGTATAATTTGCAAATATTTTCTCCCACTCTGTAGGTTGGTGTTTTTTTTTTTTCACTTTCTTGATAGTATCCTTTGATGCACAAAAGTTCTTAATTCTGATTAAAAGTCCAATTGAAAAAGAAAAATTTTAAAGGGCTAAAATCATGGTTCTTGTACAAATATAAAATTAACACACATCAGAGATTTTATTTAACTAATTCATGAGGAAACCAGAGAGATGTTACCGCCAGTTCAAAGGAGAATTCAAAGAATACACACATATAGGCAACCAGGAATTCTAAAATGAATTTACAAATAGACTCGACACTGGTCAATAGGCACAGGGCAATAACCAACTGTACCTGCATCAGACAAAATTCATTGTCATCTCCATTGACAACAATCATTTGTATTGTTATCAGTTTTATATAACTTAAAAAGTTGTAAAATAGCTCAAAGACAATGAAATTTTCAATAACTCAATAGGGTGCTAGACAGGACCCCTAATAATCATTTTTGCCTAATTCAAAGTCTTTCACAATTTTTTCTGATACTTCTCACTCACCCCTATCACAGCGGGAGGTGAACCAGCTGCTCTGCAATTGCCTCAAGTCTTTCAGCACTGAGATTGCTGCTAGGGACAGTTAATTCAGCTCAAAGACTATTTATTAAGTGCCAGGTGGTAGAGGAGCAGCTATAGCTATTCCTGCTACAAATGCTTAACATCTACTAGAAGCAGGCATTATGCCGCAAGAATAATGGGGATCAGTGAAGAGTGGCTTCATTCTTTTAAGCCTCACTGTCCAAATGGGGACAAGAAGGATAAGTAAATAAACAAATTAAGAATCACAAACTGTGAAAAAATGCAATAGAGGAAAACAGCTGCCAGCACCAAGAGAAGCCTAGGTAAGCAGGGTGGTCAGGACTGGCTGCTTGGAAGAGAACATTTAAGTTGAAACTTGAAAGATGAAGTCTTCTTGAAAGAGAAGCCAGCCATTCCGCATGTGTGGGGTGGCAGGACGCCCGTGAGCAGCCAACCCCACAGTCTGTCCTCACCCTCTTGCTTCTGGGGACAGGTCCACAGCAGCTGCAGTTATTGCTTGTCCCTGCCCAGGGTGTGCAAGAGACAAGTACGGCCAAGTCCTGCCCTCCTATCGGTGCTAGCTGCTTTTGAGTCTAAGCTTCAAAAAATGTCAAGGGGAAGACAAGGGTCTCTTTTAAACCAGCTCATCCTCTTTCCTATTCAACATCAGTTTCCCTCAAAATTCCCCCATCTGCTAATTGAAGCCTGCAATGTCTTCAACACAGAAACACTGGTTGAACCCACAAAAAGAAATAAAAGGCTTTGAAAATGCAAATGAGTGGGAGAATGAACACATTAGTGTAACCATGTAAAATGATCAGCTCTTCCTGAATTGATTTGATTAGAAAGCTGCAAAGCACAAAGACCTTATCGGCAAGAGGAAAGACCAAGGGTGGTATGGGGCAGAGGGCACCAGAATCAATGTCACCTGCCTCACAGTTTTGTCCAGGGCCTGGGCTGTAGTTCATCACTGTTCCGAAAGCACTTCATGCTGCTCTGTGACTCTCCCCAGGAAGCTGGCACCAGAAGGGCAAGGTTGGGAACCATCTGCCCAAGTTGGAGCGCTGCAAGTAGATGGACTCATGGGGACAGACCGCAGAGGGAGAAGGTCAAGGACAGAGTCTGGGGCACTGACACAAGCAGGAGAGGGAGAAGAGGGGGAACAACAGACTGAGAAAGCCCACAGAACCAGGAAAAGAAAAGTTGTATCATAGCAACCAAGGGAAGTGTTTAAAGAAAGGAAGTGGCCAATTAAGTCAACACAGAGGGACTGTTTCTCAAAATGTGTGTGGCTCTGGGAACAACCACATCAGAATCACTCAGGGGAGTTGTTAAGTGTTCAGATTCCTAGGTCTTGGCCATGCCTGGTTTGGAGCTTCTGGCATTCGAACCAGGAGTTGGTGTTTCAATAGGTGGTCAGGGATTTTCATTATGTTCTGGAATTGTGTTTAAACACGTGAGATGTGGAATCAGAGCCAGGTTCAATTTTGGTTCCTTCATTTGAACTATTGGACAAATTATTTAACTTCTCTGAGCCTAGGTGTTTTTTTTTTTAATCTGTAAAACAATGCATACTACATATGGGTGACATAAGGATAATCTTCACATAACGTTATACTTATATATACATAAACTATAGATGCAGTGCTTAGCCCAATACTTGGAACACAGTTAAAGTCAATGAATATTGACTTCTATTATTACATAAGAAAAAGGCTATGGAATTTGGGAAGAAAGTGGTAATGTTAAACTTTCTAGATAGTTTCAATACAGCATCTTTGGAAATTTCTGGGAATTAAAAAGGAAATACATGGATAGGAAGTAGAAGCAGCAAGTGAAAACCATGAGTTCAAGCTCAGTAAAATTTGCAGGAATAAAGACATATGGATCAGCAGTTAGAACTGGCTAATGTTGGTAAAAGAAAGGTTATTATTAATTTAGCTGTGGCGGGAGGATGCTTTCAATGGCATAAATATTGAAGTGCTAGAAGAAAATAGGCAGGAGGAGTAAGAGTTTAGTCCAAGAGAACATGGGAAAGGGGTTCAGAGGATAGATATTGAGGTGGGTATGAATCAGAGAGGCTAAACTGTTTCCTCTGAGATCAGAGGAAAGAATGAGAGCAGAAGTTCACCAAGTGTGAACCCTGGTCCAACAGCATCAGCGCCACCAGAAACTTGTTAGAAATGCCAATTTCCTAGCTCCAACCCAGACCTATTGCATCAGAAACTCTGGGGGTGAGTCCAGCAATCTATGTTTTTATCAAATCCTCCAGGCGATTCTAATGCACCTGCAGTTTCAGAACCACTGAATTAGGGAAGAGTTAGAGAGGCGGGATCTTTGGGACAAAGCTGTGTATGCCCTAGGGAAGGCCATTCGCCCAGTGTGAGAGGACAGGGAGAGTAAGTGGAGGCCAAAGCAGCGGAGAAGGAGTCTGGGACAACAGTTGTCGATAAGTGCTAAAAAAGTCAGCTAGAGATACATTCAAGGATCGACAGACTACAAGATGCCATGATAAAGTTTGTCGTACAACAACAACACATCTGAGTCACCTAGGGAAATGATACAAAAGATGCAAAAAGTTATATGCACTGAGATTCATAATATTGAAAAACTAAATAGTTAAATTGTCCAACATTAGGGGGAGAGTCAACACAGTCCCAAGGCATTCAGTAAGACTTTGTGAAGACTATGAGACAATGAAAGAAAACATCTACGATAAATTGCTGAATGGGGGTGAAAAGCCTACAATAGTTACATATATATACTGACAATTGTTTACCAAAAAAAGTGCTCTTGGAGGAATGATTGGACTTTTAAATAGATGGATTACCAAAAGCCACGGGGATCAAAGACATGGCTACTGAACTTGTCGCCATGGAAGGAATGCCTGTTGTTAGGTATCATTAATCAGTGAGGACTTCTGGATAAGAAGGACTTTAATCAGGCAGTTGACAGCCCTGGGCTGGTATAGGGGACCAGGAGCTGCTTTCCATCAGGGGCAATGGCTCAGAGCCAGAGCAGATAAAATGGAAGCATTTAGGTTTGCTCAGAGCTGTTGAGGCCACTGACTTGTCTAGAGCAGAGAAACATATAGAGAATAACAAGAGGTGGCCTTGGAAAGCTAGGGGGATGATGTTTTAAAAACTAGAACTTGGGACGCAAGGCCCGCCAAGTGTATAGATGCTATTTGAAGCGTGGGCCAGCATATTTGAATCCAAGCACTCCTGAGAAATGTGAGACCAGGGCTTCCTCAGCACTTCCAGGAGATCCTTCACAGCTGGAGACCTCAGCTCCCAGTTTATAGACAACGAATATGAAGGCAAGGGAAGTTTAATAACAACTTGCCCAAAGCTACCAGCTTTAAAGCTGCAAAGGCCAAGGTTACAGCTAGACCTCCTGCTTCTAATACCATGCTTCTTGGATGCAAAACCCAAAACCCTACGCTAAAGAGCTGAGATGAGATGTGACAGGTAACAGGGACTTGTGATAAATCACTGCCTAGGGAAGCAAGGTGGCAAGTGGAGTGTTTGTGGAAGGACAATAATGTGTGAACCAGAAAAGCAGAATGTGAAGGGAGGGGCTCGTTGGGGACCAGCAGCAATCTATGGACATGTGGTTAATTAGGGCCTGGGCCAGGTTGCTGGCTGTGAAATTAGACAGGAAAGAACCATGGAGAGACATGGCATTCTTCATTCTCACTCCACATTTTCCTCAATTTCCTCCTGTCTGTTCCTTAGAATTCACTTCATTTACCTTCAAGGCTTATTTGTGGATAGCTTGCAGCTCTATTAGATATTTTCTTCACTAAGCCATGCTTTATATTTCTCAGAGCCAGTGCTATACCCACTGGGAATTAAAAGGAATCAGACTCATTGTAAACTGTGAGTGGCTCTGAACTTAATGCTTTTTCTACAGGTGATGTGTTCTTTAAATAGAAAGCTCAGAAACAGAGGGGCCTGAGAATATGTCACTGAAATTCCACTCTTTCTTTCCCACTCTGGCACTTCTGATACTCCCTTAAGCCTCCTGTTCCCTTTGCTCCTAGGTGACAGCTGCTGAATTCATTCAGCACAAGACAGAAGACAGCCCATTCAGACCGCTGGAGCTGAAAGGAGCCTTGGGAGTCACCCAAGCTCAGCCCTCTGGGACCCAGGAACATATGTGGCTAAAGGTGAAAACAAGACCAGAACCCAGGTGTCCTCATGACCTCTCTGAACTACAACCTTTCTCTCTTTCCCCTTTCCTTAAATGCAATCTGAAATGAAGTTCTGAAATTTTAAAAACAATTTTTCAGTTTAAAACTGCTAAATACACATACACACACGCAGATTAGAGTCAAAAGAAGTTAAAGGTATGGCAAATGTCTAGAAATCAAATTTTACCTTAAATACAGTAATTGAATAGCATCCTCTAAGTCGCATTACTTTAAGAAGGGGGGAAATGCGGAACTCCTTCCTTTAGGTTAGATCTGCCATCAGAAGAGAGTGGTCCACACTTGATTCTCTTTAGTGTATTACTGCTCCTTCTCTCAAAACTGCATATATTACTCCTTGTACTTCTCTCACTTTCCTTTCAGACCAAACTAGCTGAAAGAAAGAGGCCTTATCTTTGCATGCCTCACGGTTCTTTGTATTGTTCTTGGTGCATTGTTTGTTCTTTGTAATGTTTTGGCAGGGTGTTTACTCTTCATAAACATTTGCAAGATGACAGTGCAGAAAATAACTTGCACCTCACATTTAAAAAAATGTTTATGTGTTGATTTTAAAGATAGAGAGGAAGGGAGGGACAGAAGGGGAGGAGGAGGACAGAGAGAGAGAGACAGAGAGAGAGATCAATTTGTTGTTCCACTTAATTTATGCATTCACTGGTTGATTCTAGCATGTTCCTACTGGAGATCAAAACTGCAACCTTGGCCTATTGGGGCAATGCTCTAACCAACCGAACTACCCGGCCATGGCTTGCATTCTGCATTTTTGCAACTTTTCCTTTTACCACTTAAAGGAGGAAAGTCAAAGAGCAAAATGAGTGTGCTATATCAACTGGAGACTTTAACAACCTGTGTTTTAAAAGAAAACACCTCAGGAAGCAGCGGGCTCAGACATACAACTCTGAAATCCAAACCACACAGGTGAGTCTGAACAATTGAACCAAATCTTTTGAAACAAGTTAAAAATTCAACGCATGGCAATTTTGGAAGAATCAAATAAAAGGTCAAATTGCATAATATAAGCCAATAATAAATGAATTGTTTTGAGTAAAAAAAAAAAAGAAACACCTCAGGTGTGGGATTACTGACAATATTTGTAAGAAACTGCCTGTTTGCTTTTCTGTAAAAGTGAGAGGGGCAGAGCAGTTTCCTAGACTGTTCTCAGAGGCTTTGACTAAAAAGCTAAATGAGCACTGGTGCCAATACTTGAAAATGAGGAGAAGACTAACGCCAAACCCTTGGCACCAGCTGCAGCAATTAAGTAAGCACCTGCTTTATGCTTCGTCTGCAGTCAGCCCTCCCTGCTTCACTTAGGCTGGTTCCTGGGGGTTTTTGAGAATAAATGCACCTAATTGCACTAACACACAAACCTGCTCTTTTTCTTTCTTTCTTTTTTCTTCTTGCCCCATTAACTGGGGCAAATTGAGGCTTGAAGATCCTGATAAGGACAGGGTAGTAAAGGCATGTCTAGAATCTAGAGTTTTAGAGAATACTGGGGGCAAATGTAACCATAGCAATCAGCTCTGGCATGAGAGTTGGGGATTGCGGGGAGCCAAATAAACTGAAAATTATCTTCTGGAGGGTGGGCCCCTTGTATTACAGGCTTCCCCTGCTAGGTGAGTGTTCTAGAAACCCATCTGTATCAGTGTACAAGCTAGTGTTGTTGTGACAGGCTGCATTGGGCTTCAGTGAATTTTGTTTGAAGACTCTTTCGATGTATTTGCCAATTTCATGATGGGTGGTTTACAAGGGCACCTGTCCACATGGCTAAGTGTTCAGCAGTTTTTGACCAAAAACAGCATGACTTCTGTGCCCCACCCTTCCTATTCACCCAATCTCACCCCAAGCGGCACTTTTTTTTTGTTTCCCCAGATGAAAAAAGTCCTCAAAGGGGAACAGTTTGCTGATGTGAAAGAGGCGAAACAAAAAACAGCAGAAACACTAAAACGCATCAAAATTGATGAGTGCAAAAACTGTTTTGAGTAGTAGAAAAAACGTTCCAATAAGTGCAATGCATCAAATGGGGAATACTTTGAAGGTGACTGACATTTAAACATGTGAGAATAAATACACAATTTTTTATAGTCAACTCTGGTTTTTCTTGAGTCCCTCCTCAGGTGTAGGCTGCTTGTACTAAGAGATTTTGCCATCCCAGGGAGACTCTGCAGATGATGTGAATTAGATTTTAAAAGGCAAGATTTCAATTGGCTTCATCCTGAACTTCAACTATGTAATAAGAGCAAGTTTCTCTGAAGAGATTTAGGTTCGAAGAAAGATGCCATCAAATAGTTCTAGGCTGTTATCAGCACAAGACTAGCCTGAGCATCAAATGCGATATGAAAGAGGTGACAGTGAGTTGAAAACTTGAAAGAATTATGCAAATGTAAGCAGGTATTAATGTAAAAAATGTTCATTGAAATCCACTCAGCAGAAACCAGATAGTAAGCATATTTGTCCCTTGGAAGTGAATTAGCATTTTTCTGCACCCTGAGCTATCATTTCCTCTCTCCCCTTTTATCTGTCTGTAAAAGCTGGCTAATGATGCTTCTTACATCAAAGGCACTTGGGCTTAAATGAGACTAAATGAGATAATGTATGTGAAGCACCTTGCTCCATGCCTTGTACATAATAGACATAATAAATGTGGATTTATTTCAAGGGGAAAATCACACACATTATCCTGAGAATTCTTCCTGTAGCCCATCAATAGATGCTTCACATTAAATTACACATTTTCAAGAGAGAAAAATGGAAAGGTCACCCTCAATCGGACATAATCAGTGAGGCTGACTGCTTCTCACGTGGAGAAAACAGACATGAAACAAAGACATCCATCCTTCAATCCACAGGTGTCAAAGGAGCAATTGCTCTCTTCCTACACTGATTACCACCACTCTGTTCTCCTGAGGAAATGTTTAAGCTGCTTCCAAAATCCCTCTAACACAGCCAGCTGACACCAGCAGGAGAGATTCTAAGAATGCAGCAAGAACTTTCCAGCACAGACAAGAAGTTCTGTGAGGTCAGTGACTCCTCTGTCTTGTTCCTGAGAAATTACCCTGGTTCTACCACTCGCTTGCTCTGTGCTACTAGGCAAGTTACTTCCCCTGTCCAGAACTCAGTTTCATCTGTAAAATAAAGGTAATGAGTTGTTATGGCAGAAACAAAGTGTTCACCAAACACTGTTTCCTTTTCCACATAGTCATATACCTCATGGACATTTCCCAGGCTCACTTGCTGTTAGGTAGGACCATATGACTGAGTTCCGGCCAATGGAATATTGGCAGAAGTAATGCGTTCTACATCCAGGCTTAGACTTTAGGAAACCCGCCGTGGGATCCTACCCAAGTGCTCTCTCTCCCTCTCCCCTCCTCTGTTGTCAGGATGCATAGTCCAGTGGAGGACTCCAAGGTCCTGGGGAAGGTGGGGGCATAAGTAAGCAATCAGCCTTTACCATATCAGGTCACTGAGATTTGGGGTTTGTTTGTGATGGCAGTTAGCCTACCCTGACTAATACAGCAATGGTGAGGATCAAACAAGATGATTGATTTATAAGCACCGTGTCAGGAATGTAGTATACGTTTAATGAGTAACAGCTATGTATCGTTATGTGATATCTGCCCTGCTTTAGGTATGCAGACTTTTCCCTTCCCATTTTCCCAATGCTAGTTCTTCCCCTTGATCCAGTGACCATGGCATCTCTGGATGTCTAGCTCTGCTTTGTCTTTAAGCCTGATCACAATGTTAGTGCAATTCTCCTCTCTGGATCTTGCTTTATTAATAGCATTTCCTTTCAAAAATATATAGGGGTGGAGGGGATGCTTCTACTGACATGATAATGGCTGTGAAATGAGTCAGAAGCATGAGGCAGTCAGTCCAATCGGCACCACTCATCACAGCTCCATTTTTGCTTTCCCTGCATTTCCGTATGAAGACTACAGGGTTGAGAGTTCAATTAGTTTGAGAACTGACTCGGATGAGCAGCACAATCTGCTCCACTGGAGACAACATTTCATAAAAACTGTTTCTGCTGAAATTTCATGAAACTTCCAAATTTTAATTAGAAACTGGAGAACCAGATGGATAGCAAAAGGAATGCAAGTGCTAATACAGTAAAGTCAAAATCAAGAGCCATATACCCTGGCTGCTGTGGCTCAGAGGATTGAGCTCCGGTTTGTGAGCTTAATCAACTGGAAGGTTGCAGGTTTGAACCCTGGTTAGGGACAAGCCTGGGTTGCGGGCCAGAACCTTAGTTGGGGGTGTGTGAGAGGCAACTGATTGATGTTTCTCTCACCCATGTTTCTCTCTCTCTTTTTCTCCTTCCCTTCCCCTCAAATAAATAAAATCTTAAAAAAAAAATAAAATCAAGAGCCATGTGACTAGCTGGCCACTTAATCAGAATAATTTAAGAGCTGTAGGCCCTAGCATTTCCTTCATTGCATGTTGGCAACAGCTCATAGGTTGTTCATAGCAACCCTTCACAGTTACATGTCACTTTATATAATATCTCTTAATCTTCCCAGTTCACCTGCAAGGTAGGGTTATAAGTATGAACCCCAAGGCTCCACAGAATCAAGTGCTCTGCACAAGATCACACAGCTGGTAAAGGGCAGAGCAAGGACTCCTCACGTATCCTGGCCTAAGGATTCTTTCCACTATACCACAATTGCTTCTGCCATTATGAAAGCTTTATTTCTTTGGGTTAAGTGCATCTCCTAATTAATTGGTCATTCACATGAAATATTAACTGAATCTTAGTATATAAGTGGAGTTGTTCTGGCTGAACTGTACTTATGAGCAAGCGAGGTGGAGAAAGGAAAAATTTGGGAAAGTAGATGCAAAGCCCTAGAAATACAGTCTAAAAGCCACTGGGTTAAAGCATCTGTCCACCACTTCAATACAAATGGCCTTGGTGGGACCTCTTGCTGTCATTCATACCCCAGTGTCCTACCAGGTCATTTCTTACCACCTGAGATGAGGAGATAAAATAACAGATCCAGGGTAAAGGACCCTGTTAGCATATGGCAAGGCTTGGAAGGAAAGAAAGAAAAAATAAAGAATAAACAACCCAACTTTACAATCTACTTAAGGTTTTCTCTGCTTGTGGAAGGAATCAAATCCTTCTGAAGCTAGTAAATATTGTGATCCTTGAACAATGATGCTTTAAAACTACTAATACAGAGAAGTTCTAGAAATTTAAAGAGCAAATCCCAATCCAAGAAGGTCTTATATCACCTGAAAGTGTGAACTTTATATCCTAAAAATATTAGAATTCCTTATACTTGTCTAAGCATATATTTCAAAAAGTCAAAAACATAAATATCTGACCTGTGTTCATTCTATATTTGTATGAACACATGTCAGAGATTTAGTCAACTCATTAGTGAAGGATGGATAAGCTGGTTCCAAAGAGAATTAGAGGAACTGAAATTATATAGGCATTGGAGAAAAAATGTTGGAATAAGATGGTTGGATTAGATATAAAATTGGCTAATGTCCTATAGGCAATAGAATCATCACCTGAGAATTTTGTATTCTACCTGTCAGAATTCATATACTTTGCTACTGCATACGAGTCTACAAGTGCAGGGGTAACTTGTAAAGGCCCTTAAAATGGGCCTTTCTTTGATCAACAGTAAGCAGAAATTCAAGTAAAGGTTCACCCCTCAACCCAGCTCGTTTTTAATCCTTGGGCATGCCCATAAAGAGGGCTCCACCATGACGCTGAGAAGACAATGCTGACCTCCCTCTGCCTTCTTCACAAGTTTTGAGTCGCTGTGGCTCCAGTAAGGGCTCAGGGAGGTCAAAATTTTTCTAGTTCAAATTCTGAGTTTCCTTTGAATGTATGAGTTTGTTCAAACAGTAAGAAAAGAAGCAGACTTAACATTTGTATTAGTCTGTTAGAGCTGCCATAGCAAAACATGCCAGTCTGGGTGGCTTAAACAACAGAAATTCATTCTCTTAAAATTCTGGAAGCTGGAAGTCTGAGATCAAAGTATCGGCAGGTTTGGTTTCTCTTGTGAGACTTCTCTCCTTGGCTTGTGGATAGCTGCCTGCTCACTATGTCCTCACATTGCCTTTTCTATGTGGGTATACCCCTAATACCTCTTCCTTTTCTTATAAGGACACTAGTCCTATTGGATTAGGGCCCCACCCTCATTACCTCCTTTAACCTTAATTGCCTTGTGAAAGGCCCTATCTCCAAATACGGTCATATTGGAAATTAGGACTTCAGTATGAATTGGTGGGGGGGCACAATTTAGTCCATCACAGCATTTATTTAGTACTTTCTCTGAGCTAGGACTTTCAAATACACAACCTTCTTGAATGCTCACCCCAGCCTAAAGAGATGGGTGCATTTTACAGACATAGTCCAGGAAGTTAAACAACTGCCCAAGATCGCCTGTGTACCAAGTGGCAAGGCTATCATCTGACTCTGGGGAAACCATGTCTTGGGGAGTCAGGTTGTGGCCCACCTTTGTGGAGGAGCTTAGGAAGGTTCCACAACCTCTATAACATCCTTGTATTTGCTACTTGTTGTGATCTTCTGTCCCTTGAGATGAAAGGTGCTGTGGGTTTGTCTTCTGTGTAGCAGCATCTAAAGAAGTCAAGGAGACTGAATCACAGGCACAGCCAGTGCTATGAGAATTAGAATTTCAGAGACCAGAAAAAGTGGGGGAAACCAACCATCAAGCTACCCCAAATTCCCGGGAGCTGCAAGATGCAAGAAAAGAGGGTACAGGCAGCTGACCTGTGGGATTGGTGGGGAAAAAAACCTGGAAGGGTCCTGATGAGTTGGGAAAGACCATCTGAGGGGCTAAATGCAGTTCCTTGCTCCTTCTTTATGTCCTCCCTTGCTTATTCAATTCATGTTTATTGAGCTCTTCCTATGGCCAGCACTACCAGGTGCTGGAGGATTTACAACTACCAAGGCTCCTTTTTTTGATTCTCCCCAAAGGCTCTGTTTAAGGAACAATAGTGTCTCCCACCTCCACTCCTGAAGAAAAAAAAAAAAAGGTCCTTACTAAGGAATGATTAATTACTTTTTCAATTTCCTGGGTTTAAGTTTTACATCTGCCTTGGCTAGTTTATGATCTGTTTATGTAGCCTCAGCCTCCTTATCTGAAAAATGGGCTAATACCTAACTGGTAAAGTTAAAAGAAATAAATGATATAATGTAATAGACATATAAAGGTTCTTAGCACAATACTCAATTCCTAAGCAAGGCCCAGTGAAGGGGATCAGAGTTATGTCACCTGAAAAGATGCCACTATTTTTGGATCGTTTTGAGCTGAAAGCAAAGCTCCCTGTCCTTTTCCTTCCTGTCTAGAAGCAGGACATAAATTCTCCTTTGTAAAGCTTACACAAAGCTCCATTTGTAAATGTGTGTCCCTTTCCAATACAACTTCTATTACCTGAGAGGACTCCTCTCTGCAAAATTAAACTTACTAACTTACAACTCTTATTTACCTTATATTTTCTAGTCACCTTCCTATAACTTTCCCACCTGGGATTGAGGAGCATAGTCTGGGTCAGGAAGGTGGCTTTCCAGTCTGTTCTCCCTGCTCCTCAGGCCTGATTTCTCCTCTCATCCCTCCTTTCTCAGTCATTCTGACAACATCTGGAGGGGTTCTCCTATAAGGGTACTTTGGATAGTGGGAGACAGCAGAATAATAAAAGCTTACCATGTGCTAACCATTTTCTCAGTTTATCTCATTTCTTCTTTATAGCCATCCACGAGGTGAATACTAATAATTATCTCCATTCTACAGATGAGGAAAACTGAGGATGAGAGTGTAAAATCTTGCCCAAGGTCACTGAACTGGTAAATGGCAGTCAGTTCTTGAGTTGTAACTCCCTCACTAGATTGCCTTGTACTGGGTTGGGATGGCCCAAGGGGTCTCCCAGGTATCCCCAGAGAGCCTCTGGAGCCAGGGGCCTCAGTCGTTTCTGTGCCTCATATTAACAAATGATACTGTACAGACATTTTACACAGTACTTGCCTCATACAGATAAGGCCTCAAGAACTCTCCATAATTTCATATGTATCAAAAGTAAGGAATTACATGATAAACATTTTGGAAACAGAAGTCAGTTTGAAGCCAAACTAAATGATCTTGGACAAGTCGTTTTATCTCTGTGAGCTTCTGTTTCCTTAGAGGCAGCGTGAGGATAATAATATCTCACTTGCAAGGCAGGTAAGACGATCAGTGGAGCATGGCCTGTAGGAAGCCCAGCAAGTATTGGTTTCTCCATCTTCCTCACTCTGCTGCTGGGAGCAGTAGGGGTAGTGCCAAATGTGGATCCAGGAAGGGGGAGGGCACAGAAGCCTGATGCTTCCCTGCTGCTGATGCCCATCCTGCGGTCACTAATCCCGTGGTCATCACCAGTCCTGTCATCCCTTTGCCATTTTCTGGGGTCAAATTCCAAGCTTCTTGGGTCATCATTCCAACTGAAACTAATGGGTATAATAAAGGCCACAAGTCACAGGCAGCAATGGAAGCTCTTAGTTCCACCAGAATGAGAGTATAAAGCCAGACAAAACAAAACAGAGCCTTTCTGAAGGGATATGACCAAAGCAAAAGCCTAAAATCTCCAACATCACGAAGTTCAAGTTTCCAAAGCATGAACAGCCTAGTTGCATGTTTTTCCTTTTAATTTCAGAATCTTAAACCAAAACAAACAAAAAGCAGTTAATGGTCTCCTTAAAAGGAAGAAGGAGTGTCTGTTTTAAGAAAAAATGACTGCTAATAACTATCTTGGGAGTGATTCTGACATAAAGTAGAAGAAAGAAAAGGAGAGTAATCATTTTATCAACTTTATAGTCCAATTAATAAGTCCCATGCTAGGGCAACACCTATCAGAACCACCCCAAATTACACTTCTGGCTCAATTATGTTTACCATGCCCATGACTTAGAATTATGTTTATTTTATTCCCTAACAGCCTTCTGTTTTTGCTGTTCAAGTCTAGCCAGGAGGAAGAGTGGTCTACCATGGTCTTGCCTGCATTTTTTAGTATTTGGCTCTAAAAATTTCAAATATATTTCCAGAGAAAATGCTAAAATCATACTTTATCAAAAATATTTTGGGGTCATTTGTTTCTGTATACTTTTGATTTAAACTTTGCCATATGCATTTTGCTTAACCACAGTATGTGTGTCTACCATACACAAAAGGAGAAAAACAAAGTCTCTCTGTGCTTTGATCTTCACAAGCTGTTTCTCTTTTCTGAGAAGAGAAATTCAAAAGTTATAGAATGTTAGTGCTATAAAGACGGAGAAACTGAGGCCTAAGGAATGAAGTGCCTTCTCCAGGGCCACACAGCCTCTCCACAGCTCTCGCCAAATGGTTTGTTTTGGATTCTGTATGAAGAGCATTCAGCTTTCCTGAGTTAATGGAGTATTGATTACTATTCAGAAAAATGCACAAAGGAGTTTTTTATGTTCCCCACTATGAGAACTTCTTTTATTCCTTCTCAGTGGAAATGCTAAGAGCATTTGGGGTAGGACAATTCTTCGTTGTGTGTAGAGGTCCCAAGAGTCTCAGGGTGTCAGCATCTCCAGTCCAGCAGTTGCCACCAGGGTAACAGCAGTTATGTCCTCGCACAAACACTGCTTAGGAAGGCAGTGCTGCTCTGAGTTGATACCCACAGCACCTGATGAGGTTTCTGAGACCAAAATGATGAAAAGCCCTCCTCCCTACCCTGCCCACAGGGGCTTCTGAAATTACTTTCCTCACTAATAGTCATTCATTCTGTCTTTGCAAGTTTCTTGATCATCCAGGAATAGCCACTAGTTGATGTTTATCCGTTCCCCAGCTTCAGGCATTAGTGCAACATGAAGCAGGAAGCAACTAAGTCCGGTGTTTTCAGAAATCAGGACATCCAAATAGCTACTCACTTATGGACATGCAAGAATCTGCTCAACATTCTCCTTGCTTTCCAGTAGTCTACTATCCAATAGGATTCCTGGCATAGGATCCTTATCGATCATCTAGCCCAAGAGCCTTCTTTGAAAACCAGAGCCAACAATATGAGCTGGAGGGGTCTCTTCCTTTGGGGACATAAGCAATGGTCTCCAATCCATGGCCAATTCGGTTTCTATTCAACATTGAAGACAGTCATGAAAATGTATAAATTCAGCATACTTAACTTTGGTAGCAGAAATAAAGCAAAAGTTGTTTTTTAAGGAGTAACGAAAAGTACCAGCCCACATCTCTAAAGTATCTTTTCTCTTTTACAAGGTGATTTGAGTTGTTTCTCCTAGTTAACAATCATTCAATAAAGAAAACAGAAAGATAAATAATACGGTGATGGAAAGCAACTAAATTTTGGGTGATAAGCACACAATGCAATATACAGATAATGTATTATATATAACATTGTACATTTGAAACTCATATAATCTTATTAACCAATGTCACCCCAGATTTAATAAAAATAAAAATTATTATTAGAAATAAACAGAAAGATAAATAAATTGCTGGTTCCCTCAAAGAGGCTTTTTTAAGGAGTACAACTTGCTGCCTTTTATCCCATTCACATGGGTTTACTCTGCGATGCACTTGGAATCTTAGTAAATTAAGTATCCTACTGGATTCAGCCCAGCTTTCTTTCCCTCATTAAATTTCCAGGGGAGGGACTTCCGGCCAAGATGGAGGTGTAGGTGGACACACTGTGCCTCCTCTCACAACCAAAATTAAGGGCAACAAATATTTAGAAACAAGAAAACAACCAGAACTTATAAAAAATTGAACTGTACGGAAGTCCAACAACCATTCATCCAGACTGGTAAGAGGGGTGGAGTCACGGCAGAAAAAAGTGGAGGTGCGGACCCAGGAACACAAGCAGCAGCAGTGGCTGGCAGTTCCCAGGTGCACAGGCAGCGGCTGGCCGACCAGGGGCACAGGGGGGCAACTGTGCAGACCCAGTAAGGCCGCACAAGGCAGCTGGCTGACCAGGTGGTCCTACATTCGAGCTCGCAGACAATCCAGGCAAAGGGGAAGTGGCAGAAGGGACTGAATCCAGGAGAGAGCGGAGCAGGCGCCATTCTTCCCTTTCGGACCCTGCCCCCACCTATAGCATCACAACCCAGCGATTGGGCTGCCCCGCCCTGAGGAACACCTAAGGCTCCACTCCTTACTACATAATAGCCGCGACCAGACTAAAACCAAAACAAAACAAAACAAAAAAAAAAACCCACCAAAAATGGCTCAAACCAGAGAACAAATGAAAGCCCCAGAGCCAATTCCTCTAAGTGACGAAGAGATAGCCAACCTATCAGATGCACAGTTCAAAGCACTGGTCATGATGCTCACAGAATTGGTTGATTTTGCTCACAAATTAGATGAAAAAAATGCAGGCTACAATACATGAAATGAAGGAAGACGCATGGGCAACCAATAAAGATGGGAGGAAAACTGGGACTCAAATCAATGGAGTGGACCAGAAGGAAGAAACTAACAACCAAACAGAAAACGAGGAAGAAACAAGAATTCAAAAAAATGAGGAGAGGCTTAGGAACCTCCAGGACATCTTTAAACATCCCAACATCTGAATTATAGGGGTACCAGAAGGGGAAGAAGAAGAGCAACAAGTGGAAAACTTATTTGAACAAATAATAAAGGAGAACTTCCCCAATATGGCAAAGGAAATAGACTACCAGGACATCCAGGAAGCTCAGAGAGTCCCAAAGAAGTTGGACCAAAGGAGGAACACACCAAGGCACATCGTAATTACATTAGCCAAGATTCAAATGAAGCAGAGAATTCTAGAAGCAGCAAGGGATAAGGGGACAGTCACCTACAAAGGAGTTCCCATAAGACTGTCAGCTGACTTCTCAAAAGAGACCTTCCAGGCAAGAAGGGGCTGGAAAGAAGTATTCCAAGTCATGAAAGTCAAGGACCTACATCCAAGATTGCTCTATCCAGCAAAGCTGTCATTTAGAATGGAAGGGTAGATAAAGCGCTTCTCAGATAAGGTCAAGTTAAAGGAGTTCATCATCACCAAACCCTTATTATATGAAATGTTAAAGAGACTTATCTAAGAAAAAGAAGATGAAAAATATGACAGTGAAAAGACAGCAAACTCACAGCTATTAAGAACCACACCTAAAACAAAAGCAAACTAGAACAGGAACAGAAGCACAGAAATGGAGATCACATGGAGGGTTAGCAACAGGGGAGTGGGAGGAGGAGGGGGGAAAAGGTACAGAGAATAAGTAGCATAGACAGTGGGTAGAAAATAGACAGGGGGAGGGCAAGAATAGTGTGGGAAATGTAGAAGCTAAAGAACTTATGACACATGGACATGAACTAAAGTGGGGGAATGTGGGTGGGAGAGGGTGTGTAGGGTGGAGGGGAAAGATGGGGGAGAAATGGGACAACTGTAATAGCATAATCAATAAAATATATTTAAAAAAAAAGAAAAAGAAAAAAATTTTCCAGGGGAGGGAAAACAATGCAACTGATGATGATGAGGGTGACAGTGACAACTAACACCGAACATGAGTTTATAATGTGCCAGGTCCTGTTGTTGGTGCTTTAGAACCATTACCCTATTTAATTGTAACATATGTGGTTTGGCTATTACTCTCTCCCAATTTATAAATGAGGAAACTAAGGCACAGAGACTAGACGGTTTGCCTCAATTGCATAATCATCCTTTAGGGAGACCAGATTTTGCCATATTTGCCACTAAATACATTTTTATACAAGAAGGTGAGGAATTTTTGGTGAGGAAGGGGTTAAGGTAATAGCCCATTTGCATGTTGGGAATTGTAGTCTGAAAGCAGTGGCTAGCCAGTGAAGAAGCACTGTGGGACTCCAAAAGGTGCCCAGTCCCCTACATCCTACATAGCCTTTTGGCTAATACCATGGACATCAGAGTCAGGAAGCCTGGACCAGACCCCAGTGCCACTCCCCACAAGCTACAGGACCCTAGGAAAGCTACTTAACCTTTTAGGCCTAAGTTTCCTTTTCTATAAATAGAGAAGAAATAATAATATAATAATAATAATATCTAGCCCATGAGATTATTATGAGGATTAAATACATTAATATGTTTAAAGTGCTTAGAACAGCAGCTGGCACATAATATGCATTCTGTAACTGTCAGCTTTATTAGTGCCTTCTCAATATCCCTTCCATTCTCTTATGGTTCAAGAGAATGGAATAGGCCAAAGTTCCATTCTCTTGAACCATAAGAATTGAAAATCCCCTGATAAGAGTTTAGCTGTCGTATGAGACATTATCCATACCTATTTGTCTAAATGGTCCTCTGGTCATTTCTCTTTAAAAATCATGAGGTTGGTTTGGGATGATAGGCTGGGGCAGAGGGAAATGGTATTAGCTAACAGATTCTGGCACACATCCCATAAAGAGTGTCCCTTGGTTTTGCCTGTCCAGCATCCATCCTCTCTGCTTCTGTTAGTACAACAAAGTCTCCTTTGGTAGCCACCCCTCTCTCATCTTGTGCACTCTTGGTGGACTTGCCACCAAGCTGCCCTGCCTTCCCATGGAGAAGAGGCAGGCACCAGACACAGCTCAGCCCATCACTCTCTCCTCTGGGGAGGAAGAACATGGGGATGAAAACGGACTGGAGTGGATTCACCTGAGGAAAATGCCCATTAGTTCCTGCCACCTAGATCCCCAAGCTCCCACATGTCTCTCCATTTCTGAAGCCTGGTTGGACAGCCCTTCCTTGAATTCTGTGAGTGACTCTATCACCAAGGCAATATGGCCCTTTTGTGTTTAGAATGACAGAGTCCATGTCTGTCACTTTCTATCAAAGCATCCTAAGTGACACACTACTTTCACGTAATCTTTAAGATCTGTCTCTCTGCTCACTGCCCTCTCCCCCTTCCCATCTAATTTTGGTAGAGTTATCAGTAGTAGTTGGATGCTTTCTTTGTGACATGGCTTTTATGTGCATTATCACTAATCTTAATATCAACAACGCAAAGATGGCATTACTTCTGCTTTATCAATGTATAAAATGAAGCACAGAGAAGTAAAGCAACTTCCCCAAGGTCACACAGCTAGTAAACAACAGAAAGGATAATCCTACATGTCTAATTGCTGCCCTCAGTCATTAAGTGAAATTTAATGGAATTGAGATCAACATTTCTCTGCCATTGCACAGACTCCTGGGATGGGTGAAGATCTTTAGTATCCTCTAATGCAATGTTTCTCCTTCCTTCCTTCCTTCCTTCCTTCCTTCCTTCCTTCCTTCCTTCCTTCCTCCCTTCCTTCCATCTTTTTTGTCATAAAGTGATTGATTGTAAGAAACATTTTACATCACAACCCTGCACAAACACACAAACACATACACAACAAAACAAAGGTTTCACAAGGCAATCGTTACTCATATAGATGCAATACAGTCCTATTTTAAATCCAAAACTATTTCATTCTTTAAAAGTCTGCTTATACAACCTGCTTACACTAGATTGATTTTGCAACTCACTAATGCATCTGACTCGCAGCTTCAAAAACCCTGCTCTGTTGAGAAAACTGCTTAAACTGACACTGAGCTTGCATGTCAAAGTGTTTGTAGAAGGGGGCAGGGTGAAGCTGGATCTTTTAAGTCTCATAATAATGATTTGTTTACTTGCACAATGTGTGTTTCCTAGGCCACATTAGCCTGAGGGGAAAACTGGGATCAGAATCACAGCACAAACTGTTTCTCTCTCTCTCTCTCTCTCTCTCTCTCTCTCTCTCTCTCTCTCTCTCTCTCTCTCTCTCTCTCTCTCTCTCTCTCTCTCCTTCCACTGGCTCTACCAGGATCATCAACCCTTCCACAAAGACCCCTCCAGTCTCTGAGGATGCCTAGGGACCTTCGTACCTTTGTACATGTGCTCCCGCACAGCACACTTTACCTCTCACTTTCCCTTTCTTCTGCTCTAGCTGCATGCTGGGATCATTTGCCAGTTCCTCTGATGTCTGTGAGGCTGTCACTGCTGCTGGGCCACTAAGGTGGAGCTGCTTCCAGTGGAAAATCCAGTGACTTTGGTGATGTGTGAGCCCAGGGCCTGGATAGGGACGCATCTTCCGTGCCACAGCTCTGTGTATTCCTCCTGGTACCCAAATGTAATGCCACGGTGCCCACCAAATTAGAGAAAATTCCCTTTGTTGCACAGATCCCAAAGTGGACCGAAGTGGATTTCTCTTACCCTCTCTAACTTATTCATGTTCAAGGGCAAGGGGCTGAACAAAATCTCCATCTGGTATTCACAACCACCTTCTTTTTCTCCAACTCTGGACCTGTCCTTGGACCAAGTTTGGATGTTGCTACTCTCACCCAAACTGGTGAGTTCTTTCTTTCCCAGAAGTCTCCTTCATTCCCCCATGTGAATAGATTCTTGGCAAGACCGCAGTCTGTCATCCTGCCCAGAAGTGCCTGCTGCCTAGAGCAAGCATAGACTTAGGCTAAACCCGTTTCTATTTGAGAGCTTTGCTTCCCAGGTGTCAGGAGTCACATGCTTAAGAATTCAAGTCCTGTTGCAATGATGATGATGATGACTACGACAAAAAATTGTTCTCATGTATCAGAACCCTCGCTATGCACTTTAGATACATTACTGTATTTCATTTTCTCAATAATTTATGTGACACATACGATCATTATCCTCATTTTACAAAGGAGAAACAGTGCCCTAGAAAGGTTAAGTAGCCACCTCATGGTCACATGGCTGGCAAAGGGAGGAGCCAGCCCTGGACCCGCTCAGCCACTCCTCTACAACTGGGACTGGGTGGTGAGCTGCCTTGGCCAAGGCCTTCCAGCCTTCCTGGGCCTCCTCCAGCTCTGCTTTCATCCCTTCTAGGCCCCTCTCCCAAAAACCCCAGGGGGGGTGCCAAACCGTATCTAAAGGCCTTCAAGTGGGTGGAAACCCATAAACTTCTACCTTCCCACTTCCCACATCCTCTCTGTGCCTTACTAGGGCTTCCAGAGGAGGATTTGTCAGGAAGGGAAGCTTCATCAGCAATAGAACCCTATCCCCAGGTCCCTCAAGACTTCAGTACAACAACTTACCCTCCCTTCTGTAGTCCCCTCCTCAGGCCCAATTCTGGAGCTTGGAAGTGGTTTCTCCTCCCGAAAAGACCACCATCATTCTGCATTACACAGTTAATATTCTGCCTGATCTCAGTGGGTGTTTTCATTGAATAGAGAATTCAAGTCTGGGCTTAAATGCCATAGAAAAAGAAAAAGTTACTGTTTTTTCAGAATGCCCATTATAATTTGTCCTTTGAGTCCTCCCCACTGTCCCCTTCACCCCCTGCCCCCCCACCATGGTCCTTTTTCTACTTAAACTGACCAACTGAACCGCCAGATAAATACAGCTGCAAAGTGCATAGTTTGAAAGACCACTCACTCACCCTCACTTTGACAGTGTCCACAGAGCACAAAGCCAAGGGCCGACCAAGCAGTGAAACATAGGGCAGGAATTATCCTATTTGACCACACCCATCAGTTTTTTTTTTTCTTAAACACATGATTTATTGTTTAGCCTCACTGATAATTTTTTGTTGTTGTTGTTGTTTTTATTTTTTTTAATTTTTTAAATATATTTTATTGATTATGCACACCCATCAGTTTAACCAAGTGTCTGCCAGTGTCACCCCAGGCCGAGTGGTGGCTCTGCCCCTCCCCATTTGTAGCCTGTGGGGACTGGATCTGAGAATCCTGAGGTCCTGAAAGTTCTCAGGGTCTTTATTTTATAGTCACAAAACAAATTGTTTACAAGTCAGATAAATTAGGGGGTGGGTGATCGTTTGAATAAAAATGATCCTCTATAAGATTTTCACCACATAATTATTTTATGGAGCAAGTTTCCACTGTGTACTTGAAGCAGAAACTACTGACTTGCAGCCAACTGTTAAGTGACACTTTTACTGTTTCAAGTGGGGCTTTCCCGTAGGTCACGGTTTCTAAGAACCCTGGGATAATTCCCTCCCTTCAGAGAGTCTTTGACAATGAAACATTAGTAGAATCCATTCTCAAATCATTACTTCTCTCAGACTGAGTTTTTTATTCTTTTCTGTAAAAATTATATTTACAAACTCTCAAAAACTGACTTAATTATAATAATCTACTGGTCCTTTTGAAGCACAAACCAGATTATCACTCTTCTGCTAAAACACTCCAGAGGTTTCCCATTGTTCTCCAGGGTCATGGCCAGGTTGTGGCCAGGTTTTTGCATATGCTATTCACTCCAACCCTGGAATGTTCTCCCCAACCCTCTCTTTTATTCCCACTTACCTTGGAAGGCAGCTCACTTATTACTTCTTCAGGGAATCGTCAGATCCCTTTATTATAACTCTGGGGTGCAACCTGAAATTTCTTTGGATGAGCATGTCCAGACCAGAAGACCCTCTACACTCTCGCTGCTCGTGAGGGCATGTGGGCTGCTCACCGCATGCTCGACACTGCCCAGGCACTGGATTCACAGCAGGGCCTCTACCTTCATGGAGCCTCCAGTCTTCTGGGTAAACAGATGATAGTCAACTACAAGAATGAACGGAGTACCACTGCCCTCCCCTCACAGATTTAAATGAGTGATTGGAGTAGGCAGGGGGCATGCTATGGGAGGGAACAGGTAGACTGTCAACGCATCAAGCTCCCAAGTAGGACAAATTTATGTCCTCATTACACATTTGCTCAAACAATCCTTTGACAGCTTTCAGTCTGAGAAGCTGCGAGAGAAAGGATCATGGATTGACATCCCCTGGGCCAGCTTGAAGGATGGCCACCCCCAGCATGGTAACAGGAGTAAGCAAACAGCTAGAACAGGAACAGAACCACAGAAATGGAGATCATATGGAGGGTTAGCAACAGGGGCGTGGGAGGAGGAGAGAGGGGGGAAGGTAAAGAGAATAAGTAGCATAGATGGTGGGTAGAAAATAGACAGGGGGAGGGCAAGAATAGTGTGGGAAATGTAGAAGCTAAAGAACTTATGACACATGGACATGAACTAAAGGGGGGAATGTGGGTGGGAGAGGGTGTGCAGGGTGGGGGAGAATGATGGGGGAGAAATGGGACAACTGTAATAGCATAATCAATAAAATATATTTTAAAAAAAGTCTATTTTCCTCTTTTTTCTCCACCCTAAGAGTCTCCCCAAGCTCTTGGACTATACCACGCTGTCCCAACGCCATCACTTTATTTCTTCTTTAAATGAATTTCCACTTCCAAAGGTGTATCTTTTCCATCAAATACAATAGTAGTCTAGCCTACCATTTTTTAAAATTATTTTTTAATCCTCACCTGAGGACGTTTTTTCATTGCTTTTTGAGAGAGAAGGGGGAGAGAGAAGCGGGGGGGGGGGGAGAGAGAGAGGGAGAGAGAGAGAGAGAGAGAGAGAGAGAGAGAGAAACACCGATGTGAGAGAGAGAGCACCATCGGCTGCCTCTCTCATGTGCCCCAACCGGGGATCAGACTGGCAACCAGGGTGTGTGCCCTTACTGAAAATTGAACTCACAACCTTTCAGTCCACCAGACAACAAACACTCCAACCAGCTGAGCCACATCGGCCAGGGCTAGCCTACCATTTTGACTTTTTGTTCGTAATATTTTTAGAACATCTATTGTATCATCCCAATTTGATACGCAGGGGAATAGATGCAGAGATATCACCTAGTTTATGGCAGAACTGGGACCTCAAGGCAAGGTCTCCCGCTCTTGGTCCAGCGTTTTCCCCACCTTATCTCAGCCTTCTGGGGCTAAGCCTGGCCTTTTTCAAAGCCCTGAGAAGCCAAAGTTGGCTGCCTCCTGCTGGCAGGGAGTTCCTTCCAGCTTTGGGTGCTACTGTTAAAGAAGAGAGAGTTCCAGAAGTGAGGAGGGTGGATTATGCAGAGAGCCAATCTATGCTTCTTTTTTCCTCCCTCATGGGAATGGCTTGCACACTGTGAGGGGGGTGAGGGGGGACTATGAAAGCCAATAATTCATGACAGTTGATAAGTGTCAGAGAAGTATTTACTCACATTCATTCCCCGAAAGTCACCTTCTCCATGCATTCTTTTTTGTCTTTCAACGATGCCATCAGTCAGGTGAACTCAGCAAGAAAGACCAAGGTTTATGCCAAATGCTGCAGAGGGAGAGAGTTTCATTTAACTTCATTTTCCCAGCCAGGGCTGGCTCCCAAACCAGTTTTTCTGACTAGGTTGTTTGCCACATGAAAAGCAAATTCCCAGAGGTTTCTGAGATTGCTGAGATTGGATGCAAGATGACGGCTGCCACCCACCCGCCCACCCACCCACTAATAAGACATAATGCCGTCCTATTTTTGGTAACAATTAAAGGGCCTCCCGGTGCAAGCAGAAAGCTGTTTATTTTGTTACATCACTTCACTTTGCCTTCGAAGGCTGGTCTGTGCTCAGTGTTTTCCTGGTGATGCAAGTCGGCTCTCTCCTCCAGCAGTTGGATCCCTCCCATCTCGCAGCACCTCACAGGTCTCTTCCCCGAGCAGTGCATTGCTGGAGCGAGGAGCCTCTCACGAATCAGCTGCAGGTCCGTTTTGAAAAGCAGAGATACAGAGGCAAAAGAAAAGGGTGGACTCCTATGTGACCTGGTCTCAGAGCAAGACAATCACCAGCTGAATTCCAGAAGCCCTGTTCATGTTTGGGGAGATTTTTTCGACTGCATGGAATCAGAGAGAAGCCAAAGGATGGGAAATGCCTGCATCCCCCTGAAAAGAATTGCTTATTTCCTATGTCTCTTATCTGCGCTTTTGCTGACTGAGGGGAAGAAACCAGCGAAGCCAAAATGCCCTGCCGTGTGTACTTGTACCAAAGATAATGCTTTATGTGAGAATGCCAGAGCCATTCCACGCACCGTTCCTCCTGATGTTATCTCATTGTAAGGCCCGTAAGCATTTGCTATCTAATTTACGATTTAAAAATTCCAGCCGGTGTATTTGGGGCTTTGTATTTTCTGGTAGAAGGGCTTGGAGAGAGATTCCTCTTGCACACTTGGCCATTTGACAGTGCTAACATTTTGCTGCATTTAGTAATTTTGATTTTTACGAGCTGCTACGGAACATGTTTAGATGCCCCCCACCCCTGAACATTATTATGAGAAACCTGTAGCAGATGCATTTCTCCTACTTCATCTGGGAAGGAACAGTATCGTACTTCATAAAATAGTGTCAAAATAGTGACTGTTTTGCTAAACCGGATTAACATAAGGTTTGTTCTGTGTGTGTGTCTCTCTCTGTGTGTCTGTGTGTTTGTTTGTTTTCTTTCAGATCCTTTGTGAGATCTGGTTTTACTGAAATCTCAGAAGGGAGTTTTTTATTCACACCATCGCTGCAGCTCTTGTGAGAAATATTTATATCATGACTATTTTTAATATAGCATATATTTGGATAAGCCCTCTAGTAAAACAATCTTAACACTAATTTTGTCAAATGTGATTGCATTTCTGGGAAGAAAAAGAATATCAGTAAAGTGAGAGGTACATGGGGTTTTTGGCAACTTGACCCCAAAGGTATAGGTTGATTCTTGCAGTGGTAAATTTGCTAACCTGTAATGCTGTCTACATTCATGGCTATTTATGAAGTTGTCGAACGTTGCAACAATGATTCCAATTCCATTCCACTATTTTACTTTCATTTTTGACTTGGGAACTTTGGTTATTTTGCCCTAGAGTTTTTGAATTAGTCAATACAGAACCCAGCATAACATATGTGCTCAAGATGTTGTCTCCCTGGGATCCGGGGCAGGCTGCTACTCTGTATGATTTACCGTGGGGTGGGGGGGGAATCTTGGTTCTTTCTAGGTAATTCCTTAAAAGATTGATTCCAAAGAGATTGTTTTCTAATCTTATCTAATTTATAACTAGTCCCCTTACAAGGAGGGAGAGAAAATATTAATATAGGACAGTGCAAAGGATCAGGCTTTGCTGTGTGTTTTGAGTTAGCCACGAGGGAACTACATATTCAGTCTATGTCTCAAAATAGTCAAAAAATAATATTTGACTCAGAGCTCCCCACAGGCATGTCACATGTATAATTTTTTTTCTGACGTGTAATGTTGGGTTAGTGCTAGTTCTCAGTGTAGGATCATGTGGAAGGCAAGAGGTTCCCTGTGCTCAGGTGTCAGGCAAGATTGGGGTTGTAGTTAACGTCCTCCCAGAAGGGAATTAGCCAAGTTGATCAACTGAGTTTTGGTTATCTTAACTGCATGATTCAGGATCCCAGGGGTTGTTTTTTTTTGGGGGGGGGCAATTGTTTATTTTTGTTTTCTTGCCTTAATTGGCCATTTTGGCAGTGTGAGGTTATATATATACAGAGGCAAACAATATGGACTTGAAATTGAAGAGAGCTGTGTGTAAATTTCACCCCACCACCCACTAGAAACTAGACTTGTAATCTTGTGCAAATGATTAAACCTCTCTGAACCTCAGTCTCCTCATCTGTAAAATGGAGGTGAAGACACATTGAAGGATTTTTATCAGAGATAAATAAAATTTAAGTAGATAAAATGTTTGGCATAGGGTCAAATGGTTACACATTTATAAATGGTAGGTTTAAAAATTTTAACATCAAGCTAGCTAAGAAAAAATCACTTAATCTATTGTTTTATCTATGTGAAATCCCAAAACTGGTTTGACTATTTTATTAAATCACAAACCTGATCAGGTGTTCTGACATTATGTAACAGTGTTGGCTAATGTCTTTCTACTAGCTAATGTCTTTGAGTGATTAACAATTGAGAAGAATATTCCTAAGGGACTTAGGTGTTTGACTGATGGTGTGATTAGGGCAAGTATTAGCATATCAAACAAATCCAAAATACATAGTCTTTAGCACGTGAAGTGTCAGTCTTCAGTGCTGGTATTCTTCCATACAATAAGATTTGATTGTACCTGATAAAGTGATAAATTGTGCTTATATTGTTTATTTGTTAAGTAAATAAATGGCTCATTTAAGAAGTATCGTTTTCTTAAGCTAAGTCACCTCTTTCCCCCAGGATAAATAGATCAGTTCTTAAAATTCAGGAGGTCTCAGTGGACACATACTACTCATATTCTGACACTAGATGGCCTTAACTGTGACACCGAAAGCCTGAATCGATGGGCCTGATCCGTGAGCACATCTCCACTTTGCTTCTGCTGGGTGGACCCCACCTCGGCAAGCACAAATGCTGGACGGTGTTATAGAAATAGTTCCCGGCTGCTGCAGGGTAATGTGATTACACGTATTTAGAATCACAGAGGGAAGCCAAGGAACTGGTTTTTAAATAGCCCACACAGAGTGTGTGCCATGCCCCTGTGTCCCATACTCTGAGTTCCTATGGAACATTCCAGCCCTTATTTCTAAAAGCAGTTCGGATTTCAGAAATAACAAAAGGGAGAGTAATTCTTGCTCTGTATGTCCTGACTTAACTCATTGGCTAACTTCAACATGGCAGATTTATGCCAGGGCTGATATAATGCAAAATTGTCAGGGGGCAAATATCATCTCTAATTTCTAGAACCCTGTTTCCTAAAGATTTTGCCCCCATTCTCCCTGCCCAATGTTCTCTGCTTCCTCCCATCCTCAGGAAAGGGTTTATATAGCTCGTTTTCACTGAGGAAATAAATGCTAAGCTTCCAAATATGAACTGTGCTATAATCATAACAATGGTGGAAATGGATAGTTCACAGACAGGAAGAGTTCTTCTGTGGCACAGAGCCATCCAGGGCTCTGAAACCCCCACATAAGCCGCCAACCCCCATTAGAACAACGACCACGGGGCCTTAATCTGCCTTTGCACGATTTTTGCTATCAGCTCAGGCCTGGGTCACACCAGACATTGCTTGGGGTTTGCAATGAATTCTAACCGCATTTGTGACCACAGGTTACCAAACTGACCTGTCATGTCCTGCGAAGTGATAAACTTCAGAAGCAATTCTGCTTGATTGGCATACAAAGGCAGTTGGTTTCTTGCCTGTTGTTGAACAGGGAAAAGAAATGTCCTATTCCTATCATCCACCCTAATAACCTGATAATTTCATTATGGCCCCAAATGCTTTTTCAGAACTTCTGTAGAGACATGGAAGTACTTTTTGAAATGTCAGCCTGGGGTCCTGAGGGAAATAGACACAGTTCCTTCCTAAGTTACACACAGTGTCTGGGGAAGGCTGTGGCTGGCAGTATGTGTTGGAGAACAAGAAAAAACAGAAGCCCCATGAAGTAGAGATAGGAGACAAAGAATAAAATTATCCAATAAAAATTCATCAAATTAATTTTATAAAACACATTTTAAAAATATCTAACTTATTGTTTTAAACAACAGCAACAAAACCTTTCCCCCAAAATGCAAGTTCATTAATAATTTCCACAGGGCCAGTTGTGAAACATAACCAATGAGAACAATTATTCATTCTAGTTTGTTTTTCGTGACAGGGAGTGATGCTTGTAGTGAATGTAATTTACAGAAATAAATGTGTTTTCACACATTACAGCCCTATTCTTCTCAACTACAGACTGAAGTTCCCAATGATACAGACTCATTACAGAAGTAAAATTCAAATTTAAGAGTATAAAATGTGGCCACATTGCCATTTGTTTATACAATTTTTAATAACCTCAATGCCTCCGATCTTTACGGGAGTTCTGTTTGCAAGAAATAAATTACAGGGTTGGTGTTGGTACGATGCTTTAAAAAAATCTCTGTATAAAAATTCATTGTGGTCAGAAAATTTCTATTTATTCCAGTGAGATTTTTATCTTGTTTGAAGCAATAGAACTCATCCTTCTGGGGGGATTATTATTTCTTTTATTAATCCACAGTCAACACATAAGTACATAGCCCATAAGATATCAAAAAGTGAAAGTGCTAATAACATGAACAGATAAATAGTAAGTCCATCCTTACTAAGGCTCTATACTTAAGTCCTTCAAAATACTATTTGCCCAGGAAAAAATATCCATGGCCTATCTCATTTTTACAGTGATTGGCCTCTTTTTCTATTCCTCCTTATATTACAAATGTAAGAAAAATGTAGCACTCTTTAATGACTACTCAAGGCCGACCTATCAGCTAAGAGGATTCTAGAGGGGTTATTAGCTGGTTATAGATGAGCATGTTTTAGTTTGTGCCCAGGTGATGCCCTCACAATGGACCAAGAGGTAAAAATTTTAGTCATCTAGGCTGTTTTGCCTACCATTTGCCCAGTGACCCATCACTCTGATTTTAACCTTTTAATTAATTATTGTGACTATATAAACCAGCCCTATACGACACATATTTTCTCTGAAAGTATTTCATTCTCTCAATTAATCAGGCAAGAAACTTAGGAGTCATCTGCCCCTTCTCCCTCATTGTCCACTTCCAACTGGACAAGTCTTCTTTCAAACAGCAGGAGAATCTGCCACCTCCTCTTTACTTCAGGGCCATGGCTGCATTCACTGTGTCGCAGGCTGGGGGGGGGACTTCCGTGTTGGTCTCCCTACTTCCGGTTCCCATCCTACCCACCCCACTTCTTGTTACCTTCCTTAAATACAGATCTCACCATGTCACCCTCAGGCTTGGAAGCCTTTAAGATTTTTTTTTTTTTATTTTTTTTATTTATCTTTAGAGAGGAAGGGTAGGAGAGAGGGAGAGGGAGAGAAATATCAATGTGTGGTTGCCTCTCATGTGTCCCTTGCTGGGAACTGGCCTGCAACCCAGGCATGTGCCCTGACTGGGAATCGAACCGCGATTGTTTGGTTCACAGGCCCGCGCTCAATCCACTGAGCTACACCAGCCAGGGCTAGCCTTTAATGAATGGATCCCTAGAAACAGAAAGTCTGAATACCTGAGTGGACATTAATAGAATTTGGCAGTTTGTCCAGGGTCAGGGTCATCTCTCATAATACTGACACCACACACACACCAAGCTCCAAACAGACTGAGGTACCTCCTTCCCTTACCTCTGCTTTTGCAAGTTCTGTGGACTTGGTTGATGTTTCTAGTACTTTCTGTCATTTATCAGAACTATTTGTGTTATATTTGCCTGTGTCTCTCATGAAGGATTATCAATAGTTAAGCTCCTAGGCAGGAGCCTGGATGTTGCAAGCTTAGACCTTGCTTACCGTACATTAGTTGAATTCAATCTATGTTTTCATAGATTTTATACTAAAACTACTGTTTTCCTATTAGTAGATAGTCTTGGTTATACTCACACTCTTATGTTTGATCTTGCTGTTACATTTCACAGGAACTAATACTTTGGAGGTCTAGAAAGTGAGCCAAACAAAAAAGAATGTGAAGGGATATCTGCTTATGACGTTATGGTGTCAAACTTCTGCAACAGAGGTTTCCAGTGTAGCAGAGCTTGAAAGGCAAGACACCTGGAGCCTGTCCGTAGACCCACTGCCTGAATCTCGTTGGTCCCACTCTGACTTCCTGTATACCTTTGGCACGTAAAAAATAATATTGAGACTCTTAGATTCTTTTAAAATTAAATTTATTGGGGTGACATTGCTTAATAAAATTATATAGGTTTCAAGTGTACAAGTCTATACTACACTTGTACTATACTATACTTGTACCTCATCTGTATTATTGTATTGTGTGTTTAGCCTGTTAGTTCTTCATTCGATTGTGGAGGCTGACTAGTCGCTCCTGTGAAGGGTAGAATTCCCCACTTCTCCAGTCTGACAGGACAGCCAAAGGGCAATGCTGGTTAAGTAAGCATCATTAAGATGAAAAAAATTCCATGAACACAAAGAGAGCTTCCTTTTTGACTGAATTATATATGTTTGCTTAGCTAAAATCAGCATTTATTCATTGTATAGCTAGCTGCAAGCAGTAACAAAATGAAATCAGAAGCCTCTCATTTCAGCAAGCACATCGTGGGGTCCTGCTCTGTAGCAGGCACAGCCCTGGGTTTTGTGAGGGACAAAAAGATAAGTGGCACCTTTCCCTTCCCACCTTGATCTGACAGCTCCAAGCTGGCAGTGATCCCTGAAAAGGTAAATTATGTTTTGCAGGTATTGGAAAGTATTGTGAGATAGTCTTGATAAGCTTTCTTGTTTGTTCAGAATGGTATTCAGTTGATTGGTGATGATGGCAATGCTTGCCAATTGTTGACCCTGGGGCTGATACAGGCTACAAAATGATTGCAGAGGCTTTATAATGACAGCTGTGACATCAAAATGACCAACCCTAGTGACTGGCAATGTGGCAAGTAGCAAAGAACACAAAGTTTTTGTGGTCAGATAAACATGGGTTCACATCCCCACTCTAGTTCTGTGATTTTGGGCAAACTTAATCAAGCCTCGTTATCTGCATTACAATATGGGGGATAACCATAGTACCTACTGCACAAGATTACAGTAAGGATTAAATGGAACAATACTTGTAAAGTGTGTGGCACTGTTCCTATAACTTGACAAACATTAGCTCATATTATAGTTTCTGAAAATCACTTCAATTCAAACAACCAAAACATCAGATTAGCATCTGATGCTACAAACTGGGTTTGCCTACAGTCCCAACTTTAAAATTTTGCTGTACCACACATAGGTTTCCATCAGAACCTGCTACGAAATCTCCCCTTCAAACACCTCTCACAGGAAACGTGAACTATTTACCCTTTGGGGGTAGTGGGAAAAGGAAAAACAGAACCCGCTTACTTCTTCCTCATGAAAAAACAACTGGCACCACATTGTGTAAAACATATAGATTTTGTTTAAAATAATTAGCAGTGACCAGTCCTTCAGGTGAGTGGTTCTGTGGTAGGATGGTAAAAGGCCTGAACTAGAAGTCAATAGACATGGTTTTGAAATCCAGTTCATCTAATAATGGGCTGTGTGACCTTGGGTTGGTCACAAAATATCCCCGGGCCTCAGATGTTACCTGTGTAAAATATCAGAGCTAGATTAAATTATGGTTCCCAAATCAAATGCCAATGAGGGTGGAGGTGGTCAGGTAAATGCAGGAAACAGCTGGGTGTCATACAATAGAGAATGGCAGTGACTGCAGTAAGCCAGAGAAGACATCTAAAAATGACATCCTCAGCCCCAACAGAGAATTGCTGATGAGAACATGGTACTAAACAGGGGACCGTACTTTCCTAATTTTCAGGGGAAGGCAGAAGTCTGGAAGCAGATTTTGAAACTAGATAAAGACCAAACAAAACATAAGTTGGCATCTGAGAGCTTCACGTTTAATTAACTAAGGTCTTTTCCTAGCTTAAAATTCTATTATATTATATTCTCTTTACAAACAGATTTATTTAAATATAATATAGAAAATGGCCTTGTTAAGGAAATGGACACAATTTATTGTATTAATTCTAACAAACCAGTAAATTAGATTGTTAATTGAAAAAGCTTCATAGTATGAAATTGGCTATTATGAAATTACTATTCAATTTCCCAAGCAGGTCCATTGGGACTTTACCAGGACCTTCCTACGGTGTCTGACGATAAAACAATGCTTCAGTATCCCTTCCATAGGGCAAGCATTAAAAAGGAATTTTTGGGGCCCGCCTACCTGGCAAGGTGGCAGGTGTTTGCCTGTGTGAAATGTTATTAAAAAGCAACAAGGCTTTAAAAAAATAAATAGGCTAGAATTTAATTGTGCAAAGAACTCCTGACTTGCAGAGAACTCCTTGTAAGGTATCACAGACTCTTCCCACCTGTGCTTCCGTGGCTATTTTTCTAGATTCTTCCTTGAGAATTGTCCATACTGCCAGTTTACAAGCCATGCAATAAAAGCAAGTGAAGTTTTGTTGGAGGTCTTTTACCATTTTTATATTGCCTGATGCTAAGCTACTTTATATAACTCGCTTTTTATTTCTCCATTGCAATAACCCTATGAGGGTGTATGATCACCTCCACTTTGCAGGTAAAGTACTGGGTCATAGAAGAGTTAGGTAACCTCCTCAATTTCTCACCCCTAGTAAGTGGTGCAGCCTCAATTTAATCACTTTTGTTTTATTTCCTTTTGAACATGAATCATTGGGTTTGACTTTGCATAGTTTTGTCCCCAAAATCAACTTTTCTTTTAAAGGGTCAGCCTCTGCCATTACCAAGGGTATTCAGAAGACTGTGTCCTGATTCCTGGAGACAATTACTGAAAGGGAGTTTCAAAAGCCCTTTGAAAGAGTGGGAACGTTGCTGGCGAGAACATGTAGTTTCACTAGGATTAAATTCTCATTTGTATGTGTAAGCTCTGGTCAGAGAGAGAGAGGAAGAAAAGCGCAAAAGGAAAGGACTTATTTACTATAAAGTTACACCTCAGGCCAATGTTTTCAAAACTTGTGTTCTATCAAACAGTTGTCCTGAAAGAAAAGTGCTCTGTGCTCACATAAATTTGGAAGACTGCACATTCTATTCCAATGCACCTTGGCATGGAAAAGGCTTTGGACTTATTTTATGTTGTTTCACTTAAAATCCCATGCAATACTGGTTCTGTAGACCATACTTAGGGAATATATGCCTTTAGTAATAATTTTATTTATTAGCTTAATTATTCATATCTCACCTGTTCTAGAAAATCTTGCTAGCAGAGCTTAGGCAGTTAGAAAGAAACCCATCTTAAAGACTGTTTTAAACTATCTATCTCCCTACAAGGAGTAACTCTGACAATTCCATTAGCATAGATTCATGAAGTGTGATATCTGAACTCGGGCACCACCAGGCTGGTAACCATCTGGTCAAGCAGCTTGGCACATACTATATCTTTGGGGACCTCCCTGTAGACACTCCATCTTTTGGAGGAAGTAGACTATCACTGGCAGCCCATTTAACAGAAAAGACCCCTGAGCTTAAATTTACAATCTCACTGTTTTTGTTTGGAGCATATTGCATCACAGCTATTTTCCATATGGCTAAATCAATAATTCCCTGAGTACCTTCCATGGAATATTCATTCTGTATAAAGCTCAAAGATAAAAGGACCCCATTATCAGTAAGTTTGGGAAACTGAGTATTTAGTTTCCTTTTGAAGAGTTTCATTTTATTAATACTTAAGAATACAAAGATCTGTGTAATTATGAACCCCAATTAACTTCACTTCCCCATTTCCCCAAATTTATTTATTTATTATTTACTTGTTTGTTCATGTAAAAAAAAAAACAACAACTTTCAACCCCATAAAGATCTTGTATTCCAGGGAATACACTCTGGAACTACTGGGCAAAGCTCTTCTGGATGTAGAGCAGATACTGGGCTGATCTGATGAGACTAAAAAAGTAAGCCCAGCCTTGCCCGTGACAGTTTTCAGCCATCTGTGGCAAGAGCATGCCTGAGCACAGAATCGTAGCCCTGCCAGTTACAAGCTTCAAATTACTTTTACCCCTCTCACCTCGGTGTTCTTTATGTTTGTAAGTGGAGAATATAAAACCTACATTACAGTGTTCATTTGAGGATTAAAATAGTTCATAGATGGCAAGCTGCTAACGATGAGGCTTAGTACAGAATAGATGTTACATAAAATTTAAGTCCCTTCTTCTTAAGTGTTCCAGGACCAGGATGATACAGATTGAATTTGTAAACAATACTAGGAGATGGGCTGTTTACTAGTTATGCCAACTCCCAGAAAGGAAAGGTTTGTCCTGGGATGAGAGGTGCTAGACTATAAAACCAAAGGGGTAGGGCCATGCTCAAATCGTTGCTGGTGTGCATGCCAAGAATATTCCTAAGGGAATCTTTGCAAATCTAACATCTACATTTTCATCCTGGCCCTGCTGCTGACAAAAGATGTGACCTCGAGTAAGTCATTTAACTTCTGCAGGCCTTACCTTAACTATTAAAAAGGGAATTGAACTGTATATCTCTCTGTGGCTCCCCCCACTACAGATTTACGTGGAGCTAAAGTAAGGCTATTTATTCCCTGTCACCCAGGTTGAAGAAGTGGTGGTTGACTTAAGGATCAGCCGAATTACACTGAAAATGTTTTTCAAGGATTAGAGTAAAAAAGAACTGTAAAATAATAGGCTTTTGTGTGATGCTTCCTATTTTAATGTTCTCCTATCTTGAGAGCATATTTTAAAATATTCAAATGTAAATTTTCAAGTTATTCACACAACACCTGAGCTCAGAATATGTGCATTTAACTAAAGTGAATCATCAGCCTATTATTAATTATCATTCAACCAGACCCATTCTTTTGGAAAGAAGGAGAATATTAGTAACAGCCAGAGTCTGAATCACTTAAGCAGAGGCAGCTCTAAACAAATTGGCAAGCCCTCTAGCTGTGCCCCCGAATATTCCAACAGCTGCAACCTGTGTGTCTTGCTCTGATCTACATATATATGCACATATAAACATACAGACACAGATATGTACTGGAAGTGTAAACACTCATGTTTATACACACTGCCGTGGCTGTCTAATTCCCTGGTGATGCCTATAACAGTTCTCTTGGGCAGGTGACAGTCTCACTGAACCTGTTTCCATAGCAGTAAACAAAGTCCTTCACTGTACCTAGGGGCTCTTCCAGCCCTGACACTTTATGTCAGTCTTGGCTTAGATATTCTTTGGCAGAAGCATTGGAGACATGCTCATGCACATTAGTTCATGTAATTCTTAGAATCTTACAGGAAGTCTTTTTGTTATTATAATACTTATTTTAACAGGTAGTGAAGTAGATTCACTCACTTAATGCATCATGTGCATAAGTGGCAGTGACAAGCTTAGAAACTAGATTTTTTAATTCTATATCTAATCATTGCAGTCTTCAAGTGACAACCTGATGCCCACTCTTCTCTTCTCTATCCAGAATGGTCCTCACCGAGCTGGGGGAAGGGTATTGTATGGGACAACCACCTAAACTATCTCCCCTTCTTAGCCAGGAGAATCTGCCTTGGGTTGGAAGACAGGAGAATCTGCTTTGGGTTGGAAGGCAGACCACCCATGAGCCAATGATAATTCTGATGTCTCGGGTGTCACAAGTGACTAGGCAGAGTCTGAAGAGGTGGATGTTGTTAGAGACAGAGGCCCCTGGTGCGACCAGATGAGCAGTCTGCTTTGAGAGACAGACAGATGTTCTTGGCAGGGTTACTGCCGCCATGCAGCCGTCTGCGGCACTGCCTCCGCAGGAAGCGATGTGAATAATAAAGAAATCTAAGATTTGATTCTTGGAAAACCTCAATAAAATGGCAAGCATTTGAAGGAAGCAACATTAACAAATGAAGAAGGCATTAATTATTCAACAAAAGCCTTCAGATAAATTTGGGTAAATATTTAAGAAAGAATCAAAGTAACATCCCTAACTCACCTCCACCACACATAAAAGTCCCAAATGAGTTAAAGAGTCAAAGTTTTAAAATTAAAAAGGGGGAAGGTGTGAGTCATATTTCATTGATCTCTAGGTAGGAAAGAACATTTTAAGAATAAAAGCAAAGAAAAAATACACAATGGAAGTTGATATACTTTGTTAAAGATGTAAAACTTACATGTGTTAAAAATTATGAATGAAGACACAAATCGTAATCAGTAGCAGCTGATTAAAAAAACTCAGCAGCAAATAAGATAGGAAAATAATAGGTTATGCCCTTAAAAATAAAAAAGTACTCAGAAAACAAAACTGGTCAAAGGACATAATTTTATAGGAAAAAAACCCAAAAATAATAATGCTAAATGTTGGTGAAGATGTGGTAAAATAGGCATTCTTACCCTCAGACTTGAATGTGTAATCTGGTACAAGTTAGCAATAAAGAAGTAGAGACTCAAAAACTCATCTCTAATCTAAAAATGTTATTTTTAGAAATATAGCTTAGGCCTTTCCTAAGGAAATAATTAGAGATATGGAAAAACATTTGTATAAGAGGATAGTTATGGTACTGTTTATAATAATGAAAGTTGGACTCAACAAAGATAAATAAATGATATAATTACATAAAACTCATCTGTTAAAATTGTATTATTCAAAATTTATTATCATGAGAAATTGTTCATGGTAAAATGAGTGCATGAAAAAGACACAGAAAAATACAAAATTATCCCAATTGTATAAATATATATGTATTATGGATACGCATGTCAATATCTTTGTGTAGTATGATTATGGTGATCTTTATTTTCTTCTTTAAGCTTTTCCCGTGTTTTCCAGAATTTCTACAATGAGTTTATAATATTGATAAGCAGAATACACAAACTGCATTCAAATTTTTCAAAGTCTTTACTTAAAAAAATACAGGTTGACATGATCTTAATGTGACTTTGACACTACTTATAACAATCAATTCATCAGTGAAAGGGATTATTATTTAATTAGATTTATGAAGTCCTTATGAGCTGAGCAGTGTTATAGTTGTCTGCCAGAATGTGGACATTACGTCATTACGTTATGTGGGTTCTAAACTGAGAGGCCACCTGGTGTGTGAAAAGGGCAGTAGACCAGAAGTCTTGGGCTATATGACCTTGAAGAAAGCTTTTAATAGCCTTCTGAGCCTCACTGTCCTTCTGTCAAAGAGATTGTAACACCTCCTCTAACCACTTAAAGGCCAAATCAGATAATCCAGCAGGAGCCTTGAAATGTAGGGTTTACTGAAGTCATCAATCATCATTTAAAGAATGAGCTATCGCCTGCCTGGAATTGATAGTTGATATGTACAGTTTTCCTAAATCTCCTTCTTGGTAAGATAACATATATACTTTTTTGATTGCAGAAAAAAAAAAATCCTCTTCATTCCTCCCACAGTCCCTTTTCTTACTGAATTCATGGGACTGTTGGCTGAGAGATGTAAGTGTATCTCCTGTGTCCCCCTCCACCAAAATTCTAGGAAAAAAAGCTTAGCTTTTCCTTCCCTAAGAACATAGGAAATGGCAGATACCTCAAATTTTCCCACAGGATCAAGGGCAGAGGGCAAATTCTATGCCATCTCTGTACAAACCCACAGGGTCGCTGCTTGGCAAGTCTTTGGGGTCCAGATCTCTGATGTGTAGCTCAGGGTAACAAGTTCATGCAGAAGGTTCATTGGTCTTCACTAGTCCCTCATCGTACTGTCATCACGAAGAGAGCTCTGAAATCCAAGTCGTAGTATCACAGATTCTGGCTATGTGTAGTTACGAGGACAGGACAGCCCACGGTAGGTCCATACCACAGCAACTGCCCAGCCAGACTTGCTGCAAAGGGCACAGGCCTCCGAGGTCACCACAGGTAAAGTGGGGGCGGGGGGGTTATTGTACAATATGAAGCCCTGGTTGCATCTAAGAGCACCTGGGAAGCTTTTAAAAGTCCCTATGCCCAGGCCACACCCAGGTATAGAACATAACCAGATCCCTGAGGCTGAGAACCAGTTAGCAGTATTTTTAAAGCTCCCCACGTGTGACCAAGACTGAGAAGTACTGGCTTAGGATCTAACACAGATCTAGAGGACTCCCTGCTCCAGCCTTCACATACGCTTTCCTTTTGCACGCACATCTCCACACGGTGTTCTTTCCTAAGTATGTTTTGCACATACTTCCACCTGACATGGATTTAACTTAGCCCTAAGGCATCCTTCCTCCTTCAGGTCCTCTGCCACCTGGCTCCATCTCTGCTGATTCCAAAGCCCCAAGAAGGAACTCATCTCCAACCCAACTCACCTTTTTGAGGCAGGCTACTTGAGCTATGCCATGCTGACTGACCTCAGAATCAGCTATCCTGTATAAGAAGCTGAGTCCTTCTTGTCCTAGTCTGAGGAAAGAGGCAGAGTTTCTGTGGTATAAAATATGTCCAACCTGGTCTGCCCAAGTCTGATGTGTATGGAGATGGGGGCTGGGGGTTGGGCAGGGGAGGGTGAGCACAGTTTCCCTGAACAAGAACTGTGGAATTCTTTAACATATCTGGCACAAAACCAACTCCTAACATTGAAATCAAACATATTCAAAGGAATCCATAAAGTATTAAGGATCAGAGTTTTATCCACTTCATAGAACATGATGTTTTAAAGTCTTTTCAGCTTTAACATAGGATAATAAAATGGATAGCCCACTCAACTGATTTATAATATATGTATAATTTTACGCATCTTTGTCCATGGCATCCTTGTCTACAGAAAACTTCAACTGAATTTGGAATTGAAGGACTGATACTCATTATTTAACTTAGCCCTAAGGCATCCTTCCTTATTATCCCAGTCAAAGGGAAATTTTTCACTTTTATTAGAAACCTTTTTGTTGAAACATAACATACACAAAGAAAAGCACACATATCCTAAGTGCACATCTCAACTCTTAAAAATTAAGACTTTGTGTTTTTGGAGCAGTTCTGGGTTCACAGAAAAACTGAGAAGTCATAGAGATTTTCTGTATGCTCCCTTCCCGACCCATGCGCAGCCTCACTCATCACCAACATCCCCCAGCAGAGTGATGCATCTGTTAGAGTTGATGAACCTACATTATCGCCCAGAGTCCACAGCTTACGTAGGGGTTCACTCTTGGTGTCGTACATGCTATAGGTTTGGACAAACGTATAATGACATGTATCCATCATTATGGTGTCATACAGAATATTTTCTCTGCCCTAAAAATCCTCTGTGCTCTGCTTATTTATTCACCCCACCATGGGTTTTTAACATAAAGTGAACATCCTTGTAACAGCACCCAGAAACCAAACATTATCACTACCCCCAAATACTCCCCTTGTGTCTCCTTCCAGTCATTACTTGCCTCCTAGGGTAAACACTGTTTTGACTTCTGCCAGCATAAATCAGTTTTTCTGGGTTTTGTTTCTTATATAAGTGCAATTATATAGGAGATTCTTTATTGTGTTCTGGCTTCTTTCATTTGACTTCAATTCTGAATGTCATCCATATTTTTGTATGTAGTTGAAGTTTTAACCAGAGGTTTTAATCCTTGAAATCTAGTTCAACAAACACTATTCAGCCAAGAGCTGCGCTCGAGGCTAGGGACACAAAAGCAAATAAGGATAAGTTCTTGCTCTAAGGAACATTCAATCTAGTAATGTAATAATGCCCAGAATTTAGTGTAAAGTCAATTCCTCTTAGTTTAACAAATATTTACTCAGTGTGCACTATAGGACAGTCAGCATTACAGGTGTTAGGGATAAGTAATGATCACGCAGATAAAAATTCTAGTGGAAATCCTGTTTTATTTCCCTGACATGTGTGGGCAAGTTCTGCCCACTAATATCCATTTCCCACTCTGTTTTGCATCTGATTCAACATAAGGGGAACTAGTGAGAGAAGCTATTTCTTCTGGTGACTTGAAGTGCATGATTATGAAGTCGCTGGTCCACCCACGGGACAGTTGGCAAACCAGTGAGCATGGGAAGTATTTTTCTGTATCTATTTCTGCCTTATTCCATTCTCTCCATCCCTGATGCTGTCTATACAGAATGAAATGAATATCTGGAGCCTCAGGAAGTCTTTGGGTCTATGGGTGTTGGCTTATCTTAGAGGAAGGGCGCACAATCTTCTTGTTTTCCAGAATCATGAAGTAAAAAGAGGCAACTGCCAAAGTTGTGGCTAAAATCATAAACCTCTGAATTTTTTTTTAATAACTATGGGCATCTAATATGTATGACTAGTCAGTCATCAGTGTTGACTTTTCAGAGCCTAGTGAATTACTAGAGTATAAAGCTAGGACATGGGAGGGAGAAGGGATCAAAGAGAACACATTGCTCCAGGACTGACAGCTTAGGAAGAAATGTAAGAGATCACCTAGTTTTGTTTGTTCAGTCCATGTTCCCCCCTCATTTTAATGGCAAATTTCAAGCATATAAAAAAGTAGAGATAATAAAATTCACTCCCATGTACCCATCTTTCAACTTCAAAAATTATCACCTCATGCTCAATTCATCTCTAATCCACTGCTGTCTCCTCCCCTGGTTATTTTGAAGCAATCCCAGTTATTAAATCAAATAAGTTATTCATAAATGTTCAGAAAGTGAGATCTCCTAGCTTTAATCTCTTTAGTTAACAGGCTCAGAAAGATGCATCACTAAGCTAGTTAGTGGCAGTTATTTTTAATCCCTAAACTTGAAAAGAAAAAGTCAAAATGGTGATAACAGAGAATATTGGACTTTTCATAGTGCAATTAATCAGTACACATGTGATGAGAATTGTTAAATTATGTCTAACATCTGATCTGGTCCATGATCATGGTCACATTTTGGACAACAGTTACAGATGGAATATGAGATTCCCCCGCACGAGAACCTTAACATGTAGACTGAACGTCATTTGAACCCATTATAAATTAGTCATCACTACATTTAAAACTTTATTTTCAGCTTGTATCAACAGTTAATCTAATGAGTTCCATAAATTAATGCTTTCTCTAAAACAAAACAACCTGCTTTGTATTATTTAGTTTATGATCACCTCTTTTAAACCTCCCATTTGGAAAACTGGCAAGTTCTCCAGAGTTCAACAGGGTGTGGGGACTGCTGGTTAATGTCCCCTTTCATCAGTAATTTCGAAACCATATCCCTGCGGATTTCGAAAGTGCAAGTAAATTTGTCCAAGTTAGTGTTCTCAATTATTTAATAATAAAGGGAGCTAAGACTCTTCCTAAGCCTCGTTATTATTACACAGCGTCAGCCTGTTCTGTTTTCAGAGAAGGTTAGTTGATGTTGGTTGAGCCAGTGTTGATGGCTTATATACTATGAGTTGTTGCAGCACAATGGGGCATGAAGCTACTTTGTTAGGTTTCCCAGGCTTAAAACCCAGAAGCACCATTGTTTGGGCTGGTCAGAATGTTCCAGAAGTTTTTTACACAAAGAGAAGGATTCTGTTAGTGTCTTTTTTCATGAAAATGTGCAAAATGTTGATTCAGCTCTCATATTGCCCAAATTGTATCTCAAAATGTTGCCCAGAGCATGTGACATCCATCACTGTGGGGAGTGGGGCACAAAGCCCCCCTTTCCTGGGTGAACATTTGGTGAGGAGATAATTGGGGATTTTAAAAAGCTACAAAAATTACCTGAATAAATAACACTTTAGAAGGCAGACATCCAGACATTTTTCCATACACAACTCCCACTCATTTCTCTGAGAGAAAAAGCAGCATAAATTGACAATCTGTCAGTTTAACCATTTTCATTGTGTACTTTTTCTGGGCAGGTTATTCACATCGAACTCCTTTGATGTGATCAGTGATGATGCTTTTATTGGTCTTCCACATTTAGAGTATTTGTAAGTAAAAAAAAAACCCAACGTTTTTAATGTAATGATTCAGGCCAAGTGCTCTTAGATTCCTACAGCTGTCTAACAAAAATATTATAACCTATTGCAGATTCATAGAAAACAACAACATCAAGTCCATTTCAAGACACACTTTCCGGGGACTAAAGTCTTTAATTCACCTGTAAGTATGTATGTTGCTATTACTTTTTAAGTTTGCTAATAACCTGCGGCTAAAGTGCGCACTTTGTGGGTATCCATGATAATTTAAGAAACCCAAATGATTTCTCCCCATGTGTGCTTGCCCTGTTATTAGCCAGTGTGTGTCCAGGAAATTGATTGCTATTAATATGATTAATCTAAACCAACCATACTTAGGAAAACAATCTAATGCAGGGCAATAAATCATTACTCACTTCATGGATAATTATGGGTTGACTATATAGCTTAATTTGATGTTTGCTGTTTTTCTTTTGTATATGCCCTGATTTTATGTATATTTAAACATATATTATAACAACAGGCAATGTATACACAGTACCTGACAACTTATTTATAAATTGAAATATTTAATTATTCAGTGGTGATTAGAATCAGTTGCTCTTAACAGGAGGCAATTTTGCTTCCTAGGGAACATCAGCAATATCTAGAGATGTGTTTGGCTGTCAAGATTGCAGGGTGTAACTGCATCTAGTAGGTGGAGGGCAGCAATACTTCTAAACATCCTGCAGTGCACGGAACAGCCCCCACAACAAACAATTATCCAGCCTAAAACGGCACAGTGCTGAGTTGAGTTTGAGAAACCCTGATCAACATGAACCAAATAGCTTGTTCCTCTTAGCCTCCCCGTCCCCCTAAACACACACACACACACACACACACTCACAAACATGTATTCTTTTTTCCTTTGTTAAAATATTTTTTAATTTTATTTTAATTGTTGTTCATGTACCATTTTCTGTCTTTTACTCCCATCCGAGCCCACCCCCCAGCCCTCCCACCTCCCTCCCATTTCCACACCCCCTAGTTTTTGTCCAGGTATCCTTTATACTTGTTCCTGTAAATTGGAGAGAAAGAAAAAGCACTAGCATTTATTAAATGCCTACTATTATGCTTTCCATGAATTTTCATTTAATCTTTTCAACAGCCCTGCCAGACAGGCACAATAATCCATTTTAGAAATGAGAAAACAAGCTTGGAGGGGATATATGACTAGTGAACTGAGTAGTTATGGAATTATGATAACATCAACCCAATAGTTGAATTGCAATGCCTGTTCATCCATTCAGCAACTATTTCTCAGTGCCTACTATGTGTCTCATTAGTGTTAAAGATGCAAGAGATCTAAAGGTCATTCTTCCAGCTTGAACCTGTTCCTTCACAATATCTCATTGCCAGCTCTGTTCTAGACCCCAAGTGCAGCAGAGAGCAAAGCAAACCCCGATGCCTGCCTTTTGAGCTTGCATTCGTGTGTCCACGTGGTCATCATTCTACCTCTACCAGGCCCTATCTCTGCTGCTGTTTGGATTTTCAGCAAGAGGGGACTGATGGCCTTATCTGTTTTATAAAATCATTATGCCTTTCAAGGCCTCTGTATATCATCATTACAATAAAAATAAAGTTTTCAGTGTTGCTCTGTGTGTTAATGACATAATGTGATACAAAAATGATTATGATGGTGTGAACGTTATGCCATTTTGTCACAGAGCCAAACACTGCCAAACCAAATCTTTCAGACAAAAGTAAATAAAAGAAACAAATAGATGGAAGGAGAAATGGAAGTTCATGACCACCACCTTGAGATCTACTTGATTTGCATAAATCCCATCCAACATAACCTCTGTCCAATACTCAGCATCCTGAGGGGCTAAAAGAAGTATGTAAGATCCAGGTGTCCTCTCCGGGAACCCATGATATAAGCCTTGCCATGCCCTTTAGTTCACTCAAGTCAATCTACTTTATCTGGCAGGAAGGAATGGAGGGAGGGATGGAGGAAGGAAGAGAGAAAGGAAGGACAAAGGGGAGAGGAGGGGGAGGATCAGGGAGGAAGGAAATGAAAGGGAGGTAAGGAAAAAAATCTATACCTACCCTCATGAAGAAATTCCACTTGTTTGACTAGAGCCTATTATATCTATCAAATGAAATGAGAATTTAAATTTGGGTCATAATGAAGCCCCTTCTTCTTTAGAGGTATGAAGACTCTAAGAGAGGGACACTAGTACAGCATGTATTAGTGTCGCTAATACAGCATATTTAGAAACCTTTGAGTTCAAGAGAACACCAAAGGCAGCCTTACAAGAGAAAGGCATGAATCTTGAATCAAGCAGACAGTCAAAGGAAAGTCCCACCTCCCTGACCAGGTGTGGAAAGTGGGAAAGGGTATTATGGGAACAGGTTAAAATTCACTGAATGAGTATGACCCTTAGATCTCTTGCATCTTTATCTAATACTTAGGGGTTGACTCATATGGCATTGCCAATATTAGACTGCTTTTGTCTATAAAAATGGCAATGCCATATGATTCATCCTAAATAGTCTCTAGGATGTGCCACACAAAGATGAATAAGATCCAGTTCCAACCTGGAGGAGCTCAGTCTAATGAGGAATTATACGAACAAATATTTTCTCACTAAGTGACTTTGTCCCCCAATTATGTTCTCCTTTACTGTTTATGCTCAGAAATTTCTTTCTTTCCTTCTTTCCTTCCTTCCTCTTTTCCTTCCTTCCATCCTTTTTTCTTTTCTTTTTTTCCTTTCAAGGAGAGATAGGTAGGGAGGATTTGAAACCCAAATGTTCCTCCGCTCAGTACATCAAGTTCATTTTCCATTAATTACCACTTATAAATAAATCTGACATTTGTTTGAGCCATTAGCTTCCTTTTTAAGGTTTTGGTTTTCAAAGTGCACTTTTCTCCACCTCAGACTAATTCTTCCCAAAGGCAAATATGCAAGCAGTGAGGAATGATCACCTCACCTTCTAATCTGCATCTGCTGCAGGAAGAGTTTACAAAGCTTTTTCATATTCTTGGCCTCATTGTAGTCTCTTGATGACCCTAAGAAAGAGACAGGTCACTAGCACTAACCGCTGTTGACAAGAACCTGAAGATGCACCCTGAATTTAGGGTCCTCCCACTTGAGTAAGCAGTAAAGCCAGAAGTTTCCCAACGTCTTTATTGAGCCAGCCCTCTTCACTGTGTCAGTTGTAGCAGGACCAGAAAAGCTTTTATTGAGCTGTTGGGATCCTTCCAGGGGACATGATTTGAGGAGCAAACAGAAGACAGAGGAGATCCCAAAGACGGGATCCCTACCCTCTCAGTTTTCAAATGCAAATAATTGGGGTTACACATATACTTTTAGATCCAACTAGTCCCCACTCTGTCATAACATTAAAGCTGCTCCAAGGGACCTACCTGAGCATTTATACATGGTAAATTGTTAGTTCCTAAAGAAGCAATGAACTAAAAAAAAAAAAAAAAAAAAAAAGAACTTATTTCACTTTCTCATGCATCTAACTCAGTAATTGACTTATCTTCTAAAGAGACATTTACAGAAGACTTAAAAGTTACTATATGGCCCTGACTGGTATGGCTTAGTTGAGCATCATTGCTGGTTCAATTTCCAGTCAGGGCGCATTCCTGGGCTGCAGGTTCCATCCCCAGTCCGGGCATATGTGAAAGGCAACTGATCAATGTTGCTCTCTAACATCAGTATCTCTCTCCATTTCTCTCTCCTTCCCTTCCCCTCTCTCTAAAAATAAATAAATAAAATCTTTTAAAAAATGTTACTAAAGACTCCACGCCCCTCAAGCTAGCCAATAGAGTTCCTTATATATATATATTTTTTGCATTTTCTTTTTTTATTTTGTATTTATATTTTATTGATTATACTATGACAGTTTTCCTGACTTTTCCTCCTTTGCTGCCCCTCCACCCTGCATGCCCTACTCCCTCAGGCAATGCCCCCACCATTGCTCATGTCTATGAGTCATGCCTATTAGTTCTCTGGCTACTCCATTTCCTACAGTGTACTTTACATCCCCATGGCTATTTGGTAACTATCCATTTGTACTTCTTAATCCCCTCACCACTTCACCCATTCTCCCACACTTCCCTCCCACCTGGCAACCATCAAAATGCTCTCCGTATCTATGATTCTGTCTCTGTTCTTGTTTGGGTAGTTTTTTAGAGTCAATTGTTGATAGATATGTGTTTTTACCATTTTATTATTCATATTTTCGATCATCTTCTTTTTCTTAAATAAGACCCTTTAACATTTCACATAATAATAACTTGGTGATGATGAACTCCTTTAGTTTTTTTCTTGTCTGTGAAGCTCTTTATCTACCCTACAATTCTAAATGATATCCTTGCTAGGTAGAACAATGTTGGCTGTAGGTCCCTGCTTGTTATGACTTTGAATATTTCTTGTCAATCCCTTCTAGCCTGCAAAGTTTCTTTTGAGAAATCAGTTGACTGTCTTATGGGAACTCCCTTGTAAGTAACTAACTTATTTTCTCTTGCTGCTCTTAAGATTCTCTCTTTAACCTTTGGCATTTTAATTATGTGTCTTGGGGTGGGCCTCTTTGGGTCCATCTTGTTTGGGACTCTCTGTGCTTCCTGGACTTGCATGTCTATTTCCTTCACCAAATTAGGAAAGTTTTCTTTCACTATTTTTTAAAATAGACTTCCAATTTCTTGCTCTTTCTCTTCTCCCTCTGGAACCCTTGTACTTCGAATGTTGAACCTCTTGAAGTTGTCCCAGAGACTACTTATACTATCCTCATTTTTTTTAATTCTTTTCTTCCTGTTGTTTTGATTTGTTGTTTTTTGTTTCCTTGTGTTCCATGTCATTGATTTCATTCTCAGATTCATCCACTCTATTGTTGTTCCCCTGTAAATTGTTCTTTATTTCAATTAGTGTATCCTTCATTTCTGACTGGATCTTCATTATGCTGTTGAAGTCCTCACTAAGTTCCCTGAGCATCCTTTTAGCCAGTGTTTTGAACTCTATATCTGATACATTGCTTATCTCCTTTTTCACTTAGCTCTTCTTCTGGAGTTTTGGCCTGTTCTCTCATTTGGGCCATGTTTCTTTGTCTGCTCATTTTGGCAGCTTTCCTGTGTTTGTTTCTATGTATTAGGTAGAGCTGCTATGACTCCCTGTCTTGGTAGTGTGGCCTAATGTATTAGATATCCTGTAGGGCCAGTGGCACAGCCTCCCCTATCACCCAAGCTGGGTACTCATGGTGTGCCCTTATGTGGGCTGAGTACCCACTCCACTTGTAGTTGAGCTTTGGTTGCTGTTGGCAGTCAGCTGTAAGGATTGGCTGTTACCACTTAACACCAACCTCCACCCTCCATGGAGGATCATCTGTACAGGGGTAGGGTGGTGGTGCTCCAACGTGGTCTGTAATTGTCTGCTGGGTGTGCAGGCTTTGTGATTTCTCAGGTGGTGCATACCAAAGTCAGTCCCCACCTGTGTTCTGCCTGGGGCCACCCTGCATGAGCTATAGAGCAATCTAAGATGGCTGCTGCTTGTGCTGGGCTTGGGAGATTCTCAGGCAAAGCCAAGCTGTTCATCTAGGCTGGCTGCTGCTAGTGCCAGTCCTGGGGCTCACTGAGGCCAGTTGTGGCTTGTTAGAGACAACACAGGAAGTCGTGAAGCATGAGCCAAGACCACCCATTCATATAGAAAAGCAGCTTGGGTGGGTCCATAAGTTGGGTGGGGGAGAGTCTCTGGGGATCTCTAAGTTGGGTCCAGCAGTTTGCCAGATTGATAAAGTCTCAGATATGTTACTGGCTTGCCAGCTCTGTGGGGGTAGGGTTTAGTGAAGGGACAATGGCCTCTGATCACCTTAATGCCAGACAGTTTAGTTTCTCCCTGGATAACACCGGTGCCTTTCAAGCTACTACCCCAGTCCTGGAGCTCAGAGGGAGTGAGTCTGAGGAGGTGAGTTCACGTGTGGGTTCTTTAAGAGGAACTGCTTGGGGCTTCAGCAGTTTCTTCCACTGACTCAATCCTCGCTGGTTTTTGCAGCCAGAAGTTGGGGGGACTTACCTTGCTGGTACTGGAACCCTGGGCCGAGGCTGGGACTCCTCATTCCCAAGATATCCCTTTGAAATTTTTATCCACTACACATGGGTGTTCAACAAGCCCATCCCACATCTTTACCCCTCCTGCCATTCTGGATGGACGTGGTTTCTTTAATTCCGTAGTTGTCAGACTTCCATTCAACTCAATTTCTGACATTTGTGAGTGATGATTGTTCTATATTTTAGTTATAATTTTGATGTGTTTGTGCAAAGAGGTGAGCCATGTCTGCCTATGCTGCCATCTTGACCAGAAGTCTGTGTTCCTTATATTCAAATCCTTACAAAGCAGGTCAAATCCTGAGACCTTCCCTCAATTACTCTACTTTGAATACTGTCCTAATGCTATACATTTTAAATATTTTTATTTGACCTGCTTAAATATTTGATTTGTTTATGTATTTCAGCATGGTTTGACTTTTTCTGATGACCATGTATTACTTTTGAAGTCAGGGAAAAAATAAATTAAAAAATGGTGGCAATGATGACAAACCTCTGAATATTCATTGGTTTCTATTAATACCTATTAGCTTTTTAGTAAGGATTCCCTTGGGTATCCCGTAAGTGTCACCATGGCTAAGGCTCAACGGAGGCAGGATTTTTGCATGCATGTATAAAAATATTTGGGGAAAATTTTCATCATTCTATGCATGCCGTGGAGCACCTACTGGTTGTTTGGCATTGTGGGAGTACAAAACCCACAAACAGAAGTCCCCAGACTACGGTGCCTGTGTGTTCCCAGTCAGGTAGCATGTTTTCATTTCAACCTTTACAGTGATGTGCATGTAAAGAGGCAGTGCACTGTAGTGACCGAGAGGGTGATCTCTACCACCAGATTTCCTGGGTTCCAAGCCTGGCTTCACCCCTGAACAGGGGTAGGACATCAGATGTCACTTAGCCTCATTGTGCCTCAGATTTCTTACGTGTAATATTAGGGTGATAATGATCATCTGTACAAATGGGGGCTGGGATAATAATGTACTCAGGGGTAGATATATCCTAAGATGGTCATAAAAGTACATGAGTTAATCTTTGCAAAGTACTTAGAGCAGAGCCTGGTATGCAGTAAACTCACTGCCTAAACTCTATTGGTCTTCAATCAGTATTCCAAATGCTGCAGTGTATTTATGCCCTTTAAACATTTTGTATGGAATTAAAATAACTGCACTTGCAGCACCACAAATTCAGTGAGACACCAACTCAAACTGAGGATCTGCACTGCAGGGAGTCTGAGAACACTCCAGATGGCCGTGGGCAATGCTTTCTTAGCAGCAGAGCCCAGTGGAACTGAAACAAACGTGTTGTCTGAGCCAGTCTGGTCTGCCTTAGAGAGAAGACGTTCCAGTAGTTTCCATAGTCATAATCAGAGGTTTTCTCAGGTAAACCGTGAAAACACCAACCAAAGTTGGTTGTGGAAGGAAAGACTGCCAATGAGAATGCTTGAATCTTCTCAGCTGGGCTGAATGCACTAAATGTTCGGTTGGGCAGTTTTCTTAGTGTTTTAAAGAACATTTTGTAGGTAGACTCTGAATTAGGACCTAGAGCAAGGTGCTTCCTTGAAGGCACAATTTAAAGAGCTTCCCCATTGCTTTGGAATTATTTACCACAGTGAGGCTAAGAGGAGGGAGGGCACTTTGTAAGCAGCGGATTCAAGTGACATGAGGGTCAGTGGCCATGGTAATTCACAGGGCTCTTTACTTTCTCCCTAGCTCAGTGCCTTTGTACAAGGGGCCTAACAGAAACGTCCTTTGCTCTTTTTTTAAAAAAAAATATTTTATTGATTATGCTATTACAGTTGTCGCATTTCCCCCCTTTCACTTCCTTCCACCCTGCACACCGCCTCCCACCCACATTCCCCCACTTTAGTTCATGTCCATGGGTCATACATACAAGTTCTTTGGCTTCTATATTTCCCATACTATTCTTAACCTCCCCCTGTCTATTTTCTACCTATCATCTATGCTACTTATTCTCTGTACCTTTTCCCCCTCTCTCCTCCTCCCACTCCCCTGTTGATACCCTCTCCATGTGACTTCCATTTCTGTAGTTCTGTTCCTGTTCTAGTTGCTTGCTTAGTTTGTTTTTGTTTTTGTCTTAGGTGTAGTTGTTAATAATTGTGAGTTTGCTGTCATTTTACTGTACATATTTTTAATCTTTTTCTTGGATAAATCCCTTTAACATTTTATATAATAAGGGCTTAGTGATGATGAACTCCTTTAACTTGACCTTATCTGGGAAGCACTTTATCTGTCCTTCCATTCTAAATGAAAGCTTTGCTAGATAGAGCCATTTTGGATGTAGGTCCTTGCCTTTCATGACTTTGAATACTTCTTTCCAGCCCGTTCTTGCCTGTAAGGTGTCTTTTGAGAAATCAGCTGACAGTCTGATGGGAATTCCTTTGTAGGTAACTGCCTCCTTTTCTCTTGCTGCTTCTAGAATTCTCTCCTTCATTTTAATCTTGGCTAATGGAATTATGATGTGCCTTGGTGTGTTCCTCCTTGGGTCCAACTTCCTTGGGACTCTCTGAGTTTCCTGGACTTCCTGGAAGTCTATTCCCTTTGCCAGATTGGGGAAGTTCTCCTTTATTATTTATTCAAATAAGTTTTCCACTTGTTGCTCTTCCTCTTCTCCTTCTGGTACCCCTATAATTCAGATGTTGGAATGTTTAAAGATGTCCTGGAGATTCCTAAGCCTCTCCTCATTTTTTTGAATTCTTGTTTCTTCATTCTTTTCTGTTTGTTTGTTTCTTTTTTCTTTCTGGTCCACCCCATTGATTTGAGTCACAGTTTTCCTCCCGTCTCTATTGGTCCCCGTGCATTTTCCTTCATTTCATGCATTGTAGCCTTCATTTGTTCATCTAATTTGTGAGCAAAATCAACCAATTCTGTGAACATCCTGATCACCAGGGCTTTGAACTGTGCATCTGATAGGCTGGCTATCTCTTGGTCACTTAAAGGAATTGGCTCTGGGGCTTTGATTTATTCTCCTGTTTGAGCCATTTTGGTTTTTTTGTTTGTTTGTTTTTTGTTCTGGTCATGGCTGCTATGTAGTGAGGGGTGGAGCCTTAGGTGTTCCCCAGGGTGGGGCAGTACAGGTGCTGGGTCGTGATGCTGTATGTGGGGGTGTGGTCAGAGAGGGAACAATGGCACTTGCTGTGCTGTCTCTCGGATTCCAGTCCCTTCCACTGCTTCCCACAAGCAAATTGGGCCCTTCTGGTGCTGATTCCCAGATAGGTGGGCTTGTGTATGTTCCAGGATCCTGTGGGTCTCTCCAACAAACTCTCCTGTGAGGCTGGGAGTCTCTCCTGGCACCTCAACCCCCACAGGTGTTTTCCATCAGTGTTTTGAGGCTTTATTTCCCTTTGCTGGGGCCCTGGGTTGCATGGTCCATCCTGCTCCCCCTTTGTTTTGCCTGGTTTATCTACACATGAATGTGGGACCACCTGGTCCACCAGCCATTGCTTTGCCAGCCAGCTGCAGCATTGCACACTGCACCCGGTTCCACAATCGGCTGCCTCGCTGTGTCCACCAGCCACCACCTTGTGCACCCTAGTCCACCAGCTGCTGCTTTGCCTCAAGCTGCCAGACTCTGTCCCTCTTACCAGTCTGGAAGAATGTCTTCTTTAACCCCTTGATTGTCGGACTTCCATATAGTTCAATTTTCTGTCAGTTCTGGTTGTTTTTAAATTGTTGTTGTCCTTCTTTTGATTGTGTAAGGAGGCACAGTGTGTCTACCTATGCCTCCATCTTGGCCAGAAGTCCCTTTGCTCTTTTCTTTGTTTAGATTGGTGCCCTTCCTCTCCTCCATTCCAGCCTGCCCCATTCATTCATTCATTTTAAAGTATCTATTGAGGGCTTACTTTGTGCCAGACACTGGGGAGACAGTGGTAAGAAAAACATCCTTCCAGTATCATTACAGAGTCACCCTTAAAAAAAATTAATATTGTTTTAATATTTCTCAAACCTCTTACTGCCTTGTCTTCATTCCTCTCCCAATTGGTCCTACCCTCCCACACCCCTCAGATATTCCAGTGCATTCCACCCACTATAAAAACTGGTGGTCAAACTCTCTGACACTTATCTATGTGGCTTAAAGTATTACCTCTTCTAGTATCATTTATTATTATTAAAGATGAAGCCATACGCCTCTCACAGCAAAATGTATCAAGATGTGATTTAAGAGATCATTCTGACCAAGTGATCATTTACTTTGTAGAAAGGGAAACAGCCAGAGCCCAAACCCAGATACCAACTCTAGTAGTTACCTCTACGTCCTTGCCTCTCTCTCCCTCGTTATTCTAACTTTTCTTCCTCTTATTCCTGATAGTACTCATATTCAGTTTTAATATCTAGCACCAATTTGATCCTTGCCCAGAAAAAGATCTTTTGCAGAGGAAGGAGCTCTCTCCCTCCAATTCAGACTTATGCCTAGGGAGAGAGAAGGTTTAAAGACTTTGAGACCAGTAGATGGGCTCTCTGGAAACACTGGTTTTCCACATAATGTCCCCATGAGATGGGCTTTGTATTAATGATTAAAAGAAAATATGATGAAATCTTAACAGTGGTTGCCTCTGTCAGGATAACTATTGTTTTTCCCCTTTAAAAATTTTTTCTTAGGGTATATGGGGGATAAATGGTACTGGAAAAAAATACAATAAAAGCAATGTAAATTTTTTTTCTTATACTTACCATATTTTATTGAGGCAATAATAATAGTGATTATTACATATGTTTGTGTATATATGTATGCATATATATGTATATGTGGTATGTTTGTTATAAATGTGTATATATATTGTATATATCAGTAATACATAGCCATGTTAGCTAACACATATAGACAGGTATCAGTAAAAGGTGGGACATTTAGGAATATAAGGCATAGCCCTGACTGGTGTGACTCAGGGGGTTGGGCATCATCCTGCAAATGGAGTGGTCACCAGTTCTATTACTGGTCAGGGCATATGCCTGCGTTGTGGGGCGTGCGAGAAGCAACTGATAGATGTTTCTCTCCTACATCAATCTTTATCTCCCTTTTTCTCCCTCCTTTCCCATCTATAAAAAAATAAATAAAATCCTTAAAATAAGTAAATAAAATCTTTCTAACAAAAATACAAGGTATAGGGTTCTTTCTACTCAAAATGACTGAAAGGATAGGTGACTTCAGCCTTCTGAATTGAGCATTTAAAAATGCTTAGGTATTAAATATCACTAGTTTTGACAACAACAAAGAAAAAGATTAATTTTGTGGTCTTGATTATTTGACATAAGTCTTAAAAATTCACCTGCAGATACAAAATTTTCCTGGAATTCATTTCAAAGGTATGGGTATAAAAATATTAGTAGCTGCATGTGTTAATTTTCACAATAAATGAAACTAGTATTCTTTACTCAGCTTTGCAGATGTCAAGAGAGAAACCTAGAGAGGTTAAATTAAATTAGCTAAAGACATGCTTCTTGGAGCAATGAAGCTCAAATATAATCCCTTGTCTACTTGAGAATCAACTATTTCACTGTACTAAATGATGCAAAAAAAAATAGGAGCTACTATCAGTTTTACAAAAGATACAGGACATATTTCAACTAGGGCTTCCATTGATGAAAAAGGAATAATAATATTAAGTTGTTACTCTGTGAACCAGGCAGACAGGGGGAGGGGAAACAGAAACTGAAGAAATTTAACAAATTTGATTTTCCATTTTGCTTTCCAGGGGCAAAACTCAATGTAGAGATGAAATCTGAATAATCAGATAACCCTAACATCAACCCCCAAAATAACACTCATCCTAATCCCAGAAATGCTATCTCTATTTTCTAGCTGTTGACAACCTAGTAGGCACCAGATCGCATTTTATTCACTTTCCCCCCCCAAGTACGAAATTTAGCAAGCTTCAGGGGCATCACAGGATTTGCCTGTTTTTCTTCCTGGGAGCCCTGGCCCAGAATCCCTAGCAGCTTTCCCCTGAAGAAAATCACTCTTAAGCCCCTAGATGCCTATGATGGTTTTTGGAGGCTCCAGACCCTTTTGAAAGCTGACATTGGGCTGGCACAAGGAACCCACAGGGATGGCTTCAAGCCTGGCCTGACTGTAGTCCTAAACTTCCCCAGAGGATGAGGGTCTGAAGCCATGTGGGAATTTTGTGGGAAAGAAGGCAGCTCCATTCTGAAGCCTACCCTATGAAAGAAGCTGACCACCAGGCACCCAAGTGCCTGACTATGATAGTTATTCATGTTCCAGCCTGGAACTTCGGAAATTTATGAATGCAACCAAATGACTGATTTAGATTGAATTCTCACCGGACAGAACCATTGCATATACAGAAGGGTCCTTTTAAAAATTCAACTTTATTTTTTGTTTCTTCTGAATTTAAAATAATAATACATGCACAATGATGAAAACCCTCACAATCCAGGCATCTACATAGCAGAAGTGAAAGATTCCAGCTACTCCAAGATATAAGCTCCATCAGTACTTTTTATAACTCTTTCCAGACCTTTCTTTATGCATCTATAGACATAAATCCTCCCTCCCAGTGGGATTACAGTCTATATACTATTCTCCAACTTCTTTTTTCACGTAGGCATCATTTCATCCCAAATCATAGAGGTCTACCCCACTTTTAAAAATCTACAATATTTTATGTTAAGTATGAGCTATCATTTATTCACACAATCCCTTATTGATGGACATGTAGGTTGTTTCCAGTTTTTGCTACTATAGGCAATGTTAGATTAAATATATTTCCCTAGTTGTACAGGTGGCCTCTAATATTTGCAACTACTCTTCCCTTGAAAACTGGTTAAAACTCCAAACTGGCAACAGCAAACATATGTGTGGGGGCATTTCATATTTCTTTTCTTTCATATTTACTTTTGCAGGCTCCGATGATCCCCTTCTGTGTGTCCTATGTACCCTTCACCCCATACCTATCAACCTGAACCACAAGGTTACTTCATATCATGGTCCTGTTACTTTTTTTTTTTCTTCAGAATAATTCCCAGGCTCTGTCAGTATTCCTTTTCTGAGACATTCTCTGCCCAATTCCATGCTGCCTGCTTTCTTCTTTTCCAAATGTTACCCAATGTCACTGAGACCTCCGAGAGGCATAGGGAAACTATCTAAACTCCAATGCATTGGGCATCTGGAAGTCTCCCTCTAATTTCTGAGCCTTACTTCCTCTTGTTTCTGCTTCTTTTATGAGTTCAGGCAGCCTTCTCATGCCTACCCCTCATCAAACCTATATAGCCTACCTTCTGGAGGAATAGTCCATTGTGGGTCAGTGTTCGATTGAATTTTGGTACTGGAACAGGGCAGAAGTATAATGGAGTGCAATAAATCCATCCACCATTTTTCCCTCTGGCACTGCTTCTGCATCACAAGATGTCCTCAAGAAGCATAATGCCTCATTTTACAGCCCATCAGGCCAGCCTGCCTTCATCAGCCCATCTCCCAAATCTACTGATTATAAATCCTTCATCTTGTCATGAAAAATTACCATCTCTTTATTCCAGAAACCTGGGAGCTCCAAGTCTCTCTCTCTGACCATCTCACCAGCTGCTTCTGCAGTTAGCCTTCATGTGGGGTATACGAGGCCTAGAGCCCTAGTCCTCTGGGTAGGAAGTAGAACTCCCAGGTTCCCCCATTGTTTAAAAAGAACCACCTGGGGCAGCAATGCAAACATGGTGCCTCTTCCTATTCAACCCTAGTGGCAGCAGTAATTCAGGACTTGCTGTTTCATCATTCCATGCCCACTGGCTTATGACCCAGCCTCCTCCAAGCTTGTGTCCTCGTTTCTGGGGAAGGATGTCCACTGAAGGGAAGTTGGCATGAGAGAACTTTAAGATGCATTGTGCCAGATAAGAAATTGAGACCCATAACTTGGGAGTGACTCTGGACTGGTCCAAGACACCAGGAAATCTTTTCATTCAACCATCAGACAGTAAGATGAATTATGGCAACATCCTCTTGAATAGTCTTCTTTAGCAGCATTTTATTATTACCATGTAGGTAGACAGTCATAGCAGTTCATTTTCTCAATCCTATTTCTTCGGCAATGGACAAGCAGAAGCCCTTTTCCTTCTTTTCCCCTCTTCTTCCACCCAACTGCCTTTGAGAATAGTCCAAAAACCAGAGACTATCCTGAGTTATCTCATTTACTTTTTCTGACAACCTTATGACATGAAGTATTATTCCTCCACTTAAAAAAAAAAACAAACAGCCCTGGCTGGCGTAGCTCAGTGGATTGAGCGCGGGCTGCGAACCAAAGGGTCGCAGGTTTGATTCCCAGTCAGGGCACATGCCTGGGTTGCAGGCCAGGCCCCTAGTGGGGGCCACGTGAGAGGCAACCACACATTGATGTTTCTCTCCCTCTCTTTCTCCCTCCCTTCCCCTCTCTAAAAATAAATAAATAAAATCTTAAAAAAAAAACCAAAAAAACAAACAAACCGTCTCAGAGAAGACGCACAACTAAAGTCCCACAGCCAGTAAATAGTGGCCTTAGAATTCAAAGCTCACAATGACTCCAAATCTGTGTCCTTCTTCACAAAAGACTGTCACTGAGATGGGAACATTCCGATTCACTTCCCATTCTTATGTGCCAGGGTTCATTGAGAAAAGTTTTTCAATCTAGTAATTTCCAAAACTCAGGAAAACAACATAATGAACTAAAAAATAGGTTTTAAAAGTCTTGAATGTTTGTACTTAAGAAAGCTCATATTAATTAGAGGAGGTAGAGGTCACAGAAGATTTTTGAGACTGTTTTAAAAGGAATTTGAATTTTCAAGGGTTTTGGAGGCCGACACACAGGATTTTTTTGTTTTAGGTTTTAAATTTTTATTGTGAAAAAAAATTCCTAAAGGAATATAAAACATGAATACATACAATGCTGGTTAAAAAATGGAAAATTACCAGTACCTAGAACACTGCCCCATCAGACAGCACCTGCTCTTACATATTTCCTTTTCCTTGATACTGTCAGGACTATTTCCTACTCCTTGACCTTAATTAAAATCATTCTAGTGATTCATGGAAGAACAAATAGGAGAAAGAGGAAATAATTCCTGTGGTAATAGGGCAAGAACTTGAAGAAAGGGAAAGAAGATGATTAAAGAGGATGGATAGATATTTGTGAGAAAGCTGTTTTCTGAGATGGAATGAATGGAACTAAAAGGGGGCAAATGTAGAAAAAGGGGGTGTGTGCTTTGGAAAGAAGAAAGGATGTCCTGGTGAAGGGATAGATTGGACAGCCCGCCCCCCCCCCACCCCAAACTCTGGAGCTATTGCACCATCAGTTGGAGGTTTAGCTGTTCTTTGGAGCAAGTGAGGAAGGAGGGAAAAGAAGAGCAACAGGGGTGTGAGGGGAGAGGGCATTTGGAGATGGACACGGTCACCCGTTTAGTCACCCTCTGGAAGACATCTCTTAAGCTGAACATCTGCAAGTGTGAACAGCTCATCTCTTCTAAATAGAAAGATCAATTTCCAGGCATCATTTTGTTGTTGGTATTTTTTGCAGGGTAGGTAGGTTTTAACCATGGTACCTGAAGTACTCCTGAATGTTGAAGCAAGGAGGCCAGGAACTGAAAATACAATCACTGGAATCTGATTAGTATCTTAGCAGAAGAGTACAGCAAGTAATTTAGTATAGTCTGGGAAAAACAAAAGGGACTCACAACTAAGCTTTATTATAAATTATGTTTATTTAGATTATGACTACAGTTCACATCACTCTTTTTTTTCTCCCCCAGGAGCCTTGCAAACAATAATCTCCAGACGCTCCCAAAAGATATTTTCAAAGGCCTGGATTCTTTAACAAATGTGTAAGAAGATCTACAAAACAACTGATTATTTCATTAATTTGCAATAGTTAACAAAAAAAGCCTATTATTGATAATTAAAATTTTTAATTGGCTTTAAAATTAAATTAGAATTTTAGAATTTAAGTTGGCTTGAATTTTAAATTGAGTGGGGCTAATGTTTCTCTTCTATGGTATTTATCACTGGAAATTCTGAAAATATATTGCCCAGGCAGTCCTTTGACAAAGTGTGTGTCTGTATGGGAGCGGGTGATGATAAGGGGGTGGGAAGAGGAGGCCCAGCTAGAAATCTGGGGATGCCTTTTTGTCCCATGAGGTCCAGGAAGTGGGACTACAAAGGAACAACATAAAGGCCTCTGGGAAACTGACAGAGTAAAGATGAAAGGTTACACCCATGGGTTGGTCAGTCAACAGAGAAATGGAGCAGGAAGTGGGGGAAGGGAGGAAAGTTTGTCTTTTCTCTCTGTTCCACTAAACAACAACTCTAGGCTTAATCCCCAGGAATTTGGCTTAAGCCCCAGGAAAGGAATGAACTTAATTATTTTTGACCCCTTTTCAAACAAAAGAGCTTTCAAACTTTGACTTTAAGCCTCAGAGTGAAAGATCTTTGTAAAGAATTTGTATATTCTGCTGTAAGCAAAGCAAGTAATATATGCCTAACCCTCTCAAAAGCAATTTAACTTCATTAAGTGCTTTCCAGAACATCAGAAAGGTATTTAAATGCCATAAGGTATTTAAGGAACAAATGAAAGGATATATGAAAACAAAAGATTTCTTATTATCAGGTACTTTGCTGTAGACTATTCAAAACAACTTTTCCCCAATAACAAAAAAATCTAAGTCAAGTATTTTCTCCTAAACCCAGTATTTAACTTCAAATCAGTAAGCTAATGAAAAACTTTCTTTGTTCCTTGTAGTATTCCCCCAGCCCCTCCTCCATGCCTCTTACCCCAATTCCTGAATGCCAGGATCAGGACACTTCCAAGAAAGTCTCCAACAGACCACAGTTACTTGCTCTGGTTTACGATAGCCCAGAAAAGTTGATTTATTATTCTGGGTCAGATTATTCTTGAGAGATGAGGTCATTACTGGGACTGTCTTAGAAGTTAGATGACACTCTATGGCTGATTTGTAGATACAGTTTATTTGGGGACCCTTTGACTTATCCTGTGTCAGCCTGCACCTCATACTAACAAAAAAATAAAATAAACCCACTTGAAATTTTCTGTCTCTCTTCAGGGAATCCCATAATGGGTTTGGCCTCTTGGGCCTACTTTGATGTGCTCAAATCAAGAACTATCTAAGAAGTACAAGGATCTATGCCAACTTGCCTTTTAGTGGATTTCTTGGTTTTCTTGACTATGTCTCCTAAAAAAATTTTAAAGCTTTAACATTTAAAAATTATTTATGTGCTATGTGAAAACTAGGCAGTAGCTGTCTTAGGAATTCTGTGTGATGAAGAAGGGTTTTAGGAAGGAGATGGAATTTGTGAACAAAAGCAATGCAAATAAACAGAACTTGGTGAGTTGGGATTATACGTGGAAATTTAAACTATCTAAGCTGTATAGTCTATTATGAACATGAGCTATTGCATGTCTGTGTTAACTCTGCTGTGTCAAAGTCATTTCCTATTGAAATTGAATTTGTAGACCATGAAACAAGGTCAGGTTTAATTATGTCTGCGAGGAAGAAGAAAAGCAAATAGCTCACTTGATTCAATTAAATGTAACACAATAATCACTACATGCTCTACTCTAGACCTGTGCTGTCCAATATGGTAGCCATTCCACACATGTGGTCACTGAGCACTGGAAACATGTTCCTAGTGTAAACTGACTTGTAAATTTTACTTAATTTTTAAGAAATTAAGTAAAGCCCTGGCTGGTGTGGCTCAGTGGATTGAGCGTGGGCCTGTGAACCGGAGGATTGCGGTTCGATTCCCGGTCGGGGCACATGCCTGGGTTGCGGGCCAGTTCCCAGCATGGGACACATAGGAGGCAACCATACATTGATATTTCTCTCCTTCTCCCTCTCTCCTACCCTTCCCCTCTAAAGGTAAATAAATAAATATTAAAAAAAAAGAAAGAAATTAAGTAAAAAACTAAACTTAAATTTAAAAACTGATTCTTGGTTCAGTTATTGGAAAAATTTTAAGTCTGTTTGCAATAACTTGGGTATATGAATCTATTTCTTTTATTTGGAAATATTATTAAATCTAAGAGCAGATCAGGTATTTCTGATAAAAATTTAGCATCCAAAATGAGATATACCATAATTATAATATCTACATTTGACTTTAAAGATTTAATATAAAAATGTAAACTATTTTATTAGTAATTTTTATAATGACTACACATTAAATGATAATATTTTGTATGTCTTGTGCTAAATAAAATATATAATTAAAATTAATTTCACCAGTCTCTTTTTACTTTTTTAATGTGCTTGTAGAAAATTTTAAATTATATATGTGGTTCACATTATATTTCTATGGACAGCACAGCTCTAGACCCAGCTACCTTTGAACCCAAGAGGGAGTAAATTATGAGGTTCCTTTGACTGGGGTGGCCTGCAAGGGTGCACTGTGGTAACTCTCTGACCCCAGAATGAATCACTCAGGTTCAAGGTAGATTACGGGGCATTTTGCATGTAATGGTTATGCGTTATTATGCACATGTTAATTGTTGAAATAGAAGTCATACTTGTGAAGGTAAGACCCTCACAGTGCAAAAAGCAGCTGAAGTTTGTCTTTCAGGGACCTGAGAGGGAATTCATTTAATTGTGACTGTAAACTGAAGTGGCTGGTGGAGTGGCTAGGCCATACCAACGCAACGGTGGAAGACATCTACTGTGAAGGCCCCCCAGAGTACAAGAAGCGCAAAATCAATAGTCTCTCCTCCAAGGACTTTGATTGTATCATTACAGGTAATGTATTCCCACTCATTCCACTTCGTAAAATTAAAAGAAGGCCTTCATTTTTGCATGTGCAGGAACAGATATTTTTATATCTTAAAAAACCAACTAAGCAATTTAATTTTTAAAATATTATGAACCATTAAAACTTCATGTGTTTAAAAGCAAAATAAAACTGCCATTTTACTATTTTTCTAAAATAAACGCATTTATCATGGGCGTTTGAGATGTAGCCAAGGCACTAGGCATTAGCACACAGTTACTCATCATCACTTCTTATTTTTGCAGAATTTGCAAAGTCTCAAGACCTGCCTTATCAATCACTGTCCATAGATACTTTTTCTTATATGAACGATGAGTATGTAGTCATTGCTCAGCCTTTTACTGGAAAATGCATTTTCCTTGAATGGGACCACGTAGAAAAGACCTTCCGGAATTATGACAACATTACAGGTATGAGAAACCCAATCATATTTTGAGTGAAAAGTTACATTGCTTGGGCCAAGGGCAAAAGGAAAAGATGACTGATATTGGGCAGGCTTAGAGACATTTGAATCCCAACTCTATCATTTACTAAGTGACTCAGAATTGTTTCCTAAACCTTAATTTCCTTACTTGTAAAATTGGAGTAATAATACTTAACTCACAGGGTTGTTAAAGATAATGCAATCATATGTTCAAGAAATTTAGCATAGGATCTAGTTTAGTAAATATGCAATAAAAGGTGGGTGATTTTTTCCTCAAAGAAAAAGTGTTGGATTAGGACTTATGAGTTCAAATCCGAGTTCTGCCACAAACTGACTTGGTAAAGCCACTCGCTCTCACTGAGTCCTTCTTTTTCCTAACTTTAAAATAAGGAGGTTATTTTAGATCAATGAGCCTCAAACTTTGTTGCACAAACATTCCTTCTGCAAAATGTTAACATACTTATGATAAAAAGGTTTTGTAGTCCATTAAATCTGTGAACCATAGCTCCCTCTTGGAGATTCAAAATAATACACATTAAAGGCTCTGAGAAGTCCTGCAGTGAAAAAAACAAACCTCTTTCTAGTATTTTTTGCATTTAATTTGACCATGGAAATCTATTTTTTTCATGAAAACTTTTACTCAGGTGATTTCTTGGGTTTTCCCTCATTTTTACAACTTGAAATTTTTACAGTCATAAATTAAAAGATGAGGCACTCTCTGAAATGTTTACATCAGCTTTAGTTTCTAATACCTTTAAATTTGCTCTGAAAAGCTCATAGACAAGACTGAGAGGGTCATAATCAGATTTTGTTGGTGGTCATCCAGCGCCATTGCTCAAAGGATCAATACAGGTCTGGGGCTTGCTTGAGACTGAGGTGGCCAGATGAAGGACTCCCCTTCAAACTGAGAACCCTCCTTCTTTCTTAAGGAAGGAGACTCTGCTTCCCTTTCTCCCTAAGCCCCCTTGGTTTTCCCATGGATTAGAGCAATGCTCTGTGTAGTATAAACCAGGTTCTTCTTACCTGTTACAGTCCATCAATTACTTGGAATGAATCTTTAGATGAGCACTTGAAAGAGAAATGAATCATATATTTGCAGACTTCAGAATGTATCATCTAGTATAAAATGACAAATATGTGTCACATACAGGGTCACCATCCCTTTCCTCACCCCTAGACAGACACTGCCGATCTGCCACGGTGCTCTTTCTTGCAGAGTGTAGACATGGCCACAGAATCCTTCTCAACACTATTCTCCAGGCAGTCATTATCAATCAGGCAATCAATATGGGTACCTAGTTGAAATCTAGTGGCCATCCCTGATTGAGTTCCAGTGCTCTTTGTACAGAAAACTGAATCCTGGAAAACTTAAGTAATTTTTTAAAGGTTGCACAATCAGTTGAGTCCTGAAAACGATCACAAATAGAATATTTGCCTATGAATGGAGCCAGTTAGGAGGGAGAGTTGATGCAGAACTCACTACCTCAGAGGCCCCTAAGCCCCCTAAGGCCTAGGACCTAGATTTACCCTGTCTCTCTTTGGATTTCCTAGAGCCAAGCTACCTCTAGGAGATCAGAATCCATTAACAAATACTAAATTCTTACCAAAAGGATCCTGAGTTAGGCCACTGACAGACATGCTGTTCTCTGAGATCTCCCAAAGTGACATTCACATGCATTGTCTCTGTACCCCTCTTTCTACTGTCCTGCCACCAGTGGCATGAAGATTCAGAAAAATGACAAGTGGCATCACTTTCCTTTCTCAAGGGAAAGTCAGGTTATTCTAGAGCAAGAAGCAGTTCACGCTTAGAGCAAACCAATTACTGGTGGAGCTGTGGGCTGCCCAGAACACCACTCGAAACTTCTAGAACCTTGTGGAATCCCAGCCCAAGGTGGAAGACCTGGAACACCTAACTGCCCACCCCCTAGCAATGCTGGTAGGGCTGGGTTTGAATCCTACTCTGCCTTCTCCTAGCAGCACTGAGTCTCTCCAAACTTCAGTCTGCTCATGTGCAAAAGGAATTTTTGCTTGTTGGGAATTTTAATGAGATGATTTGGCAAAGCACATAACAGGTGTCAATAAATGGCCATTTCCACTACAATTACAAAGATTAATTCATGATGTGTTAGGGAAAGCCATGCTTTCTTTCTGCATAAAATGAGAGAAGAAAACTCAGGCTATAGCCATGTGTCCTGAAAATCTAGTGCGGGTTGGATGTGACAGGACAATGTACGCTCCAAAAGAGAATGACCATCCAACTAATCTCTTATTTGTCTTTTCCCAGGCACGTCCACTGTAGTATGCAAGCCTATAGTCATTGAAACTCAGCTCTATGTTATTGTGGCCCAGCTATTTGGCGGCTCTCACATCTATAAGCGAGACAGTTTTGCGAATAAATTCATAAAAATCCAGGATATCGAAATTCTCAAAATCCGAAAACCCAATGACATTGAAACATTCAAGATTGAAAACAACTGGTACTTTGTTGTTGCTGACAGTTCAAAAGCTGGTTTCACTACCATTTACAAGTGGAATGGAAATGGATTCTACTCTCATCAATCCTTACATGCGTGGTACAGGGACACTGATGTGGAATATCTAGAAATAGCCAGACCACCTCAGGCACTCAGAATGCCTCATTTAATCCTGTCCAGTAGTTCCCAGCGCCCTGTAATTTATCAGTGGAACAAAGCAACACAATTATTCATTAACCAAACTGACATCCCTAACATGGAGGATGTATATGCCGTAAAGCACTTCTCAGTGAAAGGTGAAGTGTACATTTGCTTGACAAGATTCATTGGTGATTCCAAAGTAATGAAATGGGGAGGCTCCTCATTTCAGGATATTCAGAGGATGCCATCACGAGGATCTATGGTGTTCCAGCCTCTTCAGATAAATAACTATCAATATGCAATCCTTGGAAGTGATTATTCTTTTACTCAAGTATATAACTGGGATGCAGAGAAAGCCAAATTTGTGAAATTTCAGGAATTAAATGTTCAGGCACCAAGATCATTCACACATGTGTCCATTAATAAACGTAATTTTCTTTTTGCTTCCAGTTTTAAGGGAAACACACAGATTTACAAACATGTCATAGTTGACTTAAGCGCATGACACACAAATTCTGTGGCTGCCACCAGAAACTTTCTATAGTACATGGTCCGGATGAACTCAATGCATGATGACTTCTTATCACACTTGCAAATGAATGCCTTTCAAACATTGAGACTGCTAGAACCCAGCACTACCAGTATCTCCATCCTTAACTGTCCAGTCCAGTGGTGTGGGAAGTTACCTTTTATAAGAGAAAATTGAATTGTGTAACTGTTCTTTGCAGTGAAGATGTGTAAATAAGCAGTTAATGGTATCTGTTACTCTAAAAAAGAAATATTAATATGTACTTTTCCATTTATTTATTCATGTGTTCAGAAACAACTGCCAAATAAAATGTTTACATTTTCTTTCATATCCCAAAGGTAATTATTTATAGGAGTTTTTTCTTGGTGATAGTGTGTTGAGGAAATAGTTTTATATATTAGGGCTATACCTGAATCAAGAGTTTATGCTGTGAATAATGAGTAACGGTAAAATGCTGATATTGATTATCTGTAATTTATAAACAGGTTTATTAGCTGAATTTGAACATTTGAAGGTGTTTCCAAAATTTGTGGCTTTAAGGAACACTTTGAGGTAAAGTGGTGACAAAAGGAAGGCAGAGAAATTTGCTTATTACAAGAAGACTAATTTGAAATAAAGAACAGTAAGGCCATCCTTTCCTGTCCAATAGCTCCAGATACAGCAACCGCTCAAACTGCTTATAGGAGAAGCTAAAGTCAAGATTTTGAATTTAAAAAAAGCCTTATTCAGGGACTTTCTGAATGCCTGACTATAGAGTCATCTGACAGATGATAGAGATTGTAACCTTATAGCATTTGCCTCAAATATACCTAAAATGAAGGCCTCTTAATCTGACCAAGGATGCTTCACTTCAAGACACCCATTTTGATACGTTACTGACATGCTGTAGAGTGCCCAGGAGACTCATATTTGATTTGCTAAATCCCTGCTCCTGGATCACAAAGGTCACTAGACCCTAGCACAATGCTTGTGCACTCTGAAAAATGCTTTCAAGGGTACACATGTGTCCTCCTGTTATAATAATAAACTTTACGAGGCTCTTTGATTTAATCAGTCAGTATTTATGGAGTGCTTAATAAGAACAAGATGTCGTTCCTGTGGTGGGGGTAGAACTGAGGAAGAGTAAGGCATGGTCTTTGCCCTCTGGGGCCTTAGAAGACTCGTTGGGGGTTTAGGACATAGCAGAGTAAGCAGTTAAGTGCCAAGTATCATCTGAACATTCCAATTACAGGTAACATGAGAGCATCAGCGATGTCTTCCTGGAAGAAGTGGTCCTTGTTTGAACTTAAGGGAAGATATGATTTCAAAAGGGGATCATGGCAGAGACACTATTCCTGGCACTTGGTCCTGCATGCTGCCTTTACAGAAGGGATTAGAGCTTCCTGCAGCCCATTATTCCCCAGGGGCTTTGACCAAATCCCTGTGGGAAGGTGAGGGGAGGGAGGACAGCAACTCTGCCAGAGCATATCTGGCAAACTTGAGGCATCAAATGTACACACAATAGTTATATAGTCTCCTGGAAGCAACATCTTGGGGAGTTACACACAGGAACCAGACACCTTTACAGAATGGCACAGATATTGATGCTGACACCCAGTCCTGGTCCTGCACATAGGGAAGACTGGCCTTTGAACATGTTATTTTTCAGTTCCCATTTCTTAGAAACAGCATGTATGCTGTTGGAGAACAACTGCTTTGTAGAGACAGAGTTTAATTCCAGCCCTGCCATGTACTGGCTTTGTCTACAGTCAAATTACTTAACTTTTCTGAGCCTCAGTTTCTTCATCTGTAAAGGGGCAGTAATGCCTACGCCAAAGACAGTGGAAAAATTAAGTGAGATAAATGTACACATGGCTAATTGAACTTTTCAAATATGGTGCAACAATACCACCCATCCCACATGCATTATGAGAATCTCGCCCTCATCCCATCAAGAGGTGGTGCCTAATTCCCCTGTTCTTAAATCTGGATGGGCTTGTAACTAACAGAATGTGGAGGACAAAATGATGCAATTTGACTTTGGAGTCTGGGTTATAAAATAATAAAGCTTTTGCCTTGTGAACCTGGACTGCCACTTAAGAAGTCCTAGCAGCCTGAAGCAACCATTCTGTGAGGAAGCCCAGCCTTTGGTTGACAACCTCAGCCGAGATCCCAGCCAAGAGACAGCACCAACCACCGGTCATGTGAGTGATGTCTCCATGTGATTCTAGCTCCCAGCTGTCAAGTCACCACCAGCCATCAAATCTTCCCAAGGCTCTGGACACTATGGAGCAGAGACAAGCCAACCCCATGATCCTCTGCCTAAATTCCTGACCCATAGAATCTACATGCGTAATAAAACAGTTATTTTAAACAGCTAAGTTTTGGGGTGCTTTGTCACACTACAGAGTACTGGGAATAGCGCCTGAAGTGGTTAGCACAGAACTGGCACAAATTAGCACTTAGCAAGTGCTAATGGGTTCTACACCCTTAATACTGCATGCTTTAGGGTTGCATTCTACCTTTATTATCTTAATGAAATTCACTGTCATTTTATCTTCAAAGGCTCTCTCCTGTTTTCAATATGTTATCAGCATTCTTACTCTGTGCCAAGCACTGTGCTGAGCTCAGGGATGCAGAGATTAAAGATTTAGACTCTGCCCTGTTTGTGTTCATAGGAGCACTGACTCTTCAAGTTAGCAAACCCACTCTCTAATTTACCTTAACTCAGTGATATGAAGCAAGTGGGGTGAGGTAGGCTAACACTTGGTCCAGTCCTTGGTCCATAACATGGTGCTAACCTTGAAAACCTCCCTCTTCATTTCAAACCTGGGATTGTGAATGGGAGAGAGGCAAGGAGTGAGGAGGCTGACTGAGAAAGTAAATTTTAAAAAGACTAAAGAGAAGGACAGATGGTAGGGTCCACTTTTTGGAGAAACTGACCAGTCTTTTCTGTGAGTTGCCCTCTCTCCCTGCATCCCTCATCTACCTTCTGTAATGTATCACTCTGCCTCCTCTCCAGACACAGATGACTGGATCTGGAGTGAAACCTGATACAGGTGTTCAACCCAGAAGCTGGGCTGGGCTCAGTCTGCACCAATTCAGTCTTCCCTCCTGGATATTTAACATTACAATAGCAGAGGTTGTGTCATTAGCCACAGGGACCAGAATTGTAAGGTGAAGATCTTAAACCAGGTTCTCTGAAACAAGATTTACTGAGGAAGTGTTGTCTCTACACCTGAAAGGTAATGAGAGGAGCAAAGGGCAGGGGAAAATGCTACGCAAAGATGCTGGTTACAAGTCCGGCTTCAGTCTGATCCGATGGGGAACTCTAGAGCATGAATTGTACCACAGAGTGTATCCTGTCTTGAAGTAAGGAGGGTGGACTCTTATAGTATCCCCCTCCATCTGATATTCAACATACAGAAAGTGTGAGGCATAACCTCTCAGGCATCTCCAGCAGAAAAGGTTCCAGTTGGTTAAGGGCAATGCTCCGCAGAAGGGTGCACATGTGAGCTGTTATTTACTAGCACTCATGCCAGCTGCAGGATGGGTACATCAGCCTAGTAAAGGACATGTGGGTGGGATACCAACAGCATAAGCCACAGTGACAGTGACTGAGGAGCTGAAGATACCATTCTGAAGCAGCTGTGATGATCCATATACCAGATGAGCAGAAGGTTGATCTCCAAAGTGAGAAGAGAATGAAGTAGAAGCTCAGAAAGAAGTCTGAAGGAGGGAAGAAAAGTGAGAGAGGGGAGGGGATAAAAGGGGTTAGGAAAAAGGGGAGGGAAAAGGGGAGAGGAAAAGGAAATGGGGGAGGGAGTGGAGGAAGATTGGGAGGTACAGTGTCCCAGGTTGGGTCACCTGAGAACCAGACTCTGAGAAGTTAATATAGAAACCTTTATTAGGTAGTGCCCTTGAGAGCAACACCTGGAAGGGAGGAGAAAGAAGAATTTGGCAGAAAAAAAGCTGAGCTGTGATGCAATGCCATTCAAAGAAACCCTGTAGGAAGCTCTAGAGCTGAGATGCCTCTTCCCAGTTGTCCCAAGTTGAAGCAAAGGACCAGGCCTTTATACTTCCATGTTGATGAGTCCTTAGATGTAGGCTGTCCTCAGGAGAAAATATGGCCCTAGATGAGGCTGGTATTTTAGCCAAGGAAATCCCCAAAGGAGGCAGACAGCAGAGGCCCATCTTCTGGCCAAGTGGGACAATAAGCTCTTTATTCCTGAATGAGGATCTGGGTAGTGCAACACAGCATCCTTTGCGGAGGGAAAGAGAGAAAGAAGGGTGGGAGAGAGAAAGGGAGGAGAAGCAGCCTTGTTTCCATTTCCGGCTCCATCCCTCATTAGATCCAGTAGCACTGCCTGCCGTTTAATTCTTTGAGGTGCTTCTGTAGTCTTCTAATAAAAACCTCCCCACCCTCACACATACATTTTATTTTATTTTGGGTTAGTTTGAGTCGATTTGTGTGTTTCCCACAAAATTATCTTCAACTAAGTCAGAATGTTTAGGCATACTGTACTATAATGTAGATACGATGGTGAGTATCAGATATTTCAATCTCTTTCCCCTCTCCTATTCAAACTGTATAACTTCTATTAATCTATCCTCAAGTTCATCAATTCTTTCCTCTGTCATCTCCAACTTCAACTTTCTTGAAAAAGTAATATTATTTCAACTAGATCAGTGCTTCTCAACTTTAAATTTTTTTCAATGTTTAAAAAGGCTTGGACCATAGAGATTTAAAAATTTCCAATGTATTTCCATGTGTACTGTGGACCAATATTTTCAGCAGTTAGAATAAAAATGCATTACTAGATAAATGATTACATGTTTGGTTATTGTGGCCATGTTGAACTACTATCAAAGTTTCTAAATGTTTTCTCTTGAGTTCTGTATGAATCTCATCCTGAACTGATTCTAAGCTCTCCCTCGACTGGCAATGGTCCATGGGCCACATCTGTGGGTACACTGGACTACTCAGTAAGAGCTTGACTCACTCATCTCAGCTTACAGTTATACATCAGTCTTAAAGTGGGATGTATGCATATTTTAACATGGTTGCTAACAAGGGCATGGGGCATCCAGGGATAGCACAAGACCAGGAAGACCTACAACAGCCCTAGAAAATCCTGAAGATGAAATTCAAAATCTAGCTCAGCTTTTCCTCCCACTGCAGTTACCCATACAACTTGATGAGCCCTATTTATCAAAGTACATGCTTCTGGGCCCAGGCTGCTCTAGCCAACTGCAACGCTCTTTCCAGTCTTCTACTATTAAAAATGTTAGTTCTTCTCCTCCATTCTCTTAGATGGATTTCTCCTTTCTCTGGCTTTCTCAGTCCATTGTTTTTATTGTGAGCAAGGCTTGTCATTCATTCTGCCTTGCGTTATGGTTCACTGTTATTATATACATCTTTCCCACCAGATCAGGACTGTGTCTTGGGCATCTGGCATTCTTTCTTCTACCCCACTCTGCACTCCATCCCCTAGAACAGTCCTACTTTGTAGAAAATCCATAAAGTTGGAGGAAATGAAATAGCTTTAAGCAGCTTCAGTCTTCCTGTTTGCATATCTGAGAAGCAGCCACATCTGCTACCATGAATTCCCAGCCCCACAAAGAATCCTGGCCACCAGTTACCCCAAAAGAATAACCTTGTCCATGACCACCTGTTTCCCAGGGGTAATTTGGATGGCCTGGAAGATGAAAGAGACAAAATCTATTTCCTGGGTAAATCCTCATTAAAACTGTAGACCATAGCCAGGTAGCTCAGTTGATTAGAGCATCATACCAATACACCAAAGTTGCAGGTTCCATCCCAGGTCAGGCACATACAAGAATCAACCAATGAATGCATCAATAAGTGGAACAACAAATCAATCAATCAATCTCTCTCTCTCTCTCTCTCCCCTTCCCTCCCTCCTCCATCCTTTCTCTCTCCAAAAAAAAAATAAAATAAAATAAAATAAAAATAAAAATAAAAAATAAAATAAAATAAAACAGACTATAAAGCTACCTAAAACCTGGTCCACAGAACTAAAGGATGGGAACTAACTTAATTAATCCATGGAAACCTAAAGGGCAAGAAGCTTGACACTAACACTTTCTGAAAGTCTATGCCCTTTGAAATTTTTATTCCTAGAAAGGGATTTGTATCCATGGTCAACACCACTCAGAGAAGCCCCAGAGGAGCATCTTCCTTGGCTAAAGCTTTTAACAATAATTCCCAACAAAACTGTGTCCCAGAAATCAGTCCTCTTAACAGTGCCAGATCCTAGGACAGCGGTTCTTTGTACTTCAGTCTATTGATGCTGTATACCCACACATATTTTAAAACTCTAAAAAAACCCTCAAAACTTTATATGGAACTATTCTTTAATATTTTAATTTCATTATAATAATAGGTGACATTTATTAAGCACTTACTATGAGTTAGGCTTTACCTATATTATCATTCTATCTTCTGTAATTTTGCAACAGTATTGTTTTACAAATGAGAAAGCTGAGTCTTAGAAAATCTAAGTAACTTGTGTACAGTTATGTAGTTAGTTAAGAAGCAAAGTCAAGATTCATATAGTGTCCTGCAGTGGCACCATGCTATGAAGTGCTTAAAAACCAAGTATATATTAATAATTCAGAACTCTGTAAACTGTTAGATGGATACCCCACTTAGGAGCCTAGCGTGTCCCCAGTAGCCTAAGGCTATTAATTGGTATTTACACCTGTGGACAAAACGAGCTCAATTTTATTGAAGGTGCTTATTGAACACCTATTATGTTCAAAGCATTATGGCAGATGATACAAAGAAAACAAAAATGAGCAAGAAGTAGGCCCTACCCTTAAAGGATTTACACACAGTAGGGCTTATTTCTAAATTTCTTATTTGCAGCATGCAATAAATAAATAAATAAATAAATAAATAAATAAATAAGGCAAAGTAAGCTCTGTAGGGAATTGAAGAAGACGTGAAACATGATCCATGTTTTCCTGCTTTTCAGGTCTATTGTGTTGGCGCCTACAATATTTCTCTCTTTGGGACAGTGGACATAGTGCTTAACAGTATGTGTTTTAGACTCAGGAAGACCTGGATTTGCATCTCAATGTGGCTACCTACTAGATCCATGACCTTGGGCAAGTTAATCAATTTCATCTGTAAGATGTGAATAAGCATCATCATAGAGTAGGCTCATAGATTTGATATAAGCCTTACAACTCCCCTAGGAGGAGGTTACTATTAATACCCACATTTTACTGATGAGATTAGTAACTTGCCAATGTACACACAACCAGCAAGTTTGACCTGGAAGCCTGTATCTCACCATTCCATTCTGCTAAATTGGGGAATATTGCAAAAGTGGTGTATTGTTGTATAGGAGCTATAATCATTAATCAGGTTAGGCACAGGACTCCTATGCACCATCACATTCTTCTCTGTGAGAGCTGAGGTTTTCTGCAGACTTCTAGAAGAGGTGAGACAAAAATCCAGGTGATGCCATCAGAAGCAGCTGAGTCCACTAAGAGAGGGGCAGACAGATGGCCAGAGTAGTGAGCAGATCAGCCCAGCAGCATCCCCAGCTCCAGCATGGAAGATAGGAGTCATGCATTCTTACTGAGGAACACTGAGGGACTTTGGCCCCTAGGAAATTACCTATGCTTTCCTAAAACCAACTTTTATTAAAATGTGGTCAATGTTTATATCAGTGGAGAGAATATTGTGTGAAAAGTGTTCCAAGTTCCATCTGGCTTTTGTATCACTAAAAGCCAATTACTCCTGAATGATAAAATAAAGCTATTTCACCCATACTGTCAGCAAAGTTATATTAAGAGAGAAGACATTTTCAGTGTAAGTTGCTGAAATTCGACTAAATTAATTTAAACACAAAAAATGTACCAAACTTCAGAAATACCTGGGCCAGATACTCAGGTGATATTTTCTTAATCTTTCTCCAATTCTTAGCTCTATTTTCCTCCACACTGACTTCTTTGTAAGTCAGCCTCTCCTTTCACAGTGGAGAGATACCCACCAGTAGCTCCAACATTACATCTTGCCATTTTAGAAACACAGTGCCTCCTTCCCAGTAGTTCTAGCAAAAGTTCAGGGCTGGTGCTCTTGGCCCAGTGCCTTACCCTGAGGCAATTGTTTTGGCAAAAGATAGAAGGCTCTGATCCACCAAGCTTGCGTCATGTGCCTACCCCTGAAACCCACAGATGAGTCTACTTGGAATGGCAGTAATAAGGGTGATTCCCTAAAGTAAAACTGGAGCGCTATTTTAAAAAAGAAAAGGCTGCTGGACAGAAAAACAATACCAGTCATCAGCAAGAGGTGTGGTCTCTATTGAGAACCTCTACTAAGAGAGTGAGTTACCAAGGGAGAGGCCACACCCTCAGATGTGTCTAGAATCCCTTCACTAAAAGGTTTTAAAAAGCCCTTCCAGCTCCTATTTTGTAAAACTTGACAAAATATAATTTCCCATCTTTGTCTATTATTTATGATGATTCACTGTTATAATTTCTATATACATTTTTTAATGGTGTTCTCTCAAATATTCTGTTTTAAAATATTTAAATGGATAGCTTTTTTCAAAATGATGTTCTCCCAAGTGAAGTCAAGCTGCAAATTCTGAGTTAGTGGTGACCCATGCGTGGGAGGTGAGACCAGGGGTCCCCAGATCTCTTTCTGTTCTCCCGGATGTGCTTCCCTTATGGATCAATCTCCATCTGGCAAGGGCAGCTCTCTCCTTGCTCTAATCACCTTGAGGTTGGCTTTGCAGATTAAAATCTTAGAAGCTTCTTAGTGGCCCAGGACTTTTCCCGACTTAGCTTCTTTCCAGCCAGTGTCTAGCCATTAGCTGAAAGTTATCATAGGCCGATCTCAGCAGAAAAGAATGGAACGTGAAACACTGCCTTCTGTTAATAATGGTTCCCCAATCCAGTGTCCCCCCAGAATCAGCTAGAGAGCAAACTACACAGATTCCTGAAACCCCTGCCTCAGACCTACTGAAACTGAATCTTCAAAGAATGGGACATGGGAAGTTTTCTTTTTTTTTTTTTTAAGATTTCATTTATTCATTTTTAGAGAAAGGGAAAGGGAGGGAGAAAAAAAGGGAAACATCATTGTGTGGAAACATCATCTCTCATACCCCCTACTGGGGACCTGGCTCGCAACCCAGGCATGTGTTGCAACTGGGAATCAAACCAGTGACCCTTTGGTTCACAGGCTGGCACTCAATCCACTGAGCCATACCAGCTGGGGAGTGGAAGGGGAGAAGTTTTATTTTTAAACATCCCTTAAGTGATTCTGGTGTTGATAGTCCATCACCAGTCCACTGACAGGGATTTGGGGGCTCCTGCTGTAAATAACCACACTGGGCTGACTAGCAGAATGTCAAGAGCACTAAACCCATGGTAACAAAAGTTGGCCCAAAGCTCTGAAATATGCAAGCATTAAGTATTTTCCTGGCCAAGATAGTTGAGATTTTTTTGGCCTTAGTCTTCTCTGTAAGATATTGAAACTGGTCACCTTAAAGGCCCTCTCAGTTATGAAAATTGTGTAACTTATAATAGGAAAAAAATTACCTTGGAAGTTTAGAGATTGTGGCCCAGTACAACCACCTTTATAGTTTTATGACCTGAAAAAGGCACTTTCATCCCCTGGGCCACAATTTCCTTTCTTTAACAATGGGTAGGTTGGCACTTCCAGCCAAGATGGAAGTATAGGTAGATACACTTTGTCTCCTTGCACAACCAAAAGGACAACAGCGCACCTAAAAACAAAAAATAACCAGAACTTCCAGAAAAATCTAACTATACATAAGTCCAACAACCAAGGAGTTAAAGAAGAAACATTTATTCAGAATGGTAGGAAGGGCAGAGACAGGCAGCTGGCAGGGAGAGGACTTGAAGCAAGGCAGCAGCTGGAGAAACAGTTTGCATGTGGATACACTGGGAAGAACAGCTGGGAAGCAAGACAGACCGCACAACCTAGGGTTCCAGTGTGGGAAAAGAAAGCCTCAAAACCTCTGCTGTAACAACATGTGGAGTTGTAATGGCAAGAGAAACTCCTAGCCTCACAGGAGAGTTCGTTGGAGAGATCCATGGGGTCCTAGAACATACACAAACCCACCCATCCGGGTATCAGCACCAGAAGGGCTCGATTTGCTTTTGGATAGTGGAGGAAGTGACTGAAAGCCAGCCAAAAGCCAAGCAAGTGGCATTGTTCCTTTTCTAACCCCTCCCCACCACACAGCACCACAACTCAGCCAAGTGGGTTGCCCCACCTTGGAGATCACCTAAGGCTCTATCCCTTACAACATAACAGCTGCGCTGAAACAAAAGAAACATGACCCAAATAAAAGAACAGATCAAAACTCCAAAAACAGAACTAAGCAATGAAGAGATAGCTAACCTATCAGATGCTGAGTTCAAAATACTGGCAATCAGGATGCTCACAAAAATGGTTGAATATGGATGCAAAATAGAGGAAAAACTGAAGGCTATGCAAAGTGAAATAAAGGAAAATATATAGGGAACCAACAGTGAAAGGAAGGAAACTGGGACTCAAATCAAACATTCGGACCAGAAGGAAGAAATAAACATTTGACCAGAACACAACGAATAAATGGGAATTCAAAAAAGTGAGGAGAGGCTTAGGAACCTCCAGGACAACTTTAAACATTCCAACATCCGAATTATAGGGGTGCCAGAAGCAGAAGAAGAAGAGCAAGAAATGGAAAACTTATTTGAAAAAATAATGAAGGAGAACTTCCCTAATCTGGCAAAGGAAATAGACTTTCAGGAAGTCCAGGAAGCTCAGAGAGTCCCAAAGAAGTTGGACCCAAGGAGGAACACGCCAAGGCACATCGTAATTACATTAGCCAAGATTAAAATGAAGGAGAGAATTCTAGAAGCAGCAAGGGATGAGGGGATAGTCACCTACAAAGGAGTTCCCATCAGACTGTCAGCTGATTTCTCAAAAGAGACCTTCCAGGCAAGAAGGGGCTGGAAAGAAGTATTCCAAGTCATGAAAGGCAAGGACCTCCATCCAAGATTGCTCTATTCAGCAAAGCTATCATTTAGAATGGAAGGGCAGATAAAGTGCTTCCAAGATAAGGTTAAGTTAAAGGAGTTCATCATCACCAAGCCCTAATTATATGAAATGTTAAAGGGACTTAGAAAAAGAAGATGATCAAAAATATAAACAGTAAAATGACAACAAACTCACAACTACCAACAACTGAACCTAAAACAAAAACAAAACAAAGTAAACAATAGAACATAAACAGAATCATAGAAATGGAGATCACATGAAGGGTTATCACCAGGGAGGTGGAAGAATGAGGGAAAATGTACAGGGAATAAGTAGCATAGATGGTAGGTACAAAATAGACAGGTAGAGTTTAAGAAAAGTATAGGAAATGTAGAAGCCAAAGAAATTATATGTATGACCCATGGACATGACCTGAGGGTAGGGGAGAATGCTAGTGGGAGGGGGTGTGCAGGGCAGAGGGAATATAGGGGAGAAAAAATACGGGACAACTATAATAGCATAATCAATAAAATATACTTTACGAAATGGGTAGGTTGGAGTACATGAGTTCTTTATTTTTGTAATCCTAAAATAGTTCTAAGATAACAATTAAGCCTTAGCTAATCCTTCAGAAGAATCTGTTGAGATGTGAAGTCTGAACAAGCTGAGGATGATCACAATTTCCTGTTGACTTGGGTTTGCTGGGTTGAGGATCTGCCAGCAGCATTTGGTATGTTGGTGTTTAGTGGATATGACATTTCATATACCAAATGGGAATAAAATATTTTTAGCACAGAATCCACCACAGTTCAGTAAAGAGGGCTTACTCTTTGAATGGAGTGTGAACAGCAGAGATACTATTTTAAAGACCAAATATAGAAACCCCTTCACCTCCACTATCATAAAATAGTCATACGTGCACTTATTTTCACCACAAAGCTTAAAGAACTTAACCCCTTTCTGTATCTTCTACAAGAGAATATTTCATCTACTGTAATAAGTCTACTAGCTCACACACATGGCCTGTCTTTACATGGCCTGCATACTTATGTTTAATAAGCTGAAAACACTGTTAATGATCAAAAGCAATAATAACAGCTACTATTTATTGAGCACTTACTATGTGCAGGATATGTGCTGAATATTTTACACATATTTTAGTCCTTCAATCCTTGCAATGTTACTATTATTACCTATATTCTAGACAAGGAACAGAAGTTCTGAGAGATTCAGAGTCTACCTATGGCATGTTGCTAATCGATAGCAGAGCCAGGATTCAAACCCATATCTGTCTGAAATCAGTGCCCTAGAAATTGACCACTATATTTACATTGACTGTATCAGTCAAGATAGGCTGGGTTATTCGGTAACCCTTTGGTAGTGCTCAAATATTACTCATGCAAAAGGACAAGGACTTATTTCTTATTCATGCTACTGGAAGCACTGTTCCAAAATCATCATAATTTTCAGACACTGATGTCTGCATTGATGGACAAGTCACTGTGTGTGACATTAGTAAGTAACTATATCAGAAGGGAAAAGAGTGAGGACAAAGCATACCCTGGCTGCTGCTACTATTTTTATTAGAATTCCTTTACTTGATTTTTTACCTTGGATAACTTTTTAAAGGAAAGTTGTACCCCAAATGAAGATGAAAAGGGGCTAAACTCCTGCTCCATTCCACCCCAGTCATCTTGGAGATGTCACCGTTGGTTTGATGAGGATTTCGCTGACTCATTCTCCTGAGGCCAATATGCCTGTGGTCATCAATGATAAGAGCCAGGTATTCATGTTTACAATATTTACACTGTTGGTGGGCAAAGTGCAGACAACTTTTAAACACATGCATCTGCTAAAAGGCTCTTCCATAGCAAAGATGAAAAGCTACATAGTAGGTGGACCTTCCCAAAAGTATCTCTCTGACACTGCACTGCCAGCAGGCACTGCTATGCTTTGAAGGGCCAGAGGGACCAGCATGACTCTGAGGAGGCCTATGTTATAAAATAAAGTTTGGCATATATTACTGGTCCCTAATAACCAGGTTGTTGAGATGTAGAAACCTAGTCTCTTTTATTTCCAGGATATCTGATTTCACCTCCATCAGCACCTTTCCAAATCTCTCCTTTGCTTTCAGTTTAAAGGGTCAACTGGATGCTGATATTTGAGATTTCTGCAATGCTCAGCTACCACCTCAAGGATGCTGTAGCTGATGAATCATAACAGTAATTATTAGTATGCTATAGCCAATGGCTTTGTGTTTAGAGGCCCCAAATAGGACTATCACAATACGTGGAGGCAAGATCAAGAGATATCATTATCTGACAACAAATCAAATGAGATTCAGGACATAGCTGATGAGCTCAGACATTTTCCGGCCATATTTCAGGGCCCTTCCCAGAAATAACCCATTACATATCATGATGGGTGCCAGAATCATTCACCAGAGCATGTTAGATAAACTCTACCTGGAAGCTGCATCATGGCCTCACTGCCCCTCACCCGGCCCCATCCCAGTCCTGCCCCGGTCCTCAATAAAAGAGGGTTTTTTACCTATACTGGCTGCTGAGGAATGACAGCTGGGGGATGAGAATTGTAGCCTTTTGGTGAGGCTACATAACCCAATGGATAACAGGTTGAACAAACCCACTGTTACCAGCAGAGGGCAGAAGAACCATGCTGCCACTGCAGGGGGCCCCAGTGATAGCAGCTGTGGACAGCCTTGTTGCAGGAGACCGGGATCCCAAATGTTGGTCCCTAGAAAAGGTGCAGCTAAAGTGGAAAAGGAGGTTTGGGGAAAGAGATGTCCTTCCCAGAGAGTGGCCAGAGAGGCTGCTCTGGACATTCCAAGAATAGAGTCCAAAGGCTACTGAAGTTCAAGAACTGTAATGATGATTAAAGTTTTGCTGAATAAGCTTTGCCAAAGTCCTGCTTCCGCCAGATGAGGAAAGCAGCAAGGGCCAGAGGAAGTGTGTGAATCTGAGGAAAGTATTTAGTAATAGCATCCTGCTTTGGTATTCTAAATAGACTTTCTCAGTGGGAAAGCAGTACCCCCCCAAAAAAACGATCCCTCTCAAAGGCTGTGTTCTTCCCTAAAATCAGTTCACTGGCCTGACTGCTGAGAGACTGGATCATTCCTTCAAGGCCTGATCATCCTAAAAGGGGCAATCAGAATAGCAACTTGAATCATGCCAAGCTGAACACTAGAACACAGACACCTAATGACTCAACCAACGTACAAACGATTGATTAAATCCAGCCTGAAACAATCGTCCCTTCCTTGCATGTCCCAGCCGATTTACCATTGATTGGGTTGCCTGTGTCACCTATGTGTGCCACCCCCACAACAAAGGAGGGGTAATAGGAACACTTCGCTCTCATCTTCCCAATAGATCTCATGCCCTCCATTCCCTCCTCTGGAAGATCAGTGTTCTCACTTGGGGGATGGCTAGCACAGCAAGGTGGTATACACAAAGAGAGGGTCTGCTTCACACCAACACAAATTGCCTGCCTTTCTTCTTCGGTTAAACCAGCTTTAGTTGAATTTTACTGCCCTTGAAAACAGCAAGACTCATTGAGCTATGTGTGTAGGGCAGAGTAACGAGCACCACTCAGAGTTATTGCTAGTTGAAATGACTATCCTAACGGGTCTGGGCAAATGCTCAGATGCTCAAAGTTACCACAGTTTGTTATACAATAAAGTAAGTGTAACTAGGCAAAATTGTTGCTGCCAGTGTATTTCCAGCTCTTCCCCTGGCCCTATAAGCTAAAGAAGGTTCTGCTTTTATCTGCTCAGTTTCTTCTTTTCCCACTGTCCTCCCAGCAGAGTCCTGTTTGGGGTACTCTCATGAAGCAAAATTGGGAAATACAAAGACATTCAGAGAATCGGGCTGATAAAAGCTGTCTGAATCCGTGTTTTTGAAGAGAGGCCCAGAAGCAGCTGTGTAAGGGAAGCAGGTGGGTGGGGACATGGGGCTCTAAGAAGAGTTTCTGTGGGTTACAGTCCATAACATTTTTTAAAATCTTGCTTGACTGTATTCATTTGATGGACGTCTCCTTTGATAATGGACTGTGTGAATTATAGTTTCAACAGAACTACAGAGGAGACTAACATAATTTTGCCTCTTCCTTTGAATGAGTATTTGCATAATTTGAGTAGGTTATCCTGTAGCTCATAAGGAGCACTGAAAATTATGTAACGCACAGAATCTTGAGTTACCAAAAACCAAGCAAACCGCCAACCAAATATTTATCAAAACTCTGCTGTTCCTGCTCTTTGGTTCCATGTTATTGTACCTAAAGCTTTCTGGAATCATTTTTGCTGCTTTAAAATTGTTGGAGTCCTTTCCACTCCATCTCTCTTGGAAAGTTTCTTCTTCTGGGGACCTTTGGCTTTAACATCTCATTACATGGCTTTAGCCTGTTGAAGAGAGAAGAGTTTGCTACCCCAAAATATGCCTCTTTGGGGTATTGATTATTTTTAAAAAGCTGGTTATTTTTAGGAAAAGAAATAGAAGAAACCTTTGACCTCACCACTGCTAGCTGCCTAAAAGGAATTTAGATAGATGATCTGTTCCAGGAAGGGAGATATCATCACAGATAACTATAATTTAATATAAACTAGTAAGTGATAGGGAGGAACCCAGCAAGGTCCTTTGGTCTAAGTCTTCTCTGTGTCCCATTGTTAAGGACAGCTGGGCAAACATTTATTTACCAAGCAATTCTTTCCTGTGTCCCTGCGAATTGCCTTCCTGGCCTTCGAAATCCCAAACCACAAGCTCCCATTCTCCTTAGCTCCAGAATGGCACATGAGCCTCATTTGAACATTTTCTCTTGTTACTTTGCTTCTATTAATTAGATTATTAGCCCAGCCAGAAGAACTCAGAATAGTGAAAGGAAAATTATTTTTTTGCACCCCCACACTGTCCTCTAAGCCTCTCACTGTGGCGTGAATTCATCAGGTTGTGTTTTCTAAATCGATGTCTCCCCCATGTGACGGGACTGCTGTTCTTGGTTCAGCTCTTTTTACAGTTCCAAAGGGACCCTTTTCAATCCCAGAGTCGGAGGCATTCAAAGGAGAAAGCAATTGCTCAGTGTTATTATAGCCACAAGGCCAAAGGGCACCTTGTTAACTGTTGAATGTGGATTTAGGTTGACACCAGAGTAGGAGGCATGGAGTCAGGAATGGCTCTCCTAAAGAAGAGCAAAAAGAAGAGGTGGCATTAGCTGGAGAAAGTTCTCTGGTTACAGATAGAAAAAATTTTGACTTCTGAGCTGCTGGGTTGCACTCTGTTCTCTCTCTCTCCTTCCCTTTTCCCTCCATTGAAGGAGGATAATGGCAGAGATAACTGAGAAGGGTTTGGATTTACTGGGAAAACTACCTCAGAGGCAGGCACCACAGAAAAAGGTGTAACCATGGTGACGACCTGAGGAAGGAAGAGGTGGGAGAGAAGGAGCAAAGAGCTAGTGCAGAGGGAGGGCCAGAGGGAATGCTGGGAGGGGACCCTTAGGTCAAGAGGGTGAGCAACAGGAGCTGTGAGTCTTTTAAGCCAAATTCAGGTTTTTAAAGGAAGAAAATTAATTTATGATTGTAAGTAATTAGAAAGGCAGGAATCATGTTACATATTCTTTTTACATTTAGAAAGGGGTCTAAATGCTTCTTCTGAGTTCGGCTATTTTAACAAAGCAAGATTAGATAGAAGTGAGCAGTGGAAAATTGTGGTTTAGTGAGGGATGGGTGTGGGGAGGGTTGGAGAGGAAAAAGGACAGACTCAGAGCAACCCAGAAGCCCAGAGACTGCCTTCAACTGGAGTGAGCACAGCACCCAGCTGCCTCCTGGTGGTAGCTGTCTTACTGGAGATTTTCTGGCTGAGGCTGGAGTGGCAAAGCCAGAGATCCACAGAGGCAGGATGGCCAGATTTAGCAAATAAAAACACATGACACCCAGTTAATTCTGAATGTCAGATAAACAGCGAATAATATTATAGTATGTCTGTTCCATGACAACCCTAATAAGACACCCATGAATTAAATATCTTGTTGTTCTCTCATCCCCTATATATTTAAAATAGAAAGGAAAGAAGGAAAAGGTAGCAGGAAGGAAAAAAAGAAGGAAAGTAGGATATAAAGAAGAAAAGGAGGATAGGAGGGAGGGAAGGAGGAAAATCTGAACCCCAAATAGTTAGTGTTTCTCTAATTACCTATCCACACTCCATCCTTCTTGCTCCCCTCTCTCTCTTCAGCATCACAGGACACTCCCTAACTATTCCCTACAATATGTCTTCACAAAACCACATACAATCAAGCCAAACCTCTTTGGTTCCTTCAATCTCAGACAGTCTCTTCCCAGGCACTAATTGTGTATTATGAAGGGGGACCCCAAAAAACCACAGAATTTATTTATAAAAAATTGTATATTTATGTACATGTTTAAACTAAAGCACTACTCTGCTCAAAACGGTTTTTGAACTTGTTGATTGATGCCTTTTAGTGCTTCCATCAGTTTTTTGTTTCACCTGTTTTCATCTGGGGAAACAAAAGAAAGTTCCTCCCAGCAAGATCAAGTGAACAGTGAGGGTGGGGCATAGGGGCCATGCTGTTTTGGGTCAAAAAATGCTGAACACTCAGCACAGTGTGGGCAGGTGTGCTCGCAAATCACCCATCATGAAATGGGCAAACATATTGTAAGTCTCCAAAAAAAAACAAACCTCACTGAAGCCAAACATAGCCTCTCACAATAATACCAGCTGGTACACTGATACAGGTGGGTTCCTAGAACACTTACCAAGCTGAGGAAGTCTGTACTACATACAAGGGGCCTGCCCTCCAGAAGATAATCACGTTTTTTTTGTTCGGTCCCCTCTTCATGTATCACCCCTTCCAGTCTCAACCGTGAGCCTCCTTATTGTTCTTGCTGTTGCCAGACCTATACTTGCAGATCACCCCACCTCTGAGCTCCCTGCTGGCACCTTTTAAGGCTCTTATCTATGATTAACACACAATTCTTATAGCATCCACCAATTAAGTGACAGGTGTCAATAAATCCTGTCACAGTAAATGTCAAAGAAGCATTTTATAAAATTAATCAATGTCTGTGGTTCAGCACCTGGTAGATGGTAATGGCATTTATTTTTTGATGGATTTTTCTTGCACATCCCACCTCAGGTCCAGATGAAGCTGAAAGCTCCCAGCCCCCAGCTCCTGTCTCCAGCCATAATCAAACATGAAAGAAAGGACTAGAAACAAGACAAGAAATTGGTTCACAGAGCTCCTTAAAATTTCGATCAGATCGTGACATTCTGTTTAAAACCTACCTTTGCTTTCCTCTTACATTTAAAATAAAATGCACAATGTTCATAATGGCCTATAAGTTCTGCAGGAGTCTCCTCCACTCACACAGCTCACTCTATTCCTCAGTCCCTGAAATCCGGCCATGTGGAACCCCTTTCTGTTCGTGGAAAATGCCAGCCTTTTCCTGCCTCAGGATCTTGCACTTGCTTCACCTTCTGCCTGGAATGCTTCCCCTGACCAGCTTTTTGGATAGACAAATCCCTCTGGTCCTTCGGGACTCTGTTCTGGGGTATTTAGAATATTCTATAGCTCGAGAATTGTGCTCTTTACTGTATGGCTGTCACACCTCAGTAAAAGATCAAATATAAATTGAGCCACCTCCAGTAGTTCACCATCATATTATCATTTTTATTTCTTTCCTGACAACCATCACAGTCTAGTCTGTCTTCCCCCTAGATCAGAACTTGGCACATAAAGGCCCAGAGGCCAAATCTAGGCACCATCAGTTTTTGTAAATTAAATTTTATTGGAACTCAGCCACACCCATTGATTTATTCTGTCTATGGTTGCTTTTGCACTACAGTGGCACAGCTAGTGGTTGTGGCAGAGACTGCACAGTGCCACGTGAACAAAATGTTTGCTAGCTTCCCCTGTGCAAAGAAAAGTGTCACAACCCCTGCTCAGTCTGTAAGTTTCATGCACACAAGAACTATGTCCAATGTCCACCTGTGTTCTCAGGACCCAACCAGTGCCTGGCACAAACCGAGCAACCCCTCAATAAATGTTGGCTCCCCATTATGCCTCCAGCCAATGACCCCCAGTGCCATCTCCTAGTCTGCCCTATCCCTCATTGAAGCCTGACTCTTGGCCAGCTGCCTGCAGACCTTCAGTTCTTGCCATCTGTCATCCCCTCCTAGTCCCACCTCTCTGCTCTGTCTCCAACTGGTGCTATTTATGCCCTGATGCTAAAAAACAATCTGATCACAATGAATAATCCCATAACATCAGCTTCCTCTGGGGCCTGGGGCCTATCAGACCATATTTTATAATCAATTGTTTTGTGGCATGCCAATCCATTCTCTATAATCACAGAATGGATACCTATTTAAAATTTCATCTCTGTCATTCACTTTTTTCACTTAATTTTACACAACAGGCCAAGAAGCGATATCATTCAGCTTCTTGACAACACATTTATTCACATTTTTTTCTGTTATAAAAATGATTCATATACCTAACATAAAATTTTGAAAATATAGAAAATAAAAAGAAAAATAACCAAGAAAACCACTTTTAGCTTTTTGGCACAGTTTATTTCCATTTTTCTTTTTTAAAATATATTTTATTGATTATGCTATTATAGTTGTCCTTTTTCTCCCCCATCATTCCCCTCCACCCTGCATACCCCCTTCCACCCACATTCCCCCACTTTAGTTCATGTCCATGTGTCATAAGTTCTTTAGCTTCTACATTTCCCATACTATTCTTGCCCTCTCCGTCTATTTTCTACTCATCGTCTATGCTACTTATTCTCTGTACCTTTCCCCCCTCTCCTCCTCCCACTCCCCTGTTGCTAACCCTCCATATGATCTCCATTTCTGTGGTTCTGTTCCTATTCTAGTTGTTTGCTTAGTTTGCTTTTGCTTTAGATGTGGTTGTTAATAGCTGTGAGTTTGCTATCTTTTCACTGTCATATTTTTTATCTTCTTTTTCTTAGATAAGTCCCTTTAACGTTTCATATAATAAGGGCTGGGTGATGATGAACTCCTTGAACTTGACCTTATCTATCTGAGAAGCGCTTTATCTGCCCTTCCATTCTAAATGATAGCTTTGCTGAATAGAGCAATCTTGGATGGAGGTCCTTGCCCTTCATGACTTGGAATACTTCTTTCCAGCCCCTTCTTGCCTGGAAGGTCTCTTTTGAGAAATCAGCTGACAGTCTGATGGGAACTCCTTTGTAGGTGACTGTCCCCTTATCCCTTGCTGCTTCTAGAATTCTCTCCTTCATTTGAATCTTGGCTACTGTAATTACGATGTGCCTTGGGGTGTCCCTCCTTGGGTCCAACTTCTTTGGGACTCTCTGAGCTTCCTGGACTTCCTGGAAATCTATTTCCTTTGCCAGATTGGAGAAGTTCTTTACTATTTGTTCAGATAAGTTTTCCACTTGTTGCTCTTCTTCTTCCCCTTCTGGGACCCCTATAATTCAGATGTTGGGACGTTTAAAGATGTCCTGGAGGTTCCTAAGCCTCTCCTCATTTTTTTGAATTCTTGTTTCTTCCTCATTTTCTGTTTGTTTCTTTCTTCTTTCTGGTCCACTCCATTGATTTGAGTCCCAGTTTTCCTCCCATCACTATTGGTTCCATGTGCATTTTCCTTCATTTCACTTATTGTAGCCTTCATTTGTTCATCTAATTTGCGACCAAAATCAACCAATTCTGTGAGCATCCTGATCACCAGGGCTTTGAACTGTGCATCTGATAGGTTGGCTATCTCTTGGTCGCTTGAGATCAATTGGCTCTGGGGCTTTCATCTGTGCTCCCATTTGAGCCATTTTTTTGTTTGTTTGTTTTTTGGTTCTGGTCATGGCTGTTATGCAGTGAGGGGTGGAGCCTTGGGTATTGCCCAAGGTGGGGCAGCCCAGGTGCTGGGTTGTGATGCTGTATGTGGGGGCAGGGTCTGAGAGGGAACAGTGGCGCTTGCTGTGCTCTCTCTTGGATTCCAGTCCCTTCCACCGCTTCCCACAAGCAAATTGGGCCCTTCTGGTGCTGATTCCTGTGTGGGCGGGCTTGTGTATATTCTAGGACCCTGTGGGTCTCTCCAGCAAACTCTCCTGTGAGGCTGGGAGTCTCTCCTGGCACCTCAACCCCCACAAGTGTTTTCAATCAGTGTTTTTAGGTTTTATTTCCTGGTGCTGGGGCCCTAGGTTGTGAGGTCTGTCTCTCTCCCCGTTTTCACCTGGATTATCTGCATGCGAATGTGGGACTGCTTGCTCAGCCAGCCACCTTGCACACCCTCCCATTGCCACCCGGTGCCCAGGGTCTGCCCATTGCCACCCGGTGCCCGGGGTCCACTAACTGCCTGTATGCCTGGGATCTGGCAGCTGCTGCCTGCATGCCCGGTCCGCCAACCTCCACTTTTTCCTGCCATGACTCCACCCCTCTTACCGGTCTGGATGAATGGTTGTTGGACTTCTGTACAGTTCAATTTTCTATCAGTTCAGGTTGTTTTCTTGTTTCTGAATCTTTGTTGTCCTTAATTTTGATTGTGTGAGGAGGCACATGTGTCCACCTATGCCTCCATCTTGGCTGGAAGTTCTATTTCCATGTTTCTTTCTATCTCTCTATGCTTTCTTTCTTTTTTTTTTTTTAAGCATACTTGTATAAAACAACAAAAAATGGTTGAGGACCTTTTTTTCTCTTACATTGTAATAAGCAGTTTTATATTACACATTCTTTGTAAATCATTATTTTTAGTAGCTGTACAATACTATATTGAGTAGATACATTTATAAAATATTTCCTTACTGTTGGGAAATATTAACAATATATGCATATTTTTATAACCGAAAACAATTGTGAGCATCTTTATACATAAAGCTTCCCCCTCCTACGTTTTGGATTATTTCCTTAAGTAAGACTTCCAGAAGCAGAATTACTGGATCAAAGGATATTTTCTTTGAGTTCATATACATATTGTCACTCTTATTTTTTAAAAGGCATGGGAACCTCTCGATAAAGGTCTCACAGTAAATATACTCCTACTCCTCTTTCCTGTGTTCCAAATCCATAAAAATGAAATATATATCTTTTTATTGTTGTTTAAGTACAGTTGTGTCCATTTCCCCCTCCCACTCCCCACTTCCCAGACATAAGATATTAAAATACATATTTATATGCTTCCTTCAAAATGTAAGAAGAAAATCTCAGCAGCTCAGACTGAGAGCTTAAACAATAAGCAATGTGTAAAGCCACAGAGACTAAAAGTAGGACTGGAGCCAGGCAAGCAGGGCTGGAGTTAAATACCTTCTATAACAGATACCTGAGCTTCGCTTCCTATCCAAGTACAGTGGGTGATACAACTCCATCATGCATCTAGAATTGTGGCAGAAATACGATTCTTGCTCAGGGCCAATCTCCACAGCAGAGTCCACTTCTGGTCATGTTAGGTGAATTGTGGAGGATTGTCATCCAGAAATGGAGAGCTCTGAGCTGAGCTGCAAACATATGGTATGGGTTGAGTCTGGTCAAGCCATGAGACCAAGGCTAAGACAGCTAAGAAACTATTACACAGCCCTGGCTGGTGTGACTGGTGTGGATTGAGTGCCAGCCTCTGAACCAAAAGGTCACCAGTTCGATTCCTAGGGACAGCACATGCCTGGGTTGCAGACCAGGTCCACAGTTGGGGGCGTGTGAGACACAACTGATCTATGTATCTTTTGCACATCAATGTTTCTCTCTCTCTCTTTCTCTTTCCCTACCCATCTCTCTGAGAGAGAGGAGAGAGAGAGAGAGAGAGAGAGAGAGAGAGAGAGAGAGAAGAAACTTCTACACAAATAAGAGAAGTGTGGAGAAAATTCCCACACAATACGAACTTTCCAGAAGTTAAATACCATACTTAGTCACAAAAGAAAGATTTTTATCCTGAGGTGACAGAAATACAAACATCATCTACAAAGAACTTTAAAATGAAGCTCTGTCTAAAATCTTCAAGCAAACAAAAGAAGATAACACCAATTATGAAACTGGAATAGGTAAATAATAAAAACATTAAAAAGTTATCCACCTCTTAAAACATAAGCGAAACCATCCTTTAAAGGAACTGTATTTCACTCTACTGACAGAAGAGGGTGATCTTGAACCAGGAATGGTAAATTATTCTAACCATGAAATGAAAAGAAACATCTTAAAGCCATACAAAACTACTTTAAGGGAGAAGAAAATGAGAATCAGAGCATCTTTGCTGGAAAAAATTCTTATCAAAAAATAACCACAAGCAACCACAAAACACAAAATTCCAAATGGGATTATATCTCAAAACAAATATTTGGAAATATGAAAAAACACCCTTAAGTTGGAAATTCAAAATTCAAGAACAGAAGTGAACAAAGCAATAGATAGGTAGATAGACAGATAGATAGATATAATTGATAAGTTGATCGACCAATGGTAGTATTCAGGAAGGAAAAAGCAAAATCATCTTAGGAATTAAGACTAAATTATAAATACCCAAGAGAGAACAGACTTCAATGAAATTTTTAAAGAGTAATTGAGGAAAGGCAGGAAAATAAATAAAACTGAAATAAAGAAGTAAAAAGATTCAGAGAAAAAATGGTTGCAATGGAAGACAAAGAAAATTAAGGATACAGATCATTGGAACTCCTGAAGAAGACATATGAAACAACAAAATAAACTTATATTTAAACCTACAATTGAAATTGAGAGATATACAATATTCAATATTGTTAAGATGTCAATTCTCCCCACAGTTACCTATAGACTTGTTTAGGAAAAGCTCCTTGTTTCTCCTTTATTCTCACACTCACTGTGGTAGATCCTTCTGCGTGGCCTGGGCCCAGCTCCCACTCGGAGATGCACAGGACCCACACCCACAGATAAATTCTCTCTTGGGTAATCAGACTTGCAATATACCTAAATTGCTTTTTGCTGAAAACTCTCTCACCCTGCAAATGCTAAACCTTTCAGGGACCAGCTTAACCATAACAGGCTCAACCACTTTTGCCTTTTCATTTGCTAATGTCCTTCTTCTGTGATGTGATTAGGGGCATTGGCTTCTTTTGTTGTAAGGGGGCGGGGATAGTGAGTGAGGACCAAGTTGTAACGTGAGGAGATTAGAATAAAGCCCTGTCATGGCTGAGGCCGCAGGCTTTTGCTCACCTTGAGAGAAAAGCCACGCTGTCGTTCTTTTTCCTCTATCAGACTCTGTAGTCCATGTGTATGTTTTTATTTCATCCCGGTGTCCGCATCAACTCACAATACTTCTGACATTCCAAACGTGGGCTTATTCCCATGCCGACCAATTCCCAACACCAGCTGGTTCTGACACTATGTACCTAGAGTCAGCATGAGATACCACAAGTTAAGGTTTCAGTCCCACAAGACTGTCCCCACTTCGGATGCCACTTGCAAGTCCCAGGTTGCCCCAGTACTTCTGACTAAACTATTACAAATCAAGGTTCCTAATGTCACCAAAAACTGACTGGGACTGAGACAGGTCTGCCCCAGTACGGTTGGAAACGTGTGGGTCCTTGACTTCATACAGAGAAGATTTCATGATATGAGCTCAGGTGATTTTGAGAGTACATTTATTACAGCAACAGCAGTGAGCATAGGCGGAGCTATCTTGGCCCTTTGGAAAGAAACATAAGGAAGAGTTAAGCCTAGGTGGCTGCCTTGTCTCTTTAGAAAGTCACAGAGGCAGAAGTGAGCCAGCTGGAATGTGTGGACTCAGGAAACAAGTTACAGAGGCAAAAGGAGGCCCCTTGGAGACAGGTTCAAGAGGTTAGCCCTGCACAAGCTGCTGCTGCTGCCTGCTGCTCCTCTGGTTGCAAGTCTCATGGGAACTTTTAAGCCTTAGAAAAAAGAAAGGAAAGAGACAGGCCTGAGGAAAGAAGTGGGAAGAAAGGCATGGGTGTGCTCAAGAGAGAGCACGCACTGGGTCCTTTAAGCAAAATGACGTATAATGAAACCAATTTTACCATAGGCTAATTGGTATAAACAAGAGTTAAGTTTCTATGGCATCTCATCAACATTAGAATGAAACAATGTAGAATGAAATGACTTTATTTAAGGACCTGCTGGTTTTAAAGATATAAAATTTGCCTTGGCCAGGTGGCTCACTTGGTTGGAGGGTGATCCCGTGCACCAAAAGGCTGAGGGTTGGATCCTTGGTTGGGGCATGTACAGGAGACAACCAATCAATGTCTCTATCTCTTCCTCCCTTTCTCTCTCTCTAAAAATCAATAAACATGTCCTCGGGTGAGGATTTTTTTAAAAAGGATAAAAAAATTGTAGAAAAAAATATAGTAGAAAATATTCGCGCCCTGGCTGGCGTAGCTTAGTGAATTGAGCTCGGGCTGCGAACAAGAGGGTTGTAGGTTCGATTCCCAGTCAGGGTACATGCCTGGGTTGCAGGCCAGGTCCCTAATGGGGGCCACGTGAGAGGCAACCACACATTGATGTTTCTCTTCCTCTCTTTCTCCCTCCCTTCCCCTCTCTAAAAATAAATAAAATCTTAATAAATAAATAAATAAAAGAAAATATTCGTGACTCTAGGGGAGGCAAAGATATCCTACATTGGGCACCATCTAGGATAAATTATTTAAATAAATAAATTTTTAAGAAAGGAATATTCAAGCCATGTAATGGGGTAAAATATACACAATACATATATAAGACCAAGGACTTGTGTCCAAAATGTGCAAAGAACTCTTATGCTCAATCATAAAAAGACAAGACTACTTAATTTTAAAAACTGGAAAGGAAGGTGGATTGGAGAGGAAAAGTCTCAGATAAATTGGTGTGAAGTCCTTAAGCCAAAGTCACACTCCTCTTGATGAAATGAGCTTGCCGTAATGTCTCTGCCATGCTCTGTCACTGGAGAAAGCAGCCCTGGGAAGAAGAGATCGACACAAAGGTGATAGTGGATGTAGAAGGGCAGGAGCTGGGAGCCAGCCAGGCAATTTTGCTTTCACAGTAGGAAACCTGAGTAGTACATTTTCATGGCCACCCAAGCCTCCTTCTCTATTTCATATGTATTCTTCTGGCCTTTGCTCTCTTAAGTATCATTTTTCTCTAAGCCTGTATTCCTCCTCTATAAAATCAGAGATATGGTAATTAAACCATATGCATTCTTTCATTGCACAAAGGTGAGAAATTCAAGCCCTGTGACCCAAGAGGCCCCCTTGAAACCTCACAGCAGAAAAATATTATTCTCACTGTTTCTGGGGCTCACTCCTTTTCTCTAGCCCCACATCTAGTCCCACGTTGCAAGATGTGCCAATATGTACCTCTCTCAGGGAATTCTGCCCCATTCCTACACTGTAATGAGGCGCCAGAATGCAGAAAATCCCACATTACACCATCAGCCAAATTTCTCTGTGTGTGTGTTTATATGCTCTCATGGTGTTAAATATTTAAATGTTTTAAGTACCTTTTCTTTTTTCTTGGAAGACTTGGTGGTTCTATAACAAATAGTTTTCTAAAGATTCCTCTGGCTTAGATGAGCTGTTAACCTTTGAAGTTGCAAATGGAACTGCGTTGTTTTTTTTTTAAAATAAACTATTGATGTAAAGGAAAGTGAGGCTGTGATGCCTGTCTCAAGGAAAAGCAAATGAGGCATCAGAAGATACAAAAAAGTGAAAAAAAAAAAAACCCAAACCTTTAAACATATTAAGTAACAAGAACAGCCTTTCCATCTTCACTCAAATTGTACTAAGGGAAAGCTCTCAGAAATTCTTTTTTTTTTTTTAATATTTTATTTATTTATTTTTATTATTTATTTATTTATTTATCTTTAGAGGGGAAGGGAAGGAGAGAGGGAGAGAAACATCAATGTGCGGTTGCCTCTTGTATGTCCCCTGCCGGGAACTGGCCTGGCAACCCAGGCATGTGCCCTGACTGGGAATCGAACCGCGATCTTTTGGTTCGCAGGCCCGCGCTCAATCCACTGAGCTACACCAGCCAGGGCAGCTCTCAGAAATTCTATGTGAGGAGTAAGAGCCCTTATTTCTATGGACCAGGTCACAGTACTTGGATGAATGAATGAATGAATGAATCAATCAATCAATAGAGAACGGGAGACAAGGTAACCCAGAGATAGTGTTGGGTAAATTGGTCATGCTTTACGTACTCACATGAGTTACAGAAATGAAAGGGGTTCATCATCCTGTGATTAGCCACTGATTCCAGGTTTTTATCAGTTCTGTTCCTTAAACCTTGAGAGAGTTCACTATGAATTACTCATTTACTTCTCAGAATTGTTTGCTGGACTACAGGGGTTTGAAAGTTGGTATTTACAAAAACATCACACTTTTGTAAACCAGCTAAAAGAAGCCAATGGCAATGTTGTGTAGGCCAGAGGCTTCCTGTCAAACACATGTAAACACTATATTCAGGTATTGCAATCTCTCAAGTGTCAAGTAAGATTACATTAATTTTTCATGTCCACATTTGAATGGCTGGAACTACTGGGCTCATTGCTAGATCTCAGGCTCTTGTAGTGGACACAGGATGGTGAATCCCCAGTTCCCCCTTTAGGAAAGGACTTTCCAGGCTGCTGGGAGTGCTGTCAGCACAGAACCTTCAGATGTCAGCCTTGGCTACAGCGAGCTACCTTGCCGAAGGTCACATCCTTCCAGGGGCAGCTTATAGATGGTGGATGGGAGCAGGAGTATAAAGTCCCAGCAATATTTCAGCTCAGTGTGGGACAACTCTGATGCTTTTGGATCTACAGCAGACTATAGGGTTGGTTGTTGCTGTTGGGTTTACATCTCAGTTCACCCTCCTTCTCAGTTTAGTCCAGCTTCCTTCTCTTCCCTTCCACCTGTGTTGATTTCAAGGGCACTTTCTAAGGAATATCCTACACACTAAACTCCATCTCAGAGTCTGCTGGCCAGAGGACCCAACCAACAAAAGCAACTCCCACCTCCTGCCACCTAGTGCTGCCAGATAAAATACAGAAGGCCCAGTAAATGTGAATTTTGGATAAATAATGGATAACTTTTTAGTGTAAGTATGTCCCAAATATTGTTATGGCTCTACTCCCTATGCCTAGTGTGGTGCCTAGTCTAAGTAAATGTTTGTTAGATGAAAGGAAGTGCTACTATCCCATCTTAAAATAGAGTACCTACTCTGCTACCCAAAGAAGAGGGCAAAGGTGGGTGATGGTCCCCTAGTTTCCATTATGCAAGTGTTTTTCAAAATGTTCACAGATAAGCAACATCCCAATGACCTGAAGCAGCTTGTTACAAATGCATATTTCTGGGCCTTACCAGGCTTACTGAAAAAGGACCTCTGGGGCTGATCCCTAGAAATCCACATTTGTAACAAGCTACCTGCGTGATTCTTCTGCTCCCTGAAATTTGAGGCCCTTCTACATTAGGAACTTGACCTACAAAGATCACTCTCATCCAAATAGTGAAGGCCTCCCTGTTGTCACCAAAGAACTGCAGCAAACAAGGGACCAACACTGTCTCTTTTCTGTTTCTTCACTCCCTCTTCCTTTCTTCTTGAGTCTCCTTTGAATGGAAAGTAAGTTTTTGGACCAGGTAATCATCAAAATCTCTTGGGAAGGAATATTACAAAAATACAGATCTAGTAAACCAGAGAGTCAGAGAGTAATATGCTGAGCATGGCAGGGCCTCAGAGATGCCACAGTCATGCGAAAGGAATTAGGGAAGAGATGGCTTTGAACGATGGGCAATGTTTGCTCGAGCAGATTGGAAAGGTTTGAGCGCTCTTGAATAATAGAACCTACAGCTTAGAAGCAAGAGAAGCACGGCATGGGAGGATACTTACTGTTAGAAGGCTCCTGAAACTCAGTGACTGTTGTTTCTGGATCTGGTGGCATGTTCAGGCACATTCTTTCCCAGCTCTAACACACAATTTCAAGTTTCTGCTGCCAGATGTTCTTCTGGAAATAAGCATAAGAATTGTCCTACAGGATTTAATCAAATCTCAAATGTATTAGTTCAATGTACTAAATGATAATCTGTCAGGAGTTTCTAGATTAGTGTCCCAGTTGGCTGGACACTGATGTCTAAAAGCTCACATTCATATTTTATACCATTGAAAAAGTCCTCCTCTACCACCCTTTGTTCTCTTCCCCGCAGGATGAAGGTGCATGGAATGAGTGAGTGGTTCTCCTAGGTGCCAAGCAATGGCATGAAATTAGCCTCTCTCCCTGTATTTATTTATTCACTTTTCCAAAACGTATTTATTATTAGTTAAGCCATGATTCAGGGTCCCAGGGTGGGGTATACCCAGGTACCCCTTCACTTCCCTTTGAGAAGGATGAGGATGGAGGACAGGTTGGGGGCAGCTAGTTCAGATCTTTCCAGGAAATGTGCCTCTGCCTGGTGGTCGTCTGAGGCCAACACCCAGGGTATAGTGCAGAGGGGCTTATACACACGCCATTAGCACATGGAGACATCACCCCCTGTAGCAGGCATTGCCTCCTCAACATGGTGGAAGTCCAAGTGGTTCTGCCAGCAGTTCCTGGTCTGGTCCTAGCTGGTAAAGTGGTAGTCAGTGGGGCAGTCTGGAACTTCTTGTCTTTGGCCTTGGTGTCTTCTGCCATGTTGCTGCCTCCTGAAGATGTCCCTGAAGCAGCTCACAGCTCAATATGGCCCTCAGCAAAGATCTCTCCCCTTTCATGTATTTAAGGAACAATAGGATTTGTGATGAAATATAGATATTTGGGGTTTGTGAAAAGTGATTTGGGGTTTATGAGGTCTATGTCACTTCCTGGAGTGGGAGGTTAAGGTTGTCACTCTTGGCATGCTCTTGGCTAGAGCAGCAGGTACTTGTGGGGAAGAGTGAAAAATAAAGTTGGGTAATTGATAATTTGCCAGCACAGAATGCTGAGAGCTACAGTTCATCTTCTCAGCCCATCTTTCTAGACTAACTTTATTCTTATCATTCAGGTCTCGGCTCAAATATCAACTCCTTAGAAAGGCCATCTCTAAACATCCATTCTAAAAATCACTTCATTCCCACCCTGGCTGTCATTCTCCATCACATTGCACTATTTTATTTGGTTTAGAGTACTAGTCATACATTTAAAATTATGTTAAGATTTATCTGCTTGTTATCTTTGATCTCACTAGAATGTAAATTCTAAGAGCATTCGTTCTATGTCATTTTTGTTCACAGCTGTAAACCCTTCACCCAGCATTATACCTGGCATTCAGTAAGTACTCTATCAAATAGTCGTTGAATAAATAAGGGAGCTTATATTTTTCCATTAAACATCACAAACAATTGTTCATCCATACCAGAAACATAAGCATAAAGGCTATGACAATAGAAATACCAATGCTATAGGGGCTTACAGCTTGCTCTGGTCCCCAGAATCCACGTGGACCATTCTGTGAATCTAAAACTACATTTGGAAAGCCAGTGACAAGTTAAGTGGAGAAAAAGACAAAAGTTGAGTATTTGCAGCATTTTTATCAAGTTGTTTCTCAGGGTTTTCTGATTTGACATTTGTGGGAAAATCAGCAAGTCAGTCTATAGCCAACATAAATCCAAGAGGTGGCAAGTAGTAAGTATTCATGAACTTTACATTTTAAAGCCATTAGCATGAGAAAAATCTTTAGACAGGTATGTTTATCTCAGAACAAAGTTAACTAAGCCTTCCTAACAAATATAAACTTATTTTTAAAATTAAATAAAACTTGCCACAATCTGCTTGTCTAATGAGGTGTTTTATTAAAATTCAGGTGGGAGACCTAACCAGTGTGGCTCAGTTGCTTGGGCATTGTTCCGCAAAGTGAAAGGCCACTGGTTCAATTCCTGGTCAGAGCGCATGCCTAGTTTGCAGGTTCTGTCCCTGTTGGAGAGTGTATAGGTGTTGGGGTGGGGTGGGGTGGGGTGGGAGGCACAGATGATCTATGTTTCTTTCTCACATTGATATTTTCTCTCCCATTCTTTCTCCCTCCTTTATTTTCTCTCTAAAAATAAAATCTTTTTTTTTCTCTCAGAACATTTTTTTTAATTTTTTTATTTATTTATCTTTAGAGGGGAAGGGTAGGAGAGAGGGAGAGGGAGAGAAATATCAATGTATGGTTGCCTTTCATGTGTCCCCTGCTGGGAACTGGCCTGCAACCCAGGCATGTGCCCTGACTGGGAATCGAACCGAGATCCTTTGGTTCGCAGGCCCGCGCTCAATCCACTGAGCTACACCAGCCAGGGCTAAAAATAAAATCTTTTAAAAAATAAAATAAAATATAGGTAGGGAAGAAATCAATTCAATTAGTCACTAAGAACTCATTCAAGGACAAAAGAAGTAAAATGCAGTATTTTTAAAGCTCCCACATGCCAATGAAGATTGACAGACTGTGTAACAAATACAACAGAATGGATTGGCGTTATGATGGGACAAGCCCAAGGTGCTATGGGAGCCCAAAGAAAGGGTCTCCAGCTCTCACTGGGAGATGAGTTAGTGAAGACTTCTCAAAACTAAGTCCTATAATTCTGGCCTCTTCTCTTTTTCTCTCTCAATTTCACCATCACACTTACGTTTTGGTGCTGATCCCAACTTCTATGACTGATGTTCTAGACTCTGCGACTCTAAAAAGACCCACACCTCTTCCCCCAAGAGTAGGCAAATATAAACAGCAATGGTGATAATAATATCATGATAATAAATGTTCTAGTCCCCATTGCCTTCAGAGTAAAAGCAAAAGCCCTTATCAAGGCCACTAGGGCCCTGTACCATCTGGCCCCCATCACTTCTCCACCCTCTCCTGTCATGCTCCTCCTTCCTTACTTGGCTTCAGACCTCTTTTCTGTTCCTTTTTTTAAAAAATATATTTTATTGATTATGCTATTACAGTTGTCCCATTTCTCCCCCATCATTCCCCTCCACCCTGCACACCCTCCCCCACACACTTTCCCCCCTTTAGTTCATGTCCATGTGTCATAAGTTCTTTAGCTTCTACATTTCCCACACTATTCTTGCCCTCCCCCTGTCTATTTTCTACCCACTGTCTATGTTACATATTCTCTGTACCTATTCCCCCTCTCTCCTCCTCCCACTCCTCTGTTGCTAACCCTCCATATGATATCCATTTCTGTGGTTCTGTTCCTGTTCTAGCTGTTTGCTTAGTTTGCTTTTGTTTTAGGTGTGGTTCTTAATGGTTGTGAGTTTGCTGTCTTTTCACTGTCATATTTTTTATCTTCTTTTTCTTAGATAAGTCCCTTTAACATTTCATATAATAAGGGCTTGGTGATGATGAACTCCTTGAACTTGACTTTATCTGAGAAGCACTTTATCTACCCTTCCATTTTAAATGACAGCTTTGCTGGATAGAGCAATTTTGGATGTAGGTCCCTTTTCAAGATTTCAAATACTTCTTTCCAGCCCCTTCTTGCCTGGAAGGTCTCTTTTGAGAAAGCAGCTGACAGTCTGATGGGAACTCCTTTGTAGGTGACTGTCCCCTTATCCCTTGCTGCTTCTAGAATTCTCTCCTTCATTTTAATCTTGGCTAATGTAATTACGATGTGCCTTGGGGTGTCCCTCCTTGGGTCCAACTTCTTTGGGACTCTCTGAGCTTCCTGGACATCCTGGAAGTCTATTTTCTTTGCCAGATTGGGGAAGTTCTCCTTTATTATTTGTTCCAATAAGTTTTCCACTTGTTGCTCTTCTTCTTCCCCTTCTGGGACCCCTATAATTCGGATGCTGGGACGTTTAACGATATCCCGGAGGTTCCTAAGCCTCTCCTTATTTTTTTTGAATTCTTGTTTCTTCCTCGTTTCCTGTTTGGTTGTTCGTTTCTTCCTTCTGGTCCACTCCATTGATTTGAGTCCCAGTTTTCCTCCCATCTTTATTGGTTCCCTGTGCGTCTTCCTTCATTTCACATACTGTAGCCTGCATTTTTTCATCTAATTTGTGAGCAAAATCAACCAATTCTGTGAGCATCTTGATGACCAGTGCTTTGAACTGTGCATCTGATAGGTTGGCTATCTCTTCACGGCTTAGAGGAATTGGCTCTGGGGCTTTCATTTCTTCTCTGGTTTGAGCCATTTTTGGTGGTTTTTTTTGTTGTTGTTTGTTTTGTTTTGGTTTTAGTCTGGTCTCGGCTATTACGTAGTGAGGGGGGGAGCCTTAGGTGTTCCTCAGGGCGGGGCAGCCCAGTCACTGGGTTGTGACACTATAGGTGGGGGCGGGGTCCGAGAGGGAAGAATGGCGCCTGCTCCACTCTCTCCTGGATTCAGTCCCTTCCGCCACTTCCCCTTTGCCTTGACCGTCTGCGTGCGTGAATGTGGGACCACCTGGTCAGCCAGCCACCTCGTGCGGCCTCACTGGGTCTGCACAGTTGCCCCCCTGTGCCCGGGGTCCACCAGCTGCCGCCTGTGCACCTGGGAACTGCCAGCAGCTGCTGCTTGTGTTCCTGGGTCCGCACCTCCACTTTTTCCTGCTGCGACTCCGCCCCTCTTACCAGTCTGGATGAATGGTTGTTGGACTTCCGTACAGTTCAATTTTCTATAAGTTCTGGTTGTTTTCTTGTTTCTAAATATTTGTTGTCCTTAATTTTGGTTGTGAGAGGAGGCACAGTGTGTCCGCCTACGCCTCCATCTTGGCCGGAAGTCTCTTTTCTGTTCCTTGAACATACCAAGCACACTAACATCTCAGGGCTTTTGCACTGGCTCCTCTGTCTGTCCAAAGGACCCTTTCCCAGATATCTGCAAGGTTCACTCTCTAACTGTCAAGTCTTTGCACTGAGAACCCTATTTAAAATGCAAACCCTGCCCCTAGTATTTCCAAGCCCCCTTACCTTGCTCTACTTTTCTCCAAAGCACCTATCATATTCTATCATTCTCTATAATTCTTATTTATTGTGTTTATTACCTCTTTACTAGATTGTAAACTTCAGGGGGAAAAAAAGGATATTTATCTACTTTATTCACTGAACAGTGTTTGTCAATAGCACATTGTGGGAGCTCAATAAATATTTATTAATGACAGGATTTTGGCACTAGCAGCTTAAAACTATATCTGAGGCCCCACGAGTTAAAAAGCACAGAACAACCTCTCTGCCTTTTAATTATTAACCTTCACTAGTGTAAAAAACTCATTTTCATTTTACCCTTCAGTCAACAAAGCAATAAAGGCCCTTGAACTTGCTTAATGAGTCCATCAGAATGATGGCTCACTGATGTGGAGTAGCTGCCTGCCAGTTAGCTGCCAGGATGGCCTAATGAGCTCCTCCGAAGTGGAACAGGCCACTCTCTTGCTCCCTGCATATCTGCTCACCTGTCTGAGCAAGACCTGGGGTGAGATTACTTTTAGTCTGTCCCTAAACTTGTACATAACCCCCTTTTCATCTGTAGAACCATTGTTGTACATACTTCCATTGTGTCAAACACCTTCTAGTATAATTCACTTGTCTGCCTTTCCTGCTACACCTGGTTCTTAATCTGTAATCCATAGACTTCTACAGGGATGATCAGGGATCCATGACTAAGTAAACATTAAAAATCATTTATCCTGCTCTGGCTGTGGAGCACCAGCCTGTGAACTGAAAGGTCACTGGTTTGATTCCAGTCAGGGCACATGCCTGGGTTGTGAGCCAGGTCACCAGTTGGGGGCATGTAAGAGGCAACCACACACTGATGTTTCTCTTCCTCTCTTTCTCCCTCCCTTCCCCCTCCCCCAAATAAATACATTCTAACTTCCCCCATATTTGGTTATATATGCATAGGGGAGGAAAATTCTTTTTTTATTTACTCTCCTAGATTCAACGTCTGGGGTCCCTGTTTCAAACTGATTTTTTATAAAAGAGCCCTGGCTGGTGTGGCTCAGTGGATTGAGTGCTGGCCTGAGAACCAAAGTATCACTGGTTCAATTCCCGGTCAGGGCACATGCCTGGGTTCCAGGCCAGGTCCCCAGTAGTAGGTGCACAAGGGGCAACCACACATTGAAGTTTCTGTCCCTCTCCTTCTCTCTCCCCTCCCCTCTCTCTAAAAATAAATAAATAAAATCTTAAAAAAATAAAAAAGAAAAAAGAAACAGGAAAGAAACAATTTGAATTACATACATATGCATGAAAGTTCACACACACACAAAATGTTGCTCAAAGAAACAGTCAGATGATTGAGGCTTCTACACCACCATAGGCTAAACAAAGTAAAAGGAGTTTTGAGCTTCTGGTGAGGGGAGGTAACTTATGGTAAGGAGAGGGAGGAAACTTATGGCAAGCCAGTGTTGTTTTGTTATATAGATAAGAATCTCTCTGGTGATAAGTGTTGACCCTGGAAGTAGCTTTCTTCTGATGTGGAGGCTTTAGATGGACATTTCCTTTATAAATGTATATTTTCTTTACAAAAGGGGAAATTTATACTCTATTTTAGGCAGTTAGGGGAAAATAAAGAGCTTTTCCTATGTCTGCTGGTTCTCAATGGCCTTACGCTCAAAATAATCCATAAACCCAAGAGACTTATTTTGGGACAGCATATTCTGGTAACCTTCGAGTTTATTGTGAGGCTTGATCCCCACCAAATTGTAATTCTCTGAAAGCGTGTGGAGCTCTAAAAATTATTCAAAGTCCCATATGCTCTGCCCACTTTAAAAATGTTAGAAAATCATATTTTAAACAGGAATATTTATCCATTTTCTTTTTGCTTTCATTTTATTAGGCTAATAAGAGGTGAAGAGTTCTGAAATGGAAGTACTTTAAAATTCTTTCTAGATATTTGAGTCTGATCAACTGATTTCTCACTATTGCAACTGGCATGGAATGCTGTACAAATTCAGAGATCAAAATAAACACATCTCAGCCAATTTTCTAATTATTTGCTTGAGGCTCTAGCAAGAAGCATGGTTATCTCCTCCTTGAATTATTCGAGAACCTTGAGAGGAGAGTGGTAAGTAGGAGTGAGGGTACCTATCTCACTTCAGCCAAAGAGGAAATCAGTCCAGCTTCCACATTCTGCCTATACTAGAGAGTTCCCCTATCAATCATGCCTTTTTATTTTCTACATTTCCAATACATAGACATCCTTGGGCCTTGACTCTGGAGATACTGCCCTGCCCAGGGCTAGCCTAGAGATAGAAAAGACTTGCTTGGAGTGCTCCTTTCTATGTAAACTAACCAATCCAGAGCCACACCCAGCCTTCTTCCCTTTCTGCCTCTCACACTCAGGGCCACTATTCCCCTGCACTAACTGCCCCAGGGCCAGGTACCAGACAACTGGAGATGGCTGCTACACCTCTCAGTCTGCTAACCCTGACTCATAAATTTCTTCCCACAGAAACCACAATAAACCCTTTTTCCTGGGTTCCCCACTCCCCCCCCCGCCCCCGCCCCCCCCTGCCGCCAGTTCCCTTTACCTCTGACCAGCCCTTCCCTTTGTGCCCTTCCTCCACTGTGGTGTGAGCACCCACTCCTGTTGGGAACTGTAACTATCTTTTCATTGGCAATCATCTCCAGATTTGTTGGGTTCAACATTCCTGAATGATAATAAAATTTGTAATTTAAAACCTTTCCAAGGTCTGATGAATCCAGCAGGCTCTAGCTTTTTGCAGGTAAGGAAATCAGTGTTGAAAACAGGTTTTATAAAGTCCCAGAATCCATGCCAGTCCCCCATTGCCATAATGTCGATATGTTCCAGATCTCAACCAAGATTGCAGGAAATCCTGGAGGCAGATCCCAGCTCAGCCAAGGATGCCAAGTACCTGGGCTCCCAAGAGGGCAGATGTTCAGCACTTTCAGTTCACATATCCAGGCACCTCCTGGGGGCAAGTATACCTCCTAGGGGGAGGTTGAGGTCTGGCATCAGTTACACTGAGATCCATTATCTTGTGAGGAGGCTACCTTCAGATGTACAGATAAATCCAGTGATTTATTCCACTAAGGGAGTATTTTATGAGAGTTACTGGTACTTCTTTTGCTATAAAGACAGAACCATTCCCCCCAAAATCTACCCTGATTCCACAGAGGCATTTTACAACTTAGTAGAACATCTGATTTATGAAGGAACAGCTTGTAAACAATAAACTTTGTTCCTTTCCCATCACCAGCCTCTCATGGCTTCATTATTCAGCTATTCCCATCCCTGAAAACTCCTCTTCTCCCCATCTCCCACCCACAGTGGCCAAAGCTCCCAAACTGACCTCTTCTCCAAAGCCTCCACAAGATGCCCCACTATGGATTCCTCTGTCAGCCTCATTCTCTTTCTCCTATTCTCTGGCCCATTTGGGGTTCTCCAAAATCTCAAGGCTTAGCTTTCAGAAATGCTTAAGAACCAGTGTCAGGTCCAGCACCTGAGTTTTACTGGGGGCCTGGGCTGCTTTTGAACTGGCCAGAGAACACAGCCAATATTTGAACAAGCATGTTTCTAAGAGAAAATATTTCCCAAGTTCCAAACAAATGATATATGAGGAACATCAGAATACACCACACCAGAATGTACCACTTGGACATGTGTATTATTTTGAGCTGAAGACAATCAGGGCCCAGCAGACTCAGGAACAGTTTAACTGCCTACAAGAATTGAGGCCGAGGGTCTGTACCAGGGAGAGAGCTATTAACAGAAATAATATGTATAACGGAAAGACATAGTTGCATGGCATGAAACATTTTAAAAGAGATTTTATTCATTTATCTTAGAGAAAGGAAGGGAGGAAGAGAGATAAACATCAATGTGTGGTTGCCTCTCACATATCCTCTACTGGGGACCTGGCCCGCAACCCAGGAATGTGCCCTGACTAGGAATCAAACTGGCAACCTTTCGGTTCACAGGCCAGTACTCAATCCACTGAGCCACTCCGGCCAGGGCTGAAACTTTTATTTACCAACTACTTGCTCTTCTCATCTTCTGGTGAATTATCTTCTTCCCCTACCACCTCCTCCTTAGCTCAAGATGGTATATAAACCTAAATTGTATGACTGCCGGAGAGTCCCCACTATTTATGAGGGTCCTGTAGGTACAAAATTTGTTTTCTCCTGCTAATCTGCCTTATGTCAATTTAATTGTTAGACCAGCCAAAGAACATAGAAGGAAGAAGGGAAGGGTTTTCCACCCCTATGATGGGGGACCCAAGAGTTGGAAAATTTTAGTTTAGGTAAATGGCTAATAAGCTTAGTACCCAATGTATGTAAAAAGCTATTGTCTCAGGAACTGAAGGTATGACCCACTTTGACTCCAGGAGACCATAAGCAGTTCCACCTTTGCACCTCAGGAGGACTGCAAGCAATCAAGATGGTATCTGAGCCATTGTGCTCCAGGGTGAGATGACCACCGCCCAGAACACTCAGCACACAGGTAAAGACCACTGCCCATGGCAGAGATGAAAGAATGCTCCAGCTTTTATCTGATTCACTTTTTCCCTGAATTTCAAACCCCTTACCTACACTTTTCTTCTCCTTATAAAACGGGTCAGTTTAAAACGGAATTTAAGATGGTCTGTTAGGGTACAAACCAGCTATCTTCTCAGATCTCCGACCATCTGAATAAAGCACCTGTAAAGATTCATTCCTCATCTCTGCTTATTGGTTGTGGTAGCAACAGGCAGCACGAATGCTGGCTTTTCCAGTTTCACCTGCACATACAGATGAACTTTCAGAATATAAAGCTGTTTGCAAACTAAGCAGCTTCTAGCTAGTGGCAAATGGGGTGCAGTGAAGTAAACATTGCCTTAGGAGACTAGGATTCTAGTCCCAACTCCGCCACTTATTTCTCCATGGAGACTCAGATAACTCATCAATAAAATGGACATACCACCTTTCATATCTTCCTTGACAGAAACTAGGAGAAGGGATCTGGTTGTCTCTGGAAGTTCCAACCATGATGTAAAATTAAAGCTGAGCTGTAAGAGGTTCATTTCCTGCTGTAAAGAATTCCTGCACTGAATGATTTATGAAAAGTTTTGGGGACAGGGGTGACTTAAAGGATCTTCTTTCCTAGAATAGTTTTTTTTTTTTTAAATATTTTATTTATTTATTTTTATTATTTATTTATTTATTTATCTTTTAGAGGGGAAGGGAAGGAGAGAGGGAGAGAAACATCAATGTGCGGTTGCCTCTTGTATGTCCCCTGCCGGGCTAGAATAGTTTTTTTAATTCAAGGATCACAGCAGAGCCCTGGCTGGTGTAGCTCAGTGGATTGAGCGCGGGCCTGCGAACCAAAGGATCGCGGTTCGATTCCCAGTCAGGGCACATGCCTGGGTTGCCAGGCCAGTTCCCGGCAGGGGACATACAAGAGGCAACCGCACATTGATGTTTCTCTCCCTCTCTCCTTCCCTTCCCCTCTAAAGATAAATAAATAAATAAATAATAAAAATAAATAAATATTAAAAAAAAAAGGATCACAGCAGAGAGGAGAATGGGGAGTGAGGTAAAAGGGGGAGATTGGCTGTGTGGCTGGACCCAAGGTTCACAAAGGGGCCACGGATGACCAATTTATTTCTTGCTGCCATGTTACCTTTTCCTCAAATCAAGAGCCTATTGCATCTCAATAGTCTCAGAGTACCCATTTGCTTTCTTTCCAAAGAGCAGTCATTTGTCACCTGCAGGTTTGTATTAATATAAACTTTGCAGCCAGCTTTTTGTTCTAGGAAAAGAGCTGCTCTGCAGGGCTGCTTAAGGCAATCAGACATTCTGCTTTAGAAAGGCAGAATTAATTGATGGCAGAAAGTAAACTGGCATTCTGCCCCAAGTACTTTTGAAGTGAAATAATCTTGAATAATGGGTTTGTAACTGGTTCATTTGCACAATTTTTATTATTTTAAACGTTTCAGTGAGTTTTTAAAGTCCAGGGCCTCAGTTTAGTAAAAACACCCTGCCTGAGGTGTTCCCCATCAACACAAACGTGCATTGTGCTCCTCTAGTATCCACTACAAACATTCAAGCAGCTGCTGATGGCTCCTTAAGGGGCATCAAACTATTAAATGCCAAGTCTTATTTTCACATTTCTGTTTTCATTTTGCTAAGTACCTCTTAACAGAAAATTTCTTCATGGACTTTCGTCAGCCAGTTGGCAACAAGACAGATTCCAAAGAGAAGTTTTCTTTAAACAATCATTGGGCTCAAGTCCACTCAGTGATGAGCCTTGGCAAAGCCTGGGAGGTAGGAGAGACAGTGACACAGTGAAGGGGGAGTCTGGGGTTAATAAAGCGGTGGTCAGAGGGTATAGGTTCAAGTCTCTGCTATGTTAAGATAAGGTGATCAGATGATTTACTATTCAAAAGATAAATAAATAAAAGGAGGCGATAAATGGATGAGGTAACAAGACAAACAGACAAATTTAGGGAAATCAGGACATATGGTGACCATAGTACTTGGCTCCTTAGCAGCTCCGTGACTGTGAAACATCACTTTGAGACAGGATGGTGAGGAGCTAGGAAAATTCCTTGGTTAGTAGAATAGGGAAACTGAGACAGACAGCTGAACACAATTGTAATGGGGTCTTGAGCCAGGGATCCTCAAAGTCCCAATGGCCCATTGTTGGGGGCTGGGGAGAGCAGATGATACAGCAGTTAAGATACTTTGCATATCTATGCAAAGCTGGTAGCTAGATAATAGCTGTGCTACTGCCCCTGGGCAAAAGGTGTATACATGATTTTCAGAATGTATGGTGACTTGTGACATAGCCAGGGTTTTGTACAGGACCTCCAAGAGATGCAGGTCACCCTGCATCACTGTCACTCATGCCCTGACTGAAGGTGGCAGCCAAGAGAATGTAAACAATATGGGAAACTGGCAAATGTAGCTCATTGTGGGAGGAGCTGCATAGGAGGTCACACAGGAAGCTCTGGATCAGGATTTAAGCTAAGGATGAGTGGCCATGAGGAAGGAGGGCCGTGATGTAGCAGCAGTGCTGGGGAGATTCAGCCATGCTACCAGTAGTGAGATAGGAGCCATGTGAACTGTCTCCCATGTGAGGAGCTTGCTGGGTATTGCCAGGAGCTGGTCTGCCATATGAGGAATGATGTAGCAGCCATGTGAGAGGGAGCTATGAACAAGCAGCTATGCAGTCTGTAGTCAGGATTTAGCCATGTAGCCTGGGCTAGTAAGAAAACAGGCATACTGTTGCTTTGGGCCACACGGCCTGGCTAGTAAGAAAGAATGGCATGCTATTGCTCTGATTGTGCCTGCTCTAGCTGACTCAGAAGCCACCAAGGACCCTGCCTTGCAAGATGCCTTGCAGACCTGGACTCTATCTGGACTCTTGGGACTTGGTGCCTTTCCTGGACTCCCCCATCATCCAGTACAACATGGCACATGCTTTCCTACACTATAACAGAGAGGTGATAACAATGTATCCCAGATTCTGAAAGAGAGCACTGCTGTGAGACTGTGCACAGCCGGTGTGAGCACAGAGAAGGAGATGGGGAACTTTTGGGCTTTTGGTTTATATCCGTTTGGGGAGCAAGGGAAGCACTGGGTCTCAAGGGAGAACGGGACTCTGAGCTAAAGTGCTCCCAGTCCCTCTGAGGTTGGAATATTGTAAATAGAAACCTGTTTCTTCCAATACTAATTGTTGGGTCATACACCAAGGTGCCACATGGATGGGCTCTTGTCTGCTTGGTTACACAATGGTCGAGCAATTCACAGCCAGGCACAGATGGTTACCAGGGCAGAAGACCTGGCAGGTATAACCTTTCCTCCCCTGGCCTTCCCTCCCTGAAGAAACACATAGGCTTCAGTTGTATTTTAGCTCCAGGCTCAGAAAAGCAGCAGAACCAGGTGGGCAACGCCAGGACCCACTAGAATGACTAAAGACCCCCTGCCCTGCCACTGACCAATCAGTGAAGATCATGACCCTAAAAGGGTACACCTGGAGAAATGATGAATATTCTACTGAAACCCTCCCCTGAGACCTCCCCTAAGACTCCTGCCTGCAAGAAAGAAAGAAAAGCCTCAAGACAAAGGACCTAGCTCACATGTGCTCTCCCTGTAGGGAGCAGCCAGCACCATTTCCTTTCCTCCCCCGCCACCCCGGTTCTTTCTTCACAGGCATGCATCTCCTAAACTCTAAGGCAATGGGCATCTGGCAGCTATGTCCCAGGCTAATCTCCTGAACCTGTCCCCAAGGCCCCCTTTTCTCTGAATACCCAGCAAGCTAAGGCAGGTCAGCCAAGGCTCTCCTGTTTCTTCCTACATGCCAGGGGTGTGAAACTCATTTCCACTGGGGACCATATCAGCCTCGAGGTTGCCTTCAAAGGGCTGAAATAATTTTAGGACTAAATAAATATAACTACTCCTTAACTGTTAAGGAGTTGAAACCACATTTGGCCCTTTGAAGGCAACCACGAGGCTGATGTGGCCCCTGGTGAAAATGAGTTTGACACCCCTGTTCTATGCTAAGCCTTTCCTTGTTTCATTGTCCCCAGCTTTAATAAATGTATCATCATAGTTACCTGGACTCATGTTGTGAAATCTTTCCTACAAGAAGTCAAGAACCCATGTACTACCTCTGGTCCTAGGCAGACCCACTCAGGGCCAGGCCCCTGTCCAATAACAACCTGACTTTTCTGAGACTATTTCTTAGCCTCACAGCAGAAAAAACAATGTCCTATAGGACTTTCATGGTTATTAGTGTCAGGGAGAAAAGAGTTTTCCCCTACCCTTCCAGGCTTTTCTGGCTGTTCTACTAATTAAATTGACATGATATAGATTCACAGAAAAATAAAATTTAATTACATACATGCAGGAACCTTATAGGAATATAAGACCCACAGGCAGTCACCCATTAAGGCTCATATGCCCTTCTGAGTTTCATTTGAAGCTTAGATGCCATTCCTTGCCATTCAAGGGGAAGGGGTAGAAGTCTGGGACTTCAAAGGGGAGGAAGACAACAGGAAGATGAAAGAACAAATATTTGGTGAAAAAATGTTTACCATGCCAGGCAGAGACAATGGGACACAGAAAACATTGAATAAGTAGCCTTACTAAGTTTCCTGAAGTCTATCACACCTAGTTTATATTCTTCATAGTTATCTTTGGTGATAGTTCTCTTCCTCCATCAAGCCCTCCATCAAAACTCTTTTAGGCAATGAAGGGGGGATAAAGGCTCTTCCTGAATCTGTCAGGCCTCAATTGTCTTCAGCTCAAAATAATGTGCCTGCTAAAATGACACATTCTAGGTGTGGGGGGCGCTCCGCCCACAGGGACGCCAGGCCACCACAGATGAGAATAAGTCTACCAAGACATGATCTGCCTGGGGAAGAAAGGTGGCCGATCTCTCAAAGGAGAAGGGCTTGGAGCCTGTTCTTCAATGGGCTTTTACTGCGTTTACTTTGCATAGGAATACAGGGTGTATACGTGAGGCTCATGAATCATTTTCAGGCAGTAATGATAAAATAATAGATAACATTCAAAGAACTCTGAGGGCTTATTCTAAGTAAGGGTGAGATAGCTAAAGAGCCATAAAACTTTGGGGAACAAATTCACTTCCTGTTCCAACTCTTATCAGAAAACTGAGGACATTTCTTAGCAAAGCAGGTTTCACAGGATTTTATGTATTCTTTCTTAGATTTGATTGCCTTGGGGAACCCACCTTTTCTAGCACAGGGCCGCACCCACCTCTGGCATTGTTTCAGGCTTAAATTGGGTAGAGGAAGTAAGGCAGCCAAGAGATTAGGAGACTTCTTTCAGACAGAATGAGGACTCAGGCTATGTCAAAGCTGAGGGGCAAGGGTCCATCACTCCCTTTTTCTATAGCTACCCAAGTCCTTCCCTGAGGGCCCCCGCATGACCATGCCTGTCTTAGGAATCTTAGCCTTCATTGGCTAACCAGTCATTCACTGGGGGCCAGGCAGGGTTAAGTAAAGGTGTCAGAGGCGGCATCCCTGCCAGGGAGATAAGCTTTATCTCCTAAGTGGCTTAGGGTCCCAAGGTCTTTTTACTCAGCCTTAGCCACTGGGGATTACAGCTTCTGAAACCAGGCAGGGCAGTTCCCAATATCTAGGGAGACTTATTTTGAACTCCACTGGCCTTGGAGATACATGTAATATACTTTATAATCTATAAAATGAGATATAAATGTGAAATGCTATCATAGTTGATAAAGCAAAACCCAGTTTACTGCTTGCTACTGAAAGACTGAATATAAAAATGAATAATGGCTGGGCCATACATAAAAAACAGAACTTTTACCTGAGGTAGAGTTAGTAAGATGCTAGGAGAATTCCTTGACAAATGGAATGAGGAAAACTGAGACAGATAGTTAAAGGGCCAAGCAATTTACAGCCAGATAATAAATCACAAAGTCTTATCTCCCACGGACACTTAGGAGCAAATGGTTTAAACATTTCAGACCATTTGTGGATTGGGAAGGGGGCAGGCAGAACTGCCAAGGTCCCAGTGACATTCTTTGAACGTGAAACTGACCAGAGAATAACCCTGACTCCTGTATACACTCACTTTGATACATCAGCATATTAAAGGACACACCAGGAAAGCTGATGAATACTCTGTTGAGATCCTCACCTGAGACCTTCCCTAAAATTCCCACCTTGGGAAAACAGGTAAAAACTCTTAACAGAAAGGACCTATGGATGCTCTCTTGAACATGTCTGAGCTTTCCCCCACTTCCTTTCTCAGGTGTGTCTCTTTCCTTTTTTTCTCCTCAACTCTAAAGGTCCCCATAAAACTTGTAACCAGGGGAGCAGCAGGCAGCGGTAGCTCATCCAGGGCTGACCCCCTGAACCTGTCTCCAAAGGGTCTCTTTTTGCCTCTGTAACTTGTTTCCTGAGTTCACACAGCCCAGCTGACTCACTTCTGCCTCTATGACTTTCTAAAGCAAGGGTGTCAAACTCATTTTCACTGGGGGCCACATCAGCCTCGTGGTTGCCTTCAAAGGGCCGAATGTAATTTTTGGACTGTATAAATGTAACTACTCCTTAATAGTGAAGCAAGAGTTTGGGCTGCCACCAGGTAGAAACAAGGTGCCAGGCCAGATAAAACAAGGTGGAGGGCTGGATTTGGACCGAAGGCCTTGTGTTTGCCGCCTGTGCTCTAAAGGAGCCTTGCCTAGGCTTGGTCTTCCTCAGGTTTCCAGAGGTCACGGCAGCTCCACCTAGGTACACTCCTGTTGCTATGACCTTGCCTCTTCTATCTTAAATCCTTTCTTTGTTTTACTGTCCCAGCTTTAATAAATGTAATCTCAAAATCACCTGAACTTACAACACGATATATTTCCTGCATGAAGTCAAGAACCCACACATTCCAGACTGTACCAGGGCAGATCTGCTTTGGTCCTAGTCCCATTCCGGTGACAAACCCACAACCTGCAGCAGCCTGTCCAGGAAATCAAATCCGTACCTATTATAAATGGCCTAAGATGCCAGCCTGATGTAAGTCAGACTAATAAGAAGTCAGTTTGCTATCTCTAGTGACAATCTAGGAAGCTAAACATAACCTCTGTAACAATCAGCCCAAAATGTCCACAACTTGATTAACAACTGAGAGCTTCCTTAATTCTTATCTATACTTTCAATTTAGGACCAATTAAAGAAAACCAAATATGCACCCCTAACCGATCACAGAGGTGTTCCACTTCTAGTTAGCCAGCCTGCAGCTTCCTCATGCCAACAGCCTTCAATTAGAGCACCTGAAGCTTTTTTTTCTCCCCAACTAAAAAGCTTTCCCATTCCTCTGCCTGCCTTTGAGTCTCTGCCAAAACACAGTGACAAGGCTGACTTCTTAACTATAGCAAGCTCTGAGTAAATAGCTTTGTTTTTATCATTTGGATGGTTTTCATTTATTTCCGCATCTGATATTTACATAGAGGACCTTAGGCCATGTGATACTGAATAGGATGTTCCAGGTTTCTTGGAATTGTCAATAAAGCTTGAAAGCTGGGACTTCCAGCCAAAATGGAGGCATAGGTGGACACACTGTGCCTCCTTGCACAACCCAAATTAAGGACAACAAAGATTTAAAAACAAGAAAACAATCAGAAATGGCAGAAAATTGAACTGTACGGAAGTCCAACAACCATTCATCCAGACCGGTAAGAGGGGTGGAGTCGCAGCAAGAAAAAGCAGAGGTTGGTGGACCGGGTGCCCATGAGCCCCAGGCATGCAGGTGGTGGCTAGTAGACCCCAGGCAGGGGGTGGCAATGGGCAGACCCAGTGAGTGAAAGGTGAAAGGTGGGTGGCTGAGGAGGCGGTCCCACATTCACACACAGATAATCCAGGTGAAAACAGGAAGCAAGACAGACCTTGCAACCCAGGGCCCCAGAACCGGGAAATAAAACCTAAAAACACCAATTGAAAACACTTGTGGGGGTTGAGGTGCTGGGAGAGACTCCCAGCCTCACAGGAGAGTTCGCTGGAGAGACCCACAGGGTCCTAGAATGCACACAAGCCCACCCACACAGGAATCAGCACCAGAAGGGCCCAATTTGCTTGTGGGAAGTGGTGGAAGGGACCAAAATACGAGAGAGAGTGGAGCAAGTGCCATTGTTCCCTCTTGGACCCCACCCCCATGTATAGCATCACAACCCAGTGACTACACTGCCCCACCCTGGTGAACACCTAAGGCTACGCCCCTCACTACGTAACAGCCGCGACCAGACCCCCCAAAAAAACACCCCAAAATGGCTCAAATGGGAAAACAGATCAAAGCCCCAGAGTCAATTCATTTAAGCATCCAAGAGAAAGCCAACCTATCAGATGCACAGTTCAAAGCACTGGTCATCAGGATGCTCACAGAATTGGTTGATTTTGCTCACAAATTAGATGAAAAAAATGAAGGCTACAATAAGTGAAATGAAGGAAAATGCACAGGGAACCAATAGTAATGGGAGGAAAACTGGGATTCAAATCAATGGAGTGGACCAGAAGGAAGAAACAAAGAACCAAATAGAAAACTAGGAAGAAACAAGAATTCCAAAAAAAATGAGGAGAGGCTTAGAAACCTCCAGGACATCTTGAAATGTCCCAACATCCGAATTATAGGGGTACCAGAAGGGGAAGAAGAAGAGCAACAAGTGGAAAACTTATTTGAACAAATAATAAAGGAGAACTTCCCCAATCTGGCAAAGGAAATAGACTGCCAGGAAGTCCAGGAAGCTCAGAGAGTCCCAAAGAAGTTGGACTCAAGGAGGAACACACCAAGGCACATCATAATTACATCACCCAAGATTAAAATGGAGAGAATTCTAGAAGCAGCAAGGGATAAGGGGACAGTCACCTACAAAGGGGTTCCCATCACACTGTCAGCTGATTTCTCAAAAGAGGCTGACTGTCAGCTGATTTCTGGAAGCAGGCAAGAAGGGTTGGAAAGAAGTATTCCAAGTCATGAAAGGCAGGGACCTACATCCAAAATTGCTCTATCCAGCAAAGCTGTCATTTAGAATGGTAGGGAAGATAAAGTGCTTCTCAGATAAGGTCAAGTTCAAGGAGTTTATCATCACCCAGCCCTTATTATATGAAATGTTAAAGGGACTTATCTAAGAAAAAGAAGATAAAAAATATGAGAGTAAAAAGATAACAAACTCACAGATATTAACAACTACACCCAAAACAAAAGCAAACTAGGCAAACAACTAGAACAGGAACAGAACCACAGAAATGGAGATCACGTGGAGGGTTAGCAACAGGGGAGTGGGAGGAGGAGAGGGGGGAAAAGGTACAGAGAATAAGTAGCATAGACAGTGGGTAGAAAATAGACAGGAGGAGGGCAAGAATAGTGTGGGAAATGTAGAAGCTAAAGAACTTATGACACATGGACATGAGCTAAAGTGGGGAATGTGGGTGGGAGAGGGTATGCAGGGTGGAGGGGAATGAAGGGGGAAATGGGAAAACTATAATAGCATAATTAATAAAATATATTTTAAAAAATGGTAAAGGAGAATAAGAGGTACAAACTTCCATTTATAAAATGAATAAGTCACAGAAATGTAGCATACAGCACAGGGAATATAGTCAATTATACAACAGCATTTTATGGGGACAGATGGCTATTAGACTTACTGTGGGGATCGTATTGTAAGGTATATAATAAATGTTAAATCACTAGGTTATACACCTGGAACTAATATAACATTGTATGTCGAGTACACTTTAATAAAACATTTTAAAAAGAAAAAAAATAAAGCTTGAAAGCTGAGGAAAATAGATGCTAAATGAGTCAGGTTAGTAAGAAGCTAGGAAAATTCCCTGGCAAGTGAAATAGGGAAACTGAGACAAATAGTTAAACAAGTGGCCAAGCAATTAGTAGCCAACTAATAAATCACAGGATCCTATCTTCCCAAACTAAAGACACTTAGGAGCAAATGGTTTACATCTCTCCTCCCCAACCAGAGAGTGAGTAGCTTAAGTCACCCTAAGCAGGGAGATAGATAACAGGGACCCAAGTAGTGCCAGACAAACCCAAGAATGGATGAAGGCAGGTGAATAAATAACAAAAACCCCAATTAGAGCCGGACAAATCCAAGACAGAGGTGAAGCTGACCAGAGAATTATCCGGAACCCCACTATATCCTTATTTTGATGCATCAGAATATTACAAGGACACACCTGGAAAGCTGATGAATATTCTGATTGAGAACTCCCCTAAAATTTCTGCCTGCAAAAAAAAAAAAAAAAACAGATAAAAATCCTCAAGAGAGAGGACCAGTCAGAACACTCTCCCTTGAGCACTCCAGGGTATGCCTCTGTTTGTCTCGTGTGCCTACTTTTACTTTCTCCTGAGCTCTGAGGGCCCTCCTCTAGCCTAACCTTCCTGAGTTGCAGCATCCCTACCTTGACTCACTCCTGTTGCTCTGATGTTGCTTCTTTTATCCTAAGCCCTTCCTTTGTCTCACTGTCCCAAACTTTAATAAATATATTCTCAAAATCACCTGGACCCATGTCTTGAGATCTTTCTTGCACAAAGTCAAGAACCCACACACTCCAAACCATGCCAGGGCAGAACAGTTTTGACCCAATTGCTTTGTGGTGACACTAAGTACATTTGTAGCCCACTATAAATGGAACCCAACTGGTCCTGCCACCATTATGTCATCAATCCCTACAGACTAAATCAGAGTAGAAATATTCCCAGAGTAGTTGAATTACCCTGGAGAAAGAGTGTTGAGGCTTCTCAAGCAAGGATATTTGCATTTCCTGTGATGCAAATGACTCCATAAAAATTAGCAGAACTTGAGCCTTCTCACTGGTATCCTGGGTAAGCAGCTGCCTACATGTGAGAGGCCCCCAGCCCAGAAGAAGCTGAAGATGGTGGTCAGAAAAGAGTATGCTGGAAGAGGTCATCTCACCTTGGGTGCATGCTCATTCAGAATAAACATTACGTTTCCCATTCCCCCTTTTCCCTAGATGGGCTAAGTTCTGGTGAATGAGATGAGTAGCATATGCATACTACATAGATCCTACAGGGCCTTTTTCCCTGGAGAGGTTTTTGTTTTCCCTCTTTAGTCCCTTTGCCTTCTCTATTCCTAGTGGATGCAGAAGAGTGGGAAGGAGTGAGAGTAGACTGTGTTCCCTTCCAAGTACAGGTCCCTTCCTTATACCTAAGCAGGGGAGGAGGGACAGAGAATTGAAATGGGTATGAAATAGAAATTTCTCATTGGACTGCTCTAGGCTAGACCAGGAAGCTTTGGGAGCTTTCAAAATATCATTAAGGAACAGAAGATAGGTGTTCCATGGATATTAGCTGAATGACACTGAGCTATTTAGTATATCCAGATATTCACATGCTCCATTTTCTTAAAATGGGGGTACATTTGTATGTTGTGCATAATAGTTATAGACTGGGGGTGGGGGAACCCAGAACTATGGCAAACATCTACCAAAAAGGTGACCAGCATTTTGATACATCATTTTACTTTTCTTCTTTTTTTTGCCCTTAATACATCATTTTAAACTTCAGTATCCTAGACTCCTGGCTTCTTCATTATTGTTGGATCCAAAGAAAGGTCATCAATTAATGACTGATGGATCATTGAATAAATGATTTTAAATAAAAACTGTTTTTCATTTTGTTATCAAGCAGGCAGCTTCTATCCTCAAACTTTTCTCTACATTTTTGAAAATTTAAAATTTAATTTCTGTATATATACCCAGCACAATGGAAGTTTGGAAATGGATTACAGCCTTCTAAGGATTAATAAAGTAGGAAACAAATTTGTTTTACATAATTTGGACCTCAGTTTAAAAGTAAAGGTGGTTTAAGCAATCTCTCATTTTGCAATAGATGCTGACACCTGCTGGCTATACTTGATGTTTAATGCTTGATAAGTTTTCACCAAGAAAAAAACAAATGTTCCCAGTTCTTGGAGGCTGATGTTTGAAGGGGGAAGTGGGAAGAAATCCTGGCTCCAGAGTGTGGAAGTGGAGCCACTGGTAAGTGGAGACTCAAGGATTAGAAAAGAACTAAGGAAAAGAATCATGGGCTAGCTTCTGAGATACCAGCTGTTAGTCAACTCCAGAACTCCTGACTTGCCCATATAAGCCTTTCCTCTCCTTGAGTTTTTCATTTGGTGTTCTAAGAAATTTTACTCCAAGCACACAATTCCATCTTCAAGGCAGACTTTGGAAAAGAACTGAGGCAGTATAATAAGAAGCTAGGAAAATTCCTTGGCAAGTGGAATGGGGAAACTGAGACAGATACCTGAACAAACTGGCCAAGCAATTTATAACCAGATACAAAAGGTCACCAGGGCAAAAAGCCTAGCAATGGACAAAACTGGCATAGGACCTTGCCCCGAGGGTGGCCTTTCCACCCCTGGCATATCACTGATGTTTTTCAGTTTAGACTGCCCCTCTGATCTTTCATGCTGCTGGTCATGCAGTTTAGACACCCCTGACCTTTCCTCATTGTATTTCCACTCCAGGCCCAGAAAAGCAGGAAAACAAAGCTGGTGACACCAGGACCAGCCACGATGACTAATGACCCCTGCCTTGGCACTGACTAATTAGTGGAAACCAAGACCCTGAAAGGATACACTTGGAAAAGCGGATGAATTATTCTATTGAGATCCTTCCCTAAGATTTTCCCCAAATGTCCAGGCTCTAAAAACCCTTGAGACAAAGGACTCAGTGCACACTCTACCTCTGGCAGCCTACCAGTGCTTTTGCTTTCCCCTCGTCTTCCCCCACAGGCGTGCATCTCTTAGACTCTAAGGGACCTCATGAGACTTGGAACCAAGGGAACAATGGGCAACAGCAGCTTGTCCCAGGTAACCCCCTGACCTTGTCCCCAAGACCCCCTTTTCTCTGACTTCTCAGTGAGCCAAAGCAGTCCCACCTAGTCTTTCTCTTATTGCTTCTTCTACCCTAAGCCTATCCTTATTTCACTGTCTTCCAGCTTTAAAAAGCATAATTTCAGAGTCACGTGGACTCCTGTTGTGAAATCTTTGTTGCACAAGGTCAAGAACACACTCACTACAGGCCAGACTAAGGCAGACCCACTATGGGCCCCAGTCCCTGTCCAGTAACAGAACCACCCTCCAAGCCACCAAATGTTAAGTGTTCCTGTATTATTTTCCGGGCATTTCTATGGCACCTGATCATCAACATTATTATTGCTGACATGTTTTGGATGTTTATGCTACCAGGCTAGGTGCTTTTTAAGTGAACAGACTCTGGAGTCAGACTACCTTGGTCCCAATACTGGCTCTGCCCTTTACAAGTTCTGTGACTTTGCAAATTACTTAATCTCTCCTTGTCGCTAAAATAGAGATAACAATAATGTCTACCACATAGATTTCTTGTGGGGTTTTAAAGAGTGTACACATGTAAAGTGCTAAAAAAAAAATACCTGGTACATCCTAAGTGCTATACAAACATTAGTTGGCACTGTACTTTATCTTTACAATAACACTCTGAAATAGTTATTTTTAAAATTAGGAAACTGAGTTTATGAGTTGGAAATGTCTTCTGCTTCAGACAGCAAAAAACCTGACTAACAATGGCTTAAAATTTGCCCCGTACCCAGCCCCCAGCCCTCTCTCTCTCAGAACAAGCAGCCCAGACGTAAGTGGCTACTGGCTCATGGCTCTTGGCTCACCTTGCCAGGGCCAGTGTCTTGGAAATTACTTACATCTTTCCCTCATGGTCACAAGATAACTGCCTCAGTTCTAGGCATCATGTTTGCTCAACAAGAAGAATGGGATAGTCAAGGAAGTGGGGGCCACTGGCTTCATCTGTCTTTTTTTTTTTTTTTTTATGGAAAGATCTTTTTATTTTGGCTGTCACTTTATCAGAAAAGCAAAAACCATCCCAGAAACTCTCTCCTTAACTTTTACTTATGACCCATTGGCCAGACCTTCTATGGGAATCTCAAATGCTGGAAAAAGTTTAGTTTCAGGTAATAGCTAATAAGCTTAGTAATCAATGTATGTAAAAGCTATTGTTTCGGGAACTGAAGGTATCACCCACCTGTCCAGCAGACCACAAGCAGTTCCACCTTTGTGCCTCAGCAGGACTCAAGCAATCAAGATGGAATTTGAGCCATTGTACTCCAGGGTGAGACGCCCATTGCCCAGGGCACAGACAAAGAACACAGATAAAGACGATACCAAGGACAAAGATGAAAGAATGTTGTAGCTTTTATCTGATTTTTTTCCCTGAATTCCAAACCCCTTACCTATACTTTTCTTCTCCTTGTAAAAAGTGTCAGTTTAAAATAGAATTTAGGATTCTCTTTTAGGGTACAAACCCACCGTCTTCTCAGATCACCAGCCATCTAAATAAAGTGCCCGTAAAAATTCAATCCCCATCTCTGCCTATTGGGTCTGGTAGGTGACAGACTGCAAGAACAACAGCTTTTCCAGTTTCAACTTGGCCACTCCTGGCTGGAGGAAGTGTGGGAAAGGGGCTTTTTAGCTTTTCTAGACTCTACAGAAGGTAGCTAGGGAGGAGTTGGGAATGTGAATGAAAAAGGGGTTCTGCCCTTGCTGGCGTAGTTCAGTGGATTGAGTGCCAGCCTGTGAACCAAAGGGTCGCAGGTTCGATTCCCAGTCAGGGCACATGCCTGGGTTGCAGGCCAGGCCCCTAGTGGGGGCCACGTGAGAGGCAACCACACATTGATGTTTCGCTACCTCTCTTTCTCCCTCCCTTCCCCTCTCTAAAAAATAAAATAAATAAATAAATAAAATCTTAAAAAAAAAAGGGGGGGTGGGGGTTGTAATAAACTCACAAGTCCAGTGACAGAATGTAACCTAACAGGGTGATCAGATCATAAATTCCTATCTGGGAAGGTCATGGTGGGTGGTCACATCCCAGGCATATAACTTTTTTAGTAAAAGGTCTATCTTAGCCTTAAGCAAACCCTGCTCACTGTCCTTGTGCATCTAGGTTAACATACCTTTGAAATGTCAGAGTAGTCCTCTTTTTCAGACCCTCCAGGGAGCATACAGTCTTGTTAATTATCCTGTAATCTAATCCCTACCTTCTCTCTCCCACTTCCATGTTCCTTAGTTCCCTCTTTATTGTCAAATGCATAAAAGAAGTTGCTGTTATTCTCCAGAGCATTTTAGATCTTGCTTCCTGGCAACTGTCATCAGTTTGGCTCAAAAAAGTTTTATGAAAATCCTCACAGTTTGGACATTTCTTAGGATGACAGGAGTGACTGGTAAATCAGCCAGCAATCTGTATGGATCACATTTTAGAGAGGACAAATCACTTGATGACGTCACATTGCTACCAAGTGATGGTGCCAGCATTCACATGCAATAGGCCTGGCTTTTGGTGTCTTAAATACTGTCAACATAAGAAATGTCCAAACATGAAAGAATTTTTATGAGTTTATTTGAGCCAAATTGATGACAATTGCTAGGAAACAAAATCTAAATGGATTGAAAAACTGCTCCTGAAAATGGCAGTTTTCCACCTTATTTTGTACATTAGAATCAAAGGAGAAGATTTAAGTGGGCTACATGAAATCCACTGATGATAGACTAGGGAGGCTAGAGAAAGCAAAGCAAAACAAATAAAAAAACACACACTTCTTTTACATTAGTGGGTTTGGGATAGCTAACAATTAACACAGTAACAATGAGGGTTCTGTGGTCTCTTGCTCTGGTGGGAGACTGTGTCCTTCAGGGGTCTGGAAAAAGAAAATTACCCTGACATTCCCAAGTTGTGTTATCCTAGGTGCAAAAAAACAAAAGACTGGCTCTGTTGAGGTAAAGACTGACCTTTGTCAAGGAAGATACTAGTCTGTGACATGACTACCTGCCATGGCTCACCTTTAGTTCGGCAGTGTTAATTTCATACCATCCTATGTGGCTACTCTAGGTCTCCGAGTTTGTAAGGCCTACCATACAGGCCTCTATGCAGGCTGGTCAGGTTAAGCCCTTTTTTGGTCATATTAATACTGTGCTGGATAGTCTCCATTTGCCCCTTCAGCCCCACCCCTGCAAGCTCCCTTATGACTCTTTAATTCCATGGTGGGAGGTGGGGGGAAACCCTTTACACTGAGAACTATGAAATGCATTAATAGAAAACACAAATTGGTTATTATAACCAGTACGTTAACATGAGTTACTGACAGTTAATGTCAGATTCATGCATAATTTTATTGACAAAATCTAATATTTTGATTAAGGCGAAAGTCCTCCCCTATCCTCCCTACCCCCCCCAAAAAAGCAGGAATGATCATTATAGAAGTGGTGAGGGTCAGCAATGTTCTCTATGGCAAATATAAAGCCTGTAGGCCAAACTCCAAGAAGAATTTTCTTGCTTGGCCTGTCTGATACATTTTAAAATGTGATTAGGTGGCATTCTTACTCTGGTTTTGTGATAGGCAGTTAGATAGACTGGAGCAGAGCAAGAACCATAGGCCGGGTACAGGTCTCCAGGGTGGAAAGCCCTGGGTGCCTAGCAATGGGTAAAACTGGGAAAACAAGGACCTCAACCCCAGGATAGCCTTTCTTCCCCTAGCTTATCGCTAATCAGGCAGTTTAGACCCCCTGACCATTCATATCACTAGTCATTCAGTTTAGATCCCTCTGGCCTTTCATGTTACTGGTCATGTACTTCGGATCCTCCCCTGACCTTTCCTCCCTCCGCGGTGTCACTAGTCATGCTGTAGAACCCTTTGGAGGAGAAACAAGGGACAAAAGAGTGACTTCATGCAACTCCCATGTGGGCCCTTGCTCAACCATTCCCCTAAGAATTAACCTGCAGGGATGACATGTAGGCCTTAGTTGTGTTTCTGCTCCAGGCCCAGAATGGCATCAAAACCAGACAAGCCATGCCGTGACTGACATCAGGACCAGAAACACTGACTAATAACCCTTTACCCTGGTGCTGGCCAATCACTGGAGACTATGACCCTGAAAGGACACACCTGAGAAGTTGTTGAATGTTCTACTGAGATCTTCCCCTGGGACCTCTCTAAAATGCCCACCCTTAAAAGCCCATAGGACAGAGGATCCAGCACCCTTCTTCTTGGGATCATACCTAACCCAGAGCATTTCCTATTTCCCACCTTTTCCTCATAGGTACATTACCTTTACCTTTCCCTCTCCTAAGCTCCAAGGGCCCTTCTTTTGCCTCTGCAACTTGTTTCCTGAGGCCATTTCTTCCACAGCTCACTTCTACCTCTGTGACTTTCTAAATAAATTTCCTCTTGTAGATTAATTAACTAAATAAATAAAGCCTTGGCTCTGGATTCTTTCTTAGCCAGAATTCAAGTACAGAGGTTGCTGAACCAAGGTCTGATCTGAACCAAGGTCTGATCTGAACCAAGGTCTGATCTGACTCTCTGCCAACAGTTGGAAGAATTTGGCAACACTAGGCCTAGAATTCTGCCTGGTAGCAAAATAAGGCTCCTCACTCCTCATTCTCATAGAGTCTGGCCCAGAGCATTCACCTCTGCAAGGCCTGCTCTTTGGGATTTTAGAGCCATCCTTAAGGATACATCTAATAAAATGTCAAAGAAATTATTAATTATAATTTTAAATATAATTTTAATACATAGAGGAAGTATTTTGAAATGAATAGATTATGCCTCTGTTATGAAAAGAGAGGTTAAACTTAATCAAATAAATTTATGAGGTTGGTAAAAATAATTTAAATCAATATCTGAGGGCCCTGGCCAGTAACTCAGTTGGTTAGAGCAACATCCCAATATCCCAAGGTTGAGGATTTGATCCCCAGTCAGGACACTTACAAGAATCAACCAATGAATGCATAAATAAATGGAACAACAAATCAATGATTCTTTCTCTCCCTCTCTCCCTTCGACTCCCTCTAAAAAAAATCAATAAAAATAAATAAACTTATTAAATAAATAAAAGAATAAATCAATATCTGAGGGGAGAAGATCATCACTACATATTCATTGGGCACTTGTCACACTTCCTACATCACCCAATCCAATTCCTATTCTGTTTTTCCATAGCACTTATCACTATTTCACGTATTACATGGCATTAGTTATTCATTATATTTATTATATGTTACATATAATTATTCATTATAGCTTAACAAACATTGTTATATTTTTAAATATAATTGGTCATGATAACTTATTTTTTCATCTCTTCTACTGGAATATAAGTTTGTCAAGGGTACAACTTTTCCATCTGTTTCATTTACATTTGTATGTCTTTTGTTTATATCATTTAGCTTATGGTAAATTTAGTTTTATTACATGTTGTTTCACTTAAAGTCCCAGTTTCCAAGAACCTATCAACAACACTTAGTGAAGATTACTGTATTTGGCTTTTTCAGTCTCTTAGTCAATGGAGAAGAAAGCTGGAAAACACCATTAAGTAGGTAGTTAATTAACAGCATGTGCACATAATGGGCGAGCACATGATCCAGACTAGCCAATTAGCATATTCCATCCTGCCAGTCACAGAATAGGTGCATAGATAGATGGACACGTAATCTGACATGGCTCTTTGGAAGTTAGAAATATAGTGGCTATCTTGTCACAATCAGCAAGGAATCTGCTTAGGCATGGTGTCAACACAGAGGAAGCAGTGATAAGAGGTAAAAAGTATATTACTGTTGACTTCACTTGAGTGCTTTGTTACCGACACGCCTAAGTCAGGTATACTTCATGGACTGGACAGTAATGTGAACCAATAAAATTCCATCCCCAATGTGGTCAGACTATTTTTTAAGTAACTCCCAATGAACTACCAGTAATCATACCTTTTACAGTCTCTCTCCTTGAATCTGGCCTGGCCCTCTGCCTTACTTTAACCAATAAACCATGGTGAAAATGACATTGTGCAAGGTCTGGGCTTAGGCCTTAAGATTTCAGCTGTTGCATTCTTGTAAATCAACTGCTATATGAGAAATCCAACTACCCAGAACCTATTGTGCTGTGAAAAAAAAATTTTAAAAAGAGCCAAATGGGAGAGAACCAAAGAACGCAGCTGTATTACAAAGGGTTCTCCAGAGAAACAGAACCAATAGGACATATAGAAATATATAGAAAGGGATTCGCATACATAATTATGGAGGTTGAGATGTCCTATGATCTGTTGTCTGGAAGCTGGGAGCCTAGGAAAGCTGGTGGTTCAGTTCCAGCCCAAACCTGAAGGCTTGAGAACTAAAGGAGCCAATGGTGTAAGTTCCAATCTGAGTCTGAAGAACCAGGAGTGCCAATCTCCAAGGGCAAGAGAAGATGCATGTCCCAGCTGAAGCAGAGAGAGCAAATTTGCCCTTCCTGCGCCTTTTTGTTCTATCTGGGTTCTCAGTGGATTGGGTATGCCCATTCACATTGGTGAGAGTGATCTTCTGTATGGATTCAAATGCTAATCTTTTCCAGAAACACCTTCACAGACACACTCAGAAATAACATTTTATCAGTTTTCTAGGAAGCACTTAGGCTAGTCCTGCTGACATACAAATTTAATCGAGAAGCAAGAACTGAGGCTGGCCACTAAAAGCCAGCACAAACTCACCAGCTGTGAAAGTGAGCATCTTGGAATTGGATGCTCCAGTCTTAGTTGATAAGCTTTCCCCACTGAGCCCTGTCTACACTGCATATTAATAAAGTAGTTGTTGTTTTAAGCCACTAAGTTATGGAGTAGTACATTACACAGCAATATAAACTAAACACTAGCCATATAACCTTAGAGAGATTGTAACATCTGTCTATAATTTAGTTTCTTCAGCTATGCGAAGACTGTAATTGACATTCAGTATTTATTTAATTCTCTTCCACTCACTGGCTTAGTTTTAGGATTAAATGAAATAATACATGTATAATTACCTAATAATGCTAATGATTCTTGCTGACTCTCAGTGACCACTCTTTTCCCATGTGCCTTGCTGAAATCCAGTAACACTGCCTTCAACTTTGCCTTGATCTTCCAGCTTTGTAAATCATCAAAAAAGAAAGGATAAGATTAACTCTTGCTGAATCACAGAGACCACCGCTTTCCCAAGTGTTCTAGAATTTTACAATAGATAAAGGTGTAGAAAGCCAGTTAAAACTTCATTTTGTTCATGTCTGCATTTGTTTGTTTATTCTCATTCCCTCCCTTCTCCCCTCCCACCTCCTCCTCTACCTGCCATCCCCAGACAAAATAAAGTTTTTCTGACATTGACCAGTGATTAGATTGGTTCTACTTTGTTCTAAGGAAGGAATATTTCACCTTGTTTTTCCCCTCAGCTGCCTGGGCATGGAGGAAGGGAAGAGAAATCCCAGATAGGTTTGAAGTTCCAAATGCAGAGGAAACCTAAGCTACTTCTCTCCAGTAGAGCCCAGGAGGGGCAAACAGCAGGAACCCTAACTAGATTTGAAGTTCTGAGATGTGGAGGGGGATCCTGGAGGCAAGACCTCAGACTAGAAATGGTTATGGTGTCCTGGCAAATGGGCCCGAGAGATGTTCACTGGAGTCCCCTACACCCAGCTAAGCATAGGGACAGTAGATGATTCCTCTGAATGCATTCCAGGCACAGTGAATGGCAGCAAGCACCCCATGGGTTTCTTGTGGGCTTGGCATGATGTGCAACACCAGGAGCCCCATGCTTCTCAGAAGGCACCCTGTGAGCTGAGAGAACTCAAGATCTAAGGAGAGATGACTTCACTGGCACCTGCGTGGATTAACAACTAAAGATGAAGTGAGAATAAGGACTTCCTAGATCAGGGGTGTCAAACTCAGTTTCACCGGGGGCCACATCAGCCTTGCAGTTGCCTTCAAAGGGCCGAATGTAATTTTAGGACTGTATAAATGTAACTATTCCTTAACTAGGAACAAGTTGCTCTGCCTTCATTTTCTGGTGGGTCAATCAGTAGATGCATGCTCAAGCAGCAGGGTTGCAAAATCTCAAGTTAAGATTATTTCCTGGTCAAAGTGCATGCCTGTGACTCAGCAGTTTTCTCCTCAGAGTCCCTGCAAAGACCTGGTAAACCTCAGCCTACTGTTGCCTTCTCCTTGTTCCCAGTAGGTTAGGTTGGCTTCTTGGCAGCTGTGCACTATCTTGCGGGGTCACAACAGGTAAGTCAGCCAACACAGAGGGTTGCAGCGGTGAATGAGATGGAGCAGGTCTCTACCTGCCTAGAGCTTCTAGCAACTGGGTGGTACAGGTAATTAAACACACAATTATAATTCTATTTAAGTGTTGCTTAGCCATGGGAAGTACAGCATGCCAGAGAGACACATGGCAGGGCCTGCCCCATCCAGTTAGGGAAGGTGGGAGAAGAGCGATTTACCAAGAGGGAACACGATCCTGAAACAGTCAGTCATTGATTACATAGGGCTACTACTGTGTGCCAGACATCATTCTGTGCACTTACATGTACAAGCTCATTTAATCCTCACAAATCTATGTGATAAATACTGTTATTAGCCCCATTTTATAGATGATTCAAGTACATCATTGAGAGATTAATAACCATGTCTAAGACACAGCATTAGTAGTGGTAGAGCTGAGATTCAAACACAGGCAGTTTGAATAGTGAATGTTTAGTAATTGATTGAATAACTACAAACTGGACAAAGTACAATAATATTTATTTGCCACCACTACCATGTTGGTCATTTTTATTTCTAAACTATAAATACCTTTAGGCTTTGAAATGTGCTTCTAGTGTGACCCAACTGTATATGCAGGGCCAATGTTAAGATTAAAAAAGAGCATTTCGAGGCAATTCTGCCATGTTATCACACTCCAGATAATAATGAACAGCAACCACATTATTATCAGCAGTGACCTCTACACATCAGGGAGCAGAAAAACAAACAGGATCATTTCAAGGTTGCACCAGCTGCCAGCTGAAATTACCCCCATTAAAGGGAACTCCAGAGGAGCGGTTGCTGGGTGACAAGAGAGGCTTGTTGACACAAAGTTCTTCTTTCCAGGGAAATCCTTCCATGTAGATTTTTATTTCTACATTTTTCAGATTGGTTTTGTGGTTTCATTAGAAAATTATTATTTGGTTATTTTATTTAACAAATATACCACAGCAGTTACTTTGAAGCCATTAGAGATGAATCACCTCCAGTACAAAAGTCAAATTGCCAGAGAGGGAGAGGGAGAGGGGGAGAGAGAGAGAGAGAGAGAGAGAGAAATCTGAAATCTGAATGGGTGCCTTAGCTCCCAAAGGCAGTCAGTCCCACAGGAGATGCAGCTGTACTCCTGCCCTTGAGTTCTAAGGCACACCCTGTATATTCCCTTCACTCCTACCTGTCCTTTCTGAAGCTAGTTCAAGTGCATCCCATTACTTGCAAATACAAGTTCAAAGATGAGTATTTGTGTGCCTTCATTTCACCCAGAGTTTGGGTGGTATTTGGCTACCCTATATTTTGTACTGAATAAAAAGAGATAAAAAAATTTTTTTAAATATATTTTATTGATTATGCTATTACAGTTGTCCCATTTCTCCCCCATCATTCCCCTCCACCCTGCACACCCCTCCCCTCACATTCCCCCCCTTTAGTTTATGTCCATGTGTCATAAGTTCTTTAGCTTCTACATTTCCCACACTATTCTTGCCGTCCCCTATTTTCTACCCACCATCTATGCTACTTATTCTCTGTACCTTTCCCCCTCTCCTCCTCCCACACCCCTGTTGCTAACCCTCCATATGATCTCCATTTCTGTGGTTCTGTTCCTGTTCTAGCTGTTTGCTTAGTTTGCTTTTGTTTTAGGTGTGCTTCTTAATAGCTGTGAGTTCGCTGTCTTTTCACTATCATATTTTTGATGTTCTTTTTCTTAGATAAGTCCCTTTAACATTTCATATAATAAGGGCTTGGTGATGATGAACTCCTTGAACTTGACCTTATCTGAGAAGCACTTTATCTGCCCTTCCATTCTAAATGACAGCTTTGCTGGGTAGAGCAATTTTGGATGTAGGTTCCTGCCTTTCAAGACTTCAAATACTCCTTTCCAGCCCCTTCTTGCCTGGAAGGTCTCTTTTGAGAAATCAGCTGACAGTCTGATGGGAACTCCTTTGTAGGTGACTGTCCCCTTATCCCTTGCTGCTTCTAGAATTCTCTCCTTCATTTTAATCTTAGCTAATGTAATTACGATGTGCCTTGGCGTGTTCCTCCTTGGGTCCAACTTCTTTGGAACTCTCTGAGCTTCCTGGGCATCCTGGTAGTCTATTTTCTTTGCCAGATTGGGGAAGTTCTCCTTTATTATTTGTTCGAGTAAGTTTTCCACTTGCTGCTCTTCTTCTCCCCCTTCTGGGACCCCTATAATTCGGATGTTGGGATGTTTAATGATGTCCTGGAGGTTTCTAAGCCTCTCCTCATTTTTTTGAATTCTTGTTTCTTCCTCATTTTCTGTTTGGTTGTTAGTTTCTTCCTTCTGGTTCACTCCATTGATTTGAGTCCCAGTTTTCCTCTCTTCTCTATTGGTTCCCCATGCGTTTTCCTTCATTTCACGTATTGTAGCCTGCATTTTTTCATCTAATTTGTGAGCAAAATCAACCAATTCTGTGAGCATTTTGATGACCAGTGCTTTGAACTGTGCATCTGATAGGTTGGCTATCTCTTCACAGCTTAGAGGAATTGGCTCTGGGGCTGTCATTTGTTCTTCAGTTTGAGCCATTTTTGGTGTTTTGTTTTGTTTTGGTTTTAGTCTGCTCGCGGCTATTACATAGTAAGGGGTGGAGCCTTAGGTGTTCCTCAGGGCGGGGCATCCCAGTCGCTGGGTTGTGATGCTGTAGGTGGGGGCGGGGTTCGAGAGGGAACAATGGCGCCTGCTCCACTCTCTCCTGGATTCAGTCCCTTCCACCACTTCCCCTCTGCCTGGACCGTCTGCGTGCATGAATGTGGGACCCCCTGGTCAGCCAGCCGCCGCCTGTGGCCTCAGTGGGTCTGCACAGTTGCCCCCCCTGTGCCCGGGGTCCGCCAGCCGCTGCCTGTGCACCTGGGAACTGCAAGCCACTGATGCTTGCATTCCTGGGTCCGCACCTCCACTTTTTCCTGCCGCGACTTCGCCCCTCTTACCAGTCTGGATGAATGGTTGTTGGACTTCCGTACAGTTCAATTTTCTATTAGTCCTGGTTGTTTTCTTGTTTCTAAATATTTGTTGTCCTTAATTTTGGTTGTGAGAGGAGGCACAGTGTGTCCGCCTACGCCTCCATCTTGGCCGGAAGAGATAAAAAATTTTTAAAGTGACATGCTTTTGTATGTTTTCCAAAAACATTTATAATTAAGTAATAAAATAAGATGTGTGACTTTAGAAGTTTTTCATTTGTTTCTATTCTTTCCTCTGGCCTTTAGTCCCCCCTCCTCCTTTTTAAGCTGACATCTATACAGTCTCAGTGATTCTCTGTTCATTTTCCTTCTGGAAACTGTATAATATTTAAATAAGAGATAATAGTTTGATTTGCACACATGAGCTTGCAGAGAGACAATGGCTCTATTCTCATGTAATCTTTAATCTCCTTTGATATTAACAGGGTGATAATCATTAGGACTACTCACAAATATCTCAGCGCTCCTGACTCTAGCATATGGTAGGACTGCACCTCCCAACCTCCTTGAAGCTAGGCATCATCATGTGATTTGCTTTGAAATATAAAATATGAGTAGAGTGATGGGACCCGTAGTAAGAGAATATAAGGCAATAATACTAACAGTGATAAAAAAATAACATCTTAATGAAACATAGAGAAACTGGAACACATATATTGCTGGAAGAAATGTGAAGTTGTGTAGCTGCTATGGAAAACAGCTTGGTTGTTTCCCAATAAATTGAACACAGAATTGAATTACCATATGAGCCAGCAATCTTCTACCAGCTATGTACTCAAAAGAATTGAAAACAGGTGTTTAAACAATACTTATACATGAGTGTTCATAGCAGCTCTCTCTACTCACAATTGCCAAAGGTGGAAACACCCCAAATGTCCACCAGTTGATGAATAGATAAACTAAATGTAGTATACACACTTAATGGGGTATTATTCAGCCATAAATAGGAATGAAGTACTAATACATGCTGCAACATAGATCAAACTTTAAAACATCATTCGAAGTGAAAGAAACCATATGCAAAAGGACACATATTGTATGATTCCATTTAAATGAAATATTCAGAATAGGCAAACAAAGAAAGCAGACTAGTGAGTGCCAGGGGCTGGAGGCAGGGAAGGGGAAAGTGTAAGAAATGGAGAGTGACTGACTAATGGGTACAGAATTTCCATTTGGGGTGATAAGTTCTGGAACTAGATAGTAGTGATGGGATGGTTTCACAACATTGTGAATATACTTAATGCCACTGATTTGTACACTTTGGTTAAAATGGTAAGTTTTATGTTATGTGTATTATACCACAAGTTAAAAAATTGTAGGTATATATAGCATAATTCTCCAGGCAACCATGAGTTGATATGAAGTATCCATCCACCCGAACAATTATAGCATGACTGAGAAATAAACTTTTAGTGTGTTGTCATTTGTTGTGGCAACATAACCTAGCTCATCCTGACTGATATAAACTGTTCTATTGCATTTGGTTCACCTAATCTTTTCTTTTTTTAAAAAAAATTGTTTTTATTTATTTTTAGAGAGAGGGGGAGAGATGGAGAGAAACATCGATGTATGAGAGAAATACCTATCAGTTGCCCCTCCCACACCCCCAACCAGGGACCTGGCGCAATCCAGGTATGTGCCCTGACTGGGAATCAAACCAGCGACCCTTTGATTCATAGGCCTGTGCTCAGACACTGAACTGTACCAGCCAGGGCCCCAAATCTTTTCTTAAGCCTTTTTTGTGACAGGTACTACAAAGATGAAAAGCCTTAAGCAGCTTACAGACTGGCAAGCAAGATAACCAAGGTAACCAAAAGATGTTCTTCAGTGTGATGGTGCCATAAAAGAGGTACATTATGAGTTACAGTGGAAGCACAAAGGTTGGAATGGCTAATTCCACCCTGGAAATTCAGAGGTGGCTATCCAGGAAGGCAAAGCTTGAAGATGTATAGAAGATGTATAGCAGTTTGCCGGCTAAAGCAAGGGAGAGGTTCATTCCACATTGATGGAAGAGCTTGCTCTCTGTGCAATGACATAGGTATGAAACAGCTGGGCATGTGGCAGGAAATAGCAATCATTAGATAATAAGGTATGAGGTGATGAGTGCTAAAGATGGGACTAAAGAAGATGGCAAGTGTCTGCACTTTGAACTTAATCTTGTAGCCAGTTCTTTCTACCCTTTCCATTTGTGTCATATATGGAAAATGAAAACATGTATGGCACACTGGAGTAAAGGCTGAACTTTCTTGTGACTGGCAATATAACTGGTCCACCCTTGGCCTCCCTTGACACATCTTAATCTATTACAATACAAAATTAGGGCACATGTTTTGGATAATGGAGTATCATTAAAGATTTTTAAGCTGGGAAATAATATGATAAGATTTGATTCCAAAATAGGGTTTGGAAGATTAATTGGTATGAAGAATAAAATTGAAATCAGGAAGATCCATGTGAAGACAGTAGCAATAATCCAGAAAGAAACAGAAAGAGCTTAAAACAGAATAGTGGTCCAGCCAAGATGGAGGCATAGGTAGACACACTGTGCCTCCTCACACAACCAATATTAAGGACAAGAAGGATTTAGAAACAAGAAAACAACCAGAACTGAGAGAAAATTGAATTGTACGGAGGTCTGACAATCATTCATCCAGACTGGTAAGAGTGGCGGAGTCATGGCAGGAGGAAGCAGAGGTTGGCGGATCCAGGCATGCAGGCAGCTGCTGGCGAACCCAGGCCTGCAGGCAGTGGCTAGCAGGCCCCAGGCACAAGGTGGCTGGCTGACCAGGTGGTCCCACATTCACGCACAGATAATCCAGGCAAAAATGGGGAACGAGACAGAACTTGCAACCCAGGGACCTAGCGCCGGGAAATAAAACCTAAAAACACCAAAACCCCACCCCAAAATACAGCATCACAACCCAGTGACTGGGCTGCCCTGCAGGGGGGAACACCTAAGGCTCAGCCCCTCACTACATAACAGCTGCGACCAGACTAAAAAAACAAAACAAAACAAAAAATAAACCCAACCCAAAAGTGGCTCAAACGGGAGAACAGATCAAAGCCCCAGAGCCACTTCATCTCAAGCGACCCAGAGATAGCCAACCTATCAGATGCACAGTTGAAAGCACTGGTCATCAGGATGCTCACAGAATTGGTTGATTTTGCTCACAAATTAGATGAACAAATGAAGGCTATAATAAGTGAAATGAAGGAAAATGCACAGGGAACCAGTAGTGATGGGAGGAAAACTGGGACTTGAATCAATGGAGTGGACCAGAAGGAAGAAACAAACATCAAATCAGAAAAGAATGAAGAAACAAAAATTCAAAAAAATGAGAAGAGGCTTAGGAACCTCCAGGACATCTTTAAACATCCCAACGTCTGAATTATAGGGGTACCAGAAGGGGAAGAAGAAGAGCAACAAGTGGAAAACTTATTTGAACAAATAATAAAGGAGAACTTCCCCAATCCGGCAAAGGAAATAGACTTCCAGGAAGTCCAGGAAGCTCAGAGAGTCCCAAGGAAGTTGGACCAAAGGAGGAACACACCAAGGCACATCATGATTCCATTAGCCAAGATTAAAATGAAGGAGAGAATTCTAGAAGCAGCAAGGGATGAAGGGACAGTCACCTACAAAGGAGTTTCTATCACATTGTCAGCTGATTTCTCCAAAGAGACCTTACAGGCAAGAAGGGGCTGGAAAGAAGTACTTGAAGTCTTGAAAGGCAAGGACCTCCATCCCAGATTGCTCTATCCAGCAAAGCTGTCATTTAGAATGGAGGGGAAGATAAAGTGCTTCTCAGTTAAGGTCAAGTTCAAGGAGTTCATCATCACCAAGCCCTTATTATATGAAATGTTAAAGGGACTTACCTAAGATAAAAAATATGACAGTAAAAAGACAGCAAACTCACAGATATTAACAACCACACTTAAAGCAAAAGCAAACTAAGCAAACAGCTAGAACAGGAACAGAACCACAGAAATGAAGATCACATGGAGAATTAGCAGCAGGGGAGTGGAAAGAGGAGAAAGGGGGGAAGGTACAGAGAATAAGTAGCATAGATGGTGGGTAGAAAATAGACAGGGGGAGGGCAAGAATAGTGTGGGAAATGTAGAAGCTAAAGAACTTATGACCCATGGACATAAACTAAAGTGGGGGAATGTGGGTGGGAGGGGGTGTGCAGGGTGGAGGGGAATGATGTGGGAGAAATGGGACAATTGTAATAGCATCATCAATAAAATTTAAAAAAAAACAATAGTAGGCATGGAAATAAAGAGAGTGGACAGATTCAAGATATAATTACAAGGTAGAATTAACAAGCCTTATTGATTGATGGGGAGGATGAAGGGGGAGAGATTGTCTAAAGTGGCTCCCAGCCTGAGGAATGGTAGTGGTGCCACTGGGATAGGAAAAAGAGGAAGCAGAGGACTACGAAGACAGCAGTTTGTTCAGTTAGGGACTTGTTCAGCTGAGGGGCCAGTGGAGATATCTGAAAGGTAGTAAAATATGAGCTAAGAGAACTGGAGTAGAGTTAAAGATATAAGGGTCATGGACAGATACCAGTGGTAGTTAAAGCACAAGGAAAGGATGAGCTTGTTGAAAGAGGACATAAGTAAGAAATGAAAAGGGCTGAGAGCATTTAAGAAGAAAAGAGGAAGAAAATCTTGTGGGAATGACATTGGTATTTCTTTGATGCATAATAGGATCTTCTTAACTGACTGCACAGTGAGACCCTTTAAAAAGAATGACTTTCTATAATCTCTCTAAATCTGTCTAAATTATCTATAAAGGCAACTCTGGAAATTCCAGAAGATTGGTCCACTAATATAGGCTAAGCCAGCCTTTTGTAAAAAATAAATGTTTAAACAATTATATAATTTAATTAAAAACATTTTTTATCCTCACCCAAGGACATGCTCATTCATTTTAGAGAAAGGAGAAGTGAGGGAGGAAGAGAGGGAGAAAAACATCAGTGTGGGAGAGAAACATCAACTGGTTGCCTTCTGTAGGCACCCACCCCAGGGACTGAACCCATGACCAGGCATGTGGTCTGACGAGGAAATGAACCAGCGAACTCTGGCTTTGTAGGACAACACCCAACCAACTAAGCCACACCAGCCAGGGCTATATAATTTAATTTTAACAAAATCCTAGTTACGGCTCTCTGTAACATATTACTATTACTACAGGATATTATGATTATCTACTTAATATGTCTCCCCCTTCTCAATATATTGCAAAATCCTCAAGGGTTCCCTGCCTTAGTGTTTAGCCTGGTGTCTGGCACATAGTACACAGCTGATAAATATTTGTGAATTACTGTGAATTTGAGTTATAGAGTTCAATATATAGAGAGTATGATGTAACCCATTTGGAACTTAGATCCAGTAGTCTCTCCAGGATTTTGCAATAAAAATATGTTAAATGGGCAAGAGACACTATAGTTATAAATGTAGTGATACCCCTTATAACAGTCGATATTGATGATGTATAATATATTCATACAATATAATGTCATATAGTAAAGGGAATCAATCAACTACAACTACACACAGTAACAAGGATGGATTTCAGAAATATGCTATTGAGTAAAAGAAGCCACACACAAAAAAAGAATGCATACTGTACCATTCCAGTCATATGGAGTTTAAAAACAAAACTAATGTATAGTTTTAGGAGTCTGGGTAGTAGTTACTCTTGGAAGGACATAGAAATAGGGAGGAAGAATAAGGAGGGACTTACATAGAACTGGTTATGTTCTGTTTCTTGATATGAGTGTGTCCAAATTATGATCCTTAATTCAGCTGTCCACTTTTGATTTGTGCATTTTTATGACTGTTTTATGTCAATAAAATGTCACTCTTCAAAAATGTTTTTGGTATATGGTCCTACATGATAAGTAGTAACATTAAAGAATAATCTTTACAAGTATAGTGAGAGTACAGTAATAAGCAAGTAGTTGAACCTACACGAATCCACCAATAAGAAAGGAGAGTGAAAAATATGTTGGTTGAGTGTAGAAGCTATGAGACACTTAATTGGTTTATTGGTTGAAGACTAAAGATGTTGCTGGTAACTGTATGTATCTGCATGGAATCAAAATCCAAAGTGGCCTTGCTGTTTGATGAGAGCATCTCATTTTCTGAGTTTTCAGTACAACTGTCACCAATGGGATCTTCATTTCATTAGATGAAAACGTTGAAGATAGAGGATTTTCACTTCAGGCTGTAATTGAGTAGGTGGTATTAACCTAGTTCCCCTGCCATAAATAAAATATAGATAAATATGGACAAAGTACTAAAAGCATCTAATTATAGACACTGAACAACAATCTTTACAAGACTAATCTCTGAGAGAAGTGCAACAAATGTGGTATATTCTACAATTGCCCTGCCTTCAGATAAAAAAGCACTTAAATGCTGGCACAGAGAGGATGAACCCAAGCAAAGCATAATAGTCTTGCTCAGTTGAAGAGATAGAGATTTTAATTTAGTGAGACAGTAAATATTTGAATACCTGTAAAAATGTTTTTCCTCAGTTTTTAATCTCTTTAAAAGATAATTTATTGTTTTGAACAAAATGACAAATGGATCTATGATGAAATGTATAACTTTCTATTTCCCCCTCCCATTCTTTAAGATATCATTGTCATAACTGTCATATGCTTTACTTCTAAATATTATAAATGTAGATACATATACAACTTTCAGGAAGAAGGAAATGCTTTGGCAGAACTATACAGGCCTTAAGGCATTTGTTGTTCTACACCAATAATGATTAAGAATGTGGGCTTGGCCCTGGCTGGTTTGCATCAGTTGGTTGGAGTGTTGTCCCATAACCAAAAGATCGCATGTTCGATTCCTGGTAGGGCACATACCTTGGTTGCTGCTTTGATCCTCAGTCTGGGCATGTATGGGAGGCAACCAATTGATGCTTCATTCTTGCATTGACATTTCTCTCTCTCCCTTCCTCTCCAAAAGCAATGAAAAAAAAAAAATGTCCTTGTGTGAGGTTTATAAAAAATAAATACATAAAAAGAAGAATGGGGGCTTGAGTGTTAGAAAGGCCAGGTTAAATCTAGCTGTGCCAGTTAGTAACTACAGGACTTTGAGCAAATTACATGACTAGCCAAAACTTCAATTTCCTCGCCTCCGTAAAATGGGGGGTAGTGCCTATTTACTAACATGGATATGAAGATTAAAGAAATTATCATATATTATATGTTAGCACATTACTTTTCTGGCAAGAATAAGGACTCGACAAAGGTAACCATTATTGTCCTAAAGTCAAACACGCTTCCATCTTGTCCAGAAACCAGTTGATCAAGAAGATATGACAAGAACAAGGAAAAGGAGGAGGTAGTAAAGGGCACTAAAATTCTTTACAAAGCAGAATAAAAGAAATCTAAAGTTGATAAATCATTAACTAGAGACCTAAGAGTGTGTAAGAGTATGATGGCAACCACCAGAAGGGTTCAAAACAGAAATTATTTACAGTGATTGCCTCTAAGAAGTGGGATTGGGGAAGGAGAAAAAAGATTCCTTTATTCATAGTATACCCTCTGTACTATTAAAATATTTACCATGTATTAAATAGTGCATAAAACTTCAAAACCTAGTCCTATAATTGAAAAAGAATATATTGAGCAAGTAGAAGGGTTAAGAAAATGTACTTAGATTTGTATAAAAATGGAAATTTCTGTCCTTACCACCACTGAAGGTCAAACTGCTGCTGCTTTAGAAGACTAGTACTGGTGCCTCTGGTCGAGGTGGAGGTAAATGCAGTACTTGGAACCTCCCATAACCACATCAAAATTACAATTAAACCACAGAACCACCATCATTCAGAACCACCTGAAATCTGGCTGAATGTAAGTCCTTGAACTAGGGAATTAAAGAAGCCACATGGAAATTGGTAGGAGTGGAGACATGGGTGTGGGCGATAAAAATCAAGAGACATATCTCAGCTGTGGAGGTCTTCCCTGAGGAGTCAGGGGTCTCAACCCCACACCAGGCCCCCAGCCCAGATTTCCAGTGCCGGGAAGAGAAGTCCCCAAAACTTCTGGTTATAAAATCCAGCAGGGATTGTGGCCAAGTGAGACAGAGCTTATGAAGTCCTAGGTGTTCCTCTTAAAGAGCCCACACAGAGAAAGAAAAATGCCAGATGATTTCACTTATGTGTAGAATTAAACAAACAAACAAATAAACAAACAAACAAACAAACACAGAACAGAAACAGACTCATAGATACTGAGGAAATTTTGAGGGTTGCCAGATGGGGTTGGGTAAATAGGTGAAAAAGGTGAAGAGATTTAGAAGTACAAATTAGCAGTTACAGAATAGTCAAGGGGTATGAAGTACAGCATAGGGAATATAGTCAATAATATTGTACTAATTAGCCCTGGCTGGTGTAGCTCGGTGGATTGAGCGCGGGCCTGCGAGCCGAAGGGTCGCGGTTCGGTTCCCAGTCAGGGCACATGCCTGGGTTGCCAGGCCAGTTCCCGGCAGGGGACATACAAGAGGCAACCACACATTGATGTTTCTCTCCCTCTCTCCTTCCCTTCCCCTCTAAAGATAAATAAATAAAATCTAAAAAGGAAAAGAAAAAGTACTTAAAAAAAATCTTTAAAAAAAAATATTGTACTAATTATATATGGTGTCATATTGGTGCTAGATTTACCAGGGTGATCACTTTGTAAGATATATAAATGTCTAATCATGGGCTGTACACCCGAAACTAATATAATATTGCACGTCAGCTGTAATTTTTTAAAAATATATTTATAAAAAGACTAGTGCTATCTCTGATTTGGTTGTGGTAGCCAAGAACTGTGTGCGTGTGTGTGTGTATGTGTGTACAGATGTTTGCCTCTTAAGTGGATAATACTTTATGGTTTAATATTGGAATTCTCTACTCACTGACACTTTGCTGAAGTCTTCTTCCTCTTTGAGGTCTCTTATTTTTAAAAACTGGCAATCCCCCCTTTTTGTTAGATAGCATGAAAAGTTGGAAAAAGATGAACTTTGGTAATGGAAAAAGAGACATGGGGCACACAGCAAGAGAGTGGAGGGAAAACAGAATGGTTCGGACAGGCCAGGAAGGAACTAAAATCAGGCCTGTGTTATTTGAGGGTACCTATTCACTCAGCAAATTGCCTATAAAATCTTCCTACCCTAGTGGATCCTAGCTAAGATCCCCAGCTTTAGACAACAGAAGTGAGGTAACAGAGATCAGAGCTGTGGATATGGGAGTGTGACTGTTCTGATAGTAGATAAGGAAATAGGGTGACTTCTGTTAATAGCATTATAAAAATTGTTTCTCTTCCTCGTTTCATAGCATTTTACTCCAAGAAAATTAAGATACTACAACATACGTGTAAGCTGAATGCAAACTACACAGCATCACTGGAATGTAGCAAGTAGTCATAGAATCATAGCAATGGCCTTAAGGTCCAAGTCATGATGTAATGTGAAAAAAAAACTATGCTCTAAGGAGATTCTCTCAAAAACCAGCAGGTCTGGTAATCAAGTCCTCTGGATGAATAGAATCATCTGGGGCATGACTTTGACTTCTGACATTTCTGAGTTCCGATCCTATGTCTGCCCTAACCAGTGTGACTTTGGCAAGTTGTTTAACATCTCTGAGCCTCAATTTTCTCACTTGTAAAGTGAGGATAAGAGAATGTACACCTCTTTTTTTTTTTTTTTTAACTGCAAGAAACTTTGTTGTTTCCATTCAGTCCAATGAATGAGAGAAGACTCCAGTGTAGTTAAAAGGATGCCTAGTGGTTTCAGGGAGAGCCTCAGGCAAAAGCCAGACAGCAAGCAAATGCAGAGGGGCCCCTGGAAGGCCTCTGGGCTCCAAAGGCTCTTAGTCATGCTTGAGGTGAGTCTTTCGAAGAGATATCCACCCAACCTGAGGATGTTAGTCAGGTGGTCACCCATCTTCTTGACGGAGTTTCACCGCCTCATCCAGGAAGTGGTTCTCCAGGAAGTCACAAAGATGAGGGTCTGTGCTGATAGAACCCAGGTCATGCAGATCCAAAAAATCCTGATTCTGGTTTTTCCCCAAGGCCAAGGCAGCTTCCATGGCATCCTGAGTTTTACTCCACTCATCTTGGGAAGGCTTCAGCACATCCTACAAGAGAATGTGGACGCTCTGATGGTTTTAACATTTTTTTAAATATATTTTATTGATTATGCTATTACAGTTGTCCCATTTCTCCCCCATCATTCCCCTCCAGCCTACACACCCTCTCCCACCCACATTCCCCCCTTTAGTTCATGTCCATGTGTCATAAGTTATTTAGCTTCTACATTTCCCATACTATTCTTGCCCTCCCCCTGTCTATTTTCTACCCACTATCTATGCTACTCATTCTCTGTACCTTTTCCCCCCTCTCTCCTCCTCCCACGCCCCTGTTGCTAACCCTCCATATGATCTCCATTTCTGTGGTTCTGTTCCTGTTCTAGCTGTTTGCTTAGTTTGCTTTTGTTTTAGGTGTGGTTCTTAATAGCTGTGAGTTTGCTGTCTTTTCACTGTCATATTTTTATCTTTTTTTCCTTAGATAAGCCCCTTTAACATTTCATATAATAAGGGCTTGGTGATGATGAACTCCTTCAACTTGATGTTGTCTGAGAAGCACTTTATCTGTCCATCCATTCTAAATGACAGCTTTGCTGGATAGAGCAATTTTGGATGTAGGTCCCTGCTTTTCAAGACTTCAAATATTTCTTTCCAGCCCCTTCTTGCCTGCAAGGTCTCTTTTGAGAAATCAGCTGACAGTCTGATGGGAATTCCTTTGTAGGTGACTGTCCCCTTATCCCTTGCTGCTTCTAGAATTCTCTGCTTCATTTGAATCTTGGCTAATGTAATTACGATGTGCCTTGGTGTGTTCCTCTTTGGGTCTAACTTCTTTGGGACTCTCTGAGCTTCCTGGACTTCCTGGTAGTCTATTTCCTTTGCCAGATTGGGGAAGTTCTCCTTGATTATTTGTTTAAATAAGTTTTCCACTTGTTGCTCTTCTTCTTCCCCTTCTGGGACCCCTATAATTCGGATGTTGGGACGTTTAACGATGTCCCGGAGGTTCCTAAGCCTCTCCTCATTTTTTTGAATTCTTGTTTCTTCCTCGTTTTCTGTTTGGTTGTTAGTTTCTTCCTTCTGGTCCACTCCATTGATTTGAGTCCCAGTTATCCTTCCATCTCTATCGGTTCCCCATGCATCTTCCTTCATTTCACGTATTGTAGCCTGCATTTTTTCATCTAATTTGTTAGCAAAATCAACCAATTCTGTGAGCATTTTGATGACCAGTGCTTTGAACTGTGCATCTGATAGGTTGGCTATCTCTTCACTGCTTAGAGGAATTGGCTCTGGAGCTTTTATTTGTTTTCCGGTTTGAGCCATTTTTCGGTGGGGGTCTTTTTTGTTTTGTTTTGGTTTTAGTCTGGTCGCGGCTATTACGTAATGAGGGGTGGAGCCTCAGGGCGGGGCAGCCCAGTCGCTGGTTTGTGACGCTATAGGTGGGGGCAGGGTCTGAGAGGTAACAATGGCGCCTGTTCCCCTCTCTCATGGACTCTGGCCCTTTCCGCCGCTTCCCCTTCACCTGGATTATCTGCGCACGCGAGAGTGCTGTTACGTACTGAGGAGTGGAGCCTCTGGCGCTCCACAGTGCGGGGCAGCCCAGTCGCTGGGTTGTGACGCTATAGGTGGGGGCTGGGTCTGAGAGGGAACAATGGCGCCTGCTCCCCTCTCTCCTGGATTCAGTCCCTTCCGCCACTTCCCCTCTGCCTGGACCGTCTGCGCGAACGAATGTGGGACCACCTGGTCAGCCAGCCGCCTTGTGTGGCCTCACTGGTTCTGCACAGTTGCCCCGCTGTGCCCGGGGTCCGCCAGCTTCTGCCTGTGGGCCCGGGGACCGCTAGCCGCCGCCTGTGCACCTGGGAACTGCACGCCGCTGCTGCTTACGTTCCAGGTCCGCACCTCCACTTTCTCCTGCCGAGACTCTGCCCCTCTTACCGGTCTGGATGAATGGTTGTTGGACTTCCGTACAGTTCAATTTTCTATAAGTTCTGGTTGTTTTCTTGTTTCTAAATATTTGTTGTCCTTAATTTTGTTTGTTAGAGGAGGCACAGTGTGTCCGCCTACGCCTCCATCTTGGCCGGAAGTCGGTTTTAACATTTTAAGAGATGCTCAGCACCCTCGAGCTTCTTTTTGGCCAATTCTTGAAAGAAGTGGCCCACACCCTCTAGAGTCACACCATCGTGGCTGAAATAGAAGCCCAGAGAGAGGTAGATGTAGGAAACCCGGTACAATTCTAATGAATTTGGGAGCTCATGGCTGTTTGGCAATGAGGAGTTAAGGTAAAAAAACAGTGTTGGCTGGTCTCAGAGACTGAGGATGGCTGAGGTGGTTCCAAAGGTGGTGACTGGAAAGGAGGTTGGAAGGTGGCTGGAGGCTGGAAGAAGGGGCATCCTTGGGTCTGTTCCAGTCAAACCCTGTTAAAGCAAGAGACAGATCTCGGGGATCACCTGTTTTTTTTTCTAAAGAGTACTTACTATCTGGTGTTTTACATTATTCTCTTATTTCATTCTCACAGCAGCTAGATTCTATTATAGATATGAAAATAGAGGTTCAGAGAGAGGCTCAGTCACTTTCCTGAAGTCACACAGCTGGTAAGGCAGACGGGCAATCTGACTCCAGAGCCCTGCTTTTTAATTCTTATGCTAAGTTGCCTGAAAAACCTCACTTGACAATTAAATGAAATGATGTATTTAATAGTGCTTGACATACTTTGAGCATTTAATAAATGGTAATTATTAAAATGTGCACTGGGTAGAATCCAGATCCCAAATTATAACAAATTCAGGATTAAAGTGCATTATGTTGCACTTTTATCATCTAGGGCCAAGTTTCAAATTCAGGCACCCTCACTCCCAAAGAATCTGTAAAAAGAAAGCAAGTTCCCACAGGAGGATACAGGTTCTGCAGGGTGCTAGAAATCATTTATATGGGAACCACTTTTGGCACTATGGAAACGGATGAGTATAGGAAAGCAAGGAATCACTGGACAAAGTCTCTACCCAACAATATTGCTTGGGGATTCAGCTCTATGAATTCCAGGCTGAGAAAATGGAGGTTGACAGAGCTGAGCAGATTTGGCCAGACCTGTACAACCACATAAAACCCAGTGTCCTGAGTCCTAGGCCAGCGTATCAAACTAGGAGGGAACAGGAAGCTAAGGACACAACCCACTGGGCCTGGGCTTTGCACAAAGCTAGATAATGTTAGCATCATTTTGCCTTCCTCCATCATCCCCACCCCAATCACTGTGAGGGCTGCGTGCAGGCCGGTGTCCTTTGTTCCTCACTCTGCCCCTGCTAAGAATTGTAAATGGACCAGTGTAAGCAGGCAAACAACATTAGTTGAATAAGTCACATGAAAAATGATATTGAGATAAATATATTAGGGAATAGAATGGAAAATTGACATACATTTTCCAGATGAGACATAGGACTGCAAAAAAAGTTCTCATTTCTGAAAAGGGCTTAATTACCTTTTCTAGAAATTAACATTTAGAGTTCAAAGTTGACACTTTTCAGCTATGAGGAGTACTTGGATGGAAAACTTTCGGAAGCTTGGAACACACTATGCCTCCTGTGCTCCTATTATTTGCTTACTTTATGCTTGACTTCCTACCTCTATCATTATCTACCAGCACTGACACGAGACAGCATGGCCTGGGGGAAATACTTTGCATGTTTCAGTTTGTATACAGACTCTGGTTTACTTCATCTTTGGATCTACCTTGCTGGTTTATTAGTTGTATGTTGCATACTCTCAGAAGGGTTTTCCTTGGCATTTTTTAAAAACCTTTTTTTTGTTATGGTAAAATATATACAATACAACATTTATTCATTTTAACCATTAAACAATTTTTTTCCCTTGGATTTAAAAAAAAGATTTTATTTATTTACTTTTAGAGAGAGGGCTAAGGGAGGGAGAAAGAGAGGGAGAGAAATAAAAGTGTGTGAGAGATACATCAATTGGTTGCCTCTCACACTCCCCAAACTGGGCACCTGGCCTGCAACCCAGACATGTGCCCTGACTGTGAATCAAACCGCTGATCTTTTGGCTCTCATGCAAGCACCCAATCCACTGAGCCACACCAGCCAGGACCATTTTAACCATTTTAAAGTAAAGTTCAGTGGCATTAAGTGAATTCACATTGCTGTACAACCATCACCACTATCCATCCACAGAACTTTTTCATCATCCCAAAGTGACACTCTGTACCCATTGAACAATAACATTGAGCAATAACTTCCCCATTCCCTCCTTCCTGCTAGTACCTGTCAACCACCATTGTACTTTCTGTCTCTATGAATTATACTATTCTAGGTCCTTATATAAATGGAATTATGTAACACTTGTCCTTTTATGTTTGGCTTTTTCTACTTAGACTGTTTTCAAGGTTTATCCATGTTATAGCATGTGTCAGAACTTCATTCCTTTTTCAAGGCTCAATAATATTTCATAGACCACATTTTGTTTATCCATCCATTGTTGATGACATTTGGGTTGTTTCCACCTTTTGGCTATTATGAATAATGCGGCACATGGGTGTACAAATATTAGTTTGAGTCCCTTCTTTCTATTCTTTTAGGAATATATACAGAAGTGGGTTGCTGAATCATGGGATAATTCTATGTTTAATTTTTTAAAAGGAACTAACCCTGGCATTTTGTTGTTGTTGTTGTTATATTTCTAGAGTCAGTTCTTATCATCTCAAACAGTTTATTTTGCCTTGCCAACGTACCAACCTACATTTACGCTAATCCACCTCTCTTGCTTCTTCTCTTTTTCATTTGCAAGGTTATTTAGAATTACGATCTTATGTTCCACAGTACTGATTTTCCCCAAAACACAAATGTTAGAACTGACTTCTTGGAACAAACTGCCATTTTCCACATCATAAGTTGCATTAGCTGTAAAGGTAAAAAAACAAAATTTTGGGGGGAGGAAAAAAGAAGTCTTTCAAATCAGTACCAAGATACAGTTTAGCTCTAGTATGAATCAGATAGACACACTAGGAAAAGAGATTTCCTGATTTACCGATGTCTCAATGTTTTGTGTTGATCTCAGCCTATCAACAAATAATGTTGTAGCTGGTTCCATCCTTACAGTTTTTATTATGATTGCAAGACACCTTTCAGCAATAACCACCAGGAAACTTTGAAAAAAATAAAGGTTAATTACTCACAGGGCCTGGAAATTATATCTGAGGCCATACAGTGAGGTCTCAGGTAGAAAAGAGCATGTGTGTGTGGGTCTAGGGTTCTGTTTTCATTGGGGTCAAGAGTAGGGGCCTAGAGTCTCTGGACTCACTCTTCGTTGGTGAATTTAAAATATAACAGCAAGATTTAAAGCACCCAGAAGTGGGTAGGGAAGTGGCCCAAATGATTTCAGCTATTGAAATCAACCGAGATCTAAAACAAAGGAGCTTCAGTAGGGGAGGCAGCCTGGCTCTTTATCTCGTCCTGGAGTTGGCCACGTGTTTATTACAGATAGCTATCTTTGGAGTGGACACATCTTTGAAGTGGATGCCTCAGTAATCAAAGTTCAAATCAAGCAGTTGCCATTGAAACAAGAAAACCACTATCAAGGCTTACACTACATTCATGTAGGAGCATACCTGACAGGCAAATAGCAGTACAAAGCAGGAATCTAACTCCTCCCACAGTACCTGGAGGCCTCCATTTGCCACCACTGGAATGGGGAGGATCTTAGACTTTCATTTGTTAATGAAGCCACTAGAACCCACCTGTCTGACACTTTCATCTTCCTTCTCCCTTCCTGGCATCAGAACAATGGGAGTACCACCCCCACTGTGGTCACTTGGCATCATAGTGAGAGCTGCTTGTTTCTCACGGAAGGACTGAATTTCTTCAGAAGCAGGAGTTTCAGTTGGAACACTGTATGATTTTGTGTACAGAAGCAATACTCTTTCACATCTTGTCAACAAATCCTGACCATTCCATCTCCTAGCTCCCTCAAAATTAATCTTTCTTCTCTGTCTCCACTGCCTTGCTTGAGTCAGAACATCACCCAGAGCACTGCAACAGGCTCTGAGCTGGCCTCCCCACCTCACTGCAACAGGCAGGACTTCTGTCCCATCCTTCACACTATGGGAGAAATCCACTTCTCACCAGCTCAATGCCATTGCTGTCAGAGCCTTGAAATAACAATGCTCAAAGAAGGACTTAACCGTGCCACACCCCTGCTAGGTGGAGCCCAAACAGCCATTTCTTACTTCTAGCCTGGTCCATACTTTTATTACCAGTTGCTTTTTTATGTTTTCATGGCTCTTGTTTGTTTAGCTAAGATAGAAGAATGATATAACTGATACCATTTATATATCACGGTCAGCAGCAGAGGGGAAGAAAGTTAAAGTGACATAAATGGCAAGGCTAAAATCATCTCATCATCCTTTAGTCACCTTAGTCAACACTGGTGTGGTACACATTTTCTTTTCTTTCTGTTACCTTTTTGAGGATGGTGTTGAAAGTAAACTGGTCAAAGTACTTCTTGTTCAAATCATCCTGAATCTTTCTTCCTTCTATGTCCTGGCAATCATCTTCACTATTCAAAGAAGGGGAACCTTCAAACCTTCTGCACACCTAAATCGCAGAATGTAGTTGTGAAACTGCACTTGATTTCTAGATGTTTGGAGAAGCTTCTTGGTTCTTGCTTCATAATCATAATCACCCTCACCACCTCTTCCTATAATTTCCCCACTAAAACATCACCCCACCACCACCACCAACAAAATCAGTAGCACATATTTTTGTCCAGCAGCCTTAAATTCTTTTGAGACAAGGCAGATGTATACGTTAATCAAGTTAGAATTCAGGTGATGGTTTGTCTCAGTTTGACCAGGACAGTCCCAGTTTATGCTAGCTCTGAATAATTTTTAAAAGAGCTTCCCCTTTCACTCTTTTTTTTTTTTTTAAGATTTTTTATTTATTTATCTTTAGAGGGGAAGGGTAGGAGAGAGGGAGAGGGAGAGAAATATCAAAGTAGGGTTACCTCTCGTGTGTCCCCTGCTGGGAACTGGCCTGCAACCCAGGCATGTGCCCTGACTGGGAATTGAACCGAGATCTTCTGGTTTGCAGGCCCGTGCTCAATCCACTGAGCTACACCAGCCAGGGCTCCCTTTCACTCTTAACAACAAAATGTTCAAGTATGGAGGATAAATTTTATGTTCATCCTAGTTAAAAATATACCTTGATATCTGGTAAAGTGCTTTCCAGATGATGTGCTTTTGCCCATACCGATGCACTTTACTTGCATAAAAACTGCAAAGTAGAAAGAGAAACATTTTACCTCTGTTAATTAAATGGAGTAATTAAGGCTTTAAGTAGTAAAGCAGTGACTGTCCAAAGTCACATACTCAGTGACGTAATCAGGGCTAGAAAGAACCCAGGACTTCTGACTTCAAGTCCAATACTGTTAAACTGTGAACCACTTTGTGTAAATACCTGAGGAAAGGCCTTACTCTCCTGTTTGATAAGCTTGGACCTAGAACAGTGTAGACAGGTTCATTCTTGCCCACACACTGTCCTTTTTTTCTTTTTTCTTTTGTATATGTTTATTGACTTGCAAGAGAGAGAAGGAAACATCCATGTAACAGAGAAACGTCAATTGGTTGCCTCCTGTTCATGCCCAGCTGGGGATTTGCTACTGGAAGAGACCTGGTTCTTCTTGCCAATGCCACAAAGAATCACAGAACAGCAAATCTATTAGTGTGCAAGCAGGGTTTATTAGTGATACATTGTCATGGAAGAGAACTGGCCTTATTGAGGTAGGAGTGGGGTGGGGTGAAAGGCATAGGTTCAGGGTAAAGCAGAGTAAGGGCAGCAAAAGTAAGGGCAGCCAAAGGCCAGGGTGGCAAGCATGTATGTGGCCAGAGGCCAGGTGGCCAGGCAGCCAGAGAGCCAAGAGCACCAGAGGGTCTCTGGTTCCAATCCCAGTCAGGGCACATGCTTGGGTTGTGCTCCAGGTCCCCAGTAGGGGGCATGTGAGAGGCAATGACACATTGATGTTTCTCTCCTTAAAACAAAACAAAACAAAACAAAACAAAACAAAACACAAAAGGGAGGGAAAGAAAAAAGGGAGGGAGAGAGGGAAGAAGGGAAGGAGGGAAGAACCAATAATAAATGCCTGCTGTTACAAAGAATATATAAGTGAGTTCTGCCTCAGTTTTATATATTTTGCTAATGGGTTTGCGTTAATCCCCCGCTCCCCCCTCCCCCCGCCGCCCCGGCAACACTCACACACTTTTAAAATCTAAAACCAGTGAAATTCTACCCTCCTTGAAAGAGTGGCAATGAGACGATGGGGGAAAACCCTTGATCCTTCAAAAACAAGCACAGTGCTTGGCAAGGTCTCCAGGGTATCCCAGAGGTACTGAATAAATAAAAGTACACCAATAAATAAAAGTACACCCTTCTAATCTCCAGACGGCCTGCCCCAAGAGGAGGCCACAGGACCTCCCTCTCCACAACGACAGAAAAGAGTGCAGTGCGTTTTGCAAAAGCTGACTCCAAAGCTCTGGCCAGGCTACCCGGAATACAGCAGAGGGGTGGGTGCCTTCCAGCTAGCTGTGGCCACCGCAGCCTCACCCACGGAGGTGACCTCCCGCTGGGTAGCTGGAAGTGAGGGCAGGGGAGGACAAGCCCCAACCCCTAGCGGAGGGAGGAGGGCCACGTGCGCAGGCGCACAGCCATCGCCGGAAGAGCCTGGCTGCGGAGCCGCGGCTGCCGGCGCCAGACGCCGTGCGGCCGGCCGCGGGAAGGTCGCAGGCTACACAATGCGGCCAGTGGACAGCGCCCGGGCTACGGAGCTGCAGGAGCCTGGTCTGCAGCTGACAGAGGACACGCCCCCGGGTGCGAGCGAGGAGCCGACAGCCACTGAGGAAGTGGGTACACCGGACCCCCACTCCGGCTGGTGCTGGCTGTGCCGATCTTCACCGTGCGGCTCGCGCGCGCAGCCTGGTGAGTGCGGGGGTGTGGACCTTGGCGCGGATCTCGTCTTGGGGGACCGGTTGGGTGCCAGCATGGGGATCCTCGCAGCCGTGGGCCCGGGCGCATTGCCGACTGCGACCACCTACTTTCCCCTGCCCAGAGCTGTGGAAAACCCTGGAGCTGTCACCTGGGGGCAGCAAAGCAGAAATCCCCAGTACCCGCTGTTGCAAAGACTGGAGAAAGTTTCTGATTGTGTTCGGAACCCTTTTGGGATTCTAAACTGTTCCTATAATTAAAGTGTCGCGGGGCAAGACCGTGGAATCAGATTGCAGTTCGGAGCTCCTGGCTGCGGTCGGAGGTTTGAGGGTCAGCGAAAAAGGCCATCCTACAGCCGGCCGTGGCTGGGAGGGAGCTAACCATGAAAAGTGATATCGGTGGTAGTAACGGTATTACCCGAAGAGCAAGCTGACTTGAGTGGGATCACTGGTTCTTGACCTTATTGGGTTAGAAGGACTTTTTAAAAAGCAACTGATGCACAAGAAGACAGGCACAATCAATCTTACGTGGTTAAGGGGTTCACAGGCCTGTCCCCAAAGCCAAAGCCAAAGACCCCGTGTGGAAGAACCCTTAATCTTACTCTAATAAATGAGAAAAGTGAGGCCCTGAGCAAAAAGGAAAATGGACTCATTGACCTGGACAACAGTGTGGTAGTAGCTGAGGGGGTGGGGAGAGCGTATAAGGGGGGTAAATGATAATGGGAAAAAATACAATAAAATAAATTTTTAAAAAATATATGGGCAAAAAGGAAAAGGAAAGTGAGGGCTTTGGGCTTTTTTGTTTTGTTTTTCTGAAGATCTGACCTGTGTGAGTGAGACAGGGCACAGGTCTCTGAAGCACTAGCTTACTAGAAACCCAGCATAGAGCCCCTTTCTACTAGCCTCAAGCACATTTCTCCTTGAACTCCACCACCCACTTGGAACAGTTTCCTGGAAGAAGAGGGTACTAGGCAGATGTCCTTTCAAGACCAAGTTACACAGCCTGCACCACCACCTCAACCTGAGCTGCCTTAAGTGTGATTTAGGATTTTCATGCCTCTTACCCAACCCCAGGTTACCTCCTCTTTATGCGCTTTCTCCAGTTTTGAGAGATAACCCCCAGGAAGATGATTTTTGCTCCATTTTTGCCTTAAATGCTAACAGAAATGATCAGAATTCTAATAATTTATGCATGGGCTAGAGCCTCTAGAGCAAGGATTACCTTAAGCTGGGTTGATCAGATGTGCAGCTCTTGAAGAGGTCAGTTTCTCACCATATCATCCTATGACTAAATGTCGTTCTGGTGGAATGCTAAGTTAGTCTTTGCAAACATGTTTTCCCTGTTTGTGAACTGAAGAGGAATACTGCTCACTCAGGAAGCACAGGGCAAAATGGCAAACCAATATAAGCGATTGCACTTAAGAATCTTGGGGGTTTTTAAACTTTAAAGAAAGTTTCCAACAAAAAGACTTAGTAATAGTTATTAAAAAATAAACAAAATATTCCAAGAACAGGATTGCCACAGGACCACTTGAAAACACAGTTCTGTTGTCACTGAACTTTGTTACAGTATAATTTTAGCCTCTTGAATCAGCTGGTTATTTCAGCAAAGCTCGTTTTCAAGTTCAGGTTGAAACTGTTGACCATTTATTATACATTCACAGACAGCATACGGCTACTCTGAGACATCTGAGGGACAGTGTGGGTCTTAGACTGAATCCAGGAGAAGTTTTCTTAGGTCTGTGCTTTATATCTCTCTGGAAGGAATGAGTTCTTTAGTGTGGCTGTGATTGTCAAACCAGTAGAGCTTTTAACGGTTTGCAGAGATCCTGTTTCAATGGGTCTAGGATAGGGCTTGGAATAAAGTTTTAAAAGTTACTAGGTCTAATTCCCAAACAGGGTTGCAAATCACCAGTTTAAAGCAGAGATTAGAGAAACTGAGCAACTTTTCTGTTTTCTTCTCAGGAAATTGCACTATGGCCAATTAATTTGAATTATTTAGAGTTAATAAATTATTAGATATACTAGTAGTGGGATATGGACATGGAAGATTATTACATAAGCAAATCCCTCTAGATTATGCTACTGTCTTGTTCATCTCCACTGATGGAGAGAATTGAAATTATTATTCAGTAAGAGACTGAGGTTTTCCTGTGTAGAACCATTTCTCACCTTCATTGATAGATGATCAAGTTTAGTCAGGCCTTACAACAACTGTCCTGTCCCAATCAGGAAGCATGGGCCTTAAGTGTTTATAGGCAAGAAAATATGTGACTGTATGTGTTTTAAGGACAAGATAATCAGAGCAAAGGGTGTGAAATTAAGTTCTCAAAGAGTTAAAATAGCATGTTAAAATACTCCTGGAGAAAAATTGAAAAGTTTAGGTTGGAGAAGAAGATCCTTGAAATACAGACCAGGGTGATGTTTTCTGTCCTTGATCTTCTCATTCTGTTCTGAGAGTGTAGGGTTGGGTGTCTTTTAAGAAAAACTATTTTATTTGGACCTGAATTCTGAAATTCCAGAAGCTAAATTCTAAGGCTGACCACAGTCAAACATGTACTTAGTGGTGCTTAACTTAAAAGTCTTCTAATGCTTACTTCTCATGGGCTGAGGGCTTTATGCAGTTTGTTTTTGCAATATCTGAGCACATAATTACAGAACAGAATGTGGAGGATTCTGGCACTTAAAACTTATAACCTGTAACATGACAACTGCCAACTCAAAATCATTCTCTTCAGTTTGCACCTAGAACATAAAGAGTTAGAAGTCTCTGGCCAGAATGGCATCTTTTACTACAAAGGTCAGGCTGTAGAATGTCACCAGAAAGACTGCATCATCACACTTTGGTCCCAATTTGTAAAGTGTCACTGTGGGGAAAGGTATCTAACTAACTATTTATTGAAATATATCACCTGGTGTTGTTGCATTTATAAGGGAATGACATTAAAAACATATACACATCAGTATGCAATATAGTTCTGTAGCAGAATAACACATTGTGAATTCCTACATAGGAATGATAATCCTGGTTTTACTACAAATGGTACGTGCCCACACATCCTGTAGCTCTGTTGCACTTTTAGCTCATGAGAGCCAGTAGTGTTTACTTCTTATTCTCTCCTTTTTTGTGTGTGTTAGTTAAAATATAAGTGTTACTTCTTATTCTCTCCTTTTGTGTGTGTGTGTGTTAAAAAAATATATATTCTTCAGCGTCTGGCTTTTCAGGGAGTTCTCTGCTTACCCTACTCCATTTTGCTCTCCTCTGAATGCAAGGAGGTGAGATCAAAAGCTTGTTCTACTCCTGTATTAGGCAACAAAGACAGAGGAAATGGCTAAATAGAAGTTTAATGCTCATACAGACTGTCATTAATAGATTGGACACTTGATCGCCTGGAGAAAGCAGCAGATTCCGGGTTCAGATCAAGCCTGGAAGTTGGTATTGGATGGCAATCCTAATTTAAAAATGTATTTAAAGAATACTTCGGGGTCAGAAGGGAAATTAATCCAGCCCTTGCCCTCATAGAATGTATGTTCTAAATGGAAGATAAGTTAAAAACCAGGAAAAGTTAAATAAAGATTTAACTAATGGTTCAAAATAACAACACAGAGTGCCTTTCTATATCATGCTCTTGCCAGTGGTTTTGCACAATGCATCTTTCCATGAAATTCTCTCATATTCTTTCATTTGGCAACTACTTATTCAGGGTCTTCATGTGCCAGGCATGAACAAGACAGCTGAGGTCCCAGCCCTGGATGAGTTCACAGGCTTATGAGGGAAGTCAGATAATCAACAAGTAGCCATAGACCACAGGTATAAACTGTTTTCCAGAAAAGAATACTCTCTTCATATGAAGCCCAGTTCCCCAGTGAGATGATATGAAATATAATTTGGAAGCATTTTTCTCTAGCTTTCTTGACAAGCATTTCTTAAATATAACATTTACCAGCTTGGTAAGCATTTTACTTCTTTTTGACTTATAGGTGAGGGATGATCAGTGAGCCAAAGGAAATCCATCTTATAGGGTAAAACTACATTTAAAAAAATATTTACTTATTTTTTTAAAAGATTTTACTTATTTATTTTTAAAGAGAGGGGAAGGGAGGGAGAGAAAGGGAGAGAAACATCAGTGGGTTGCCTCTTGCAGGCCCCCAACCCAGGACCTGATCTGCAACCCATGCATGTGCCCTGACCGGGAATCGAACCTGTGACCTTTTGGTTTGAGGGACAATACCCAACCCACTGAGCCACACCAGTCAGGGCAAAACAGGTTTAAATTGTTTCCTTTGTGTATGGTTCTTCATCTTGGTGGGAAAAATGTTTCCAATCCAAAAAATGGATATGCCTAGGAGGTAATATTTATAGTTTGTTAGTCATAAACACTGTCCCGTTTTTCTCAATTTCTAAGTGAAAATGGTAAAACATACAGTTGGAAGCAAGGACTAACCAGAATTTAATCTTTTTCAGAAGCCAAGAAGAAAGCACCCTGTCCTGGACTTGGCTTGTTTTACACATTATTGTCTGCCTTCCTTTTCTCAGTGGGCTCTTTATTTGTTAAAAAAGTGCAAGACATCCATGCTGTAGAAATTAGTGCATTCCGATGTGTGTTCCAAATGTTAGTCGTTATCCCTTGCTTAATATACAGAAAGTAAGTATTTCTTAACTGCAAAGTAGACAATATTAATAAATGGTTGTAAATCTTTTCACCTGCTCAAATTATTCACTCTATAGTATCTGCTTTATCCCTCTCATAGATTTACTAGCCCTTATACCCTTTGGCTCTGATTAATGAAAAGTCACAAGGATACCACCTAAAGAAGATGCTCATAAGCACAAACCACATGCCCAACAATGGGGAGAAAGAGATTCAGTTATTCTCCACCCTTTATTTTGAGAACAAAACTTTCCTTGTATAATTCTACCCATCTTGTACCACTCTCCCTTCTTTGTTTTGGTATAACTAGTATTTGGAAGAAAAAAGTAAACAAGAGGGAAGTGGTAGTATCTCCTCGTGTCAGAGGTTACTTTAAGTAGAACCAGTTGCTCTGCTACCAGGGCAGACAGAAGGCTACAGTAATACTACTTAGGTCTTACCCCAGGATGATGTGGGAAAGGGGAAAGGTAATCTTGAGGAGGGCCTTTTTAACTACTTTCATTTCAGTGTCCTCATCTGTAAACTGGAGGGAATGATATTCTTTGTCCTCTATCCTGCCTTGTAGTTGCGAGGATCAAATGAAATTTATTGTAGATCAGAGCACTTTGTATAGAATGTAACAATATGTGAAGACTATCTATTTCCCATCCTCACTGATCTCTCCTCACCAAGCCCCTCTTCCTCTTTCTTACGGAACCCCTCCACACATTCTCCTCACACTGTTATAACCTCTACATACCCCTGTTGAACCCTGGAAGAAGAGACCAGTTGGGTTCCTACTGGCTGCCTGGTTCTTTTTCTCTTTGGGCAAAGATGTTTAAATCCCAAATTAAAAGCTTCAGTTGCTTGCCACCAAAGTGTCCTATATCTGTAACATTGTATATTCACTTAGAATTTTCACTCTGTATACTGAGGATATTGTGAAAAGGTGAAAATCTGCTAAGATCAATATTTTCAGCAATTCTTATGTAAGTGTGGACAAGTCACAGTATCTTCGGAAATAATGGTAAGACTTAGAAATGTCTAAGTGTGGCAGTAGACCACTGATGCTAACACAACATCGTCCCCATTTTTGAAGGCACTAGATTTAAGAGAGGAAGGGAGAGGAAGAGAGAAACATCAGTTTGTTGTCCCACTTATTTATGCATTCATTGGTTGCTTCTTGTGTATGCCCTGACCAGAGATTGAATCTATAGTCTTGGCATATGGGGACGACACTCTAACCAACTGAGCTTCCTGGCCAGGGCTAGAAGAATTTTCTTAAATCCTTGGTGCTAATCTGGTTTGCCCCATTTTATGTTTCACTATCATGGAAGTCTGCTAGCTTCTCAAAGTATGGACCAAAGGTGACTACACTTTTGTTTCTAACTCCAGAGACCCAGGGTCTCCATGTTGGGCCTAGATGCTGCCCTAAAGATGCCCGGCCCTGGCACAGATCAGCAGGCTGCACCCAGTTAGGAACTCACACAGTACTCTGTTTAGTAAATATTTGATTCAAAAAGCTTGAAGTAGCAGTTATCTGAATGCCACAGGTTCTTTTTCAGTGTGTTTTAACTCTTTTCCTAATGAGAACAATGAGAAGTTGTCTCATTCAATGGCTAAAACAGAATGTAGCATTGCTTCAGCTGTTATAAAAAAACTCAAAACTTAGAATGCATAATGTCCAGAACCAAGTTTTCTTTCATGGGGAAGCTAAATCTTGAAATTGTACTTCTTAAAAAATAACACATTTTCATGTATTTATATACTTAGTAGAAAATTTGGAGAAATATAAAGAAGGAAAATTACCTATACTAGAATAAGGTCTAACCACAATGAACATTTTAGTATATTTTCCCTTGTCTTTTCTTGCAAGTATGTATGTGTGTATATATACACACACAGAAAAATATCTAACAAATTATACTATTTATGTAGTTCTCTTGTATTATATTTGCTTATACTGTGAACACTTTGATGGCATTAGCTATACTTAGAAAACATCTTTTAACGGTATATAATAGTTGTGGACATTATCATATTTAATTAGCTAGTCCCTTATTTTCTGATAGTTAAAACTTCTAAAGTACTACTTTATTAAAATTGTAATTTAAAAACAAATACCAAGTTTGTTTAATATACATTCCTTCATTTGAATTTACAGAACTGGGTTCATAGGCCCAAAAGATCAACGAATCTTCCTCGTTCTCAGAGGAGTCCTCGGTTCTATCGCCATGATCCTTTTATACTATGCCTACCAGACAACGTCCCTCGCGGATGCCACGGTTATCTCTTTTAGCTGTCCAGTGTTTACGTCTATATTTGCTTGCGTACTTCTCAAGGAAAAATATAGCCTTTGGGATGTTCTCTTCACCTCATTCACCATCATTGGAGTGATCCTCATCGTGAGGCCGCCGTTTTTGTTTGGTCCCAACCCTGAGGTGGTAGATAAGAACTATTCAGATCACCTGAAGGGCACGTTCGCATCAGTTGGACATGCAGTGTTTGCTGCCTTGAGTATAGTTATCCTCAGAAAAATGGGGAAATCTGTGGACTACTTTTTGAGCATTTGGTATTATATTATTTTTGGCCTCATAGAGACCATCGTTGTCCTCTTTATATTAGGAGAGTGGAGTCTGCCATACTGTGGCCTGGACAGGCTCTTTCTCATACTGATTGGACTGTTTGGTTTGGGTGGTCAGGTGTTTCTCACCAAAGCTGTTCAAATAGAAAAAGCAGGACTAGTATCACTAATGAGGACTATGGACGTGGTTTTTGCTTTTATTTTTCAGATTATTTTCCTTAATGATGTACCGACGTGGTGGACGGTGGGTGGTGCGCTCTGTGTAGTAGCCAGTAGTGCTGGAGCAGCCCTTCGTAAATGGTGCCAGAGTTCCAAATGAAGCATACTTGCTGAAATGTGTATTTTTTCACAAGTACACTGTCACCCAGTTCAAACATAGCACACACCTGGAAAATCCACGTTTACTTCATTGATTATGTTTAGTACATTTTATAGCTTAAGTACCATTTTTAAATATGGTTATGTCTTCACTTAATGAAGCATAGCCCATTGGTTTGGTCTAGTGACTTTTTGTTTATGTTTGTTTTTTGTTGGGGTGGTATCAGTAAGAGAACAGTTCATTAGTTAAAGAAACACTGCAAACATTTTTATGGCTCTATTAAAAAAATTACATATATGTAATATACTTAATTTTTTTAAAAAATTACATATAAGTATATGTAACTTTTTAAAAAGTGTATTTTTGATAATGATGGAATATAGGTGGGGAGGAAATTTTAGATGCCCTTTTAGGAGTGTAGAGGCTAAGAAACTTACTGGTAATAATGCTGCTATGATTAGTATCAGACTGAAAATTCATCTGAAATATAATTCCATTTAGGAGGCCAAAGCTGAAACTTGGAATAGGTGCCTACTTAATGGTGTTAATAATACAAATTAATTAGCCTTATTTTCAAGGCTTTTATAAATGATTACCATTCTTTTAAACCATTTTGTGCCTTTTAATTTCAGAATTTTTACATGTAAACTTTTGAAGTCTTTAAATCACCAAATTTGACTAATAGTTTCTCTTTCAGTGGCATTAGCAACTGTAACTATCATTCTACAATTTTAATTTTGTTTTTGTTTTTTTTTTAAACAGCACTGAGGTTTTTTTTTTTTAATTGTAAGAGAGAAATCTTGGTGTGGCCAGTGTGTACATTTCTATTCTAAAGTGTTTCCCCCTCACTAAAGATGTGGTTTTTTTTCTATAAATTCCCTTTGAATTTATAGTGATGCCAAATAAAATTTTCTCAGGATTTTATTAGATTGAACCATTTGAAATTGCCGAGATTTTACCTTTTTAACTTACAAAAACTATAGTTTCTTATGGTTCACCCTAATAGATACCTCCCTTTCCCTCTAAGCGAAATACTTAGAGGACTTTGGAATATATATTTTTAAAGTAACTTTTTAAAGTACAGTAATACTGTTAAACTTATTTTTATAGTTTTTTTCCCCTTATGGAACTAGATGTAATAATGCTTAATGTTATATGTTAAATGTAAAGACCTGTGCATTCCATGGTTGGTTGACTTTTGTGGTTTCTTGAATAGAGAAAATAATCATTGTTAAATTCTAGTGTATCAGTATAATATTAAATGTCAGTTCTGCACCATGATATTAACATCATGAATTCAAACAACAAATTTTATATCTGGAACTTCATCAGGCCAATATTCTGCAGTGAAAAAGAGAATTGAATATTTAGGAATGCTTGGGAATTTAATCAGGAATGAAGAATACACACAAATGATTTTTTGTCACAATGAACCCTTTGTTGGTAAAGCTATGATGGTCTACAACTCTTCGTCAGACCTAGCATCTATAATTATCTTTAGCCTTCAAATTTGAACAATTATTATAGGTTCTTTCTCACCCTTTCATCATAATTCTTCCAAAGTAAGAAGGAACCTGCCTTCTGAGGTTTATGTCTCAGTAAGAAAGGATCTTCTTTAATAGTTCCAAGAGGGAATTTTTGGCTTATTGATGGTCCCAAATGCTTCTCACCTGACAAATCCTAAATGAAGTCTATTTAGGGGAGTCCCACTCTTATAACTTTAGACTAATTCACAATATTGGAGTTTAGAGTTGCAAAAGCATCATTTTCAAGCATCATAAATAATTATAGAATCAGAGCATTTAGAGCTCAAGCATTAGAAATCCTTGTAGGAGCCACACTACATAGATAGGGATGCTGGGGAGGGTACCCGCCCAAAATGGGTTTTCCTGACCTTCTCCTCCCCCTTGGTTCCGTGATAAAGTATGGAAAGTACACTACTGCTTGACCTACCTAAGGTGAATTAACTCTCAGGGCACCCTCTCCCAGTTCTTTACCTTGCACAATAAAAGAATCTTTGGGGCCTTGAAAGTTAAAATCTCTTTGAACCTGTAAACTAGAGATGTTTTATTTCCATAGTATGTTTTAAATACTTGAATGTCATGATATATGACCAAGGTTGGAGAAGATGTTTCTTCTTCCAACTTTTACGGAGTGTGATTCTTAAACACTTCTATAATGTCCAAGGTATACACAAGGATATGTATTGTAACAATTATGGGTGTGTATTTTTTGCAAAGATTGTAGTTTCTCTATCTTGAAAAGGGAAATATTTTCATAAATTGTTTTTATTTTATAAATACTAATAAAATAATATGAAAGAAGGCTATATTTTGGTTTTTATGATTATAGCAAATGTGCTAGCTAATATAACTTTTTTCCTTTTTCGTTCATGTGCTTCAAAGTGTATGTTGTAGAACATTGGCCTCTAGCCATTCAGCTGTGATGTAATCTCAAGTGTCAAACTGTTTATCTGTCCCTGTTACTGTCACATTAAATCCAATATTTCTAAAATAAACACTTTAATCTCAGTAAGGACTTCATTGTTCTAGACCCCCAGAGCTTAGAGCAACTTTGAACTCCGTACTTTTGTTCCCACAGCTAATTTGTTACTGAATTGTGGAGTCTCTTATTGTTGTGTGGATTCATTCTTGGTCATGTTCACTGGTACCATCTTAGTCTAAGAGTTGTCACTTCACAACTGAATTACTAAAACCATATCTAATTGGGTTACCCATTTCTAGACTCTTCTTTCCACTCGGATCCTTGTCACACTGCCATACTAATCTTAGTAAAAAGTCCTGCTTTCATTGTTACTCTGATTCTCATGAAACCACAGCAATGCCTTATTACACACCACATTACATCCTAATATTAATTTGGTCCCATTTCCACTTTTCCAACTTGATTTCCCATGTCCCACAAATTTGATACTTGGACACATCTTCCCACAAACTCCATTTCCCAAGGGATTCCTTCCTCTGTTTCTCCTGCTTTCTTGCCCCTCTAAAGCCTCTTAGCCTCCAATAGCTTAGCTTGAGCCTTTGTTTCTTCCACTGTCTTCAGGGTGTTCCACCTACACTAGTGTACCTTGAAAGAGTGAATAAAGCACTGGATTAGAAGTCTGATGATCTGAATGTGGCTTTATCACTGTCCAGCCAGGCAAGTCACTTAGTATCCCTGAGCCGGTTTTCCTTGTTTGCTTCATTTGTTAGATGGAGTAATATTACTTGCTTAGCCCATGTTTCAGATAAGTGCCATAGAAAACACTTGTAGACCATAAAGGAGGGCAGAAACACTAAGTATTAAACTGTGGTTAATATGTAGAGTTGAATATTCACTCCCCTTCAACATGATGCCTATGGCAGGGTCCTTACTCCTGAGTAATCTCACCAAGAAATAGAGGAGCGGTCTTCTGGATTAAAAACCCCATTTGGCTCTCTCCTGCAAACAGCTCTCGTTTCACTGCTGGGCAGCTCTCATTTCATGGCTGATCGGCCCATGTAGGCTGCCAAGGGTCACCAGCCTTTTTATCCTATGCATACGTGTTGCCGCCTTTCCCATTCTGGCTTTAGCTGTGGTCCTCTATTACATTTAGCTCTGGCTAGAGTCATGATCCAGATTCTCTGTGTATTTCTCATGCACTATTCTCTGTACTCTTAAAAAAAGAGCATAGCTCTTTTAGCCTCTTATCTATTCACCCAATAAACGTAATTAGTCTCTTGAAGGTAATCTCTGGGATGAGTTGGATGTCCTGGGTAACATGTTGGCCTCTGATTTAGGTGTATGGTGCCATGGTCAGTATTGGGCATTAGAATTTTATTATTCTAAGCTGAGCACATGAAACCTGGACATTACCCCAAGCACACTATAAGACCCTTCTGGTAATTACATTAACTGTACTACAGCTACTATAGTCACTTAGAATTCTGTAAGATACCTTATTAGAGTATATTGGTAGTCCACAAAGAAAGACCCATCCAAGTTTTAGCCTCACTTTGAACATTAGATTTGGAGTTGGACTTCAAAAACCAGTTCACATAAAGCTCTTGAACACTGGCACTGCCCATCATGTCCTGGAAATTGGGGATGGGGCCTTACAACAGGAGGGTAAGGAGCAGCCATATGTGGTGTCAAGACAGGACAAGAAGTGTTTAGCAAAGAAGTACAATCCATAGGAAAATGTTCTGGTGGGTTACCCAAGGTACCATGCCAGCTATCATCTATTAAGCCAGATGTGCAACAATATAAAATAATATTCTTGTCACTAATTTTAATTTTTACATAGTTTTTTTTTCACAAGAATGTTATTTATGTTAACATAACATTGAATCATTTAAATATTTCAATTTTTCAGTTTGCTTTCAAATATGGTAAATATCTATATATATAAAACCCACATAAACAAAAGCTCTCTGGAGTTCTTAGTGATACTTAAGAGAGTAAAGGGATAAAGGAGAGTTATGAAATTTGAAATCTTAAACAAAAATTCAAACCATCATCAAATTTACTACATGCAGTTCTGACAGTCTGAAATGCAGTTAAATAACTGAATTGGAAACATCTTTAATGTGGCATCCCATTTTAGAATTGTAAGATTAAATCTATATGAGAGATCCAAATTGCCTACCTGTGAAAGAGAAAAGGAATAAAAAGCAATCCAATTGGCTCATTGTCATAGGGTCTGATCAAACTGTATTTGGAGGACTTCTAGTCAAGATACAGGTGTAGGTAGACATGCTTCACCTACTTTCACAACCACAAAAAGAATTACAACTAAATTTCAAAATAACACCCAGAACTGTCAGAAAATCAAACTGTATGGAAGTCCAACAACCAAGGATTTAAAGAAGCCGCATTCATCTAGATGGGTAGGAGGGGCAGAGATACAGAGACAGGACAGAGAGGTGCATAGACGCAGTGTGCAGAGGCAGCAGCTGCAGCATAACAGGCATGGGTGGCCCCACATTCACATGTGGTGGATAGAAATCAGGAGGAATACCTTGGGAGCAAGTGATCCCAGCCCCAGCCAGACCACACAGCCCAGGGTAATAAATCACAACTTCTGGCTGTAAAAACCAGTGGGGGTTGGGATGGAAGAAACTGCCAGATTTTCAGGAAACCACTTAAAGGGCCCACACGGTCTTAGAACATACGCAAATTTACCCACTCTGGGATTCAACATCAGGGCAACAGCTGGAACGGTGCCAGTTGCATAAGGGGAATGAGTAAAGTGACTCGAAACGGCAAACCTCCAGAAGCCAGGCAGTGGCATAGTCCCCTCTCCAAGCCTTCCCTCCACACAGAGCCACAAAGAGGTGAAGTGGGTTTCTCCACCCTGGCAATTACTTAAGGCTCCATCGTACACAATTTACAGGTACCTTTTTCAGGGAGTCAAAGCAGCTCTACCTTATACACAGAAACATACACAGAGAGGCTGCCAAATTGAGGAAGCAAAGAAATATGGCCCAATTGAAAGAACAGAACAAAACCCCGGCGGGGGGCGGGAAGAAATGGAGATAACCAACCTATCATGTACAGAGTTCAAAGCATTGGTGATCAGAATACTCAGAGTTCACTGAGTAGGACAACAACATAAAGGAAGCAATGAAGGTTACACCAAGTGTAATAAAGAAAAATCCACAGGGAACCAACAGTGAAGGGAAGGAAGCTGGGATTCAAATCAATGTTTTGGAACATAAGGAAGAAATAAACATTCAATCAGAACAGAAAGAAGGAACAAGAATTCAAAAAAACAAGGATAGTATAAGAAGACTCTGGGACATCTCCAAACCCGCCAGCATCCAAATCACAGGGATGCCAGAAGGAGAAGAGGAAGAGCAAGAAATTGAAAACTTATCTGAAAAAACAGTGAAAGAAAACTTCCCTAATTTGGCTTAGGAAATATACATACAAGTCCAGGAAGCATTGAGAGTCCCAAACAAGTTGGACCCAAAGAGGACCACACCAAAACACATCATAATTAAAATGCTAGGACTTCTGGCCAAAATGGAGGCATAGATAGATACACTGTGCCTCCTTGCACATCCAAAAGAAGAAAAACAACAAATTTAGAAAACAAAAAACCACCAGAACACTGAACTGTATGGAAGTCTGAAAACCAAGGAGTTAAAGAAGAAACATTCATCCAGACTGATAGGAAGGGTGGAGATAGGCAACCATGGTGGAAAGGACTCGTGGCAAGGCAGTGATTACAGAACCTGTGTGGGTGAGGCAGCAGCTGATGGACTGGGCAGTCCCACGTTTGCATGCAGATAAATCAGGAGGAACAACTGGAGAGCAAGACAGACTGCGCAACCCAGGGTTCCACCATGGGGACATAAAGCCTCAAAACCTCTGACTGAAAAAACCTGTGGGGGTTGTGGAAGCGGGAGAAACTCACAGCCTCACAGGAGAGTTCATTGGAGAGACCTATGGGGTCCTAGAACATACACAAAACTACCCCTCAACCCTGGCAATCAGCACCAAAGGGCCCAATTTGCCTGTGGGTAGTGGCAGAAGTGACTGAAAGGTGGCCAAGGGCTTAGCAAGCAGCATTGTTCCCTCTCTCACCTCTCCTCCACATACAGCCCTAAGCCAAACATCTTCCTTTACAAAGTGCCATTTTCTTTTTTACTTGGAAAGGAAACAAGAAATGATCATTAAAAATGTATGTCCCATTCTTGATCTTTGCGTCATTCAATCCTTCCCAACTCTGGGAGATGGGTCAGTTGGGAAAATGAAGTTCAAGGAGGCCAAAGGGGGTCACCTACCTGGTAAATTCTAGTGCCCTCACTAGTAAATGAAGCTGGCCCACTCTCCCTGGTCTACCTAACCCAAAGACCTTGATTTTTCCAATACTCCATGTCCCCTCCTTATGTAGGGTTGAATGCACAACAGGGAGTCATTGTGGGCCCTGTCTCTGTGGTGAAAGGATTATTTCTTGACTCTGGGATTTGGAGGTATGTATGTTCTCCTCCTATCTCCTTCCCCCTGTTTAAGAAGAGCTGTACATGAAAGAAAGGAGGGGATGACAACACTGCATTACACATGGACTACAGCAGATACTAGAAGAAACTTGAAATGAGATAGCCTCCTGAGGTCTCAAACAAGGGAGGGATGCAATGATGCCTAAGTACACAGAATTGAATTCTGGGGTAGCTACTTCCAGCCATTACTTTCCTACAAGTACTAATAACATTTCTAAGGATATAATGTACCAATTAGCAGAAGAGTTGGCCAGCCTCAAAAACAGGAAAGGAGGGTGGCTGTGGCTGTCATGTTCCCATTGTAAAGATGAGGTTCACCACAATGGTCAGTATCCAGCTTTTCTCCCCAAAGTGCTCCTAATGGCTGAGAAGAATCTGTAGGGATAGTTACAATAGCAACAATAACCACCACCCTTTTCAAGTGTTTTTTTAAAATTTTAATTGTTGTTCAAGTACAGTTTTCTGCCTTTTCCCCCAACCCCAACCCATCCTCCAGCCCTCCCCACCACCCTCCCATTTCCACACACCCCCTTGTTATTGTCTGTGTGTCCTGTATACTTGTTCCTGCAAACCCTTCACCGTTTTCCCTTGACATTCTCTCCCCTCTGGTCACTGTCAACCTGTTCTCAATTTCAGTGTCTTTTAACCACTATCCTTGATGGTATCCTTCATGTGTCAGCTACCGTCCTAACTGCTTTTTGTGCTCATTGAGCCTGGAAACTCTCTAAGGAAGAATTTTTTTTTTTTTGTCTTCATTTCGTTGTCAAGGGAATAGAGTCTTGAATGAGATAAATGACTTTTTTTAAAAAAAATTATTGATTTTTGAGAGAGAGAGAGAAACAACAATTTGTTGTTCCACTTACGCATTCACTGGTTGATTCTCATATGTGCCCTGACCAGAGATAAAATCTGCAACCTTTGTGTATCAGGATGATGCTCTATTCAACTGAGCTACATCGCCAGGGCCAGGAGTTAAGTGACTTGTCCAAGGTCACATAGCTAATAAGTGGGAAAGCCTGGGTCTTAAAATTCTGGTCTTTCAAACTCCAAGCTTATGCTCTTCACATTGTTACTGTACTGCTCACCCTAAACCAGAAGCTGCCAATCACCAGCTCAAAACTTCTTTTAGGTTGTTTCATGCTGTTTTTCTTAATTACTGAAAATTTTTGCATTGTAATTAATAACATATGTGTATGTTTTAGTGTAAAGGTATTATTTTAAATTAACAATTCAGTTATTTAACTTTTTATTCCCAAAATCTTTGGTTCCCCTAGAAAAATACGCCAAGTTTATCCTGGGTTTTCTGTATCCTTGGCCCTCTACAATAGCCCAAGGGGCTCTTGAACTCCATTTTAAGAAACATGACCCAGCCCTGACTGGTGTGGTTCAGTTGGTTGGGTATCGTCCTGCAAAGTGAAAGGTCGCTGTTTGGATTCCCAGTCAGGGCACATGCTTGGGTTGGGGGTTTGTTCTAGACTTGGGGTGCATATGGGAGACAACTGATCAATGTGTCTCTCACATCGAGGTTTCTCTCTCTTTCACTATAAATAAATAAATAAATCTTTTGAAACAGGACCCAAAAATTAGGCAGTCAAGTCCTCATGCTACTGAACCACTACAATTATAAATCAACACCCCTTATTCTTTGTATATGCATGTTATCAAGTATTCATGTGATTATAATTTGGCTTCTCATATACTTTAATTGCAGAAGAGAATGAAATAAAAGATTGAGCACCTGGTTTTCTAAACTGTTATATCTCTCATTGTATATTAATAATGTTGGCATTGTTTCACATAGCAGTCTCCATGTATTTGGTTATTGTGACTCTTCCTAGAGAGAGACATTGTAAAATAATACTCCTGAATCACTCAGGGTAATTATGCTAACTGCTATAACCCCAAAATCTCAGAGACGTGCCAGTAAAATTTTATGTATTAATTTGTTGCGGACCGTTCAGCGTGGTTTCAGGAGTTATAACCCTCACCCCATGGTGGGCTGTGTAGGAGCCCAAGGGACCCACTTCATCTGGGTCTGTTCTGTCACAAGGACGTGACCTACTAAGGAGACAAAAGCTTATCTCCCTGGCAGGAGTGCTGCTTCTGCCTCATCCATCTCTGGCCCCAATGCTTGGTTGGCAGCCAATGACGGGTAAGACTCCTCATGGGAGGGGCAACCTAAGCCAGACACGACCACTTGGGAGGCCCTCATGGAAGGACTCGGGGGCTGCAGCAAAGAGGATGTGATGGACCCTCGCCCCCCGGCTATTCTGACATAGCCCGAGTCCTCATTTCCATCTGGGAGATGTCTCCTGCTTCCTAATCAGGCTTAAAGCCTGAAACTGTGAGGGTAAGCTGTACACCCCTGTACCGGCCAGGATGGCTCCCTGGGTGATTGGGCATAAGAAAGAATTCCTAAAGTCCTGTGAAACCTGCTTTGCTAAGAGTGCTCTTATTTAAATGATAAGGGTCCGAGGAGGAAATGAGTATGTCTCCCAAAGTTTTGCAACCCCCTTTCTTGACAGACACTGACTCAGATTAAGCCCTCAGATTTCTTTGAAATGTTAAACCTGTATTCCTGTGTATTGGAACCCAATAAAAGTCTAGTGAGGAAGGCGCTCTGGGTCATTCTCCTCTGAGAGTTTGACCATCTTTCCTCCCCAAGCAGTCATGTCTTGGTAGTTTTATTTTCATCCATGACGGGAGGGATGGGGCTCTGCGGGCGGAGCCCCCCCCCCACGCATCTGGCACCCAGGACAGGAGCCCCCGCATTAATTACATCACAGGCTGATATAAGTTGTCAGCTCTCTGTAGTCTCTCCTTTAAATGCTGACTTAGTCTTCCAGGCTCCTTCCATCCTATAACCCTGACTTCTCAAACACAAAGCCACCAAGCCTGAAGCAGATTTTCTGTCCACACAGTCTTGGAGAACATCACTTCCACCTGCATTCCATTGACCTTAACTGAACTAAAGAGAAAAGTAGAAAATAAGGTTTTCTTTTGTGTCCAGAAAGAGGAAAAGATAACGGAATTTTGTGAACACAAAGCATTGTCTCTGCCACAACTCCCTTCCTTTGGAGAGCCACGCAACCCTAATCTCCATAGTCCTTGTGGATCTGGCAATACAGAATCCCATTCCTATGGCCTAAGGAGTGGGTGGATCTGTGACCTGAGCTAAACAATGTCAAGTTTCTCTATCTTGGTCATTTGAATATTGAGTAAAGTTGCCACAGCAAAAGGCACTTAGTGGAATTGTAGGGTGGCAATGCCCAGTGAGGAGAGCCATGAGCGCTGGCTGCAGAATCTTATGGTTTCACTGGGTCCTGTCCCTTCTAACACCCAGTTGTTCAGCTCTTTTGTCAAATCTGTGAGCTTACCACTATCATTCCAATTAATTATCTATTTATGATTAATTTTCTGTTGCTTGCAACAAAATACCTTCGTCAATACCCAATAATTGCTATCTGTATGCTGACCAACCAAATTCTCATTCCCTAATGACTCAGCCCTGAACTGTAATAATTTCACAGAGGCAGTGCTTCCCCATGAGGATATGATGGGGGTGTCTGACCAATCTTTTCCAGGTGACACTTCTCTATTTCATTACCTGCTTTCTTTGATCATCTATGCATGTGAAAAAAGTAGTTAACAGTACAAAGCAGATATTTAAGACAAAATAAATGGTAAAGACAATATGACATCATCCTCAGCAGGGATTCAAGTGGGCAATAGAATCATATCCAGCAGCTATCTCTAAAGAAAACTCCCAGTCAATCTTTTCTATTTCATAGACAAAAGTCACGATTCTATAATAGTGCAGTCCAACTGAAATGTAATGCAAACTATGTGTGCTATAGACGGAACGTTTGTGTTCCCCTAGTATTTATATGTCAAAGCCATAATCCCTAGTATAACAGTATTAAGAGGCAGGGCCTTTAGGAGGTAATTAGCTTTACATGAAGTCGTGAAGATGGGGCCCACATTATCGACTTAGTGTCCTTATAAGAAGAGAAAGAGACCAGAGCCCTCTCTCTATGTAACGATACAGCAAGAAGGTAGCTATTTGCAAGCCAGGAGGAGGGCCTTCACCAGGAACCAATTCTGCCAGCACCTTGATATTGGACTTCCTGGCTTCCACAACAATAAGAAATAGTTATGTTGTTTAAGCCACACAGTCCATGGTGTTTTGTAACAGCAGCCTGAGCTGACAAAGACAACATATAATTTTGAATTTTCTGGTGATCTTATTAAATAATATAAAAATACATAGGTTAAATTAATTTTAATAACATTTTATCAAACCTAATATTTTCAAAATATTGTTTCAAAATGTAATCAATATAGAAATTATTAGTAAGATATTATACATTCTTTTTATCATACTAAGCCCTCAAAATCTGGTGTATATTTTACAGTTATAGCGCATCTCATCTGAGAATAGCCACATTTCAGATGCTCAATGGCCACATATAGCTAGTGGCTACCATGGTTGACAGCCCAATTCTATAAAGTGCTGGCAGGAAAAGAGGGGTTATAATAATCACTATTTCTTCAGCCCTGCAATGTGCCAGGACATATCAAAGTTCCTTACACATTTATTTCATTTGATCCTTGGAACAACCTTATGAGATTGATGTTATTTTCCTTATTTTATTTATTTTATTTATTTATTTTTTACAGTTTTCTGTCTTTTACTCCCACCCCAGCCCACCACCCCAGCCCTCCCCACCTCACTCCCATTTCCACCCCCCATAGTTTTTGTCCATGTGTCCTATATATTTGTTCCTGTAAACCCTTCCCCTTTGCCCTTGAAATTCCCTCCCCTCTCCCCTCTAGTGACTGTCAGCCTGTTCTCAGTTTCAATGTCTTTGGTTATATTATGCTTGTTTGTTTGTTTTGTTGATTCGGTTCCTGTTAAAGGTGAGATCATATGATATTTGTCTTTCACTGCCTGGCTTATTTCTCGTAGCATGATGCTCTCCAGTTCCATCCATGCTGTTGCAAAGGGTAGGAGCTCCTTATTTCTTTCTGCTGCATAGAGTTCCGTTGTGTAAATGTACCACAGTTTTTTGATCCATTCATTTACTGATGGGCACCTAGGTTGCTTCCAACACTTGGCTATTGTAAATTGTGCTGCTATAAACATAGGGGTGCATATGTTCTTTTGGATTGGTGTTTCAGAGTTCTTAGGATATAGTCCTAGCAGTGGAATTGCTAGGTCAAAAGGTATATCCATTTTTAGTTTTTTTAGAAAATTCCATACTGTTTTCCATAGTGGTTGTACCAGTCTGCACTCCCACCAACAGTGCACTAGGGTCCCCTTTGCTCCATAACCTCTCCAACACTTGCTATTTGTTGCTTTGTTTATGATGGCCATTCTGACCAGTGTGAAGTGGTATCTCATCGTGTTTTTAATTTGCATCTCTCTGATAGCTAGCAATATTGAGCATCTTTTCATGTGTCTCTGGATCCTCTGTATGTCCTCCTTGGAGAAGTGTCTGCCCAAGTCCTTTGCCCATTTTTTATTTGGGTTGCTTGTCTTCTTAGAGTGGAGTCGTGTAAGTTCTTTGTATATTTTGGAGATTAAACCCTTGTCTGAGGTATCATTGGTAAATATGTTTTCCCACATCGTCGGTTCTCTTTTTATTTTAATACTGTTTTCTTTGGCCATGCAGAAGCTTTTTATTTTGACAAGATCCCATTTGTTTATTCTTTCCTTTATGTCCCTTGCTCTAGGGGACATATCAGTAAAAATGTTGCTGCGTGTAATATCTGAGATTATCCTGCCTATGTTCTCCTCTAGGACTTTAATGGTGTTATGCTTATGTTTAAATCTTTTATCCACCTTGAATTTATTTTTGTGTATGGTGTAAGTTGGTGCTCAAGTTTCATTTTCTTGCACGTAGCTGTCCAGTTCTCCCAACACCATTTGTTGAAGAGGCTATTTTTACTCCATTTTATGTTGCTGCCCCCTTTGTCGAATATTAATTGACTGTAGAGACTTGGGTTTATTTCTGGGCTCTCTGTTCTATTCCACTGGTCCACATGCCTGTTTTTATGCCAGTACCAGGCTGTTTTGATTACAGTGGCCTTGTAATACATTTTGGTACCAGGTATTGTGATCCCTCCTACTTTGCTCTTCTTTCTCAAGATTGCTGCAGCTATTCTAGGTCGTTTATTGTTTCATATAAATTTTTGAAGTGTTTGTTCTATGTCTGTGAAATATGCCATTGGTACTTTAATAGGTATTGCATTGAATCTGTAAATTGCTTTGGGAAGTATGGACATTTTGATGATGTTAATTCTTCTGATCCATGAACACAGTATGTGTTTCCATTTGTTTGCGTCTACCTTGATTTCTTTCTTCAGTGTTGTGTAGTTTTCTGCATACAGTTTTTTTTTTTAATAAAAAATTAATAAACTTTATTGTTTAGAGCAATTTAAGGTTCACAGCAAAACTGAGCAAAAGGTTCAGAGGGTTCCCATACACTCCCTGTCCCCTGCTACACACAACCACCCCAGACCACAGTGGCCAAGTGACATATCATAATCCCACAAAGTCCATAGATACATAAGGGTTCACTTTTGGTGCTATGCATTTTAGGGTTTGGAAGAGTATATATATATATATTTAAATATATTTTATTGATTATGCTATTACAGTTGTCCCATTTCTCCCCCATCATTCCCCTCCACCCTACCCACCCTCTCCCACCCACATTCCCCCCTTTAGTTCATGTCCATGGGTCATAAGTTTTCTAGCTTCTACATTTCCCATACTATTCTTGCCCTCCCCCTGTCTATTTTTTTCCCATTATCTATGCTACTCATTCTCTGTACCTTTTCTCCCTCTCTTCTCCTCCCACGCCCCTGTTGCTAACCCTCCATATGATCTCCATTTCTGTGGTTCTGTTCCTGTTCTAGCTGTTTGCTTAGTTTGCTTTTGTTTTAGGTGTGGTTCTTGATAGCTATGAGTTTGTTGTCTTTTCACTGTCATAGTTTTATCTTCTTTTTCTTAGATAAGTCCCTTTAACATTTCATATAATAAGGGCTTGGTGATGATGAACTCCTTGAACTTGACCTTATCTGAGAAGCACTTTATCTTCCCTTCCATTCTAAATGACAGCTTTGCTGGATAGAGCAATTTTGGATGTAGGTCCCTGCTTTTCAAGATTTCAAATATTTCTTTCCAGCCCCTTCTTGCCTGGAAGGTCTCTTTTGAGAAATCAGCTGACAGTCTGATGGGAAGTCCTTTGTAGGTGACTGTCCCCTTATCCCTTGCTGCTTCTAGAATTCTCTGCTTCATTTGAATCTTGGCTAATGTAATTACAATGTGCCTTGGTGTGTTCCTCCTTGGGTCCAATTTCTTTGGGACTCTCTGAGCTTCCAGGACATCCTGGTAGTCTATTTCCTTTGCCAGATTGGGGAAGTTCTCCTTTATTATTTGTTCAAATAAGTTTTCCACTTGTTGCTCTTCTTCTTCCCCTTCTGGGACCCCTATAATTCGGATGTTGGGACGTTTAAAGATGTCCCAGAGGTTCCTAAGCCTCTCCTCATTTTTTTGAATTCTTGTTTCTTCCTCGTCTTCTGTTTGGTTGTTAGTTTCTTCCTTCTGGTCCACTCCATTGATTTGAGTCCCAGTTTTCCTTCCATCTCTATCAGTTCCCCATGCATCTTCCTTCATTTCACGGATTGTAGCCTGCATTTTTTCATCTAGTTTGTGAGCAAAATCAACCAATTTTGTGAGCATTTTGATGACCAGTGCTTTGAACTGTGCATCTGACGGTTGGCTATCTCTTCACTGCTTAGAGGACTTGGCTCTGGGGCTTTTATTTGTTTTCCGGTTTGAGCCATTTTTGGTGGGTTTTTTTTTTGTTGTTGTTGTTGTTTTGGTTTTAGTCTGGTCGAGGCTATTACGTAGTGAGGGGGTGGAGCCTTAGGTGTTCCTCAGGGCAGGGCAGCCCAGTCGCTGGGTTGTGACGCTATAGGTGGGGGCGGGGTCTGAGAAGGAGCAATGGCGCCTGCTCCGCTCTCTCCTGGACTCCGGCCCTTTCCGCTGCTTCCCCTTCACCTGGATTATTTGCGCACGCACGCGTGCTGTTGCGTAGTCAAGAGTGGAGCTTCTGGCACTCCCCAGTGCGGGGCAGCCCAGTCGCTGGGTTGTGACGCTGTATGTGGGGGTGGGGCCTGAGAGGGAGTAATGGCGCCTGCTCCGCTCTCTCCTGGATTCCGTCCGTTCCGCCACTTCCCCTCCGCCTGGACTGTCTGCGCGCTCGAATATGAGACCACCTGGTCAGTCAGCCAGCCGCCTTGTGTGGCCTCACTGGGTCTGCACAGTTGCCCCCCTGTGCCCGGGGTCCGCCAGCTGCTGCCTGTGGGCCCAGGGACCACCAGCCGCCGCCTGTGCACCTGGGAACTGCCAGCCGCTGCTGCTTGCGTTCCTGGGTCCGCACCTCCACTTTCTCCTGCCGAGACTCCGCCCCTCTTACCGGTCTGGATGAATGGTTGTTGGACTTCCGTACAGTTCAGTTTTCTATAAGTTCTGGTTGTTTTCTTGTTTCTAAATATTTGTTGTCCTTAATTTTGGTTGTGAGAGAGGCACAGTGTGTCCGCCTATGCCTCCATCTTGGCCGGAAGTCCTGTTTTCCAAGGCTGGAGCAGGAGAACGGCTAGTTCTGATGTGAAGTGTCTAGAATCTGCATACAGGTCTTTTATCTCCTTGGTTAGGTTTATTCCTAGGTATTTTATTTTTCTTTTTGCTATATCGAATGGGATTTTTTTTCTTGATTTCTGCTTCTGTTGTTTCATTGTTTGTATATAAAAATGCCTTTGATTTCTGGATATTGACTTTGTATCTGGCTGTTTGGCCAAATTGATTTATTAGGTCAAGCAGTTTTTTGGCCAAGTCTATAGGATTTTCTATGTACACTATCATGTCATCTGCAAACAATGATAGTTTTGTTTCCTCCTTTCCGAGTTGGATGCCTTTTATTTCCTTTTCTTGTCTAATCGCTGAATCGCTGTGGCTAAGACTTCCAATACTATATTGAATAGAAGTGGTGAAAGTGGACAGCCTTGTCTTGTTCCTGATTTTAGTGGAAAAGATTTTAGTTTTTGCCCGTTGAGTATGATGTTGGCTGTAGGTTTCTCATATATGGCCTTTATTATGTTGAGGAATGCTCCCTGTATTCCCACTTTGCTAAGTGTTTTTATCATAAATAGGTGTTGTACCTTATCAAATGCTTTTTCCGCATCTATTGATATAACCATGTGATTTTTGTCTTTGCTTTTGTTTATGTGATGAATTACATTTACTGATTTGTGAATGTTGAACCATCCTTGCATCCCTGGGATGAATCCTACTTGGTCATGGTGTATGATCTTTTTAATATATTGTTGGATGCAGTTTGCCAATATTTTGTTGAGGATTTTAGCATCTATGTTCATCAGCGATATTGGCCTGAAGTTCTCATTCTTTGTTGTGTCTTTATCTGGTTTTGGGATTAGGATGATGCTGGCTTCATAAAAAGAGTTTGGGAGTCTTCCATCATTTTGGATTTTTTGGAATAGTCTGTGAAGGATAGGGGTTAGCTCTTCCTTAAATGTTTTGTAGAATTCTCCTGTGAAACCATCTGGTCCAGGGCTTTTGTGTGTCGAGAGTTTCTTGATTACTGTTTCAATTTCATCAGCTGTTACTGGTTTGTTCAGGCTTTCTGTTTCTTCTTCACTGAGTTTTGGAAGATTATATTTTTCTAGAAACTTGTCCATTTCATCTAGGTTTTTAAATTTCTTGGCATACAGTTCTTCATAGTAATTTCTTACAATCCTTTGTATTTCTGTGGTGTCAGTTGTAATCTCTCCTCTTCATTTCTGATTGTGTTTATTTGAGTCCTTTCTCTTTTTTTCTTGATGAGTCTGCTTAAAGGCTTGTTGATTTTGTTTATCTTTTCAAAGAACGAGCTCCTGGATTCATTGATCTTTAGAATTGTGCTTTTAGTCTCTATATCATTTAATTCTGCTCTGATCTTGGTTATTTCTTTCCTTCTACTTGCTCTGGGCTGTCTTTGTTGTTGATCCTTGAGTTCTTGTAGGTGTAGGGTTAGGTTGTTTGTTTGAGATGTTTCTATCTTTTTTAGGTAGGCCTGTATCGCTATCAATTTCCCTCTGAGGACTGCCTTTGCTGTGTCCCATAAATTTTGGATCAATGTGAGCTCATTATTATTTGTTTCCAGAACCTTTTTGATTTCTTCCCTAATTTCATTCTTGACCCATTCATTGTTTAATAGCATACTATTCAATCGCCATGATTTTGAGGGTTTTGGGTTTTTTCCCTTGGGGTTGGTTTCTAGTTTCAGTCCCTTGTGGTCAGAGAAAATGCTTGGTATGATTTCAATTTTCTTGAATTTGTTGAGGCTTGTTTTGTGTCCTATCATGTGGTCTACCTTTGAAAATGTTCCATGTGCATTTGAAAAGAAAGTGTATTTAGTTTCTTTGGGATGAAGGGCTCTATATATATCAGTTAAGTCCATTTCCTCTAGAGTGTTGTTCAATGCCACGATATCTTTGTTGATATTTTATTTGGAAGATCTGTCCATTTTTGACAGTGGGGTGTTAAAATCGCCTACTATAATTGTGTTGCTTTCAATATCTTTCTTGAAGTCCTCTAAGATTTTCTTGATGTATTTAGGTGCTCCTGTGTTGGGTGCATATATATTTACAATGTTTATGTCTTCTTGGTGGATTCTTCCCTTGAGTATTATGAAGTGACCTTCTGGGTCTCTCTTTACAGCTCTTCTTTGGAAGTCTATTTTGTCTGATATGAGTATTGCTACCCCAGCTTTTTTTTCCTGTCCACTTGCTTGGAAAATGTTTCCAGCCCTTCACTTTGAGTCTGTGTATGTCTTTTGTCCTGAGGTGGGTTTCTTGTAGGCAGCATATGTGTGGGTCATGCTTTCTTATCCAGTCAGCTATTCTATGTCTTTTGATTGGAGCATTTAATCCATTTACATTTAAGGTTATTATTGATAGGTATTTATTTAATGCCATTTTTGTACCTGTGTTCCTCACTCTCTTTCTCTCTCTATCTTTTCCTTTCTTCCTTTAAAGAAGTCCCTTTAGTATCTCTTGCAGAATTGGTTTGGTAGAGGTGTATTCTTTTAGACTTCTTTTGTCTGGAAAATTCCTTATTTGGCCTTCTATCTTGATTGAAAGACTTGCTGGATAAAGTAGTCTGGGTTGCAGGCCTTTGGTTCTCATTGCTTGGAATATTTCTTGCCATTCTCTTCTAGCTTGGAGCGTTTCCATTGAGAAGTCAGCTGCTAACCTTATCGGGGCTCCTTTGTATGTTAGCTCCTTTTTTCCCTTGCTGCCTTTAAGATTCTCTCTTTGTCTTGGAATTGTGCCATTTTAATTATGATGTGTCTTGAAGTGGGCCTGTTTGGGTTCCTCTTGATTGGGACTCTGTGTTTCCTGAATTTGTGTGGCTTTTTCTCTCACCAAATTAGGGAAGTTTTCCATCATTACTTTTTCAAATAGGTTTTCTATCCCTTGCTCTTCTTCTTCTCCTTCTGGTATCCCTATTATACGAATATTATTCCATTTCATGTTGTCTTGCATTTCTCTTAAATCCTCTTCATTCTTTCTGAGCCTCTTTTCCTTATCTTGCTCATTCTGGGTGTTTTTTTCTATTTTGTCATCCAACTCGCTGATCCGATCTTCTGCTTCATCGATTCTGCTTTTCATTCCTTCTACTGTGTTCTTCAGTTCAGAAATTGTATTCTTCATTTCCTCTTGGCCCTTGTTGATAATTTCTATTTCCTTTTTCATGTTGATATAGTTTGCAGTGAGTTCATCATAACTTCCCTGTAGTTTCTGGTAGCTCACTGAGAGCTCATGGAGCTTCCTGACAACCATTGCTTTGAACTCAATATCTGATAGTTGAGTTGCCTCAATTTCATTTAGTATTCTTTCTGGAGCTTCCTCCTTTCCTTTCATTTGGGGATTGTTTCTTTGTCTTCTCATTGTTTGTAAGACTCTTGTTAGCCTCAGCTTCTTAATTGGTCTGTTCTGGCTCCCTGAGTTTGTGGTGTGACCTTCTCTGGTATAATACTTGTGCGATTCAGTGGTGGATTCTCCTTTGGATATCCTGTTGTTCACAGCTTCCACTGTCTCATCAGCTGGGATACCCTCTTTTTGGGACCAACTCTGGTTTTTTTCACAGTTCCAGAGTTTTTTTTGTTTGTTTTTTGTTTTTTTGTCTCACTCATGGGTATTTAAGAAGCGAAGGGAGGGGGAAAAATGAAAGAAGAAGAAAGAAGAAAAAAAGAGGAAGGTAGAAGAGTTAAAATTGAAAAGAAAGGAAGAGGGAATAAAACAAGAAAAAAGTAAAGAGAGGCAAAAGGAGTTGCGGAGTAAAAAAGAAGATAATAATAAAGAAGTAGTAATTAAACACAATTATATAAATAGACAGGCACACAAACAAAAAAAACAAACAAGCAAAACAAAAAACAAACAAACAAAAAACAAGCAAAAAAAGGAAAAGAAAAGAAAAAAATCCAAAACCAAAACTGAAAAGAAACAAAACAAACAAACAAAAAAACCCCAAAAAAACTCTTATTGTTTTCAAATTTGCTGAGCCGGTTTTTCTCGTCTTGCTGGCTGCAATGGTCGTATTGCTTTTCTCTGAGTTCGGTACTGAGTCATCATTGTGCTATGGTCCTTAGAGTTAATATGGTCGCCAAAGTTAGAACGGTGCCTCTCCCCACAGGGCTTCCAGCGTGTGTTCTGAGCCTCCTGGTGTGCGGGCACTTCCCCGAGTTTATGGGTGTGAGCTCGGTTCTCCGGTCTCATGCATCCACCTGCGTTGGCGCCTGTGCAGTTTTCTGTGATGGGTCGGGCGTATGCTCCTGCAGCCATCTCACGCCGGTGCCTATGGCCCTAAGCTGTCCGCGTTCATGCGCCCGCCTGTGCACTGGCGAGTATGATCCCACAGCTGTCTCCCTTGGCCAGCTCCTATGCTTTCGTGTGTGCCTATGATCCCACAACCGTGTGCGTTCCCGTGTGGGTGTCTATTTTCCTGCAGCTGTCTCACTTCACACGCGCCTCCGTCTGCAGATGGGGCCATTATGATCGCTGAGCTCACAGTCGCCACAAAAACTCAGATCAAAGTCGCACAGTAACCTGGCGTGGGGCACCCACTTTCACTTGGCCTGCAGTCGCACGGTGGCCCCTGAGATCTCCCAGCCCAGCCAATTTCAGTGGCTGACCCAGCTCCCTCCCTAGAGCCCTGGGGCAGGCTTGGCGGAGCGCTGGACAGCCACCCTGCTCTCCCCACTGATCCCTGGGCTCCTATTGTTCTGAAGTACTCTCCTTACCGACCGGTTTTTCAATGTCCGCTATAATTTTTGATCTCTTATTCTCAAATATGCTGTGTTACTGTTCCTTGTCTGCTCTGTTCTTCCGTAGATCAGCCAGGTTTTTCTCCCGTGTGTAGGGAGAAATGGAATCTGCTCCCTCCTACTACACCGTCATCTTCCTGTTTTCTTATTTTCCTTATTTTCAAGATAAAGAAGATAAGACTTACAGAGTTAAAGAGACTTATGTAATATTACATAGTGAGCAAAGGGCAGAAGATAGAGCAGTTCACACATATCATCAGTCCCTTGAGTCTCTGACCCAAAGCACTTTCTAATTGACCTCATGCTTCCCATTTATAGATAGGAGGTGAATTGCTCTGGACTTTACCCCAAAAGTAGTGAAACAGGGAAGAATCTAAACAAAGCTCAGAGGAACAACTCTAATATCACCAGTAAGGTATGCAACCAAAGCAGATAAGGGACTCAAGAGTTGGAAAATTTCACTAGTAAGCTTAGTAATCAATGCAGGTAAAAGCTATTGTTCCAGGAACTGAAGGTATGACCCACCCTGACTCCAGGAGACCATAAGCAGTTCCACCTTTGTGTCTCAGGAAGATTGCAAGCAATCAAGATGATAACTGAGCCACTGTACTCCAGGGTGAGACCACCACCCAGCAAGAGAATGCTACAATTTTTTAAATCCAATTAACTTTTCCTTGAATTCCAACCCCCTTACCTACAATTTGTTCTCCTTATAAAAAGGGCCATTTTAGAATGGAATTTAAGATGGTCCATTAGGCTATGAACCCACAGTCTTTTCAGATCACCAGCCATCTGAATAAAGCATGCACGAAGATTCAATCCCTGTGTCTCTGCTTATTGGGTTCTGGATGTGACAGGTAGCATAAATGCCAGTTTTCTTTTCCAATTTCAAAGCTACTATGCAAATTAGGGTACCAACACGGTGCTAAGAAATTTCCCCATCCAAGAAAATTCTGTAGCAAGCAATGGCGAGCGGATTAATAAGATGAAAACAAAAGGAAAGCAACACTAACTGGAAAGACATAAGTGAGTTTGAATATTAACAAACAGCAGAGTTGGTGATATAAAAATAGTCATGTCATGGCAGATATACATGCAATTTCAGTAAGCAAGTATGTGGGTGTCACCAGTCATATCTGTAAGGTTGCCCTTGAGAGGAGGAGAAACTGGAAACTGGATCCAGGTCAGGGGTACTTAAACTGACTATGGGAACAAAGGGAAGCAAGTCATAGGAAGAGCAAAGGTCACAATGGAGAAAAGAGGAATGTGCAACCCTCCATGTGGGTATGACAGAACATCCTGTTCTGGTGGGCTCCACAAAGGCTACCAGAGCAGACACAGCTGCTTATATGGACTAAGTTAGGACTAACTCCCACAGCCAGAGTCCATATAAACAGCCCTCAATGAAATGAGAACATCATGCTATATTTATTAAATGCTTACATTATGCCTTTTCTATATTTATAGTTTAAATACCTTTTATTTATAAAATGATGGTTATAATAGATAGCCATTGTTTGCATGACTTTACTTTTTTTCTAATTTCCTCACCTGGGAAATGTAAAAGTTGACAATTTTATATTGCTCTTCTACTTTTATTATTAAAAAAAACTTTGATGGCATATAAAATATAAAAACCAATGCTTAAGATTCTATTTTTTCTCATATATATATTGGATTTTGTGTTTCTCTGGTGTGATTTCAACTACTTCCTTTTTCCTAGCTCCATGCCTTCAACACATAAATATGCTAAATTTTTTTCCAGTTAAACCAGATTAAATGAAACTTTCATTAAAGTCTCTTCTCATCCTCTCTAGGCAAACCAGAGCACCTGGTTCTTCTTTAACTACTATTCTTTCCTCAATTCCTCCAACTATTTTAAACCTATTTTTTTTTTTACTCTGGAAATTGAATATTAAACACTTGTGCAATAGTTTCTCCACCAAAATAAAGATTACTTAAAATGTATTATTCAATTTTAGTGTTTCCCCTTATGGTTGAATTGCTGGTCAAACAATGTGAGCCCTAGCTGGATATCTCAGGTGGTTAGAGTGTCATCCCAATATGCAAAGGTTGTGGGTTTGATCCCAAGTCAGGGTACATACAAGAATGACCCAATGAATGAATAAATGGGTGGAACAGAAAAACCAATGTTTGTCTCTCTCTCTCTCAAACCAATAAAACAATTGAAATAATTAATTAAATGATATTGTGAGAGGACAATTGAAGATGGCAGCAGAGGAATATCCTGAACTCATGTGCTCCCATGGACACAAAAAATTTACAACTACATATGGAATATTTTTCTTCAAAAAAGACATGAAAACTGGATGAACAGCACCTCCACAACAAAGGTTAAAAGGGACTCATTGAGATGGGTAGGAGAGGTAGAACCATGGTCTTACTAAAAATCCTACCCCAGCCATGGTGACCCGCAGGAGGTACCTCATAAATATGAAACGTTTCTCTGGGGAAGTAGGGTTTGTGCCCTACATTAGGCACCTCTGAAAAACAATGGGGAATATATGTAGGAGAACCACAGAAATGTAGGGAATGCAGAATTTTCACCTAAAAGGCTTATATGCAGACTCACTCATCCCAGGACATAGTACAAAAGAAACAGTCTGAAAACTCCTACACCATGAGTGAAGGAGACCCACTTACTAATCTTAAAACATCTGCCAGAGATGCAAGAACCTCCTGGGAATCCTCCAATGATGAAGTCACTGGTAGGCACCACTTTCGTAATCTCATTCTATCTTGCCAGTGCTGGTAGTGGAAAGCACCATTTCGGCACTCACTATTTAATTTGCTAGTGATGGTGGATGTACTCCACCCATCCCCATGTCCAAGCCATGTCCCAGCCAGGTGAATGGCCCAATTCCCTGACCCATGCTGTAGCTATGACCCCACCACAGCCAGCAGGCATAAGCAACCCACACAGGGGATGCTTCTAAAGCATCTGGCTCTGCTGGTTAGAGGGGGAATTATACTTCTGAGCCCCACAGGACATTTCCTACAAAATGCCACTCCTATAGGACTAGAAGAGATCAGCTGTTTCACCTAATACATAGAGACAAACATAGAGTTAAATAAAATGAGGAGAAAATAAATGTTCCAAATGAAAGAATAAGAAAAAAATCTCATACAAAGACCTTAATGAATGGAGATAATTTTTCTGATAAAGAGTTTAACATAATATTCATAGAGATGCTCACTGACCTCAGGAGAAGAGTGGATGAACACAGTGAGAATTTCACTAAAGAGACAGAAAATATAAGAAAGTATCAAACAGAAGAGATGAAGAATAGAATAACTGAACTGAAAAAAAAAATCCACCACTAGCAGGGTTCAACAGCAGAATGAATGAAAGAGAAGGAAAAATACCAGTGAGCTGAAAGACAGAGCAATGGAGCTCATCCTTCAGGGATCTATGAGACAACATCAAGAATAACTTTTGCATTATAGGGTTACCAAAAGGAGAAGAGAGAAAAAAGGGGTCAGGAAAATTATTTGAAGAAATAATGGCTGAAAACTTTCCTTACCGGGGGAAGGAAATAAACACCCAGGTCCAAGAAGCCCAGAGAGTTTCCAATAAGATCAACCCAAAGAGACCCACACCAAAACACATTATAATTAAAATGTTAAAAGTTAATGGTAAAAGAGAATCCTATAAGCAGCAGGGGGAAAACCACATGTTGCACACAAGGGAAACCCCTTAAAGCTCAGTACATCTTTCAGCAGAAACTTTGCAGGTCAGGAGGGAGTGGCATAGCATATTCAATGTGGGGAAAGGAAAAAAAAAAATCTAACCAACAATAGTCTACCTGGGAAGGTTTTTATTCAGAACTGAAGCAGACATAAAGAGTTTTCTAGATAAGCAAAAGTTAAAGGAGGTCATTGCCAGGGGTTCATTAAGGAGTAAATCAGCCTTACAAGAAATGTTTAAAAGATTTCTTTAAACTGAAAAGAAATGGCACTAATTAATAATAAGAAAAGATAGGAAAGTAAAATCTCCCTGGAAAAGGTATATATACATATATAATAAAGGTGGTGGAATAATCATTTATAAAGCTAACATGGTCAAAAAAACCAAAAGTATAAAGTTAAAACTACAATAACTAGTTAAGTACATAAAATAAAAATATGTAAAATGTGATCAAAAACATAAAATGCATGGGGAGTAAAAATGGAGAGTTTTGGTATATGTTCAAATTTAAGTAGCTATCAACTTAAAATAGACTGTTATATACACAGGATGTTATATGTGGACATCATGGCAACTACAAAGCAAAAACTTAGGTAAACACACAAAAGAAAATGAAAAAAGAAGGTAAACATAACATTAAAGAAAGCCATAAACCACAAGAAAAGAGAGAAGGAGAAAAAGAAAGCAATGGAGAGGAACTGCAAAAACAACCAGAAAACAATTAACAAATGGCAATAAGTACATACCTATCAATAATTACTTTAAATGTAAATACACTAAATTCTCCAATCAAAAGACACAGAATAGCCGAGTGGATAAAAAAATAAGAATCATTTATATATTGCCAACTAAAGACTCACTTCAGAAATAAGGACACACAGAGACTGAAAGTAAAGGGATGGAGACAGTTATTCCATGCAAATGAAATGGTGTAACAGTACTCATATTAAACAAGATAGACTTTAAGACTGCAACCCTGGCTGGTGTGGCTCAGTGGATTGAGCACTGGCCTGGGAACCAAAGGGTCACTGGTTCAATTCCCAGTCAGGGCACATGCCTGGGTTGTGGGCCAGGTCCCCAGTGGGGAGAGCTTGAGAGGCAACCACACATTGATGTTTCTCTCCCTCCCTTCCCCTCTCTCTAAAAATAAATAAATAAAATCTTAAAAAAATAAAACTAAGATTGCAATAAAAGACAAAGAAGGGTATTATATGACAGTAAAGGGGTCAGTCCAACAATAAGATATAACTTTTATAAATATATATGTACCTAACACAGGAGCACCAAAATATATAAAGCAAATATTAATAGATCAAAATGGAGAAACTGATAGCAATGCCCCATTTACAATAGTGGATAGATCATCCATACAAAAAATCAATTAGGAAACATTGGCCATAAATTATACATTAGACCAAATTGACTTGATAGGTATATACAGAACATTCCACCCCAAAGTGGCAGAATGCACATTCTTCTCAAGTGTACATGGAACATTCTCCAGGATAGATCGCATATTAGGCCACAAAACAAATCTCAAGAAATTCAATAAGACAAATCATATCAAGCATCTTTTCTAACCACAATAGTATGAAACTAGAAATCAATTATTAGAAGCAAGCTGGAAAACTCACAAAACTATGGAGATTAAATAACATGCTGCTGAACAATCAATGGGTCATCAATAAAATCAAAGGAGAAATAAAAAAAATACCTAGACACAAATGAAACAGAAATATGACATACTGAAATATATTGGATACAGCAAAAGTGGTTCTAAGAGGAAAGCTTACAGCAATCCAAGAAAACAGGAAAAAAAATCTCAAACAATCTAACTTTACACCCAAATGAACTAAAAAAAGAAGAACAAACAAAGCCCCAAATCAATAGAAGGAAGAGAATAATAAAGATCAGAATGAAAATAAATGAAATAGAGACTAGAAAAAAGAGAAAGGATCAATGAAACTGAGATGAGATTCTTTAAAAAGATAGACAAAATTGGCAAACCCTTAGCAAGACTCACCAGGAAAAAAAGAGAGAGGGCACAAATAAATAAAATTAGAAATAAAAGAGATGTTATAACTGATTCCACAGAAATGCAAATGTTCATAAGGAACTATTAATACTTAACAATTATACAAAATGAAAGAAAAAAATCATTATCATCATCTCAATAGATGCAGAAAAATACTTGACAAAATTCAACAACTATTTTGAATTGAAAGAGAAAAACAAATACTGCATAATTTTATTTATGTGTAATCTAACAACAAAACAAAACAAAATCCAGACTTATAGACACAGAGAACAGCAATTGCCAGAGGACTGAAGAATGTTGGAGGCGGAGGCAAAATAGATAAAAGGTATCAACAGGTACCAATTTCCAGCTATAACACAAATAAGTCATGGGGATGTAATATACGGCATGGGAATACAGTCAATAATATTGTGTTTGTATGAAAAAAATCTTTGTATGGTGACAAATGGGAACTAGAATTATTGTGGTGATCATTTCATAATGTGTACAGATGTCAAATCACTATGTTGTATACATAAAACTAATGTACTATTGTCAATTATACTTTAATAAAATTTAAAAATTAAAAAAATAAAATAGTATCACCTTCTTCCTATTTAATCACTTTGTAATGGCCCAGTATTTTAGCTACATTATGTGTCAAATAGTCCTTTGTCAGCTACCATGGGAACTTAGCCAAATTTATATGCTTACAACATAAAAGAAAAACCATGTCCCAAGTGGCTTTTAAATATGCTTTGTTTTCCTTTTATCTTTTTGCTTTGACATAATTCCAGAATTACAGAAACACTGCAAGAATTGTACCAATAATTTCTATTGTCTTTCACCCAGATTCCCTAGGAGTAAACAAACTAATATATATATGTAATCTAAAGAGAGAGAGGTTTGTTTTAAGGGACTGGCTCATACAATTTTGGGACTGAAAAGTCTGAAATTTGTAGGGCAGGCTGAAAATTCAGGTAAGAGTTGATGTTGCAGTCTTGGATCTGAATTTCACAGGACTGAAGGATAAAAATTTAGGCAGACTTTCTATATTTCAGTCTTAAGGAAAATCCCATCTTCTTTGGGAAATCTATATATTGCTCTTAAAGGTCTTCAGTTGATTGGATGAGGCCCATCCACATTATGGAGTATATTCTGGTTTATTTGAAGTCAATTGATTTAAATACCTGTACACCAACATTTGGACAAGTATTTGACCATCATAGCCTAGCCAAATTGACATATAAAATTAACCATTCTCAACTCCTAAAATCCTGCAATGTATATTTCCTTCAAAAGGATATTCTAATAACCACATGATAATTTGAAAAAACAGAAAATTGATATCAGTACAACACTATATCTAATATACTCACCTTATTCAGATCTCCCCATTTTTTTAATAGCAAAAAATTTGTAAAATTAAAAATAAATCTGGACAGTTCCAAAATCAACAATAAAAATATTTAAAAATCAGACACTGCTACCAAAAAGTAGTTTTTATAAAAAGAATTGTTTATGTATTTATTCACTTATTTATTTATTTATGTATTTATCGTGCTGAGGAAATCAGAAGTTAGCAATTCTCTGATGGACCTCATTCATTTTCAAAAATTTAATCTCCAAAATCCCAAAATCTGGTAACTGGCTAGAGATTCCATCCTTCTTCATTTGCTCCAGGAAATTGTTTTTCTAATTCTTGAATCCTCCATTTCAACTGGCTCCTTTTCTTCTATATATGAATATGTTCAGGACTCTTTAAGGCAAAGAAAAGTAAACACATCCTTCTCTAATTCCAACCACTCTCTTTTGCTTTATCTTAGTTCTTTCCACCAAACTTGGACTTCTAGAAAGAATCACCCACAACTGTCTCATTTTTCTCCCTTCCCATTCACCATCTCAATTATAGAAGACACCAACCAAATCCATCCATTTCCCTTTTCCTTGCGAGGACCATCCCCTGTTCCATTTAGTTGCTCAGGAAAGGTGACCCAACCAACCCAGCCTCAGGTGAGAGGCTCACGTGGGAGTGAATTTTAATTACCACGCTAATTCTAATCCCCTTGCCTGGATTGATGTGGAAAGGAGCAAAGAAACTAATTCTGGTCAATGAAAACCAGAACCAATTCTGGTTAATGAGGGGGGTAAGTCTACAGAGAACACCTCTGGGAAAGATTTTCTTGGTCTCACAATGGAACTTCTGCTAAGAACCTTCTCTGCTTTGTAATAAGGAGGAGCTTGGAGCTACTGCCACCTTGTACAAACATGAGACCACCTAGACAAATAGGTGACTGATAAAACTCAGTGGCACTACAAGAGGTAGTTCACATTTTGCAAGCGAAAACCCAAAATGGGACAATCATACAACCATTTCTCCCTCCTGAATTCAAAGTAATAAAAAATCCATTACTTAAAAACATTTTTAAACATCCTAATCATCTACTAATAATATGAAAGCATTGTTTCTTATTTCCTTCTCTTTTTTATTCTATTTTTGCAAAAAGTATTTAAATTATGTGTATAAAATGATCTATTGATGGATACCTTAGGAACTTAACCATTGGACATGGCTCTATATATGATAAAATTCCAAGGTGGCACACAAATTAACTTTTTATAATAATACATTTGTGAGCTGGAATGCCCTAGAATCTATCAGTTAATGGCAATGCTGTGTTAGTTATGGCTCCCAGACTTTCAATCCAATATAAATTATTTCAGTGCAATATTTTTCTAAGGTTATGTGCACTTTCATATGTACAGTCCTTTCAAAAGGCTGCCTGGCAGCTTGGTTTATGATTTTTTATCAAAGATAGCAGAAAACCTTTTAAGATTAAGAAATAATTTACAGGAGAGTGGCTTAGTAGTTCTCATTATCAAAGAATGTTGATTGGATGTCTGCCTGGACCACACTTCAGGGAAAGAAGAATTGTCAAAATACCTTCATGTTTATAAACTCAGGATCCCCTTGGTTTAGTGCTCAATTTTACCAGTAGATGTCGCTATGGTTGGACATTATTTTAAAAACCACAAGAGGTGACCTCATTTTTAAAGGATATCAGAGGGAAAAGCAAATAATTTCTCTTATATCTAAACACGTAATACAACAGACATCTAATAAATGTTTGCTGAGTGAGTGAATGAAAAGGCAATGCATATTCATTTTTCTGCCTTGAAATCTTTGTGACTGAATTATGTTCTGATAGGAATGTCAGAAGAAAAGCTTTAGAATTTGCAAAATAAAAATGATCTCTAAGATATGAACAGGTAAGTTTAAAAGAATACAACTGGTCTAGAGTGCATTCATGAGAAAAGGCATGGCAATTCAAGCAATTTGATTTCAAAGACATTAAATGCACCCACCCATCAGTGTGGAGTTAGGTCCTACTAGAAACAGAGGCAGACATGGTACCAAGAGTTACATGGGAAAGTAAAGCAGAGGTCATTTGTTCTGACCTCTGTCAAATGGAGAAGGGGCAGATTTCCATATTATATGAGACACACATAATACACACATACATATATATTATATACATACATAACATATACATATATGATATATAATATATCTATATATTATATGTGACTTATTATATATGACAATATGTGTTACATCCATTCTCAGCACTAGCTGATTTAATCCTACCAAAAGCTCTATGAAGCAGGAATTTTTATCATCCTCATGTTAAGAAATAAAGTATCTAAAAATAGCAGGGTGGGGCTCTGAGAAGTTCAAAAACTTGTCCAAGATCATCTAGTCAATGAACAGCAGAACCAGATTCCAACCCAGCCCTGTGTGAAGCACTCTGCTGTGATCTGTCTCAGTTCATTTTCCCAAGGCAGCAGGATCTAGGCTGGGTCTGACTGCAGATTAAAATCTGAAGTCCATGTCGTTTAGTTAAAAATATTTTCTCCTTTCAGTTAAAAATATTAATTATTGAACTATGTCTTTGAACCAGGTGCTCTGCTTTGTGCTAAGAACAAGGAGAATATAATGGCAAAATAGCTGAATGAGTTTAGGAGAAATTATAATTGAGCAGGAGTAGAGATGGGAGTGTTTGGGGATGAGGAGGAACTTGAATGGGGGAGGTCATCCAGCCTCTGTCTTCCATAGCCTAGGAAGCTTTGGAGAAAGTGGAGAAGATGTGGAGCAGCTGCTATAAAGAATGTGCTAGGTTAAATAATGTCTGAAGAAGCGAGGGCTATTCAGGATCCTTCTTTCTACTCCTTAAATTAATTGAGCTTATTTTCTCAGATTTTCCAAAATAAAATTCACCTCTGGCTACAGCTCAAGCCTGAAGAATTCCAGTACAGAATTTAGTCTTGTCTCTTGAAAGTTTTTCAGCACTTAAAAACTTTTATTATGACAATAGATAACTAATAACACTACATGAAGGAGAAGGAGACTGAAATACTTGACTGTCAGTGTTGATTATCTATTTAACTTGACATTTAATATCTTAATGTCATCTTGTTTTTGAAATAAGGAAAACAACCAAGTAAGGCATGTTTTTAAAACCACAAGTTATGAGACAACCTATTTAGGGACATTTGTGTTTGTATTGTTAAGGCACATGAGTTTATTACTTTAATTGTGGGTTTTAAACAATGCAATCTGCCTGCTTTGTGTTTCTTTCCTTCCTTTTTTTTTAAGTTTGTATTTATTTTTAGGGAGAGGTGATGGGAGGGAGAAGGAGAGGGAGAGAAACATTGATTGGGTACCTCTCATACGTGCCCTGACTGGGGATTGAACCAGCAACCCAGGCATGTATGCTGACTGGGAATCCAAGTGGCAACTTTTCACTCTGTGGGACAATACCCAACCAACTGAGCCACACAGGTCAGGGCTGTGTTTCTTCATATATGTGTAGATTATTTTCTGGCTCCACCAGCATGGTTTCGTTTTTGCCTCCATTCCACTTGAAATATTTTGTTAAATAGCTCATTGCATATTATGTTTAGCGGTCCTCTCTGAGAAATTCCACCTGGCTTCTGGTGAGGTAGATAAATCTGGTTGAGTGACAATTACTAAGGTAATTTCTTCAGACTCGTATCTTTCCCAGTGCACTTTGCTTCAGAGCAGGTAGAAAATCTATCTTGCTCTGGAGAAATAATAGAATAAATATCTCTAAATTAAGAGTATGATAACCAAGTACAGGAAATATCAATTTCCAGAGTGGCCTTCAAAAACTGTATAAATGTATTATTAATGCTCCAAACAAGAGGGGAAATTCCCCAAACAGAAAACACAAATGGCCCTGGCTGGTGTGGCTCAGTGGATTGAGCGCGGGCCTGCGAACAAAAGGATCGCGGTTCGATTCCCAGTCAGGGTACATGCCTAGGTTGCAGGCCAGTTCCCAGCATGGGACACACAAGAGGCAACCACACATTGATATTTCTCTCCCTCTCTCTCTCTCCTACCCTTCCCCTCTAAAGATAAATAAATTAAAAAATCTAAAAGAAAACAAAACAGTGAAAATTAAAAAAAAAAAAAAAAGAAAACACAAATGGCTAATGTGTATATTTTAAAACTCAACCTTTCTAAATATAAATTTAAAAAAGTAACCCCTTGGCTGGTTTAACTCTGTGGATTGAGCGTGGGCCTGCAAACCAAAGGGTTGCAGGTTTGATTCCCAGTCAGGGCACATGCCTGGGTTGCAGGCCAGGTCCCCAGTGGGGGGCCATGAGAGAGGCAACCACACATTGATGTTTCTGTCCCTCTATTTCTTCCTCCCTTCTCCTCTCTCTAAAAATAAATAAATAAATAAATAAATAATCTTTTTAAAAAGTACATCAACAAAGCAACGAGTTCTTTCCACTTCAAGGTTATTTTATTAAATACTAAAATAAATCTTTAACTGATTTTTAAAGACCACCTAATTAGAAATACATACATAATCTGATACTTGGAGTGGGGATGCAGCTACAAGAGAGAAGCTCAATTTTAGAAACTATCCTCTCCCTGACAGGCACCATCCACAGTGCCTAGGACCTTTGGTCACCTGGTTCTTTTCTGGTTGCAGATACGCTGAAAACCAGGTGTGAGGAAACAGGGTTTGAGCTATCCTCCCATTGGCTCTGTGGCCTTGATTTTTCCTGGACCATGTTTTCCTCCTGGATCAAATAAAGCAGTTTAAGTAAATCAATGAAGGGTCTTTAATCTGGGCCTGGAAATCTCCAGGAATTCTATTGAAAATTCAGCCATCCAAGCAGTTTTCTGGGTTAAGGTGCATAACTTCAAACCAGATTATTTAAAGGAGAGGTCACCCAACAAAACTGACTTCTAAATTCCTTCCCCTCCAGTATTTGATTATTAGTGTGAGTGAAGATTTAAGTTGAAGTAGGAAATTAAGCATTACAGTCTTTGTTCTGGTTTTACAAATATAGTCAATTAGAAGAAGAATTCTTCGGCCTCATCTTCATTCAACCCTCATTCAGATTTAAGAATATTAAAGGCAAGCTCCCAGAACACACCAAATAACCACATCTCACTTCCAGCCAAGATGGAGGCATAGGTAATATACACGTTTCCTCCTCATACAACCAAAAGAAAGACAAAAAGAAATTAAAAAATAAAAAATAACTAGAATGGCCAAAAAAAAATCAAACTGTATGGAATTCAACAACCAAGAAGCTAAAGAAATATTCATTCAGACTGGTAGGAGGAGCAGAGACAGCAGCTGGGTTGGAGAAGATGTATGGCAAGGAGGCAGCTGGAGGACCAGGCAAGTGAGGTGGTGGCTGGTGGATCTGGTGGTCCCACATTTGTGTGCAAATAAACCAGGAGGAACAATAAGGGAGCAAGACAGACCGCACAACCAAGTCTTCCAGTGTGGGAAATAAGTCTCAAAACCTCTAACTGTAAAAGCCCGTGGGGTTGCGGTAGAAGGAGAAACTCCTGGCCTCACAGGAGAGTTCGCTAGAGAGACCCACAGGGTTCTAGAATGTATACAAACTCGCCCTCCTGGGAATCACCACCAGAAGGGCCCAATTTGCTTGTGGGTAGTGGGGGAAGTGACTGAAAGCCATCCAGGAGCCGAGCAAGTGGCATTGTTCCTTCTCTGACCCCTCCCCCACATACAGCACCACAACTCAGACAAGTGGGTTGCCCCTCTCCACCGTGAATATTTAAAGCTCTAACCCTTATAATGTAATAGGAGCTCCAAGACAAAGAAATATGGCCAAAATGAAAGAACAGATCAAAACTCCAGAAAAAGAACTAAGCAATGAAGGGATAGTCAACCTATCAGATGCAGAGGTCAAAACACGGTAATTAGGATGCTCACAGAAATGGTTGAGTATGGTCACAAAATAGAGGAAAAAGTAAAGGCTATGCAAAGTGAAATAAAGAAAAATATACAGGGAACCAACAGTGAAGGGAAGGAAACTGGGACTCAAATGAACAATTTAAAGCAGAAGGAAAAATAAACATTCAGCCAGAACACAATGAAGAAACAAGAATTCAAAAAAAGGAGGAGATACTTAGGAACCTCCAGGACAACTTAAAACATTCTAATGTCTGAATCATAGGGGTGAATATAGGAGTGCTACAAGGAGAAAAGGAAGAGCAAGAAATTGAAAACTTATTTAAAAAAATAATGGAGAACTTCCCCAATTGGGCAAAGGAAATAGACTTCCAGGAAGTCCAGGAAACTCAGAGAGTCCCAAAGAACTTGGACTCAAGGAAGCACACACCAAAGCACATCATAATTACATTATACAAGGTTAAAGATAAGGAGAAAAATCTTAAAAACAGTAAGAGGAAAGGAGACAGTTACTTACAAAGGAGTTCTCATAAGACAGTCAGCTGACTTCCCCAAGGAAATGTTGCAGGCAAGAAGGGGTTGGAAAAAAGTACTCGAAGTCATGAAAGGCAAGGACATTCATCCAAGATCCAGCAAAGCTATCATTTAGAATGGAAGGGCAGATAAAGTTCTTCCCAGATAAGGTTAAGTTAAAAGAGCTCATCCTCACCAAGCCCTTATTATATGAAATGTTAAAGAGACTTATCTAAGAAAAAGAAGATGATCAAAACTATGAACAGTAAAATGACAACAAAGTCACAACTATCAGCAAGTGAACTTGAAAAACAAAAACAAAGACAAATTAAGCAAAGAGAATCACTAAACAGGAAGAGAATCACAGAAATAGAGATCACGTGGAGGGTTATCAGTGAGGACAGGGAGGTGGGAAAATAGGGGGGAAGGTAGAGGGAATAAGAAGCATAGTTGGTAGGTACAAAATAGACAGGAGGAGGTTAAGAGTAGTATAGGAAATATAGAAGCCAAAGGACTTATACGTATGACCCATGGACATGAACTGAGGTGGGGAAATGCTGGTGGGAATGGGAGCAGGGAGAAAAAAATGGGAAAACTGTAATAACATAATCAATAAACTATATTTTAAAAAAGGAAAAAGACAAATAACTACATCTCCACTACTGCCAATGCGATTCATTTTACAGAAGAAAACAGTTGCTGGGGCATTGATCCAAATTCCAACAGCACCACCTTGTGGTTTGGATCTAGATGGTCAAGATTTCTTGGGGCTATCAAACATTCTAGGGAACATATTTTGAGATATTTTTATTTTTTAAAAAATACTTCTTTTCCTCTTTAAAAATTCAGAAGACTCCTGGTCAAGATGGCATAGGCAGACATGGTTCGCCTCTTCCCACAACCACATCAGAATTACAGCTAAAATATAGAACTACCATCACTCAGAACCATTAGAAATTGAGTTGAATGAAAATCTGGCAACCATGGGATTAGAGAAACTATATCCATCCAGACTGGTAGGAGGAGCACAGATGTGGAATGGGTTGGTTCCAAACCCAGTGTTTTGGATAAAAATTCAGAAGGGAATTCCAGCCAAGATGAAGGCATAGGTAGATATACTTTGCCTTCTCGAAAAAACCAAAAGAAGAACAAGAAATTTAAAAACAAAAAAAACAATCAGAAGTGACAGAAAAATCAAACTGTATGGAAGTTAGACAACCAAGGAGTTAAAAAAGAAACAATCATTCAGATTGTAGGAGGGGCAGAGATGGGTAGCTGGGGGCGGAGAGGACTCACAGCAAGGAGGCAGCTGTAGGACCTGGCAGTTTCACATTTGTGTGCAGATAAACCAGAAGGAACAACTGGGGAGCAAGATAGACTGCACAACCTATGGTTCCAGTGTGGGAAAAGAAAGCCTCAAAACTTCTGCTGTAAATACCTTTTGGGATTGTGGCAGCGGGAGGAACTCCTCGCCTCACAGGAGAGTTTGTTGGAGAGACTCACAGGGTCCTAAAATGTATACAAACCTACCCTCCTGGGAATCATCACTAGAAGGGCCTAATTTGCTTGTGGGTAGTGGGGGAAGTGACTGAAAGCCAGCCAGGAGCCGAGCAAGTGGCATTGTTGAAGAAATAAACATTCAACCAGAACACAATGAAGAAACAAGAATTCAAAAAAAGGAGGAGACACTTAGGAACCTCCAGGACAACTTAAAACATTCTAATGTCTGAATCATAGGGGTGATTATAGGGGTGCTAGAAGGAGAAAAGGAAGAGCAAGAAATTGAAAACTTATTTAAAAAAAAATAATGAAGAACTTCCCCAATTGGGCAAAGGAAATAGACTTCCAGGAAGTCCAGGAAACTCAGAGAGTCCCAAAGAACTTGGACTCAAGGAAGCACACACCAAAGCACATCGTAATTACATTATACAAAGTTAAAGATAAGGAGAGAATCTTAAAAGCAGCAAGAGAAAAGGAGAGAGTTACCTACACAGAAGTTCCCATAAGACTGTGAGCTGATTTCTCCAAAGAAGCATTGCAGGCAAGAAGAGGCTGGAAAGAAGTATTTGAAATCATGAAAGGCAAGGACATACATCCAAGATTACTCTATCCAGCAAAGCTATCATTTAGAATGGAAGGGCAGAGAAAGTGCTTCCCAGAGAAGGTCAAATTAAAGGAGTTCATCATCACCCAGCCCTTATTATATGAAATGTTAAAGGGACTTACCTAAGAAAGAAATGAAGATCAAAAATATGAAGTAAAATGACAACAAACTCACAACTATCAACAACTAAACCTAAAAATACAAACAAAAACAAACTAAGCCAAGAACTGGAACAGGAACAGAACCACAGAAATGGAGATAACATGGAGGGTGAGGAGGGAAAATGAGGGGAAATGTAGAGAGAATAAGAAGCATAGGTGGTAGGTAAAAATTAGACAGGGGACAGTATAGAAAATGTAGAAGCCAAAGAACTTATATGTATGACCCACGGACATGAACTAGGGGGCAGAATGCTGGTGGGGTGGGCAGGGTGGAGGGGGAAAAAAGGGGGGGAATGGGAGAACTGTAATAGCATAATGAATAAAATATACTTAAAAAAGACTTTTTACCAATAAAAACCTTATTTTCTTTAAAAAAAATTCAGTAGGTATATCATGTGAGTGAAGAGTCCCAGACACACACCAGGCACCCCCTCCCAGGTTTCCAGTTCCAGGCAGGTATATCCCCACAACTTGGGGCTGCAAAACCGAGCAGGAATTGAGTTGGTGGAAGAAACTCCTGGAGACCCAAGCAGTTCCTCCTAAAGAACCCACACACATGGACTCACCTACACAGATTCACTCCCTCTGAGCTCCAGCACAGGGGTAGCAGCTTGAAAGGCACCAGTGGTATATATAGAGAAACTTAAGTGTCTGGCATCAAGGCCAGCAAAGGCCAATGACCGTTTTATAAACTCTGATCCCACAAAGCCAGCAAGCTAGTGTCATATCTGAGACTCCATCAAACTGGTTAACATTTTTTGACTCACCTTGGAGATCTCCAGAGACTCCACCCCACCCAACTTATGGGCCCACCCAAGCTGATTTTCCATATGAATGGCTGGTCTTGGCTTGTGCTTCACAACTTCCTAAATCCTCTCAAACAAACAGCAGCTGGCTTCACTGAGCCCCAGACCTAGCACTATCAGTAGCTAGCCAAGATTCACAGCTTGGCTTCATCTGAGAATCTGCAAGCCCAGCACAAATAGTAGCCATCTTAGATTGCTTTATAGGATAGACAGGGTGAACCTGAGCAGAACACAGGTGGGGACTGATCTTGGCCTGCACCACCGAGGCAATCCGAGGGCCAGTGTACCTAGTGGACAGCTACAGACCACGTCAGAGTACTACCACCCTGTCCCTGTACCACTGATCCCCCACAGAGGGTGGCAGTTTGTGGTCAGTGATCACAGTCAGTCTTGCAGCTGACTGGCCAGGGTAAATCCCTCCAATTGATCTGCCAACAGTAACTAAGGCTCAACCACAAGTGGGCGTGTACTCAGCCCACATGAAAGGCATACCTCTAAATACCCAGACTGGGTGATAGGGGAGGCTGTCCCACTGGAGCTTCAGGATGTCTACTACAGTAGGCCACACTACCAAGACACAGAGGCAAAGCAGCTCTGACTAATACATACAAACACAGAGAGGTTGCCAAAACAAGGAGATAAAGAAACATGGCCCAAATGACAGGACAGATCAAAACTCCAGAAAAAGATCTAAATAAATGAGAGACAAACAATCTATCAGATGCAGAGTTCAAAACACTGGTTATAAGGATTCTCAAGGACTTAGTGAAAACTGCAACAGGATAAAAAGGATCCAGTCAGAAATGAAGGACACACTAATTGAAATAAAGAACAATTTACAGGGAAACAACAGTAGGGTGGATGAAGCTGAGAATCAAACCAATGATATAGAATATAAGCAAATCAGAACCAATCAGAACAACAAGAAGAAAAGAGAATGAAAAAAAAGTGAGGATAGTGTAAGCAGCCTCTAGAACAAGTTCAAGAGGTCCAACATTCTCATCATAAAGTTGCCAGAAGGAGAAGAGAAAGAGCAAGAAACTGGAAATCTATTTGAAAAAATAATGAAAGAAAAATTTCCAAATTTGGTGAAAGAAATAAGCATGCAAGTCCAGGATTCACAGAGTCCCAAACAAGATGAATGCAAGGAGACCCACTCCAAGGCACATCATAATTAAAATGCCAAAGGTTAAAGATAAAGGAAGAATCTTAAAAGCAGCAAGAGAAAAGAAGTTAGTTACATACAGAGGAGTTCCCATAAGCTGATTTCTCAAAACAAACTTTGCAGGCTAGAAAGGATTCACAGTCATGAAAAGCAAGGACATAAAGCCAAGACTGCTCTCCAGCAAAGCTATCAGTTAGAATCGAAGGGTCAATAAAGAGCTTCCCAGAGAAGAAAAAACTAAAGTTCATCACCACCAAATCATTTTTAAAAATACATTTTATTGATTATGCTATTACAGTTGTTCCATTTTCCCCCCTTTATTCCCCCCCACCCTACACACTCCCTCCCACCTGATTTCCCCTCCTTTAGTTCATGTCCATGGGTCATACATATAAGTTCTTTGGCTTCTACATTTCCTATACTGTCCCCCTGTCTAATTTTTACCTACCACCTATGCTTCTTATTCTCTCTACATTTCCCCTCATTTTCCCTCCTCACCCCCTGCTGATAACCCTCCATGTTATCTCCATTTCTGTGGTTCTGTTCCTGTTCCAGTTCTTGGCTTAGTTTGTTTTTGTTTGTATTTTTAGGTTTAGTTGTTGATAGTTGTGAGTTTGTTGTCATTTTACTTCATATTTTTGATCTTCATTTCTTTCTTAGATAAGTCCCTTTAACATTTCATATAATAAGGGCTGGGTGATGATGAACTCCTTTAATTTGACCTTATCTGGGAAGACCTTTTCTGCCCTTCTATTATAAATGATAGCTTTGCTGGATAGAGTAATCTTGGATGTATATCCTTGCCTTTCATGATTTCAAATATTTCTTTCCAGCCCCTTCTTCCCTGAAAGGTTTCTTTTGAGAAATTAGCTGATAGTCTAATGGGAACTCCTTTGTAGGTAACTCTCTCCTTTTCTCTTGCTGCTTTTAAGATTCTCTCCTTATCTTTAATCTCGGGTAATGTAATTATGATGTGTCTTGCTGTGTTTCTCCTTGGATCCAAGTTCTTTGGGACTCTGAGCTTTCTGGACTTCATGAAAGTCATTTCCTTTGCCCAATTGGAGAAGTTCTCCTTCATTATTTTTTCAGATAAGTTTTCAATTTCTTGCTCTTCCTCTTCTCCTTCTGGCACCCCTATGATTTGCTTGTTGGAATATTTAAAGATGTCCTGGAGGTTCCTAAGACTCTCCTCATTTTTTTGAATTCTTGTTTCTTCATTCTGTTCTGGTTGAATGTTTCTTTCTTCCTTCTGCTCCAAACTGCTGATTTGAGTCCTGGTTTCCTTCCCGTCACTGTTGGTTCCCTGTAGATGTTTCTTTATTTATTTCACATAATGCAACCTTCATTGCTGCTTGGGTCTTTTTTATGCTGTTGAAGTACCCAGTGAGTTCCTGGAGCATCCTGATAACCAGTGTTTTGAACTGTGTATCTGATAGGTTGGCTATCGCTTCGTTGCTTAGTTCTATTTTCTTCTGGAGCTTTAACCTGCTCTTTCATTTGTGCCATTTTTTTTTTTTTTTTTTTTTTTTTTTTTTGTCTTGGTGCTCCTGTTATGTACCATAGGAGCAGAGCCTTAGGTGTTCACCAGGGCAGGGCAACCTACATCACTATGTTGTGACGCTGCATGTGGGGAAGGGGTCTGAGAGGGAACAGTGCCACTTGCTCGCTCTCTGCTGGTTTTCAGTCACTTCCCCCACTACTCACAATCAAATTGGGCCTTTCTGGTGGTGATTCCCAGAATGGTGGGTTTGTGTACGTTTTAGGACCCTGTTGGTCTCTCCAATGTACTCTCCTATGAGGGTGGGATTTCTCCCACTGTGCCTCAACACCCACAGGTGTTTTCAGTTATAGGCTTTGAGGCTTTATTTTCCTGTGCCAGAACCCTGGGTTGTGCAATTTGTCTTGCTCCCTAGTTGTTCCTCCCAGTTTGTATACACGTGAATGTGGGACCACCCAGCCTGCAATCTGCCACCTCACCGGTCCACCAACCACTGCCTTGCCAAGAGTCCTCTCTACTGGGCTGCCAGTCTCCATCCTTCCTACCAGTCTGGATGAATGTTTCTTCTTTAACTCCTTGGTTGTCAGACTTCCATACAGTTTGATTTTCTGTCAGTTCTGGTTGTTTTTAAATTGGTTGTTGTCCTTGTTTGGGTTAGTGACATAGGAGGCATAATGTGTCCACCTACACCTCCATCTTGGCTGGAAGTCACCACCAAATCATTTTTATGTGAAATGTTAAAGGGACTTACTTAAGAAAAAGAAGATGAAAACTATGAACAATTAAAATAGCAAAAAATTGAAATCTATCATCAATTGAATCTAAAAAACAAGCTAAGCAAACAAAAATAATAGAGACAGAATTATGGATACAGAGAGCATTTTGATGGTTGCCAGATGGGAGGGGAGGTAGGGGAATGGGTGAAGAGGTGAGGGGATTAAGAAGTACAAACAGAAAGAAGAGAAAAAGAGAAAGAAAAAAAAAAGAAGTACAAACAGGTAGTTACAAAATAGCCGTGGAGATGTAAAATACAGTATAGGGAATGGAGTAGCCAAAGAACTTACACACATGACCCACAGATATGAACAATGGTGGGGGTATGGCCTGAGGGAGTGGCAGGTGCTGGATGGACTGGAGGTAAAGTGGGAAAAATCAGGACAATGATAATAGCATAATCAATAAAATATAATTAAGAAAAATAAATGTTTTCAATTTCTAATAAAAAGTGAAGTTTTCACATTTTAATTTATAAAGAAATTACCTCACTCAACTATGTATCCTCAGCACTTCCTACCACAAACTCTGTAACAGAGTAGATACTCAATGTATGTTTATTAAATGCTTAAATTAAATGACCAAGTCCCATAAAAATTCTTTGAATTCCCAGTGATAAGATATTCAGATCAAACTGCCCAAGTGACAAAGAAAATCAGTACATTTAACTGTCAAGCCAAAGGGTGTACTTGCTATAGGCATAGTTGGATCCAGGGGTTCAATCTACAACATCAGGATCTGGACTTTTCTTTCCTTCTCTTTCTCTCTCCCCTATTTTCCTCTATGTTGGCTGTATTCTCTCTCTTAAACTGACTCTCCATATGGTGGCCCCACGTAGCTCTCTAGTTCAGCAGAAACAAAGATATTTTGTACAAATGATCTATACACTTCTACTACTAAACATCATTGAACTGACCTGAGTTGTCAGAGAGCATGAAAAAATGCTGATGGGCAGATCTGAGACTTCTTAGCTTCCCCCAAATCACATGGAATAGGGTTTAATTAAGTTTAGTTCTCTAAGTAAAATCAGGGTGGTGTCCCAGAGGAAGGGGGATTGGATGCTAGGCCAGCAAAGCCAGCTATGTCCACTTCTGAACTACTGTGTGAGTTAAGACCTAGAAACCAAACACTCTCATTGCTCTTCTGAGCTATCTTGGGCCAGGGCCAAAGGGTTCATCAAAAGTGGACCATCACTGGTTCCCAGGCCAGACCTGCTCATCACTTAGTTTCACACTCCAAGGAAGTCCTGATGGGGAAAGTGATCTCAAGTGCGACCTACATGCTTTGCAGAATGAACAGCCTTAAATCACGAGACAAAGTCATGCAGAGTTGGAACAATATCACTGAGAAGAGAAGTGTGGACAGGTTCTCCCTTCTCCTTTCGTCCTTTGATTAGCTTCTCTATAAGCCTCCTGGCACAAACCACAAAGTTCCAAAAGTGAATCTCTAAAATCCAAGCTATTTATTCTTGAGATTAATTAACCTATGCCTCAAAATAAAATGTTGTAATCTGCAATTCAAAGTAAAGAAAGTTCCTTTAATCTCCTTTTGGAAAAATAGAGATTACTTACTCTAATGTGCTCCATTCCATTGGTTATGAGAAAATCAATTTAATCAATCAAAGAGTGGACATTTTAGAAACTTGGTTCAAGGTCATTTGGAGGAGGGCTGTGAGATTCCCAGAAGTAGAACACATGGTCTCTGCTGTCAGGAAGTTCTTATTGTAAATTAAGAGGTGAATTTACAAGCTGAAGACATTCACTAATGATCAATTTTAGTCCTAGGTGCCAGAAGTGTGGTCAAACTTTGAATTCCCTGCAAGTTCTGTGGATTCAAGGGCAAGAAGAGATTAAGAAAGATTAGAAAGTGGGCTCAACAAGGGTAGGTCTTTTACCTTCCTATTCATTGATATGTCCCCATTCCTAAAAGAGTGCCTGGCACATAATACGCATCAGTAATATGTGATAAATGAATGAATGGACTGAGGAAGCCCAGAAAGTGGGAGGGAAAGTGAAGGCTAGGTAAGACTTAATGAGGAGGGATGGTGGTAGGAAGGGTCTTTAGAGATGAGGACACATCCAGGCCTGAAAAGACAGGGTAGCTGGTAGGATGGGGCAAAGCCAGACCACATTGTGGGGCAGGATAGTGGGAAGCTGGGAAAATTCCTTGGCAAGCAGAATAGGGAAACTGAGACAGATAGCTGAACACAGTGGCTGAGCAATTTACAGCAGGTGCAGATAGTCACACGGGTAGAAGGCTCCAGTGCCTGGCAAGGGGCAAAACTGGAAAAACAAGAACCTCGCCCCCAGGGTAACCTTTCCTCCCCTAACCTTTCCTCCCTGGAGATAACATCTAGGTCTCCAGACCTAGCTCCAGACCTAGAAAAGCAGTAAACCCAGGTGGGTAACTCCAGAACCAACTGCAATGACTGAATTAATCAGTGGAGACCATGATCCTGAAAGGTCACACCTGGATAACTGATGAATATTCTACTGCAATCCTCCCCTGAGACCTCCAGTAAGACTGCCACCAGCAAAAGAACAATGAAAGCCTCAAGACAAAGGACCCAGAGTGCATGCTCTCCCTCTGGGAAGCAGCCCCAGCCATTCTCTTTCCCTTCTTTTCTTCCACTTCTTTCTCCTAAACTCTAAGACAATGAGAAGCTGGCAGCTTGTCTCAGGCTGATCCCTTGAACCTGCCCTTTTCTCTGACTTCCCAATGAGTTAAGGCAGCCCAGTCTTGTCTCACCTGTCTCCCTCCTTGTTTTACTGTCTCCAGCTTTAATAAGTGGATCCTCATACTCACCTGGACTCATGTTGTAAAATCTTTCCTACACAAAGTCAAGAACCCACACACAATACCTGGCCCAGGGCAGACCCACTCAGGGCCAGGCCCATGTCCAGCAACAATTGGAACCAATGATTCACACTGGTACAGAAGGGAAGCATGGTTAGCAGCACATGGCACACAAGTAATGAACTGTATGGGGCCATGGTCACAAATCAGCAGCTTGCAGCTAAATAAGCTGGCATATGTGTATTATTTGGAAATCTTATATGGCATCCAGATTTCTGGCTTCCCTTGAAAACTCACAAAGTCTGGCAACACAGAGCCCACAATCTCTCATGGTTACAAGTGGCTGGAGCGGAGGAACCTCATGGAGAGAACATCCTCTTCAGTTCATCACAGCCCCACCACTGCCCAGCCAAGTCTCCCATTTACACAACCTGTGGGCTCTGCAGGCATGTGAGACTGTGACAAGTCTAGGTAAACTGTGAATTCCCTTTTACCTCTGAAAATCCTCCTTCCTCAGGCCCTCTTTCTTGGTCTCTCCACCTTCTTCTTTGCATCTTTCTGCACTGCATTATATTCTCAGTGAAACTGCAGTAATTTTTTTAATTTTAAAGAAGTAAAAGGCACTCAAGTTTGGCAAAACTAAGCTATGTTTGAAAACTATAAAATAAATGGATAAACAAATGTTTTACCACAAATTTCCTCAAAGAATCCCCATAGTCCTGCAGTAATTAGAAGACTTTAGAAGCGAAGGCCACTGATTATTCCCACTCCCATCCCTTTCACCTCGACCCATAATGTCCTAGGACAAATCTCTTTAAGGATATTGGTATGAATATTTTTTGCCATCTTCCTTCTCTAGTATTTTCAGAAACTCAACATATGCTGGATGTGGCAGGTGTGATTCTAATTTTACTATGGGTGGGAGTCTGCCTAGCCAAATATTACAGAAGGGCTTTGGGAATTGTATCAGAGCATCAAGCTGGTTGGAGCATTGTGTTGTCTGAACAACAGCCCATTTGGGCATACGTCCATTGAGTGTGGGCCTCCTTCTAGCCAGCTAAACCCCTGTGAGCTATGAGTGATTAAAAAAGAAAGAAAAGTTAGCACCTGTTCCAGCTTTGGCAAGAACCCTAAAATAGAGCAACCATTTCTCACAAGAGCTAAACTTCAATACTTGCAGCTGCTGACTTCCTTATCAAAAATCAATTTGTACTATATAACATACATAAATAGGATGGCCTTTCCTAATTCACCACTTTTCTTCTTGACCAAAGGAATCTTTTTGAGCATATCTGTATTGATGTGGAGTCAACGGGGAAGGTTTCTTTCTTTCTTTTTACTCAAAAACCACTGACTCACTAAAAAGAAAGAATTATTGTATTCATAAAACTTTTTAAAAAGTTGTCCACTTTAAAAAGGAAGCATAGAGCTTACAGTTCTTTGTTTTTGTTTTCTTGTCTCAGGCAACCCACAAGAAAATAAATTAAAAAACAAACACAGTAAATACAACAATCAATAGAACTGGCTTCATTTAGTATAATACACATGGAAAGAAACAGAGAAAATGGAATGGCAAGAAAAGGACAAGAGAGAGGGTGGTGACCAGAAAGACAGGTGTACTACAGATAGGAAGGGAAAAAGCTAAAAGTTGACTCCTTGTTTAGACCACTCACCAGGTTCCCAACAACCTTAGCCCCCAAATTCATCTTAAATCCTAACTCTGCAAATGCCACACCTCCTTGGCCTTGCTCCATGAGCATCAACATTTCTAACCTATTCAGGTTGGTCCCTAATACCATCGATCTAACTCCTGAGATGCCCTGACAAAACCAGCCACAGGATCTTTCCCCAAACGTGTCTCAATTCTCTTAACAGTAACGGACACACCCAGGGTAGTAATGTCTGTACAGTGCTTTTATTCTTAATTATCTAGATCTTTTTCTAGAGTGTACATGGTTTTATTGGTTGCATTCTGGATAGCTCACTTTTAGGAGTTGTGTAAAAGTACATACCTTGTGTTTTATAAATTCATCCATTCAACTAGTGTTTCCTGTTGAATGCCATCTGAGAAACTGGGAATGATTGACTTATGAGGCTATTTCTCACCTCCTACAACAGAAGTCTCTAGTACCAGCCCAGTAGCCATTCTGTCAGAATATCTTATATGCAGCCATATTTCTTTTAAGTAAATGCAAGTTGTCAATAGTGAAGTTAGCTAAACAGAGTAAAATCTTAGAGGGGAAAAAAATCCATTCCTTAAACTTCACCCACAGAAATAGGATGCTTTACGGTTGGATGACTTCCTCATGTGCAAAAACAAAAAACAAAAAAAAGAAAGAAAAAGAAAAAGAAAAGAAAGAAATACGATGCTTTAGAATGCATGCATTTAAAAAAATAGTTTGATTTAAAATGCACAGCAATAAAAATATTAAAAATTAGTTCTAAGAAACAATAAGGAATTGTAAGCCATCGATAAAGTGAATAAACTTCATCACTTCCTCTCAGCACCCTTTGCCCCCATTGATTCTGCAGTGTCTCTTGGTAAAAAAGTACATACAGAGAGAGCACAAGTTAAGAATAAATAAATGGATTCTAAAGTCTGTGAACTCAGTAGCTTATCTTCCCTCTGCCTATCCTCTGATTTAGTCAGGGACTCAGAAATGAGGTTCTACCACTCATCTCAATCATTGGCTATCTAATATATTAGATAGTTATATTAGATAATCCTTTATGGCTTGGCATTCTTATTGTGAAATACAATTACTGGTAAATCTGATAGCGGTCTCCTCTTGTAAAGAAAATTTTTGTAAGACCAGATGGAATTGCGTCAGATCTAGCCTCAGACGCTCCTCCCTAGTTTCAACAGTGAAGAATGAGCAATGCTCTCAGGAGGCCTGGGTGAGGAAGACCCCTGCCCTGGTTCTATTTACATTCTGAACCTTAAGCCCAGAAGTGAAGGCAGAAGGTCCTTTGAATACAGTTATGACATTATTTGATTTTCTGATTGATTACAAGCATAGCAGAATGATTTGCCTAGAAATCATGTCATGGCTCTGCTCAAAAGTTTCCAGTGGTGCACTGGCCAGCATAGCTTGGTTGAATATTGTCCTGCAAAGCAAAAGGTCACAGGTTTGATTCCTGTTCAGGACACATGCCTAGGTTGCGGTCCTGGACCCTGGTTGGGGTGCATGTGGGGTGCAACTGCTCAATGTTTCTCTCATACATCCTTCTCTTTCTCCCTCCCTTCCCCTCTCTCTAAAAATAGGTAAATAAATAAAATATTTTTTAAAAAAGTATCCAGTTGTCCATCTCACTCAGAGAAAAGCCACAGTTTTTCAGGGCCAACAAATCCGGCCAATACATCCCCATTCTAGCCTGTTAACTGTCTAACCTCTTCTTCCATCACCTCTCCCTTGCTCCCTCCACCAGCCATGTGATCTTGCTGTTCCTCCAGCATCTCATTCTTTTATTTACCACAGGGCCTTTTCATTTGCTGTTCCTTCTGCCTGGAATGCCCTTCTCCAGATATCCATAAGGTCACTCCCTCAGTTCCTTGAGGTGTCTGCTCAAATGTCACATTATCAATGAGACCTTCCTTAACCACCCCTCCGAAAGCAGCAGCAGCCCACTCCCACCCCAGTGCTCCCTATAATTTTTTAAACAGCTTCATTGAGATAAAATTCACATGCCATGCAATTCACCTATTTAAAGTGTACAATTCAATGACTTTTAGTGTATTTACAAAATTGTGCACCTATCCCCACTATCAATTCTAGAACATTTTCATTACCCCAAAAAGAAATTCTGTACCCTTTAACCATCACTCCCCAATCCTTCCAACTTCCTAGCTCAAGGCAACCACCAATCTACTATTTTATATTTTATTTTATTTATTTTACTTTACTTTACTTTACTTTACTTTACTTTACTTTACTTTACTTTACTTTACTTTATAGAGAGGGAAAGGTAGGGAGAAAGAGAGGGAGGGAAACATCCATGTGAGAAACATTGGTTGCCTTCTGCAGATAAGTGCCCCAACTGGAGCCAAAACTCAGGCATGTTCCCTGACATTTCAGTTTGTAGGATGGTACCCAATAAACTAAACCACATTGGCCAGGGCACCGCCAATTTATTTTTTATATATTTGCCTACTATGGACTTGTCACATAAATGGAAAACATAATTTGTAGTCCTTTGTGACTGGTTTCTTAGTATAATGTTTTTGAGGTTCATTCATCTTGTACCCTGTATCAGTACTTCATTCCTTTTTATTGCCAGATAATATTCCATTGTATGGATAAACCACATTTTATTGCTCCATTCATCAGTTGATGGATATTTAGTTTATTTCAACTTCTTGGATATTATGAGCAATGTTATTAAGAACACGTGTATGTAAGTTTTTATGTGAACATATGTTATATAATTATATACCTACGAGTGGATCCCCATCATTTTTATCTTGCTTTATTTGGGCACTTGTTACCATAAGATATATTAAATATTTACTTATTTTCTTTTTTCTTGCTTGTCCTTTTCCCACTAGAATATAAGCTCCTTGAAGGCATGATTTCAGTCTGTTTTGGTCACTGCTTAGAACAGTATCTGGTACATAGTAGCATGCAATAAATATATGTTGTATAAATGAAAGAATGCTAAAACTATTAGGGCAAACTGAGGAGGAACCCATTAAGTAACTAAGCTGATTGTATATGCATTAAAAGTGAATTTATGGCAAGAGGTTTGGAATGACAACTTGTAGGAAAGTAAGAAAATTTAGAGTCACCACCACCCTGTGCTTGAGTCAAATAACCTCTTTTCGGCCTCATTTTCTACCCTGTAAGATGTCAGGATTAAACTACCGTTCCTGGTTCCTTCCAGCTCATATTCTATGATTTAATATAAAAATCAACTAGTGACTTGATTTGCTCATTCATTCATTCAACAAGTATTTACTTAGTCCCTTCATGAGCTTGACATTATTTAAGTATCTTTTTTGGTCTATTGATATTTACAATCTATTTGGACAATAATGACACACTTACTAATTTAATTTTTTTTCTTTTTAAAGTTTTTTTGTTTTAACAAATACAGCTAAGTTCAGCTTAAAAAATAAAAACCATCTCTTAATTATGTTAAGTTTCTATGACAGAAACTGGCAGACCAAAAAAATCAATATCAACACAATAAGCTTACTATTTCTTATTTTTGTGTCTTCTAGTTTCACACAGATATAAAATGCATCATTATCTGAAATAGAGAGGGGGTAAATAGGGTGGGTGGAAAAAAACCTGTGTCAGACTCACTGACTGTGGTATCTGCATTGAGTGCCCACTAGCAGCTGTAGTTCCTACCTCTTCTTGAACTTTTCATGGTTTTCCTAGACTAAAGATTGCCTGACAAAAGATAAGCTTCTCCACCATTTCCTTATGCAGGCAATTTATTCCTCAACTTAGCAAAATTCCCCAAATATTGGGGGCAGAGGGACTAAGAAAGTCAAAAAGCCTTTTTCTACTCCTATTAACATTGTGTTAATGAGCAAGCCACACACTTTGTCTCTCATTTTCCTCCTTAGTTAAGATAGTGGGTTTACAGCTTAGACTGCAGTCTCTTCCAGTTTAGACTTGACCACTTGTAGAAGCAGAGCAATCCCAGTAGACAAGAAGCCAAAGGAATAAGGGATTGTATTGTACAAAGGTCTTGCTTTTGCAGAAGAGAGATACTTGCAAAATCACTGGCTAGGCTCCTGGACCAAGCCCCAAAATGTACTTTTTCAGAAGTATTTTCAGATTGAGTCCCAGGGTCAGTTTCACATCATCTGCCTACTACATAATTTTAAGAAACCATTTTGGGAGAGCAAAGTGGACCTGGCAAGTAATACACAAATGCTTCATTTAACAAATGTTTGCTTGCCTACGATTTGTGCCAGACTGCAAATGGGAGGTGGTTAACATCTTCTCATCCAACCAGCGCTGGGTCTTGGTGAGATAGATAACACTGGCATGCTCTGTTTCATAAAGGAGGAAACTGAGATTCTGAGATGCAAAACAATTACCTTGAATAGGATTATACAGGTAATAGACAAAGTCCATGGGCCCCAAAAGACTTGACATCCTTCATCTTGTAAAAATCACTCCAGTTGCATATTTTACATTCATGATGGATCTAGAATATTATCTTTGCATGTGAACTATACAATACATATGAGAAATAATAGATGCTAATAATTATAACAATTCCTTTCAGAACCAAGAAAGAGGCTATTTTAACCTCCTATAACCAGAGAATTTTGTGGAAAATTGAAAATTCTGACCAAAGTCCCCTTATATTCTACTACCAAATATCAATTGTAGGGAATCTTTTTAAAGGAAAAACTCTATGGAACTTTGGAAGCTTAGAGATGCTGTTTTCAAGAAAATTTAGGTAAATAAATCATTAACATTTTGTATGGGGGGGCTTTTAATGTTAAATAAATGCTTCCCCTCCCCATCCATTAATTAATAGATAGTTCCCCTAATATAAACAGTAAACAGGTGATCAGGGCATTGTATGTTACCTTAATTTCCAAAACCTCAGTTTTCTCATCTGCATAATGTATGGGAAGATCTGTAATCTAGTTCTGCTCTACAGCCTTTTAACTCAATTCTGGGATATGTTACCCTTTCAAAATAATTCAATATAACCATAAGAAGAAAAAGTTGGCTGTAAACTAATTGTATTTATTGGTCACAAACAACAGAACCAGTTCTTGCTATTGTAATATAATAATAATAATAATAATAATAATAATAATAATAATAATAATAATGGAACTTTGGTAACTGAAGAAAAAGCTGTAGAATGGAGCTCAGAAAAGGGCAGGAACTAGGGCATTCAGAGGCTCTACGTAACAGAAACAAAAAACATTACCTTGAAGATAAGTAAGTTTGACTATTCTGGACCATTGTAAAGCTTTTGCTACTCTGCTCCATTCAAGTTTCAGAGAGACAGCATCCAAGGGTTTAGTTTGGGACTTCAGCCCATGCTGTGGCCAGGAGAGGGACAATTCACAAGCATGGTATAAAAAAATATCATGTTATTTCTGATTGTGGGTGAGCACAGATTCCTCCAAGGAAAAGTTGTGTGTTGCTACCAGAAGAAGGGAGTGAAGGCTGGGCCATCAAAAACAACAGATGTCCATGAACCTGATGTCAGGAATTTGGCCTCTCCATCCCCTTGGAGGGATCTGTGACATTGGTTTGAGGCTAGGGACAGATACAAATCATGAATAGACAGAAGGATAAACCCTGGATCAAAGCTGTGGCCCAGGCCAGGAAGGGGCAGGCTGGAGCCAGGGAAGGCAGATGAGAGGAGAGGGCACTTGGAGTTCTGAGGGGTGAGCAGCTGTATTTTCTGATACGCACTTCATCCAGCCGCCTGCACTGAGAATACACCACATGGTCAGTGGAATGGAATGCAGGGCAGACACCAGCCCCTCTGAAGCACACAGAAATCTGATACAATGGCTTTAGCCTAATGCACGTCCAGGCATTTTCTCTTATTTAATTCCAAATCTTTGTGACGTCCAAAAGAATAAAAATGACCAGGCTGGGTCAAAGGGTCAGACCAGTGAAGCCAGGGTGGGCAAGTCCAAACTGCACACATAGGTGAGACCAGGGACATTAGCTGAGGGCAAGGAGAAATTGTCCCTTTCCCTTTCTTAAGCTGAGGCTCACCCAACCGGCACCAGAGAGGTATCCTGGTTTGGGTTGGAAGGTGCTGGTACCAGAAAAAGTAGGGGAGGCTACTGTGATAAATGCGTAGGGTGCAGTCACATTTGGAGCCAAGGACTGGAACCAAAGGAGCAGTATTAACTGCCAAATCTAAGAGGTCAACTTGAGACTATAGTAAAAAATGAGTCTGAGATCAGAAACAGGTCTGGAAACAAAGGGAAGTGGGATGGCTTGAGAAAGTTCAGGATATAAACTTTCAGCCCAAGGGATCAAAGCCTTACTCTCATTGGATGTTGGTCACATGGCAGGGGCTCAGCAACCAATTAGATAATTTAGTAGTATAGAGCTGGGCTGGAATAAAAGGGGCAAATACCATAGGCAGACATGGGCATCTGGTCCAGAGCAGGGAGAAACTAGAGGTCTAAAGGCTGGAATCCAGAGTCCCAGAGCTCAGAGAGCCAGCCAGGTGAGCACTAGCCAGTTAAAAAAACTTCTGCTCCCAGTGATACCCTCCAAGTGAGGACAACAGGTTCTTGTACTTGCTGGTGATACTTATTAAATGTGAGCCATCTTCTAAGAGGGGAAGTACAGATGCTTAAAGAGAGGAACTGTTTCCGTAAAGACAGTGGTTCCCAATCACAGCTGCACATTGGAATAACCTGGAATGTTTTGAATAGGCTAATGCCTGGGATCCATAATTAAAGTCTAGTGCAATTAATCAGGGGCACAGTTGGGACTTGAGGAATTTTAAATGCTCCCCAGGCAATTCCAGTGTGCAGTCAGGGCTGAAAACTGCTATCCTGGAGCATGGGGTCCCATTCAGTATTCTTCAGACTGCTGGTGCAGCAGGTTTTCCTTGGAAGCTAGGTTTCACATCCAAAAATATCAGGCAAGTAATGCATAATTACTTGCATTACAAGTATGTAACAATCTTTTGAAGATTTAACACATTCTGAGAATCTTTTTAGTAAAACAGCCTTGTCCCCCCTTCATAAGGCCAAACTTGCATATTTATGCAAATTATCTGCATAAATTAAACATGCAGCTTTAACAACTATATGCAAATAAACATACAAACAGACATGAAACATACAGTTCAATGAGTTTCAATAAATACATATTCAACAGTTGGTGATCTGGATAAAGGGAATACGGAAATTCCTTGTAGTAGCCTTGGTACTTTTCTATAAATTGGAATTAAATCAAAATTAAAAGTTAACAAAAAGTATACACTTATAATAGCATTACTCAAATTAAGATAGATCAGACGAGATCGGGTGCGTTCAGGGTGGTATGGCCGTAGACTCAAATTAAGATAGAGAACATTTCATCACTCCAAAAAGTTCCTTGCTCTCTTTTCCAGTCACCCCAGGCTCTCCCCAGAGGCACTCATTATCCTAAATTATTTCTATCACCATAACTAAGTTATGCCTGTTCTTGTATTTTACATAAATGATGTATAGTATGTACTAATTTGGGCTTCTTTCCCTCAGCATGGTTTTTGTTATTTTGTGAATCAGTGGTTTATGTTTGTGACATTTATATTATGTGGTGCTGTGTGAATCAGTAGTTCATTCCTATTATAACTAAAGCTGCTATGAATATTCTTACGCCAGTCTTTTCACGGATATTATTTTCATTCTGTGTACGTGTGCCGATAGATATTTTATCCACACACACACCCACACACACACACACACAGATGCTGAGAAGTCCATCTAGGAATGGAATTATGGCTGTCAGTAACTATCTGTTTAGTGGCAAGTTGTTTTCCAGCTGGTTCACATCTTTGCTGATGATTAGTATTTAAATATTTTTATTTGATAATTATTTTAGTTGATGTGAAGTGGTACCTCGGTATGGTTTTAATTTGCATTTCCTTGAGGATTGGTAATGTTAAGAACCTTTTCATGTACTTATTGATCATTTATATATCTTCTTTTGTCAAACATTCCTTCAAGTCTTTTGCCTAATCTTTTCTAGTTTTGTCTTTTTAAATTGTTTATCTTTTTATTATTGATCTATAGGAGTTCTTTATGTATTTTGGATATAAGTATTTTGTCAGACTGAATTGTAAATATTTTCTTCCAGTCTGCATTGCCTTTTTACTTTCTTATTTTTTTAAATGTGTCTTTTGATTAGTTAATGTTTTAAGTTTTGTTGAAGTCAAATTTGTTAATTTTTTGATGTCCTGCTAAGAAATTTTTGCCTTTCCCAAGGTCATGAAAATATTTCCCTATATTTCCTTCTAGAATCTTTATTGTTTTCATTTTCAGGTTTAGGTTGACGACCCATCAAAAAGTAGTTTTTTATTTTTTATTTTGTATGGTTGTTTAACCCAGAATTTCCCAAACATTTTTGGCCATGAAATCTATTTCTCTACATACCACCTATGTATATCTCAAGGAACTATCATCCAAAATACAATGAGAAATAGATGTTTCCATAGAGGAATCAGTATAACAACCCAAACTAATAAACATGTTTGGATACCATCAAATCCATTTATTTTAACTAGGATCAAATGAATAAGACATAAAAGGTAGTAAGTTAAAATGACTTTGTAGTAGATTCAGTGAAGGTGTAGTATACTTTGACATAGCTAGGATTGAACTGTTTTCAATTAGGCTTGAAACTATAAATATTCAAAACATGGAAAACTATCAAATGTCAACTAACTTTTCTACCAATAAACTAGCTCCTGATTAATTACTCAAATGCTTTCTTTGTGAGTCCTTGGGGACAAGGACCATGACCCATGAATGTCTTTTTCTCTCAGCACCCAAAACAATCCTGGGCATATGTTAAAATACAATATTTCTCAAAGTATATACAACAAAATGTTAAGTTGTTCTTTTGGTGGTGGCACTACAGTTGACTTTTTTCTTCATTTTCAAATCTCCATATTATGATTTTCAAAAGTAAAACTGAATTATTTTTAAAATTAAAAATATATATTTTTAAAATACTCATTGGGAAGGACTATTGTTTCCATTAGGAGGAAAAAATAAATGCTAAATCTTATCATTGTTTAAATATTTCCCAAGTTAACATTAATACTAAGACTCAAAAATTCTGTCCAAGTTTGAGAAACTAATAAATGAGGCACTAAGTGGATATAAGCAATTGTGTATGTTTTGCAAATGCTTATAGCCAGCAACAGAAAATAAGAAAATATATAACTGACATGTAAGTTATATTTGTATAACTTACAAATATATATTTTTGTAAAGCAAAAATATATGCTTTACAAAATGGGCCTGAGGTACTGATTACTGGTAGATGAGAATATTTGAACATTTGATCTTCTACCTCAGTATCTAATTTACCTTCAAACACCAAATATTCAGCTTCTAAGTTGATGGTTATAAAATACTGATAGAGGAATCCTATTAGGATTCCTTTACCTCAAAGAATTCCTTTTAAAAAGCTAAGGGGTGTGTGTGTGTGTGTGTGTGTGTGTGTGTGTGTGTGTGTGTGTGTGTTTAATAATCTGTAGTGGCTCTAAGAATAACCAAATCTTGGGTCAGAGTACTCATTGTGTTTAATCTGTCACTGGGACAGTTATATCTTGTAGACTATTTGAAATGTTATTAGATTTGTGTTTGCCCTTTTTTTAAGGCACTTTATACTTTCCTTGTACTCACTGCACAACCCTGAACTGAAGTGGAATCCTGAGAGGGTACCCACAGTAAAACCTTGATTAATAAGGTTATGGTGCAGGTCAACTTGTTACCATATGCATAAATTTACAGCCACAAGTGAGGGGTTTTCTTTTCCCATCAGAATGTTAAGCAATTTTTCTACATTATTTTCTTATAAACAAAGCACATTTTTAAAACTAAGAAGAAAAAGAAAAAAAAGGTGATGCGGAATGTAATAAAATATCTGTTGTTTTATTTTGTAGCTTCGATGTGGTAAAGCATTGTTGGAATACCTAAGTGATTGCTGTTTATTTTATTTTATTTTTTTGATTAACATGCAAAATGAAAAGAGAATACTTTTAGGTTTAAAAAGAGTATTGCAGATGACAGATTTCAGTAATTGCTCCAGCAGACCACAAAGGATTAATTTAACAGCAAGAAACTTGGGGTAACCTGGCTAAATATTTCATTCATGTGACTGAGTGGGTTGAAGGTGGGATGGCTGGGATCTGCTTAGCAGTGGGAGTGACTGTGTCTTGGCTGGGCTAAGGCTTTATTTCTCACTTGTAGTCTCAGACAGTACAGAACAGTCTACTCATGGCCTGTGCTCACCTGTGGAATGTGTGCTCCTGCCCTTCAGGTCAAGGCTATCTTAAAATGACAAGGATAGCAACAGTCCTAGAGCCAGTCATTTAAAATGAGGATTGCTGGTTGGCCCAGGCTGCTAGGTGAGAGAGAAAGGGTAATGGTCTTATGAAAAGCCCAGCCAGAATTCTTTCAGATTTTATTTTCACAAATGCCCTGACTTTAGCCAGCAGTCAGAGGATTAGGAAGAAATGAGAATGCTAAGGACCCAGAGAGTAAGGAGGATGTTACTATAAACTATATTGCTCGGGATCTCAGCTGAATTCTCATTTGGGTTCAACAAATTGACCTGAGGTATCGTTGCCTCTTCTATGTTCTCTTAAATACTTTTTCAGTAATGAAATATTTATGCTTTCAGTAGTTACATCTGAATTTTGGAAATGATCAAGTCCATTCAATTCTAATCAAGAAGGGCCAATAATAACTTACATTCGGACAGTGCGTTTCATTTCACAAGGTGCTATAACAATGCCTTGTTTCATATAGTCTTCAGGACAACCTCTGATGCAGGTACTTTTATTCTCAAATTGTAGAGGAGAAAGTTGAGGTTAAGAAAAGTTAAGGGATACACAGAGTTACAAAACTAGTAGGTTACAGAAGTGAAACTTGAATCCAGATCTTCTGATTCCAATTTCATTGCTCTTTACCCTATGTGAGGCTCTGTTTTTAATTAAAAAAAAAATGAGGCACTACAAGATAACCTAACTAATTTTCATTCAAAATCTCATAATCTTGTGTTGAAGACAATTTAAAATGAGTATTTCCAAAACATTTTGTACAATGCCATCCTCATGAAAAGTGTGTATGATTTCCTAATAAATAAATGCATGTTTCTTCTATATTACCAGATATATGGTTGGATTTTTAAAAGTTCCATTATTTTATTGTCACAACTGGTAAGATTTTAAGTGCTTACTATATTTACTTCCATAAAAATGATTATGCAGGAAAAAATATTGGAGAGAAAAGCTATCTAACAGCTGTGAAAGGGAAAATTGCAAAGAACCTCCTCTAAAGGCACATAATACCAGACTTGTGGGCTACTTCACTTTCGTAAAGTAAAATCTGGGATAAGAAAAAATACTAACATAATCATATTTATACTTATACATTAAAAAGAACCTCATTATACTTGGAGATTATATTCTAGAAATTCCATTTTAATAAAAAATATGAAAGAAGGTTCTCCTGATTCATTTTTTCCCGCCTATTTTTGGCCTTTCATTGTTTGCCCCACTTTTAGGTGCACTGTAAAGTAGCAAACCAGGCTGTAATGGTGTTACATCAAGATAAAGTGTTCCAGGGCTTGCTTCGGTACCACATATGTTAAATTAAAATGACACAGACAAGATCAACATGGCCCCTGTGCAAGGATGACTCTCAATTTCATGAAATGTTTCATATTTTTAAATAGATGAAAATATTAATAAGTAAAAATTGGTAGTTACAAACTAGTCACAAGGATGTAAAGTACAGCATAGGGAACACAGTCAATAATATTGTGGTAACTACGTATGGTGCCAACTGGGTACTAGAAATATCAGGGGGAATGCTTTGTAATGTATATGATTGTCTAACCACTATGCTGTACATCTGAAGTCAATACAAAATAATATTGAAGGTAAACTATAACTGAAAAATAAGAAAAAGAATGCATTAGAGGAATTTAAAAAGATGGGGAAAAAGTGTTCCAACTGGTCAAGATGGAAGCATGGGTAAATACACCTCACCTTCTCGCACAACTACAGAAAAAATTTCAACTAGACTACAAAACAAATATCACCCAGAATTGTCAGAAAATTGAGCTGTATGGATGTCCAACAATCTAAGGATTTAAAGAAGCCACATTTAATTCATATGGGTAGGAGGGGCAGAGATGTGCAGAGAGGCATAGAGAGACATCGAGAGGTGGAGAGACCTGGAGAAGTAAATGAAATGGAGATAAGCAACCTATCAGATGCAGAATTCAAAACTGATTATTAAGATGCTCAAGGAACTCATTAGGTACTTCAATAGTATAAAAAAGACCCAGACAGAAATAAAGGTTACATTAAGTTAAATAAAGAAAAATCTACAGGGAAGCAACAGTGTCAGGGATGAAGCCAAGAATCAAATAAATAATTTGAAACATAAGAAAGAATAAAGCACTCAATCAGAATAGCAAGAAGAAAAAAGAATTAAAAAAATGAGGATAGTAAAAGGTGAAAGATTTATACGATTTCAAGAGAACCAGAGTGTTAGGTTAAGGAGCCTTTGACACATCTTCAAACATACCAACAACCAAATCATAGGGGTGCCAGGAGGAAAAGAGGAAGAGCAAACAATTGAAAACTTATTTGAAAAAATAATGAAAGAAAACTTCCCTAATTTGGTGATGGAAATAGATATACAAGTCCAGAGAGCACACAGCCCAAAACAAGATGGACCCAAACAGGACCATACCAAGACCCATCATAATTAAAATGCCAAAGATTAAAGATAGAATCTTAAAAGTGGCAAGAGAAAAGGAGAGAGTTACCTACAAGGGAGTTCCCACAAGACTTTCAGCTGATTTCTCCAGCCCTGGCTGGTGTAGCTCAGTGGACTGGGTGTGGGCCTGTGAACCAAAGGGTTGCTGGTTTGATTCCCAGTCAGGACACATGCCTGGGTTGTGGGCCAGGTCCCCAGTAGAGGGCACATGAGAGGCACATGTTGATGTTTCTCTCTCCCTCTTTCTCCTTCCCTTCCCCTCTCTCTAAAAATAAATAAATAAAATCTTTAAAAAAAGACTTTCACCTGATTTCTCAAAAGAAACTTTGCAGGCTAGAAGGGACTGGCAAGAAATATTCAAAGTGATGAAAAGCAAGGACCTACAACCAAGATTACTCTATCAAGTAAAGCTATCATTTAGAATTGAAAGGCAGATAAAGTGCTTCCCAGATGAGGTAAAACCAGAGGAATTCTTCATCACCAAGTTATTATTATATGAAATGTTAAAAGGAATTATATAAGAAAAAGAAGAAGGTCAAAACTATGAACCTTAAAATGGCAATAAATTCACAACTATCAAAAACTAAATTTAAAAAACAAACTAAGCAAACAAGCTCCATATCATAGATATAAAGATCATTTGATGCATTATCAGCTGGGAGGGGGAAGGGAGAGAATGGGGGAAAGGCGCAGGGATTAAGAAGTACAAATTGGCAGGTACAGAATAGACAGGGGGATGTTAAGAACAGTATAAGAAATGGAGAAGCCAAAGAATTTACATGCTTGACTCATGGACATGAACTAAGGGGGGGCATTGTAGGGAATAAGGGTACCAGGTGGAGGATGGCTAAGTGGGAAAAATTTGTACAACTCTAATAGTATAATCGATGAAATATATTTTTAATAAAAAGTGTTCCATCAGTTCCATAATTGATCATTGAGTGGCCTGACACAGGTGTGCTATAGGAGCTCAGAGCTGATTGTTAAATATACATCATTAATTTCTCATAACTAAACAGTAATTTTAAAAGAAAGAAAAGATCCAAACAAGGTCAGATAAATTTGGTCATCCTGAGAATTAGACAATGGAAAGCATAATACTAATCCAATTGACCATTTCATCATCATTTGCATAGTCTCAACATATTTTCCTTTTAATTGTCTTGACTTTTTTATTAGTATTATTGAAAATAATAATAAAATGCATTTTATTTGAAAATAGTAAACTGCAAACAGATATAAATGCATTTATATCTGTTTGACTCTGAATTTCCAGTTATTGTACTTGATTTAAAATATTTTTTTCCTTTTTTTTAATTTTTATTTTCATTGTTGATCTTGTACAGTTTTCTGTCTTTTATTCTCACCTGAACCCGCCACCCCAGCCCTCCCCACCTCCCTCCCATTTCCACCCCCCCCCCATAGTTTTTGTCCATGTGTCCTTTATATTTGTTCCTGTAAATCCTTCCCCTTTTCCCCTGAAATTCCCTCCCCTCTCCCCTCTGGTGACTTTCAGCATGTTCCCAATTTCCATGTCTTTGGTTATATTATGCTTGTTTGTTTGTTTTGTTGATTAGGTTCCTGTTAAAGGTGAGATCATATGGTATTTATCTTTCACTGCCTGGCTTACTGATTTAAAATATTTTAAAAGTACTTCCTGTATTGCATTGAAAGACACACCAACCCAACTGTAGGGATTAGTTAGGTTAAAAGCCCTGGGGGACTCCTAATTCCAACTGCAGGTCATGGCAGAGCTGACAAGATTTTGTTCTGACAAATTTCTTGTCATGGGAAGTTTGTTAGTAGAGGAGCTTCTGGAGAACTCTAGCATCAGGGGTGCTGGGTTGTATTTCTGGTTTTGTCATTTAATGAACCATGTCACTTTTGGTTAGTCACTTCATCATTTAAAACCTCATCTGAAAATAGAAATAATTTCATGTTTCTGTGATTCTGATAGATGTTTTCCTCCACATTTTATTATTTCTGAAATGGGATGTGTCTAAATAAATTTGCCGGCTTCCAGGCTCAGTATGTATGCCCCAGTATGGAACATAACTATAACTTGTGAATGTAGGAGAACTTAGCAGATTCCATAGAAGGTACAATATCTGTTCATTTCATATCACTTCAGATGAGTTATTTGCACTTGATGGCACCACACATGTTTATCTCTATTTCATCTTAAATAATAATACATTTATATTATTCTAAGTAAAGTGAACCTTTGTCACCGGAGGACTGATGAAACCATATTTTCTTTCTAGTGAACAATCGACACTCTCTCCCAAGCTACTGTGACATGTTTAAGGTTGCATATCTTACCCAAACCAGCCAACTGGGATGATTCTGCAGTAGTTTTGAACTTCAGGCCAGAGAACCAAAGACTCTGACCCTACTGGTGACAAAAATAAAAATTTCCTGTCTAGCAAGCAAAAATACCTGTTCCCTTGCCTGAGGAAATGAAGATGATGTTCACAAAAAGCCAAGATAAGAGGCAGAGAAAAGGTGGCCCACTTGAAATCTCTAATTCCAGGGTCTCTGGCATCTTGCGGTTTGGTCATGTGAATCAGTAAAGGTTTCTATTAACTGTAACCAAAAAGCAAACAACAAAAAACACTCCCAGCTAACACAACTGATCCTTACTAAGGAAAAAAAAAGAAACACTTGATTTTTTAGCCCTGGGAAGTACCACATGTATTTTCTCTAAAAATTGGGATATAATTCACATACCATAAAATTCACCCTTTTTAAGGTGTACAAATCAGTGGTTTTTAGTATATTGAAAAGGTGTGCAATCATCACCACTATCTAATTCCAAAACATTTCATCATCTGCAAAGAGAAAGCCTTTGTTCATTAGAAGTCATACCCCATTCCCTTCGGCCCCTTTCCTTTCCAAACCACCAATATACTTTCCACACCGGGACTTTTCATTCCCCATTTAAAGACACGGAAAAGGAGACCTAGACATTTTAGCGACTTTCTTAAGGTTTTCTTAAGAGATCAGAGCTGGGATTATAGCCTGTTAAACCATTCTGACTCCCTTATGTGGATATGTTTATGACCAATTTATTTCCTCAGGTTATTATATTTGTTTACTACTGTAAATGGAGGAAGGAGTTAAAACAGCCACTTGTAAATTGTTGTGGTCATTTAGAAATAGTGTTAGTTTGTTCTGAGAGGTCAATTTACTAAGAGATGACTTGCTTGAATTTTTTTAATGTTATGCTTTTTTTAAAAAAGATTTTATTTAGCCCTGGCTGGTGTAGCTCAGTGGATTGAGCGAGGGCCTGCGAACCAGAGGATCGCGGTTCGATTCCCAGTCAGGGCACATGCCTGGGTTGCAGGCCAGTTCCCAGCAGGGGACACACGAGAGGCAACCGTACATTGATATTTCTCTCCCTCTCCCTCTCTCCTACCCTTCCCCTCTAAAGATAAATAAATAAAAATCTAAAAAAAAAAAAAAAAAAAAGATTTTATTTATTTATTTTTAGAGAGGGGAAGGGAGGGAGAAAGAGAGGGAGAGAAACATCAATGTGTGGTTGCCTCTCACGTGGCCCCTACTAGGGGCCTGGCCTGCAACCCAGGCATGTGCCCTGACTGAGAATTGAACCTACGACCCTTTGGTTCGCAGCCCGCGCTCAATCCACTGAGCTATGCCAGCCAGGGCTGTTATGCTTTTTTTTTTAAAGTATATATTTTTGATTATGCTATTACAGTTGTCCCATTTTTTTCCTCCTTTATCCCCTTTCCCCCTAGTACCCCCATTCTCTCCATCATTCCCCCCACCCCTTAGTTCATGTCCATGGGTCATACATATAAGGTCTTTGGCTTCTCCATTTCCTATACTATTCTTAACCTCCCCCTGTCTATTTATATTATGCTTTCTTAATGAATGAGATCACTTCTGTTTACTTCTCTGCAACTGAAACCCACTTGACCTCCCCAGGAAAGAAAAAAGGACTATTGAGCTGAAATTGACTTTCTTGTAAATCTAAGGAAGAAAACAAGTTTTAGTCCCCATCAGAGCCATATATCTTAAGTATAGTAATTTTGTTTTAGTCTATTAAGCTTTTGATCAGGACAAATAAACCTTATATGAAACTAGCCAGAATTCAATAGGATTAAAAAGGGGAGGTCAGAGAGATGTGAATATTACATTTTGAGTCATTTGGAGTTCAAACCAACTTGGAACCTTTTTTCTTTTTTGCCAGATATCATTTTAATAAGTCATTGCCTACTGACTGCTTTAATCTAATTCTAGAAACCAATAAATCACAATCTAATTGTGAAATGATGAACAGCTAATTTGGAGAAATAAATTTGTTTACATGAAGTTTTGTCCAAGTTCAGTTTTGTAGAAAAGAGTCAGAAATACCCAATTTTCACTTTAGGGGCAAAAATGGATCTGGAGCTACACATCCAATAGCCGGGTATGTGTCTCCCTTTGTGTGCTTTGCTTTTCTGTGTCTGGAAGTCTATTTCTGTCAATGTGGATAATACCAGGCCTGCGCATCCAGTCTCTGGGGCCCCTCAGGGTAAAGGGCTGGAGAACAGCAAGTCCCCAGAACAATTGGGGAGACTGTTCACAGTTTTGGCTGCCTGTATCGCTGCTCTGCCAGTCTCTTTGAAGCATTTAGGAAACACCCAGTCTTTGCAGAAGCATGAACTTGGCTCTAGAGAACAAAAATGAATATAAAGTAAATTTTCTTCAAAGCTGAGAACAGAAGCCTTTACTCTCCTGTGTAATTTTCCTGCCACTCAGTTGTGTTGGCATCAGGAGACCCAGTGCACATATGTGCTGGGAGGAGGGAGGACAGAGACCCAACCCTGGACATGCTGGGTCTAACAGTCTCTCTCACTAAGCCACGGTGGTCTTCAAGCCTCTGTCCTTAGTCCATATTGTTACTCTACTGAAACACCCACAGCTCACTTCTCTTAAGACTGATTCCCCACTTGTCCTTCTAGATTCAGCTTCTGCTGTCCTCCTGGGAAGCCTTCCTAATCCCCCTCATCTGCAGCCTCAGGCCCTTCCTCAGTGCTCCTCTAGTGTCCACTCAATTCTGTTTTTCATCCTTCTGTTATGATGACTGCTGTACTGTCGTTATCTTTACTTGGAAAAATCTATCTTCCTTATTAGATTGTTTCTATGGGGTCTGGACTATCATGTTTATCTCTGTATCCTAATACTCAGTATTATAGTTGGCTTGTAGGAGGCATTTTATTTGTTTGAAAATATGTATCAGGCACCTACTGTGTGCCTGGTACTGTGTAGGGTGCTAAAGCTAATCAGTGTACAGTGCTTAGTGAATGAATAATCTCTCAGCCCTTGGTTCTTTGCCATCTCCTGCTGTGTAGTGGGAAAGAGAGCTTACCAAGTGGGTTGGGACCAAGCCCTGGAGTGAGGGAGTGGTCTCCCTCACTATTCTTTTCTGCATGCATTGATTGCTTACTGTGTGCCCAGCACTGCGTTTAGGGCTTTATGTGCCTTTACACACTTAACCCTTTGATCTCAGTCCTATCTTTATCCCCACTTTTTAAATAAGGTAACTGAGGACTAGAAGATGTTATTTGCCCAAGGTCACAGGGCTAGGAAGTGCAGCTAGGATTCAAAGCCAGGCCACTGTCACTACACTATACTATACTATACTATACTATACTGTACAGTAGTCCTTTTTTATCCATGTTCCAAGATTCCCAGTAGACACAGAAAATATGGAACTCTACATATACTATGCTCTTTCTTATACATACATACTTATACATAAGTATAAGTATGTATGTTTATACTTATGATAATGTTTAATTTATAAATTAGACATAGTAAGAATTAACAATAGCCAATAACAAAATAGAACGATTATAATAAAACACTAATATAAGCTATGTGAGTGTGGTCTCTCCCTCTCCCTCAAAATAACTTACTATATAGCATTTGCCCTTCTTCTTATGATGTAAGATGACACAATGCCTCCATGATGAGATAAAGTGAGGTACACAGAATGAGGTACAATTTAAAACTTGTGAATTGTTTATTTCTGGAATTTTCCATTCAATATTTCCAGACCACATTAACCATGCACAGGTAACTAAAAATCACAAAATCACAGATAAAGGGGGACTACTATTTTATACTATAATATACTGTACTGTACTAGACTACATAACCGGTGAGGGATGGAGAAGAGGTGTCTTTTTCTGATCTCCGTTAATTGAACTCCTTTTCCTCTCCAAGAGGGATACCCCTCAGATGGGGCAGACTCAGGGCCTGCAGTCAGAGAAGCCAGCTCCAGCCACCTACCACTCTGCTGTGTAGCATGTAGGGGCTCTCATGCAGTTAGTAGATGGTGTGGAATGATGGATAATCACTCAGTCTCTGAACTAAACTTTCTGTATGAGTCCTGCCTTTACAACATCTTAGTTCTAGGACTTAGAGTGAGTCCATAAATCCCTGTTTTCTCACCTGTAAAAAGGGGAGAGACAGACTAGAAGAGGGTGATCAACCATCTCAGCTTGCACAGGACTGCCCCAATTTTAGCAGAAAATCCTGTCCTCTAAAAAACCCATTAGTCTCATGCAAACCAGGATGGTTGGTCACAAGCTAACTGTTGTGCTTTAGGATTTGTGGGCTATAAGAGGTCCATTTGAGTTCAGTACTACCAGGCATGGTCATTGAAGAGTGTTCTGCAGCAGCTCTCACCAGTTAGCCTACATCAGAATCACCTGGAGGGCTTGTTCCATCACAGATTCCTGGATCTCACCTCCAGAGTATTCCATTCAATAGGTCTGAGGTAGGACCTGAGGATTTGCATTTTAAAAATTTTCCAGATGCTGCTGCTGTTAGACCCAGGACTGCACGTTAAGAACTACTGGTCTATGCATTTAAAACTTGATGTTATTAGCAAGGAAACAAAACTGTACTTGAATAGAATTTAAATTTCAGCTGCTATGATGAGAAGGTGAAATTCCATAAATATTTCAGTTTATTTGTGCTCTACTTCAGAGCTACCTAAATTGGTTTTAAGATGGGAATATTCTAGAGGAAGACATGTGAATAGTTGTGCTAAAGGCAATAGATTTGTTGGTTAACCAATAAACAAAGTAAATTGGATATGAGATGTAAATTTTGAGAGAGACATCACATTTGCCATACTTTTTGACCACAGAAATCTTTGTTCTCCACCATCTGGAAATTATTACTCAATTTACAATGCAATAATAAATCATTCTATCAGTTTTGAAGCAATGTTTAGCCCCAATTTCTTATTTCCTAATTCGCTGAACAGTTGCAAAATCAGATTATATAGTATAGAAGATAATAAAAAACATTATTTTCCCTACAGATTTCCATAGATCACTCTATGTGTTAAATTTAACTTGGGCTATTTATTTTTTTTATTACCAAAGAAGGCCCCCAGAGCAATCTTTACTCTTGAAGTGATCACTTCTTGTGATGACTGCATCTCTCATATAAATCCCTTTTTTGAGAGTAGCACCCAATGGGTGTGCCTGTGCCACCAGACCTTCCCAGCAACCATAGTTTAGGATGGTCTCCTCACCCAAGCTGGCTGATCTGTCCTAGGAATTTGGAATTGTGAGCTAAGAGACAGAGACTGAGAGGCCTTTGGAGCTTCTTCACATCAATGGCATAGCTCTAGTCACAAGGTCTTTCTGCCTTCGTTTCCCTAGGTATAAAATGTGGGCAGATAATAGTATCTACCTCATACAGCTGATGTGAGGACTGAGTGAGTTAATACACATGGAGTTCGTAGGGCAATGACTGATACACACTCAGAGCTTCTTAAGTGTGACAGCTTTCCTTTTCTTTTTTTTTCAATCAATTGATGAATGTATTTTATTTATTTATTTATTTTTTAAATATTTTATTTCTTTTTATTTTTAGAGAGAGGGGAAAGGAGACAGAAACAGAGGGAGAGAAACATTGATGTGTGGTTGCCTCCTTCATGCCCCCCCACTGGGGACCTGGCCCGCAACCCAGGCATGTGCCCTGACTGGGAATCAAACCGTGACCGCCTGGTTCACAGCCCACGCTCAATCCACTGAGCCACACCAGCCAGGGCTGATGAATGTATTTTTAAAAAGATTTTATTGATTTATTTTAGAGAGACAGGAATGGAGGGAGAAAGAGAGGGAGTGAAACATTGACGTGTGAGAGATACATCCATTGGTTGCCTCTCACATGCCCCCAACCCAGGACCTGGCCTGCAACCCAGCCATGTGTCCTGACCAGGAACCAAAGTGGCGACCTTTCAGTCTGCAGGCCAGCACTCAGTCCACTGAGCCACACTGGCCAGGGCTATTTAAAAATTTTTTTAATTGATTTTTAGAGAGAGATCAATTTGTTGTTCCATTTATTTGTGCATTCATTGGCTGTGCCCTGACTGGGGATCAAATCCACAACCTCAGTATATTGGGATGACACTTGAACTAACTGAGCTACCAGGCCAGGGAAAGTGTGATAGCTTTTCATGTTATTATTAACTCCTGCTGCTCAAGTCCCTAGAAATGACAAGGCTCTTGTCCTCCCTAACCCTCAGTGGTTTAACTTCTTCTTGGCTTTCATGAGATGATGCAGGGGTATCCCAAAATATTCCTCTAAGGCAGAATAATGGCCTCCTAAATATATCCATGTTGTAATCCCTGGAACCTATGAATCTGCTACCTTACATAGTAAAAAGATGAGATTAAATTAAGGATTTTAGCATCAGGAGATAACTGTGAATTATCTGGGTGGGCCCAAGGAAATCACAAGGGTCCTTATAAGAGAAAGAGGAAGATGGAGACTCAAAGAGAGGTGATGATGAGAGCAGAGTCAGAGAGATTGCAAGAGAAGATGCAACGCTGCTGGTTTGGAAGATGGAGGAAGGGACCACAAGCAAAGAAATATAGGCAGTTTCTAGAATCAGAAAAAAAAAAAAAAAAAAAAAACAACCCAAGGGAATGGATTTTCCCCTAGAGCCTCTAGAAGGAACGCAGAACTGCCAACACCCTATTTTTAACCCAGTGAGACCTATTTTGGACCTCTGGCCTTCAGAAATACAACATAATAAGATTGTGTTGTTTCAAACTACAAAACTAGTGGTATTTTGTTAGAGCAGCAATAGCAGCAATAGGAAACTTACACAAGGCATAAACTAGGCAACTGGATTATATTACAACAAATGAACAAACAAACAAACACTTTAACTATAGCAGCTCTACAGTCACTGAAAGTGTCTGAAGTATAGATAGGTCTCTGGTGGATGTTTCTTCAGCTTCTTATGGCATCTATTAGGATCACCGGGTGGTACTTGTTTGAGAGGGAGGTCTAAGGTAGATTTATTCACATATCTGGCACCCTGGCAGGGACAATTGGAAGGCTAGGCCTTTCTCTCTCTCCATGTAGTATCAGGGATTCTCCACATGATCTTTCTAGCAGGATAGCTGGACTTCATACATGGCAGCTCTGAGTTCTAAGATTGGTATTACAAGAGAACCAGGCAAAAGCTGTAAGGCTTCTTATGAGCTAATCTTATAATTCCCAGAAAGTGACTTCCATCAAATTTTACTGGTTAAGATGCAGTGTGTGGAGTCAGCTCCACCAAAAAAAAAAAAAAAAAAAGCATTTGGATAAGAGCAAGGGAGGGATGCTTTTCCCAAAGCAAGACTGGAGATGCTATTACCAGTAGTAGGAGAAAGGATGCCAGGACCAAAACAGCTGGAGTCTTCTAAAGTTATAGAAGTCAGCCAGTTGAGAGACTAGAGAAAAGCAACCTCCATAGCCAACTTACTGAAAAGAGTGAGTCTACAGCTTGAAGAAATAAAATATGCAAAGTAATGTTGAATGAATGTTGAAAACTATGGTTTCACTCTTTGTGTCAATGTGATTTCTTCTTTAATTCCAAAGTTGTAGGACTTCCATTTATCTCAATTTCTGGTGGTTGCGATTATGGTTGTTCTATAGTTTAGTTGTAATTTTGATGCGGTTGTGTAAAGAAGCAAGCCGTGTTTACTTATGCCACCATCTTGACTGGAAGTCCTTCTTCTTTTTTTTTTTTAAATAACTGAATGCTAACCATAATCTTTTGTTTTTCATTTTAGGAAGTCTTGAAACCAATGTTTAATACTTATATAATATTCCATCTAGTGGTGAAACATAATTTCCTAATGTTAACCTTTATTGTTAGGTTGTTTCCATTTCCAATTTTCAGGCACAAAATTTTACTCCTTTTGAAATCAGGCCAACCTAATTACTAGAAATGAATCCTCAAAGCAGTGATGGCCTTGACCAATCTGAATGTGTCCCTATGCATGGTAAGCATTGCGGTATTCTATCTAGTCCACATAAATTGAGCCTATGGTCATGCCACTGGCAATTCAACTGTACAAGCTTCCCACAACCTTGGCAGTACTGTGTATTATTTTTAAAAACAAAGCACAGTGAGGTGGTAAGAATGGAATTAATAGGCATGATATGGTATTTGTCTTTCTTGAACTGTTTATTTTTCTACTGTTTTTACCCCAACTTTTCATTTAAAAAATTTAAATTTAGAAGTTAAAGGAATAATACATTAAACTTCACATCCTCTTTACCCAGATTCACCAATTGTCAACATTTTGCCACACCTGCTTTTTCTCTCTTTCTCTCTCAACACACACACACAATTTTTTTGCTGAACCATTTGAAAGATGCAAACATCCTGACACATTATCCCTAAATACTCCATCATGTGTCTCCTACATAACCAAGAAGTCATTATCATACACAAGAAATTTAGCATTGATACAAAACAGAATCTAATATATATTACATAAGCAAATTCCCCAATAATCCCAATATGTTTTTTAAAGCTGATTTTTAAAATCTATGATTCAGTTAAGGTTCACACATTGCATTTGTTTGTCACATCTCTTAGCTTTTAGACTAGAAAAGTGCCCTACTATATTTTTAACTCAGAGATTCATTCTCTTTCTTCCTTTCCTTTCCTTTTCTTTTCTCTTCTTTTCTTTTTTTTGGAAGAGTCCTGACCACTTGTTTCATAGTATATATCACATTATGGTTTTGACACTTTGTAGTCTCATGATTAAACTCAGGTCAAACATTTTGGTGATGAACACTATATATGCGGTGATATATGTGCACTCTCCATTGTATCCCACCAGGACACACATAATGTCAGGCTGTCCAATTATTGGTCATGCTAAGTTTATCATGGGGTTAAAGTAGTACCTGTTGTAAAAGCACCTTTTCCCTTCATAATTAATAAGTAATCCATGGAGGTGGTACTTGGAGATTGTGTGAATATCATGTTCCACAACAATATTTCACCCAGAGTGTCTGGGATCTATTGACATGATTTCAATTGGTTATTACATTGGTGGATACTAAATGATTTCTAATTCAATTATTATTCCTCTTACATGTTAGCTAACATTCTCTGTATAAATGAACTATATTCCCTTTTAAAATTTCAACACAGTGTTATAATCCATTAACATTGTTGGTTTTTTGAGGGTCAAATTGTCCCAGATTTGGTTGGTAAGGGCTACTGGAAGCTAACTGTTGTGCCCTTTTGACAAGTTGCCATTAGTCTTTCAGCACTTCTTTGCTTTTTGGCATAAAAAGTCTTTATAGATTCACCTTGTGCTTTCACTGACCTAGACCTGGAATGAGTAGTTTCTCTTAGGAAACCTGATTCCTTTCAGTGGGATAGTAAACAAGATCTGGATGGTAGTTATGCTCATTGCTACTGGGGTATCATTGATTCTAAGTCCTGTCTATGGGAAAGGCTATAATGTGTGCATGAGTGTGTGTACATATGTCAATCTATATGAAAGCATGACTTTACACTGACACCTTCAATTCAAATGTAACACCACAAAGTTCTTCTTCACTTTCCCCTACTACACATTTGTATTTCCCTTATAACACAGTGAGTGTCTAGGTTCCCCAAAATATCAATATATTTACTCTATCATACAATATACACAAAATAGTCACAGAGTTATGTCAATATCACTATCAAAATAAAACCTACCAAGTAAAATTCAAGACTCTCTTGAAGGTTTTTTTCTTAAAATATAACTCACTAAAGATAACTATTAGGGTGTTATGCTGAAATATTTCGGGATTAACTTTTTTTATGGGTATACCATTAATTTGATATTTGTTTACATTCAATTTTGCAGTTTGTTTTTTTATTTATTTTTATTTTTTAATATATTTTATTGATTATGCTATTACAGTTGTCCCATTTCTCCCCTATCATTCCCCTCCACCCTGCACACCCTCTCCCACCCACATTCCCCCCTTTAGTTCATGTCCATGTGTCATAAGTTCTTTAGCTTCTACATTTCCCACACTATTCTTGCCCTCCCCCTGTCTATTTTCTACCCACTATCTATGCTACTCATTCTCTGTACCTTCCCCCCACTCCTCCTCCCATGCCCCTGTTGCTAACCCTCCATATGATCTCCATTTCTGTGGTTCTGTTCCTGTTCTAGCTGTTTGCTTAGTTTGCTTTTGTTTTAGGATGTCCAGGAAGCTCAGAGACTCCCAAAGAAGTTGGACCCAAGGAGGAACACATCAAGGCACATCGTAATTACATTAGCCAAGATTAAAATGAAGGAGAGAATTCTAGAAGCAGCAAGGGATAAGGCGACAGTCACCTACAAAGGAGTTCCCATCAGACTGTCAGCTGATTTCTCAAAAGAGACCTTACAGGCAAGAAGGGGCTGGAAAGAAATATTTGAAGTCTTGAAAAGCAGGGACCTACATCCAAAATTGCTCTATCCAGCAAAGCTGTAATTTAGAATGGATGGACAGATAAAGCGCTTCTCAGATAAGGTCAAGTTCAAGGAGTTCATCATCACTAAGCCCTTATTATATGAAATGTTAAAGGGACTTATCTAAGAAAAAGAAGATCAAAAATAGAACAGTGAAAAGACAGCAAACTCACAGCTATTAATAACCACACCTAAAACAAATGCAGTTTGTTTTTTAACCATCTCTATTTAATTTTATTTTTTAAAATGCAGAACTATATATAAAATATGATAGGCTATTATTTTTTTGGCTGTCAATGAACTAAGCCTTCTGGTTTTAGTGTATTGTGTAGTCTTCTCTCATGTTGATACCAGACATAGCCACATGACTTGCAATGTTTACTGGGTCTCTATTAAGCATGAGTAAGCCAAGGCTCTTGTATTGGGATGTGTCTTCTGGGAACAGTCCTTGTTAGAACTCAGCCATCTAGCTGTAAGGAAGTCCAGGCTATTTTGCTGGAGATAGTGACCATGTAGAACGACTCCAGAAAATGAGATACTATATGGAGACAGAGGCCAAGTGGAAGAGAACTGAGGCACCCCAATGAAGTTCCAGCTTAAGGCAGCCATGTCAGTGATGCCACCTAACACCACACGAAGCAAAAGGACCACTCCAGGATCATGAGAAATTATCAACTGTCTTAAGCATCTAAGTATGGGATATTACACTGTAATAAATAACAAAACAAAAGATATACCCAGAGAAGTTTCAATCCCATTTATTCCAGTTGTATATTGTTGCATAAAAGCTATCCAAAAACTTTTATTATTATTATATCTCATGATTTATTGGGTCAATAATTCAGAAAAAGCACAGCAAGGAAGCTTTGACTCTGCTCTACAATGTCGGAGGTCTTAGCTAAGATAATTTGAATGTTGGAGGCTGAATTAGCTGGGGGCTGTCTGAGCATTTCTCTCGTTCTCTCTGTGTCTATCTCTCTTTTTCTCTCTCTGTCCCCCTTTCAGATAGATAGATAGATAGATAGATAGACAGACAGACAGACAGATAGATATGGCTTATCCACATGACTAGCTTAGGCTTCCTAGCAATATGGCAACTTCATGGTAGTTGCTTCTTACATGGCATTTCAGGGCTCCAAGAGTGAGCATTCCAAGAAACAGGACATGGAAGCTCTCATTCTCTTAAGGCCAAACCTGCAAACTGGCACAGTGTTACTTCCACTGAATTCTGTTGCTCAGAGCAGTCACAGAATCTGCCTATATGCAAGGGATAGGAGCATAGACCCCACCTCTTGATGGGAAGATGTCAAAGAATTTATGGCCATCTTTAATCTGCTACATCAACCCCATATATATCTTCTCCTCTTATCTTGCCTTAGTCTGCTTAGGCTGCTATAACAAAGTACCATAGACTGACTCACACTTCGAAAGAATTATTCTGGCTGCAGCGTGGAAAGTAGATGGTAGGAGGCAAGAACAGAAGCAGACAGACCAGATAGGAGGCTGCTGACAGTTGTGCAGGTAAGAGATGGTGCCTTTGGCCAATGCAGGTAGTGAGAAATAAATGCCATCTTTGTAGCCCATAACTGAGCTTCACTACTTGTTTCCTGGTGGCCCCTGACTCTCAGAAACCTATTGCTGACCACTGAGCATATCTACAGGCCACTTGAAGCATCCTTGGTCTCAGATTAGGATCTCCTGGGTTAAGGAAAAGTCTAATCAGAGCAACAGCTCTGTGTTGTCTGAATGCATTTAGTTTAATGTAGATGAAAAAAAAGGAAAGACTTTAATGAACTATGACAGAGTCTCCAGCCTATAATAAATCAGTAGGATTGCTCTTCCAACACTGGAATTATGCTCAGAGTTCAGACCAAATTGCATTAACTGTTGCTTCCATGTACTCAATACAAAAATAGAAGCATGAAAATAGTCACATTCCCAATTTTAAAAGTAATACTTTTCAATACTGTAGTAAAGGCTGCAGGAATGTATCTAGCTAGACTGCAAGGACTGATCCTCTGTGGAGCTACCATGGTCAAGGGCTGGTCCTTGGTTTTGAGGGGTCAGAGATTTGATTGTTGACACAAATCTGTTCAGAGGCTGAAGGAGGCTACTGGCCTGAGGGTAGATGTGGCCCCAAAACAGAGGTCATGTTGGTGTACCCTTGTGGGAAACAGAGTCTAGAGAAGATGTCATGAGATATCAAGTGGCTTAACTGAGATGCACGCTCAATACCAGAGTGTTCAGGAAAAAGCTGGATCATCAAAAATCAAGACAGTGTAGACATTAACTCTAGGGAGTAACTGCCTGGGTTCAAATCCTGATTTTGTTATTTACTAGCTGGAGTAAATTACTTAATCTTTCTGTGTCTACATTAAACGAGTTAAGATGTAAAAAGACCATAAAACTGTGCCTGACATATTGTGTTATTATATCATCATAATAGCATAACTAAGGGAAAAGCAAACATAAAGTAAATCAGGACAGCTAACAAGGGATCAGGTTGGACAAGAACCTGATATTTTAGAAGGTGAGGCCCTAAAGCTAGTGCTCTCTGTTTTAAATCTGCCTGAAAAGTGGACCCTAACAACATCCATATCCCAATCTGTGAATACAGTATCATACATGACAAAAGTGACTTTGTGAGTGTGATTAAGTTAAGAATCTTGAGACAGGAAGATCATTTTACAATATCTGTGTGAGCCCAAGATCACCACAAGGGGCCTTATAAGAAGGAGACAAGATGATCAGAGGAGAACATGCGGCAACAGAGGCAAAGACTGGAATGATGGAGCCACAAGCCAAGGAATACAGTAGCCTCTAGAAACTGGAAAAGACAACAAAGATTCTCCCCTAGAGCCTTCTGAGGGAACCAGCCCTGCTGACCGATGACTTTAAGCCAGTAAGACTGAACTTGGACTTCCAAATCTCTATAACTGAGGATAATAAATTTGTGTTGTTTTAAACCACTAAATCTGCGGTAATTTGTTACACCAGAAACAGGAAACTAATACAGCCTTCACAACTCAATGAAATATCAGTACCTCCATTTTACCTCTGGGGTGATACTTCCTGATAACAAAGAGGAAGACTCCCAAATCTTCCCATTACGTTCTGCCCAAAGAACACTGTCAGATGGTTATTTCTGGGAGTTTTCTGCAAGCGGCTATCGCCATGCCTGCTACATGTTTCTGATGACTTCAGTCACAGAGGATGGTGCATGCTTTACTTTATTCATTGACTAGAACGTATACTAGGGGATCTATATTTTGGAGCCATGTCACTAATTAAATAAAGGAAATTAATTGGATTATCTTCATCTGTATTGAGCCTTATCTTTAAATTATAGATTTTATATATGGTCTTTGCTCATTTGTGCACTCATTCTTTCAACCAATACTTGTTGAGATGACATTTTGTGTCAGCCTATATCACAGGAGCTGGGAAAACAGCAAGATAATGAGTGGAACTAGACAATTAATAAACAGGAAAATATATTACACTGTTAAAAAAGAGCTATGAAGTACCTAAAATAAAGTGATGTGCTAAAATTGAAATAAGACTCAAGAACTCATTACCAATCACCTTGGAATGATCCATGTATGGGAAGGTGTCTTGAGAAATGCCTTTCCATGAAGGCTTGGCCTAACACAAGAAAACCTGGGTGGATCCTGGAGAGTTTTTTTCCCCATGTAACTCTGAAGTTTAACTTATTCAGTCTTTCTTGGGCAAAAGAGGATAATATATTAAGAGACCTTACATAGCATATACACAATAAATATGCATATTATTTGTCAATACCCTGCATTCCATGATGTTGGGAGTTCACTGGGCAAATGAAGTTACAAATACATAGCAATCAGTCTCATTTACGAGAACAATGATCTGTTTGACCTATTTATGGTTAGAGGGCAGGTGATTGGAAAGGTCATCCGAGTCTTATATTGGGGGCCCACTGCAATGATAAATGGCAGTGTTCCCTACTGCTGTACACCATCACCTGCCTGGCCCCAGGGTGTCTGTGTGGCATGTATAAGCTGCTTGGCAGAAAGAGTGTCCAATGTTACTCTGGCAAGGCACAGGGGAGATACTGCCCCATAACTGCCGACAACCTTCAAGTCCATTATCCCTAGGTATAAGCAGGGAGCTTCCCATACATGAGCTTGCTATTTGCTGCCTTAATTCTGAATCACCCTCTCCTTGCTGCTCACTCTCCCATTTTTATTCTTGTCTTTAACTTCAGATTTGATTTGCAGGATCACTTTTCCGTCAAAGGCCCAGGATCTTTAAACAATTCTTGTTCTCCACTCTAGCTGTGCCCATATATTATTTTAGGGTTCACCTTTGGTAATGTACATTCTGTGGGTTTGACAAATATATAATGACATCTCCACCATTATAGTATCATGTAGAATAGTTTAGCTGCCCTAAAAGACCTCTGTGCTCTGATTTTTAATCCCTCTCTCCCACCTAATCCCTGGGAAACACTGATCTGTCTCCACAGTTTTTGCCTTTTGCAAAATGTCATATAATTGGAATCACACAGTATGTAGCCTTTTCAGATTGGCTTTTTTCACTTAGTAATATGCATTTTAGATGCTGCTATGTCTTTTCATGGCTTGACAGGCCATACTTTTTAGTGATGAATATTCCAGTGTCTGGATATACCACATTTTATTTATCCATTCACCTACTGAAGGACATCTTGGTTCCTTTCAAGTTTTCACAATTATGATCAAAGCTGCTATAAGCATCCGTGTGCAGGTTTTTATAGGAACATAAGTTTTCAGTTTATTTTTTGTATATAGGAGCATAATTGCTGGATTGTATGGTAAGAGTATGCTTAGTTTTATAAGAAACTGTCGAACTTTCTCCAAAATGGTTATACCATTTTGCATTCACTCCAGCAGTGAATGAGAGTTCTTGCTTCTTCACATCTTCATCAGCATTTGGTACTGTAAATGTTTGGGATTTTGGCCATTCTAACAGGTGTGTAGTGCTTTCTTGCTACTATTTTAATTTGTATTTTCCAAATGACATATGAGGTTGAACACCTTTTCATATAGTTGTTTGCCATGTATGTATCTTCTTTGATGAGGATTCTGTTAAGGCCTTTTACCCATTTTTTAAATTGGGTTGTTCATTTTCTTATTGTTGAGTTTTAAGTGTTCTTTGTATATTTTAGATAAATGTACTTGATCAGATGTGTCTTCTGCAAATATTTTCTCCCATCCTGTGGTTTGTCTTCACATTCTTTTGACAGTGTCTTTCACAGAGAAGTTTTTAATTTTAATGAAGTACAGCTGCAGACAATTTTAAAGACCAAAACCATTACAGATAAATTAAAGTGATTTTTGTACACTTTCTTTCATTTTCTTAACTGTCTAGAGGAAATCACTGCCATGAAGTTCATGTACACATATACAACCATGTGTTTACATATGCATTTCATATGTACCTATGAACCAGATTAAACTTTATTCTGTTTTTAAAATTTATAGCAATGGTATCATATTGTTTATGTCATTCTGCAGGGTTTTTTACTCAGCATTATATTTTGAGACATACCCATGTTGATACTCAGAAATCTAACTTATTCGCTTCAACTATTATATAGCATTCTGTCACATGAATTAACAAAACAAATGTATTAGTGAATTCCTCAACAGAAGAACATTCAGGCTTGTTTTAATCTTTTTTTTTTTTTTTTTGGCAGTTACCAGCAAAGCTGCAAAGAACTTATAGTAAGTCTCTTTATGTATAGAAGCAGAAATTCTTCTATGTATAGACACACACATGGAACTGGAGTTTGTAATATAAGGATATCTTCAACTTCACCAGATATTACCTAACTGCTCTTCGAAATGTTTGTACCAATTTATACTCCTACCAACAGTATTTGAATTCCTACATTCTTTAATTCTAACATTTATTCTTGCCAGACTTTAAAATTTTTTTGGCTAAGTAGCTGATGTAAAAAATTATCTCATTTAAGAAATTTTTAATTTTCCTAAATTATAAATGAGGTTTAGCATATTTTCTTATGTTTATTATCTTTTTGGTTTATTTTTCTATAAATTACCTATTTATACCATTTGCCTATTTAAAATTTTTCCTAGTGATTTTAAGATACTCTTTACGCAGGGATTCCCAACCTCTGGGCCACAAACCAGTACCAGTCCAGGCCGGCTTGAATCATCTGGAAACCATCCCCCTGTCCATGGAAAAATTATCTTCCATGAAAACCAGTCCCTGGTGCCAAAAAGGTTGGGGACTGCTGCTTTAAAGGACACTAATGATTTGTCTTTCTTCTCCTGATATTTGGACATTTTTTCAAGTTTGTTAATGATATCTATGGTTATATAGGTTATATGGTTAAAGCCAAATTTACCAATTTTCTCTTATTACTTAGCTTTTTAAGGAACCTCATGTAAGAACTTCCTTTCTCCTCTGAGACACTAGATATATTATACAACATTTTTGTTAAAAAGATATAAAGTGTTCATATTTGGAAGGGTATGTCCCCTTTCTATATTCAATGTCCCAGAGTCATCTTGACTCTTGTATGTCAGACTTCAAAGAAAACAAAACAGTCCTTTAGGCACCCAGGAAAGTGATCACATCATCTAAGAGAAGAAACAAATTATGATTGGCCTCAGACATTTCTTAAATACAGTAAGAAAGGATACCAAATACAGTGAAGGCTACATAGGTGTGGAAAGGTCCTTAAAGAAGATACCCAAGAATGCAAACCTAAACCTTCCAGGAGGCAAGACGCCAAAGAAAATAACACACCCTGAAGGGAAATCCAAGAACTGCAATACTGAGAGTCTCAAGAGGTTAGAAAAGCACTTTGTTGGAGGGAGTGGGTAAACCAGCACTCATATACATTGCCAGTGGAAATATAAATTATTACAACCTCTATTGTGGTCAATCTGGCAGCAGTTTTAAAATTTTAAACTTCTAAAACCTTTTTGAAATACAACCATTCAATTTCTAGCAATTTCTCTTATAGAAATATTACTTACACTTGAGTGAAATTATACACATACTCATACACAATGAATGAGAGGATACATAATGGGTTGAGTCTGGGTCAGGGAAATGGGAGGTAGTGGGTAATGAAGGAGAAACTCACTTTTTACACCCTTTTGAATTTTTTCCCACATTCCTTGATCAAGAGATACAAACTGATTCAAATTGACCTAAAGATACAATGTGACCCCTCAAAATCCAAGTTGCTTTTTTTTGCATAAATTGACAAGCTGATTTTAAAATTCATAAGGAAATCCAAGGGACCCAGAATAGTCAAAACAACCTCAAGAAGAAAAGCTAGAGGATTCTACCTTTGAATCCTTATAGCTATTGAATAAATAAATTTGTTTTAAATATGAACAAAAACATTACACATGAAAATTGTCCATATTACCTTTTCAAATTTAATAGCATAAAGCTTTTCGTATAACTGTCATGTGATCTTTTACCCTCTACTACAACTAGTTATGTTCACTTTCTTTCACATAATGGTAAAGAATAGAGACCCTGGAGACAGAATGCCTAGGGTTTCTTACCCTAAGGTCATGAGTCTTGAGCAAATTACTTAACCCCTCTGTATGTCAGTTTTCCATTGCGTAAATAGGAATTATGATAGTATTTATTCCAAAGCTTGTTGTGAGGGTTAGTTAAGTGGGTTATGTCAAATACTTAGACCTTGACCTGACTCTAAATCACCTTTAAATAAATATCAAACTTATTACTATTTCTACATTACATATTTGTGTTCTCTTTTACCTTGATTATTCTTGTTAGAAGTTTGCCTAGTCTCAAAAAAACTCCAGTTTTTTTTTGTTTCGTTTTCTATTTAAGTAATTTCTTTTATATGTATACATTTTTGGAGCTTCCTCTGTGTTCTGTAGCTAGTTTCTTGTATTGGGTGCTTAATCAATCTCTTATACACCTTCTTTTCCAATAAATATGTTTCAAAGTTATAAGTCTTCCTTCACCATTGCTTTAGTTATAGCCAGGTTTTGTGTTTTTTTAAATCCTCACCCAAGGACATTTTTTTTCATTGCTTTTAGAGAGGAAGAGAGAGAGAAAAAGAATGAGAGAGGGAGAGAGAAACATCAACGTGAGACAGAAACAGCAATTGGTTGCCTTCTTGTATGTGCTCCAACTGGGGATGGAACCTGCAACCTGGGAATGTGCCCTGACAGGGAATCAAACCTAGGACCCTTCAGTCCATGGGATGATGCTCCAACCAACTGAACCACACCACCGGGGCAGTTATAGCCAAGTTTTGATATGTAGTTTGTTGGGTTTTTTCAAATTGTCATTCAGGTCTAAATATATCAGAATTTCTTGAATACTAGAATAATATAATATTAAAATAAAAAAAAAATAATCAGAATTTCTGTTATGATTTTTTTCCTTGAGCCTATGGGCATTTGTATTGGGAAGTATCTTTTTTTCTTTCTAAATTGTTCAAGTCAGATTTCTTTATTGCAAACAAAAACCAACTCTACCCAGTTTAAGGGGAAATGAAATGTATTATATCAGAATCACTGAGAAGGCTGGAGACCCAAGCTTAGAAAATGGCTGAAACCAAGGAGGGCAAGACACAGCAAAGCTCACATGACTGGAACAGTTACACTTCGGGCCAGCTGCTGGCATTTCTCCACTGGACCCTTAGTGCGACCACATGTCTTCTGCCTGTGGACAGTCACTGCTGGCGCTAAAATATCACCTCTGCTACCTTCATTTTATCTGTTTTTTCAAACAGTCTTGTAGCTAATCATTTTTTAAATGATTTTTGAAACTTCTTAATATGAACACTTTAAACAAAAGCAAAAGGAGAGAGAACATTATAATGAAATCCAATGTGATGATCACATTAGTTTAGAATTATCAGCATTATCAATTATCAGCATTTTCTGGCAAGTTTTTGAAAAGTTAATTGGAATTTTGTTAAATGTTAAGTATTAACTTAATAAATATGCTATTTTTCATATTTAAGTTTTCCCATGAAGGAATATTGTGTTTCTCCCTATTTATTAAAATCTCTCTAATTTCTCCAAAACAATTAAATACACTCACACACACACGTATATCACTATGACTATCCCTAATTTCCACTTTTTAATGCTTTTATGTGATTGTAAATGAGATTACCCCAATATATCTCTAAGTATATATTAATCTTATATAGAAAAGCTGTTGGTTTTTTTAAATATTTGTCTTGTATCCAGCCACTCTAGTAAGTGGAATCATTAATTCAAGATATTTTTTTAGTTGATTTGTCTTAGATTATCTAGGTACATAATCGTGCTTTTTACAAGTAATCATAATTTTATCTCTTCCTTTTCAGGGTGTGTATTTCTATTTTATGTTTTGTATCTTAAAATACTGAATAAAACATTAAGACTATATTAAATAATAACAGTCATAATTAGGCATTTTTGTTTGGTATTAATTTTAATGGGTAGCCTCTATGAAGTTCACCATTTGTATGTCTATGTCTGTTATTTGTGAAAGATATTGTAATTCTTTTAAGAATATGCACTTCTATTATTTGTTTTAAAAAGACTTTTTCAATCAGGTGGAAAGTGGTGTTCAATTTTATGAACTGTATTTTGGTTATTTATTAAGATGATAATCAGGTTCCTTTGATTTATTGATATGCATTCTTTTATTAATAATTACCTGATACTCAAAAATTTTTTAAATCTGTGGTAAATCCTGATTGATCAGAGCAAATGAGTTCATAATATACTATTGAATTTGGTTTGATTACATTATATTTAGGGTTTTCATATCTCGGCTCATAATTGATACTTCATATTTTCTTTGCTTTGGAAAATATTTTATGAGCATTTCATTTATGCCTACTGAAAATCTGGAAGAACTAATAGGTAAGATTATCTGGCCCATGGGCAATATTTCATAGCAAGAGCCCTGTGCAGTGTTTTGTAAACTAGGGAATTTCTGGGTTAAATAGAGTTAAATTAATCATTTATTCTAGGATTTCTCATAACCTTTAATAGACCTTGTTTCTTAGCTTTTTTCATCAGATTAATAAAATCTATATTAAAAAATGAATGAAAGTAGGCCAAGAGGATTATTAAAAAACAAGTTACATGAACAAGCCATGTTAGTGGGAAAGAGTGATTTGGAAAAAAGAGATCAAAAGGGCATCAGAAAGGCTAGAAAAGCAGGAGGAAAGGTAAGCAGAAGAGAAAGGAGGAGTTAAAATAGAAACATACACTTTAGACCAAGGTATGGTAGCTTAGGAAGGCAGGTCTGGAGCTCCAGTTGATGGAGACATTCTTTCATACACTGCTTACAATGTCTTTGTCAGGGTGAGATAGATAGCATAGGGTGAGAAGCTGCTTCTAGAAAATAAGAATGAAGGAAAGGAAGTTTCAGCCTAAGAATGGAAGAGGAAGAAGAGAAGATTGTGATCAGGGAAGGGAATTTCAGGGGTGAGACTTTGGAGGGCCAAGATGTGACTTCCGCAAACAGCTGAGTTTTGAGTAGTGCTGCAAAACACTGAGGCAAGGTGGTTCTTGGATTTTCTGAGAACCTATAATTTTTCAGGCTTGGTTTTCCATGTTGGGGATATACTGTATACATGTTTCTGCTCTCATGGAAGGCACTATGTGTTCCCAATATTGGAAGGGAGCATGGATGTGAAACTCTTCTAGGATAATGCCAGAAGTATCCTGGAGAGCTGTGGCAGCTCTGTTTTCTCTGCATGGAGCTTCCATCTCTGGGCCAGTACTATTGCCTTAGATCTTGCCAATTCTCACATAATGGGAAGGGTGAAAAGAAATCATAGGCAAGCAGCCCCAACTTTAAACTTGTCACTGAATATTGCATACTTACTTCCTGTTCATACACTATTGGCTGGAACTTAGTCATGTCTGGATGCAAGAGAGGCTGGGAAAGTGGTGAGCAAGTGTTGGCCCAGCCAAAACAGGGTAGAGAAAGTTTAATAACTAAAGAAGACAAATAAAGAATGTGTACTAGAGGAAAATAAGCACAGTCTTCCACCCTCGCTCATCTCTTCATGCCTTTACTCAAGTGTCACCTCTCAATGAATTCTTACCTGACTATTCTATTTAAAACTGCAATCCTCAAGCCCTGAAGCACTCCCGGTCTTCTGGATTCCTTGCTTTGCTTTTTCCAAGCATTTATCATCTTCTACTATACTATTTGCTTTACTCCCCTCCTCCACCCTAGTTTATTGATCGTCTGTTTACTCCTGCCAGAATATGAGCACCACAAAGGCAGAGATTTTGTTGATTGCTGTGTCCACTGCTGTGTCTCTGGCCCCTAGAACAATGCTTGGCATATGGTAGGTGCTCAATATATATTCTTTGAATGGAAAAAAGAAAAGAATGGTACAATGGTAAGCACTCAATTACAGTTGCTGTTATCATTGCTATGAGTTTTTGGCAGAAGGAGTGGTTGACAACATGAGGATGTGCTTAAAACAATAATTGTTAATAATACAATCTGGGAAGGCTAACAGATAGTGAAATGCTGACATTAATAAAGAAGAAATGGCAGAAAAACCAAAGAATGAGCTTGTGGGAGGCTTGTGGAACTGACTGGCACCAGGTTTCCAACTGGAGAATCAGTGAACAAATTGGCCTGTGCATACCTTCCTCCATGTCCTCCACCTGTGGCTACTGACCACTCATAGCACTTGGGGTCACCCAGGAGCCATAGCCATTTTCCTAGCAGACTTACTCCCCAAGCAAAGTTTACAGAAAAGATGATGTTTTTTAAGCAAATATTATTTTTCCTTTTGTTCCTTTAGAATATCAGAGCTCTTTTTCTCCAAGGAACATTTTGACCACTAAGAAACAAGAAACCTTAAAAATTACACCTAGAGAAGTCTCTAGCTCCAATGACTATGAGTTGGGACTTTATTACAGTATAGCACAAAGTTTTTTTTTAAATTGTGCTTTTATAATTTTTAGTTATGGCTCCTTGAGACAATTTGAGCTGGTCCTACATTTTGCTGACAGTAACTCTGAACCAAATATTATAGTGAGATTCCAGAAAAAAAAAATAGATGAATTTCTGTCAAAACATTAATAAGATATTTGCAATATTCCAAGGAGATCATGTTTTTTAAATACTATCAGTGAAAATAAAGTTCTGGGTTTTATTTAATTAAGAAACCATTATATATTCTAAGTGTTTCACATATATTAACTCATTTAATACCCACAACAATGCTGAGGAGTAGAAATAGTTTACAGAAGATGAAAATTTAGGCACAGAGAGGTCAATGACTTGTTCAAGGTTCATACCCGAGGGTGAATCTGGGATTTCAACTCAAGTGGCCCTACACCAAAGTCTGTGCCCCTAATAGTGGCTATGTGAGAGATAATGCTTAGGTTTGTCTCTCCTGCTTCACTCACTGTCACCACCAGACCTCCTCCACCCTCACTCCTAACCACCTCACGGAAGTAGAGCTAACTACTACTTTAACAAGGTTGTTTTTCACCAACCTCAAACTGCCTTAGTACAACCATCACATATCATATAACCCTGGAAAGCATGTTTTGGCCCTCTCCCCACTGTCTGAACTGATTAGCATATTTGTTGACAGCTGGTAAACCTGGTATAATCTGAGGCAGTGACTTTGAATGGGAAGAAAGGGCAACTCCTAAACTAAGGGCTGGCTTGTTCCTTCAGTTCTTCCTTGGCTTTCAAAACTACCCAGATGCCTGTTGGCAAATTCCTCTGCTTAGCAATTAGCTTCTGTTTCACAAAGATCAATATATTTGTCCATGGTGCCTGTGCTGACTACTCAGTTCCTAACCTCAGGTTTGTTTATAAATGGGTTAACTGGTGACTGGCTTGTTGAGTGTGGCAAAGGGCCAATCTATTTTTCTGTAATATGTGCGGTAGGGGATGTGGGGCCTCCTGTTGGCATCAACAACCATGAAGTCAGAGACCAGCCTCCTTCCCCCCATCTGAAAAATTACAGAATGGAAGAAGAAGAAAGTAGGAATATAATTCCACTTCTTAAAATGATTTTATGACTTAAATTCTGTAGTCCCAACATATACAACTAATTAAAATCCATTTCCATCAAATAGAGAACATTATGTAACAAGTTCAAAAGAGATTTGTGCTCTCAGCTGAAATTTCAAACATAGATGCATGATATTTAAATAGTTTCCACAGGATCATTTCTTGGGGCTTTTGTTGTTCTTGTTGTTTTTGACTATGTAGAAAGGTCTTGTATACAAAGATGCATAACTCAGTTTATTGAAGCTGAATTTTCCATGGAAACTGTCCAGTGCTCCCTCAATTCATAGGCACTTTATCTGACAGTCTTTCTTCCTTCAGATAATGGCTGGCAGCAACCCACAGCAAGGAGGTTATATGCTGCAGTTTTGAAAAAGTCTTGAATGGAGCCATTGTTCCCCTGAGATGGTCTGTGTGTTTCACTGAACAGAGAGCAGGGTGTAAAAAAGGCACCTTGTGTGCAACTGTTGGCGAGGTTAGGGAGTGAATTAAAATCTCCAGAAAGTCTGGGCAGTGCTGTTGAGAGGAGCAATGAACCCTCTGGAAGCACTGTTAGCTCAGACATTCCAATGTGGTGAGGCAGCCTCAGGGACATGGCTCCCTCCACTCTCATTTGGAGAGGGAGCGAGGGGGCAAGCAAAGGACATTGATCGGGACTAGCTCTTTTCCCAAAGATTTGGGGAAGGTGCCCTTTTCCAGGGATGGGGTGATGGTGATTATCACACTCAGATAACTTTCCTGCCCAATGGACCTAGACTTGCCTTGAGCAATAACAGTGCAATGACTCATTTGGAGGATTCAATGTTAACTGCTTATGCATCCACCAGTTTGTAACAATCTACTAATTCCCATGTGTCTTTTTTTAAAAATACAAGTCTTTGGGGACTACAGGTGATTGCTGGCTTGATATTACTAGATTCATTAACTGCATTATAACACATAATATAAAACTGTCTATTAAATAAACAGCTTACCTTGTGGACAGTGTAGTCTCAGGGGCTGGAGTAAATGGCCACTCTTGATTGCTCTAAGATCTCAGCCTCTTAATGAACAGTTTCCTCCAAGTCTTTTGCGGAGACCTTTCTGAAACCAGCTCACAAGAGAGGAGGTAATGTTGATTTTCATTAAAATCCTAGTGGTAAGAAAACAGCAAAACAGTTTAAAGACCAGGCTGGCACATTTTTCTTATACGAAAAATTCTTTGGTACCCTCCTGTGCATTCTTGCTCCAATCACTCCTGTGTCCTAGAGGCTGAAAGGAAGGGAAGTCATTTTTAACAGTGGCCTGAAAGAAAGGGTCAAACTTGAGTAGGAGGAAAGTGTGCGGGAGGAGGTGGTGATGCTCCAGGTAGAGGCTCAGGCTAAGGACAGGTACAGAGTTGGAGTGGGAGAGACATCATATTGGGTGGTCCATAAGAACCAGGGCATGTTGGGTTCCTAACTGTCATAGCGAGTTAGTCTGGAAGGCAGTGGGGAGCCAGTTGAAAGCTTCTGCACAAATTAAAGTTGTAGAAGAGGATGAATAACATGGCTGTGGTGTGAGGAATGATTCAGTCCAAGGAGAGGACAGATGAGAGGGGTTATGGGTCACAGAAACTGGTCCTGACTGAATGCAGGAGGAGGGCTCAGGCCTATGGAAGGGTCATTTGCTATTAGAATAGGTAAAGAGGGAGGAGGAAGAGAGGAAAAGGAGAGGGGATGATAATTTGATTTTTCTCCAGGGCTATGTATGGCTCTTGTGACTGCCAACTGGCTATAAAACCCACTTCAGTGGTTAAGGAAAGTTCACTGTAGAGCCTGTAGTTTCTGGCAGCGGTGAACATCTCCATGTTTGCTTCAGCAATGAAAGAGCACTGGATTTGGAGTCCACAGATCTGGGTGGCCACTAATAGCAGCAAAAGGAGTATCTCCAGGGCCTGGCACAGCACGGGGCAGTTGTGGTGCTCAATACGTTTTTGTTAAGTGAATGAAAGGCCGAATGGGTTGGAGACTTGGCACTATCATTAACTGCAGTAACTTTGGTCAAGTAAAATTAACCGCCACGAGCCTCAGTTTCCCCCTCTATTAAGCAGGGTCCCCTGGGGGTAGGTGTGAGACTAAATTCCCGCGGCCTGAGGTGTACTGAGTTCCCGCCCTAGCCGGGGCCAGGCGACCAGGCAGCGCTCCCGCCAGCTCCCGCCTGGGCCTGGGCCAACGACGGCCTTCGGGGGCCCAGACCTGGTGGGGGTCGCGCTGCCGGCGGCCAGGCGGGGGTAGTGGGCAGCCGCGTCCACCCCTCGCACCCGCCCTCTCTGTGCGGCCCGAAGCTGGGGGCGGGCCCGCCTCAGGCCGCTCCCCGCGCAGCCCGGCTGCCCGCGGCGGCGCTCGCGGCCTCTCACCCGGGGCGGGCGAGTTCTGGGAAAGCCCGGCCCAGGGCGGGGGCCCTGCTGCCGCTCGCGCCGCCGTCCGGGCAGCGCGCAGAGCTCTGCGGGCGCGGAGCGAGGGAGCGGCGCCCGGCGGAGGCGCACGCGGGAACCCGGGACGGGCCGGCGGGCGGCGTGGGCGGCGGACCCTGGCGGGTTCGCGGGGCGGGAGTGACGGCGGGCGGCGCGCCCCGGGCTCTGCCTCCCCGGCACTTGCCTGGTTCTTGCGCGCTCCTGGCAGCCGCCTGGCCGCTGACACACAGTAGCGGGGACACCCGACGCCGCTAGCGACAAGCGCGTCCCTGAGGGACGCTGCACTTGGGAACTCCGGCGCGACGGGCCAGAAGAGGAAAGGTGAGGGAAAGACTGTGCCGCTCGGTTACTGAGGCTTGGAGAGGGGGAGAGGCGGGCTTGTTATCGTTAAACGAGGAGGTCCGCCAAGGGCGGCCGCCCAGCTCCGCGTACCTGGCGGAAGTGTAAACCCTGACCCCCACCCCTGACCCCAGACTCGCGGGGAACTGAGGCAGGCGACTCTCCAGCGAGTACAGGCCAGCCATCCAACACTCTGAAGAGCCTCCTCCTTCACTCCTTCAGATGTTTGCCTCCGGTCCCCACTTCAGTTTGTGTGCACGGTGTGGAGGTGGCCAGTACAAAAGAAGAAAAGCGTCAGCCCTTTGGTAACAGTATTTCGGGGAAGGTGCTCAAGGAATTGTTCCTGAAGAGATTTATCTGCATCAAGTCCTAGGAAATACAGTATTGTATATGGGCTCACTTTAACTGGTAACTACGTCTTTTTTCCAAGTCCTCTAATCCTGGGATCGCGAATAACCTGGAGCCAGGAGTTCTCCGTGATGGCTAATGGTAAATGCACAGTGTAAATGTATGGGGTTCTTAACCCCCTTGCCTGGTACTTACAAGCCATGAAACACTTGGTTCAACGGACTCAACCAATTATTCATTGTAAGAAAGATTCATCATTTAAAGACTTATCAGTCATTTTAAATAGTGAGCTCCCTGAATAGATGTTAAGTAGGATTCACTTCATAAAACAGATTTATTTCCACACGGTTCATAATTTTAATTGCGTTACACAAAATTTGCTAATAGGTCATTTAGATCCCTGCAAGATTAGTGTATTCTCTTGTGTTTCTTACCGTAGGAACCTCTGGTAGGGATAGGATGGGGCCACTGCTGCAGAATGGGCACAGCTGAGACCAAGAATGCTGGATCCCCCCAGGGAGAATTTTTGAGAGCCTGTCTTGGGAGGTGGGTGCAGGTGACTCTATGGATATCCATACAGAGGTCCCGTTGTCATTGGGGGAAAAGGGGAGGTGGACTATCTCTGCATAGTGCATGCAGCCGTGTCTTTGAAAATAACTTTCTGAAGAATGCCTGATGATAGTGTCATCTAGAACATCCTTTCCTTTTTTCGAATGCTCTTCCTGCCCCATTTTAACACCCTAGATCTTAACTAACCTTCAAACTGAGTTTTGTTGCTGTAGTGAGACCTTCCCTGATACCCCAGCCCCAGCCCCAAATAGCCAGCCTTCCCCTGCTCCGATTCCTGCAGCAGTTTACCTTCCCAGCCTTTCTTCTCTCTCCTTCTTTGAGAGTTATTTATGTAGACGTTTCATTTTCCTCCTACCGAAGGCATTATTAACTGTGGCTTTCTTTGACACAGTGCTTGCACCTAGAAGACCCTCTAGAAATAAGTAGGGGCTGGTATTAAATGTTAAGACTTTGGTTCTTTAACACAAATCTCTACTTTGGAGGAGATAATATAATCAAAGGATTTAAAGACAAGCATAATATTTACCATTCTTATTGTCCCCCACTTACAGTCCACAGGGGAAATTTTCCTTATACCCAGGAGCCATGCATAGTAATCATCTTTGGTCCTTGGGGCCAAGTAAGAGGTGAGATTGAGCTGGAGGGACGTCCTTCCAGTCTTTCTAGTAACATAAGCTTCTTGGATGTGCTCCAAGGTTGACCTGTGTCATTAAAAATTCTAAGCTCAAGTGGGTTGTGGTGATGGTAGATTCCAATGAAGGTGGTTGGTTTTCTTTTTCTGTTTGCAACTGTTGTTAATCACAATCTTCTCTGGGCTTTTGTTATATACTTTAAAAAATTCATTCAATGTGTAATTTGTTACTTACAAATTTCTAAATGATTAGTTGAAGAGAATTGTGCATGATGTTTTCTAAAGCAGAGAGCAGGTAATGTTTCCCATACCTGGGCAAGAGGAGTATTTGCTCTGCATGCGTGTGTGTTGGCAGTCCCTGCCTTTCACACACCTGGCTGGCAAGCAGCTGACACAGGACAACTGCTTCAGTTGGGGGGCTCCTTCTCTCTGCCTGGGCTACATTTGCTAGGCGGGGAGGGGGTCCAGGGGAACACAATGATTTAGAACTTCTGGGCTTAGAAGGAGAAGCAGGGAAAAAGCCAGAAAAAGCAGTAACAGCTTGCAGTGTGAATTCGTTTGATCAAGTTGCTTTCCTCCTGACGTTTGGTTGAGATCCTGGTATTGAGCAAGTGGGAATTTGGTTGGGGAAAGGGAAGACAAATGGCGGGGGGGGGCATGGTACTCCTGTAGAAGGGCTGGGAGGTATTGATGGGGGCTTAGGGAAGCATATAGCCCAGTTATTTGCTGCCTAGAGGAGTGTTGGAAATGGGGAGTGGAGAAAAAAGAAAAAAGATATCAAAGATGCACTTTGCCATGGGCCAACCATGAGGCCTAGAAAGTAAAACTTTTTTAGCAACATGTGGTCCTCTTTGCTCCCAGGGTGCAGATTTCAGACTTGTTTTTATTAACACTTTAATTCATCTGTGTTATGGTTTAAATAGGTTTTCACGGGCCAGTTGGAACACCGCCCTCTACAGCTATGCTGTACACAGTATGGTAGTCACAAGCCCCATGGCCATTTACATTTAAAGTTAGTTTTCTCACCTGGTAAGAACTATTTGTACATTTCTATTTCAAAAATAACGGATGGGCATGTTTGCTGTGGATCCCACCTACAGTGTTTTGTAATATATGGCACGTATACCTTCTTACCATGACAAAAGCCAAAGACTTATGATTTTGGATGAGGAAATATGGAGATGGGAAAACTGAGGAACTAAAAGGTTTAAGTAACTTGTATGAAGTCACAGCAAGAAAGTGCCAGAGCCAGGATTCAGTCGGAATAGGCTGGCTGCAGAGTTCGTTCCCTTGAACTTTGTACATTGGCCTCTGGGCTCATCACCCTCAAACAAATGACTGACCCTTTTTTTTTCTGGGTAAAACCAAATAGCATTAACTTAGCTGATTAGAAAGTCTCAGATAAAGCTATGACTAAATTGTTTAGCAGTTGAGGTTTTGAAATGCTATGGATAGTTAAACCACTGTAAATAGGCATGCTTAGTAATTGTTTGGCTTGCTGCCTTCCACCTTGTGCCAATCACAGCTGGTTTTGAGCCATTTGCTGTATAAGAACTGGTAGGTAAGATGCCGCTTACTGTGGGCATTGGTAAAACCACTGGGCCCTTATTAAAACTTGGGGCACGTGGGTGATTTGTATACTCAACTGTTGTGGGGTGGAAGGCAAACGATGGTTTGGTTCTGGTGTGTACTGACTGTTGAACTGTGGGTAGAGCCATTCTGGTGGCCTACTGGGGTTCTGTGACTTCCTGCTATGGTTTTAGAGGATCTGGATCAATCTGACTCAGTTGTAAGTTTCTTTAGGAGAGACCATCAGTTCCTCTCTTCTTTTTGGGAGGTTGACAGTCCCACAGGGGAAATTTTCCCTATATCCAGGAGCCATGTATAATAATCATTTTTGGTGCATGCCTTGGGAACTGCAGGGCTGGCCTAGGGTCAGCAATGGACTTTTCACCTTCCCTCCCCAAGTAATGGCAGGCTTAGATGTTCCCTTTAAGGTTTTTTGGTCCAAACTTACATTTGAAGAAATTCTTGAGTAACCCCAAGTTTTCTCCTTTGAATATGAGAAAATGTTCTGAGTACTTAGCCATCCATGTGGACCTTTCAGCATGGGCCTTTTAGCATTGGGACCTTTTAGATGGACCCCCATCTCTCTGTGTCCAGGGACCATGTATACCTCTGTGGCCCAATCTCTAAGACTGCTAAATGGTCATGGTGCCCCCCAGTTATAATGGCCAAGGTATAGGGACAAGGCACTCCCTTGGTCACATACAAGGGCTCTAGAATCAAATTTAACTGGCTTTACATATGCTTTGCCACCTACTAGCTATAAATCTTAGGCAAACAATTAACATTTCTGTATGAGACCTAAGTAAGATAATTTACCTATAGCACTTTGCATAGTGCCAGGAACATAGTGCTCAAAAAATTAGCTACTAATATTGTTGGTTTTCTCCTCTGGGCCTACCTAAACCTTGACAGTCTTTAATTTTAGGCTTTGGAGAGGCATGTGTGGTAACCTGAATAATGCCAATGATCTTCCAAAGGTGTCCAAGTCTTAATTCCTGGACCCTGTAAATATGCTACTTCATGTGACAAAAGGGATATTGCAGATGTGATTCAAAAGATTTTGAGAAGAGGGGATTATCATGGATTATCTGAGTGGGCCCAGTCTATTCTAGAGGTTCCTTATAAAAGGGCGGTAAGAAGATCAGAGTCCCTAATAGGAGGTAGGGGTAATGAAAGGAAGGGGTCATGAGCCAAAGAGTGTAACTACTTCTAGAAGCTGGAAACGGCAAGAAAACAAATTCTCCCTTAGAGCCTCCAGAAGGAATGCAACCCTGCCAACCCATTTTAGACTTCTGACCTCCTGAACTGTAAGATAAATTTGTATGGTTTAAGCCACTAAGTTTGTGGCAGTTTGTCACAGCAGCAATAAGAAACTAATACAGTATGGAAGAGAAAAAAGAAAGTGGACAGGAGTGAAATGAAAGCTAGCAAAATAAGAGAACAATAATAGGCAGCAGTTAGTGTGAACTTTGCTAGGTAGTGTTCTAAGCACTTTATATGTTATTAACCTGTCATCTTTACACAGCTGAGATTTTATTATCTGCATATCACAGAAGAGGAAACTGAGGCACCAAGGGGTTAAGTAACTTGCCCCATGTTGCATGGTTAGTACAGGGTAGAGCTGGGTTGCGAATCCAAGCAGTTTGGCACTCTTAACTGCTTCCCACACTGCTCCCAATGGCAGGCGTTTCTGTCTGTTAAGTCTGACAGTATCAGACACCAAATGGTGTGTTACTGTATGTAAGGAAAAAGCAATATTTGTATCTGCAAGAAGGGACGTACCATCCCCCCTGAAAAAAAACCCGGTTATTGAAGTATTTGGTAAGTTTTTGCTATTTCTATTTCATATAATATGTGTGGACAGCTTGAAGCTGGAGGACGCTGGCTCTGGGAGCAGTTCCTGTGCTGGCTTCCCTCTCATGCTCCCACCTCTGTTCCTGTAGCAGCCTCCCTCACTCACCACAGACTGCTGGCCCTGGTGCCCTCTTGGCTCTGCTTCCCACCTCTGCCTGTTTATTGGATTTGCCTCATTCCTAACTCTCTGCTCCAGCCCTGAATTCCACCTCCTCTGGCCCCTCATATGCTCAAATTCGAGATGGTTAGTGTCATAGTCCGGATTGTGAGGTACCCCTAACTGCTATTGGGGGGGGCGCGTATTTTTGCCTTTTCCCTTTTGTTTAGCTAGCTGTTGTTGATTTTCTAGTTGTGTTTCTTTTGTCTCTCAAGCGCATAATTCAGAGTGATACTGGTTTGGACCAGGGGTTTTCAAATTGCATTCCAGCAGGATTTGGAGCCTCTGCCATGTGAAGGGAGATGGTGGGAGACGAGGATCTCAGCCCTTCGCCCTGCTTGTACGGAAGAGCCCTGCTCTTACTCATTTTACATACTGAGGTTCTACCTTAGATTTTGCATGAAAGAGAGATTCTAATGGTAGAGAAGCAAAAAGAGGAGTTTGAGAAGTACTAAACCCAAAGTCAAGGCACTATATCTATGACAACAGTTGTAGCCCAAAGATTTGAATGTGCAAGAAATATAACTCTGTACTTTTTATAATTGCCTTTTATAAGTTTGGGATCTGGAGCCCAGTTGCTCAGATTTGTTTACATCCTGGCTCCATTACTTATATATAATTTGTGTGACCTTGTGCAAAATACTTGGTCTGTTGGGGCCTAAACTTCCTTATTTATCTAATGGAAGGGGTAATAGTAGTAGTACCTGTCTAGTAAATGAGATAATTCATGTAAAGGGCCTAGAACAGTGCCTGCTAATACAATAAGAATTTAACAAACACTTGCTCTAATGATCATTTTTATTATTATTGGCTCTCCCTATGGAATGGCAGAAGAAGAATCTAATCTCTTGGTGATGCTGCAGCTAGGGGTCTTACTTCCATTGTTCCTCTCTTCGCCTAGTGTCACTGAAATGCCCATTGTCCCTGACCACAGGTGACATCAAGTGCAGTAACACAGGGCTGCTTCTCCTGGGTACAGTATCTTCATCCATAGGGCCTCCCTGAGGTCTCACTGCCCTCTGCCTTCTGCTATCAGGACTTATAGGACTTTTCTTTTTTCCTCCCCTGCCTGCCAGCTGGAGGGGCTGGGATGGAAGAACAGAGCGAAACTTCAATCTTTTCTCTGCTCCTTCTCTATGGCATTTGGTCTAGAATTCAGACTTAATGCTTTTGAATCCTTTCCTCTCTACCCTTAGGGCTTAAGAAAATAATAAAAACATAAACATAAACAGGGTGGCTAAGTTTGACAGGGTTATTGGTCAAACAGTGCCATTATCTACTTAGCAGTGGTATTGCTGCTGGCTCTGTGGAGCGATCTGCTATGTGGTGGCCCCAGTGAAATGTGCTGCACTTACAAAAATACTGGAAGAGCTCCTTCGCACAAATCCAGAGCTATAACAAAACCTAGTGAGAATTTATATATTTTTATGGCTTTGTAGGATCAGCTACATTGTAGTAATAAAATGGTAAGGCTGCTGTATTCAGAATTAAGGAAGAGGCAGAAGCAAGGAGAGACTCTGTTTTGATGACTTCATTTTAGGTTTAAACTCTGTAATATCACTGACTATGGAAAATCCAGGGAATGGAAAAAAAATCATTGGGAAAAACACATGTGACCAAGTACATACTATACACATCTGGGATTAAAATATCATATAACACAGTTTAATTTGGATATCACTGGAGTTGGTTTAAGTTACCATGATTTCTAAAGAAAGTTTCGACTCATTTGTTATTGTTAATAACACAAACTCAGAGTTCATTGATGAACATATTTTCACCTATGAAATGTTTGCTTGGACGAACTGAAGCACTTTCTAATATCCTGATTTGTCAGTCTCAGAGAGGTGGATGAAACTCACAGAAATTAAGTATTTTGGCATGAAATTATATTCCTTTTTTTTTTTCCTCCCAAAAGCCAGATTGAATTTGGATGACAAGGCAGAGCATGAGCTTCACTTGGTCTGCAGTTATGTTTACTGCTGGGGTCTGAGCCATTCAGATTCAGGTCTGTGCTGCTGAGGCTAATTAGTTCCTAACTCAGCCTGGTTTACCGTGACTGAGGTTTTTTTCATTATGCCTCAGGCATGGTTTTAAAATTAGCAGTGAAAGGTATTGTAAAGAAATATGCTCAATTAAATAAATGTAAGAGAGGAAGGCAAGAACTTCTTGAGTCATACACATAGAAACTATGTAAATTTGCGGAAAGAAATCTAACAAGTGACTATGTTGTGCCATCAGTGCAATGTAGCAGTCAGACAGCCTTGCAGGTTCTCCCTTAACACGGCCTGGGTCACGGTTTTTGACTGCCCTGTGCTGACGGAGAATGGGCCAGGCCTCACCAACGCCAAGTCATGGGATGGCTGACAACAGGTGAAGTGTGTTCCCGATTCAGGCAGGCAGGCTCAGATCAAATTCGCTAGAGGATAAGAGAGTGTGATTATTTCTAGCCATGCTGTGTATTTCTAATGAATTATCCCTGTCTAAGCAGCCAGTTGTAAAATATGTCACTATTTTGGAGATAGTAGTTAAAAAGAAAAAAGAATCTTTAATTCCAAACATTTTAACAACTAAAGTTCTATCCTTTAATTATTAATGAAGATAGGCCTCTGTTTATGATTAATTTGTTACCTTTTTGTTGTATGCTATGATATCCAATAATAAAATTGAGGGCTGAAAAAGAGGGGATCTAACTTTGGCCCTCTCAATTTTAAAGTTGAAGGAACTGGTCTCCTGAGAGACTCAAGGTTTTGACCAAAGCCACCTGTCTGGGGAGTGGCAGAACTGGGACTTCTGCTTCAAACAATATTGAGATCATACCATAGATACATAATATACAATTGTGGATCTTGAATTCTTTGCTTAATAGTCCTCATTAAGATGTTCCCATGCAAGTAACTCTTTCTAAACTTTGATTTTAATGGCTGGCTCTTACTCTAATGAAGGGCTTGCTTACCCTTTTCCCCATCGTTGAATACTTGCTTAGTTGTTGATTCCTTGATGTTTTGTCCACTTGTCTCATATTAGTTTTCTTTAGTGAATCAAGACTACCATATGGCTGCAAGCCGTTCCCTATCTTTGTCATTTGATGCTGTTTTGCTCACGTAGCACTTTTTCCTGATTACAAAATAATACAAGTTAATTTTGTATAATTTGGGAAATAGAGAAAAGCACAATACAGAAAAAGTTCAAAGTCACTCACAATTCTATCATCTATAGTAGCTACTAACATTTGGTTCATGGCTTTGTAGAGGTTTCTTTTGTTTGTTTGCTTTTTCCCAAATTGAGATCATGCTTACATGTTTTATAGCCTGCTTCTTTGCCTAACTTTATTATGATTAAGTAGATTGTATTTATTCCAACTATGGGTTATATTTATATATATATAAATGAAATATCATATTTTTGAAATGTTTACATGGTTTTAATGTACAGAAATATTTGATTTTCATTTGGCAGACAGATCTATGTCCTCCCTGATGATTACTTCCATGGCCATTAAATTTGTAGTCTTTGTCTACTTTCTGTGATTAACTTTACTTTTTAGCTTTCTAGGCTTTTAGTTACATTCAGCTTTTTCTTTGGAATCAGTTTTTGTACATATTATGAGTTGAAGACCTAACTTGTTTCCTAAATAGTTAATCTTTCTTAATAATATGTTTACTTCCTTATATGTATGCTTATGTTCCTTACGTAATTTCCTTAAATATTTATTGGCTAATCCTGGATGATTTCTAACCTCATTTTATGTAGTTTAAAGTCAGTTAGCTCTAAAATATCTATCTGCAGTTTCTCGAATGAGTACTACACTGTTTTAGTTGTGTTAGCCTTATAATATATATTAGTTAATATCACATAGAGAAATTTTCTCTCATTATAATTACTCAAATATTTCTTATTTTTCTTTGCTTATTTTTGCAAATTAAATTTTGAGATATTTTGTCAAAATCTCAAAATTCCATTGTAATTCTAATTGAGATGATAATAAATCTGTATAATTCAAGAAGAATTAATATGTTTAGAGAATTTAGTCCTTTCATACTGGTATATATTTTTTTAAGATTTTATTTATTTACTTTTAGAGAAAGGGAGAGAGAAAGAGAGGGAGAGAAACATCAATATATGGTTGCCTCTTGTGCACCCCCAACTGGGGACCTGGCATGGGGACCATGATCCAGGCATGTGCCCTGACTGGGAATCAAACTAGCAACCCTTCGGTTTGCAGGCAGGCTGGCGCTCAATCCACTGAGCCACACCAGCCAGGGCTGATTTATTTCTTAATTAACTCAAAGGTTTTTATATCTCTCAGTTAAGTTTTGTGGTAGTATTCATATTAATCATATATTTCTTACCCATTTAAAAAATGTTTATTATTAACTTAACCCACTTAATGTTTTAGCTGATTCTCCTGAGCTTTCTTGGTAGAGAATCGTATTCTCCACAAATAATGATTACTTCTCCTTAAATCAGAAATTTCTGGACATTAATAACAAAGAATAAAAATAACAGACCTTTTTATTGTATTCCTGAATTTAATGGAAATACTCTCCATATTTACTAGTAAGTATGATGTTGGCTTAAAATAATTTAAATCACTTCAAGGAAGTAGTTTTATAATCAAAGATTTTTTTAATTAAAGGGAATTGAATTTTATCAAATGTCAAAAAAGTAATCTTTGAGATGATTGTATGCTTTTTTTCTCATTTGACCTATGTATATTTTAACAAATTTCCTGTCACTAAAGCCTGTTTGCAATCTTGTTGTGGCAGTTTATCATTTTGTTAATGAATTATATCTCTAAAATAGAGACTAATCTAGAACCCATTTAGATTTTACTTTGGATTTTTAAAAATTTGGCTTTATTTTAGCTGCGGTCATCAAAGCCCTATATTAAATAAAATTAGCTTGCAGCTTCTGGGTATGCATAGATTGAATTCCAGTGACCCCTTACACTTTCTTGAGAGTGACAGGGGCAGCTTCAGACGTGAGGAGCTGGGACACTGTTTATGTGGGAAAGATTAAGGAGAATAAAGTGCCCACCATAGATTGGTTAATTAGAGATTGTGCTCTTGGAAAAAGTTTTAGTGTTAATCTTAAGGTAGCTCTTCCTCTAAGTTTACTCTTCCTGTGAGATGAAAATGAAATGCCTTAATGGATGCCTTTTTTCCCTTAAACTGTGACATTCTCATTTTTTTTTTTTTTTGTGCTTCTCATAAGATAGGATTGGAACTCTACTATTAGAGGGTTCAGCACTATCTTTGAGGATTCCCGACACGGAATGGGGATCTCTTTTTCTGGAGTGATGGGATGTAAAAAATAGGGCAGCAAACCTGAAAGTCAAAGCTTGAGCTACATCATTACCTTAGAATCTAATAGAGGTCAAATTTAATGTCAAGTCTTTCTTTAGGTGAAAGGTTAAAACAAAAACAGTGTTTCAAAGGCATATGGAAACAAAGAGAGAAAGCAGTTAGTTACAAGACTTAAAGATATTTGCCCTGGCTGGTGTGACTGAGTTGGTGGGAGTATCGTCTGGTAAATGAAGGGTTGCAGGTTTGATTCCCGGTCAGAGCACATACCCAGATTTGTGGGTTCTATCCCCAGTCTGGGCATGTACGATCCCTGATCCGGGCACATACAGGAGGCAACGTATCAGTGCTTCTCTCTCCTTTCCCCTCTCTATAAAAGCAACCAAAAAGTGCCCTTGGGTGAGGAATGAGAGAGAGAGAGAGAGAGAGAGAGAGAGAGTGAGTGTGTGTGTGTGTGTGTGTATGCATGTAAATGCTTTAAGTTTTCATTTAACCAGACCCTATAGAGGACTGAGAAATTGACCCAAAGATTTAGCTACTGTGTGGGTAACTTTGTGGAGAATTTGAGCCTAAGATATAAGGAGGTGGTTGATTGTCGCTTCACCTTAGCTTTCTTCAGACTCTTACTACTTACATGTTGTCCCTCATTCCCTGTTTTCCATTTTTTCCTACAATTTTGGTTTTCCCAACCTGTTTTTCCTCATCTATTCCGTACTCGTACATATAGCATCCATTTTGAGTCACTCCTTTGTGTCAGTCACTATGCTGGTTGATGGATGCTACTGCCCACCTGAGCTTGCCTGGGCCAGATAATACTACTGCAGGTGAGAACCTAATAATTTCTGTACTGTGTGAAATAAGATGTATTCACTCTCTGCCTTTCTCAATATTTCAGACATTTATTTACTTAGGGAAGGGTAGTATCAAACATCATGAATGAGGAATCATTTACAAGTTGTAAAATTTGGTAGTATTTTATTGAAGGGGCTTGATTAAAGCTATGTGATTTGACTCATGGGAAAGAGGCTTCTATTGTGGCTACTCGTTTTCTCTAGTAAAACATTTTATTCTTTCTGAAGATATTTCTTTTCAACTTGAATTCTAGAAACAAGGGCTGCTAGGACTGAAGGCAGCACATTCCAGAGAATAGACTACAATGCACAAGAAGAGGCAGTGAATGCTCACCTTGTGCCTGGCTCTGTTCAGTGCAGAGGCTCAGGGGAAAACTTGGGAGAATGCCCAGGACATTGGTTGCTGTTGTATTGAGGAAGACATTCAGGTTCATCTGCAGTAACTAGTTCACTTAGATGCTCTGCTACTGATTTATTGCTTTATTACGCTCTTTGAAACTGAGTACTGTTGGTTGGTTCTGTACAGAGGATGTTGACTACATTTCTGATTTTATATCCAGTATTTGCCATTAAAGATGTTTCAGTCCACTTAGAGACGTGGCACAAATACCTGAGATTTTCACCCTCCTTACCCAGAAACATCTGAGTCCTGGACCAGTTGTTACATGGCTGAATCCAGGAGAGGGAGCTCTGGGCTGGAGTTTTCTGGTGCAGAGGGATGGCTTGACTAAGGCAGGGTGAGTCTTGATGAAAAGGATGGGAAGGTGTTTCTGCCTGGGGACAAGTAAAGCAATCCTTGGAAGGCTTGTTCACAGTAGAGCATTAGTTGGCCAGGTAGGCAGGGTCTCCTTTGAGGCCCTCTCTTTCCTTATTCACCCCACATGTATATTAGGGTTCTTTAGAATTTTGACATCCATCTCCATGAGTTGAGGTTCTCCTTTACATCAGTGATTCCAGACCTTTCTGCAGACTCACTCCAAAGCTCCAGCTTGCATATCTAGCTACCTGTGTGACATCTCCCCCAAACCAGTGTCTCCAGTTGAACTCATCTTTTCCCAAACCTGTTTCTCTTGTGTTCTCCATTACAGTGAAAAGGACCTTTATTGACCCACTTGCCAAGACCAGAAACCTCAACTCCCTGAGGTCATCACCATCAAGTCCCTGGTTTCTTAGCACTGGGAGCTTCTCCTTCCCAGTACTCCCCACATTCTGCTACCTTCCATTTCAATGTCTGTCTTTGCCAGTAAAGCACATGATTCATGAAACCAGGGGCAGGGAGTCTTGTTGTTACTCACTTCTATTATATTCAGCCCCAGTACAATATTGAGCCTGTGACAAAGGTGCTCAATAGATATATGTTGATTAACTGTACTAATGGAACTTCCTGTTCATTCTGCTTCCTAAATATCTCTTTAGTCAGGCAAGATCTGGTTTGAAATCCAGCTTTGCTGTTTACTAGCTGGGTAGCCTTTATTAAGCTATTTTTTTAAATTTATTTTGAGATAAGCTTTGATTTACAGATTAAATTGTTTTTAATCTCAGTATGCATCAGTTTCAGAATCAGGAAATAGTCATAATTGTAGTGCTTATTACCTCATAGGTTTGTGGTGAGGGTTAAATGAAATAAAGCATGTAAAACATTATTGCTGTTTGATACATGGTGTATATAGTCTCTACTGTTACAACTGTAAGTTTAAAGCTAGAATGTGGAAGGCCCTCAATGGAGGTTAAGAAGTGTGTGTTTTATCTTCTAGAAGGTAAAGATCCATGAACTGTTCCAATGGTGTGATGGGAAGATCATGAGCTCTGGAATCAACAGACTTGGTTTCAAATAAAAACTCTACCACTTAATAGCTGTGAGGCATTCCCCAAGTTACCTAACCATTCTTTTTTTTTTTTTAAGTTTTTTTTTTTTAACTAGCTTTTTTTTTTTAAATTTATTATTTATTTATCTTTTAGAGGGGAAGGGTAGGAGAGAAAGAGAGGGAGAGAAATATCAATGTACGGTTGCCTCTCGTGTGTCCCCTGCCGGGAACTGGCCTGCAACCCAGGCATGTGCCCTGACTGGGAATCGAACCGCGATCCTCTGGTTCGCAGGCCCGCGCTCAGTCCACTGAGCTACACCAGCCAGGGCTACCTAACCATTCTTAGCTTGAGTTTTAAAACCTCTAAAATTAGGATAACAATACCTTGCACCAAAAATTGTTGTATAAATTAGACGGTATATGAAAAGCAGCTTACACTAATTTTCTTTTTAAGTTACTTTCTTTCTTCCAGTGATAAGCTCTGGGTTCCCTTGAAAAAAAACGACCCATGGTCCAGAATTTGCCTTTGGCTCATCCCACTTAACGTTTTTATTAGATACTTGGATGAAGGCATAAAACTTTATTTCCCACATCTTCAGATGGCTCAAATTTGGGAGGATAGCTAATACAATAGGTGATGGAATGGAGGCTTGAAATGACCTCAACAGGCTGGAATGTTGGGCCTTCACCAAATGGCAAGTCAGGCATCTAGCATCAAAGCAGCCAGGGCTAAGGAGACCATTTACAAAGTGATTCCACTAGTCTAGGTGATGGATAGAAGGGATCAGAACTGAAGTGGTGTCAATGGCAACAAAAGTGTTTAACAGTTGGGAAGAACTTTTTAGATGCATGGATAAAGAGGACTAGAGATGACTAGGAAGTTTCTTTTTCTGGGTTCCTGGGAAAATGGAGGTGCCAGTTAATAAAAAGGAGGAAGTTAGGTGAAAGAATTGAATTAGAGAGAGGAAGGAGGACAGTAGTCTGGTTTTGTGCATGGGGCGTTGGCTCTACTCAACCTGAAGTTGGAAAGTCAGAACTGCAGCTCGTGGGAGAGGCTGTGTCTGGAAAGAGGCATTTGGGAGTCATCCACAGAGAAGTGATAGTTGAAGCCAGATGGGAGGGGATGGGATAGTCAAGGAGTGGCCAGTGCTATTCAGAATCATTAGCGTTGTTGGCTCTAACTTGAGATAAGGTGGATAAACAAACCCTTGCCCAAGTGGGACTTGTTCCACTGCCTTCCTCAGCTCTTTAACTCATCAAAGGGAAATTCTACATGATGAAAACAATCTCATGTAATAATTTCAGGCTTTAAAAAATATTTATTTATTTATTTTTAGAGAGAGGGGAAGTGTGGAGAGAGAGAAGCATTGATGTGCAAGAGAAACATCAATCCGTTGCCTCTCACATGCCCCCAACCAGGGACCTGGCCTGCAACCCAGGCATGTGCCCTGACCGGGAATTGAACCAATGAACTTCGGCTTTGTGGAATGACACCCAACCCACTGAGCCACACCAGTCAGGGCTGTTCATTTTTAATTACACAAGTAATACATCAGTACATTCTTGGTTGTAAAGAATGTAAACACTACAGATAAAGTAAAAGCACTTATTAATGCCTGTCCAATTCTACTTTGCTTTTGTAGAAATAATCACTGTTACTGGTTTAATGGATGTTCTTACAAACATTTTTCTTTGTATTGATATGATTTTACACATGAAGATATACTTTTATTTCTTTGCATGTTTTGTTTTATCTAAGTGAGCTTATATTGTTTTGTTGTTCTTTTTGAATCATCACCTGAGGTCATTTTTTCATTGCTTTTAGAGCAGGGGTGTCAAACTCATTTTCACTTGGGCCACATGAGCCTTGAGGTTGCCTTCAAAAGGCCAAATGTAATTTCTGGACTGTATAAATGTGACTACCCCTTAAGAGTTAAGTGAGAGCTTGGTGCTGCCAGCGGGTAGAAACAAGGTTGAGGACCGGATTTGGTCCATGGGCCTTGTGTTTGCCACCTATGTTTTAGAGAGAGGGAGAGAGAGAGGGAGAGAAGGGGGAGAGAAGCATCAATGTGACAAAGAAATATTAATTGATTGCCTTCTTGTATGTGGACTGACCAGGGTACATGCTCCGACCAGAGTATGCACCCCAGCCAGGGTACGCACCCTCACCAGGGACTGAAAATGCAACCTGGATATGTGCACTGACTGGGGATCAAACCCACCACTTTTCAGATATGGGACATTACTCTAATCAACTGAACCACACTGGCCAGGGTGATTGATGTTCTAGTCTATGCCTTACCTTGGGCTGCTCACTCTTCCCCAGCCCTCTTTTCTCTGTACGTTAAATTCAGTTTGGGCGTCAATCATTCCAGAATACCTTCCCTGACTCCTCCCAGGCCTGATTCACTTCACTGACTTTGAGTTTTCAATTTAGTGTCTTTCTCCCCCATTTCATTATGACAGTCTGTCACCCCTCTCTCTCTGGGACTAAGCCCAGACGTGAAATAAACATGCACTGAGTTCATGCTTGTTAACCCAGCTGATCGGGGCAGGGATCGTCTTTGTGATTCTTCTTCATGGTTTGCCTTCCTGACAGATCCCTGACTTTCTAAGTAGCACCTTGTTATTTGAGCCCCATTTGAGTTACCAGGAAAGCTCACTGAGGGGCCTCACTTGTCATAAATAATATGGTTGCATACTGTTTGGATGGTCTGCAGCAGGGAGCATCATTTTAGATTCCCAACAAGTCTCTGCCTAGGAGGGGTGAAGTAAGGAGGAACCACACCACTGTGCCAAGGTCACAGAAGAGGCCCCTCAGGTTCCTCAGGGCTTCCTGAACTGCCCCTTCCTCTCATGAAGCCCACCTTGTGTAGAGTCTTTCCTCTTACAAAGCATCTTGGCACACCTGATCTTATTTGACCTTTTATACAAATCACCTTGGGAGATAGAGCTGATTAGACACAGTGAAACACATGAGGCTTACTCACTTATTTAATCTACAAATATTTATTGAGTTCCTATTACGTCTCCAGTGAGGCCTTGGGAAGATGGCAGTGAACACAACCAGTGCATTCCCAGCTCTCAGGGGTTCTGGTTCTAGTCAAGGGAGGCCAACAAGTAACTAGTGTACAAATAAATAATGAATATAATTTCCAGTGGTGGTAAATGCTCAGGAGGTGATCGGGCAGGGTGATATTACAGAAAGTGATGGGCGGGAGGGGAGGAGCAGCTGCTTTAGAGCAGGCAAAGCTTTTCTGAGGAGATGATATTTGAGCTCAAATCCGAAAGGTGAGAAGAAACAGGCTATGTGACTCCCAGGGATGTGGCTGACTTGCTGAAAGTCCAGGGTGGAGCTGGCACTGGAGCCATGAGGAATGCTCTTTTCCTGGTACTCCTTGGGCTCTTCTCTTCCCTCTCTGCCATGTCCATGGACACGCATGAGTATGTCTTGGACAAGCTGTGGGCAGGCAGGGGATGAGGCATGCCTAAGTGCTCTGAGACCCCTCATAAAGCCAGCCCAAAGCTGAAGAGGGGCAACCTGGTGGCCAACTCTGCTTCACTTTGTGTCCCTTTCTCAAGGGATCCCTTAGAACTAAATCTCACCTCTTTCCAGATCAGCAGAACAGGGTGTTCGAGACACCTTCCCCAAGGTAGCTAAGAGGTTAGCATCCTGTCATTTTTTTTTATTGTGATAAAAATATGTAACAGGACATTTATCATTTGAATAATTTTTAAGTGTACAGTTCAGTGGCATGAAGTGCTTCACATAGTTGTGCAGTCATCACCACATGCATCTCCAGAATGTTTTCATCATGCCACTGATACTCTGTACACATTCAACAACTTGCCATTTAAGCACTATTGGATCATAGGTGGTGAGGAAATGAATGCCATTTACAAAAGCCTCTTCCTCTGACGGGTGGAGTCTCCTCTTGTTTAATGGAATGTCTCTCTGTTTAGCCCAAAGACAAGTGGTATCAAAAATCACCTGGTTGGGGGTGGGGAAAGGGGTAGAGTGCCTATTAAAGATGCCCATCTCCCCTCCCCTTCCTGAGTCAGAGTCTCTTGGGCTAGTACTCAAGTAAGTGTATTTTTCTCAAGCCCCCCACATGATTCTGATGCTGATATAAATGTGAGAATCATGAGTTTTAGCCTTATGGGAAGAACAGGTGAGGAAAAAAAATCTTAGCCAGGGCAGAGAAGGCTTGCTATGGGGAGGTTTCTATCTGGATTTGAGTATCCACTTCACCAGTGGCTAGGTGAATAATCTGGGCAAGTTGCTTAATCTCTATAAATGTTTTCTTATCTCTACATTGGAAATTGTGATCATAGTATTATGTACCTCACTACAGTTGCTATGAAGACTGAATAAAATTACACAGATGAAGTGCTCAAGTGAGTGACTTGCATGGAGGATCTCAGGTCTTGTGTAGCATAGAGGTGGTGAAGTGACCCAAGAGACTACTTTACACTAGTTATGCTTTCTTGATTACGGGTAAGGTGAATCAAAATTTACTATTTCAGAAGTGCTTTATCTTTAGCTGTCACCTCACTGCAGGAAGGTAACCAGGGTTATTAGTCAAGATAGAAATGTGTGTGTGTATGTCTATATATATGCCTATATATAGATACATGTATATGCCCATATATATTGACGTGCGCGCACGTGTGTGTGTGTGTGTGTGTGTATGCCTAAAGCAGTTGAGAGGGTACAATATTTTTTATTGGAAAATGTTTTCAGAGGTGGAGTCACAGGGAGAAGTTCCTGAAAGGAATGGTTAGGTCTTAGTAATACACGTACTGCCTAGCTGGGGGGAATAAGAAAGGAAATGAGGTTCTGGCACATGTCCCAGATACTTACCACCTCCCTGCTTGGGAACAAAGGCAGTTAAAGGTTGTCTAAGAATATTCTGGACGGTTGGTGCAGCAGTAGTTTGAAAGTAAGGCTCGCAGCCACTCGTCAGAAAATCTTCCTGAACAGAATGTGGCACTGCAGAAAGGTTGGTGGAAGGGTCCTGGGAGTGATGTGGGGATGAATAGGCAGGTTCAAGGAACAGAGGACTAGACTGTCCTGTCTGAGGTGGCTGTGAAAACAGTGGGTTGGAAAGGCTAGTTTTGATTAGGTCACCCTTAAACCTGGCTCCATTTATCTTAGTTTAATATAATAAATTATTACCTAAACCTAGCAAATAGCCCTTTGATAAATTTCAACTAGACCCAACAATTTTATGGACCATTTATACTTGGTGTCTATATAGCATCTGTCACAAAGCAGGTGTTCAAAAAATATTTGTTGAATAAGTGAATAAATGAATCAAATCCTTTGGTTGACCAGCCCTTGGAAGAAAGATTAAGTGATCTGGAAGTTGCTATACTCCAAGGATGGGACCATGCTTACAAATATATCAAACAGGTGAGATTACACTCGATTTTAGGGGGCGGGGCATGTAGCTCCCCATGACCTTCTTTTTAAAATAACACTTAGAACATTGGAGAAGGTATTGTTAACATTTATATAGATTTCATTATATCTTAAAATTATTCCTTTAGACAAGATAATATTAAACAAAAGAAGTAGGATAAAAACAGAATATATAGTATAATCTCAATTCTGTAGAAGATATATATTCAATGGGGAGAAAGCTATAAAGAAGTTACAACAAAACTAGAGCTTACCGAATTATCTTTTCTACTTTATACTTCTCAGCCTTTATTCAAATTTTCTTTTTTATAAACATTGATTTTATGTTTTTAAAATTTTTTAAAGATTTTACTTATTTATTTTTAGAGAAGGGAAGGGAGGGAGAAAGACAGGGAGAGAAACATAAGTGTGTGGTTGCCTCTCAAGCATTCCCAAGTGGGGACCTGGCCCACAACCTAGGCATGTGTCCTGACTGGGAATTGAACTGGTGACCCTTTGGTTTGCAGGCTGACACTCAGTCCACTGAGCCACACCAGCTAGGGCTAAAATTGTCTACAGTAAATATGTATTGCTTTTATTTAGAAAAAAATAGCAGGTGTCATTTGTTAAATAGTTAATGTAGAATGTGATACAGCACTGCAGGCTGCTAGTTCACATCAGAGCAACGCTACTTGCTGTAGAATAGATTGTGGGCTCATCAAATAGCTCTGTACTTCGGGTTATGCTGCCCTGGAAAATAGCAAAAATGCCAAGGTGTTGGCCTACAAATTAAACAAATTTAAACAACAACATCTCAAAAACTTGTTTGCTTCATTATATTTCAATCAGGTAAAAAGTATGAATAATATTGTTTCTTCCCCTTTGGGTGATGACTTCTCATTGGTAAGTCAGAGGTGCAGCCAAAATGAACTTTGAATTTTAATGAGGTGTTCTAGTTGCATTTTTAACTCTACTGAAAACAAGACGTTAGAATGACATCAACTGTTTGAGTTAGCTCTTGGCTTCAGCTTCCACCCAGAATTTGATGTTGTTGGTGAGGAACAGGATAATTTTTTAAGCTTGCTGACCAGAAGACCTCTGAAGACCTTCATTGGTGCTGGTGTTAAATATAATGTAAATATAAGAAGGAAAATGGCCATCTTATGCATTAAGTATGTGGACCTAAAATGCTTTCCATCTGCTGGAGCTTTGTAGGGGAACCTCTGTGAAACCAAAGTGTTATTTAGTCTGGAAATGTTTTACTTGGTGCGATGATGAAATATAGGCTAGATATCAGGTGGTAGGGAGTGCAAGAAGCACAGCCATGAAGAAAAGAGTTTGCAGGAGCTGAATCATATCTTATTTTGATTAAATCAGGATCATTTTACGGAGAGACTGTAACGTGAGAATGTGTTAGGGTAGTAGAGTGGTTCTATTATGTTTAGCTCAACCAGAGTGAGTTAGTTTTCATCACATGTATTTTTAATTCTTTGGAAAGACAATTACATTAATTGAGGAATGACTTGTAAAATACCAGTTTGAAAAAGACATTTAGCAAATAGGTGTGTTGATGTTGCCTAACTCTCAATTAATTAAAAATTGCTTGTAACATGAGCTATAGATACCCTAGCTAAATGGTGGCCATTGGCTGCTTCAGGAAGCCTGTTATAATTCTGATGTGTGGGGTGGGTAAGGCTAGGCCTTCGAGGAAGCCATTCTGGGCGCTTCCCGCTTTTCTCTTCCCCTTCATTGCAGTGCTTCCAAACTGTGCTGTGTTGACCTGGTGTGAGAACTTTTCAGCACCTGTCCGGAATGGTTCTACTGCGTCTGTTGCTATTATGCTTAATGAAGGCAGAGTAGCCTCAATGTGCCAGCCAACTCACAACCTTTATCCCAGGTCCGAGAAGCAGCCAGGACTCCCTCTTTCTTCTGTTTTCTCTCTGGCTTTGCTTCCCAGTGCAGAGTACTTGTTTGTAGACTATGACATTCTCTGGGAAGTCTTTGCTGATGACTTGAGTCTATGCTGGTTTTTGCCATCTCTATCTTTATGTTTTTTATCTATTACACAATTAGCATACACACAATTGAATGATTTTCCTTACTTTTTAATTGGCTGGACTATACAACTCAGTTTTGTTTTTTTTTATCCTTACCTGAGGACATGCTCACTGATTTTAGAAAGAGGGGAAGGGATGGAGAGAGGCAAGGAGAGACACATCAGTGTGAGAGAAAAACATCAATTGACTGTCTCTCGCATGTGCTTTGGACTGGGGAACAAACGTGTAATCCAAGCATGTGTCCTGATCTGGAACTGAACCCACAACCTTTTGGTTTATGGGATGACTCTCCAACCAACTGAGCCACACCAGCCAAGGCCAATTCCGTATTTTGTGATATTAGTTCATATCCTTATTTTTCTTTATGGCTTTATAGTAATGAATGATTTTCCTGTAGAAAGGGATTTTGCCTTTCTTGTGAAGTTGTGTGGTACCTTGCACATGTGGTAAGCACTCAGGAAACTTGTAAATTATTTAGTGGCATGCATTGGATGAAATAAGGAAAATTATTACATACCAACATATAAATACTATTCTATCCAAAGCAATAAGTAAGCAAATATTTGTTGAGCCTTTATTATTATTGTACCAGAAGGTGATTTACAAGAAATTGGACATGGTCCTACGTCAGGAAGTAATTTGTGTATAATTACTCTCAGGAGATTTTTATGATGATAATAAAAGATACTATTTTTTGAGGGATTGCCACTTCATAGGATTATTGTGAGGATTGCATAAAAACTATTATGTTTCCCCATTTCACATAGAAACTCTACTTTAGCAAGGTTAAATGAGTTGTTTAAGGTCAGCCTATTAAGTGTCACAGACAGGATCAAAATTGAGACTGATCAATTTCACTATCTTGGTGCTGTGTGGTCCGCTAAAAATTTTCAGCTTCATTTGTACAGTTGAATAGGTTGTTCACTGCTCAGAGGTTATTGGCTAAAGGTGCAAGTGGGGCTGAAATGCAGCCTATAGTCCACTTGAAATTTGATATGGGCTTATGTATAGAGGGTAGGGCAAAAGTAGGTTTACAGTTGTTCATATGGAAAATATTACAATAATTAATAAGTAGTAATACAAGAATAAACTGTATTTTGCATATTCACAACTATAAACCTACTCTTGTCCCACCCTGTACAGCTGGTATTTAACCACCACCCCAGTCAAGATATCCAGCATTTCCACCATTCTCAGAAAGTGCCTTTGTACCATATTATGGTTTTTCTACTCCTTATCCTCCTGCAAGATCAATCTGACTCTGTCTTCTCCATTGCTTAATTTTGCATGCTTTAGAACAGCACTGTCCTATAGAACTTCATGATCATGGAAATGTTTTATATATCTGTGCTATCCAGTACAGTTTCCACCAGCCACATATGACTATTGAGCACTTGAAATGTGATTACTGCAGCTGAGAGCTGAATTTTTAATTCTACTTAATTTAAATAAATTTTGACTTAAACTTTAATAGCCACACGTAGTTAGTGCCTGCTATAATGGACAGCACAGGTCTAGAACTTCAAATAAATGGAATCATTCAGTGGTTGGAATCTTTTACACAAGCTAATGTTTTTGAGATTCATTCATGTTTGCTACATAATCAAAAGACCATTTCTTTTATTGATGAGCAGTATTCCATTGTGTGAATATACCACAGGTTGTTTTATTCATCTATTGCTAGACTTTGGAGTGGTTTCCAGTTTGATGCTTTTATGAATAAAGCCAATATAAACATTTGAATACAAGTCAGTTTGTGGATGCATGCTTTTACTTTTCTGCCTTGAGTAGAATTTTTGGGTTATATGGTAAGGTATGTTTAACTTTATAAGAAACTGCCAAACAATTTGCTGAAGCAGCTGTGCCATTTTACAGTCCTACCGCAATATTCCAGTGGCTCCACATTCTTGCCAGCTTTGCAATGGCCAGTCATTTTAATTTTAGCCATTCTCGTGGGAATGAAGTGCTATCTTATTGTGATTTTAATTGGTATTTTCCTGATGACCAATGATGTTGAACATTTTCTTTTCATAATCTTGTAGGTCATTTGTATTTCTTCTTTTGCAAAGTGCTTATTCAAACATTTGCCCATTTATAATATAGGGCTATTTTTATTATCGAGTTTTGAGAGTTTTTTATATACTCTGGATGTAAAATCTTTTGTTCAATATTTATATTACAAATATTATCTACCATTCTATGTCTTACCTTTTAAAGAACAGATTTTTTAATATTTTAAAAGATTTTATTTATTTTTAGAGAGAGAGAGACAGACAGACAGACAGACAGACATCGATTGGTCACTTCCTGTATGAGCACCAACCGGGGACAGAACTCGCATCCCATGCATTGCACCCATCTAGGTATCAAACCAGCAACCTTTCACTTTGCAGGACAACATCCAACCAACTGAGCTACACTTGGCAGATATTTTTAATTTTGATGAAGTTCAGTATTTCCTTTATGGTTTGTGCTTTGGGGTTCATTGTAAGGAATTTTTGGTTACTTAAATGGTTGTAAAGATTTTCTTCTATGCTTTCTTCTAGAAGTCCTATAATTTTGGCTTTTACATTTAGGATTATGATCCATTTTAACTTTTATACGTGGTGTGAGGAAGGGATTAAGGTTCATTTTTTTCTTTTTCTAATAATATTTTACTAATTATGCTATTATAGTTGTCCTGGTTTCCCACCTTTGCCCTCCCCCTCCACCCAGCACAACCCCCTCTCTCAGGCAGTCCTCCCACCATTGTTCATGTCTGTGGGTCCTGACTACTAAGTTCTTTGGCTACTCCATTTCCTATAGTGTATTTAACATCCCCATGGCTATTCTGTAACTACCTATTTATACTTCTTAATCCCCTCACCTCTTTACCCATTCTCCCACATGCCCCTCCCATCTGGAAACCATCAAAACTCTCTGTATCCATGATTATGTCTCTGTTGTTCTTGTTTGTTTACGTTGTTTTTTAGATTCAATTGTTTATAGATATGTATTTATTGCCATTTTGTTGTTCATACTTTGGATCTTCTTCTTTTTCTTAAATATGTCCCTTTAACATTTCATATAATAATGGTTTGGTGATGAGGAACTCCTTCAATTTTTTCTTGTGTGGGAAAATCTTTATCTGCCCTTTGATTCTAAATGATAGCTTTTCTGGGTAGAGCAATCTTGGCTATAGGTTCCTGCTTTTCAAGACTTGGAATATTTCTTGCCAGTCTCTTCTAGCCTGCAAAGTTTCTTTTGAGAAATCAGCTGACAGTCTTATGGGAACTCCCTTGTAGGTAACTAACTTCTTTTCTCTTGCTACTTTTAAGAATCTCTCTTTAACTTTAACCTTTGGCATTTTAATTACGTGTTTTAGAGTGGGCCTCTTTGCATCCATCTTGTTTGGGCCTCGCTGTGGTTCCTGGACTTGCATGTCTATTTCCTTCACCAAATTAGTAAAGATTTCTTTCATTTTTGATAGAAAAATCTATTTTTTTCAAGTAGAGTTCCAATTTTTTGCTCTTTCCCTTCTTCTGGCACCCCTATGCTGCAAATGTTGGAATGTTTGAAGTTGTCCCAGAGGCTGCTTAAACTATCCTCGTTTTATTGGATTCTTTTTTTTTTTTCTTGTTGTAATGATTAGTTGTTTTTTTTTTTTTTTTTTTTTTTTGCTTCCTTGTGTTCCACATCATTGATTTGATTCTTGGCTTCATCTACTCTACTGTTGTTTCCCATGGTGTTCTTCATTTTCTGACTAGACCTTTTTTTATGTTGGTAAGGTCCTCACTAAGCTCCTTGAGCATCCTTAATAACCAGAGTTCTGAACTCTGTATCCGATAGATTGCCTATCTCCATTTTGTTTAGCTCTTTTTCTGAAGGTTTGATCTGCCCTTTCGTTTGGGCCATGTTTCTTTGTCTCCTTATTTTGGTAGCCTCCCTGTGCTTGTTTTTATGTATTAGGTAGAGCTGCTTTGACTATGTGTCTTGGTTAGTGTGTCCTAATGTAGTAGGTGTCCTGTAGAGTCCAGTGGCACAGCCTCCCCTTTCACCCAAGTTAGGTATTCAAGGTACACCCTTCAGTTGAGCCTTGGTTGCTGTTGGCAGATCAATGGGAGGGATTTACCCAGGCCAGTCAGCTGCAAGGATTGGCTGTGACCACTGACCACAAACCTCTACCATCCATGGAGGATCAGCTGTGCAGGGGCAGGGTGGTAGTGCTCTGATGTGGTCTCTAGCTGTCCACTGCATGTGCTAGCCTTGGGGTTTCCTAGGTGGTGCAAGCCAAGGTCAGCCCCCATCTGTATTTTTCTCAGGGTCACCCTGCCTGAGCTATAAAGCAATCTGAGATGGCTGTTGCTTGTGCTGGACTTGGAGATTCCCAGAAGAAGCCAAGCTATAAATCTAGGCTGGCTGCCACTGGTGCCAGGCCTGGGGCTCACTGAGGCCAACTGTTGCTTGTTTGAGAGGATTTAGGAAGTTGTAAAGCATGAGCCAAGACCAGCCCTTCATATGGAAAAGCAGCTTGGATGGGCTCCTAAGTTGGGTGGGGCAGAGTCTCTGGGGATCCCCAAGGTGATTCAAACAGTGTTAGCCAGGTTGATGGAGTCTCAGATATGGCACCAGCTTGCTGTCTCTATGGGGGGAGTGTTTAGAAAAAGGACAATGGTCTCTGCTCACCTTGATGCCTGACACTTCAGTTTCTCCCAGTATGCCACTGGTACCTTTTAAGATGCTACCTGGTCCTGGAGCTCAGAGGTAGTGAGTCTGAGTAGGTGAGTCCAAGTGTGGGTTATTTAAGAGGAACTACTTGGGACTCTGGAAGTTTCTTCCACCAACTCAATCCCTGCTGGGTTTTTTAGCCCAAACTTGTGGGGACTTACGTTCCTGGCACTGGAACCCTAGGCTGCAGAGTCTGGTTTGGGGCTGGGACTCCTCACTCCCAAGGTATTCCCTCCCAGATTTTTATCCACGACACATGGGTGTGGGACCGACTTGTTCTGCATCTGTGCCTCTTACCAGTCTGGATGGATGTGGTTTCTTTAATTCCATAGTTGTCAGACTTCCATTCAGCTCAATTTCTGATGGTTCTGAGTGATGATTGTTCTATATTTTAATTGTAATTTTGATGTGGTTGTGTGAGGACGTGAGCCACGTCTGCCTACGCCACCATCTTGACTAGAAGCACCTAATTTGCATTTTAGATTTAGTTTTTGATAGTTGTGCATCTGTGGTCATTTTAACGTTCCTACTTTTGATCTTTTTCTTATATAGGTCCCTTTAACATTTTATACAATAATGGCTTGGTGATGATGAGTTCTTTTAGTTTTACTCATCTGGGGAGCACTTTATCTGCCCTTCAATTCTAAATAATAGCTTTGCTGGATAAAGCAATGTAGGTTGTAGATCCTTGCTTTTCATCACTTTGGATACTTCTTGCCAGTTCCTTCTAGCCTGTAAAGTATCTTTTGAGAAATCAGCTGACAGTCTTTTGGGAACTCCTTTGTAGGTAACTTTGCTTTGCTCTTGCTGCTTTTAAGATTCTCTCTTATCTCTAACCTTTGACATTTCAATTATGATGTGTTGTGATATGTTCCTCTTTGGGTCCATCTTGTTTGGGACTCTCTGTGCTTCCTGGACTTGTATGTCTATTTTGTTCATCATATTAGGGAAGTTTTCTTTCGTTATGTTTTCAAATAAGTTTTTAATTTCTTGCTCTTCCTCTTCTCCTTCTGGTGCCCCTATGATTCAGATGTTGGTATGTTTGGAGATGTCCCAAAGGCTCCTTATTTTATTCTCATTTTTCTTAATTCTTTTTTCTCCTTGCTGTTTTGATTGAATGCTTTTTTCTTCCTTATGTTCAAAATTGTTGATTTGAATCTTGGCTTCATACTCTCCACTTTGGTTCCCTGTGGACTTTTCTTTATTTTACTTAATGAATCCTTCATTTCTGCCTGGGTCTTTTTTATGTTGTTGCAGTACCCAATGATTTCTTTGAGCATCCTTATAAGAAGTGTTTTAAACTCTGCATCTGATAGGTTGCTTATATCCTTTTCATTTAGTGCTTTTCCTGGACTTTTGTTCTGCTCTTTCATTTGGGCCATTTTTCTTTGTCTCATGATTTTGACAGCTTCCCTGTGTTTGCGTCTGTGTATTATGTAGAGCTGCTTTGACTCCCTGTCTTAAAAGCATTGCCTATGTAGCAAAGGCACCTATAAATTGTGTGAGGTGGAGCCTTAGGTAGTCACTGGGGTTAGGCATCCTATTTCACCACTTTATGGCTCTGTGTGGGGTAGGGCTCAGAGAGGGTACAGTGCCACTGCCTGGCATCTGCAGATTGTCCAAGAGGAAGCTATCTCCCCGGCACTCTCCCCCTTGCCAGCAACTTCACTTCCTCCCCTTCTCCCCATATGCCACTTGTGTCCTTCTAGCTGTTGCCCTGGTGCTGATACCTAGAGAGGGTAGGTCTGCCCGAGTCCTAAGTCTGTTGTGGGTCCTTTAGGAGAAGTCTCTTGAGAATTCCAGTGTCTTCCACTGCCCCAAGCTCCACTGGTTTTTACAGTCAGAAGTTATGGGGACTTACTTTCTTCATGCTGGAACCCTGGGCTGGGTGGTCTAGTCTGGGGATGGGATTGCTCACGCCTTAGGTATCCCTCCCAATTTTTATCTACCACACATGGATGTGGAATCACCTGTTCTACTGCCTTGTCATGCCTCTCTGTGCCTTTGTTCTCTTAGTTGTAATTTTTGCTCTAGTTGTGCATGAAGGTGAAGTGTGTTTACCTACACATACATCTTAGCTGGAAGTCTGACTGCCTACTTTTAAATAATGTTATTTCAGTTCATGTCTGTAGTAATCTTAATAACTGTACATTTCCATTTCCCTTCTCTTGACCTTTGTGCTATTGTCATACATTTCACTTGTGCATTTGTTAGAAACCCCATAATACGTTGTTATTATTTTTGCTTTAAATGGTCAGTTATCTTAAATGATTTAAAAAATAAAAAAAATCATATTTACCCACATATTTAATATGTTCCATATTCTTTATTCCTTTGCATAGATGCTATCTGCTATTATTTTCTATTTCACTGGTACTTCTGTTTGCTATTATTTTTCTTCTGCCTAAAGAACTTTCTTTACCCTTTCTTGAATGCAGGTTTCTAGCGATGAATTCTTTCAGCTGTTGTAAGCCTAAAAAGTATTTTATTTTTGGTTTCAAAGATATTTGCTAGGTATAGAATTCTAAGTTGGCATTATTTTTTCTTTGAGCATTTTAAAAAATTATTGCACTTTTTTCTGGCTTGCATTATTTCTGATGAGAAACCTGCTATCATCCTTATTTTTGCCCCTTCTACTGAGTTTGTCTTCTTTCTGTAGCTTCCTTAACCTCGTTGAACTCTCAAGATTCTTTTTTTGTTTTTTTTTTTAAAATCAGGCACACCGTTGGGTTCTGCCTAAACTTTACATTTCTACCCTATAGCCTAGAAACTCTCAAGCTGTAAGCGAGGGCATTTATAGGACTTCAATTAGTTTTTCCTTCTTTCAGGGATCACTATTCTGTGTTGCCTATTGTTCAGTCTCTGAAAATCATTCTATCATTTTTTTCTGATTATTTTTCAGTTTAAGAGAAAAGGATAAATTTGGTCCATGTTACTGCATTTTGACTGGAAAGAGAAGTTCTGAGGTATTAAGTGATAAAGATAAATACCTAAAACATTAAAACTAACCTCTTTTTTATAATTTATAATTTTTTAAATCTTTTCACTTACAGTTCATATATAATATTATATTAGCTTTAGGTGTACAACATAATGATTAAACATTTGTATAACTTATGAAGTGATCACTCCCAATAAGTATAGTACCCATCTAATACTAAACATAGTTATTACAATATTATTAACTATATTCTCTATGCTGTACTTTATATCCGCATGACTGTAAAATTAACTTTTTTTTAAAGATTTTATTTATTTATTTTTAGAGAGGGGGAAGGGAGGTAGAAAGAGAGGGAGAGAAACATCAATGTGTGGTTACCTCTCACATGGCCCCCACTGGGGACCTGGCCCACAACTCAGGCATGTGCCCTGACTGGGAATTGAACTGGTGACCCTTTGGTTCGCAGCCTGCACTTGATCCACTGAGCTACACCAGCCAGGGCTAAAATTAACTTCTGATTGTAAAACTTCTTCCCCAAACTTGGTTATATTTTGCATTAACTTAGAATTATGAGTTCATTAAAAAATTCATTTAATTCCACAGTAACATATCCCTTTTTCTTACAGGAAACATTCATGCTGGATTTTAAAATCATTACAAGTCAGTGATGGATCAGAAGTTGCAATCCCAAATGAAAGTCTTCGAAAGAATTTCTTTAAATAACAGAGGAAAGAAAATTGATCCACCACTCTAAAAACCTGATCTAGAAAAACATTGCACATGACAGGAAGTAAAAACTGGGGAAATTTATTTGGCTTTTAATGTACCCAAGTCAAAGAACTGTCACTTTGTTTCTCAGAGGGATTTTATATCTGAGACCATTTTAATAACCTATCATTTTATCTTGACATGATCCCCAGGGAGGAGAAACAGATCAGTAGGTAAAACGTGTGTGCTGGTCAAGATGACTTCTGAAGAAATGGCAGCTTCTGTTCTTGTACCTGTGACTCAGAGAAAAGAGGTGTCTTCTCAGTCCACTGTAGATGAAAGTAGTGAAAAGGTCTCGGACATCAGTGTTCCAAGAACACACACTGTCAGGCAGAGTGGGCAGACTTCTCGTACCATCTCAAAACTGAACAAACTTAAAGAAGAATCTTCTGGAAGCAACTTGCCTAAGATTCTCTCAATATCAAGAGAGAAAATAATGAGTGATGAAAACTGTAATGAAAAGTGCTGGGAGAAAAGCATGCCACATTCTGCAGAAAACCTTAACATTAACTGCAACAACATACTGGAAACTGATCTGTGTGGTCTTCCTCAGAGCCAGTTTTATGAAACAGGCGATTCTGTCACAGAGGAAACTGGAATTCCTTCTTCACTGGAAAGAAAAGTGTTCCCTGGAGTTCAACTGGAAATAGATGGACCTCCCATGGCCATCAGTCCCTTAGGAAATGAATCAGCAATCACAGATATTGGTGGGGCACACCCTGACAGCACTGTGGAGGTATTTCACTTTCAATATGAACTTGACAGAAGAATGCCGGATGCTTTCTGTACCCTATCAGATAACTTGATTTTGGATGATTGTGGAAACTGTGGTCCTCTGCCTGATGTTAGTGGGAAACAAAAGAAAAATTATATGGCATATACTTGTAAACTAGTGCAACTGGCAAAAAGCTGTGATAATGAGAATGGGCAGCTACAGTGTGATCATTGTGATACCTTGAATGATGAATACTTGTGCTGCAAAGGTTCCTGCCGAAAGGCCAATGTGGTACATTCCAGTGACAGCTTTTGCAGGGAGAATTTTACTGATAGTCCATCTGCCAGTACCTTTCTGAGCCATTTTGAAGATTTCCCTGATAATTGTGAAGACGTAGAAGACTTGTTGAGAAGTAAAAAGGAGCGGTCCACTTTGCTAGTGAGAAGATTTTGTAAAAATGACAGGGAAGTTAAGAAATCTGTGTATACTGGGACAAGGGCAATTGTGAGAACTCTGCCTTCTGGTCACATTGGACTTGCAGCTTGGAGTTACATTGATATGAAGAAAAGTGGTCTCTTATTGCCTTGTGGGAGAGTAACAGGCCAGCTGTCAACAGTGGTGGTTAGGCAAGATGGAAGCCAAAGTCTGCCAGATGCCCAGTGGTATTCGGTAAGAGTTAGTTTCTTTTGATCATTTTCGAAGCTTGATATTTCAAAATCTAAATTTTCATTGTCTTAGTTCGTGGAAATTTTTAAGTTCTGTCAAGTTATGATTCATAGCTGAAGTATTTGTATAGTTACTGGAAACAAGTAGACCTAACAGATACTCCAGTTGATAGCTGTCCAGTTTAAGTTAACTCTGCAACAATATAAGTAACAAAATACAAGTACATATGTCATCAGCAGTGGAAAAATTACAGAGATTCCCTGGCTACTGTGCATGGAATTACAAGACAGAAACTCCTGGTAGTGGAAAAACTCCATCAGCTGCAAATATAGTCATGTCCTTTGGAGATACATGCCTATGCCTTCTTTTGTCGTGTTTTTAGTTGGCAAGGCCTAAAGGAATTTAAAATCCAGTTTTGTCCATTTTCCAACCAGTGTTGCCAGTTTCTTCCCTCTTAATCTTTTTTGTTCCATGGACCCCCTTTGGCAATTTGGTGAAGCCTGTGGACTCAGAATGCTTTTAAATGCCTCAAATGAAATGCAGAGCATTATAAAGGACATAGATTATGTGAATGTACATTTATCAAAATATTTTTTGAAATTGTGACATAGCAGGATAGGTTCTTCTTTGTTAACACACTAAACAGTGGCATCCAGTGATAAGCTAACTGCCATAATTTCAAAGTAGTGATGAATCTAAATTTAAAGTAGGGAATAGTTTGCCTGGGGCTTTACCAGTTTTACCATCCTAAGAAACCTCTCAGTCCTGGGCAAGCCAGGCAGTTGGTCACACTAAATATAAATATTATTTTAGGGTCTCTACTATGACTGTAATATATGGAAATATCTGCGATTTCTATTGCTGACAGGGTCACAGATACTGCTACTACTACTGAGGTTTGTTGCCTGTATTCATAATTGAAGAAAATGCAAAATTTCTAACTCTTACATTCTAGTGTTTCACAATTCCTTCAAACCTGACCCTATGAGTAAATACCATGTCTAGAAAAACATCCTTTTTATTGAAATATAACTAGCATATTTTCACTTTCATCATCATCAGTCATGGTAGGTAATAGTTATTGTGCATATACTTGTGCCAGGCACTGGGCCAAATAGTTTATTCTTGATTTCATGCTATCATCTCAACTGTCCCTGGTACTGGTGTGATTATTAACCCCATTGTATTGTTAAGAAAACAGTCTCAGAGAAGTAATGTGCTTTGCCCAAAGTCACTTAGCTAATCAGTGGTGTAATTAGGATTATAATCCAGGCAGCCCACACTCTTAGTTCTCCAAGATCCAGAAAGAAATAAAATTTAGGGTAAGCTTTCAATGGAACAGACAAGTCCTGTTCATTTTAGCATCTGTTGACTTGCTAGCCACACTCACTGATATCTCAGACTTGGTATGTCAAACTCGGCTGTGTTTGATATGGTGGTTCTAACCCTGGTTACATATTAGAATTACAGTTTCCAGCCCGCCATCTCCCACACCCTCTGAAACAGAATCACTAGGGTAGGGCTCAGCATGAATATTACTTTCAAAAAATTCCCCTGGTGATTCTGTGATTCTGTGGAGTTGAGAACCACTGACCAAGAGCTTCAACTGAGCTCTTTGGTCCTCATCAGGACATTTTGGGAATATTTCCTTTCCTCTAAAGACACAGACACTGCCTAGTCTCTCAGGAGTGTCAAGGGTGGGCCTGGGAGCCTGCCCAAAAAGAAACAGCCTGTAGGCCCTTCTCTCTGTGCATCCAACCTACCCTTAACCTCAAGAAATGTCAGTGGTTAGGTTTTGCATCTTCACCTGATACCTCATGAAACCTGAGTCACAAAGTGGTGTCAGTTACTCACATGCTCCCCAGCTCTTCTGACTGAGATCTGAATTTTGTCCATGCAGGGAAAAAGGAGTTCATCACAGCAATGTATCAGCCCACTTAAAAATGCAGCAATTTTTAAATTCATGTTCACCTGAAGTTGAACATTCAGAGCACAATAGAAATTTAAATATAGTAAAGCGAGGCAAAGTAGATTGCTTGAGAACCATTATCATAGTGCCCCCCAACACTAACACAGGCATGAGGGCCATGAATCTGGTGTAAATTGCAGTATAATTTTTAGCATGCTTGTTCTCCTCCTCCAGTTCCTGGAGCTTGGTGCTTCTTCTGAGAACGTTCTCAGGTCTGTAGCTCAAATCTGCCCCTTTCTGTCAGTCAGCTGTCCTGGAATGGTAATTTCCAAGGAAAAGAACTGAAGAGATGATGCAAATTATCTCCTCCCTTCTAGTCTCTGGAGGCTGGGAGAGGTTGCCACCCATCTGTCAGAGTGAACTCCAGAAACTTCTCTTCCCTCTCTGACTGGGTTTCTGGGAGGCCATGGGCATTTTTATTAAACTTTAACATGAAGCTGGGGGAGCAGCTGACTGTTCTCCTGTTCTTTCTCAAGGGAGATTTCTGAAAGGAAGAGACCTTTTTGAACATCCATACCATGGTAGGAATGAATCAGTATTATTTGAAGTATGGCATTCTCCCTGTATCCTGTTTGTAGTTTTGAGTCTGGTAGAAATCCTCAAAAGTTGTGCAGGTGAATTATAGCCACTTTCCCCTATATCCTATAAATTGCTTCCTTCGGCTAAAAAATGCAGACTTGTGGTTCCGTTTTTTCAATTATTTCAGGTTTCCCCAATCAGATTGTAAATGTAGTAAGGGCAAGGAATGGCCCCACCTTTTTTCCACTCTCCATAATGCAAGCATAGTGCCAAGTATATAGTAAACAGGAGAATGTCGTGCTAAGGTCTCTGGCATCAGTTGGCAGTGCCTAGTGAAGAGTGAGTGCCGCTACTCTCTCTCTGGCCATTTATTACATGCTTTGTCATGAACATGCCTCCACCCTCTCCTCTTGGTAGCTTCTTGCACAGGGAAGTTTTTAGCAGCATTAATTTGAATGTATGTCCCTCAATCTATGGTGTGGTCATTTGAACAACTCTTCCCACACATACAAAGAATGTGTTATTTGTCCAATTAGTTTTTTTTGCCTCACTTAAAATTTTTTTCCTCGTTGCCTCCGTCAAAATGATCCAATTACTTCCTATTTGCACAGCTGTACAGAGGAGAATGGATTTGAATGGAAGACATTAATGAGGATTAATACTGGCTGGCTGACTAATCATATTGGTATCCTCCTTCCTCTGCTTATAAAAAATTAAAACCCTATCCCTTATTTAGTTACAGCCACACTCCCTCTCTCCTGCTTTCAATTTATTGGCTCAACAAGACAGTATATTTTGGCAAATGGCTAAAGTCTCCAGGTTAAAGATTGGTTAAAAGTGTTTTTATTTTAAAAAAATTTACTCCATTCCTGAATTTTGGGAAATTTAGACACTAGAGTTATTCTGAATACAAAGTGCAAGGAGTTCCTGTGTCTGCTGGAATCATCCATGTAACCTGAGTTCTGCGTGAGCTGAGTGATGGAACCTGGAGGAAGCGAGAGTAGCCAGGGCAGACAGTTCATCAGCTCCTGTAATTAATCACTTTGTTTATTTCCCTGCTTTGATCCACAACAGAATTTAATGTACAACAATATGTACAGCAAAACAGGGGAAAACATGAGGTGTTATTTAAAAAATGAGAATAGAAAAACTATAAATTAAAAAGGAAAGTTAAAACCAGCTTCTATGTTACTAGTTCCTTTTCTGCTTTTTTTCCTTCTAAAATGTATCTTTCTTCACATTTTTCTACTTTCTAATACAGAAAATTAAACTTAAGGAGCAATGGAAATTTTTTGAGTTTTAACATAAATATCTTTGTTGGTATATATGTCCTTGATTCTATATTTTCTGTTACGTATAAAGGGACCAACCAGTTATAAATTCATTTTCTAAGTTATAACTTTTATGGGTTATCACATATCTGTTGAGCCTTGCCATTCAGTGTTGTAACTGATGGCTGTTGAAATAGCAACATGTCTTGTTTTCTTGTCTGGAAATTTGGTCTCCCTACATCTTGGGTACACTTTGGACCTTGAAATAGTTAAAATTCCGCAGGCTAAGCTGAAAGCCTGTGCTTGGTGACATGCCAGGCCTCTTCTTCCATGACTAAGGTTTATGTCAGGTTCATGACATGGGTATAGGATGATGCTGGCCCCTTCTTGCTGAGTGCAGTCACAGGGAATCCAGCTCTCGGCCAGTCCCTGTACAGTTTAGTCACGTCTAGTGCATCAGTGGAAAATATGACGCGCTGTCAGAAGCCTGCTTTGTGATAATTGGATGACTTTCACTTATTAGCTACATTGGGCCAGTTTAGGGTAAATTTACTTCCACACTTTTTACAATGGTTACACCAGTTTTTTGTGTAGGATTTGGAAAAAAAGAAAAAGAAATGAAAAGTGCTAACCCTGGATTCTAGTTTAAGATGGATGTATTCATGGCCACGGTTATTCTCATGTTAACTTGGGACATATCGCCATTAGGACTTTTTTCCCCCTTTCCTTTCTCCAGATGTCCTGCATAATGAGAATTGGCAACTGGAGAGGCTCTACCCCTGAAAGTGAGCCATGGTTAGAATGTGGCCTGAAAAGAATTAGAACCTGTGGGCAAGGATAGGACCATCCAATGGAGCCCTGATCTAATCCACACCCTGCATTTTTACACAGGAGAGACTCAGGCTGCCCATAGAATGACCTCCCCATCGTGATGAGTGATAAGAGTGTCCTTCTCCCCTTGATCACCTACTGCAGTGCTGGTTCAAGAACAGAACTCTAAGCCCCTTGCAGATATTAGGCCCCCTGGAGTGACACAGGCCAAATAATTCAGCATTCTAGAATTGATGCATCACAGGGGTGAGGGGAGTGACCATCCCCTGACCCCTCAGTGACTAGACTAACCTGTGGCTCAGGCAGGGCCTTCCCTGAAAAGCTGTTCTCACACAGTGGTGCTGGGGTCATTTTCCGACCCTGAAGAGCCCCGTGACACCAAAATTATGCCCTGTCCAGTGGTTCTTTGTTCTGACAGCCAGCCTGGATACATTCAGAGCCTCAGATTAAATAAGGGTCCTACAGAGCTCAGGCATCCAAGTCTCAAACCTCAACACTTGGACCTTTGACCTCAGCCCTTTCCCTCTCATTTAGGCCATCACCCTTCAACTCCTCAGAAAGAAATTAGAAAACCACCTCAGTCTTGGGCAACACAAAGACACAATCATCTTTCAGGGTGAGAAGTTATTCTTTGAAACCCTTGGAGGGAAGGAGAAATGCTTTGATTTCTTCTTCTTAACAGCTTTATTGAGATATAGTTTATATACCATATAGTTTACCTGTTTAGAGTATACAATTTAGTATTTTGGTATATTCACAGGTATATGCAAACCAGCAATTTTAGAACATTTTCATCACCTCAAAATGAAACTCCCTCCCCTTCAGCTGTCACCCTCCATTCTCTCCATTCCTTCCCCCCTCCCCCAGCCGTAAGCATCCACTAATGTATGCTGTGTCTATAGACTTCACTAGTCTGGACTTCCACATGAATGGACTAATATAGTATGTGGTCTCTTGTAATTGGCTTCTTTCACTTAGCATAAGATTTTCAAGGTTTGAGGTTCCATCTATATTTTAGCATGTGTTAGTACTTTCTTACTTTTTATTATATTCCATTGTGTGAATATGCTACATTTTATCTATTCATTCATCAGTTGTTGGACACTGGGCTGTTTCCACTTTTTGGCTATTAGGAATAAACTTGTATATGAACATTAATGTACAAACATTCATGTACAAGTTTTTATGTGGGTATATGTTTTCATTTCTCTTGGGTTTATATCTGAGAGTGGAATTGCTGAGTCATATAACTGTGTTTAATTCACCTTTTGAGGAACTGCCAAACTGCTGTTTTACAAGGCAGCTGTACCTTTTTACATTCTCACCAGTGGTGTGTGAAGGTTCCAATTGCTCCACATCCTGACCAACATTTCTTAGTGTTCATCTTTTTGCTTATAGCCATCTGGTGGGTATGAAGTGATATCTCATTGCAGTTTTAATTTGCATTTTCCTGAACTTTTCTTGTGCTTGTTGGCCATTAAATCTTTTGCCCATTTTTAAAACTGGATTATTTTTATTATTATTTTAAAGATTTTATTTACTTATTTTTAGAGAGAGGGGATAGGAGGAGGAAAGAGAGGAAGAGAAACACCCATGTGTGACAAAAATATGAATTGGTTGCCTCTGGCACACCCCCAATGGGAGACCTGGCCTGTAATCCAGGCACGCACCCTGACTGGGAATCAAACCCACTGAGCCATACCAGTCAGGGCTGATTGTTTATTACTGAATTCTTTATATGTTCTGGATATAAGTTCATTATTAGATACATGATTTGTAATGTATATATAGATATAAGTGTAATATAGTTATAATGAATGAAAGTCAAGAGAGTGGCAAAGAAAATTTACAATTTTAATGCACAGTAAAACTTGTTAATCATTTTCTTTGGACATTGATCTCATTCACAGTCTTTTCTTTTTTTTTTTTATTTTTTTTATTTTTTAATTTCATTTTTTTTTTTTAAATTTATCTTTAGAGGGGAAGGGTAGGAGAGAGGGAGAGGGAGAGAAATATCAATCTACGGTTGCCTCTCGTGTGTCCCCCACTGGGAACTGGCCTGCAACCCAGGCATGTGCCCTGACTGGGAATCGAACCGCGATCCTCTGGTTCGCAGGCCCGCGCTCAATCCACTGAGCTACACCAGCCAGGGCCTTTTCTTAAAATATATTTTATTGATTCTGCTATTACAGTTGTCCTATTTCTCCCTCATCATTCCCCTCCACCTTGCACACACCCTCCCACCCACATTCCTCCCCTTTAGTTCATGACCATGTGTCATAAGTTCTTTAGCTTCTACATTTCCCACACTATTCTTGCCCTCCCCTGTCTATTTTCTACCCACCGTCTATGCTACTTATTCTCTGTACCTTTTCACCCTCTCTCCTCCTCCCACTCCCCTGTTGCTAACCCTCCATATGATCTCCATTTCTGTGGTTCTATTCCTGTTCTAGTTGTTTGCTTTTGTTTTAAGTGTAGTTGTTAATAGCTGTGAGTTTGCTGTCTTTTTACTGTCATATTTTCGATCTTCTTTTTCTTAGATAAGTCCCTTTAACATTTCATATAATAAGGGCTTGGTGATGATGAACTCCTTGAACTTGACCTTATCTGAGAAGCGCTTTATCTGCCCTTCCATTCTAAATGACAGCTTTGCTGGACAGAGCAATCTTGGATGTAGGTCCTTGACTTTCATGACTTGGAATACTTCTTTCCAGCCCCTTCTTGCCTGTAATGTCTCTTTTGAGAAATCAGCTGACAGTCTGATGGGAACTCCTTTGTAGGTGACTGTCCCCTTATCCCTTGCTGCTTCTAGGATTCTCTCCTTCATTTGAATCTTGGCTAATGTAATTACGATGTGCCTTGATGTGTTCCTCCTTGGGTCCAACTTCCTTGGGACTCTCTGAGCTTCCTGGACTTCCTAGGATTCTATTTCCTTCCATATTGGGGAAGTTCTTTATTATTTGTTCAAATAAGTTTTCCACTTGTTGCTCTTCCTCTCCCCTTTCTGGTACCCCTATAATTCGGATGTTGGGACGTTTAAAAATGTCCCAGAGGTTCCTAAGCCTCTCCTCATTTTTTTGAACTCTTGTTTCTTCCTTGTTTTCTATTTGGTTGGTTGTTTCTTCCTTCTGGTCCACTCCATTGATTTGAGTCCCAGTTTTCCTCCCATCTCTATTAGTTCCCCATGTGTTTCCTTCATTTCACGTATTACAGCCTGCATTTTTTCCTCTAATTTGCGAGCAAAATTAACCAATTCTGTGAGCATCCTGATCACCAGGGCTTTGAACTGTGCATCTGATAGGTTGGCTATCTCTTCATCACTTAGAGGAATTGGCTCTGGGGCTTTGATCTGTTCTCCTGTCTAAGCCATTTTTGCTTTGTTTGTTTTTTTGTTTTTTGTGGGGGGGTTTGGTCTGGTCGCAGCTGTTACCTAGTGAGGGGCGGAGCCTTAGGTGTTTCCCAGGGCGGGGCAGCCCAGGTGCTGGGTAGTAACGTATGTGGGGGCAGAGTCCGAGAGGGAACAGTGGCACTTGCTCCATACTCTCTTGGATTCCAGTCCCTTCTGCCACTTGCCCTTCACCTGGATTATCTTGCAGGCGAATGTGGGACCACCTGGTCAGCCAGCCGCCTTGTGCGGCCTCACTGGGTCTACACAGTTGCCAGCCCATGCCAGGGGTCCACTAGCCACTGCCTGTGTGCCTGGGCTGCAGGTGCCAGCCGCCACCTGCACACTTGGGAACTGCCAGCTACTGCTGCTTGTGTGCCTGGGTCCGCCCACTTCCACTTTTTCCTGCCGCGACTCTGCCCCGCTTACTGGTCTGGATGAATGGTTGTTGGACTTCTGTACGGTTCAATTTCCTATCAGTTCTGCTTGTTTTCTTATTTCTAAATTTTTGTTGTCCTTAATTTTGGTTGTGAGAGGAGGCACAGTGTGTCCACCTACGCCTCCATCTTGGCCGAAAGTATCATTCACAGTCTTCCACTACACCAGCAACAACTTTCAAGTAAAATTTTTTATCTTCTCTTCCAATTCTTTGCAAGCTCCAGTCTGCATAGTTTCCCCCTCCTCTTCTGCCTGATGTCATTTTTCTTATCCAGATTCTGTACTCCAGAGCACTGGCTGGGAACCAGATTGTGCATTACAAGGAGGGCATCCAGGGCATTGATGGTTGGGGAGGTGACCACTTCACAGTAATGTACTCTACTATGCACAGGTAGAAGCAGGACAAAGCCTAGGGTGAGAGAAGTGAGATTCCTAGAGTGCAAGATTTAAGGAAGCACTCATTTTTGGGGTCTTACAAGTGCCAACCCTCTGCTTACTAGTGAATGCCTCCTTAAATTATGGGGCATAGGCAGCTCATTTGTCTCACCCTAGTTCCAGCTGTGGATATGAGGGTCTAAGGGAATATATGATTTAGAAATGCATATCTTGTTAGTTCAGGAATGACCTTGACTAAACCTCCATATATCTATTTTATGTATGTATGTACTTATTTATAATTTATTTTTAAATTTTAATTGTTGTTCAAGTACAGTTTTCTGCTCTTTACCCCCATCCTAGCCCACCCCACCCCAGCCCTACCCACCTCCTTCCTGTCTCCACACCCCCTTGTTATTGTCCATGTGTCCTTTATACTTGTTCCTTCAAACCCTTCTCCCATCCCCTTGAAATGCCCTCCCCTCTCCTTTCTGGTCACTGTCAGCCTGTTCTCAATTTCAGTGTCTTTGGTTATATTTTGCTTGTTTGTTTGTTTTGTCGATTAGACTCCTGTTAAAAGTGAGATCATATGGTATTCATCTTTCATCACCTGGCTTATTTCACTTAGCATAATACTTTCCAGTTCCATCCATGCTGTCGCAAAGGATAGGAGCTCACTAAGAACCCTGAAACACCAGTCCAAAAGAACCTATGCACCCCAATGTTCATAGCAGCACAATTTACAATAGCCAGGTACTGGAAGCAACCTAGGTGCCCATGAGTAAATTAATGGATCAAAAAACTATGGTACATTTACACAGTAAGCCTCCATATATCTTAATAAATACAGATATTCTTAAACTATATAAGCTACGAATGATTCCTTATTTTTAAAAGGGTTCAAAACATAAAAAGAATAATATTTATGACGTGGAAATTATATGAAATTCAAATTTCACTCTTCACGCTCATTCTTCTTTTTAAAAAATTTTCATTCCTTTATCTGTTTTTTGTACCTGTTTTCTCCCTGTGATAGCAGATTTGAGCAGCTGCAGTCAAAACTATATGGCCTGAAGACTAAAATTTTTATTACCTGGTTCTTTACAGCATAAGTTAGCCTACCCCAGGCTTAGAACCCAACTCTCTTCCTGGCTAATTCCTACCCATCCTTTAGTCCTGAACTTGGATTTCACATTCCCTCTGTGGTCTTCCCTGTCAGCCTCTCCCCCCACTACAGACTCCAGTTCAGAGTTTCTCTGTGTTCATGCGTATTTCTTGACTTATAAATGAATTATAAATGAAGAAAGGTGGTTTCTACCCACTGTTGATGTCTGCTTCTCAGTTTCCCCAGGCCAAATGCAACAGGCTTGTTAGCTATCCTCTCTGTGAACCTCGGAGTTTGGAACCAGTTCCTTTGTGTACTACCTAGAACAGAATCAGAATTTTCCATTGATATTCAAAGAGTTCTTTTTCAGTCCTTAGAACCCAGAGATTCATGCTTGTCACTTCCACAGACCTGGCCTAAAAGACAAAGAAGGGATGTGCTTGGACCAACTTGTTCCTGGCTGCCCACCCCTCCCCGCACTGACTGTAAAAATCCTTGGGAAAGTTTCCAAACATTTTGCATTTTTTAGGGGAACACCTGACACTGCTGTGATCTGCAGTAGTCCAGGGAAGAAGGAAGCCCTCTCCTCTCAAGATCCCAGAGCTCTGTCCATGCCCTTCAGAACTCCCAGTTCTTACAGGCAGGGGTTTACACCCTGGACCAGAGGGAATCCAGCTTCTTTTTCTCAGTGGTGGTCAGAGGTGGGGTTAGTGGTAAAGGGATAGGGACAGCATGCTGTGTGTGTTAGTTAGGAAGATTGTTCTTAGAGGTTGGGAGGTGTCTGGCCAGTCCTTCAAACTCTCTGACTCCCAATATTCTCATTAGTAGACCTGAGGCAGCACCTCCCCACCAAAAGACCCAAGTATCAATTCCAGCTCTGTCATTGACTGGTTGACCTTAAGCAAGTCACTTTAGGACATGGTTTTTCATTCCTTTTGGCATAAGAGTAAGTGCAGATAGGTATTCATTGCCTTCTCTGTGTCAGACACTCTCTATATAATTTGTATGTATTCAATTAATAAATTACACATTTCCTCTTAACTGTAAAAGCCCATCATCTGTGACTTCTTGATTTAAGTCCTGACCCTGGGTTTTAGGTGGAGTGAATATTTTACCTCTTCCAGCGGTGCCTCCTGGAAGTTTGATATGGAGAGAAACTTGTCTAACACTTGGAGTGGGGGTGGGAGCAGAGGAGAGACACATTTATCCTGGTCCTGGGCTAAGCCCTGAAATGCCTGTACCAACAAAACAGCAAGCACCTAGTGGGCACTTAGAACTGTGTGCCAGGCACTGGGCTTCCGGACATCTTTCCTCATTTTTTCTCCTTTCATCCTCACAGCAACTGTCCACAAGGTTGAATTAATGAATATCCCCACTTCCTGCTCACTATTAGTAACATGACTAAGGTCACACAGTGTTAGGACTTGAACCCAGGTCTGGCTACCTCCGAAGCCCATGCTCACAATTGCTCCTCGGAAGTTCCTCTGAAAGATTCTAATGTAACTCACCCCTGTAACTTGGCAGAAGTTCTGTTCTCTTATTAAATGTGCAAATGTTCAGCTGGATGAGTCCCTGAGCTGTTTCTTTCTTCAAATGTGAGCTGGGCGTGACCTTTGGATGAAATGGGAGACATGGGGAACAATACCAGTTCTTAATGTGAGGGGCGTGTTGGCTATTGAAATGGCTAAGATTTATTTTTATGACTCAGCCTGCTAGGGGAGGAAGCCAAGCCCGAAGGTTTGAATTTTTTACCGAATTGCTGTAATTTAGAAGTACATTTTAAAAGTTTTATAAGCAAGTAAGCAAGGACAAATTCCAAAGAAAACTGCACACAGATTCTGACTCAGAATCTATAGCTTATTCATGATCATGCCGAAGTGGCCAAAACTAGTGGAACGTAATTTAGTATTTTTCCATTGTAATTTAAAGTTTTCTGCAATTTTCAAAGATTCTGACCAACTAACCTGAGTATGAAAAATATTAATAACATTTCTTTCCACAGTCATACCATTAAAATGAAGTTTTCACCAGCTTCACAAGGTTGTGAGGCCGGAGGAAAAAATCGAGCTGGTTTCGTATTCGAGGGCATAGCAAACATTATAAAATGTCTCCGCAGTGACAACTTTTCTCCTCTTTATTCTGCGAGGATTCATAGTGAACTACCTGGGGAACAGGGACTCAAAAACCATTGTGGAGGCAGCTAAGCAAAACCAGACTCAGCTGTTTCCTTTCATAAATGCTGCAAGTGTTGAGTCGAACCTGCTTACCGAAACAGGACCCTTTGGTTTCCCTTTTGTGGTGCTGGCCTAGTTTTAATAACTTCATTTTCAACTTGATATTAGGTAACTTTTATCACTGACACCTACTTCATCTTGTCCTTGGGTTTTAATAGAATAAGGAATCAACTTGTCTGCAGACCATGTTGAGTTGCCTAGCTTCAGAAAGATTTAGAACCAAATTATAAACGGTGACACTTTAATAGTAAGTGTGGATGTGTCTTGAGAGCCAGCATGTGGGAGTTTGGCAGTTGGGAAGCCCCAGGGCTTCAGTTTTTCCAGATTGTGTACCCTTCCATCAAACAGTAATTTTTTAGCCTTGAAAAACTCTCTTCTACAACAAGGGAAAAGTTCATTTGAGTTCTAAATTTGTTCATCCAAAACTTATTTATGATAGTAGCAAATGCATTATTTTTCTCTTTAATGAGGCCAGAAAATGGTCTTAGGCCCTGGGTGGATCAGCCAGTTTTCCTTTTGATGGCTACCAGCCAAAGAAGGGCACTGTGATGATGGTGTGACTCTGGCATGTCTGATGTTTTGTGAGGGTAATGCTGTTATTGTGGCAACCATGCTTTCCAAATAAAAAGTTGGGAACTTTTTATTGAGCGGAGAGAGGGGCAGAATATTAGAAATTGAGACCGACCCAGGAAGTGCAGAATGAATGGTCTTGATAGCTATAGATGACAATGTAAAGGAAAAAGAATGTGAGTGAACTAGTGCAAATCTAATTTGCTGTTAGAGAAATCAGGAGCCTCAAAAGGAGTGACTTGATAATGGTGGCAAAGAATAGTCCATGTGTAAAGACCACTAGAAGCCCAGAATGGAATCTAGCAAGTATTTTCCTCAAAGTTTTTGTTTTTCTGCATTTTGGGCATACCTGGTAGCTACCATGCTTTGGAAGTGTGAAGGTAATTAAATAGCTTTATTTTAAATGCCAGAACCACCCTTCCCCACATTATCCTCTCCTACCTCCCCTCTGGTTACTGTCAGATTGTTCTTAATTTCAGTGTCTCTGGTTATATTTTGCTTGCTTGTTTTGTTGTTAGGTTCTACTTAAAGGTGAGATCATAATGGTATTTGTCTGTCACCTCCTGGATTAATGCTCTCCAGTTCCATCCATGCTGCTAAAAAAAAGAAAAGAAAAATAAATAAATACCAGGACATGTTCAGCTAAATAAATGTTGCCCTGTCTAAGGAGTCACATTCAAAGACTGTCCCCATTTTCCATTTATGCTGCCTTTATGCAAAATATCTTAACCTTTTGAGCTTGGATGGAGATTTTAGAAACAGTCTATTCAAAGCATCCTGGCTAATGCTGGTTTAGGTCAATATTGATGGATGATTATGAAGAATAGGATTTATTTCATTGAGGGTCTTATAAACTGACTGGAGGTGAGCAAGGTATCTGGAAATGTTTTGAGCAAAGATAAAATTTTAAGTTCTGTATTCAACACTATTTGAACACAAACTTGGCCATGGTTTCACAGTCTTGCTCACTACTTTACTTCAGTGAGGGTGGATAGTTCAGAGGCAGCCAGTACACCTTTGATTTAGATTCAACCTCGCAAGCATAGGGCAGATTGAAGTTTAGCCCCATCTCCCCCACTTCTCGTGGACAGGTGCCCTTGTACAGGCTCATCCCTACCAGGTGATCCTGGGTAGTGCTATGTGAAGTAGAATCAGAAGAGCTACTGAAACCCAAAGTACATATTTTTTTTCTCTGGGGTTCATATATTATGTGCTCAGCACAGTGAAGTCCATTGATTTCCAATGTTCTGAACTAGAAACAAATTAAAATGGTCTAGTGTGAATGTTTTCTGTATGAATATAAAATAAGTATTTGGTGAACTGCATGGACTACAGAATTCTTGAGGGGGAAGGTTGATCTTCTATAACTTTATTCAGTCCCTGGTTTTGTGGATAAAGTAGAGGCCTTACTTACATAGGTGATGCTTTTTGACCAGGTTCACCTAGCTAATGATAGAAGATACAGAACTAGAATCTGGGTCTCCATAGACTCTGTCTCCTCATCTCTAAAGTAAGATAAAATATATGATACAGCGTGTCACATAGTAGATGCTCTGTTGATGTCAGCTGACTCCAAACCCTAACATTTTTAGAGTATCTGGGAGGCATAGATTCCTGATACAGCCGCTGCCCTGGAGGAATTCATGGTGGGAGGGCGGGAGCCGATATGCCTGTGCCATCTTTCATTTATTCAGTTTATCAGGTTTTTTTTCTGTGTTCTCTGGTCCATTCCAGTTTTCACAGCTTATCCTGTCTTCAGTTCTTTAAGAAGCTGGCTCATTTTGTTGCAATAACCTTGTAAGTTCTTTAAGTACGCAGAGATGCCCTTTCAATTTGGATGTAGCCAAGTTTTGTGAGTTCATTTCTCCCCTTAGTCTAATTTCTTTCCATCCTTCACTTGGCAGGTAGCTCTCTGTAGTTAACGACTGTAAGTTCTTCAAAGTGTACAGAGCAGCCGTGGGATCCCTCCCAGTCTCTCAGGAGGATATTTTCCCTTGTTCTTTTTCTCTTATTTATGGGAAGCAGAGCCAAGTGTGAGACACTGAGCCCAGCAGGAGGGGCCAGACCTGGCCCAGGAAGAGCCACTATGGTCTGGGCTGCAAGGAATTGAGCCAGAAAATCCAGGCTCATAAAACATCAGCATTAGAAGGGCCTTGGAGACCATCAGGTCCAACCTTTTATTTTACATAGAAGGAAACTGAGGCTCAAAGAGAGGCACTGACCTTGCCCGAGTCTAGTTAGGCATCAGTTTCAAAGCCAGGCCTGGCACCTTGGTTGCCCTGAAGTCAACTCTCTCCTACCCTGTGCAAGATGCCAAACACTCTTTCTGACTCATAGGTATGGCACTGAACTGCCTGTGTTGCAACAGTTAAATTATTGACAGCTTAAAGCTCAATAGTGGTTGAGTTCAGGAACCAGACTGCCTAGGTTCAAATTCTGACCCTGCAGTACTAGCTCTGTGACCTAATGAATGTGCCTCTGTTTTCTCATCTCTAAAATGGAGTCAATGATTTAACTTTCTTCTTTGGGCTTTTGTAAAGATTTATAGGTTTATTATACTTTAAATAAATATTAACATACACGAACAAAAGTATTCTTAACTTTAAAGCATTTGGACAATACCTGGCACTACTCTTGTAGTTGACTCTCAAACCTTAGTTTTTAACTAAAATTCTGTTTTATCCCCCTCTAAGTATAGGTATTTCTTTAGGAACGCTGATGGAATAAATTCAAATTTTGGGATAGAGTATCTAAGTGCTGTAAGAATAGTAGGAGGATTTGTATAGTCTGACAAAGTTGCCTGAAGAAGAAGGTGGGCTGCCCGCTGAGTCCTGCCAGGACGCGGGGTTGCTCATTTTCTGGCAGTGAAAAGGCAAATGTACCATTATAAGCAAACTAACCACCTGTCTCACTTGGAGGAGTCTGTGCAACATATTCCAAATATAACGTTGATTTTAGAGGCCTTTCGCCATTTCGCTTTAGTCATTTCCTCCCTAAAAAATTTACTTCACATAAAATTTAAAGCCATCTAATTTTTTTCATAGAATAGAAATTTTTCTGTTTTATTTTCAAAGCACCTATTGTGAAAATTGCTTTCTCTACTTTGCAAAGAGTTGTTAACGACATCTGTTAATATGAAGAGGCAAAAAAAACCAGTTTGTATAGCTCGTCATTTTCAATAATGAAATAAACACCCATAAACTTAGCCAGAACTGAAGCTAGGGCCTTGAAAAACCCTATCACTAGTGATATGAGTCTCCTCTTTTGGCCACCCCACACCTTCACCACACTGCCCCCAATCCCTTATGTACCTGCATCCTGAGTCCCATTTCCATCATTCCCTTACTTTCCTTTTTATACTATGTTGTTGTATCTGCATGTATTCTTAATAAGAACTATAAATTTTTACTAAATACTACTGAATTGTATTGTTTAAATGGTTAGTTAGTTGTATGTTATGTGAATTTCACCTCAAAAATATGCATTTTAAGTTTTAGTAGTTTTGAAGTTTACATAAAAATACACTATGTTTACTCTGGTCTGATGGATGGCTCAGTTGGTTGTAGCATTGTCTGGTACATGAAAATGTTGCAGGTCTGATCCCTGGTCAGGGCACATACCTAGGTTGAAGGGTTAATTCCTGGTCAGGGTGTATACGGGAGGGAACCAATCAATGTTTGTCTCTCTCCCCCACCATCCCCTTCCTCTCTAAATAAATAAGTAAATAAAATATTAATAACACATTCTTTTAAAAAGTATACTATGTATAATATTTTTAGATCTTTTAGACAGAACATTGTATTTCTAAGCTTTATTTATGCTGTTGTATGTTGCTGTAGTTCATTTGTTTTGATTGCTATATAGTATTCCTCTGCAAATATATTATAGTTTCCTGGTGTGTTCTCCAGTCGAAGGACAGTTAGACTGTTTCCATGCTTTTGCTATTTTAAACAGTTCAAAATTTTCTCTTGGATACATACCTAGGAGTGGAATTGCTGGAACAATATAAAAGATTCTCTGGATCAACCATTGTCTCGAATACTTGCTATTTTCTAACTTATTTTTGTCAGTCAAACAGGTTTAAAAATATTTCTCTGTGGTTAGTTTGCACTTTCTAGATTACAGTTGGTGTTAACCATATCTTCATATTGTCATTGCCATCTGTGTTTCTTTCTCTGTGAAATGCCTGAGATCTTTTTCCCATTTTCTATTGTGCTGCTGGTGCTTCTGATTGATTTGTAGGAAGGAGTTCTTTATATATTCCTAATATTATCCTTTTTCGTTTCTATGTATTAGTAATATTTTATCCTTGTTTTAAAAAATATATTTTTTGTAAAATTTCTTTTGATAAAGAAAATTCTTCATGTTTATAGTCGAATTTATTAAAGTTTTATTTTATGGTCAGTGCTTTTTGTTTTTAAGAAATTTTTCTCTACGTGAAGTCTAGAAGGCATTTACCTATATTTTCTACCAGGAGTTTTCAATTTTTATTTTTGACATTTAATTCCCTAATTTATTCAAATCCTTAGTTTATATAAGGTGTAAGGCTAGGATATTGTTTTAATTTATTTCCTTATTATCTATATTTTATCCTAACTCGAGGACATATTCCATTGTTTATTTTTTTTAGAGCTAGAGGGAGTGAGGAAGATAGACTGAAAGAGAGAGAAACATCAATTGGTTGCCTTTGTACAGGCCCAGACCAGGGATGGTATGCACCTAGACGAGGGATCAAACTCACAACCTAGCCATGTGGGTTCAGTGCCTGGCTGGGAATCAAGCCCACAACCTTTCATTTATGGGACAACACTCCAACGAACTGAGCCACACTAGCCAGAGCTGATAGCCATTTTCCAGCTCTAACCTGACATGCCACCCCTGGCATATACCAAAATTCCACACATGTGTTGGTCTTCCTGGAACCCTCTAATATAGTTCATGGGTTTACTTATTCATCACTGTGCCAATAACATTAGGAAGTTCTAACAATATTTTTTCAGAAGTGTCCTTATTATTCTTTGCCCTTTACTCTTTACTATTATAATGGTGCTGATTGAAGTAGGACAACTGTACAGACACATATACAACAAACTACACAAAGTGTACAGCTCGGTGTATTACACAAAATGAACACAGTGATGTAACTAACACTAAAATCAACAAATGGAACATTAGCACCCCAGCAGCCTTCCTTGTATCCTCTTCCAGTCTCTTTCTCCCTCCCTCCCCTCAAAGCAACCAGTCCTATCTTCTAACACCATACATGCTTTTGGCCTACTTTTGAACTTTATATAAATGAATTCATAGTAGGTACTATTTTGCATGTCTTCCTTCACTCAACATTGTATCTATAAGATTTATCAATGTTGTTGCTTGTAATTATAGTTTGTGCATTTCATAGCTATTTACTATTTCATTTTATTTCACAACTATCCCACTCTTTATCCATTCCACTGTCAACAGTCACTTGGGTTGTTCCCAGTTTGAACCTATTATGAATAGTGCTATTCTCTTCCCTGTCAGCCTCTAAATCCTAGCCTGGGTCAGTTCTGTCTTCCTGTCATACCCCCATTTACTTAAGATCCTGGCCATTTTTCAAAGCTTTAGTAATCACATCCCATCCCTTTTGTGAAACTTTCTTAGGCTACCCATATACAAAGTTATTCTCCATCATGGCATCTAACCTTGTAGACCATGAGTTGAAACTTAAGTGCAATCTTTGGAAGTTCCCCTCCCAATTTTTTTACAAAATAATTATTATCTACAAAATATGAACGGATAAGTTCTATCCATTTGTCGAGAATTAATTTGAGAAGTTTTTCCTGAACATTGAATTCACTTGTACATATATATGTAAGGGAAGGAGAGAATAGAAGGCTTCTAAGAGTTTATGTAAGTCAAAGAGATGATTGGGACAATGAACCTCCATTTCATCTTTAGGACCCTCCACCTTGTTTTATCCAGACTGGTGCCTTGTTTCTACCAGGCGGCAGTGCCAAGCTCTCGCTTAACTGTTAAGGAGTAGTTACATTTATACAGTCTTAAAATTACATTCAGCCCTTTGAAAGCAACCACAAGGCTGATGTGGCCCCCAGGAAAAATGAGTTTGACACTCCTGCTTTAGGAGAAAATGTAGGCTAGGTTCATAGCATGATGTGGTGGAGAAAATGATGGTTGTTAATGACTTATGTGCTTCTGCCCTTAACTATTGGTAGTTTGTTGGATGGAATACTTGAAGCTAAATCAGAGTGTTAGCATTTATTTTAATGCCATCACATGGCTAGACAATGGAAACTTGTTAAAAAGATCTCCTCAATGACTTTTTCACATTAAGGAATTTGGGGGGACCTAAGGGCTCTATAAGTTAGTAGTGCTTTGAAATGCATACATATCTTACCAATGGGACAAGACATCTGAATGCACTGACATAGAAGATGCTAAGGTAAAAGCAAAATCCAAACCAAACAATATAAAAAAAGCATAAATGCTGATTTGTTTAAATAAATAAAGATACTCAGACTCAAATTGGATATAGCATTTTGACATTCATTGATTGATTCATTCATTCAACAAGCATTATCAAACACCTACTTCTATGTGCCAGATATTATTAATGAGCTAGATAATCAGTAGTGAACAAAATAGAAATGTCCCTGCCCTTTTAAAGTATATTAGTTGGGATATAGGTTCTGCTGTCTTTAACATTGACCAAAAATAAAAGTGGCTTAATAAGATAGAAGTATGTTTCTTTGTCACTTAAGAATAGCCCATGGTGGTCCAATTTATTTAGTAATTCTGTCCTACAACATCATCCAGAGACCCAGGCTCTATCTGGTATATTTCTCTCATTCACACAATCCAAGGTGCTTCAACATTGCATCTATGTTCTCAACAGCAGGAGGAAGGGGGAAGAACTGGAACGCTCACTCTTTTTAAAGGACACACCCCAGAAGTTGTCCACATCACTTTCAAAAATATTCCCTTAGTCAGAATTTTATTCCATGGTTACTACTTGGTTCCAAAGGAAACCGGGAAATATAGTCTTGATTCTGAAAGATCATATATACAGACAAATTTAAGGGATCTATGTCCACGGGAGAATGGATAACAGAGGACATGCAGTGGTCTCTACTATGTTATAACAGAGGGAAAAACCCAATAGACAAAACACAAATAGATTTTATATAGTCATCAGATGGTGATGTGTGATAAATAAAGCAGGGTACAGAAATAGAGGATCAAGGAAAAAGTGGTGCTATTTTAATGAGAGGCAAGAGAAGAATTCTCTAATTAGGTGATATTTTATCAGCAGGCATATGGGGAATGTATCATTCTCCCATTTGTAAATGTTTCTAGCTCATGAATTTGCAATTACTTAGAAAAAAATGAAATGATACTTGCAGAAGAGATTCACTGTTTTTCATGAGTAAGAATCATGCTTTAAGATTTTGCCAGCTGCCTTGGTGTATGTGGTGAACAAACATCTGCTTCATCATTGCTAGTTCATTTTAAGAGAAACATCCATCTGAAAAGAAACTGCTTATCAAAAGGATACATCATTCCATAAATTTTGGACATAAATGTATATATCCCAGAACTAGTCAGAAATTTCTGATTATGTGTTCAAATGTTGGGCAATCAATGTTGGAGACCATTGGGCATTATGAAAGTACATTTCTTATCATAACAGCCCTAAAAGTAAAATTTAAAGTCACCATTAGTAAAATAAATCTGGTCAGAATTGAAACATGCTGTGGCTGAATACAGTCCATACTGCTAGAGAACAGTTAAGCATGCCAAACAATGATGTTCTCATCAATGTGATTAAAATTGAACAGTGACAAGCAAACCACCTGTAGATCCCATAGGTAGGTAGGTTTATGATCATCTGGCTAACTTATTGGATGCCTTTGTTTGTATCTTCATATAGTATCTCCCTCACTAAGACTTTAAATTTTGAAATAAGGTAATAACACATTCCTTGTAAAGAAAAAGTGGTGTATAAAATTTTTAAAGTGATTGATTCTTCCTTCCCCAATTACCCTCCACCCAATCCAAGTTAACAGTTTGTTGGTTCTGGTTCCAATGATTTTTGTATATATCTATGTAGGTTTTAACCTACTTCTGGAAGGCATGACTTTCTTATTTAGCTTTGTAACCCTTTGTCCCTAGACGTGTGCTTTGCAAAAAAACAAGTTCTCAGAACATATTTATTTGATGATGATTAAATAGGGATTGGGATGGAGAATGCCCAAATGGAAACCTGGAGACTTGTGAGAAACCTAAAGCAGTGTTGACAAGAAATAATCACTAATAACCTTTGAAGGAACACTCTGACTGGTATTTTGCTCCTTGTTCCTTCCTCCTTAATATGAAATCATGAAGTGATTATAAATAAAAGCTTGAGAAAAGATGCCATTGATTCCTTCTCTCACCTCCTTCACACAGAGTAAAGATGTAGAAAGGGGAGGCTGGGCAAGACGGGAGAGGGGCTCTATCAATAGATAAGTCTCTTACTTTGTATCACCTCACTCTAAAATTTGCTATGGAGTATTTTTATTGGGTAATTTACAGATGTTTTTCGAGGGAGTTGAAATTATGCTGTTGAAAACACATCTAAGACTTCACATTGCAATTTAAACATATTGTATTTTATTTCTTTAAGCACAGGGCTCCCTCTTTCTTTTCTTTTTTTTCCTTAATTGAAGAACAGAACAAGAAGAACAAAGAAAGTCCAAAGTGTCTTTTACTACCAGGACTGAAAAACTAATTACTGCTTTGGGAATAAAGGTAGTGAGCATCATGTCTCTTTCCTCATTATCCAGTAGTTGCCTTTATACAAAGGATAATGACTAAAAAACATCTAGTTTTAAGGTGTGATTCGCATTATTTCCCCAAGGTTTCATTTTTATTTTATTATCCTCCATGACTAAATGCTTATTTGGTGCTTGCAAATTGAAAAAGTCTGGAGTCCAATAAGCCATTTGCTGTTCCTGATTAATGGCCAAGGGTATGCTTTTAATTCCTCCTGGTGAACCTGCAGTGCACTATCCCAAGGAGTGCTTTCTGAAGGGAAAACTTTGGGAAGGACCTCCATTTCTTTGAGTTTTCATAACTGTGAAATGTGTTATACAGGCAGCCAAGCAAATGGTTAAGAGCTGGACTCTGGAAGCAGTTCTGGCTCCAATGTTAACTCACACCGGAACCTTCCACAATTCACTCCATCTCCCTAAGCCTCCACTTTTCTCACCTGTAGAATGAGAAAAATGAAAATAACACCTAATTCTGGGACTCATAAGGATAGGATCACTGAAAAAGCATTAAAGAATGGAGATAGAAATTGTTTCAACAAATTTTAGCTACCATTATGATTATGATCTCTGTGATTATGACTACTAAAAATAGCCAGTTATGAAGTTCTGTAGTAGAGGAATGTGCTTTCTACATCTGAGCAAATAGTATATACAATATCAGTATCTTCTTTAGCACATGTGACATTTTTTACTCTGCTAAATGGCAGTTATTTATAGTCTGTTGCCCCTCCTAGACTGTCTGTATGTCTCCTGATCAGCTCTTACATATTAGCTTTTGCATATGCCAGGAGACCTTCAGAGTAGCTTGCATTGACCAGGTCCTCAAGAAAGGTTTATTGAATTGCGTTGGGAAGTTATACGTGGGGCACTGGGATCCAGAGTGAGGGCTCTGTCTTAGAAATATCCTTACAGTTGTTGAATGAAGGCTGGGCATAGGGGTTTGGGATTTTGCATTTCAACCAGGAGTTGGGGTTGCCAAGGTACTAGTCACCATAGTAAGAGCCAGCCTTCCAGTCTCTGAATGAAGCTGAGAAGTAGAACAGATTTGGAAAACAGGAGTTAGTCCATTTTACAGGGTGGCCAGGTTAGTTTCTTTTTGTTTTTTTTTTTTTTTTCCTACTAGTAAATATTTTAAATTATGAAAAGGAAATGGTCAGAACTTGAGATTCAGATTTGTAAGTTGCCAGAATCCCAGTTAAAGAAACGGGCAGAAAGAGTGTCAGTACAGGTGATCAAATCCTCAAGTGAAGAATGCAAATTTAAGAGTCTAAGGATGTAATTAAGAAAGTCTTAGAGACTTCCAGCCAAGATGGAGGCATAGGTGGACACACTGTGCTTCCTCTCACAACCAAAATTAAGGACAACAAATATTTAGAAACAAGAAAACAACCAGAACTGATAGGAAATTGAACCGTACAGAAGTCCAACAACCATTCATCCAGACCAGTAAGAGGGGCGGAGTCGCGGCAGGAGAAAGTAAAGGTTGGCGGACCCAGGCACACAAGCAGCAGCAGCTGGCAGTTCCCAAGTGTGCAGGCGGCGGCTGGCAGACCCCAGGTGCAGAGGCAGCGGCTGGTGGACCCCGGGCACGGGGTGGCAACTGTGTAGACCCAGTGAGGCCATGCAAGGTGGCTGGCGGACCAGGTGGTCCCATATTCGTGGGCGCAGATAATCCAGGCGAAGGGGAAGCAGTTGAAGGGACTGGAATCCAGGAGAGAGCAGAGCAGGCACCATTGTTCCCTCTTGGACCCCGCCCTCACATGCAGCATCACAACTCAGTGACCGGGCTGCCCCTACTGGGGAACACCTACTGCTCCACCCCTCACTATGTAACAGCTGTGACCAGACCAAAAACAAAACAAAACAAAACAAAACAATCCAAAAATGGCTCAAACTGGAGAACAAATCAAACCCTCAGAGCTAATTCCTCTAAGTGACAAAGAGATAGCCAACCTATCAGATGCACAGTTCAAAGCCCTAGTTATCAGGATGCTCACAGAATTGGTTGATTTTGCTCACAAATTAGATGAAAAAATTCAGGCTACAATACGTGAAATGAAGGAAGATGCATGGGGAACCAGTAGTGATGGGAGTAAAACTGGGACTCAAATCAATGGAGTGGACCAGAAGGAAGAAAGAAACAAACAAACACAAAAGAAGGAAGAAACAGGAATTCAAAAGAATGAGGAGAGGCTTAGGAATCTCCAGGACATCTTCAAACGTCCCAACATCCAAATTATAGGGGTACCAGAAGAGGAAGAGGAAGAGCAACAACTGGAAAACTTATTTGAACAAATAATAAAGAACTTCCCCAATATGGCAAAGGAAATAGAATCCTAGGAAGTCCAGGAAGCTCAGAGAGTCCCAAGGAAGTTGGACCCAAGGAGGAACACACCAAGGCACATCATAATTACATTAGCCAAGATTAAATATAAGGAGAGAATTCTAGAAGCAGCAAGGGATAAGGGGACAGTCACTTACAAAGGCGTTCCCATCAGACTGTCAGCTGATGTCTCAAAAGAGACCTTCCAGGCAAGAAGGGGCTGGAAAGAAATATTCCAAGTCATGAAAGGCAAGGACCTCCATCCAAGATTGCTCTGTCCAGCGAAGCTTTCATTTAGAATGGAAGGGAAGATAAAGTGCTTCTCAGATAAGGTCAAGTTCAAGGAGTTCATCATCACCAAGCCCTTATTATATTAAATGTTAAAAGGACTTATCTAAGAAAAAGAAGATCAAAAATACGAACAGTAAAAGATAGCAAACTCACAGATATTAACAATTACACCTAAAACAAAAGCAAACAACTAGAACAGGAAGAGAACCACAGAAATGGAGATCATATGGAGGGTTAGCAACAGGAGAGTGGGAGAAGGAGAGAGGGGGAAAAGGTACAGAGAATAAGTAGCATAGACGGTGGGTAGAAAATAGACAGGGGGAGGGCAAGAATAGTGTGGGAAATGTAGAAGCTAAAGAACTTATGACACATGGACATGAACTAAAGGGGGGGAATGTAGGTGGGAGGGGGTGTGCAGGTTGGAGGGGAATGATGGGGGGAATGGGACAACTGCAATAGCATAATCAATAAAATATATTTTAAAAAAGAAAGAAAAGAAAGTCTTACAGTCTGAGGGGTGGGGACAGTCAGCTCTACAAGCTTTAGCTGTAGGTGATGTTGGCCTCACTGATCTTTCCAGCCAATGAGGATAAAATCAAACCTAAGCAAACTGAAAAATATCTAAATTCTCAGTGCTGTTTATGAAGTGAAGAGGTGACAGATCCTCCCTGCTAAGCCCTTGGGCTCCAAGAAGGGTTTGGAAAGAGAGAGAGAGAGACCAGTATTAAATCCAACTCCATGGTTATTGCCTTTCTCTATGGCAGCCAATGCTATCTTACCCTGACTCATCTTCACTAAATCTTTGATTTCCATCTTCCCCACAGATTTCTGCTTTTCAGGGATTTCCATTAAGAATTCCAAATGTCATTCTCAAACAACATAATAGTACTTAATAATGATGACTAGATACCTTCTATGTAGCCAGTACTGTATAGGAGGCTGTCTTATTATAATCTCCATTCAATCCCACTCATTTTTTAAGCCCTTCCTCATACCATATAAACCCTCCTAAATACAGCTTTTGCTTTATGTTTTTGAAGGGATTTTTATAATTCTGAGGCTTTTATTTATTTTTTAGGCTTTTAGATAATAAACTACTTGTTTGATTCCTGTGATTTCAGCTGTGTTAAATACCTAATGACTGCATAAACTTGTAGTTAACTAATTGACATGATGTTATTTACCTTTTGAGGAGATTTAATTCATTCATTAATCTTGATTTTATAGTGTTTTTTCATATTTTAGCTAACAAATTATTTCTTTAGGGCTTAATCATTTATCCAAGTCCTTCAAAAGTTTGTTAGCTGTAGGCATGCTATGATGAACAAGACAAGGCAGACCTCATTTCTGCTATCATGGAACTTATGGCCTTTCTTCTGTCATGAACAGGAAAGACATAGCACTAGGTGACACAGGGGGGTCCCATGGTAGGGTGCATAGTCCCTCACTGCTGCACAGTCTGTTACAATAGCAGGAGGTGAAAAGGTATGTATGTGGTGATCTATTCTATGAAGGAGACTGGTTAGCTGTTTGCCAAACCTATTTTCCCTTCCTCTTCAGCTCCCAGATAGACCACACCCCAGACTCCCTTTCAGCCATATGCCTGAGTTTTGGCCAGTGGAATGTGGACTGAAACAAAGTACACCACATTTAGGTAGGCTTATTAACAAAACCTCCTAGTTTATCCTCTACACTGTCTCTCTTTTCCCATCTACCTGCTGGAGATGCAAAGAGCCTGGTTCCTGATCACCATGTTGAAGTTTTCCTGTTGAGCACACACAGCTGACTGTGTGAGCACAAAACAAACTACTTTGTGAATGCTCTGAGAGTTCAGGGTTTCTCTCTTAAGTAGTCAGAATTACCTTAGCCATTCATTAATAACATTCCCTTAGAGTGCTTTTAGTCTGTTGGGGTGAACAGTAAAAAATTTAATGACAACACAAATTATTCATGTGCAATTAAAATGTCCTGTTCCATCAGAGAATACAAGGGCAAACCTAAATGGATTACAGTCACTTACTACGTAACAGGCATGCCAAGACAAAAAAATATGGCCCAAATGAAAGAACAAATCAAAACTCCAGAAAAAATATGACTAAGCAAGGATGAGATAGCCAGCCTATCAGATGTAGAGTTCAAAACACTGGTAATCAAGATGCTCACAGAAATGGTTGTGTATGGGCACAAAACAGAGGAAAAAATGAAGGCTATGAAAAGTAAAATAAAGGAAAATGTACAGGGAACCAATAGTGAAGGGAAGGAAACTGGGACTCAAATCAATGGTTTGGACCAGAAGGAAGAAAGAAACAACCAAGCAGAAAAGAAGGAAGGAACAAGAATTCAAAAAAATGAGGAGAGGTTTAGGAACCTCCAGGACATCTTTAAATGTTCCAACATCCAAATCATAAGGGTGCCAGAAGAAGAGAAAGAGCAAGAAATTGAAAACTTATTTGAAAAAATAATGGAGAACTTCCCCATTCTGGTAAAGGAAATAGACTTTCAGGAAGTCCAGGAAGTTCAGAGAATCCCAAAGAAGTTGGACCCAAGGAGGAACACACCAAGACACATCATATTTACATCACCCAAGATTAAAGATAAGGAGAGAATCTTAAAAGCAGCAAGAGAAAAGGAGAAAGTTACCTACAAAGGAGGTCCCATAAGGCTATCAGCTGATTTCTCAAAAGAAACCTTACAGGCAAGAAGAGGCTGGAAAGAAGTACTAGAAGTCATGAAAGGCAAGGACCTACATGCAAGATTACTCTGTCCAGCAAAGCTGTCATTTAGAATGGAAGGTAGATAAAGTGCTTCCCAGATAAGGTCAAATTGAAGGAGTCCATCATCGCCAAGCCCTTATATGAAATGTTAAAGGGACTTATCTAATAAAAAGAAGAAGATCAAAAATATGAACAGTAAAATGACAACAAACTCAAAACTATCAACAACTGAACCTTAAAAAAAACAATGAAAACAAATAGTGAGGAAACAACTAGAACAGGAACAGATTTACAGAAATAGAGATCACATGAAGGGTTTTCAGTGGGGAGGAGAGGAGGAAAGAATGGGGGAGAGGTACAGGGAATAAGAAGCATAAATGGTAGGTACAAAATAGACAGGGGGAAGTTAAGAATAGTATGGGAAATGGAGAAGCAAAAACACTTATATGTATGACCCATGGACATGAGCTAAGGTGGGGGAATGATGGTGGGAGGGGTATACAAAGTGGAGGGGAATAAAGGGGAGAAGAAAGTGGGACAACTGTAATAGCATAATCAATAAAATATATTAAAAGAGGCAAATACCATTTGATCTCACCTATAAGTGGAACCTAATCAACAAAACAAACAAGCAAGCAAAAATATAACCAGAGATATTGAAATAAAGGTCAAATGGACAGTAACCAGAAGGGATGAGGGAGAGGGATAATGGGGAATATAGTGGAAGGGTCATTGAGCAGCATGTGTAAAGGACACATGCACAAAGCCAAAGGTAGTAAGATTAAGTGTGGGAGGTGAGGATGGGTGTGGTGGGGGGGTGTGGTGGGGGCAAAATGGAAACAACTGTACTTGAAAACAATAAAATTTGTTTCAATTTTTTATTTTTAGAGAGAGAGGAAAGGAGAGAGAGGGAGAGAGAGGGAGAAAGAGAAGGAAGAGAGAGCGCAAGAGACAGAGACAGAGAGAGACACTTCTTTTATTGTCCCACTTATTTATATATTCACTGGTTGTTTCCTGTGTGTGCTCTGACTGGGGATTGAATCTGCAACCTTGGCAGAATCAGGATGATGCTCTAACTGCCTGAGCTAGCCAGGACCTATTAATTACTTTATTATTTTCCATACCAACAACTATAAACCTACTTTTGCCTACCCTGTATATATGCCATTATTTCTTTAAATAGGCTTTCCACCACTTTCTCTCAATCTTCTCCTTCTGGTATTTAGATAATGTATATATTATTTCTCTTAGTGAGGTGCCATAAGTCCTATAAGGATTCTTCATTTCTATTTATTCTTTTTTTTTCCTCCTATAATTACATAATTCCAAATGATCTGTCTTCAAGATTTTTTTTCTGATTTAAGTCAGGGTTTTAAAGCTCGCTATTGCATTTTTCATTTCACTTGTATTCTTGAGCTCCAAAATTTTTGTTTGGTTCTTTATGATTTCTGTTTGTCAAACTTCTTGTTTCGTTCATATTATTGTTTTCCTGATTTCATTGAGTTAACTATCTGTGTTCTTATAAAGTGCCTGAGCATCCCTAGAATAATTATTTAAATTTTTTCATCTGGTACTTTGTAGATTCCATTTCTGTGGGATCACTTACTGGAAAATTATCACATGCCTTCACTGGTGTCATTTTTCCTTGGGTTTTCATGTATTTGGAAGTCTTCCAAAGCTGTGTAGCCTTTTTTTTTTTTTGCTAACTTGTATAAAAAGATTCCTATTGGAATTGTATTGGATCTATAGTTCAGTTTGTATAGAATTGCTATTTTATTTATGTATTTTTATTTAATCTTTATTGTATTTTTTTCTTATCTATTTTTTGAAATTCCTGTCTCCCCGACCCATGTTCCTTTTGGCAACTATCAGCTTGTTCTCTATATCTATGGGTCTGTTTCTATTTTGTTTGTTTATTCATTGGTTTTATTTTTTTAGTACCATATTTGTCTTTGTCTGACATTTCACTTAGCATAATACCTTTTAGGCCCATCATGTTGTAAATAGCAAGAATTGTTTGTCACTGAACGTATATACTTTTTATTGCTATATGTATGTATGTATTCAGCGAATATATATATATATATATATAAATGGAAAAAAATGTTTGCTTGCTTGCCACTTGGCACCCCTCTCTCTTGAAGAAACACAGGTCAATGCATCAGTCTTACAGTAGCAAACGGTTACTCATCAGTTTTGGCACTTGTCATGAGTTCCAGAATGAATTGATGAGTATTGAGGTACCACTGTATATTATATCTTCTTTATCCTTTCATCTCTCTTTTTTTTTAAATCCTCACCCAAGAAAATGCCCATTGATTTCAGAGAGAAGGGAAGGGAGAGAGAAAGAGAGGGAAAGAAACCTCCATGTGAGAGAGAAACATCAATTGGTTGTCTTTAGTATGCACCACACTAAGACCAAACCCACAACTGAAGCATGTACCCTGACTGAGAATTGAACCCACAACCCTTCTGTTTGCAGGGTAACCCCAACCAACTAAGCCACAGTGGTCAGGGCTATCCATTCATCTCTTAATGGACATCTTGGTTGCTTACATATCTTAGCTATTACTAGTAAAGCTGCAGTGGACATAGGGGTGCATATATCTTTTCAAATTAGTGCTTTTGTTTTCTTTGGATAAATACACAGAAGTGAAATTGCTAGATCATATGGCAGCTCTAGTAAAGCTGCAGTGGACATAGGGGTGCATATATCTTTTCAAATTAGTGCTTTTGTTTTCTTTGGATAAATACACAGAAGTGAAATTGCTAGATCATATGGCAGCTCTATTTTTCATTTTTTGAGGAATCTCCATACTGTTTTCCATAGTGGCCACACTAATTTACACTTTGAAAATACATTATAGTTTCCTTTTTTCCACATCCTCACTGGCACTTGTTATTTGTTGATTTATTGATGACAGCCATTCGACAGGTGTGAAGTAATATTACATTGTGGTTTTAACTTGCATTTCTGTGATGATTAGTGGCGTTGACTATCTTTTTATATGTCTGTTTTCTTTCCCAGTTTAGGAAAGTTTTCAGCCAATATTTTTTAAATAAACATTTTTGTCCCTTTCTGTCTTCTTCTTATGGGATCCCTATAATGCAAATGTTTGAGTGCTTGATGTTATCCTAGAGGTCTCTTTAACTATCCTTACTTTTTGTTCTCTCTCTCTCTCTTTTTGTGTGTGTGTGTGCTGTTTTGATTGGTTGATCTCCACTACTCTGTCTTCCGTGTGACTAATCTGTTCTTACTTATCTCCATTTCCTTAGGGTTTTTTCCTCTCAAAAAAATAAACAACCCCTAAGGAAATGGAGGTAAGTAAGAGAGTAAAAGAGATAAGTAAAGGAGATATCTTTTTCTCTCTTTACATTTTTTGACTTTCTACACTTGTCTATATGAATTAGACAAAATAGCTCTCTCTCCCAGTTTTGGAAAAGACTGGCCTTATGTAGAAGTGGTCTCTGTGTAGGCTGTGTTTGCTGGGTGATTTTGGCAGGCTGGTAGGAGCCAAGGGCACTGGTGTCCAGGGAACTGGCCCACTGATTCTGAGTGGCTCTGGGTAGGGAGGCCAGGTACGTATATTAATGCCCTATTGATCCTGCTTGTTCCTTTTGTCTGAGGCTGAAATGGGCTTAAGTGATGAGGTTGCACTGAGCCAACCTTGCAGGCAAGCCAGAACACCTGGATAGAGCCAAGCCCACCCTTTGTAGGTGAAGGTAGACATAAGCAATGGCGCTCACCTGCACCTCCAACTCTGGAGAATTCCAGAATTTCTGAAGTCCCTAGAGGGTTTCCATGGCTCCACAGCCTTCTCTATACAGTCTCTCTCTTGTTTCTTATAGAGAAAGTAGTCTTATGTAGAAGTGACCTCTGTTTAGGCTTTGTGTGCTGTGTAGCTTTGGGAAGCAGGTTGGAGCAGGACAGGTACTTACAGTGCCTGGGGCACTGGCCTCCTGCACTGGACTGGCTCCCTGCAGGGAAGTCAGGTGCTGTCCTGATGCCCTGTTGTTCCTGCTTGTTCCCTTTGTTCTGAGGTGAAAGGCTCATGTGATGTAGCTGGGAATGCACTGTGGCAATCTTGCAGGTAGGCTAAAGCACCCAAATAGAGCTTCTGCCCACCCTATCGAAGTGCAGGGGGATGTAAACAATGGTGCTCATTGACTCTTCCAGTCTGGAGAATTCCCACTGTGCTAGAGAGTCCCCACAGTTTTTCAGCCTTCTCTATTCCTTCTCTTTCTCTTTTTGTTGTTTAGAAGTGGTTTGTGTCTCTCAGGAATAATTGCTCTCTCTGTATGTGTATATTTGAGTTTGCTCATAGCAGGGGGTGAGTTCGGTGTTCTACTCTGGCACCATCTTGGACCTCCACAATATTATAATTTTTAATAAACTCTTTCCAACCTCAGTAGGTATGAATTTTACAAAAGGCAAAGAAGATTCATTCTTTTGGTTCCATTTTGAAAAAGCAGCACCAAATGTTTAAATTTATACTTATTACTCTTGGACTTTTTATAACATTAATCAGAGGGGATTGAAAAAAGACAGTGTATTGGACTAGATAAGTGTTTTTTAAATGTGGTTTGAAGATTACCCAGAATTTATGTTTTTCTTTGACAAATACAGTGAAGTTCTGTTTTATGAAATGAAACATTAAATAACTGGGAGTATCATATATACTAAATTAAATACCTTCTTAATTTTGATTCTGGGATAAACTGTGGTAGATAGTATACAAATACTTAAGGTAATTGATTTTTCAGATTTTAATGTTTACATGTATTTTTATAAAATACATTTTATATTTAAAATTGAGAATACGAAAAAGAGAAAAAGAAAAAATTATCCGTAATTGAACCAGCAAAGAATAGCCAGTGTTAGTATTTAGTGAACTTCCAAACTTGATTCTATGCATGTACTTTAAAAAAACTTTTGAGTCATATCATATGTAATGCTCTTCTTAGCATTTTTAAGTAAAGCTTTATTAAGATATAATTTATATAGCATAAAATCCATCCTTTTAAAATGTATAGTTCAGTACTTTTTAGTATATTCACAAAGTTGTGCAACCATCACCATAATCAATTTCTTCATTCTGAAGAAAATGTTCATACCTATTACCAGTCACTCCCCTACTTTCTGTGCTTATTTTTGACATTTCATATAAACAGAATCACACAATATGTGGCCTTTTGTGACTGGCTGTTATTATTTAGCACAGTGTTTTCAGGGTTCATTCATGTGTAGCCTGTATCAGTACTTCATTTCTTTTTTTGACTGAATAATATTTCTTTGTATGACTATTTCACTGTTTACTTATTCACTCAGAAATTGCTAGACATTTGGATTCTTTCTACCTTTTGGCTATTATAAATAATGCTGCTGTGAATATTTTGTACAAGTTTTTGGATAGATATGCTTTTAATTCCCTTGGGTATATAAGTAGGTGTAAAAATACTGGGTTTTATAATGATTCTATGTTTAAGATTTTGAGAAATCACCACACTAATTTTCAAAATGACTGCACCATTTTTATAATGTTTTACAAGCTGCTTTTACATCTAGCATTCTATCAAGATTATTTGCATGTGTTACTAATTTTTTTTTGAAAATGTTTTTAATAGCTGGCCTATACTCTATAATATGGTTACACAATAATTAAGTTGACTATGTATCATTATTATTATTATTATAAGTAATGATACAGTGATATTGTATACATCTCTCAATATTTCTTTTAGAGTAAATTCCTAGAAGTGAAGTGACTGGGTCAAAAGGTAGAGACATATATGAGAACCCTAATACTTAGAGGTAAATTTTCCACTAAAGAATTAGCAACCTACACTTCTACTAACTTGTGTGTAGGGCATTGCCCTTGTCGTGTCCTTTGCCCATTTTTCCAATGAGAAACTACCAAAAATCTGTATTAGTTTTCTATTGCTGCATAGTAGACTGTCACAAGTGTAGTGCCTTTAAACAACATGAATTTATCACTCAGTTTCTATGGAAGAGAAGCCTAGTGCAGTATGGCTATATGCCTTGCTCAGACTTTCACCTGGCTAAAGTTGAGGTATCAGCCAGGCTGCCATTCTCACTCCTTTCAAGGTTAGTGGTTATTGGCAGGATTTATTTCCTTCTCATGCTTTCTATTTATTATGTTGCTTTTTTTTATTACTGTAAAAGGCACACTGTTCTTCACTTTAATAGTTGAATAGGTATGTTCTTCAAGTACAAAGTTTGAGAATAAATGGACTAGATTAACTTTAAGACCCTTTTATTTACAATATTTTACCATTCATTATCTGTTTGGTCATCTCTCTGAAACAAAAACCTAACTATAATGGAATTGTTCTAACAGTCTTTCGGGGAGACCCCTTTTATTAATTGTGACAAGGAGACATTTTTTAATGGAAAGTGAATGCTTCGTTTGCTTGTTACTATGTGTCAAAAAGCTTTTTTAAATTGTCAAGTGCTACACAAGCATTTAAAAAGGTTATTATTGTTATTGGTAGGGAGCTCAGTACAATCTGTTGATTCTCTTCCCTTTTCAAGATTGTGCCTGACTCTGGAATCAGAAACTTCAAAGGCAGAAATGTCAATAACTATAACAGCCCTTTCAAAAGTGTGTTCTGTGGAACTCCATCTCTGCAAAGTTTTTTTGTTTTGTTTTGTTTTTTTGAGCGAAGCATTCCATGATAACCAAATTTGGGAAACATTACATTTCATATTTTCACTCTCCCCTTTGCTCCTATGGGAAGTCACAGTACATGAATATATGAAAAATTCTTATGTAAAGAATTTGTTTGAATTACTAGACCAAGTTTTCCTTGGCCACAAAATAAATATGCTATGAGCAAAGCCAATTTATGCATCTCCCTCCATTAATCAGGGTAAGCAGAGTTGAGTGGGTCTTCTAAAACTTGGGAGATGACCAGACCTGAAGGGGCGAGTCTGGCATCTAGAACAAATCACTTAACTTGTTTAGTTCCTTTTTGGTAAAATGAGGGTGGAGGATTAATGATGCTTTAAAGTTTCAGTTCTAACATTATGGGATTCTATCATTTACTTTATTAAAAAACTATAAAGGAAAAACTTCTCATAAGCACAGCTTTGCCAAAAATAAGTTATAACAAAAACCTAAACAAAAAAATTAAAGTCATCTGTTGAAATGACTTTAATCTGATGAGAGTCTCTGAGAAACAATTAGATTTGGGGACTCTTTCCTCAAGAATTTTTGAATATTCCCATAGCATGACCATATGCATATATTGGCATATAGCTTGTGTTGACCTAACTGTCTAAATGACAAGTTCAGGTGTATGTTTCCATATATTAGACAATAGAGTGGTGACAATGTGAAAGGAAAAGGAAGAAAAGAAGTTTGGCTGAACAAACACAGTCATGGCAGAAAGCAAGATATGTGAAAATGAATGTGTTGAGAACTTTGAATGACATGGGACTAATAGACAGCCCTTGGTAATTCCTGAATATAGGAATGACATTATTAATGGCCCAGACAGATTTTTTAGGCTGTAATGCATATGATAGGACAGAAGAGGATTGCTGCAAAGACCAGGGCTAGGGCCTTGGTAGCAACTTGATGGGTGTGTGCCAGGTGATGACCAGAGCAATACAGAGGAAGTGTAGGAACATGGTAACTGATGAGGTCTGACTGTTGGGGGAGAAGGAGGAACCATTGGTAACTCAAGGGTGGAAATCTCAGAAGAGGAAGTGATACCATTGGCGGTGACAGAGAGAGTATGCAGAAATAGTGATTTAGAGGTAAAATGATGATTCTCACTAGACATGTTGAGATTTTGAGGGGTAATAAGGCAGCCCAATAGAACTGGCCAATAAGCAGGGCAGACGAGCACCTTGGGAAGTGTGATTGAGGAAAATTAACTCCATTGCGTCACTTATCAGAAATATTTTGTAACACACTAAACTTACTTACTCAGGTACTATTGCACTGGATAGGTACCTTTTGTATCCCATTTACTACACCTTTTACTTTGTTTGAAACACAATTTTTATTACAGTGCTTCAAAACATTTGACATACTGCTTTTTGAGCTCTATTTTATTTCTTTGTGTTTTAGTGAGTATAATGAGTGGTCCCGGTTTCAGCTCAAGTACTGAGTATTGCTTCCCTGCTCTGGATGTTTATTTCCATCATGGCTTTTGAAGAAGTGCCTATGTTTGGTTAACTTGGGCACACTAGTAAATTATATCAAGTTATATTAGAAGCATTGTTTGGGTTTTGTTTGCCTTCTTAAAATAAAAAGACTGTTAAAAACAATATCCATATGGACACTTTAATTTTCATTATTTTAATGGCATATGGTATATAATAGGTCAGGACTCTGGTGGTATGAGTGGCAATGTGGTTTTGAAATGAAGCTGACTACACACTTGGCCTTGGTCAAATTACTTTCCTTCTCTAAGCTTCAACTTTCTTAGCTCTAAAGATGGAGCTAAGAGATAATCATACTTCTTATTTCCTAATGTGGTGGTAAGACTTGAGTGACTTGATACATATAAAGGCTTAGCATGATGCCTGGCACCTAGGAAGTACTCAGTAGATAGGGACTATCATCATCATCATCATCATCATCATTAGCAATGGAACTTTGTGAAGTCTACAGTGATAGAACTGGTTAGAAATTTTAATTATATAGAAAAGAATAAAGCCATAAAAATATAGGAGAATATGGGAAATGATTAGCTTTCTCTAAATGTCTGTTTCTTAGTTTTGTGAGCTTGGCAAGACTTTACTTCCCTGTGCTTTGAAGAAATAAGCACTCTTGTGGCTTGCGTTACATGAAAATTACAAGGATTAGTGCATTTATATTGAACTGATTGCAAAGTAGGAAATATTTTTTGCAGCTGTGAAGCTTTAATGTTAGCATGAACCCAGGCACAATTACTGGACTTAGATTTTTTTTCTAAGTCCTTTATTCAATTTTTATGAAACTTTACTGTGTTTTTTGGTTGTGAGACTAAGGAAATTGCAGAGGATGTGCCTCCAAGAGTTCAGGGAGGAGGAAGCCACAAGACAAGGACACTGGATTCTTGGCATGGCAAATTTCAAGCAAAACCTGTTTTACGTTTTTCTGGTCTGAGAAAACTAAATGTGCTTCTCACTGAGACAAAGCTGGAGAAACCAGTTGTGTGGGAATATTATTACAGGTTGTAGTAAAAATGAAGTTCTTTTCTGGAGATCAAAAGATTAGCTCGAGCAGGTGATCTCTAACTGGTAGTTCTCCAGGAGTCCATGGAAATGGAAAAAAACATAGCACAGCAACACCACATGTCTGTGGATGACAACTGAAGTATACTGAAGATCTGGCCCTTAAGTAAGGGACCCAGGAGAAATGAACAGCAGTAATTAACATCACACAGAACAGTAGCTGGATTTCTTAGGATTTGTATGCCATTAGCCAAAGAGAAATTGCCTGGCTTTTGTTCTAGATGTTCAGTCTGGGATTATGGATGTGGCAATACTATAGCCAGGACCTAAGACAGATGATACTAACATCTTGTCAGAATTGGAGAGAAGGTGGTGGTTCAGTGTTTACTCCCAGCATAGGGGCAATGAGAAAGCCAAATCTTCTGCTTGTCCAACAAGGTGAGGCTTCCATGTATGAAGATATTAGAGTATGGGATATCTAGAGTTAAGGATGAAATTGCTCTAAAGGAAGGACAGGAAGGAGAGTGGTGAATAAGGTGGAGATACAGGGTCTGTACACAGCAAAGCAGGTGTTCTGAAGAGAGCAGGAAGAAAGTAGGTGGGAAACGAGTCCAGATGACAAAGCGGTATTTTGGGGGATTGGGCCAAAGGTAGTAGGAGGGAAGGGGGCAAGGATTGATGGGTGTGAAACTAGGGATGGGAAAGCAAATGGAAGCGGGTGCTTCCATGAGTAGATGGAAGGAAGTGAAAACATCAGAGTAGAAGGATACTTAAAAGATCTGCTAATAAAATCACATGTTTTTGTGAAGCTCAGGAGTACAGAGTCTAGAGTCCCATGATGATTCATGTACTTTCTTGGAACCTGATGTGTTGCCAAGATTGGCTATAGAACACTATGGTCTGGAGAGTGAATTAAAAAAGACAACAATTTACTATGTTGTTCAGGAGCCAACATAAAATCTGGGAAGGACCTTCCAGCAATGCAAGGTAGAAATTAGCTTCCATAGCTGTTATCCTCCTATTTTCCAATTTTCTGCTTGAGGGCTAAAAATATTGTCTTTGTAATCCGAAGGCAAGAAAAATCAAGAAACCAACAGCTAACACTTACTGAGTATTTACTGTGTACCAGGCACTGTGTGAATTATAAAGTTAGTAGACACATAGTAGACATTCTTCTGATATGTGTTGAGTGAACTGCATGAATGAGTGAATGAATGATTGATTCTTCCTGAGGAGTTTAATCAATTAGCATATTTTTAGGCCTGCTCTGACCCTATTTACTTATCATTATTTATTCATTCAGTGGATATTTATAGAGATACTAGGGGTGGTTCACTACTGTGGTGAACAAGAAGACGTGTCTTCTATTTTATTTAAACATGCCATTTAGTGAAAGGAAGATAATATTGTTTAAATAAATTAATTAGAGTTGTGATAAATGTTTGAAGAAAAAGTAAATGGTTCTGTGGGGCCTAACCTAATGGGAAATGGGGTGGTCAGTGAGGACTTCTGTAAGGAAGTGAGGTTCAATTGTGTATCATGAGGGGGAATAGTAATTGCTAAGTCAAGGTGAGTAGGAGGAGGCTGAGGAAGAGTATTCCAGGCAGAATGAGTAGCATGTGCAAAGGCCCTGAGGAGAGAGGGATTGCAGCACATGTCGAAAATACTGAAGGAAGACCAGAGGCAGAGAAGCAGGAGCAGATGGGGTTGGTTGAAGACTGTTAGGAGATAGGCAAGGGCCAGGCCTGGGGACTTTAACACACACTTTTATGATTGGTGATGTTTCTTAACATCATGGCCATTAACTGTACAAGGACATCCTTGGCCTTGCATATTTCTATACATTGTACATTTTTATTCCTATAAAAACTCATTTTGCCTTATCTCCAAATCAGAGTGATCACAATAACCAGACCCCAGAGAACTTAATCTTGGTATAGAAAACTACCTTAATGACTAAGAACATGAGCCTTGCAATCAGCAGAGTTACGTACGGTTCAGATCTTAGCGTCTTCTCTTCTAACTGGATGACCCTGGGCAACTTATTTACCCTCTCTGAGCTTCCATTCTCTCAGCCAAAAATGATGATGGTAACCTTTACCATGTGGATTTGGTAAAAAATGAAATAGTGCACTAAAAGCACTGGGCACAGAAGTTGGGTCATATTAATTGCTCATTACATGGCCATGCTTGTTGAAGGATGAGGAGTGTTTAGAACCTCTGTGCCGTAGGAAACAGTAACCCAGCCCTGTTTCTGCTACTTCTTGACCTTTCTCAGTAGAGCCTTGAGCAATAACTGGAGGGAGTGTTGTGTGTGTGTGTGTGTGTGTGTGTGTGTGTGTGTGTGTGTGTGTGTGTGTGTGTGTTGTTCTGCAATTGCTTTCTTGGAGTATGATCCAAAGACTTTTTTTCTCATTCCTTGTTCTATTCTCCAAAGCATTCGACATCCACATTGAGTCCTGGTCTCTGCTTTTCATTCAGCATCCCTTAGGGAAACCATCTGTACTTAGATCTTATACTAGCTTATCTCTGATTGTCACTCTCCATGTATATATCTCCTACCCCAGCTGGTCACTCACCCCTTGCCTCTACTTGTCCTGAGTCTGGACCTTTGCCTGCCCTGGTCATTGAGATATCTGATTATTGTTGTTTCAGTGATCCACTAATCTGGTCCCAAACTCCTGGATTACCCTGGATAGGTGATACCATGCATTCCTTTCCCTCCCTTTGACCTGCTGACCCTGGCCTGTGACTCCTGCCATCTGGGGGAATATAAACCTAGTTTTCCAGTCCTAGATCCAGACTCATATTCAGCCTTCTCTTGGTCTTCTACCCTATGTGTAAAATCTTATATTGTTGCTGCCTTTATTTCTTCCTGAATAAGAAGCATGACCTTTGGATTCCCATCACCAATTCTCTCTCCTAGCATACTGAAAACAAAATTCTATCTGCATCATTTTCTCTGTACTTTGGTCAAGTTGCAGACCTAGAACTTATTGCATCATATTTGCTTGCCCCATTGAATTATGAAATCTCTGAGGACAGCAATTGTCCTTAATTATCTCTGTGTTCCCAGCATTTAGTTCAAGTCCTGGAAAATAAAAGAAGACTTTTAATTAGTGATTTTTTAAAAATTAATTGAGTATCGTCACCCTGCCAGAAAAGCTAGGGTCAGCCTCCACCATCAGGGAGAAATAGGACCATTGGCTGGTAGAGGACAGCAAGGATCTTGGCACAATTCCACAGATGGTATTGTCAGCTTCAGATCATTTGGGGGAAGGTTCCATGGTCAGCTGATAGAGCCAGTGATGTGGCCTCTCACTCTGCTTGGGGAGGACTTTCTAGATACCAGCATGGCACAAAACTTACTATATCGACATTCTCAGCCTTTCCCCTCTTAGCCTGCTAAAGACAAGTCTGTGTTTGTTTTCTTAGTGTTCCATTTGCTCTCTCTTCCTAAAGAAGTAGTATTTTGGCTGCCCCCTAAAGAGGTAGTATTTTGGCTGGCCGAGAGAGAAGCTAAGTTCATCTATAGAATAATGGACATCTAGGAGGAAGGAGGAAAAGAACAGAAATTACAAAGATCTACAAGGTCCTGCACAAATAATGACCCTTTTTCATTACAAAAATCTTTTATTACAAGTCATAAGCATGTAATTCTGTAACATAACAACATCACACTCAAGCACACTGTGTGACATTTTAGGTGAAATGTTCAAATTGCTGCCCATCTCATATGTGACATTTACGTACCCTACCAATCACACTCAAGCAGGTGCTATTTCTGCTGGACCCTGTATGTGGAGAGAGTGAACGTGGGGGAGGTCAATTTGCATTGAGCACTCGGCATCTGCTGAAAGGTGAAAAGGAATTGGAGAGGAAAGGGAAGGAGTGAATGGGGATCGTTCAATGTTCTTTAAGAAAAGCAAATGAAAGATTTGACTTGGAAATAAACTTTCTGTATATTTTTTATTGCTGTATCCTTGCCTGGCACACAAAGTTCTCAGTCAAGACTTGTTGAATTAATTCCTTAAATATTTCTTAACTATTGGAACTGCATCTTCAACAAATGATGGTACCCAGGCTGTAGGCTGTATTCATAGCAGTCACAGTATTATGGGGTTGGAAGCACAATTTTTTGACACCATGAGTCTTATGTGGTAGGGTATTATTGAGGAGTAGGGGAATATGTACAAACCCAACCTCAACCTTACAGGGAAATGACTGTGCCCTGGTGTGCAAGCTAGTTCAGGACCAAGGACAGCATTCATTGGCTGCTACCCCTTGTGTTTAGTTCTGCTATTCCTGTGCTTGTGTATGAGTTCAACATGCTGGTCTCCTTGTCTTTCTATTACACCTGTTCTGCCACCCTTCCAACTGGAATCAATCCAATTACTGCCTCTTCCAATGGTAGACATGGACTACCAAGTACTGCTGGAGAGAAATGACAAAACTTAGTCCTCACATGGCACACAAATTCACCATCCCTTATCTCAGCTTCACCAAGCAGAAGTTCCTGGTCATCATTTATGTTCCTTGTCATCATTTTCTACCCCATGCCCAACAGTGGCTCTTCAAACCTACATCACTCTGGCTTTACACCTTCACCTACCCTGTGAGTCGCAGTATATGACTCTGCCACCTACTTTCATGAGAATTAAAGTTTACAAGGTGAGAATTCCTTTGACTTCCTTTTTACACTCATTTTTCTTTGTCCACTATCAAAAGAGGTGCCCTTTGGCCTTCTTAAAACAAATTCCTTTGCCTTTACCTCTGATTTCCCTCCCCATCCCTCCATGCCCTCCAGGGCCAGACTTTGTCCCATCAGCTCTCCCTACACCTGCCTCTAGATCTCTACTGGTTCCTGCCCAACACACTAACCAGTGTTCTGGACAACTGTGAGGTTCCATCATGGTCACATGGAATCCTCATTTAAAGAAACAGATACAGGCCTATTCCAGGCCTACCAACGCAGAGTCTTCAGGGGTGGGGCCCTGGAATCTATATTTGTAGCAAGTATTCCCAGGTTGGAAAGCACTGGTAAAAGCTCTGCCTTATTTTTGATGGCCCCAAACTATCCTCCACCTAGAAGCCAGAAAGACCTCTCTGAAGTGCAAATCTGCTCATATCATTTTCTGTTAAAAGTCCCTTGGGAGTCTTTTAAGTCAGGGTCAAGGCAGGAAGAGGCACATGGTATACTCAAAATGGATAATTTGAAGAGAGTTTAATGAAGGTGATATTTACAACAGTGTGGTGAGGAGCAGAACCCACATAAAGGCTAGTGCAGTACCCCAGGGCTAGCAACAGGGCCCTGAAAGGGTAGGAGGGAGAGGGCTGCCTGACCCTGGAAAAATGCACCAACCTGTAGCAGCAACAGGAAAGGGAAAAGAAATATTCCTCCTCTCTCTCCCTCTGAATTCTTTCCAGTGTTCCACACTGGATGAGGAGGGACAGGGAGCTGGTATTGCAGTCTATATTGGTCAGCCTCCAGGGCATGGGGCACTGTAGAGAAGGAAGCAGAGTGGGATTTGGGGAAGTTGAGGGGGTGGGGTGAGGCACATAAATAGGAGTTACTTAGCATGGATTTCTAACCAGGATAGGGGGCAAACCATCATGGTGACACATACTGTCGTCTTCTGTCAGGCTGTCCCCTCTCGCCTCATCTCTTCTTGCCTCCCATTCTCCCCTGCAGCCTCTATAACCTTGTTTGTCTAGAATGCCCACTCTTTTCTTATCCACCTTATAACTGCCAAAGTTTTTGCAAAACTGACTTAAGTAATACTATCTCTATGAAGACTTTCTTGAACCTCCTCACCAAATAGAATTTGCCACTCCTTCCTTTTTGCTCTCAGAATAGCCCGCACTCCATCATTATAATAATAGTTAACATGTATGGAATGCTTACTCTGTGCCAGGCCCTGAGAAGTTTGCATGTGTCAAGGTGTCAAGGTTAAGTCCTCATTGCATATTTACTATCTCCATTTTACAAATGAGTGAACTGAGGCACATCGTGGTTAAGCAAAACTGCATGAAGATCACCCAGCTGATAATTGATGGAGCCAGGATCTGAAGCCAGGCAGTATGGCTCTAACTGTTAACCACTCTGCCATAGAGTCACTTGCTACCAGTAGCACTTGACTGCATTATTTTATTTTATTTTATTTTATTTTATTTTATTTTATCTATGGATCTAGCAAAAATCAATCAACATTTTATGTTTTTTAATTTTCCATTTATTTTTTTACTTATTTTTTATTTTAATTGTTCTTTTACAGTTTTCTGTCCTTTACTCCCATCCCAGCCCACCGCCCCAGCCCTCCCCACCTCCCTTCCATTTCCACCCCCCCCCCTAGTTTTTGTCCATGTGTCTTTTGTACTTGTTGCTCTAAACCCTTCCTCTTTCCCCTGATATTCCCTCCCCTCTCCCCTCTGGCGACTGTCAGCCTGTTCTCAATTTCAATGTCTCTGGTTATATTTTGCTTGTTTGTTTGTTTTGTTGATTAGGTTCCTGTTAAAGGTGAGATCATATGGTATTTGTCTTTCACTGCCTGGCTTATTTCGCTTAGCATAATGCTCTTCAGTTCCATCCATGCTGTTATGATGCATTAATTTATTTACATGACTGTCTTCCTCTACTAAACCATAAACTCACCAAGGATAGGATGGTGTTTTATTTATCTTTTCCTTACTACCCACTTGCCTTCCTCCATTGCTTAGCGCAGAGCTTGGCAAATGGGAGATATTTAATAGACAGTGGATGAAAGGCATGAATGAGGAGTGGAGGGAAAAGAATCTTTTGCAAACATCCCTTCTTTACAATTGAGAAGACTGCAACTTAGAGAAACTAAGTAACTTTCACTGTTATAACCTATGCTACAGATCCCATACCCTCCCCCTCTCTGCCCCTACTTCATATCAGGTAGCTTTCAAGAGAAATGCAGACCGTTAATGCTGTGCAATTGTCCCCAAATAAATACATGGCAAGCCACCTGGTTCATTTTATGGAACTGGCATAATTTGGTTAGTTCAATGGAGATTGAATACCATTTGAGGTTAAGACCCTCAAGCAAAAACTCTACTCAGGAATAATAAAATAGCCCTGGATGGTGCATATCGAGATATGGGACAAGAAGAAAATTCTACATCAGAATTCATGGTAATATTCAAAGAGTTGGTATTTAAGAACCACAGTTCTGGAAGCACAGGACAGGCATCCGACCCAAACCTGCCACCTTTTGAAGCCATGCTTCGAGGAAACAGAGTATAGCTATGATTTAAGGAATGTGTCTTTCAAGGAGTGGGGTGGGGTTTGACTAAAGGCAGATCTATGGGGCAACTCTCTGGGGACCCCAGTTCTATCAGAGGCACTACACGAGTGCTGCAATATATTGGGGATAATGTACCAGTTAATCCACCTTTCCATAGTCAACTCCTCAAATGACTAGAGAAGGAAGAATTTGTCTTTTCTTCATGGGAAGTCTTCTACGAAGTAAAACCTGTTTTAAACCACTCTCACTAATGCTGGTCAGCCCCAGAAGTGAGTGAGCATGTAAGCTGTACCTGCAGCTACAGGCATCAGCATCAACACAGCCAAGGGCCAGTTGTCATTGGCATGTAGCATCAACCAGTTCTGAAACTGAGTAATGCATGGCATGATACTGACATCTTAATTTGAAACTAAAGTTAAGATGCCTGGCTGAGGGGGAAAAAAAAAAAAAACACAGGCCATCAATCAGTGTAATAAATCTCTCATTTAACATAAAGAATGAGGTATACATTTTCTTAGTGTTAGAGTGTCAGTTTCTGTCTTTGCTCCAACAAATAAATGTTGAGCAAATATGTCAAGAACATCAGAGGAAGTGTAAGGGGAGTGCAAATGTCTGAGGTTCCTCCTCTGAGCCCACACACTGGTTAATAGCTTCATTCTAAAGAGGCAGAGCTAAGCTTCCTTCCCTTCACCAGGAATGTCAAGCCCCAGGTCAGGCCAGTTTGTTCTCTCAGTACCTCTCTGCACCACCCCCCTCCTCCCTTTATCGGGGTATAAGTGCTGCCTAAGTGAGTGTGTCCCCTTCCCTTTATCTCGGTTCAGGCTGTGCTTTGCCCAATTACTAGGTCGGCTGCCTCCATAGCATTCTAACAAGTTACTGCTTGGAATGGATATGCTATATTTGAGCAAAACTTCCAAGCCTTTCCATGCTTCAATGCCCCTACATATTAAACATTTTCCCTTACTATTCCCTTTATTTTTTGTTGTTAAACTAATATTTAATTTTGATTTGCTTACAGATTTGTTTATTGGTTTGAGGCCAATTTTTTTAATTAAAAAATTTTTTTATTGTTCAATTACGGTTGTCCCATTTCCCCCCATTACTCTCCCCTGCCTACCTACCCCGCACCTCTCACATTCAGTCTGCCCCCTGCCACGTTGTCTTTGCCCATGGGTTCTTTATACAAGTTCCTTGACTTGACCCTTCCCCTTCTTTCCTCTGTTACCTGCCTCCCTGCTCCCCTCTGGTCACTGTCAGTTTGTACTTTATTTCCATGTCTCTGGTTCTATTTTGCTTGCCTGTTTGTTTTGTTGATTAGGTTCTACTTATAGGTGAGATCATATATTTGTGTTTCACCACTTGGCTTATTTCACTCAACATAATACTCTCCATTTCCATCCATGCTGTCTTGAAGAGTAGGAGTTTCTTCTTTCTTTCTGCTGCATAGTATCCCATTGTGTAAATGTACCACAGTTTTTTTTTAATTGTTGTTCAAGTACAGTTGTCTCCATTTTCCCCCCAGCACTCCCCCCGACCCCAGCCATCCCCACCTCCCACCCTTAGTCCTACACCCCTTTGGTTTTGTCCTTTCTACATGTTCCTTAATGACCCTCCCCTCTTTCCCCCCGTTATACCCTTCCACCTCCCCTCTGGTTACTGTCAGTTTGTTCTTTTTTATAATATATTTTATTGATTATGCTATTACAGTTGTCCCATTTCTCCCCCATCATTCCCCTCCACCCTGCACACCCCCCCACCCACATTCCTCACCTTTAGTTCATGTCCCTGTGTCATAAGTTCTTTAGCTTCTACATTTCCCACACTATTCTTGCCTCCCCCCTGTCTATTTTCTACCCACCGTCTATGCTACTTATTCTCTGTACCTTTCCTCCCCCTCCTCCTCCCACTCCCCTGTTGCTAACCCTCCATATGGTCTCCATTTCTGTGGTTCTGTTCCTGATCTAGCTGTTTGCTTTTGTTTTAGGTGTGGTTGTTAATATCGGTGAGTTTGCTGTCTTTTTACTGTTCGTATTTTTTATCTTCTTTTTCTTAGATAAGTCATATAATAAGGGCTTGGTGATGCTGAACTCCTTGAACTTGACCTTATCTGAGAAGCACTTTATCTTCCCTTCCATTCTAAATGAAAGCTTTGCTGGATAGAGCAATCTTGGATGGAGGTCCTTGCCTTTCATGACTTCAAATACTTCTTTCCAGCCCCTTCTTGCCTGGAAGGTCTCTTTTAAGAAATCAGCTGACAGTCTGATGGGAACTCCTTTGTAGGTGACTGTCCCCTTATCCCTTGCTGCTTCTAGAATTCTCTCCTTCATTTGAATCTTGGCTAATGTAATTATGATCTGCCTTGGTGTGTTCCTCCTTGGGTCCAACTTCTTTGGGACTCTCTGAGCTTCCTGGACTTCCTGGTAGTCTATTTCCTTTGCCAGATTGGGGGAGTTCTCCTTTATTATTTGTTCAAATAAGTTTTCCACTTGTTGCTCTTCTTCTTCCCTTTCTGGTACCCCTATAATTCGGATGTTGGGACGTTTGAAGCTGTCCTGGAGGTTCCTAAGCCTCTCCTCATTTCCTTGAATTCTTGTTTCTTCCTTGTTTTCTGTTTGGTTGTTTGTTTCTTCCTTCTGGTCCTCCATTGATTTGAGTCCCAGTTTTCCTCCCATCACTATTGGTTCCCTATGTGTTTTCCTTCATTTCACATATTATAGCCTGCATTTTTTCATCTAATTTGTGAGCAAAATCAACCAATTCTGTGAGCATCCTGATCACCAGGGCTTTGAACTATGCATCTGATAGGTTGGCTATCTCTTTGTAGCTTAGAGGAATTGGCTCTGGGGCTTTGATCTGTTCTCCCGTTTGAGCCCTTTTTAGTTTTTTTGCTTTTTGGGGTTTTTTTTTTTTTGGTCTGGTCATGGCTGTTACGTAGTGAGGGGCGGAGCCTTAGGTGTTCCCCAGGGCAGCGCAGCCCAGTCGCTAGGTTGTGACGCTGTATGTGGGGGCGGGGTCCGAGAGGGAACAGTGGCGCTTGCTCCACTCTCTCAGATTCCAGTCCCTTCTGCCGCTTCCCCTTCACCTGGATTATCAGTGTGCAAATGTGGGACCACCTGGTCAGCCAGCTGCCTTGCGCACCCTCACTGGGTCTGCCCATTGCCACCCAGTGCCTGGGGTGCGCTAGCTGCCACCTGTGCACCTGGGATCTGCCAGCCACTGCCTGCATGCCTGGGTTAGCCAACCTCCACTTTTTCCTGCTGCGACTCCGCCTCTCTTACCAGTCTGGATTAATGGTTGTCGGACTTCCATACAGTTCAGTTTTCTATCAGTTCTGGTTGTTTTCTTGTTTCTAAATCTTTTTGTCTTTAATTTTGGTTGTGCGAGGAGACACACCGTGTCCACCTACATCTCCATCTTGGCCGGAAGTCCCCCCTCCTTTTCTGTGGAGCTTTTTTTTTTAGTGCACTGCTAAACTTAATCCTTTCCTCCTGATGTGACCTTGAACATGCTATATGCCAAGGTAGTGTGTTAAACACTTGACACCCATTAGCACATTTATCTTGCTAACCATTTTGGGAGGAGACATTACTATCCCCATTTCAGCAATGAACATTGAAGTTCAAGGAAGCTGAGCAACTTGTCAAGGTCAGATAGCTAGCAAGTGGTAGAACTGGGATTCAAGCTGCGATCTTGGACTTAGAGTCAGTTCTAAGAAATTAACACCTTTTCTCTCTGGGCAAGGCCTTTCTGGTGTCCCACGCAGACTTGAAGGGCTGGAAGGGTTGTCAGTTCTTACATCCTGCCTCCCTGCTCCTCTCACACCTTGAGGCCATCCTGGCTGGGAAATGTTTCCTCTGTGCCAATGGCTCCATCTTGAGCCTGACTCCTGGCTCTTCTCGTTCCCTGTCTGGGAAAACGTGTCCATTTCACATATCTACGTGCCCCCCCCCCCCCCGCCACACACCATTTCACCTCAGCAGTATTTCCTGCTGTACATACACACCTTTTCTTAAATTTCCTTCCCTTTCCTTCTACCTGTCTCTCTTTCACCCCATCTGGTTACATCAGAAAGTCTCCTGTGTCTTTGCCATTCCACTGCTTCCCTTCCTCCCTCTTTGTTATCACTCTTATTTTTGCCCTCTCCTTTACGTTAACTTTTTCCTTTGTATTTCCATCTCCTCTTTTACGTTTCTCTTTCACCATTTCATTCCATTGAGGTGCTAAAAAAATACCTCACTGGTGGCTGATTTAGAGAGCCGTGCTCTGGTGCACTGTTTAAGGGGATGGGAGTCATTCTGCCTGAATTTGGCTCTCAGCTCTACCACTTTTTTGTCTTGGACAGATGGCTGAATTTGCCTTCTTCAATTTCTTCATCCAAAAGATGGGCATGAGAGAAGTTACTAAGGTTGAAAGTCAGTATTCCCTTGATGCTGGGCTATTATTGTCATTATTGTTTGAATTTAAATTTGAATGTGAATGTTGTCGGGGGTCCTTGTCCCTGTCTTTCGCCTTCCCTGCTCCCCATTTGGCCCCATTAAGCATTTCATTTGTCTGCTTGGCTCTTATAGGTATTTGAGTTTGTGATCAATACAAACCAAAGCTTAGAAACTACTCAGAATGTCTCCATTTATTTATTAATTCCAAAATTTCCATTTATTTCTATATTCTCCTACAAATAAACCATTTTTTCCTCTCAAACATTAATAGTGACGCTTCCGTTATTTTTTTATTACATTTGATTCCAAGAATTGCAATGAGTTTTTTGTTTTTATTTTCTTATGTTATGATGAGGGGTCCAGTGAATGTCACCTGATATCATAGGTGGCCCTCCTCTTGGGCCTCTCCCCACAAGCTTCCACTCTCCACACAGAAGCATGGATGAGCAATGTGGAGGTTTACTAAGAAGAGGGTTGACCTCACCTTTCCCTCAGCAACAACTTTGACCCTACTCTGGCATCTCCAATGGCAAAGTCTCCTCTGCCAGTTGGTTCCAGTTCTTTATTCTCCCCTCCCTGTCCCCCACTTCCCGCATCGGAGGACACCCAGCTCTCTAGTTCCTGTCTTCATTTTTCTCTATCCAGCTCCCCACCCCAAGCTTTGGGCATTTTCTTGGATATAATTCCCCCCTACACACAGACACACACACACCCCCCAGAGCAGCTCATCCCATTCATCTTTACATGATGAATATTCTGGTAAATACATTTTTCCCCATGTCATTACTTAAGGATTTTTAAAAAGATTTTATTTATTTATTTTTAGAGTGAGAAGGAGGAAAGGAGAAAGAGAGGGAGAGAAACATCAATCGATTGCCTCTCATACACGCCTGGAACAGGGACTAACCCCACAACCCAGGCCCTTGACCTGGAATCAAACCAGTGACCTTTTGCTTTGTGGGTCGATGCCTGGTGAACTGAGCCACACCATTCAGGGGATTAGTATTTAGGGATACTGATGCCTGGTGAACTGAGCCACACCATTCAGGGGATTAGTATTTAGGGATACTAATCAACATTTATATATCTTTTCTATGGGTGAACATATTCTGAATTTCAAATAACTGATTGTAAACTTGTGACTGATATGTTTAAAGTCATATGGAATTCAGTGAAGATTGGAAATCATCAGGAATGGCTACATAGAAAGTGGGCCTTGAGTTACACCTGGAGGAATGTGTAGAAGGAGTTTGGAGAGGAAGCTATTCCAGATTGGGGAGTAAAGACATTAAAGCAAAATTGATATGGGAGTAAAGAAAGGAGAAAGCATGTTGGGAGTGTTTTTACTACTCAGTAAATAGACACCAATTGAATGATATTTATTTCCTCTTCTCTCAGCTTTCTTTAATTTTTAAGTCAGACATGGCAATGCTCGGAACATATGCTGCCATTTACCCACTGCATGCATGGCAGGTCTCACTAATAGTCATCATGACACTTATTTTTGGTGAGCTCAAGCCTGACCTAAAAATTCTTCATGATGATACATCCCAAGCACTTCTAAAAGTTGATTAGAGCTGGCATGCAATATGGAAATCCATTTGCTATTTGTGTCCTGGGTTTAATCAACCTGGTGATTTTTATCTCTAAAAGGAAATGTGTTATGGCTAACTTTATTAAGTGAGGAATCTAAATATCCATTTATAACAGCATTAATATAAGATGATACTGTCTTGCTAGGATATAAATTTCATAGTGATACACCAAAGCTCCTTTAAGTGATGCTTAAATACATTTGCTTTTGGAAGGTGACACTAGGCCAGTTACTGATATTAATAGCTTTATTTCCTGAGATTTCAGTTTTGCAATGATCCGTTTACTAGATCTTAGCATTGATTTTTTTTTTTTGCATTGATTTTTTTTAAGGACAAATTTTCATAATACCAAGTGAAAAAGCTTTACTGAGTTCTGCTCCTCTCTTATTAAATAGACAATTTATTCCTGGACAAACTGGTCTATGCATAAGGTTTTTCATAAAGAGAGTAGGGTTTCAAGTGTCTGGACCTCTGAATCCTCTGAATTCCCTTCATTGCCTCTCTTTTTCCCCTTCTCCTCCTGGCATTCAATTCTTATTTTTCAAGAATCATCTTCCTGTGAGATCTTTGCTGAACCGCCGTATCCACCACAAGAATTGGTCTCTCTCTGTCTTCCGTTCCGCAATATTTTGTTTTTGCACCTTTAGCAGAATGGCTAGTTAGCCAGGGACAGGCCCACATCTCCAGCTGGACTAGGAGCTCTTTGAGGACAGCTGTGCGCCTTGCCTTCATCACCCAACACAATGTAGGCACCTGATGCTTGCTTGCTTTCTTTCTTTCTTTCTTTCTTACTTACTTTCTTTCTTGATTTATTTAAATTTCCAGTTCTTTTATTTTTTAAATTTTATTTTAATTGTTGATCTTGTACATTTTTCTGTCTTTTACTCCCACCCCAGCCCACCACCCCAGCCCTCCCCGCCTCCCTCCCATTTCCACCCCCCATAGCTTTTGTCCATGTGTCCTTTATACTTGTTCCTGTAAACCCTTTCCCTTTTCCCCTGAAATTCCCTCCCCTCTCCCCTCTGGTCACTGTCAGCCTGTTCTCAATTTCAGTGTCTTTGGTTATATTATGCTTGTTTGTTTGTTTTGTTGATTAGGTTCCTGTTAAAGGTGAGATCATATGGTATTTGTCTTTCACTGCCTGGCTTATTTCACTTAGCATAATGCTCCAGTTCCATCCATGCTGTTACAAAGGGTTGAAGCTCTTTCTTTCTCTTTGCTGTGTAGAATTCCAATGTGTAAATGTACCTTTATTTTTGATTATAGTAATAAGTCATTTAAAAATACTAGGCTAGTAGAATTTTCATTTTGTTTGAATGTATCAATGTTTGTTATGTGTTACCTGAGAAGTCAAAATTGGTGGAAAATTAGGTGACAAATCCATAAATATGGATTTGGGGAGTCATTCATTTTAGAAGACTGAATACTTTTTCTACTAACTAATAATTGCTGGCATCCTGTTTTTTACAATAAAAGTGTGATGGGGTGAAGGCATTGGTATTGGTTCTAAGTTACTCAAGCTGAGCCTACCTTTGCACAAAGGGAATGTATTTGGATCCTATACTGGAAACATGTATGTCATGAGATAAATATGCGAACATTTCTGTTATGACAACAGATGATATCTTCTTCCTGAGTAAAGTGGGAAAAACGGGGATTTCAGGGAGGCCTGCACCATGACCTGGGCGAGGGAGTAGCATTGAGAATGGGTCTCCATGTCCAGTTCCCTTCCTCTGAGCATCACCCTTTGCCTCAGTTTTCCATATGGGAAATGGGTGGAAGTCAGTGGAATTATTGTATAACAATACTAGCTGGCACTCATTTCCTATTAGTCAAGTACTGTGCTGAATACAGGAGCTCATCTAATACTAACAGCCCTGTAAAATGATATCACTAGGACTGCCACTTTGCAGGAGAGGAAACAGCAGCTTGGAGAGGTTAAGTGACTTGCTCAAGGTCAACTGCTAGTAAATGGAAACACCTGTAACTTGAACCCAGGTCTTTCTGACCTCAGAGACTGTGTGTGTGTGTGTGTGTGTGTGTGTGTGTGTGTGTGTGTTTAACCTCCACGTTTTGCTGCCTTGTGGGAACTCTGAAAGGCCTCATGAAAGAGCTATTCTTATTAGAGAGAGTCTTCAGTGGGAAGTTAATGAAAGTAATACTGTGTGTTTTCTTGACAGCTCTCTCAGCCCAGAGTGAAGGCAGATACAACATAAACTGAAGTGGTTGATTTAACCAATAACTCAATTTTTTGAATCCAGTTAACCTTATATTATTCTGAGACTTTGGTGCACTGCAGTAGGAGTTCAGAGAATAAAGGTCTTTATAAGGGCTAGACAGGGAGTGAATGTGAATTGGGTGGTTGAGGGTTGCGCTGCCTTTTCTGAACTCTGTATTGTTGTCTTTTTTCCTACCAGTAGGTGGAAATAGAACTGAATCTTTCAGCACTTGTCCTTTCAGCTGACTCCTGGCAGGATTCCTTTAATTTCTGCCTCGGAAGAATAACAACAACAAAAAAAAAGCCCTCAGGAGAAGTTGGGAGTGTGCAGTTAGATTGTTATTCTGCAAAACAGTTTTGGTCTGATGGTCAGATAATGGTATTAGCCTCTTACAGGGCCAGGGTGCTGGCCGCAGCCGCTGGCAACCACCAAGTCTCCTGTGAGTCCTGCAGGACACCCATCTCGAGTGGGGGTTTTCTCCTGCCCTGCCCACACGTCCTTTTCCAAGACTTTCATTCCCAGTTTTAAGCCCTTGAACTTACTGTCAAACTGTGTACCATGATTTTATTTTCCAGAAAACACATTTCTGAAACAAAAACTTACCAAATGGAAACAGTGCATTAGTGGGTAAAGGAGGAAAGTCTGCACCCATTTGGATGCCCCACCTTCCTAAGGCATTCATTAAGTTTGTTGTATATAAAGCTATTCAGACATTTTTCTATATGCATTAATTATATGTGTACATTTAAATAAAACTGGAATTGTGCAATAAATGCTATTCTGTATCTTGATTTTTTTTCCCTCCACTATTCAATGGTTTAGGGCTGCCCATATGTGTGATTAGCTCTAGAACAATTCCTAACTGGGGGGAGTTTTGCCCTCCTGCTGATAGCTGGCAATGACTGGAAGCATTTTTTTTATTGTCACAGCTAGGGTAGAGGGTAGGATGCTACTGGTATCTAGGGTATAGAGGACAGGGATGCTGTTAAACATCCTATAATGCACAGGAAAGTCCCCACTACAAAGAATTCTCTGACCCCTAGTGTCAGTAGCACCAAGGTTGAGAAAACCTTTCTCTAAAGAATGTCATTCTTTGTAGTGTGTGTGTAGTATTCTACCCTGTGTATTCACCATTTTGTATTCATCCATCTTCCTAGTGGCAGTCATTTAAGACTTTCCAACTCTTTGCTACTAAAAGCAATATTGCAATAAACATTGTTTTACAATGTTGTGCACTGAGAGATTTTATTTCTTCAAGATAAAGATACAACAGTAAAATGTCTGAGTATAGGGACTTTATTTTAGAAGGTAAAGGACCCTAAAAACTGTAAGTATTTTCTTAGGTTCACAGTGAGCTCATTTGGTGGCTGACTTGAACTGGCACAAAGCTAGTTACAGTCTTTATTTATTCTACTTAATGTCAATATTTAGATGTTTTGTGATTGTGGAATGCTGCCCCAGTCTCTGATGCAGATGTTACAAATTATATGGTATAAGCACTTCATTCAGTTTTTTAATGTGAAAAAAATTTCAAAGCACTTTTACCTCTTAAATAAATATTTAGTCATGTGCAACATTGAGTCCCCATAATCTACATGAGTTGGAATGAGCAAACAGTGGAGACTTGGATGATATTGTTTTCAGACTCCAAAAATCCTCCTTTTAAAGATGACTTTGGTCCTATAAAAAAAATGAATATTATCAGGTCATAATTGTTGCCACTGCCTTGTGGTTTTCCATGCAAATTAGTCCATCAGAAAACATCAGGCATGACTTTGAGAAACATTTTTGCCTGTCATTTAAAATAATAGCAATAGGTTTCGGCCAAGATGGAGGCGTAAGTGGACACACTGTGCCTCCTCTCACAACCAAAATTAAGGACAACAAATATTTAGAAACAAGAAAACAACCAGAACTTATAGAAAATTGAACTGTATGGAAGTCCAACAACCATTGATCCAGACCACGTCACTACAAAATAATTACATTAGCCAAGATTCAAATGAAGGAGAGAATTCTAGAAGCAGCAAGGGATAAGGGGACAGTCACCTACAAAGGAGTTCCCATCAGACTGTTAGCTGATTTCTCAAAAGAGGCATTACAGGCAAGAAGGGGCTGGAAAGAAGTATTCCAAGTCATGAAAGGCAAGGACCTACATCCAAGATTGCTCTATCCAGCAAAGCTTTCATTTAGAATGGAAGGGCAGATAAAGTGCTTCTCATATAAGGTCAAGTTCAAGGAGTTCATCATCACCAAGCCCTTATAATATGAAATGTTAAAGGGACTTATCTAAGAAAAAGAAGATAAAAAATAGGACAGTAAAAAGACAGCAAACTCACTGATATTAACAACCACACCTAAAACAAAAGCAAACTAAGCAAACAGCTAGAACAGGAACAGAACCACAGAAATGGAGATCATATGGAGGGTTAGCAACAGGGGAGTGGGAGGAGGAAAGAGGGGGAAAAGGTACAGAGAATATGTAGCATAGATGGTAGGTAGAAAATAGACAGGGAGAGGGCACGAATAGTGTGGGAAATGTAGAAGCTAAAGAACTTATGACACACGGACATGAACTAAAATGGGGGAATGTGGGTGGGAGGGTGTGTGCAGGGTGGAGGGGAATGATGGGGAAGGAATGGGACAACTAATAGTATAATCAATAAAATATATTAAAAAATAAAATAATAGCAATAACTACAATTGAGTGCTTACTGTGCTTCATGCTTAGCGAGCATTCCCAAGTCTGACTTTTACAGCAGCACCTCCTGGATGTGGGCCTTGTAGTTTCATTGGTACTTCAGGGAATGAGCTTTAGCGAGTCGATGACTTAGGTAAAGTAACAAATCCAGGAAGAGGCCAAACGCAAGCCTGTAGTGGTATGTGGGGCATCCTTCCTCAGTGTTATTACAATTCAGTTTCCCCCATGTGGAGAGAATTTTAGTATTTCTACACTGGCGGCCATTAACACTTTTTTGAGGAAAAAAGTTAGTCCCAAGTTGCTTTTTTGTCTCAGGGGGCTGCACTTAGACTTGAGGTCAAAAACGCAAATGCCTTCAAGTCAAATGGATATTTTCATCACAACTTTAAGAGAAAGACATTGGAGCAAATCTGAGGTCACATGCTCTCCCACCAAAGAACTCCAGTACCGAGCGTTGTTTGAAATGAGAAAATGTTAATGTCTTCCCTGGAGCCTGGATTTGATATGATATTAGGGAAAAGCTTTTAGTTATATTTATTTCTCTTGGTTTACTCCCAAGAAGATGTCAGTTTCTATTATGAAAATTGTAGGTATAAAAATATTATCTTCTGTTCTCTATAGCAGAGCCAATCCAAGAAACCTCAGAAGAAATTCCTGCCCCAAGCCAACAGGAATTTCTGATTCCTGAAATTTTTTTGTGTGACCAGCTTAGGCTGAGGTATCATCCAAGAAGGATGCTCTTACATCGTTGGTTTTTAGCTGCTGCTGACATGATGTACTTTGCTGCCTCCTGGCTCTCGGAGTTTCTGCAAAAATTGATATGCAAGGAATGTTCCCATTCCTTCTCAGCAGATTTCCATTCCTCAATGCTCCTTTCCTACTTTGTCCTCTGTAGCTCAACCTACTGACTTGCTTTATTTATTTTTAAATTAAACTTAGTTTAATTGGTAGATATTTTTTATATTAAAATTTATTTTTAATTACAGTTGACATTCAGTATTATTATATATTAGTTTCAGGTGTTCTAATAGTGATTAGACAATTATATAATTTGTATAGTAAGCCCCCTGATGGTTCAAGTACCCACCTGGCATCATACATAGTTATCTCAATATTATTGACTATATTCCCTGTGCTGTAGTTTATCCCTGTGATCATTTTGTACTTCTTAGCCCTTTTACCTTTTTCACCCAGCTCCCCAACCCACCTCCCATCTGGCAATGCTAAGTTTCTTCCGTCTCTTCCTGTTTTGTTTGTTCATTTATTTTGTTCTTTAGATTCCACATATAAAGGAAATCAGTTGATTTTTATCTTTCTCTGTGTGATTTAATTTCACTTAGCATAGTACCCTCTAGATCAGGGCTGTCAAACTCATTTTCACCAGGGGCACATCAGCCTTGCTGTTGCCTTCAAAGGACCAAATATAATTTTAGGACTGTATAAATGTAACTATTCCTTAACTAGGGGCAAGGAACTCTACATTCGGCCCTTTGAAGGCAGCCTCAAGGCTGATGTGATCCCTAATAAAAATGAGTTTGACACCCCTGCTCCACGTTCATCCATGTTGTCGCAAATGCTAAGATTTCATTCTTTTCCATGGCATTCTTTTCCATTGTATACGAGTATATGCACCACAATTTTTTTATCTACTTGTCTGTTGATGGGCATTTGGGTTGCTTCTGTGTCTTGGCTATTGTAAATAATGCTGTGGTGAACAGAGGGGTGCACGTATCTTTTTTGAATTTGTGTTTTGGGTTTCTTTGTCTATATACCCAAAAGTGGAATAACTGGGTAATAAGGCAGTTCCATTTTTAATTTTTTGGAGAACTTCCACACTGTTTTTCACAGTGGCTACACCAGTTTACAATCCCACCAATAGTGTATGAGCATTCCCTTTTCTTCACATCCTCACCAACACTTTTTGTTTGTTGATTTATTGATGATGCCATTCAGACAGGTGTGAGATGATATCTCATTGTGGTTTTAGTTTACATTTCTCTGATGATCAGTGACATGGAACATCTTTTCTTATGTCTATTGGCCATTTGTATGTCCTCTTTATAGAAGTGTCTGTACAGGTGCTATGCCCATTTTTTAAATTAGATTTTTTTTGGTGTTGAGTTGTTGAGTTTTTTTATAACATTTGGATATTAACTACTTATTGTATATATCATTGGTGAATATCTTCTCCCATTCAGTAGGTTCTCTTTTCATTTTGTTAATGGTTTCCTTTGTCTTGCAAATTTTTTTAGTTTCATGTTGTCCCATTTGTTTATTTTTTACTTTTGTTTCCCTTGACCAAGGAGATATGTCAGGAAAAAATACTACTAAGAGTAGTGTCAGTGAGTTTACCACCTATGTTTTCTTCTATAAGTTTTATAGTTTTGAATTTACATTTAAGTCTTTAATCCATTTTGAGTTTATTTTTGTATATGGTGTAATAAGGTTGACTAGTTTCATTTTATTGCATGCATCTGTCCAGGTTTCCGAACACCATTGGAATAGACTGTCTTTACCCCATCATATGTTCCTGCCTCTTTTGTCATATATTAATTGACCATGAGGCTCGAGTTTATATTTCTGGGCTCTTGATTCTGCTCCACTGATCTATGTATCTGTTTTTTTTTTGTTTTTTTTTTTTTTTTATGCTAGTGCCATATTGTTTTGATTACTGTAGCGTGTAGTATAATTAGTATCTCCAATTTTGTTCTTCTTTCTCAAGATTGCTATGCCTATTTGGGTTCTGTATAAATGTTGGGATCACTTGTTCTAGTTCTGTGAAAAACACCACTGGTATTTTGATATGGACTGTTTTGAATCTATAGACTGCTTTGGGTAGTATGGACATTTTAACAATATTAATTCTTCCTATCTATGAGCATGATATATGTATGCTTCCATTATTTGTATCTTCTTTAGTTTCTTCAGTGTTTTATAATTTTCCAAGTGATAGGTCTTTTGCCTCCTTGGTTAAATTTATTCCTGGGTATTCTATTTTTTTTTGATGCAATTACAAATGAGATTTTTTTTTTAAGTTTCTGTTTTCGAGAGTTCATTAGTGGTGTTTAAAAGAGCAACTGAGTTCTGATTATGAACTTTGTATCCTGATACTTTACTGAATTAATTTATCACTCTAGTAGTTTTTTGGTGGAATCTTTAGGGTTCTGTATATACAGTATCATTTCATCTGCAAATAATGACAGTTTTACTTCTTCCTTTCCAATTTGCATGTGTTTTACTTTCTTTCTTGACTGATTACTGTGGCTAGGATTTACAGTACTATGTTGAATAAAAGTGGTGAAAGTAGATAACCCTGTATTCTTCCAGATCTTAAGGAAAACACTTTTAGCTTTTCCGCATTGAATATGATGTTAGCTGTGGGTGCATCATATGTTGTGGGAGGGGGGGGCTCTGCCTGTAGAGCCCCATCCCTCCGTCACGAATGAAAATAAAACTACCAAGACATGATCTGCTTGGGGAGGAGAGGTGGTCAAACTCTCAAAGGATAATGACCCAGAGCCCTTTCCTCACTAGGCTTTTATTGGGTTCCAATACACAGGAATACAGGTTTCACATTTCAAAGAAATCTGAGGGCTTAATCTGAGTCAGTGTCTGTCAGGAAAGGGGGTTGCAGAACTTTGGGAGACATACTCATTTCCTCCTGGGACCCTTATAATTTAAATGAGAGCACTCTTAGCAAACAAAGCAGGTCTCACAGGACTTTACGAATTCTTTATGCCCAATTGCCTGGGGAACCGTTCTGGCGGGCACAGGGCTGCACTGCTTGCCCTCATAGTTTCAGGCTTTAAACCGATTAGGAAGCAGAAGACATCTCCGAGACGGAAATGGGGACTCGGGCTATGTCAGAATAGCCGCGGGCGGGGGGGGGGGGGGCGGCGGTGAGGGTCCATCACATCCTCTTTGCTGCAGCCCCCCCACCCCCGTACTTCCATGAGGGCCTCCCAAGTGGTCGTGTCTGGCTTAGGTTGCCCCTCCCATGAGGAGTCTTACCCGTCATTGACTAACCGACCAAGCATTGGAGGCCAGATATGGATGAAGCAGAAGCAGCGCTCCTGCCAGGGAGATAAGCTTTGTCTCCTTAGTAGCTCACGTCCTCTTGACAGAACAGACCCAGATGAAATGGGTCCCTTGGCTCTTACACAGCCCACCATGGGGTGAAGGTTACAACTCCTGAAACCAGGCTGAATGGTCCGAAACAATATGTGGCCTTTATTATGTTGAGGTATGTTCCCTCTGGTACCCACTTTGCTGAGAGTCGTTATTCTAAATGGATGCTGGATTTTGTCTAATGCTTTCTTAGCAATTATTTTTTATTATTATATGATTTTATTCTTTTTTTTGTGGTGTATCACGTTAATTGATTTGCAAGTATTATAACAACCTTGTATCACTGGAATAAATGCCACTTGATCATGGTATATGATCTTTTTTTTAATGTACTACTGAATTTGATTTGCTAATATTTTTGTTGAGGATTTTTGCATCTATATTCATCAGGGATATTGGCCTATAATTTTTTTGTAGCTTTTTTTCCCTGTTTTGGAATCAGGATCATGCTAGCCTCATAAAATAAGCTTGTGAGCCTTCCATCCTCTTGATATTTTTGGAATAGTTTGAGAAATACAGGTGCTAATACTTCTCTGAGTGTTCGGTAAAATTCACCTGTGAAGACATCTGGTCTAGGATTTTTGTTTCTTTAGATTTTTTTTTTTATTACTGATTCACTTTATTTGGTAGTAATCAGTCTGTTCAGATTTTCTGTTTTTTTCCTTCTTGGAAGATTGTATATTTCTTCCTTTTTTTTAAAATCCTCACTGGAGGATATGTTTTAGTGATTTTAGAGAGAGAGAAAGACATCGATGTGAGAAAAAAATCATTGATTTTTTTTTCCTCCTTTATGTGCTCCAACCAGGGATTGAACCTGCAACCTAGATATGTGCCCTGACCTGGAATGGAACCTGCAACGTTTTTGGTGTTGGGGGTGATGCTCCAAACTACTGAGCCACCCAGCCAAGGCATGATTGTATATTTCATTGAATTTATTTATTTCTTCAAGAATGTCCAATTTGTTAGCATATAATTATTTATAGTATTTTTAAATAATCTTTTGTATATCCGTAGTGTCAGTCAGTTCTCAATTACTTGCTCTCTCTCTTCTCCTTTTGGTACCCCTATGATGTAAATGTTTTTACACTTGATGTTGTCCCAGAGGTACCTTACACTATCCTCATTTTTTAATTCTCTTTTTCTTTTTGTTTTTCTGATTGGGTGTTTTCTGCTACTTTGTCTTCCAAATTGCTGATTAAATCCTCTGCTTCATCTAATCTGCTGTTGATTCCTTCTAGTGTATTTTTCATTTCAGTTATTGTAGTCTTCATTTCTGAGCAGTTCTTTTTTATGGTTTCTGTTTTGTGCTTACTATCTGTTTGCTGAATTTCTCACTGGGTTTATCTAATCTTCCCCTAAGTTCCTTGAGCATCCTTATAACCAGTGTTTTGAATCCTGTGTCTGGTAGATTCCTTGACTCTTTTTCATTTAGTTCACTTTTCCGGAGGTTTCTCCTGTTCTTTCATTTGGGACATGTTTCTTTGCTTCCCTGTTTTGGTTGCCTCTCTGTGTTTGTTTCTATGTATTAGGTAGATCTGCTCTGTTTCCCACTCTTTGCAGGGTGGCCTGAAGTAGTGGGTATCTTGTGGGGCCCAGTGGTGCAGTCTCCCTGATCATCCAAGCCAGGCACTCCAAGAGTATCCCTTGTGTGGGTTCTGTGTGCTCTCCTCTTATAGTTGAGCGTTGATTGCTTGGCGTATCAGTTAGTGGTATTGATCCTCAGCCTGGCTGGCTGTGAGAATTGGCCACAATAACAGCATATGAGCTGCTGTGCAGGGACTGACCCTGTGGAGTGCAATTTGCTCCATCAGGGACTGGTGCCTGCTGAGACCTCCCTTTGGTTGTGCTGCATGTAGAGTTCTATTGTGGTCTGAAGCCCTTCACCCAGTGTCCTGGTTCTGGGGCCTCTTGGAAGGGACTTTGGTATAGATCAATGTCAAGCACTGCCTGTGACCAGCCTGGGGCTACCTGTTACGAGCTATGAAGTGATCTGTGGTTGGTAAGCTGCCTATGCGAGGTCTAGATGCATGTGTGAGGGACCACATTGTGAACTGAGGCTAGTTGCCACCAGTACCAGGCCTGGGGAAGGCCAGCAAAAGGCCCAAGACACTTAGAGACTTGCCACTGCCTGCTGGCTATTGGTAAGACTCAGCCACTGAAAGAGCCTTGGACAGTACCCGAGTTGTGTGAGGCAGGGTCTCAGGGAGTCACCAGGGTGGGTTGAGTGGTGTTTACCAGGTTAATACAGATTCAGATTTGATGCCAGTACTGGGCCTGGGGCCACCCAGCAAAAGTCTCAGGATATACCAAGGCCAGCTGCCACCCACCTGGAGCCTGCAGACCTTTGTGATGGTGTGGAGGTTTCGGAGCTGGTGGTCTCAGAGAGTGGTCAGTATGAAGCTAGCGGAGTTCACCAGGCTAGTAAGATTAAGATTTGGTCTTGTGGAGGGATGGCTCAACACAGGAAAGATGGCAGCTGTCCCTCCAGCCCTAGCCCTGAAGCCATACAACTCGGTCTCTCCCTGTGTCTCTGGCACCTCCCAAGCTTGACTGGAATTTCTTGACAGGATTTTTTAAACTTTTTTCTAATTGTTGTTCAAGGACAGTTGTCTCCTTCCCTTCTGCCCACCCCAGCCATTCCCACTTCCCACCTTTGATCCCACCCACCTTTGGTTTTGTCCATGTGTCCTTTATAGATGTTCCTAAAACCTTTCCCCATTTTCCTCCCATTATCCCCTCCCACCTCCCCTCTGGTCACTGTCAGTTCATTCTTAATTTCAATGTCTCTGGTTATATTTTAAAGAATGTAATTTGGGCTGAGGCTGGTTGGCCCCAGGTGAGCCTCAGGCCATGCAAGAGCTGTGTAGGGCAGGGCCAAGGAGTGGAGATGGTGGAGTTCTCAGGCTAATGCAGATTAAGATTTAGCCGTTGGCTGGGTGATAAGACAGCTCAGCACAGGGAAAATGACAGCTGTCCCTCCAACCCTTGTCCTGAAGCCACACAACTTGATCTCTCCCCAAATGTCTCTCGTGCCCTGCAAGCCATTGTCCCTCCACTGGAGCCCGAAGTGAGTGCCTGTGAGTGAGCGAGAGTTTGTGTACTGGCCCTTTAAGGGGAAGCCTGGATTTCTAGCAGCCCTCTGTCTCATCCAGATTGACAGGAATTCCCACTGATTTTCACAGCCAGGTGTTATGTGGGCTTCTCTTCCCAGCACTGATGTTCTAGACTGGGGAGCCCCACATGGGGCTGAGACCCCTCACTCCTCAGACGATGGTCCTCCATATTTTTAACCACCACACAAGGGTGCAGGCCAGCCTGTTTCTGTCTCCACCCCACTACCAGTCTTGACATTGCTTCTTTTTGTCCTGAGTTGTAGGACTTCTCTTCAGCTAGTCTTTAGATGGTTATCCAGGTTGATCGTTTTATAATTTAATTGTAATTTTGATCTGGTCATGGGAGGAGGTGAGTGCAACTTCCACCTACTCCGTCAACTTGATGGGAACACCTACTGACACATCTTAAAGTTCCAAGTTTATAATTGATTTTACTTTAGTGGAAGGGAATATCAGGGTATGAACTGTTTACAGACCAATTAAGTACTCCTGTTTTTTCTTTTCCTGCCCAGCTTTTATTGTCTTTTAGTTGTCTTTCAACTTTTTATATAGGGTCCTTATTCCTGGGTGAGTTCTTTCTTCTTCTTTGGTCTTTGAGGAAGACATCAGTACACTCCCCCTGACCCCTCATTGCAGCGTCCTTCCTCACATTTTTCCCAGAACCTGTCATGAAGGTTTCTAGATTCTGTACTAACACCTCACACACTTGGACTCTTTTATGCTTCAGGGCCTTTGCACATGCTGGTTCCTGTACCTAGGACATACTTTTCTACCTACTATCCTCTTTCTGTCTGTGGTTAACTTCAGTTCATGCACTAAGGGAAGCCTTCCCAGAGCACCACACCCCTTCTCCTCAGCAAGATCAGCCATTAGATGCAAATACTTCATAAGACTGTCTCTATCATAAGACCTGACATGGTATTAAGCCAGAAATCAGGTAAAATGTTCCAGTGCAATCAAGTTTATATAGTTGAGTGGACTAGCCAGGTCTTTACTTCCAGATTTCCAGAGAAATAGTTCCTCTGCATTTAGACTTTATTTTTTGAACCATTGTTTTCTTTAAAATGTGTATCTTTCTTCATATTACTCACCTGTCCTTTTCACTGTCCCCACCTGCTGGACCTTGCACTGTTTCTCTTTTGAGCATACTGTTTCCCATTCTGGATCTAGCCAGCCCTCTCAAAAACTGGTTTATTTAGTCACTTTTCTATTCTGTTGTTCCTCCTTAATGTCAATAGGTTGTTTTAGACATTTTTGCTTGTATTTATTCATTGCGGGTATTTCAAGCATGTGGGAAAGCATAGAGAAGCTATGGCAAGTAGCCATGTACCCATTGTCCAGAACTGCAAGTGTCAACATTTGTCATATTTACCTCATATATTTTTAAAAGAAATAAAATGTTGCAGAGACTATTGTGGGTCCCATTCCCCACTCTTTCCTTCTTTCTTTGAGGTAGAGGTAACCATTAATTGGACAATGGTCAGAGATGTCATTGGAATATTGTATATACAGGAAAATAAAAGATTTGACAGTTTGGCTGGCTTAATGAATGGAAAATATTATTTCACTCTTATTTTCATTTATATTTTCCTGACTACTAGTAAGGTTAACATTTGTTATGTTTATTGGCTACTTGGGCTGCTTCTGTAAATTGCTTCTTTATATCTTTTGCCATTTATCTGTTTTGCTGCCTTTTTCTTATTGACTTGTACGGTTCCCTGCATAGTTGTATTATTCCTTTTCCTGTTATATAGGTTGCAAAAGCCTTCTTCTAGCCCATAACATATCTTTTGTCTTTGTGTGTGTGTGTGTGTGCACACGTGTGCTGGTATTTCATTTGTTTGTTTGTTTGTTTATTATTGTTCAGTTACAGTTGTCCCATCTTTTTCCCCATTTTATTTATTTATTTTATTTTATTGATTATGTTATTACAGGTGTACCATTTCTCCTCCATCATTCCCCTCCACCCTGCACACCCTCTCCCATACACATTCCCCCACTTTAGTTCATGTCCATGTGTCATAAGTTCTTTAGCTTCTACATTTCCCACACTATTCTTGCCCTCCCCCTGTCTATTTTCTACCCACTGTCTATGCTACTTATTCTCTGTAACTTTTTCCCCTCTCTCCTCCTCCCACACCCCTGTTGCTAACCCTCTGTGGGATCTCCATTTCTGTAGTTCTGTTCCTGTTCTAGCTGTTTGCTTAGTTTGCTTTTATTTTAGGTGTGGTTCTTAATAGCTGTGAGTTTGCTGTCTTTTCAGTCATATTTTTGATCTTCTTTTTCTTAGATAAGTCTCTTTAACATTTCATATAATAAGGGCTTGGTGATGATGAACTCCTTGAACTTGACCTTATCTGAGAAGCACTTTATCTTCCCTTCCATTCTAAATGACAGCTTTGCTGGATAGAGCAATTTTGGATGTAGGGCCCTGCCTTTCAAGACTTCAAATATTTCTTTCCTGCCCCTTCTTGCCTGTAAGGCCTCTTTTGAGAAATCAGCTGACAGTCTGATGGGAACTCCTTTGTAGGTGACTGTCCCCTTATCACTTGCTGCTTCTAGAATTCTCTCCTTCATTTGAATCTTGGCTAATGTAATTACGATGTGCCTTGGTGTGTTCCTCCTTGGGTCCAACTTCCTTGGGACTCTCTGAGCTTCCTGGATGTCCTCGTAGTCTATTTCCTTTGCTAGATTGGGGGAGTTCTCCTTTATTATTTGTTCAAATAAGTTTTCCACTTGTTGCTCTTCTTCTTCCCCTTCTGGTACCCCTATAATTCGGATGTTGGGACGTTTAATGATGTCCCGGAGGTTCCTAAGCCTCTCCTCATTTTTTTGAATTCTTGTTTCTTCCTTCTTTTCTGTTTGGTTGTTTGTTTCTTCCTTCTGGTCCACTCCATTGATTTGAGTCCCAGTTTTCCTCCCATCTCTATTGGTTCCCCATGCGTCTTCCTTCATTTCACGTATTGTAGCCTTCATTTGTTCATCTAATTTGTGAGCAAAATCAACCAATTCTGTGAGCATTTTGATCACCAGGGCTTTGAACTGTGCATCTGATAGTTTGGCTATCTCTTCACGGCTTAGAGGAATTGGCTCTGGGGCTTTCATTTGTTCTCTGGTTTGAGCCATTTTTGGTGTTTTGTTTGTTTGTTTGTTTGTTTGTTTTGTCTTGGTTTTAGTCTGGTCATGGCTATTACGTAGTGAGGGGTGGAGCCTTAGGTATTCCTCAGGGTGGGGCAGCCCAGTTGCTGGGTTGTGACGCTATAGGTGGGGGCAGGGTCCGAGAGGGAACAATGGCGCCTGCTCCGCTCTCTCCTGGATTCAGTCCCTTCCGCCACTTCCCCTTTGCCTGGACCCTCTGCATGCATGAATGTGGGACCACCTGGTCAGCCAGCCACCTTGTGCGGCCTCACTGGGTCTGCACAGTTGCCCCCCTGTGCCCGGGAACCGCCAGCTGCCACTTGTGCACCTGGGAACTGCCAGCCTCTGCTGCTTGCATTACTGGGTCAGCACCTCCACTTTTTCCTGCCGCAACTCTGCCCCTCTGCCCCTCTTACCGGTCTGGATAAATGGTTGTTGGACTTTCGTACTGTTCAATTTTCTATCAGTTCTGGTTGTTTTCTTGTTTCTAAATATTTGTTGTCCTTAATTTTGGTTGTGAGAGGAGGCACAGCGTGTCTGCCTACGCCTCCATCTTGGCTGGAACTTGTCTTTTTTTATATTATCATATATTGCCTAGAAGTTTTGGGTTTTATGCTATCCAGTTAACATTTTATTTTATGATTTCTGCTTTTTATATTTTAATTAAGAAATCCTTCCTTACCCCGTGATTATAAAGATATTCTCAAAATATTTTAGATATTTTGGTTTTGTATTTTGAATTTTAATTCATCTACTTTATTTTTATTAGGCTGCCACAGACAGTTGGTATATTTCTTCCTTTGCCGTCTTTATAATTCTTTTTTTTTAAATATATTTTATTGATTATGCTATTACAGTTGTCCCATTTCTCCCCCATCATTCCCCTCCACCCTACCCACCCTCTCCCACCCACATTCCCCCCTTTAGTTCATGTCCATGGGTCATAAGTTTTCTAGCTTCTACATTTCCCATACTATTCTTGCCCTCCCCCTGTCTATTTTTTTTCCCATTATCTATGCTACTCATTCTCTGTACCTTTTCCCCCTCTCTCCTCCTCCCACGCCCCTGTTGCTAACCCTCCATCTGATCTCCATTTCTGTGGTTCTGTTCCTGTTCTAGCTGTTTGCTTAGTTTGCTTTTGTTTTAGGTGTGGTTCTTGATAGCTATGAGTTTGCTGTCTTTTCACTGTCCTATTTTTGATCTTCTTTTTCTTAGATAAGTCCCTTTAACATTTCATATAATAAGGGCTTGGTGATGATGAACTCGTTGAACTTGACCTTATCTGAGAAGCACTTTATCTTCCCTTCCATTCTAAATGACAGCTTTGCTGGATAGAGCAATTTTGGATGTAGGGCCCTGCTTTTCAAGATTTCAAATATTTCTTTCCAGCCCCTTCTTGCCTGTAAGGTCTCTTTGGAGAAATCAGCTGACAGTCTGATGGGAACTCCCTTGTAGGTGACTGTCCCCTTATCCCTTGCCGCTTCTAGAATTCTCTGCTTCATTTTAATCTTGGCTAATGTAATTACGATGTGCCTTGGCATGTTCCTCCTTGGGTCCAACTTCTTTGGGACTCTCTGAGCTTCCTGGACATCCTGGTAGTCTATTTCCTTTGCCAGATTGGGGGAGTTCTCCTTTATTATTTGTTCAAATAAGTTTTCCACTCGTTGCTGTTCTTCTTCCCCTTCTGGGACCCCTATAATTGAGATGTTGGGACGTTTAATGATGTCCCGGAGGTTCCTAAGCCTCTCCTCATTTTTTTGAATTCTTGTTTCTTCCTTCTTTTCTGTTTGGTTGTTAGTTTCTTCCTTCTGGTCCACTCCATTGATTTGAGTCCCAGTTTTCCTTCCATCTCTATCAGTTCCCCATGCATCTTCCTTCATTTCACGGATTGTAGCCTGCATTTTTTCATCTAGTTTGTGAGCAAAATCAACCAATTCTGTGAGCATTTTGATGACCAGTGCTTTGAACTGTGCATCTGACAGGTTGGCTATTTCTTCACTGCTTAGAGGAATTGGCTCTGGGGCTTTTATTTGTTTTCCGGTTTGAGCCATTTTTGGTGGTTTTTTTTTGTTGTTGTTGTTTTGGTTTCAGTCTGGTCGCGGCTATTACGTAGTGAGGGGGTGGAGCCTTAGGTGTTCCTCAGGGCGGGGCAGCCCAGTCGCTGGGTTGTGACGCTATAGGTGGGGGCGGGGTCTGAGAAGGAGCAATGGCACCTGCTCTGCTCTCTCCTGGACTCCGGCCCTTTCCGCTGCTTCCCCTTCACCTGGATTATCTGTGCACGCGCGTGTGCTGTTACGTAGTGAAGAGTGGAGCCTCTGGCGCTCCCCAGTGCGGGGCAGCCCAGTCACTGGGTTGTGATGCTGTATGTGGGGGTGGGGCCTGAGAGGGAGCAATGGCGCCTGCTCCGCTCTCTCCTGGATTCAGTCCCCTCCGCCTGGACCGTCTGCGCGCTCGAATGTGAGACCACCTGGTCAGTCAGCCAGCTGCCTTGTGCGGCCTCACTGGGTCTGCACAGTTGCCCCCCAGTGCCCGGGGTCCACCAGCTGCTGCCTGTAGGCCCGGGGACCGCCAGCCACCGCCTGTGCACCTGGGAACTGCCAGCCGCTGCTGCTTGCGTTCCTGGGGCCGCACCTCCACTTTCTCCTGCCGCGACTCCGCCCCTCTTACCGGTCTGGATGGATGGTTGTTGGACTTCCGTACAGTTCAGTTTTCTATAAGTTCTGGTGGTTTTCTTGTTTCTAAATATTTGTTGTCCTTAATTTTGGTTGTGAGAGGAGGCACAGTGTGTCCGCCTACGCCTCTATCTTGGCCGGATATCCCGTCTTTATAATTCTTGTTTGTTTTTCTTATCTTATTACACTGCCTAGCAATTTTAGTACAGTATTAAATAGATGTGTCCTCAGTCCTATGCTAAATATCACTTAATTTGCTTACATTAATAATCAATAATGTAAATGTTAACTTTATAGATGAAGTAACTAAAACTTGAAGAAGATAAACTTTCCAGAATCACACAGCTAGTATGTAAATGATAGAGTCAGAGTTGAAACCCAAGGCTGAGTGACTTCAAAGTGGAATTTTTTATGCTGCCTCTTGGTCACAAATGACTTGGTGTAAAGATATCTCCCTCCTCCTTGCCTACTCTTGTCCAGATATTCTGTGTCTAATAAGGGAAGAAAATTTTATTGACATCATGCCAGAAAAGCACTTCTAGTGTGTCTGAACAAAACTAATAGACTTTGTTTAGTTAGACCTGCCAAAAGCAGATTAAAGAAACTTTAAGTATGAAATTATTTTGGATGGTTCTTATTCCAGATGGTATAAGCATTCACTCAGGTAATAAAATCACATTTTGATGGAACTTCAGAAGTATGGAGTAGACCTTCATAGTAAGTTAATGTTGTCAGGAATATTAACAAGTAACTGAAATTTCCTTCCTTCCCTCCTTCCTTCCTTCCTTCCCATTCTCTATCCATAAAAGATCTGAGGCAACTTATAAAGCTCTACCCAAAACAAGATAAAATAAGAATTTGGGAAAATCAGGGCAAAGAAAAAAATATGGTAAAATAAAAAAATAATTTTTTACTTAGTATCATTTGCTAGAGTTTGGCCACAACATAGCTTTAAGCTTCCTAGCAACCAAAGCAAAGAAAACCTGTCCAGCTACACAATTCACAGTGGGCATGCATCAAAATAGAATTGTTGCTAGGGGGATACACAACATTTCCTAATTCTGAGATAGAAAGGAACTTCTCCCATAGTCCTTATGCAGGGACCCTGTGTGATGATGTGAACAGTGCTTACCAGCATCTACTAGGTGATTGGGAAGTGTACTTTACCTGGACCCAGTTCCACTGTTCAACCTCAAGTCCTTGATGGGACAGGAACCATATCTATTTTATTTTTCATTTTATGCCACAGCCCACCACAGTGCCTGACACATAATAGGTACTCAAAATGTAGTCTTTGAATAAATGAATATTATTTGTACTATGCCTAAGTAAAAACCAATCACTGGATACCAGGTTAACATAAAGAAGTCAATTGGATTTCTTTACACTAGCAATAAACAATTTTAAAATGGAATTAAGAAAACAGTTCCATTTATGATATCATCAAAAAGATTAAAACATTTAGGAATAAATTTAACAAAAGAGGTGCAAGACTTGTACACTGAAAACTACAGAACATCATTGAAAAGCTAATGGCAAACATTGTAACAAATATATTAAAAGCAGTTTTATGTGAAGTAAAAATATTGATATTTTAGGTATGTGGCTTTCTGATGATTGACTTGATCAAAGACTGAAATTTAAAATCTTAAGAGGAATATATGGACCAAATATACTTTTGATAATTTCTTATGATTATTACTTTAAAAAAAATCCAAGGTTCTGGTAAGAAGGAACATTAGAGAATTTGAGTTTACATTCTTGGTCAAGAATCTGAAGAATAAATGTTATATGTTGTGAATAAAGGGTGCTGCTAAGAGCTTAGATGAACCATAATATATGGTACCATAATTGTTTTGTGATTTGGAAAAGTGTATATTAGATAAAATAAAATCAGGATGTATGCAGAAAATGGGAAACTGCTTCAAATGTTTACTAGCAGCTAATTCATATTAAGGACTATTGTGTTACTGATTTCAACCACTGATCTGGATATTTTTTTATCTACCTTAAGTCATATATGTGCTGTCATTAACTAATTTTTATTGAGCCCATAAAAATGTGCCTGACACTTTTCTAAACAGCTTTACTGCTGTTAGCTCACGTAATGCCACTGCTTTATAGAGGTACTGTTCTTGTTATCTCCTTTTACAGAAGAGGAAACTGGGGCCCAGAGAAGTTAAGCCACTTGCCTAGGGTGACACATGAGCAAGTGACAGTGCCAGAATCCAGAAACCGTGCAGCTTGTGCACCTAACCACCCCGCCATATTGCTCTCACTTATTTCTTATGAGAGCAAACCTCAGTTTCCTATGTTTGGCTAGAAGTGATTTTTCCTATTAAGTGGGGTACGTGGATATACTTTGGGGGCCTTGTTTTGATGTTGTCCTCAGGATGCCACAATTAAATGCATCTTTCCAGAAAGTCCCTTGGATCTTCAGGAGAACCAACTATAGTTTGTGTGACATTTGCCAAGTTTCAACCTCAGAAAATGTGTTCTTAAATAGGTTGCCAGACTTTGTTCCTACCTCATTAAGACTCCCATTCTGTAAAGGTAACTCAGGGTCTGTAATTAAGACCCTGGGTTCTGGAGTCAACTATTATGGTTCAAATCTTGGTTTAATAATAGAACCTTCCTCATAGTGTTGTTAGGAGAGTTAAATGAGGCTATCACTTAGGGCACTTTGCACACCATGGGACACTTAGAAAGCTTTTAAGGATGGCAGCTGCTAAAACCCACAATCTTTTAAAACTGGACCTGGAGTAAGGCATGCATCTCAACAATCAGCAGATGTACCCAACAGTTTAGAGCTGAGAGTGGCTTTGTGCTGCAGACTCATGAGGCTACCTGGAAGCTCTCCAAGCCAGACTTACATTTTCAAATATATTTTTAACCAAACTTAAAGAAAAGGGATTCCCACAGTGTGAAAGAGGCTACCATTTCCCAAGGGGAGAGGATCCGAGGGAAGCCTCTTTTTGTTGGTGGATGAAATGAAGGAGAGGGTGAGAGTTCAGGGTGATGGAGAAGCGCTGGACTGCGGGCTCTGAGTCTGGGTCCTGGGCCAGGTGTCCTTTCAGCTGCCTGGCCATTCTTTCTACTTCTACAAAACCAGGGGCTGAACTGCAGGCCCTTCTAGTGCCGACATTCTGAGAGACCATAAGGCCTCTGTCAAACTAGTTTAGTGTGAGCCCTTTGGCTTTTATGGAGGAGCCTTGTAAGTTTGGGCCCTTGGAAAGATATCTCTATGTCTTTTAGGCAAGTGCTGGGGAAGGCATTGCCCTTATATCCCAGCTTATAAATTTCTCTTGAAATTTGGAGCCCAGAAAAAGTTTGTCTCTTGGCTTGATCCCTTACATTTCATTCCGAGTGGATAACATCTGTGATACCTCCTCAGTGTGTTTCTCTTATTACTCTGTTTGCCCAGAAGCTGAAAACTAAATGCAGTGGTTAGCAACAGTGGCTTCCCTCAAAGGACTCTGGTCTCTAAATGCTTCTTAAACTGGATGGTAGTGGTGTTTCGTTTATGTATTTTAATATAGAAACCACACCAGATGTTTCTGTGGCATTAAACAGAGCATAAATCATTCATGCAAAATGGCATGGTAAATAAATACAGAAACACATAAATGCTCTTTCTCCTATCAGCTGGGTCCAGCGTCTCGCTCCTTCCCCACTCTCAGTGAGTCTGAAGCAGCAACACCAAATGATAGGTAGTCAGGGCACATTCTGACCCTGGCACTCAGTCCTTTATATGTATTTGTTCATTCAACAGCCTTGCATTTGGGGGATGCTGTTTTTATCTTTATTTAAAGGTGAGGAAAAGGAGCCTCCGAAAGGTTAAGTAGCCAGACAAGTTCTCACAACTAGTGAGAGATTACCCCTTACCTTCAATATTGGTGGACAAGCAGGCCCAGGACGAGTCACATTAGACCCAAAAGAATTCCTTTTGTCCTGGGAGTCCTAGAGGACTTGATCCATCTCAGATTGGCTTGTTTATGTTGATAATTAGTAAGCCACCCACAAACACATACCAGGATGTCCATACTTTTGATGACCACAGAAAACCAGAGAAACCTCTCTGGTTTCTGGTTTCCTGAGATCTATTCTGAACACCAAATGGTCCTATTGATTTGGGGAACCCCCTGGAGTGTCAGAGTTGTCAACCCATATTTTGGAATGCATGGAATTGGGCTGTGGTTGAGGGATGGTTCCTAGGACGAAAGCCCAGGTTTCCCCAGACTTAGATCTGGTAGGAGGTCAGTTTGGCTGCCCACCTGATGGAATTATAGAAGTATTCCCCAGTGTTGCCTGACTTCCAGAGCTGGATTTAAATGGAAGCAGTCGGCCCATTTGGCTATAAGCCCTAAGCGGATCCTGCATGGTGGCATCATTAGTGCCTCGTGCTCACTCCTCTTTGCACTGAATGTAAGAATGGCCACAAGTAGAAACAGGATGGGAAATTGTTGTGGACCGTCATGGCCAGGCTTACCACCCAGGACCTGGCCTGTAGATAGACTGGGTAAGTACAGTCTTAATTTGGCCTCAGCTGGCCTCATTGGACTCAGCTGGGAATGTATCCACGGTCAATATGCAGATGCCTAAATGTGACCAAGTAATACAACAGTTTTAAAAAACAAATCCAGGGCTTTTTACTCTCAAAACTATCTCTTATTCTGTCAGTCAAATATTGATTGAGTCTCCCCCTGTACCAAGTACCATGGCAGATGCAGGGGACACAGCAGCAGCAAGCTCATCTGTGACTGCCAACAGGCAACGCACAGCAGATAACTCTGCAGGACTGTGCCTCTAGGTGGTCAAGTGCTGTGCTTAGGGAAGTTTTGTCTTTTGGAGTTGCTTTGGGTAGCTCTGCCTTTAATCTGGAGATGGTATCATTGCTTGAAAGGCTTCCCTTTAGGAATTGCCTTCAGAACTAGTCTGGGCCACACAGGAAATTCATCTCGCTATTTTATAGCCACACCTAGTGTGTGACCAAAAATGGTATTGCCCAGCTTGATGACCCACTTTATTCCCCAGACTTGGCTCTGATTGAGTTGTCTGTGAGCCAAAATTACATCCAACCTCTAAAGATGGATATTTACCACCACTGAGCATAATCTGGTTAGTTTTGAAATAATTTCTCACTTGCCCAAATTCCCATGGTCTTTGGTGCCTCTGTTGTAACACTCAGCCCATTCTCCCTGGTGGTAGAATAACCCCCTTCTGCCTCCGTTTCTCCCACTAGTTTGGGAGCCTTTGGAGGGTAGGACTGTATGTACACACTCGTCAGTGTCCAGCACGGAGCAGATGTGCAGAAATACTTATTGACTAAAATGGAATGTACAACTCTGAAGGAGGTTTCCAAAAAGGTATTCGAGAACTGTGCTGAGTGACAAGTGTGAGTGGAACAATGGGCAGTGTAATGCAGACGGTATATGTGGGCTCTGGAATTGATCAGGGCTTCCTATAACCCTTACTTGTCCCCTTTACCAGCTGTGTGGCTGGCCCTACACAAATTGTTTATTCCCTCTGAGCCTCTGTTTCCATATCTGTGAAATGGGAATAATAATACTGCCTCAGGGGGCACTTTCATAAGGACAAGTGAGAATATTCATGAAATGTCCTAAGCACATAGGACATTTACATAGTACACTAACTCAGTAAAAGAGGGTGATCGTATTGTTATTTTTCCCCTAGGGCTTCTGTAACAAAGTACCACAGACTGGGTGGCTGCTATTTATTATTATTATTATTATTATTATTATTATTATTATTATTATATTGGAGTGAATTCTTCTTATTTGGACGCATAAATTCTGGCTTTTAAAAAATATCTTACCCGGCATTTTCACAATTTAAAAGCATATGTCATAGAAATTTTGTGCTGGAAGGAACCCTAGAACCCATCTAAGTCTAACCTCATAAATTTACTGAGATCCAGAAAGGGAAATGGATTAACTAAGTTCATACAACTGGGTCAGGTCAGAACTCCTTTTATGTAGTAGCATTTGATTTTTGTACCTATATTTGAAGGTCTACCTTTCTTCCAAAGGCCTTGCAAGCAGCTCTGGGACCTAGCACTCCTGGGCAGCAACAGCCAAGGATTTGGTATGTGCACTTGGGGAGCTATAAGCACATGCTTCCACACTGTTGTATAATAACCCTCTGTCACTTTGCCAAGTGCAGAGCCCACTTACAGTGGTACAGTTGTGTAGCTGGCAAAGCTGGCAGGAACCATAAACATAGGTGGTTAAGGAGCACACCAGACAAACCCGGTACCACTACTTACCAGCTTACTCACTACTTAACCTCTCTGAGCTTCAGTTTCTTCATCTGTAGAACAGGAACAATAATAAGTGTCTACTTACAGGGTTCCCATGAGGGTTAATTGAGGTATTCATGTAAAGTGTTTAGCATATGGTAAGTACTTTTTAAAATATCCCGTTATGATCAGTAACACATCCAAAAACAGTCTACCTCTGGCATCCCCACCAGTCTCAAGCCAACCTCTGATCACGTCTCTCTTCCTCACCTGTTCGCTCTTCTAAGCAGGTGCTACTGACGAACCCTTTCCCTTCCTTTAAACCCTCTTTTCATCCATCATTGACATGACCTCTCATATCTTCCCATCCCTCCTCAATCAGGGACCATGGATCCTTGAAGTAATCAATAGCAGCTGCCCATCAGGAATGGATGGGATCCCCTAGGCTTTCTCATTCACCAGAAGTTTATAGAATGAAAACAGACTTAGGTCTTAAAGAAGCACTGTCTTTCCTGGGAGGTGCCTTTACTTTGAAGGTGTTTGCACCTCTGGTCCCCTGTAGCACATCAAGGCTCCCACATCCCTGGACTGGTGCCTCCCACCATATCCCCCTTAACTACCACATTTTTGCCCACAAATACATTTTGGGTTCTGTTTGCTACCATTTTTCTCTCAAGTAAAACTATGGGTATTTGAGAAGTTCTGAATTTCTACTTGGAGAACATGATACTCTTCATGAGATCAGAATAATGCAAATAACCATAAATGTACAGAAGCCAGATGAATAGAACCCAAGGGTGATTTTTTTTTCCATCCAGAGAAGTTGTATTTCACAGCAGTTCTTACAATGCCCTGACTCTGGATTGAGGCCCTTCCTTGATTCTGGATATTACATCATTTCATTTCAGCTAATGTAAACACTCATCACCCTGCGCGTTGCAGGATTTTTCAGTACTGTTGGAGATTGGGCTTCACTCTGTGGGTCGTTGTAGTGATTAATGGTTTCAGAAGGAAGTGCTGCAGGGAGAGGCTTTGCGGGAATGGAAGAGGTGAGGCAGCTCCATGTGAGATTCTGCAAAGGGATTAAGATTTGGCACCGGACTTGGTTTCTGTGCAGCCTCTGAGGCTGAGAGTCTCAGGAGAGGGAAGCAGGCTGTCAGCTGGGGCTTTGCAGGCTCTCATCCTGCCTTGAGGGTTGGTTGGCTCTTCCCTCTCTCTGCAGTACCCAATTTTACCTTCTTAAAGGATGGATGCGGATGCTGGAGGCTTAAAGGAGACAAGGTAAGAGTTCCCATTGTCCAGGAAGTCCCCCAATGTTCTTAATGCATGGGATCCTGTTCCATTACTCACACTGCTGTGCAGCGTTATTCAAGACACAATTCCTCTGAGACATTTCACAGAGAGGATCAGGGAAGTGTCTCTCCTGGTTAAGAAAGTTTCTAAGATGTTTTAACTCAAGTACTTAACTATAGAGACTCACATTTTTTTTCTTTAAAATCACAACATTTTTAATCTACAGGGTTTTGAAAAGAATCCTGGGGGTTTATTAGATGTTTGTTTTTTCTTCCTTTTATAATAGCCTGTGGTGGTGAATCAACATCTTGTTTAATGGAAACTTTTATATTCTTCAGGATGCTAGCTTTTGAGAAAGTTGGTCTTCTTTTTACAGATTTGATTTGTTTTGTTTTTCCCTTTTTTGTCTTTTGGCTTTTGTGAATACTATACTGGTCAGGAATATCCTTAAGTATCAGTAATTTTTAAGAGGAAAATACTATACTTAGGAGTTCAATGTGATCATATTTGATGGCATCCCTGGTTGAAATGAACTACATGTTTTTCGATGCTTCACATATACTTTGTTTAAAAGATTTTCAGTGTAAATGCCCACAGTTTGTGGGAAAGCTGATGCAGTCTATCTGTGTGGTTAAACTGTTTATTCACAAACATTAAAAGTGTGTTAGACCTTTGATAAGGTGGCTCAAGAAGAGCTCATTGGAACAGTAGTTTTCTGCTCACCACCAACTCAATTCCAAATTCTGTTCCTTTCCTTAAAAAAAAAATCTGAGTTAAAAATAACCTAGAATAAAACTTGAAAACTGTTTTGTTTCTCTGTATTTGGCTAACTTCATTGCAAAGTACTATGTTTAAGGAATTCAAGCTATGAATACTACTACTCTTGAAATGGTTCACAGTTCTTTCTCTGAATTTCTGTAACCCTTTTCAAGAGCATATGATGTTTTATGAGTATTAGGATTACAATCTCAATTGAGTGTTTGTTCCTTCTACAACCCTAGGAAAAAGATAACAGCACTAAGAAAGTAACATGAGAAATCCTGTTAGTTTCCTGACACAAGGTCATTTTTCTTGTGTCTACAGTGTGGAGTTGTCAAAGTGAGGAAAGGGGGCCACTTGGTACAGCTCATCACAGTGAGGGTGTGTGGTAGGAGTGGATGCCTGTGGCTGTTGTGGCAGCGGGAAGATCCAGGGACTCCTGATCCCTATGATTTATTGAAAGTAATTGTTTTTGCAGAGATTCCGACCCTGCAACTTTGGTTAGATGAGAAGAAGTCCGTCTTTGCACCCAGTTGTTCTTACTGTGTTTGTTTGATGAGCCTCTTTAGTTCATGTAGTCCTCTCTTCTTTCTTTGGGAAACAGATTGGCAATAGAGGTTTTGCATTTTGTTTTACTTTAACCTAGCATTTTAGCCATTGTGTTTGCTTTTAGTAGCTAATAAGAATTTGAGAAGAAAGTGAGAGTAGTTGTAATCTTTAGGAAAACAAAATCATTTCAAGGATTAAAAGAGTCAAACTCTTAATTGTGCAGTGTCCTCTGTCTTCTGGTTATTGAATCTAGAAAAGCTTTTGTTACAAGTGCTTCCTGTAACTGAGCTTTAAAAATCATCATTTTGTATAGTGTGTAAATGGTAAAGCCTGATATTGTACTGATTTTACTCATTGTCATATCAACATCTTATTCAGGGGTATCCTTAGTCTTCTAATATTTTCAGAAGACCAGAATTAAATCTGAATTTTCATTGTATTACCTTATCCACATTCTGTCTTCTTCCTCTTGTCATTTTGGAGAGAGGGGAAATTTTCTAGGTAAACAGTTGAAGAACAATTGTCATGAGTTATCCTTTCCTTCTTAAAGTGCTCTGGATAAAGGTTCCACTTATTTGTTGTTTTTATGTCTATTGAAATGATAAGACATGGGATGGGGTTGGCTAAAAAAAGTTGAACAGCACAAAAAGGTAAATAATGAAAAGTCTCTTCCAGGGATTCCAGACACTTAGGCAGTGTCTGAGAGAATTTGGAAATGGAGTAAATCATGCTTTAGAACCCTGCCCTCACACTTCGTCAAACTTTAGTGTGCATAAGCTGTACCTGCAGAATTGGTTGAAACATAGCTTCCCGGCTGCCATCCCAGAGATTCTGATTCTAGAAAACTGGGGTTGGGCCCTTGAATTTGCACTTCTAGCAGTTTTCCAGGTGTTGATGCTGCCATTGAGACCATACTTTGAATGGTACTGGTTTGAAGTGAAGGCCCCCTTCTTCTGTGTCCATTTTTTCACTTTTCTATCTCTAGTTTTCAGAATGCCTTCTGCTGAAATTAATAGTCACAGTAACCTACTGGGAGAAAGCTGCAGCGGCAAGTAAATCCCACATCCGTAATTAGAATTTGGGTGGAGAGGGAGGTAGTGATGGAGAAAGATAAGTCTGTGTGAATAACTATGGTACGTGATATACACACACTCAATGAAGGGCATTGCCTTACAGCTGGGTCACGGTAGGTTCTAACCTCAATTATAGTCTGAAATGACCCCATCCACTCATGTGAGCATACTTCCATTAGAAATCTCTTTTTATAGGCCATAATTCTGAAAACATTTACACTAATGATATGCACACACACGTGCTTGAAAAATGACCCTGTTTCTGCCCCCTTCACCTCTGCTTCCCAATGAAGTTCATTACATCTGCTTTGTCCTGTGGCAAATGACACAAGTGGATATGCTTCACACAAATGAACACGGGTGACACTTAGGTATTGGGCAGAGTATTTTTTCCATGAGACCAGCCTGAGCTGAAAGTGGGTTTGTTCCGATTGATGTATTGGCTCAATAAATGTTTCCTGGAGGCCTTATGTGCTACACACTGCCAGGCCCTGAGATGCAGCAGCGAAGTGGACAGACATGGTCCCTACCCGTATGAAGCTTTGGGTATAGTAGAGACTCTTGGAAAAGGAGGTGAGTAGCCCAGCACTGGGTGGAGAAAGGAGGAAAAAGGAGGACCACAATGTGTGACACACATGGTGTGTACACAAGTGCCGTTGTATAGATGGATCACTTCTAGTTCATGTGGAGTTGAATTAAATAGCTACGCAGTACAAGTCATAATGTTAATGCTACAGGGGACACCTCAGAGAATAAATAATAGTTTTTGCCCTCAAGGAGTTAGCCGTTTAGGGGCAGGCCAAACAATTTCAACAGTCCAGCACTGTACCATTCAGAGAGCTTCCCCATACATTGTGGGCTCTGGTGGCCACAGTGACAGTGTGACATGGGTTGGATAATAAAATATAAGCACTTGTCTCTGGTACCCACTTCTGCCACTCCCCAAAGGAGCTGTTGCCACAAGAAGAACAAAGGTAAAACACCTACCATGTTTTATTTAATGTTCATTGCACTCCCTGACGTGTTTGGCCACAAGATGTCAGTTGAATGCAAACTGCTCAGACAACTAATACTAATAATTTTCATGTCCTCACCTGCAACATGGGAAGCAGCATGTGTGTGTGTGTGTGTGTGTGTGTGTGTGTGTATTGTGAGGATATGTATATGTTGTGAGGGTGGATGCATGTGTTGGGAGGGGAGAGGGGCTTTGCCAGAGGCTCTGTACGTTCAGTGATTTCTCTGCTGGGGTCAGTCCAGTTTAGGATTCCAGTGGGGTCAGCAAATTGCACTTATGAGGAAAGAACTGTGGCAACTGCTGCTTAAGCAGGTGAAGTTCACAGGGAAGCCTTGGGGTACTCCAGAACAGTGACTCCATTTTTGCCATAGCAGGCAGAGGGACTTGTTACACTGAAGCACTAATTGGATAAAGATTATCTGGTGAAAATGATGAGAAGTAGAAAATCAATAGGATGGAAGCTGTCTCATGCATGTCCCAAGGATAATGTGTCCAGCTCTCCCCTTTGGTCCCAGTACTACAACTTGGGAACATATAATAGGAGGGTTCTGAGGGCTAATTTGGACAACTGAGGAAGGGGCTGGAGATCAGAACCTTTTTTGGTTGTTATATACATAATGGACTATGTATAATACACTTTATATACACACATAGCTTTAGTACATACCATCCATGAGGAAGGTGGGATTTGAGGATCCTAGTGAGAGCAGAGACAGGACTATTGAATTTTCCAGGAATCGAAGACTCTCATAAGACAGCTGGCAAAGAAGATAAAAAACCAGGGCCGTGAAACAGATTTTCAAAGTAGTGGAAAAATCCAAGGAGACTCAGCATAAAAAAGGCCATCAGGAAATGCCCAGTGGGTGGAAATAGCCAACAGTTAATGAAAATATGGCAGTAGAAAGGGTTATGGGCCACCTGACAAAGATAATGAGATTGAGCTGGAAACTGAAATAGGACTGGCTGAGCTAAAAAAATCAGGCCAATTAGTAATAATAAGGGTGTTTACTAGCTCTTAGATTGGCAAAATACCTCCCTGGGATGAATTAGGACAAATGATCATTTCCTGTGCTAATGATTTTACAGGAGGAAAGGAAGAGAAGCCCCATCCAAGGTGCAAGGGAGTATCTGTGTGTAACTGCTGTAATTTAATGACACTAATAAGTTTAACAGTCTGCTGCAAGAATGGAAAACCAAGATAATATATATATAACAGGAGAACTAAGAAAAACATGAATAGTAATTATGAAAAAAATCTGTCAATAAATCTCAAGCATCTTGCCAACAAATTGAAAAAAAAATTACCAAACGCTTTTTGGGGAAAGCACAAAGCATGACAAGATGCAAAAAGTCATTTTGAGAGGTGGGATTGAGAGCTAGTTTCCTTTTCTTACCCCACCTTCTTTGGTCAAGATGATAAGAATAAATAACCACTTGCAAAACACTCTGTTCCAGGCATCGGGCAAAGCACTCGATGTGCTTTGCTTCATTTGACCCTCATAGCCCTGGAGGTTGGGATAATAATCACTATTTACACATGCAGCTCAAAAAGGCTTTCTTAAGGGAGAGATATATTCACAAGAAAGAGACATTCTTAGAAGAAATAGGAAGTTAATTCAGTTGGAAAAATAGGGGAACCCACCCAGAAAGCCTACGAAAAGGATCCATGTATAATTTAAGGAACATTATTTAAGGATCAGACATTAAAAATAATAGTGTCCTTTTTCCTTTTTGCTCAATCAACAGTGTGGTGATTGTGGAGGGGTGGGGTATAAGGGAACTAAATGGTAGTGGGCAAAAATACAATAAAAAAATAAAACTAAAAAAAAAAGCCCAGTGTCTTTTAAGGTAATTGGAGTGAAGGAGCCAGCCAAAGTCCTGGTGCAGAACTTTTACAGATGATCAGAACACTCCTTTGGATATATGAAAAGGAGCCAGCAGGCATAATAAATTATTTGCCTTGATCTTTTCAGAAAAATTTATCAAGATGAATATCACTCTTAAATCATCCTTAGAAGCAGAGATATTAGATCAAATAGTAATAGATGTACGCAGTTTGCTAGACCTAGTTGACAAACTGGATGCAGATAAATCATGGGGACAGCTTGGCATTCATCCAAGAGTTCTGAAGGAATTCAGGGGTGAAGTCATGGGGCTGTTGGTTAAAGCAGCTAACTCTTAGCTTCAAAAATCCGGCAACCCCCTAAAACCTTCGTTGTCTCATAAAATTGCCCAGCTCTGAGTCTACACTACATTATCAGAACATAAATTAAAATATACACATAAACATGAAATGTAATAAATCAAATAGGAAAACATATTTCAGACAGCAGTGATTTTGAATTCCCAAACCCTGCCGTGTCACAGTCTTGAAAGTCTTTGTGAACATTTCATTCTTGAAATTGCTGAGAATTAACTCAGCCCTTTTATTATCATGTAAAATAAACTTATAATTATTCATGTGAACTCAGTAGCAAAAGCATGAAGAAACAAATGGGCAAGTGACTCAGGTTTTCAAGAAAGTGTTCATCCTACAGTATTGCTTCCGTAGAGGGATAGAAGATTCCTGCAGCCTTGGAAACAGACGCTCACTGTCCATTAATTAAATAAAAAGCATGTGGAGGATTTGGAAACTAATCAGCTTTTGAGCCCCTAACTGCACAGTCCAGCTGCCCAATTTGCCTGGTGGTCTGGCCCTGCTCCCAGCTGGCTCAGGCCTTCTTCCCTTTCTCATGGTCTTGACTTCATCTTGCCTTGCTCAGTCAGCTAGTCCAGATGCCCAGGTCTCTGCTTTGCTGCAGGTAGCCCTATTCAAGCTCATATCACCCGTGGCCTGCAGTGCACAGAACAGGAGTAGAATTGGGTGGAGGGGGCACAGTCAGCCTAGAATTCATGCTAGATGAGCAGAGAGGCCAGTACAGGGAGCTGGTCAGGGTCAAAGCAAGCTGGTGTGATGGTCATTCAGTTGTTTAACAGTTCTTTTTTGAGCATGTAGAGCATGCTAGGCATTGTACTGAGGATACAATATAATTGAGTCAGCCATTGTGAGAAAGATACATAAGTAAACAATTACACTAGAGCAGGGTTTTTCAGCCTCAGCACTGGTTACATTTTGGGCTGGATAATTCATTGTTATGGAGCTGCTCTGTGCATTGAAGGATGTTTAGCAGCATCCTGGGCCTCTGCTCACTAAACATCCAAGTAGCATCCTCTCACAGACACCAATGCAATAGCCAAACATGTCTCCAGGTATTGCCAAATGTCCCCTGGAGGCCAAATCATCTAGGTTAATAGTTACTGAAGTGTAGGGTATGGTAAGTGCCTGAATGGAGAAAGAACAGACTATTGTGGGAGCTCCTCGTAGTTCTCCTGAACCCAAACCTGGCAGGGAAGAGAAACTTCCTAGAGGATGTCCTATCTAAGAGGAGACATGCAGGTTGAGTAGTCCTTGGGTGAAAGTTTGGAGGAGGTGCATCAGGAAGTGCTCCAGGGTTAGGGAATTGTCAGACCTGGACACCAGAAGGAGGAAGGCCCAGGCCAGCTGGGTAGTTACTCATGAGTGATGGACACTCCTTTCAGTACACAACTTGATCAACCCCCAAGAGGCAGCATTCACACCTGCCAGCAGGTTAACACCTTTTGGATGCCTTGCTTATGCATAAGCAGCTGCTGCAGATGAGGAGCGATGTTGATTTAGAGATGCTTACCTTGATGATTATAGGAACAAAGGGAAGAGATGGGTATCCAATCATTTTCTTGGTGAATTTTCCACAGAAGTGGAATTCTGACTAATTGTCCCTTCCAGGTCTAATGTCTAATCAAATCAGAGCAAGATTCAAAACTTATTAGCAAAAAAACTCACAAGGCTCCTCCAGGAATTGTTTCCAATTGCTAGTAAGTAGCTACAGACTGTTTCAGCAACTGCTTAACAAAGAATACGTTTTAATGACTTTTGAAATGCCTCTCTTCCCTCTACTCCCTCTATAACTGACTCTTTTTTTTAGAGTTTGGTTTTTATTTATGCCAACAAAGGCCTATGTGCCTCATGCTGGGTCCGTCTCAGGCATCACTCAAGAATGAGTGCACTGGAGGAAGATGCACTCTGTGCCTTGGTTTTGGTGGTAACTCCTCTGCAGCTCATCTCTCCCGTAGCCTCCTTAATCACCATTGTACTTCATGGGAGCCTCCATTCCTTAATAATAACTGACACTGAGCACTTGTGTGCCGCAGACACAGGGCTGTGTAGGAGAGGAGAAGAAGACACTAGACAGTGGGGGAAAGGGAAATAATCAGACTGGCACCATACTAGCTGTTTTCATGTAAGATATATTTTTTGTAGGTAGTATCATCTTTATTTACAGGTGAATAATGGGCCTGATTTCACACAGCTACTAAGGGGTACATGTGAGATTTGAGTCCACCTATTAGGTTCTGAGCCCATGTTCCTTCCACTATATATTCTGGAGGAAGCACCCAGTCTGTGGGCTTTTGGGGGTCCAGCTCCCATGCAGTTAGGATCAGCTGATCAGGGTCTTCACAGGCTGCAAGGCAAACCTGGACTTGAGTGCCTTCCAAGACTAAAAAGGAGGGTGTCAGCTCCAATTGTTTTTAGAAGCTTCTTATGATCCAAATTCAGCCTTATTTGGGCCATTGCTTCATTGCTTCATTCACAGAATGCAGGATGGCTTCATAAGCCAGGACCCTATTCTTTTCACCTTCTCAGCTGTCCTGCTACCTGCTCCCAGGGGCAGTATGGACTGATGCTGAAGAGTCCAGGACCAGGATATAGGACACCTAGATTCTAGGTACCCCTGCCTTACCCTTGCTGTTGACCTTCAGTGTGTTGCTTATCCAGCTGACTCATTTGCAAAATGATGAGCCAACCATAAACCCTATCTGGCTGTCTCCACTGGTTGCCCTGGATATAGAATAACATGGTGGCCATAAAGGCAGACTGAAAAGATGTGTAACTTATTGTCAGGAGGTACCATGTTAGCAATGGGAGGAACAAATTACCATTGAATTGGCACATTGTAGGAACTTAATACATATGTACTGAATAAAAGAATGAAAGAAACTTCACCTGGAGGTGAATTCCACCAAGGAACTTCATGTCAGTGAATCTAATTTTCCTGTCAGGCAAGCAGCTGCAACCTAAAATAAAGAGGAAGCTCTTTGAATACTCAGGCATATGACACATTAGGCACAAGGCATTTTTACTTTTATAAAAGAAAGTACCAAGAAGATTATAACTGACAGGACCCCATACTAACCACCCCCCTATCCACCCCCTCCTTTGATGAAACCGAGGATCAGAGACATTGGTGGCTAGATCAAGTTCAAATGTAGTCAGAGGTAAAGCTAAGATTATTTAACCCATCAGTTAAAGACTGTTTAGACTGTGTGCATCGGAGAGGGAAATCCTAGAATATCTCTTATTTGGATTTTCAAATGTCCTTTATTAAGGTCTCCTAACAAAAATCCTTGAAGATTTAGCCATCATAGGCTTGGGGTAGACAGAATTTGGACCCATGCTTAAGAGAGCTCTTCGTAGTTACATGGAGGGAAAGATGAAGTCAGAATTTTTTTCACAGTATTTGTTCATTCACGAATCCATTCATTCAACCAATATGTACTCAGCACCCACAACTTTGTGCCAAGCATCGAGCTAAGTGCTGGAATGTAGTGGGGGACAGACAAGTCCCTGCCCTGATGAACTTCTGGTCTAGTGTAACCAGACTTTTTCCAAAGTGGCCAGAGGAGGCACACAGTGAGCTGCTTAAGGTAATAAGATAGAGCTCAACCGTAAGAATTTCTAAGAGGGGTATGTGGACAGGGACAGAACAGATGGGTTTCAAAGTAAGCCATTCCAAAGAAAAGCATCAAATATGGCAGTCTGGAGTTTTGCACAATCCAAGGGTTTGCACAGAAAGAGAAAGTTCAAAGGAGGGAGACCTGCTAGGAGACCAATGCAACAATCTGAGTGTGAGGGACTGAGGCTCCAGACAGGGCTGGAGCAATCACAATGGAGAGGAAGATTGTCTGTCTGAGTCATGTTGCAAAGTACCTAGGCTGCCTGGCCTTGGGGATGAAATCGGGGAAGGAGGCAAAGGTGATGCTGAGGTTTCTGCACAAAGAGTGGAAGGAGATAGTAGCAATGGTAGTGCAGGGATAGTAGAAGCAGTGTGGTGGGAGATGACAAGGTGAGTTCAGAGCAGACTGACTAGGAAGAGGTGGCAGAATGGTCCAGATGAGCTGTCATCACAACATGTGCTTAACCTCTTGGATGAGTACATCTGGGACCTTGGGGAGAAAATGACTTCTCACATCACTGAGGAAACTGAGCTCTGAAGATTGCTGGGGATTCACCATTCATTCATTCTTTAAAAAGAAAACAAAACTTTTTATTGTGTAAGTTTGCAAACACACAGAAATTTTGAGGATAGTACAAGTAACCCCCATGTACCTATCACCTTGCTTCAGCATTTACCAACACTTACTAATATTGTTTCATCAATATCTTCCCAGGAGTATTTTTCTTTCCTAATGGAGTATTTAAAGTAAACCCCAGGTTTATACCATTTCATCCACTAATACTTCATTATGTAATTTTTACAGATAAAGACTTTTTAAAAATATAACTACAATATTATCATACCTAAACAAATAATATTCCAAATTATTATTCAATAACAAGCCTATATTCAAATTTTCCTAATTGCACTCAAAATGGCCTTTAAAATTTGGTTTTTAGAATCAGGTCTAAATATTACATTAGATAGCTTTATCTCTTGAGTCTTTTCATCTCTAACAGATCCCTCTCTTTTTGAACACCATTTATTATGGAAGAAGTTGTGGTGATTATTCAGTAGAACATTGTCTTTTTAAAAGCACCTTGAATTGCTATTTGAGATTTACTTCTCATAAGTACAATGGGCAGAAAATTGTTAGAAGACTCTGGAATCACTTTCTTAAATCCCTTGGTCTTATATGTCTCCATTATCACAGCTGAAACTGCTCATGGTTTTGAAGAGGGAGCAGGGTGCCAGGCTGAGCAAGGATCAACTATTTCCTTGACCAGTGGTGTGTTGAGAGCACCTCATGCGTGGTCAGACTATTTAGGAAAACACAGGCAAAGTGGAAGTGACTTTGCTTGACTCAGAGGAGCTTATCACTCATTTGGAAGGAAGAAGATCACATGAAACTAAGATTAACATTGGCAGCAGCGTGGTGTTGGAAAGTCAAGAAAAGCTGCACTTGGCTCAACCTTAACCTTGACACTTAACAACTGTATGATCGTGAACTAGTCACTTCACTTTTCTAAACCTAATTCCAAACTACCTATGTCAGATTACATGAAGAGCAGACAACATTGGCCCTGGAGTAAGACAACAGGGGGTTAACTCGAAGTTCTGTTTCTTCCTAGTAACATTAAGTACTATCAGTCCCTGGGCACTTTACTCTGTAAAGTATAAAGTACACTTTACTCTGTACAGTCATGTGCTCAGCACTTCATGCACGTGACCCTATTTTATAAATCAGAAAACTGAGGCTTAGAGAAGCCATTTGTGCACATTTATCTACTTAGTAAACTATGATTGAACCCAGCAAATTAATAACAAAGCTCACACTCTAAACTGTTAGGATATATTATTTTCTCAGATAGAGTCATCAAGGCTCAATATCCTTTTTGTAAAGAGGGAGAGTATTTATTTCCATTCTTTACCTTTTAAAAATATATCTTATTGATTATGTTATTACAGTTGTCTCATTTTCCCCCTTCACTCCCCTCCACCCTGTACCCTGCTCCCAGCCACATTCCCCCCCTTTAATTCATGTCCATGTGTCATACTTGTAAGTTCTTTAGCTTCTACATTTCCCACACTATTCTTACCCTTCCCCTATTTTCTACCTACCATCTATGCTACTTATTCTCTGTACCTTTTCCCCCTCTCTCCTCCTTTGATTGCCCTGTTGCTAACCCTCCATGCAATCTCCATTTCTGTGGTTCTGTTCCTGTTCTAGTTGTTTGCTTAGTTTGCTTTTGTTTTTGTTTTAGGTGTGGTTGTTAATAATTGTGAGTTTGCTGTCATTTTCCTGTACATGTTTTTTTATCTTCCTTTTCTTAAATAAGTCCCTTTAACATTTCATATAATAAGGGCTTGGTGATGATGAACTCCTTTAATTTGACCTTATCTGAGAAGCACTTTATCTTCCCTTCCATTCTAAATGACAGCTTTGCTGGATAGAGCAATCTTGGATGTAGGTCCTTGCCTTTGATGACTTCAAATACTTCTTTCCAGCCCCTTCTTGCCTGGAAGGTCTCTTTTGAGAAATCAGCTGACAGTCTGATGGGGACTCCTTTGTAGGTGACTGTCCCCTTATCTCTTGCTGCTTCTAGGATTCTCTCCCTCATTTTAATCTTGGGTGATGTAATGACGATGTGCCTTGGTGTGTTCCTCCTTGGGTCCAACTTCTTTGGGACTCTCTGAGCTTCCTGGACCTCCTGGAAGTCTATTTCCTTTGCCAGATTGGAGAAGTTCTCCTTTATTATTTGTTCAAATAAGTTTTCCACTTCTTGCTCTTCCTCTTCTCCTTGTGGTACTCCTATAATTCAGATGTTGGAACATTTAAAGATGTCCTGGATGTTTCTAAGCCTCTCCTTATTTTTTGAATTCTTGTTTCTTCATTCTTTTCTGATTAGATGTTTCTTTCTTCCTTCTGGTCCACAATGTTGATTTGAGTCCTGGTTTCCTTTCCATCACTATTTCTTTCCTGTACATTTTCCTTTATTTCACTTAGCATAGCCTTCATTTGTTCATCTAATTTGCGACCAAATTCAACCAATTCTGTGAGCATCCTGATTACCAGCGATTTGAACTGTGCATCTGATAGGTTGTCTATCTCTTCGTGGCTTAGTTGTATTTGTTCTGCAGCTTTGATCTGTTCTTTCATTTGGGCCATTTTTTTTTGTCTTGATTCACCTGTTATGTAGTGAGGGGCAGAGCCTTAGGTGTTCACCAGGGCTGGGCAACCCAGTCACTGGATTGTGACACTGTATGTGGGGGCGGAGTCCAAGAGGGAACAATGGCACTTCCTTCGCTCTCTGCAGAATTTCAGTCATTTCCCCTTGCTTCCCACAAGCAAATTGGACCCTTCTGGTTCTGATTCCTGGGTGGGTTGGCTTACATACATTCTAGGACCCTGTGGCTCTCTCCAATGAATTCTCCAGTGAGGCTGGGAGATTCTCCTGCTGGCACCTCAACCCCCACAGGTGTTTTCAATCAGAGGCTTGAGGCTTTATTTCCCAGCCCTGGGATCCTGGGTTGCACAGTCTGTTTCGCTCCCCAGTTTCACCTGGTTTATCTGAGCATGAATGTGGGACCACCCAGTCCGCCAGCTGCCTTGTGCGCCGTGCCCCTCCACAATCTGCCGCCTCGCTGGATCTGCCAGCTACTGCCTGGCACACCCCAGGTCCACCATTCACCGCTTTGCTGGGACCCCTTTCCACCCTGCTGCCCGACTCCGCTCCTCCTACCGGTCTGGATGAATATGTCTACTTTAACTCCTTGGTTGTCGGACTTCCATATAGCTCAATTCTCTGTCAGTACTGGTTGTTTTTTGTTTCTAAATTGTTGTTGTTCTTATTTTGGTTGTGCGAGGAGGCACAGTGTGTCTACCTACACCTCCATCTTGGCCAGAAGTCTATATTTATTTTTTAAATTAGCATGAATATTAAACAAGAAAAATATATTTAGCAAATAGAAAATGCTCAAAAATATTCCTTTTCATGTTTGTTATAAAATGATAAATTACTATCCAGTGGTTGGACAATTCTGTGAAATATTACCTTTTGCAGAGCCATCCACAAATATAATAGGAGTATGGAGAATGAGAAGTGAATTTGGATTGAAGTCTTTATGGTGAGGAAGGAGGCAGATAAGACCCAGTGGATATTTGATCGTCACAGGATGTAAAGGTTCATTCTAGGAACGAGGAGCAGGCCAAGCAGGAAGACTGACAAAAAGGAGTGTTAGAAATACCCAATTTAAACTTTCTAGTTGTATTATTAGTACCGTGAATATTTAAATGGCTCAGGAGAACACACCTATATACTTGACCCTTTTATGAAGACTCTAGGAAATTACAAAAAGAGCCTGATGTTCTGGGCAAGTGTTAGCACAATCTCTAACCTGTCTTTCTGGGATCTCAGGCAGTTAGTGAGTTTTCTATTTCCTTGTCTTTTTGTAGGGGAGATCATGAAGGACTTATATCTTAGGTTGTTTGTGGGGCTTGGGGGTTACATGAGATAATGTGGGGGGAAAAACCAGAGAAGTTGATTCCCAGAATTATTCCATTCCTATCTTCACATCACTCTTTCTGCCTCTAATGGGGTCCAGTCTTCCCCTCTCATTTCATCCTGAAGGGCAGCCAGGATTCTGGGTCACCCTGGGTTGAAGTCCAGGCTACTTAAACAACAAGGGGAAGATGTTCTCAAAGGCTTATTCTTTTCTGCAGAATCAGGGCCCTAAATAAGAACAGGCATGAATCAAGAGGAGGGGGCTCAGGTATGCTCATCTGGGCCTGGTTAATTGCTTTGCTCTCATTAGATGCTTGAGTAAGAAGTTTATTCTCAATTTTTTGGAAATTTAAGAGGAGAGTCATTCAGTCCAAAATTGTGAAGTTGTTTGTCCTTGGGCTTTTCCTTTGGGACTCTTACTTTATTCACGGGCTCAGCCCCTGGGTTTCAGCAGGTAGGAGAGATTTTAAAAGTCACTAACACTGTGGTGTGAGTTAAGTATGTCTTTTCTGCTTTCATGCTGCATGCAAACTTTTAGGGAAGGTGGCTGCAAACAGGTAATGATCTGTTGCAAGACTGGTGAGCAATACCTAGCTCAGAGAGAAGACATATAAGGCACCACGGGGAACATACTAGAGGATTCCCTGCTCAGAATTGGAGGCTCAGGTGGGCTTGCTGGAGAAAGTGCCTAGAAAATGAATGTGACACAGCCAGAGAAGAAAGGGAGAGGAGTGGGTCCATGATGGATTTGGGACACCTGGGACACCTATTTCTGCCAAGCCACCAGGCCCCTCAGGTCTCTCCACAGAAGGAAATGCAATCATTGCCATGCATTGCCTGGGCCTGGTTTACCAAGGAAATGGGGCATGCATCAGGCTGAGGGGTAGAAGGAGCACTTCCTAGGAGTGTGTAGTCTGCTTTCTCTCTCCTGAGTACCTCACCACTGAGTGAACACCACGAAGTTTGCCCCTAGAAACCTCAGCGTTTTCATGAATGAAATGAGGACTCCATGAGTTCCTTTCAGTTCTTTGGTTCCATGGTTCTCTGAAATAATTTTTAAAGCTGAGAAAAAAAAAATCGAGTAACTACTGAAAACAGATTTCCGTCCTTATTAGGTTGCAAAATGGGAACAGAAACAGACCTGGTATTGAGAAGGAATTGAAAGAAACATTCAAGAAGAGATATCTTTGATATTGAGTAGATAAAGGCTCCATGGCAATTCATGTCAATGCTGAGCTTAAATTATCAAAAAACAGGAGGTGGATCACAGGAGAAATCTGAGAAAGAAGAGTAAAACCCTCGTCAGAAGCAAATGGGCATTTGAAAACAAGTAACTGAGGGCCTCCCCAGGGGGAGGGGTGAGTTATTTGGTAAATATGGTGGCCAGAGGGAGACACAGAAGTTCCCGGTGATGGCAGCAGCTGACATGTGTCAGAGGAGTTGAACTCTCAGGAAGGCCTGGGCTGTGTTTGCTTGGAGGGGTATGCAGGCAGACATTGTGCAGCACAAGGAAGATGTCACTCCCTGCTGTGTGTGCAAGCACTATAAGGGTCTGGCCCAAGAGGCCAGAAGTCTGTTTACAAAACTGAGAATCATAGGGGCAGGGCAGGACTGGCATCTGACGTGTGGTAGTGTGTGTGTTGGGGGCAGGGGGTAGGAGTTGTTTGTGTGGGGCATGTACTTGGACTTGCCAGGGATCCCCTGAGAACAGGGGTCAGAATGCCATAGGAAATTAGATGAGTGGGGCGGCAGTTGAGCATCTGTGTGCTCTGCCTGCTGCAAAGTCAGATTCTGACAAGGAATCCAAGAAAGGAGAAGAGAACGGGTTTTCTCTCCAGTGGCATTATAATATGAGCCAGGCAGAATCAAGCATCATGTCTTCATCTTCCTCCTCCTCATCTTCGTCTTCACAATAGCATCTGTTATGTGCCTAACAGTAGGTTGGGCCCATTATTGACATAATTTCTAAACCTCGCAACAACCCATCAAATTGGCATTATTTTTATTATCCCCATTTTACCCATTTTTCCTCCAATTAGGAAATGGAGTCTTGAAAAGTTGAGCCTCAAAACTAGTGAGTTGCAGAGATGAGAATTTACACTGATGTTTACCTCGTTCTCTTTCATGAGACACGATATGAATTGTTCTCTAATCCCTAGCTGTTGTACCAATGTGCATGCTCCCAGTAATGCAAAAGAATTTTAAATGCAAATGTTTTTAAATTCTTATTTTAATAATGGTAAAAATTATGTCTTTTATTCCTATAATTTGCATTTATTTGATAACTAGTGAAGAGAACAATGGATATAGTGTTCCTCCTGGGTGAATTGTCTTCCTGTTTTTTGCCCGTTGCTAGCCCTCATGTTACAAATGAAGGTAGTACAGTCTGGGGAGTGTAAGTGACCTGTGCAAGGTAACATAGCTAGTTATTGGAAGGTCCAAAGCCAGAACTCCTTTTTTGGGTTCTCCTCACTGACTCCTCTGCCCTGCTGCCCTAGGTTAAGCTCCCAGCAGCCCCACCTCCTATGCCATCCAGCCACCTCAGAGGGAGTTACTTGAAACCCATTCATTCCAGGGAAAAGAACAGGACAGGCAACTTCCTGAAGAATGCAGCCTGACATGAAATCTTCCTTACAAAAAGCCTTGGAATCTCTTCTGATGAATAGTAGGCAACCACTTACACATACCTTAAAATAGCTGATTTTTTCTGAAATTTAAGGGTAAAGGAGGAGGGGGAGAAGAGCAACAGTGGAGGAGGCATATGGCATGTTTAAAAAGAGTTCTCACTGGGGATTTTAAAAGCTAATATAAAAACTAGCTAATGAACCTCCCATCACTATCCAAAGATGCATATACCTAAGATCTCACAGGACACTTGGGGACAAGCACAGTTATTATTTAATGATCACTGACTGCCAGGTATCATGCTAAGTGCTTCTCAAATATCCTGGTTTATTGTTCCCAGCCACCTGATAAGATATTATTATCACCATTCTACAGATAGGCAAACTGAGGCTTAGAAAAGTTCAGACATTTTTTCAAGGTCACCAGATACTGGCAAAGCTGGTGTTTGAACACAGGGCCAGAATCCAATGTTTGCGCTACTAATCTGTTATGCTGCCAGATACCTCGAAGTTGTGTCTCAGCAAGCAGAGAGGCAGCAGCCTGCAGGGCGGCACTGTTATGAAAACAAACCATACCAGCCACTTAGAATAATAGGTCTTTATTTAGAGAAGAGCACCCAAAAGACCACTTGTCAAAACCATTTTTCCGTTCCAGTAATTGAGGCTCAAGAAATAAGGTAATTTGTTCTAGATCACAAGTCTAAGTGTTGGAACTAGAATGACTCAGACTCAAACATGGAAGCATCATGTCACCACGTGGCTTATTACCCTTTCCCCCTATTGTATGTGCATACACACACGTACAACTCAATCACTCACACACCAGAACATCTAAGAATAAAATGGGTTCAAATAACTCAAGCAAACAGTTGGTTGAAATTGCAGACTCTGAGGCTGGTAGGCATCGTGCCAGGGCATTCTAATTTCATCTCTACCGACAAACTCATATCTCCTTTTTAAAGAGAAGAGTCATTCTGATTGCAGCCATCCAAGCAGGAGGATTTTTAGTGTAAATTCCTCCCAGCCATTTCTAAGTAAAAATGAAGAACAGCTGATCCTTGTCTAACATATGGTTTTCCGTGGTAAACTCACTTTTATAAGTGAGTAGGATGAGCAGAGAGGAAGTATCCTTTAAGAGAATCAGTGTGTGACCGCTCTCAGCTGCCTTGTGTTGCCTCTAGCAACTAAGATTATTTTATAAACACATATACAGTGCTTACTGTACAGCAGATGCTATTCAAAGCAATGTAGAAATAGTAAGATCCTCATCACAACACTATGAGGGGGAAACTGAGCCAGAAAGGAACTAAGTAACTTGGCCCTAAGTCACTTAGCTAGTAAGTGGCAGATCTGAAATCAGGGCTCAGGGAACTTGGCTTCAGTGCCCATTGCTCGTGGGTACAAGACAGTTACAATTTCTTCTAACATAGAGTAGATTATCTTGATGCAGAGCTTTTCTCACACACAACAGAGCCTGAAGTTCAGGCATCCCATGACCCTGGGTCGGGGGAGGGGAAAACCAAACTCCAACAAGCAATGGGAAAAAATGGGAAATGAATCAGTCTCTTTATTTTGGTAATTTATTTTGTGAGAGCAATTTGTTGAACGAATGAACAAATGAAAGGTGAGCTTCTTTGTGGCTCTTCTTTGCTGCTTTGATATTCCATGATTTACTTCTTTTGGTATTCTAAGCCATCTTATTTAAATACCCACAAGTTCAGATTTATAATTGGCCTACCACCCCTCTCTGAATCTGGCACAGTGGACTCAACTGCATTTCACCCCTTGTACATTTGACCTTTTACTCTAAAAATAAGGGCCAGACGAATGTTCATATTCTTTATGGAACAGATGATGGCTGTACTGGATGAGTGTGGTTTATGCTTTAGAACAGCTGCCTGTATGGAAGGCAATTATTTGAGTAACCCATTTTCAAACCTTGACACATACATTTGGCTTAAAATTCAGCATGCACTTTCTCAAAAAGGAAATGAATGTAAACAGTCTTCTCATACATTATCCTACACATCTGAAGCCTATGTTTTAGTGGTTTCTCATTGACTCTGCTATGTAATGCTTTGATAATGGGAAAGGAAGTTCCATTCATTTTCCTCTTTGTGATGACATGAAAACTACAGAATGTTAGAGCTGACAGGGGCCCTGGAGATTATCAAGGGTGACTCTTGTTTTCTGTGAAGACTCAGGCCCAGAGAAGTTTGGTTCTTCAAGGTATCCTGGGTCAGTGGTAAACATGAGACTGAAGCCAAGTCACCTGACTGTAGGCCAGCTGAATTGGCCAAGGCTAGGATGAAGTCTCAAAAGCTGGTGTTCAGAGGTTCTTTGGCTAGCCACAGCTCCCCACCTGAAGCTTGCACACGCAGCCACCTTGCCTATACTTACGGATTTGTTACCTGAGGCTTTGGATACCTTTTCTGGGCTTTAGGCCTAAATTCCCTTTCATGTTTTAGGTCCTCATCCCCCTAACAATGCAATGGCCTCCTGATTGACAGCTCCTCAGTCTTCCTGATCATCTTCCTCCAAACACATGCACACAACACTTTTAAGATACACATCCATTATATCCCTCCAACCCCAGTCTTGATTACATTGGTACTTTTCTGAAATGCTGCTTTCCACTTCTTTCATTGATGTGTCCCAACTGTCTAGAATAGTGTCTGGCATATAGAAGGTACTCAATAAATATTTGTTAAATAAATAAATGACTCTCCGTTTCCTGTTGAATGAATTAATTCTCACTCCTTAGCCTGGTGTTCAAGGCCCTTTATCATCTGGCACTAATCTTTTCCCACTTTCCCCCTTCTGTCATCTGGTAATGTAAACAAACAAATGATTCTCTTTTTACATGCTAACTATATGCCAGGCCTTTTCTCACCTCTTTATTTGTACTGACTCATTTAATTGGCACGACAACTTACAAGGTTGGTACTATCATTATTATCATTTGATAAATAAGGAAACTGAGTTGCAGAGTGATTAAGTTACCTGTCACTTCTAGGACAAGACATAGCAGGGATTCAAACTCAGGTAGTGTGGCTTCAAAGCCCATGCATATAATACCACTGTGCTACAGCTAGCTCTCCTATTTATTTATTTATTTATTTATTTTTTTGTGTGTGTGCTGAGCAAACTATATTCTTTTTTTTTTTTTAATTTTTATTTTAATTGTTAATCTTGTACAGTTTTCTGTCTTTTATTCTCACCCCAACCCACCACCCCAGCCCTTCCCTCCCATTTCCACCCCCCCATAGTTTTTATCCATGTGTCCTTTTTACTTGTTTCTGTCTCCTATTTATTTTTTAATTATAAATTTCAACAATCTAGAAGTACCTCAAGTAAAAAGTTAAAGTTCACCTCTTCAAAAAAAATTTTGAGATAATCCACATGTAACCTTCCAGATGGCTTTCTTATATTTATGTGAATATTTATATAATTTCAAAACCAAGATAGCCTCATATTATACAACTTACAACTTACCTTTCATACTTACCATATCTTTTTTAGATTTTTTTCATGTCACTACATATATATATTGCTACCTCATTCTTTTTTTCACTGATATGCCATAACTTACTTAATCAGTCCCTGTTGATGAACTCTCAGGCTATTCCCAATGTTTTTCCCTTACGAACAATGCAGGAATGAACATCATTCTACACCTATGTATGCAATATTAATATTTTTATAAGTTTAGATTTCTAAAAACGAGATTGCTGAATTTTAGACTATACACATTTAAAACTGCAATGGGTATTAATAAATGGTCCTGTCAAAATGTTGTGACAATTTATCTTCCTGCCAATAGTGTCTTGAAATTTTCCATGATTCTCTTCCTCCTCCACGTACAAGTTCAGGAAGAGAACTCTAGCTGCCTTCCTACCAGTTCCAGTCCTCTCCAAGAACTCCTGTTAACAGCTCTGCTTCTCTTTCTGCTGAGGGAACTTCTTTCTTCTTCCCCTGTTGCTTGGCTGTATCAAATCCTCCCCACTCTTGTGCCTCCCCTCAACCCCTACTTCCAGCCTCACAATTACCCTCACCCTCGCCTTTCAAGCCAAGGTTTCTTTGCTACAATTTTCCTATCAAGGACTTAGAAGCTACAATACAAAGAAAGATAAGAATGAACTCGGTGTTCCTGACTGTGAAAATGCTTTATATAGTACTGGTTGGGGTTGGTGCTTGTAGTCTTGCAATATCATTGGCTGTGTTGGTGAAGATAACTCCACCTTGCCCTCCCCACCCCCACTTAGGGCACAGCAGAGAGAAAGGAGCAAAACATTACAATGGAAGGCAAAACTAGAGAAGAGCCTCTTAAATGATGAAGGAGATGAAGGAGAAGGAAGGGTTAGAGCATAATACTTGCTGAACCTCCCCTTTATGCCGCCTCCCTTGCTTGATGCTTTACATACATTATTGTACTCAGTCCTCCAGTGAGAACAGACTAAACAGATTAGGAATGTTCTGTATGGAGAGAGGGGGAGAATGTGAGCAAAGTTTCTGAAGTCATAAATAGTTCTAGTGTAAATACTAGGAGTCAGGGATGATGCCCCTTGAAGTTGGAGCAGAGCAAGTCTAGGACAAGAGAATGGTCCTAGACTTTCTCTTGTCCTGGTCCTTGTGAAAGGGGCAGTAAAGAGTGGATGGGCTCTGTAGCCAAAATGGGATGTATATGGAAAACTTAAATAGATTTTTTTTTGAGTTTTGGAAAACTACATAGTAACAGTTTGCTATTGGAGTCCTCAAGAGAATTAGAATGTTTAGGGTCCTTAGCCATTTGTGTTTATGTCAAAGGGCACACCATGATTACATGAAAGTATTATATTTAGAGTGGAAGGAGGGCATTCTGGGATTCCTTCCTCTCTTTAAACCAGAATTTCTCTACATTGTATCTTTTGTAAATTCTGGGCTTCCACCTAAGATTTCTCTTAAAAAAATAATTTGTTATTAAAAAGGAAGTTCACAAGCCATTACATTAGTTTTTGATTTCACTGTTGGAGACAAGTCCTGGGCCGAGGGGACTGAGGGTCTAACGAAGTGTGGCAGGTTGTACCCAGGAACCAAGGCTCCGCCGTTATTTCTCTCACTTCCATAGTACAGGCTGGATGCAGGGGTGCCCAGCCTTGCGGCCTGTGGGCCACATGCAGCCCAGGATGGTTGTGAATGTGGCCCAACCCAAAATCATAAATTTACTTAAAACATTACGAGATTTTTAAAAATAAACTGGTTTTGGGTTTTTTTTTTTTGTGATTACATGTCACAGTATAGTTAGTATGTAGCCCAAGGCAACTCTTCTCTTCCAGCGTAGCCCAGAGACACCAAAATGTTGGACACTGCTGGGAGCCTGCTGGCCCTCCTACTCCATCCTTGACCTGGTTGTGGGGGACGGCAAGAACAAAAGGGCAACTGTAGCAGCAACAGCTGTTCCCTGTCACTGAAAGAACAATCCCAGGCTATTTGTAAGACCTGCTGGCCATCCCACCCAGCCCCAGGCAAGGTGTGAGCTCACCCTAGCTGGGTCCATAGCCTCCTCGTGGCTCCCAGGTTCACGCCTCCTGTGTGATGTCATCAAGCTCCTTATTCCACTCCTACTTTTCCCTTGGACTCTGAGAAAACAGTGTTGAACTTTCTGCCATTTTGCAGGTGTTAAAATTTTATATTACACTGACTCTCTCTCTTCAATCTGATCTCTGTTTCTGTAACAATGCCTATCAGTCGGTTAATAAAAATTAACTGAGATAATGCAAGTAAAACACAGAGAGAGTGCCTGCAGTTTGGTAAACCCTAAGTAAATAGTGGCATCAGTGGTCCCAGTTGCTGCTAACATTATATCTCCCAGCATTATGGCTAATATCCTGTCCCCAGAATTGTGACATGGAAGGGACTTTTGATTCCTGCTGTGATAACTGCTTCTGAATCACAGACTCCCCACCCAGATATCTGATTGCTTCTCTCCAGTCCCACAGCTCACCTGATGAGTACGGACTTCTGTGCCCTTGGTTACACCTAGATTGCCATCATAAAGGGTAGTTCAAGTACATGGGAACACACAATAACAACTCTCTTTGTACTGTTACTGCATTTAGAGAAGTATGTGTATCTCCCAAAGCACTTCACATAAACTGTTTCATATTCAATAGTCTTCTTTTTTGAAACTGAACCCCACAAATGTCAATGACTTGCCCTATACAAGGGGATTGCAAGTGGCATACACAAGTGGAAGCCCAGATCCTCTGATTTCTAACTTCTTACCATTCCTGCCATCACTGAGTTTACATATCAAGACACATTGTTTTGCTTTGATTTATATATACTTGCAGGTTTCCCTTTGAATCTGGGAGCAAGAAGGAAGTGAGAGTTTAACTTCTACAGTGGCCATGCTGTAATCAGATGCTAAAACTTAGAAAAACTGTTTGGATGTTAATTAAAAATAAAGTTTTATCTTTGACATATTCTTGTTTAAAAATGTTCTGAATTTATGCCAACAAATAGCTGTTAACATGCTTGTTAAAATAAGTGCATTCCCAAAGATCTAAGGAAATACCTGAGATGAAGAGAAAAATCAACAAAAAATAATAAAATAAAATAGCTAAATACTTTAATGAACAGAAAATGGCATTATGCTTATAAGAAAGACATTCTAAATAAAATCATTTTGACTCTGTAACCAACAAATCCTACTATCTTAAAGGCATATTAGTTATGTCTCTGTGCCAAAAATCACAAAACCTTTCACTCTTGTTCTCATGATCCATTGCAGTGCTCTATTCAGAAAATTCTGAGATGAGTTGTTTTTCTGGCTTCTTTGATGCTCCTCAAATGGAGACACTTTAACTTGCAAGTTTGGAGTATGTTTTTAGACCAGAACAGGGCTAGGGTCCAGGGGAACATTTCACGTAGGTTTTGATGTCAGAATCCTTTGGTAAATCTGTTTACCTTTCAAAAATTATGTCAGGAGTATAGACTGTCTCTAAGATTTATCCTGGATATAACCACCCTTGCAGAAAGAGTTTTATGCACAAATATGTATTCATAACAGCTTTTATAATAGTGAAAGTCTAGAAACAATTTAAATTTACACTAGTAAGAGAAGAGTTCATTGCACTGTGGTGATCATGGGGAGGACTCTCATGTAGTAATGAAAGTGATACCTTTCAGTAATATGGAGAAAAGATGGTTGTTATGTAATATTAAAAAAGCAGAATACAATCACAACTACATAACATACACAGTGAGAGTGATATCTTTTGCCTTTATTTTTTAATATTTTTATTATGAGCATGAAATTCAGTAATTGGAAAAGGTTTTGTCTTGTTTTGTTTTTACTGAAAACAGAAGCATTATCCTTCTGTTAATTTTCAGTTTGATTTAATTTGTAGCACTAGAGAAGGGTAGAGAAGATTTCTTTGATTTCTCTAGAACAATGTTTTTCAACCTCAGCCAATTTTGGACTGGATAACTTTTCATTAGAGGAGCTGCCCAGTGCATTGCAGGATTCTTAACAGCATCATTGGCCTCTACCCATCAGATGCCAATATCATGCCCTCAATTCTGACAACCGAAAATGCCTCCACACATTGCCAGATGTCCCCTGGAAGGCAAGATCGCCTCTGGTTGAGAACCAGTGTTCTAGAAGCATGTCCTGATACTTCCCCAAGTGCCCACTCCTTTGTGCAGTGAGTGAGACACCAGAGAGATTGGGGAGGCAAGGAAGAGAATGTCTGGAGGTTAATAGGGAGGGTTTTGGTGAGAGAGTTGTGCCTGGAGCTTATAAGGCCTTAATCAATGGAGTAAAGAAGGGACAGAGAAAGGGAGGAGGCCTGGAGATCTTTCCAAGGGTAAGCCAGTGCTGGGGCATAGCCAGGAAGGCCCAGTTGATGTTCAAAGCACACAGCTTTCACTAAGAAGTCATGGCAGCCAGCAGTCCAAGGGGTCAGCTGGCTTAGAGTGACCCCACTAAGAGGCAGCAGTGGCTGTTCAATTGTGCAGAGAAATGGAGAAATCTAGAAATTCTTTTATTCATGAAACGTTTGATTGCCAGAGATGTGTTTGGCATAAAAAATGTGTTGCAATAGGTCGCAGGATTCCTTCTAGATACAGCGTGGGATTCAAGGAGAGAACTTCAACCCTTTGTAGGCAGAGGTGGGGTGAACAAAGAGTCTGGCAAGCCACGAGGCTCAGAAGGACTGAGAAAGGAGCAGTTCTGGGTACAGAAAGGAGGTAGAAGCCCCACTTTCCAGCCTGAGATGGAAATGAAAGCAGAAATGCAATTGACTAGACTCTGTGGAGCCTGAGCCAGAGAACTAAAGCTCCTTAAATTCCTCCTGACTCTGACAGGATTGTCCTCAGAGCCTGGGCAGCATGCAGCTTATGGGTGAAAGGAGCAGAGCCTCAGATGAGGAGGCAGAGAGCGGGGGATGGTTGGGGAGAACCCAGTCAGAGCAGGAGTGTGCAGAGTCTCAAGTTTGGACAAAGACTTTGATACTTGGTCCCACAAGGGGAGAAAGAAACAGAACCAGCTTTCCTTTAGGAAAGATCACTAGAAGTCAATCAAAGAAATATGTACTTTTTGAGTTTTGATGGGTAGTGCTAAATTACCTTTTGAAATGAAAGTATGATAATCAATGGGTAAAATACAATTTTGGTATTTTATGGTACTCAGATAACAAATTTATTATTTTAAATGTTTATGAAGGTTTATAGCTCTTGCAGCTTTGCTTTCATGATCTGTTGTTGATCATCTCTCTGATTTATAGGATGTCTGGTCAGGAACACAACCCCTAATCATAAAATTTTTCCTATGGGAAAATATAACTTGTTTTATGACAATCTACTTTATGACATGCTTTCCACAAATAATGTGTGGCAAAATGTGAAGGGTGTCCATAAAGTTAGTGCTTGGTTTATCTGTTTTGGAATTTTCATGCTTTTATCTTTCTTAATGGCTAATTTATTTTTCATCCTCTACCACAGGTATATATTTAGTAAAGCTTAAAATGTTCTTTTTTAAAAGTGTGTGAAGCACAAAGAAGATGAATAGGTGGATTAGAAAAATGGTGGTTCAAACTGAATATGGTACATCATTTATTTCAAGAAATAAATGGATTCATTTAGGTTGAATGATATGAAATTTTCATTTATTGCTCAAAAACAGTCAAATATCAGCAATTTCATATGGTTCAGTTTTACAGTAATGTTGACTATAAAGAAATATTTTTGTGAAATGAGAGTCTGTTTTTGAATTGCTTTCTTCAAAATTCAGAGATTCTTTTCCCTGAGGACAGAATTGAAAACTTTGGCTGCGTGTCATTCTGGGCATGGCTGGAATTCAACAAATCATTCTTGCTTAGAAGGGTTGTTTTCTTTGGATCAAGAGTTCTCAACCCTGTCTGTTCATAGAATCACATTTAAATTTGGGGAACATTTAAAAGATATTCATGGGCCCTACCCCAGACATAACTTTGGGGCAGGGTGGGTAGGAGCAGGACTCAGGGCTCAGGATTTTTTGTTCCCCAGGTAACAGTAAGGAACAGCCAGGTTTGAGAATCACTGCACTAGAACTTTACTTTGAGGAGTCTCAACAAAGCTTTCTATGCCTCAGGAAAAGCAAAAGCACAACTCTGCTCCTTATCTTATCTATATTTCCTGATCTTACTTTGTACCAACAAGTTCCCAGGATGAAATGTAAAAAAAAAAAAAAAAAAGATATGTTTAAGTTCATTGAACCCGTGTTTTTTAAATATTTTTTATTGATTATGCTATTACAGTTGTCCCATTTCTCCCCCATCATTCCCCTCCACCCTGCATACTCCCTCCCACCCACATTCCCCACTTTAGTTCATGTCCATGTATCATAAGTTCTTTAGCTTCTACATTTCCCACACTGTTCTTGCCCTCCCCCTGTCTATTTTCTACCTACCATCTATGTTACTTATTCTCTGTACCTTTTCCCCCTCTCTCCTCCTCCCACTCCCCTGTTGCTAACCCTCCATATGATCTCCATTTCTGTGGTTCTGTTCCTGTTCTAGTTGTTTGTTTTTGTTTTAGGTGTGGTTGTTAATAGCTGTGAGTTTGCTGTCTTTTCACTGTCATATTTTTTATCTTCTTTTTCTTAGACAAGTCCCTTTCACATTTCATATAATAAGGGCTTGGTGATGATGAACTCCTTGAACTTGACCTTATCTGAGAAGCACTTTATCTTCCTTTCCATTCTAAATGACAGCTTTGCTGGATAGAGCAATTTTGGATGTAGGGCCTTGCCTTTCAAGACTTCAAATGCTTCTTTCCAGCCCCTTCTTGCCTGGAAGGTCTCTTTGGAGAAATCAGCTGACAGCCTGATGGGAACTCCTTTATAGGTGACTGTCCCCTTATCCCTTGCTGCTTCTAGAATTCTCTCCTTCATTTGAATCTTGGCTAATGTAATTATGATGTGCCTTGACATGTTCCTCCTTGGGTCCAACTTCTTTGAGACTCTCTGAGCTTCCTGGACTTCCTGGTAGTCTGTTTCCTTTGCCAGAACTTCCTTTGGGGAAGTTCTTTCCACTTGTTGCTCTTCTTCCCCTTCTGGTACCCCTATAATTCAGATGTTGGGACGTTTAAAGATGTCCTGGAGGTTCCTAAGCCTCTCCTCATTTCCTTGAATTCTTGTTTCTTCCTTCTTTTCTGTTTGGTTGTTTCCTCCTTCCTTCTGGTCCACTCCATTGATTTGAGACCCAGTTTTCCTCCCATCTCTATCCGTTCCCCATGTGTCTTCCTTCATTTCACGTATTGTAGCCTTCATTTGTTCATCTAATTTGTGAGCAAAATCAACCAATTTTGTGAGCATCCTGATCACCAGGGCTTTGAACCGTGCATCTGATAGGTTGGCTATCTCTTCATGGCTTAGAGGAATTGGCTCTGGGGATTTTATTTGTTCTCCGGTTTGAGCCATTTTGGGTGGTTTTTTGTTTTATTTTGTTTTGTTTTTGGTCTGGCCGTGGCTGTTACGTAGTGAGGGGTGCAGCCTTAGGTGTTCCCTAGTGCGGGGCAGCCCAGTTGCTGAGTTGTGACGCTGTATGTGGGGGCAGGGTCCAAAAGGGAACAATGGTGCCTGCTCTGCTCTCTCCTGGATTCAGTCCCTTCCGCCGCTTCCCCTTCACCTGGATTATCTGCACGCTCGAATGTGGGACCACCTGGTCAGCCAGCCACCTTGCGTGGGTCTGCACAGTTGCTACCCTGTGCCCGGGGTCTGCCACCCGCCGCCTGCACGCCTGGGAACCGCCAGCCACTGCTGCCTACGTTCCCGGGTCCGCACCTCCACTTCTTCCTGCTGTGTCTCCGCCCCTCTTACCAGTCTGGATGAATGGTTGTTGGACTTCCATACAGTTCAATTTTCTATCAGTTCCGGTTGTTTTCTTGTTTCTAAATATTTGTTGTCCTTAATTTTGGTTGTGAGAGGAGGCACAGTGTGTCCACCTACGCCTCCATCTTGGCTGAAAGTCCCTGTGTTTTTGTTTTTATTCAACAACATTTAAGGTGCCTGCTGTGTGTCTGGTTTTATGGAGGAGTGTTTTGGTGGAAATAGATTAATGATGAGTGAAAGAAGAGTTTGGCCTCTTTAAAAAGCTATGGGATTGTGTGAAATGTCCAGAATAGGCAAGTGTATAGAAATAGAAAATAGATTGGTGGCTGCCTGGGCCTGGGAGGTTGGGGAAAAATGGGACATCACTGCTACTGGGTATAGGACTTCTTTTTGGAATAATGACAATGACCTAAAATTGATTGTGGCAATGATTATATAGCTCTGTTAATATAGCAAAAACCATTGACCATGTGCTTCCAATGGGTGAATTGTATGGCATGGGAATTATATCTCAATAATGCTGCTGTCTTTAAAAAAAAAGAGGTATTCTTCACTGGGAAGACTTAACACTGAATGCGTGAATTAGGAACCACAGAAAAGAAACTCAGTGCTGTAACCCATTCCTTAATGTCAATTTCAAAATTGACATTAACTTGAGGGCAAAAACTGAGCAGAATAAAGTAAATCCTGCTTTGAAGTATTTAGTTATCACCTGTATTCTAGAAAGCACCTGAGTGTTCAGAGGAGAAAATGACCAGAAGCCATACAGGTGTCCTGGGACATCTGGTGGGTGAGAAAAGGACAAGAACTTTCACAGAACCCACTTGAGTCTCAGGCACGGCTCTGAGTACTTTGCATACATTAATTCATTTAATCATCACACACTTATCCCATAGTGAAACTGAGGTAAAGAGAAGGCACAAAATGCAGTGGGGTGGGCACCAGTGAAGGTAACTGAGTCAAAGCAGGGCATAAGAAGACCCTGTTTGGCTTTCTCAATGCCCAGGTATGTATGTAGCTGAGTAGGTCTCTCTCTGGGTCTATTTAAAAGCAGCTATGAGTATATTGTCTGGAGTACCACTCTGTTCCCTGCATCTAACCTGATGGTGGATATACCACAGGACCTGCCACCTCACCTGGTCTCATGACCTGGACACTGGGAAGCATCCACCAAAATAAAAGTCACGAAGGTCTGGGAGAACTGAAAGCCTCCATAGGACCTGCCTTAGAACAATACATTCTTTGTCATGATAGTGAAGCACCAGCCCCAGGGGGACTCCTCAAGCTCAGAATGCTCAGGACATTTGGTGTCAAGCCTCCTGGACTAAAAAGTGAACTCTCCAAAGCAGAAAGAAAGGACTGCTCCCACCTGACCCTCTCCCTCTCCCAAAGTAGGAGCAACTTGGGTTTCTCAGCCTTTCCCTCCCTTTCCACTGAGGTATTTTAATATGCCTACAAGGGGCAAGGAGGGAAGGACATCCTAATCTGCACTTCAGTGCCCACAACTTTTCACCCCATGAACACATTCCCTTCAACCTTCCTAGCCAAGCTTTGTCCATCTCAGGGCTTAGTTCAACTGTGAACGTTTTTTTCCATGATCTCTCCCTGTTCTGATTTCCTGCTATGTTTGAATTTTTATACCAAGCTTCATAGCACCTCCCTTGTAGGTAGCTTTGCTTACTATTATACTCTCCACATTACCACAGATAATCAAGAGTTCACAGTGCAGCTGTTCTTTCCTTATTTTTTCATCCCCAGACCTCACAACAGGTTAACTCTGCTGTGCACTAAGTTTTCACCCTTGCCAGATTCTAGGCCTACAGTAGCTGCTTGCATCCCAGTGAAGTCAGTCTATTCCCAGTTGCCTGAACCTCTCTTTTCTCACTTATTATCTCCTGTCTCATCTTGTTAGTCAGCTTTTCCTATTACCTGCCTTGCCTTTCCAACTATCCCTGGTCCTGTAAGAGACATGGAATGAAGCAGGGATGAGTCATCTATTCAGTGGTGAGCACTTCATAGGGTAGGGTGATATTTGTCTTCTGATGTCCATAACCAGGGCAAACAGCAGGTGTCTCCAGAGCATATAGACCTCAGACACATTGTCCTTGCTTTTCTTCCTCCTGCCCCTGCCTCCCTCTTCTAGCCCTATCTTCAAAATGGTTTCTGTGATGCTCTTCTTGTCAAATTCCTCCCTTACTCACACATAGCCCAGTTCCTTAACTGCTCAAAATGTGGATCTCATTTACCGTCTCACTTGCTACGCATACAACACTTGACTTTTCTTATTTTCTGTGCTTTGTGAAAACAATGCTGTGATTTTTAAAAAAAAAAAAAACTTTTTGTGTGTGGCCTCTGATTGATTTTGCAAGTAGGGAAAGATTTGTCACTTTGATAGGAAAAGATTGCCAGATCTGTCTCAAGAATTCTTAAGAATGTGTACAGGGCAAAACGTGGAAGAGCAGATGATGGAAGCTGTTGAAGGGAATGATGGAAACCAGAATTAGCTCAGCCAGGGCCAGCCACACCCTCCTTCCTCACACAAAGTGCCTTCTCCCTCTTCAAAGAGATTGCCTTTGCCCGCCAGGGCTGCAAGGAGAAGAACCGAAAAGGAGCAATTTGGAGGAAGGGCATCGAAAGAGAAGAGAGCTCCTGATATCGTTCCTGCACCCCAACTTTCTAGAGTCTGTTTGCCAGAGCCTCTTCCCTCTCCATTCCCAATGTCTCTGCCTCCTGTTTTGTAGCACATCAGGGTCACTTCTTGATCACAAGTAAGCACAACAGATAGAGCTTCCTTCCTCTCCCCTTCACACAGGGTTGGGGTTCTTACAGTGAGATCAAAGGATTCGGAGGGAAGAAAGACTATGGGGAATGAGCTACTCAATGAACTAAAGGTGGCCTGACTTTTGGGCCATGGATGATAGAATGCTGTAGTGGAACACTTAAAAGACACCCATTAATGTCCAAAGCAGCTGCAGAAATGAGTTATTTACTAGAGATTTGATCCCATCGGAAGGTCTCTTCTCCCAGCGCAGCACCACATTTACTGTGTCTCCTTGATTCCTACCTGCTCTGCTGGGAATGAGTCTCCGTGACCCCACGCTCCCTCTAGCCCACCCAGTCTAGACTCCTGTGCCAAATGCTAGCTAGCTTTGTCTTCATTTGCACCCTGCCTTTGACATAGTAATAATGTCCAGTACAGACAAGATGCCAAGTGCCAGCTGAAATCAATTCAAGCAATATTTTATGAGTTCCAACTGTAAGTAATAGAACATGTCATGGGACATTGGATTATGGAGGGTACAAAGGAGAGGAAATTCTTGGGATACCCACAAGTGGTTGATCCCAGAGCGGTTAGTCTCATGTATAGTTAGAATATACACTGTCGATGATATTTACTTATGTGTAGCCTTTACTTATGTGTAGTCTCGTCTGCATAGTGTCTTTTATAAGCTCTTAGAAAATAATAACTGCAACTGATTGTTTAGGGCTCTCACAAAGTGAAAGACAACGGTATTTTAGATTGTTGTGAGAAACCCAGAGAATGTGGAGACAGGGAAAGCTCTTAAGTCTACTTTTTACACAATAGAGCTTCATACCGTTATTCTGTATATAATCTTTTTACCAAAACACTGTCGCCCGTTTCTGTCAACAAAAGACCTCTTTGTTTTGATAGTCAAGCAAAACCTTAAGCTCAGTAGAAACAACAGAATGGACTTTTTAAATGACAAAATGGAAGGGCTAAAAGGCCTTACATTGGGAATGTAAATTGGAAGCTTTTTTATGACAATAGCCCTCAGTTTCGATCAACTTTAGTTTTTTGGGTTGGGTTGTTGTTGTTTTTTTTAAATTTTTTTCGTGACACTCATGAAATTCCCTGGAATGAAGCTGAGGATAACTATCTATCTTCTCTGACTACAGGGTAGGCATAGGTGAGATGGAAGGTGGACTTTGCCACATCTCCAAGCCCTCTGAACAAGTTGTCTTGGACTATCAATGTCTCTCCATCATTCTACCTTTGAATATACAGGGTACAGCATAAATAATGCCCCTTTTTATTACAAAATCTTTCTTTACAAAATCATAGGCATGTAATTCTGTAACATAACAATATCACACTCAAGCATACCATATGACATTTTTGGTGAAATGTTCAAATTGAAACTATAAATTATTGCACCAGTGTTATTACATACCAGCCACACTCAAGCAGGTGTTACTTCTGCTGGACCCTGTGTTTGCTCACACACACATAGCTGAGAGCACCATAACAGGCAGAAGTACATTATACAGGGATAGATGGAGTGTCCCTGACTCCTTTCCATGAACTTGAGTGCAATTCTAAAACCTGTTTATTGTTTCGTAGTCCCCAATATTTTGGAACCTTCTTGGAGGCTTAGCTTTCCACTGCTATCTTCCAAAGAAAGGAAGGTGATATTTTCTTTGGAACTCTCCCTTCTCTTTCTGGCTCTATTTCTCCAACTAGACAGTCCCAAATCACGCCTCACCTCTGGGATGCTTCTGTTAGTATTACACTGTGGGTATGAATGAAGTTGATCTCTCTCCTTTCCAGGCTGGTAGGTGGTGTTTCCTTCCATTGGCTTTTGTTCATAACAAAGAGACCACCTAGTTACAAGAAATTATAGAAGTGACCACCTCTGTCCCATTCATGCCCTAAGAGCTCAGATTGGGACTTGTTTGATGTTGCAGCTTCACCATTTAGTATGATACTCCTAGAAGGGCAATGGTTATCCCAAGTCATAAAATATATAACCCTCCAGCTCGTATATTCCTGTTTCTTTCTTTCTTTGTTTCTTTTTTCTTTTTCTTTTTCTTTTTTCCCCCCTATCAAAGCTATGTCCATGGTAGTGGGCTTAGAAAATATTCATGAAAGAAATGGTTCTGGGCTAGCATTGCATCCACTTGTAAGGACTCAAAAGGACCTTGCTTCTCTCCCTGGATTCATTGCTCATGCTCTTAGCTCCAACCATAGGGAGCCACTTTGAACATACTGTTCCCTCTGTTTAAAACATTTTCCTCTCTGTTATCTTACTCTATCCCCACCTTTGCTAGCTCTTACTGCCTTGAGGTTGTGTCTAGAAGTTACTCCAAGTAGAAGCCTTCCATGGCCTTCTAAGACCCTCCCCTGTGTTCCCAAAGCACTTTGTGTTGACACCATTTCGGAATTGCCCATCTTCTTGCCTACCTCCCCCGATACTTGGTAACTTACTTGAGGACAAAAACTGTTTCATTCATTGTTTTTTATCTAGCTTCTGGCAGCTTTTTGGCACAAAGTAGACATTCAGTAAATATTTGGTGAGTGAACAAATGAATGGAGTCCAAACAAGGAAGACATTTGTAGGCATAGATTTCTTTTCCTTCAGAGATTAAAGTGCGGCCAGAGACTTTGTCCATGCCTGTGCTGGATGCCAGTGTAGGCTTCTCAGAGGGCTCCTCTGGATGAGCACCTGGCCTGAGACCTAGATGTTACTTAGGCCTTCCCAGAGGCTGCCCTTCTCTGGATATGGGCCCCAGGATTTCTCCACCAGGCTGGGCTCTACTGCTATTCTATACCTCTCCTCAACTCCTCCATCCTGCCCAGGCCCCTGCTGCCTTTTTTGGAACCTGGGAGAGGAATTGCTGGGTGTAGTGTCCTCCGACCTGACTGAGCTGTGATGACTCTGGCTCCTGGAAACCTGGTGGTCTCCATTCTCCCATCGCTGCCTCTTCCATTTGCTCTGACTGAAGCATGTTCACTAACTGCTTGCTAAGCTCGGATCTACCTGTGGATGAAACCTGAGAGTCTGTCCTGCTTGTTCTGAACAGTTCTCAAGTGTTATTGGTAGCATGAGACTCTGAAGTGAATGCCATCAGGCTTGCAGCAAGGAACTTAGTCAAGGCTAGAAGCCAGCTTACAATGGGTCCAGTGTTGGCTCAACTAGAGTTCAGTTCCTTGGAGGTTTGGGAAAAGAATGTCCCTAGCTCCTCTCTCGTGGTTCACTTGGCTCCCATCAGAGAGAGGCTTTCAAGAATTAAATCACTTCAGTTTTATGACAGAAGAGTTATAGTGCATTCAATAATGACAAGTAACTGCCTGCTAACAGAGAAGGGTCTCTGCTTGAAGACCCTAATAACCAACACTCCTTCCTTATTCCTACCTGGTTCCTTTGTCCCTGGTACTGAAGCTCAAAGGATCCTGATCAAAATGGAATGAGAAGAAATTAGGGGTACAGGAGAGAAATGGGGAATGGGAATAAAGGGGACATAAAGAGAGAGAGTGAGGAAGATAGGAAGATCAGGACAGAGCAAGAAAAAAAATGGGTTGAGAGTAAAAGAAAAGCCAAATGAGGTATATGAAAGTGGGGAGGAATAAAACACTGGAGAAAGAAGAAACAATGGGGACCCAGAGGAAGTTGAAGAAAATACCTCCAGGGGTAACCTAGAGAGAAAGGAGAGAGCAGAGAAGTGAGAGAAAGGAAGAAGCCTGGGGTGAGAAAGAAGATCCATGCAGGATTAATAAGCTCCCATTTATTCAATGCCACATATATACCAAGCACCATGTTAAGGCTTTGCACTTATAGTAGAGTGGGCGCAGTAGCCCAAAACTGAATTCATAGTGTGGCTGTATGTGGAACTGTGAACCAGAAAATACTCAGACATCTTCACATGAGTTCACATGCAGGAAGCTGGGCAAACTTACTCCTGAGCATCGGAGTGGCTCCACCACCTTGGAACACCAGTGAATAACCAGAAGAGACAGGTTAGGGGTGATAGGTTTCCAAACTGGAAAGTCATCTCAGGTCCTGCAGGCAAGCAGGCCTGGCCTTAGAGCTCTAAAGATGCAGGCATTGTGCTATAATTGTATGACACTTAGATACTCATGGACTGTGTAGTTGGAGACAAAGAACTCATAGCTATCTTAGCCCACTGAATCTTGGTTTACCACAATGCAGTGATAATCTCCATTAAAGAAACACAGGTTGCTTTCCCACTGCTCCTAGATGGTGGCACTAAGAATCCAATATGATCATTGTGATGCAAAAACCAGGTTCCTTCCTCTCCGCTATGGCCTCTGCTCTGCTGTCCCACCCTCGGTGGTCAGAGCAGTATGTTCCTGGAGGTCAGCCTTGGACAGTCTTCAGGCAAAGAGCAGAGGAAAGAAATATAGTGTTGGTTGGTCCAGAAGCAATGGCCCAAGCAGAAAGAGAACTCTGGGACCCATGAAGATAGATGGCAATATTGATCCCTACCAACCTGGACAGGTGAGAAGGAATTCATTTGGAGCATAGGAAGCACACAACCTGACCCTATAGGTTGGCCTTGGTCCCCTCCACCTGTTGTGGACACATAGCAGCCTGGAGCCATAGGATTTGAGTAATTTACCGTCCCTCACAGCTTCACGTGTACACAGCTTAGCAAGAACACTGCCCCTGAGCTTCTGAGCCAGGGCATCACAGTCTAGGAGATTTGTGAAAGTTTGTTTTTGTCTTGCAGGGGCTTTGTTCCCATGTGATTTCATTAATTGACTCATTGCTCCTTAGAGCTGCAGGGAGCCTGGTAGTTCAGGCCATTAAATCCCTTCTGTTGGCCTAATTCATAGCCTGAGATTGCAAGCTGTGCAACATAATCCATTTGTCCTAATTTGATTTTTTCTTTTCAAGAGGCTTCCTTGGCAGCCAGGTTTTTTCTCATTATGATATGATTCATCTGCGTGGTAATTCCCATTAGAACTAGTATTTCAGACATGATTCATCTTTGGAAATATTAAGCAGGAACATGGTTTCAGAAAGTCCTGTTACATTCATAGTCACAGGGAATTTCTGCAAGAGATGCCCCTTTGTTTATCCAGTGTGCTCTGGAAAGGCTGTATGGAGGAGGCAGAATTTGAATGCAGGGGTAAAATGTGGATTGAAAGAAGTTACGTGGAAGGGCATTTCCAGCTGTTCAATATCCTTGGCCATCCTTTCACACTCCTTAGATGTTTCCTGCAGTAATAAAGGTTCAACTTACTTCCTGTAGAAGCTGGTGGCATAGCTCTGGTTAACTGCCCTCGCCTTAGTAAAGCCTTTATTTTTGGCTCTCTGGGGCTCTGTTTGGTCAGCATCTCATGCATGGTCTGAATAGTCTCAGTCAAATGGAATTCTCTACACAGGCACTCAAATGGAATGTGGGTTCAAGAGCAGAGGAAGCCACAGCTTGCTACCAGAGTCCTGCTTCTCATCCCTGCCACTCAGGTCTCCAACCTGCCTCAGCCACCACCCCCCAGAACAGCCTCACTGTTTTGTTGACTTTTCAGGGAATTTGGCAGTTTGTATATCATTGCATTTTGTGTGGACACAAACGCCATGAGCAGTCAAACTTTCAGCGTCTTCAATTGTCTAGAACACTGCTTTTAGATTCCAGAAGTTAGGAAAGGGGCCCAAGAGACCAGTAAAAGGGGTTTCCAAACCACAGCTCTCACACTTGATTCCATGAAGGAAGCTCCCACAGTCTTACCCAGCCTATTAAATCACAGTTAACACATAGTTCAAATAAATGTGTTTGTTTTCCTAGCTCAGGCTACTTTAAGAATCAAATCACATTTTGGGGAGGATAAGGATACTATTAGAAGTAGATATATAGTTACTAGTGAGAAAGAACACCTGATATTGAAGGAAAACACTGATTAAAAGAGAGGGAAACAGAAGACTCTAACTATACACTATATTAGAAAATAATGAAGGTCAAAATTATCATCAAAATTAAGGTTAATTAATATCCTCCATCCCCTATTTAAGAAGGCTAGGAAGTATGGGTCATTGAAGAATAACACAAAGAGGACCCTTGGAGATAATGTTGGCTGACCCCTTCATGTTAAAGAAAAGAAAACTTGAGGAGGGGTGAGTTCCAGTCACAGGGCAGAGTTGGTCTTTTTTTTTTTTTTTTTTTTTTTATCATTGTTCTCAAGCATCTACCATAGTCTCTGTAATCACAACTCAACATTTATTGAATTAGGAAAGTCAATATATAAATCCATATTCTGCTTTTTTAAAAGTTCCATCATTCTTCTAGATTACCATTTTCATAAAAAATCAGGGTGGAGAATAGATCTGATTAAGCATCCTCAACTCTAAGCACATCAATAAATGATAATGGAATAATATTAAACTGTGGGTAAATTTTTCAGAATAAGGCATGTCTGGTGAATAGTAATTAGAGCCACACTTGGCTACAGCTATTCTGAATATTTTGTAAAGATGTTACACCATTTCATTTGATTTCTGGATATGGTGTTCAAAAAATACAGGTAACAGTTCACCTGCAGTTTAGGTGAACACGATGGAGTCATGACCAAAAAACAAGAGGATTCTAGTCAAGTTCTTGGCAAAAATACAGAATAGAGACACTCATTAATTCAATCAATAAACTATTTATTGAGAAGCTATAATGCCAAACACTTCTAGACACTAGAGATACATAAATGAAAAAAGAAATAAAGTCCTTCTCTTCCGGCCAAGGTGGAGGCATAGGTGGACACATTGTGCCTCCTCTCACAACCAAAATTAAGGACAACAAATATTTAGAAACAAGAAAACAACCAGAGCTAATAGAAAATTGAACTGTACAGAAGTCCAACAACCACTCATCCAGACCGGTAAGAGGGGAGGAGTCGTGGCAGGAAGAAGTGGAGGTGCGGACCTGGGAATGCAGGCAGCAGTAGCTGGTGCTTCCCAAGCGTGCAGGCGGCTGGCAGATCCCAGGCCCAGAGGCGGTGGCTGGCAGACCCTGGGCACAGTGTGGCAACTGTGCAGACCCAGTGAGGCCGTGCAAGGTGGCTGGCTGACCAGGTGGTCCCACATTCGTGCACACAGATAATCCAGGCAAAGGGGAAGTGGCGGAAGGGACGGGAATCCAGGAGAGAGAAGAGCAGGCACCATTGTTCCCTCTCGGACCCCGCCCCCACATACAGCATCACAAATCAGCGACTGGACTGCCCCGCACTGGGGAACACCTAAGGCTCCACTCCTCACTATGTAACAGCCGAGACCAGACCAAAAACAAAACAAAACAAACAAACAAACAAACAAAAAAACACCAAAAATGGCTCAAACCAGAGAACAAATGAAAGCCCCAAAGCCAGTTCCTCTGAGCAACAAGGAGATAGCCAACCTATCAGATGCACAGTTCAAAGCCCTAGTGATCAGGATGCTCACAGAATTGGTTGATTTTGCTCACAAATTAGATGAAAAAATGCAGGCTACAATACGTGAAATGAAGGAAGATGCATGGGGAACTGATAGAGATGGAAGGAAAACTGGGACTCAAATCAATGGAGTGGACCAGAAGGAAGAAACTAACAACCAAACAGAAAACGAGGAAGAAACAAGAATTCAAAAAAATGAGGAGAGGCTTAGGAACCTCTGGGACATCGTTAAACGTCCCAACATCCGAATTATATGGGCCCCAGAAGGGGAAGAAGAAGAGCAACAAGTGGAAAACTTATTTCAACAAATAATAAAGGAGAACTTCCCCAAGCTGGCAAAGGAAATAGACTACCAGGACGTCCAGGAAGCTCAGAGAGTCCCAAAGAAGTTGGACCCAAGGAGGAACACGCCAAGGCACATCGTAATTACATTAGCCAAGATTCAAATGAAGGAGAGAATTCTAGAAGCAGCAAGGGATAAGGGGACAGTCACCTATAAAGGAGTTCCCATCAGGCTGTCAGCTGATTTCTTAAAAGAGACCTTCCAGGCAAGAAGGGGCTGGAAAGAAGTATTTGAAGTCTTGAAAGGCAGGGACCTACATCCAGAATTGCTCTATCCAGCAAAGCTGTCATTTAGAATGGAAGGAAAGATAAAGTGCTTCTCAGATAAGGTCAAGTCCAAGGAGTTCATCATCACCAAACCCTTATTATAGGAAATGTTAAAGGGACTTGTCTAAGAAAAAGAAGATAAAAAACATGACAGTGAAAAGACAGCAAATTCACAGCTATTAACAACCACACCTAAAACAAAAGCGAGCAACTAGAACAGGAACAGAACCACAGAAATGGAGGTCATATGGAGGGTTAGCAACAGAGGAGTGGGAGGAGGAGAGAGGGGGGAAAAGGTACAGAGAATAAGTAGCATAGATGGTGAGTAGAAAATAGACAGGGGGAGGGCAAGAATAGTGTGGGAAATGTAGAAGCTAAAGAACTTATGACACATGGACATGAACTAAAGAGGGGGAATGTGGGTAGGAGGGGGTGTGCATGGTGGAGGGGAATGATGGGGGAGAAATGGGACAACTGTAATAGCATAATCAATAAAATATAGTAAAAAAACAAATAAAGTCCTCAACAAGCTGATATTCTAGAGGGAAGAGAAAGATAATAAACAGAGAAAGATGTAAGGATCATTAACTACAATTACCTCTCTCTTAAGAGAGATTTCTTTGACAACGGTACTATAGGATTCTCTGGTTTAGTGGTTAGCAGCACTGGCTTAAAGATAGAATACTGATGCTGAGTTCTAACTGTGTGCACATCAGTTTCCAATTTTTAAGCAGTAGTAATATTAGGACTTCTTTTTAGAGCTGCTCTGAAGTTTCAATGAAATCATGTCTCAGTGCCTACTTTATTTTAAGCACTCAATAAATATGGCAGTGATTACAAGTAATGAGTCAATAGACCCCTAAGTAACAAACTTTTTCTTACTGAAACATTTCAGAACACATGCTCTCATATCTTGGAATGTCATAATTTCCCATAACTCTGACCCCAGAAGGATAGATTTTAAAATAGAATAAGTACAAAATTGACTCCCTTGACAGGTATCCTCTTTGACCCCAGTAAAAGTCAAGTTAAGACATAGTTTCTTCTTGGCTGTGTAGAGGAAGCTTTCCTCCTGGGTGAGTGCTGTGGACATGGTGTATCTGGCTGCTTCATGCCTTTCCATGCACCAAAGCCTTTGGCTTTGTCTCAATCTGAATCACCCCAGCTCTCTTCAGCCTTGGATGTTTGTTGTATTTTGTTTTGGGTCTGAATTCCAAGTCTCAGTGCTGGTTTCTACATGGCATCCATCTTTATTGAGTCACAAGGAACTGCAAATACTTTCTTGAATGTTTTCCATTGCTTGCTTTTCTGCAGGTAACTTTACAGTATCAGGGTCTTTCTGCTCAAACATAGTACCTGCCATAACAGGAGTAGTGTAACTCCATGGAGAGAATCCACTCCTGGTTCACAGTGGTTGTTAAACACAGGAGCCATAAGCAGCTCTGTTTGCAACATTGATCTGTAGCTCTTTATATAAATTTTAAATCTCTAAGAATTAAAAAAATGACCAAATGTAGAAACCTTGACTCTTCCTTTCTTATTTCCCAGCAACTTCAACAAGTCCTGTGGAATCTATGTCCAAAATACATTTGTACCACATATAAAAGTCTGCGATATTTACTTATTTGGTCCACTTATTTATTATCTGCCTTCCCCACCAAAATGAAGCTTTGTTGCTCATTGTTATAATCCCAGCCATTGGGCTTGACACAATGTATGTGCTTAATCAATATAAATCTATTGTTGAACGAATGAATGTACACATATCTGTTTAGCAAACTTAGGTGCCCTGTTTGACATGTTTATTTTATCTCAGAAAAGATAGTGGCCCACATTGGGCAGTAGTCTGTCCAGTTTTCAGCACCTTCTATTACCACATTAATCAAGTGAAATAAAGTTCATATTTTTCTTAACCTTGAAATTTAAAACTATGAATTTCTATACAAGGAAACATGCTGGCATTCATTAATCATGACTATTTTCAAAATTAATTTAGGGTGACCACAAAAAGAATTGTCATGAGTAAAAATATTAACAGCAGCACCATAAACATCATTTAAACCTTTTGCCAAATAACAGTGTTTTCTTGAACCCCACTGTTTGGGCTTTAGGTGTGACTCTGTTTAGTGCAATGGATAAAGTTGGGCCACAGAGTTGGACAAACCTAGATATCAATCCTGGTTCAGACTCTTACCAGCTGGGCAAACTTGTTCTACATCTCTTCACCTCCCTAGGCCTACTGTCCCTATCTGCCAAATGAATCAACCTCTTTTGGTTAGTGTATGGATTTAAATTTCATGCAGGTAGATACTTATCACTTTGTCCAACGCATCATCATTATGTCAATCAGCTTTTGCCTTGTAATGAAGCACTCCCAAAATTCAGTGACTTTTCACATGTCATTTATTTAGCTTATGTTTCCTGAATTGGCTGAGTGGCTCTCCTAGTCTGGATCAACTGATCTCTGCTAGGCTAACTCATGTATCTATGATAGCAGTCAGACTGGCAATTGGATGATCTAGGAGTATCTGGCTGTTGGCAGGCTATCAGCCAAGGTAACAAAAGTGGCTGCACCATGGTCTCTCATTCTCCAGAAAGATGGCTGTGGTTTTTCCATGTAATCACTACTGCACAATTCCCAGAAATAGCAAGAGAGAGCAAGCTTCAATGAACAAGTGTTTTTCAGGACTTCATTTGCATCATGTGTCCTAAATTTCCATTGGTTAAGCAAACCCCAAGGCTGGCCCAGAATCAGTGAAGGAAATAATTTATGGCATTTTTTGTAGTATATCACATCACCATTGTCATCATCATCACAGAAACCTGTATTTTTGAACATTAACTAAGTGGCAGGTACTGTTCCAGCCCTACTGTGTTTATCAAAGCTTGTAATTCTTCCCACAACCTTATGAGGCAGAAACAATTATATCCCCACGTTGGAGAAAAGGAAACTGAGGCACAAAATGACAAATTGTCCAAGATCACACAGCGGGGAAGCAGGGGTGCTAGAATTCAAGCCAACACTCCACAGCCATGCTCATAATGACTGTTCTATACTGCCTCCTCTTCCCACTCTGTGTATGTGGAGTTTCCCATAATTGCTTTTTTTTTTTTTAAGTGAATGATCTAATAAGTGGTTATAGCCTGATTTTAATATGTTCCCTGAGCATTGCCGTATCTACCACCACTTCATCCATGTTTCAGCGTTTTTCCAACAAGCACCTTGAATTCAGCTCATCCAGTACTTGTATGACTATCATGTGTTAGTCCAGGTCTTGGTAGAACCTGCTGATCTTTTTCTGGTCTTTGTGTATGTGGTGATGGCAGCTCAGATCTTTATTTTTAGGGTTCTTTGTCTTGTATTTCATCAGACAGGTTTGAGAACTTGGAAACAAGTAGCTGACAGCAATGCCGAATGATTACTTAATACATACATAACATTTATATATGTCGGAGGTGAGTTGCATCACCCCTTGAGAGCAAAGACCTTGGCTTTTTCTCTGTATCTTTGACAACTAGCATAGGGAAGAGCACACAGCCAAGAGACATATTGGAGGATCTCAGCACATGTTTATTTTTTGTATGTATAGCCATATCCATAGCCCATCAAAGCAAGAGTCACAAATGCATATGCTAATGATGCCCGGATATTGGCCAGGTGTGGAAGTGGTGGGAATTGGTGCCAGCTGGAGAACTCATGCCCCGTCTAAAGTCTAGCCCTTCATACTACATGGGAATGCTCAGTATTGTCGGATTATTCCATTTATCAGAAGATGCTGAAACTTCAGATGTGTATGTAAACTTCCCTGATTTTAAAACACCATGTGTCAAATGCAGATCTTTTGAATAAATTTGGCCCATGGCCAGACAATTTATGACTCCCAACATTAAGCACTTCTTGGTACCTGTCTACTGCATTACAACTGTCTTGAAGGCCCAAGGTGGAAAGGCAGCCACAGAATAAGGCAGAGATGGGGCAGTGAGGTGATAATAGAGGCAGGACTTCAAGAAAGATGGATAATTTCCTGTTTCAAAGAATCCACAGAGGTCAAGGAAATGAGAGTAAGAAAAAGCCATTCTATTAGAGCAAATTACTTGGTACGACACTATATTCACAGGCTGTGTGTTCTTAAAAAAATTATGGTCAAATAATATGAGTATGAGTAGTGCTCAAACACTCAGTTAAGCAAAATAGATTTCTTCGCTCTAAACCTTTTAATTGCCTTTAATATTCTAATATGCAGTATTAACCTTCAAAAGGTGAACTATTTACTAAGTTTTTAAAACTTACAGGATCAAGGAGGTTTGGTGTGTGTGTGTGTGTGTGTGTGTGTGTGTGTGTGTGTGTTGCCTCTCTAGATGTGATGATTTGAGGAAAACACTTTGGGAAAGCTGGATAAGGGACTGAATGAGACATCGGGAATCTCTGAAGGCATGATGTGGAGACTGCAATGCATAGCATAAGGAGTGAGGGCATTTGAACCAATGGAGGAACTTAGCAAGAAAGAAACTAGATCTACTCATTAGTAACTAAGAACTGTAAGCATATTCATTTCAGTAAAGGAAAACCTTTTTAGCGCATTCCTCTGCTAAAAACAAACAAATAAACAAACAAACAAAAAAGTGAAGTGTTCCCACTCATGATGAGTTAAATCTCTTGGTTTGACGTTCGAGACTCCTTTATCAGGCCAAGTGACCTTTCTAATTTCTCCTCTGATCTAAATGCCCTACTCTGCTCACTGTCCTTAAGATGCATACATTTCCATTCACCATCGCTTACCATGTGAGTTGCCTCCCCCAGCTGCTCCAGTTAGAGTTGTGCCTGTTTTCCAAGGCACAGCTCAAATCTGTTTTTCCTCTGGAGCCCTCTTTAGCCCTCAGACCTCACAGTGGGTTCTCTTCCCTGAACTTCTAGAGCATTTTTTTCTGCAGGACTTGTTTGAGACTTAGTGTGTTAGAGATTGCCTGTATGATAAGGAGCTGAGAGAAGAAAAGCATGTCCTGAGCTCTGCAGCTGTCTACCCCTCACAATACATCCAAATAAGGTTAGGATGATATTATCTAGCCGCACATAAGAGCAAGGGTATAAACCCCATCTCAGTGAGTTTTGTAGACTGCTCTGTTGTTACATAACCATCTGGTGTTTCCTGAGGATAGAGGAGTCCATTCGCTTCTTGAATAGTGATGGGCGTCATTTCCAGATACCAGGCTGAGCACTTTACATTATTGTCTTGGTGAATCCCACAACATCCCTAAGAAGGGGTATCTTCATTTACAGAAGAGGAAGCTGTCTTTAAACATTCAAGTCAGCTTGCTCATGCTTATGCTCATGTGCAGCTCTCTAGCTGGTCAAGGTAGAGCCAGGTATACAACCCCATATGCCTGATGCCAAAGCTGAGCTCTTTCTGTCTCAGGACACCATCTCCATGGCTATACTTGCCACCAGAAATTTAATGACAGAGAATTAAAGTCAAGGAATTCACACTTTGCCTTTGAGTGACAAGTATATACTAGTAGAAAGGGGAAAGCAGAGTAGAAATCTTGTTAGAGTCAACCTAGTTTGAGTAATCTGGGTATTTTAGGTCCAGTCTAAAGACATTCTAAAGAGGGACTTCCGGCCAAGATGGAGGCGTAGGCGGACACACTGTGCCTCCTCTCACAACCAAAATTAAGGACAACAAATATTTAGAAACAAGAAAACAACCAGAACTTATAGAAAACTGAACTGTACGGAAGTCCAACAACCATTCATCCAGACCAGTAAGAGGGGCGGAGTCACAGCAGGAGAAAGTGGAGGTGCGGACCCAGGAACGCAAGCAGCAGCGGCTGGCAGTTCCCAGGTACACAGGCGGCGGCTGGCGGACCCCGGGCACTGGGGGGCAACTGTGCAGACCCAGTGAGGCCGCACAAGGCAGCTGGCTGACTGACCAGGTGGTCTCACATTCGAGCGCGCAGACGGTCCAGGCGGAGGGGAAGTGGCGGAAGGGACTGAATCCAGGAGAGAGCGGAGCAGGCGCCATTGTTCCCTTTCGGACCCCGCCCCCACATACAGCGTCACAACCCAGCGACTGGGCTGCCCCCGCACTGGGGAGCGCCTGAGGCTCCATTACGTGACAGCACCCGCGTGTGCGCAGATAATCCAGGTGAAGGGGAAGCGGCAGAAAGGACTGGAGTCCAGGAGAGAGCAGAACAGGCACCATTGTTCCCTCTCAGACCCCGCTCCCACCTATAGCGTCACAACCCAGCGACTGGGCTGCCCTGCACTGGGGAGCACCAGAGGCTCCACTCTTCACTACGTAACAGTACGCGCGCGTGCGCAGATAATCCAGGTGAAGGGGAAGCAGCGGAAAGGGCCGGAGTCCAGGAGAGAGCGGAGCAGGCGCCATTGCTCCTTCTCAGACCCCGCCCCCACCTATAGCCTATAGCGTCACAACCCAGCGACTGGGCTGCCCCGCCCTGAGGAACACCTAAGGCTCCACCCCCTCACTACGTAATAGCCGCGACCAGACTAAAACCAAAACAACAACAACAACAACAAAAAAAAAAACCACCAAAAATGGCTCAAACCGGAAAACAAATAAAAGCCCCAGAGCCAATTCCTCTAAGCAGTGAAGAGATAGCCAACCTATCAGATGCACAGTTCAAAGCACTGGTCATCAAAATGCTCACAGAATTGGTTGATTTTGCTCACAAACTAGATGAAAAAATGCAGGCTACAATCCATGAAGGAAGATGCATGGGGAACTGATAGAGATGGAAGGAAAACTGGGACTCAAATCAATGGAGTGGACCAGAAGGAAGAAACTAACAACCAAACAGAAGACGAGGAAGAAACAAGAATTCAAAAAAATGAGGAGAGGCTTAGGAACCTCCGGGACATCTTTAAACATCCCAACATCCGAATTATATGGGTCCCAGAAGGGGAAGAAGAACAGCAACGAGTGGAAAACTTATTTGAACAAATAATAAAGGAGAACTTCCCCAATCTGGCAAAGGAAATAGACTACCAGGATGTCCAGGAAGCTCAGAGAGTCCCAAAGAAGTTGGACCCAAGGAGGAACACGCCAAGGCACATTGTAATTACATTAGCCAAGATTAAAAGGAAGGAGAGAATTCTAGAAGCAGCAAGGGATAAGGGGACAGTCACCTACAAGGGAGTTCCTATCAGACTGTCAGCTGATTTCTCCAAAGAGACCTTACAGGCAAGAAGGGGCTGGAAAGAAATATTTGAAATCTTGAAAAGCAGGGCCCTACATCCAGAATTGCTCTATCCAGCAAAGCTGTCATTTAGAATGGAAGGGAAGATAAAGTGCTTCTCAGATAAGGTCAAGTTCAAGGAGTTCATCATCACCAAGCCCTTATTATATGAAATGTTAAAGGGACTTATCTAAGAAAAAGAAGATAAAACTATGACAGTGAAAAGACAACAAACTCATAGCTATCAAGAAGCACACCTAAAACAAAAGCAAACTAAGCAAACAGCTAGAACAGGAACAGAACCACAGAAATCGAGATCATATGGAGGGTTAGCAACAGGGGAGTGGGAGGAGGAGAGAGGGGGAAAAGGTACAGAGAATGAGTAGCATAGATAATGGGAAAAAAATAGACAGGGGGAGGGCAAGAATAGTATGGGAAATGTAGAAGCTAGAAAACTTATGACCCATGGACATGAACTAAAGTGGGGAATGTGGGTGGGAGAGGGTGGGTAGGGTGGAGGGGAATGATGGGGGAGAAATGGCACAACTGTAATAGCATAATCAATAAAATATATTTAAAAAAAAAAAAGACATTCTAAAGAGGACCCACCTAGCTCTACTGGGGTCCTCTTGAGTGTCTGTGGGCCCCACTTAAGATGATTTTTGGAGCATGCAGCATCATGGGGGCACATGCATGGACTGGAGGGCATAGGAGGATCTTCTCTTCCCTGGCCAGTCATTGAAGTCACAAGAGGGGGTGACTTTTATTTCCACCCTACTGTGAGCTCTTTTGCTTATCACTAGACTGTGAACTCTTTGAGAGGAGAAGCTGTCATATTTACCCAGGCCTGACATATAACTGGTATATAAACACATAATTTTTTTTGTTGATTTGGTGTATGAATAACAAGACAACTATGGCAAGGTGCTCAAGGTGACATGATTAAAAAAAAAAAAAAAAAAACACAATATAGTCTACCTTTGCCTGTATGGATAGCTTAGATGGTTAGAGTATTGTCCTGATATGGCAAGGTTGCAGGTTTGATCCCCCGTCCAGGCACATACAAGAGTAAACCAATGAATGTATAAATAAGTGTAACAACACACTGATGTTCCTCTCTTTCTCTCTCTCTCTAAAATCAATAAATAAAAAATTAAAAAATATATAGTCTACCTTTATTTCTCCATTAAAAAGCTACATTAACTCATCCCATGTTATGTTTCTTCCCTGTTTTTTATACAGTACCTAGAAGTCTCTGGCTTTCCAGAGGCCTCAACAAAACTCAAAACCTTTCTGCAGTAATGTCAAACCTCATCATTTTCAGACCTCATCTTCTAAATTACAATAGATTGTGAAATCCTGCAGTACAAGAGGTGTGTGTTACTCTCTGCCCATGCCCCACATCTTTTAAGGCTGTTCCTTGTATAGAGAAGGATCTATATAAATTCATATTGAATGATTGCTTGGAATGGATTGGGGTTATGGTTGGGAACCTGGCATAGTAGTTCAATCTCCTTGAGATAATTCTTGGTAAATTCAATTTATAAAGGGAAGAGGAAATCAGGATAGTGACAGAGACAGAACAGGAACAATGGGCAGGATCAGACAACTCACTGGATGTGAGAAATGAGGAAGGAAAAGGAAAAGGATTCAAAGATTTTGATCCAAGCTGATGGATTGAAGCATTATGATCAAGAGAGAAATACAGAATTTCTCCTTCCCCTTGACTCTCTCATTCTTGCTTCTGTTTGAGCATGTAAGAAAGATTCCTCATGAATGTCAGGTTGAAGTATTTCTTAGAGGCAGACAGACCTGGGAAAGTCAAAAAAGGAAAGGTTTGGCATTGTCCCTCTGCAGAAGAGCTTTGCTCTGCTGAGGAGGAGGAGAAGAAATTTGAGCTGAATATATTTTTGGTTGGTACAACTTGTAAGCGCTCTGTTTGATAGCACGGTTGTTTGAATGGCCTATTTCATAACTACACATAGCTTTCCCAAATAAATGGTGTCTGTAGAATGTTCCGGTTAATACATGAGTCCAGTGTTCAAAAGTGTTTGTGCTTAGAGCGACTGAGCCTTCTTTCTTAATAAGTCATCTTGGCATTTTGTCAACAAGTTAATTTGCTTTTCTAAGAAACTAGATTAATACTTCCTGTACTTTGTGCTATTCACAGATCTACAATGCAGTGAGAAGGGGAGAAGAAACAGAAGATACAATTGGATCACTTCTCCATTTCTTCACAAAGCTCCCAGTCTCTGAGACAGCCCATGAAAGGATTAATATTGGTCCCTGCTTAAAGCAGTGTGTCCAAGACACCGTATGTGAGTATCGGGCCACCCTCCAAAGGACTTCCATATCTCAGTACATCACCGGTTCTCTCCTAGAAGCAACCACGTCTTTAGGAGCAAGAAGTGGCCTTCTCAGTACTTTCGGAGGATCTACTGGACGAATGATGCTGAAAGGTATGTCTGAAATTTCACTTTTAACTTTTCATCTTTGAGTGCAGAAAAGAATGTAATATTTATACATCTCCTGATGAAAAATTGAGTTCACTTTTCAGCAACTTTAAGTAAAGGTAGCTGCTTTAAGAGAATATAAAAGGGCAGTTCTTTATCAAAATCCCTGAAGGTGTAAATATTCCAAAAAATAAGCATTAAGATTTTGCTTTTTTTCAAAAGAAGTGGTTAAAAAGCTATCTTTAGTTTGTTTTAATTATTCAGACAGGTGATTTCTCTTAGTGGTAGTCCATAACACATGTCAGTTACTATGATAAGATGCCCATAAACAAGTGTGGTCACAGTGAAAACAATAGTTGGGAACAGAATAAAACATACAGGGTGGGCCAAAAGTAGGTTTACAACTGTGAGTACATGAAACAGTTTATTCTTGCATTATTGTTTATTAATTATTGTATTATTTTCCATACAAACAACTGTAAACCTACTTTTGCCCCTCCCTGTAGTTCTCCTTCCTATACAAAATCAGTAGGTTCATGTTGACCAGAAAAGCTAAAGGCCATTTCCAATGACTTTTATTTTAAAAGATGAGATAGTTAGGCATTCTCTTGACAAAGGAAAGCCAATGGAAAATGGGGTCCCTCAGCATCAGAACATCTAAGCTGCTTCCCACGAGTAGCAGGCAGATAGGTCAGAAATGTCAGTGCACCAGACCCTTAGAGATTTGTGCACTACACAGCTGTCACAACCTGCTTGGCAGCATTTCCTGGCAGGAAACTGCCAGCCAGACAGGGACCACATAGAGCACTGACTAGGGGTTGCCAAGAGCTCAGTCTGACATCCGGCCATTTCTTTCCAGGAGAATAACTCTTGTCCCTCCACAGCAAGCCCCAGGCCTGGGACTAGCAGGCCAGTGACCTTCCTCCTTGATCCTCAGCCTCTTCCCACAACCACCCTACACACACACACCCAGGGCAGGCTGAGAAGAGGCATCCACCTTCTGTGTACCATGTGGGTACCATGTTGGTTTGTTTTCTGGAGTCACTTTAACTTTCGCAGATTGGCTATAAATGATCATTGAACAAACAAAAGATGTGGAATCACTAATTCATGAGACTAAAGGGAAAAAACTTGATTTCATATGGTTATTTATTCAACATATTTTTTTGAGCCCCTACCAGGTGTTTGGTTCTAGGTTCTGGGTAGGGAGCAAAACATAGTTGCAGCTCTCATAGAGTTTATCGTCCCTGTGTGGTAAGCAGTTTCTCCTTGCACAGGATTCAAGATTTCTCTACTCAGATGGGGCTCCCGGTGACCACCAAGGCTATGTTTTTCATCAGTACTCTTCTTGGGAAGTTGGCCTGAGATTGGCATGTGGAGGTGGCATTGCTTCAGTGCTTGTGACTCCATGTGGGGACCTCATCCTGTGAGTTAGTCAACTCTATTTATGAGATACCACTCAGTGCCCGGCAATGTCTAGGTTTTATAGGAGATCCTAATGAAGTGCAAGTCAATTTACTTGCCTTTAAGTTGTTTATGATCCTAATGAAGATGCCAGATTTGCATGCATCAGGTATTCAGAGAATAATATGAGACCGTGGAGAGCTAAGGCCAAATAATGTGGAAGTGGCTCTAAATGTTCAAAGAGTTTGGAGAAGCAGTTAATATCTAATGTGACAAATGGTTTGACCTGAAATGTGAGGCCTCAAACAAACAAACAAAAGTCAATGAAAGTTACTTTCTTTCTTCTCCATTAATTGCAAAGGAACACATCTTTAAGACCAAGACAGGCTACCTGCAGTGTTACACAGACCTTTGGGGAGAAAAAAAGGAAGTTTCTGGTTAGCGTGTCTGTTGCCCTGGTAGTAACTTGAGGTTGCTATTTGCACTTCCCTGTTCAAATCAGAACTTCATGGATGAATACTCCCAGTTCTGGGACTCATTGGACCCTCAGCTAATGTGTTATCTCTAAATTGGTGTTTTATGCAAGGGTTGGGAGTTTCTTTAACTTTCTGTGCTGGAGTTAGCAATAATGGTATCCATCTGTAAGTAGCTTTTGCTAATAATACAATTAGCTGGTTGGCTTCTGCTCCAGGCTTACTTCTGCAGCTCTGGCTCCTTCCCTTGGAAACCTTTTTTAACTTCAGTGCAATCACCTTGGGGTTTTCAAAATCTACTACGTGCCATAGTCAAACATGTGTTTCTTCAACATAAAGTGGAAGAAAATGCATCAAAAATTATACGGACAGTTGAAGTCATGGAGTATTTATAGAACCTGTAGGTTTAGCGTATTGACTAGTTGGGTCTTGAACTACGTTGGCCATATACTCTGGCAGGGGGTCTAGACGACCTACTGGCTGCTGTGACTTAGTTGTGTGCTTCTTTTATTGTTCACTGTGTGTCCTGTGGAATTCAGTTGACCAACAGCTTTCAGCTGTGTATTGCTAAAGACAATCTATGGGAAGTATATAACACTCACTCAGTCCCCAGTTTATAAATAGCTTATATCCCAGCAGTTCAGTTCTCTGGAACTGTGTGGAACTTAGAACACTTTCCTAGGGAACAGTATTAAATGTTGTGATTTGGGTCACAGACTAGTTTCAAAAGCCTCTTTAATGTGTAACAGTTGAAATGTGAACAAATGGGAAATCTTCCTATGAAATAAAGAGAAAAACACCATTTTTAGAATATTGAGAATCAGCCTCGAAGAAAAAAGCAATACAAGTGAGAGAAAAGACATGACATTTCTTGTTGAAGGGAAATGATTTTAACTAAGATGAGTAGAAAGTTAAATGTAAACTTTTATGGAGATTTTGACAAGACCTTTGGGCCATTTCAGAGATTTTAGATGTTGGCATCTGTCGTTCTTTTGTTACAGTTAATTACATATAGATACTCATACCCCTATGAAAGAATCAGAAAATTATCCCGGTAACTTTCTTCTCTTTTTTTTCTTCTTCTTTTTTTAATGAGAGGCTTATAAATGAAATGAAGAGGGGAAGGTGGGGGCTGGGCAGGGTTTAAAATTTCTTTCCCAGAGGGAAAGGGTAAGGAAGAAGGTGAAAACAATAACCTCTTCCATGAGATAGGTCATGTTTGAAGTAAATTACATGGATTTGGAAAGTGAGGGGAAAAGACAATTATTGGATGATTCCATTTATATAAGGTACTCAGAATATTCAAAATTATAGACACAAAGTAAAAAGGTGATTGCCATGGGCTGTGGGGGAGATGGAATGGGGAGATAGTGCTTAATTGTTTAATGAATATAGAGTTTTCGTTTTCAAAATGAAAAGAGTTCTGGAGATGGATGGTGTTGTGGGTTGTACAACAGTATGAATGTGCCTAATATAACTGTACTGTACACTTAAAATGGCTCGGATGATAAATTTTGTGTTATATGTATTTTAGTACAAAAAAGAATCAAAACATTTTAAAAGGAGGAAGAACATCTTATATAGGTATTTGGTCCCTGGTCTATTAAGATGTCAGAAAGAACAAAGGCTGGCTGCTGCTAGTGCTGGGCCTGGAGCAACTTCCCTAATTTGGTGAAGGAAATAGATGTGCAAGTCCAGGAAGCACAAAGAGTCCCAAACTAGACACACCTAAAGAGGCTCACACCAAGACACATCATAATTAAAATGCCAAAGGTTAAAGACAAAGAGAGAATCTTAAAAGTAACAAGAGAAAAGCAGTTAGTTAGCCTCCATAAGCCCCCATAAGACTGTCAGCTGGTTTATCAGAAGAAACTTTGCAGGCTAGAAGGGATCAGCAAGGAATATTAAAAGTGATGAAAAGCAGGACTTACAACCGAGATTATTCTACCAAGCAAAGCTATCATTTAGAATTGAAGGATAGATAAACAGCTTCCCAGACAAGAAAAAACTAAAAGATTTCATCACCACCAAACCAGTATTATGTGAAATGTTAAAGGGTTGTCTTTAAGGAGAAGATAAAAACTATGAATGATAAAATAGTAATAAATATATATCTATCAGTAATTGAATCTAAAAAACAAAATAACCAAGCAGAACAGAAGCAGAATTATAGAATGTTTTGATGGTAGGGGGGTTGGTGGAAAGACTATAAAATGTGAAAGGATTAAGAAGTACAAATAGATAGTTATAATGGGGATGTAAAGTACAACATGGGAAATAGAGTAGCCAAAGAACATACATGCATGACCCATGGACCTGAACAATGGTGTGGGGATTGCCTGAGGGAGTGGGAGTAGTGTTAAATGTAAGGGAGCAAAGGAGGAAAAATTGGGACAACTGTAATACCATAATCAATAAAATATAATTTAAAATATAAAAAATAAAGAAGATATTAATGAGAATTGAGGTTGTGTGAAAGAAATATGAACACAGACAGCTTGTCCTACGACCTCCAGGTGGCCCAAGTCAACTTGTCTTCTGGAAGTGGTTATGATTACAAAGTGAGGATTAGAGCAGACTGCAGTAGGTGAGAGTAGGAGAGGGAAATGTCCAACCAGTCGTTCATTATTCACAAGGCATTCACAAGTCAGGAATTGGTAACTCAAGAATTGATTGGCCAGAGTTCTACAGCCTTGCAGCTTGACTGGATTCTGCTAACTCTTTAACATCTCCATGAGCTTATACACCTCCATTGTTACCGGTGGCTCTAGAAAAACAGCCAACAATCAGTACCCAGCATTCCTAGTTTTATGCCTTCAGGACCACCAAGGATGGTTTGTCTACTAAGTTCAAAGTTTGCCAAATAATGAGAAATATTCTCTGATACAAAGCATTGATCAGCAAGGGTATGTCCTTGATTACAAGGGTGTGTTTCCTCAAAATGGTATTGGAGAGTTTCTTACACCATTCTGGCAGGGACTTCCACTAGTTTAATATAATTAAGATCTTTCTACTTCCTATCCAGGTCCCTTTCTCCCCATTAACCAATGCTAGACTCTCAGGACTGACACTGTATAGCAGTGGCATTCAAAAGAATTATTGATTTCATTAGTCAGGAAGTTTTCTAAATATACCATTTTTTAAATTAATTTTTTTCTCTATTTTTTATTGTTGTTCAAATACAATTGTCTCCATTTTCCCACCATTTTCCCCTTCCCCACCCACCCCCACCTGTCACCCTCCAGCCTTCCCCACTTTGGCTTTGTCCATGGGTCCTTTATACATATTCCTTCACAACCCTTGCCCTTCTTTCCCCCATTATCTCCTTCCTCCCTCCCCACCCTCTGGCTACTCTGTTTGTTCTTTATTTCAATGTCTCTGGTCATATTTTGCTTGCTTCTTTGTTTTGTTGATTAGGTTCCACTTATAGGTGAGATCATATGGTATTTATCTTTCATTGCCTCACTTACTTCACTTAGCATGATGCTCTCCAGTTCCATTCATGCCTTGAAGGATAGGAGCTCCTTCTTTCTTCCTTTCTGCTACATAGTATTCTATTGTGTAAATGTACCACAGTTTTTGATCCATTCATTTACTGATGGGCACCTAGGTTGCTTCTAGTACTTGGCTATTGTAAATTGTGCTGCTGTGAACATTGGGGTGCATAGGTTCTTTTGAATTGGTATTTCAGGATTCTTAGGGTATAATCCCAGCAGTAGAATTGCTGGGTCAAAAGGCAGTTCCATTTTCAGTGTTTTGAGGAAATTCCATACTTGTTTTCCACAGTGGCTTCACCAGTCTGCATTCCCACCAACAGTGCACCAGGGTTCCCTTTTCTCCACAACCTCACCAGCACTTATTGTTTGTTGATTTGTTTATGATGGCCATTCTGACCAGTGTGAAGCGGTATCTCATTGTGGTTTTAATTTGCATCTCGCTGATGGCTAGCGATGCCAAGCACTGTTACATATGTCTCTGGGCTCTCTGTATGTCCTCCTTAAAGAAGTGTCTGTTTAGGTCCTTTGCCCATTTTTTAATTGGATTGTTTGTCTTCCTGGAGTGGAGTCATGTGAGTTCTTTATATATTTTGGAGATCAAACCCTTGTCCGAGGTATCATTGGCAAATATGTTTTCCCATACAGTTGGTTCCCTTTTCATTTTGCTGATATTTTCCTTAGCCATGCAGAAGCTTTTTATTTTGATGAAGTCCCATTTGTTTATTCTTTCCTTTATGTTCCTTGCTCTGTTTTCTCCAATGTACTTCCTACTGAAAATTACAAAAGCAAGATAGATCAACAGAGGAGAGAAAAGAGTGAGATAATTGTTAGTAAAATCACTGTAATAGCAAAATTAGTAAAATTAGTGTTGATAAGGAAGATTTTCAATATAAGGTAACTTTTCAAATGTGTGTATTATATCAGACAATGTAATAATTTTAGTATATTAAACTCAATTTTTCCTCCTCAAATTGTTTCTAAATAGGTTTGTAAGTTAAAGGAATAAATATTTATGGATAACCAGGACAAAGTTTATTCACCTATATTTAAATTATGCAGTAGAAAAGAAAATTTCACTTTTATTTTTTAACCACTTTTATTTTTTATTTTCATTTTTCTTAATTTTTATTTTAATTGTTGATCTTGTACAGTTTTCTGTCTTTTATTCTCACCCCAACCCACCACCCCAGCCCTCCCCACCTCCCTCCCATTTCCACCCCCCCATAGTTTTTGTCCATGTGACCTTTATTCTTGTTCCTGTAAACCCTTCCCCTTTCCCCCTGAAATTCCCTCTCCTCTGCCCTCTGGTGACTTTCAGCCTGTTCTCAATTTCCATGTCTTTGGTTATATTATGCTTGTTTGTTTGTTTTGTTGATTAGCTTCCTGTTAAAGGTGAGATCATATGGTATTTGTCTTTCATTGCCTGGCTAATTTCGCTCAGCATGATGCTCTCAGGTTCCATCCACGCTGTTGCATAGGGTATGAGTTCCTTCTTTCTTTCTGCTGCATAGAATTCCATGGTGTAAATGTACCACAGTTTTTTGATCCATTCATTTACTGATGGGCATCTAGGTTCTTTCCAACACTTGGCTATTGTAAACTGTGCTGCTATAAACATAGGGGTGCATAGGTTCTTTTGGATTGGTATTTCAGGGTTCTTAGGATATAGTCCTAGTAGTGGAATTGCTGGGTCAAAAGGTATATCCATTTTTAGTTTTTTTAGAAAATTCCATACTGTTTTCTATAGTGGTTGTACCAGTCTGCACTCCCACCAGCAGTGCACTAGGGTCCCCTTTTCTCCACAACCTCTCCAACACTTGCTGTTGCTTTGTTTATGAAGGCCATTCTGACTGGTGTCAAGCGGTATCTCATTGTGGTTTTAATTTGCATCTCTCTGATAGCTAGTGATATCGAGCATTTTTTCATGTGTCTCTGGATCCTCTGTATATCCTCCTTGGAGAAGTGTCTGCCCAAGTCCTTTTTATTTTCATTTTTAACCAGTTTGCATGCATATATGTGTAAGTATAGAATAGCTACATTAAAGTTGTTGGTCACATATAGACTATAAATAGAATATTAATATGAAAACAAATAGTACTCTACATATTTAATATTCTTATTTGAAACTAGGGAATATTTTGTTTCTGATAGGAAGATCTAAAAATTTTTCAACTTAGTTTCTTTTACTACAATAAGTATATTTTAATTTATGCCTTTTCTTTATTTTTCTGGAAAAAATTTAATTGCATTTTTTCCAGTACCATTTATCCCCCTTCCTCACCCCCTCAATCACCACACTGTTATCCATGTCTGTGAGTTCTTTTTCATTTTTGCTCAATCCCTCCCTGCGCCCCACCCCCAAAGCTGTCAGCCTGCCATCTATCTATGAGTCTGTTTTTATTTTGCTTGTTAGTTTAGTTTATTCATTAGACTCCACATATGAGTGAAATATGGCATTTATCTTTCTCTGACTGACTTATTTCACTGAGCATAATGTTTTCCAGGTTCATGCTGTTGCAAAGGGTAAAATTTTCTTCTTTTTTACAGCCAAGTAGTAATCCACTGTGTACATGTACCATAGTTCTTCTAAAGTTAATACCTCTAAAAGTAAAAACAGTAAGTCATAATAGGAATATACATGCACATGTGAACTATATGATTGTACCTTGTAAATAATTTAGTTTATAAAGGCTGTCTCCGTTTACTTCCTCATAATCAAAAGAATTACCCTTTGCATGCCCACAAGGCAGGGAACGGCACGTGCATAGTTCTAATTCCAAGGTATAAGTTTATTTAAAGAAATCCTCTGACTTGTGAGTTTTGTGACCTTGAAAATATTTTCTTAATGGTTAAAAGTATGTGTTAATATAATTTGTGGTATGTTTCTGTACCAATTAATCAACTAAAAAGAATTCACTCACTGCCCACTATGGCCTCATGCTGTGTCACCCACCTCTTAGAAGAACGGAAAATATCATATCTGGAAGTCTTCAACTTGTAAAATAATATTTCTCACCCCAGAGAAAATGTAATATTGGGTTTCATGTCTACTGAGGTTGCCCTTACTACCCTCAACAGATTCATAAACTATTGGGCTATTCAGTTGATGGTGGAGACTATAGCTCATCAGCCAGGAAGTTTTATGGGCACAGAACAAAAGCCCCCTGCCCTGGTACCAGAGGTGGTCAGGTGTCATCTAAGAATGTGACTCCATGCCCAGGTGTGACTGAGGAATGTGATTTCACACCCCCGCTTATAACCAGGGGAGCATCTCTAAAATAGTAGTGAGGAGCAAAGTCACCTACCTCAAGTATAACTGGGGGCATGATGCTTATGTCAAAACAATTATATATATTTGTGGGGGAGAGGGGTGGTCAAGCAGAGTAATTACATGTATTTTTCAATTTTTTTCAAGATAACATTGCCATTCCTGTTCTGAAATTTTAAACTCTTTCATTTGAAAATTAGACACATGGGAGGCTTACAGTTAGGTAGAATTATGGCAATATTTATTAGCATATTTTTAGTTCTTGCTCAATGCCAGGTATTGCTGAGTGCTTTGCATGTGTGATTTCATTGAAAACCACTCAATGGTCCAATGAGGGAGATGCTGTTTACTAATGAGGAAGCTGAGGCCCAGAGACATTATGAAACTTTCCCAGGGGTGCATAGATAGTCAGTGATAGAGTCAGTACTTGAAGCCAAGAACCTATTGAGTGCTTACTCAGCATATAGAAGGTGATGTACCAACCCCTTTATCCACATGATTTTATTTAGTCCTTATCGTGAGTTGACTTTTGTCCCCTGAAAGAGATATGTTGAAGTCCTAACCCCTAGTACCTATGAATGTGACCGTATTTGGAAATAAGATCTTTGCAGATGTTATCAAGTTATGATGAAATCGTTTTCAGCTGGAGTGTGTCCTAAACCCAGTCACTGGTTTTCCTTATTAGAAGAGAAGAAGAAGAAAAGAAAAGACATAAAGACAGAACCATGTTTCAGTGAATACCATGTAATAGTGGAGGTGGAGACTGGGGTGCTGGAGCTACAAGTCAAGGAATGTCAAGGAAGAGGCAAGGAGAGATTCTAACTGAGTCTCAGAGGGAACATGGCTCTGCCAATACCTTGGTATTCAATTTCTAGCCTCTAGAATTGTGAGAGAATAAAATTTATTGTTTTACAGCATCCCAGTAGTGGTAATTTGTTACTGTAGCACTAGGAAACTAAGATAATCCTTTTGACAATCCTATGAGAAATTATTAGCACCAAGATACTGAAGCTCAGAGAGGTTAAGTGACTGGCCCTAGGTCACACAACTATTATGGGCAGCTAACTCAAACCAAGCTTCTCCAAGGCTTGTGACCACAGCTGTGATGGGGACATGTTTGCAGCTCTCCAATGGCACTGCCCATCTCTGCCTTGTTTTAGTTGTTTTTGGGTGTTTCTATTCCCAAGGTCAAATTGCTCATCCTCTTTGCTCACACACATCTTGCCTGGCAGAGGATGAGGCACAGAAGAGGAAGCCCATTAACCTTGGTGGAATCAAGTGGCAGGTGTGTTCACAAAATCAGGACATGTAATCCTTGTTCTTTGCTAACACTTAATTGAATAAGATAATTTTAGAATCAAAGAAATAAAATGCTAATTTACACTGTAGATTGTACTAACATATGAAACTCAAACAAAATAAAAATGCAGATACATTCAGGAAGTTTCCAGGCTGGCACAGATGCCAATTTTCAATATTTCAAAAACTGTTATCAGCATCAGAGTGCTGGAATGGTTGCAGGGTTGTCTCTGGAGCCTTCCTTCTTCCTGTCTGAACTCCTCTCCCCTTTTTCCCAGGCACCTGCTGCCTCTGGGGATCCATAGCCACCCTAATTGCACCAGCCCATCCACTCCTCCCTCTCACCGTCCCATGGAAACAAACTGTTCTTTATGCAGTGAACCCCAGCTGGGCTTTGTGAAAAACAGTGGCCTGATGGGTTAAAACAGAGATCTAGAGTGTTGACTGATAAGGGAAACTCCCCCAGGAGGGCTAGGGACGGATGGAGGAGCTGGTGGTAACTGGCAGAGGAATGGGGCACCCAGGTGCAAAGGCATGAGACAGGAGAAGATACGCTGTGTTCTGGGGATGGCTGATCTATATGTTCCAGCCAAAGCTTGTGGAGTACAGAGGACAAGTAGCGAGGCATGGGGCAAGGGGAGAAAATAGGTCTTCAGGGGCTGTATTTCATGATAAAGAGCTTGGATTTTTACATTGTAAGTAATGAGAGACTCTAAAGGATTGTAAGGAAGAGTGCGATTTGATCAGATTCGGTTTTTAGAAAGATCCCTCTGGCTGTAGCGTTGGGGGAGGCTCTTCAGAGTGTCCTCCTTAGCCCACCCGGGTCAGAATTAAACCAGCATGAGTGTTCAAAGTATAACTTTCTGGGCTTCACCCCCAAACCCACTGAATTAGAGTCTCTGATACTTTAGGTGAGTATGATTGGTGTGGAAGGTGGATGGGGGTAAAGGGCAGTGAGAACTGGAGACATTTAGGAGGCTGTTTCTAAGGCAGTGTTCCTGGTAGGGTGCTGCAGGAGCATTTATTAATTGGTAAAAATTACAAAAAAAAAAAGGTTCTCCTTCCCACTCTCTGCAAGGTGATGCAGCCTCATACCCACACACATCATTAAGTGCACAGCACATGGGCTGGATTTCAGACCTGTTCTCCACTCTGGTGAGCACCTTTGTGCAACGCACAAAATGTTCACTGTACCAAAAAGTCTAAGCCCTTGGGAAGCAGCAGAGAGGTGTATGTAAAAGGTAGAATTGACAGAATGCAGAGACTGAATGGGATACAAGGAACTGTGTCTAAGATGACTTTTAATTTTATCTTTTAAACATTATTTCAAATCTTTTTAATTTGTCATTAATCAGGAGTGTCCAACCTGCAGGTCAGGATGGCCAGAAATGTGGCCCAATACAAAATTGTAAATTTACTTAAAACATTATGAGATTTTTTTTGTGTGTGATTACACGTTGCAGTATATTTAACATGTGGCCCAAGACAACAATTCTTCTTCCAATGTAGCCCAGAGACGCCAAAAGGTTGGACACCCCTGATTGTTAATGGTTAAATATTATCAATGGGATTCTTGGATCATACATCCATCCCCCATGCCCCACCATCACTTCAAGAAATCTGGAACTTAAGGGTTTGCTAAATCCTAATTATTGAACCCCAGACAGTTACTTGGGTTTCCCATATTTGAGCTGGTCATAAAAATGTCAAGTTCTAGTTACAGAAACTTGGAATGGGCCATATTGCATCTTGCAAAAGTCTATTTGCAAGATAGTTATCTGAAACTCTATACTCAAAGAAAAAACAGTGATTATATTCCAGGGCTAAAAAAAATAATAATAATAATTTTCAATGTAAGTAATTAAATGTTCCAAAAAAGAAACTGGAATATGAAATTGTCATACTTATCTTTAAAGAAGCAGGTTTAATTCAAGAAGGATAAAGAGTAGATGGGATAACCCTGGGGGAATCAAGAAATCTATAAATGAAAGAGTAAATAGAGAAGTTTAAGAATTGTATTTAAAGCTGAAACAGTTACCAATAGAAAAACAAAACTAAAAATATATAACTTGCAGCAAGTGGTGGAATGGGTCAAATCCTCATTGAGATAATTGAACATGTTCTTCTTTAAAGGGAAGGGAATATATAAAGAAATCGGGATGTAAGCCTTTTTAGAGTAAGGAGATAAATGCCAAAGAATAGACACAGAAACATACAAAAATGGTTGCCTCCAAAGAGACCTTTTACTTGTCTCCTACCCATCTAGACTGTTTGAATGTTAATTTCCATGTGCACATATTACATTTACAGTGTTTTAAAAGAGACATTTGAAGCCCATGTGAAAACTCATGGATTAAAAGCCCTCATTTCCAGTACTATTGTTGTTAGTGCCATACTGAAGACCACATGGGGCTCACAGTCAGATGAGAAGGGAGATAGATAGGGGAGGATGGAAGCTTTGTTGAAGTAAGGTAGGAAAAGAGGCTCAGAATGAATGGCCAGTGTTATTTTGGGTTCTCTTTGTTTTGTGAGGACTGCCAGTCTCTGAGTAGCTTCATGGTTAAAATAAATTTAGCATATCCATTCTGCCTTGGGTATGTCTTGATTTCAACACTGTGTCATCTTGCATAGGTAACTTGACTTTTTGGGGCTTCAGTGTCTGCATCTGTGAACTGGGAATAAGGACAACAACTTCACAGAGTTGTTTTGAGCATTAGATGAAATAACATATATAAAGAACTTAGCATAGGATCTAACACCTAATGTGTGTTTAATAAATGTTATGATGAAGGCGATGGTGAGGATGCTGGTGGTGGTAATCATGATTGCTGACACCTTGACATGCCACCCCTCCACTGTTCTTAATTCAGATGCTGCGCTCTTAGCTCAGCGATAGATGCACACAAAAAGGAGAAATATCCTCTGGGTTTCTCTGGCTGAGGACCCAGAGCAGTAGCATCTTAGGGGACACTTGAAAGACTGGAGGCCACCCCTATGTAAAACCTTTAGTTAGGTTTTCCTCAAGACCCATGCGTCAGGCCATTTACTCATTCATTTATTCACTTAACAAATGTTTGTTGAGCATTTCCTGTATATCAAGCACTGTGCTAGGTCCTGAGGAATAAGCAGTGAATAAGGTAGACTTTACTTTCAAGGAATTTACCTATTAGTGGAGGAGAGAGGCAGATACACATGCGATTTTAGGATGGTATAAATGTTGTAGTTGAAATAAGCAGAGGATGTAGGGGCTTGGAAGGAGGTCCCTGTACCGTCTTGGGTGAAGTCCGAGGTTTCTAAAACCACCTAAGAGCCTGGAGAAATGTGAACACCTATTTAATTAACTAAGGAAAATGAGCCCTCAACTTTTGTTGTTTCTACTTCATTCTCTGCTGATATCATCTTTCTTCCTTCCAGAGTAGAAAAGATGCTAAGTGTTTATTTCCAGGATTGAGAGCCATATCTAAAAGTTTATAATTGGTACAAAATTTAGGGTTCAAGTTAAAATTTATACATTTTTATGAAGATAAAACACTCATTACAATAAAACTAAATGAGATTTTTTCAGTACATGAAACTAATCCCTTTGAGTGTTTCTAAATTGTTTATTCTTTCAAAGAACAAAAACTCTTTTAAATGAGCTATGAAAATTCTTGTCCATGGGAACATTTATAGAACATAATAGTACATGTTTATAATTTGTTTATAATAACGTGTGAGTCAGTAGCAAATACTTACGAGGAAGAAAAGAGATCTTAAGATGATGTGACTCATTTTTTAAACTTCTGTTGAAATTGAGTTTTAATACTAAGAAATTAGTGGTACAGTTAAAGTAGTTAAAGGACATTTTAAGAGTGTTTTGCTTTTAGTGGACTGAATTTCTAAAAGAAGATATTTGACCATCTTCAGGAAAGTTTAAAATGTTTTGACAACTGGCAATACATAAATTTGGTATTTTCAATCTTTTAACTCTGTATTTTATTGTGGTGACAAACTTTTAAAAATGTTTTCTATATTACAGGAACAAGTATAAAGGACACATGGACAAAAACTAGGGGGGTGGAAATGGGAGGGAGGTGGGGAGGGCTGGGGCTGTGGGCTGGGTTGGGAGTAAAAGATAGAAAACTGTACAAGAACAACAATTAAAATAAAATTTAAAAAAATGAAATGTTTTCTATAATATTAATCCCACAAATGATTCTACTAAGACCTGAACAAAAGTGTGACCCCTCTGAGGCTTTCCCTGTGAATTCCAGTCACCAGAAACACCCTTGGTAGCACTCGTTGGTATGTTACCCCATTTGTATCCAGAATCACGCTTTTACATTAATAAGCAGACTCATCAAAAATCCATTTCAAACAGATATTGTTGTGGATGATTTGGGAACACAGAGAGGAACTAAGAATGCAAAACATTTCAGAGAACCCTGGCAACTCACAAGGTTTAGAGTTATAGGCTATGAAGTCTAGAACCAAAATCTTTAACTGGGGTTGATCAGCTCATAGGGGCAAAACCAGCACTTCACCCCAAGCCTGTTCAATTCCCAAATCCAAGTCCTTAAGCACTAAGAAACACTCCAGCATTACCACGCACTCAGGTCTCAGCGTCTGTGTGCATGTGTGTATGCTTACACAAATGTGCGTGTATGCTTACACAAATGTGTATGCATACATATGTAAGTACAAAATGGAACCCCCAATTTAAATGCAAGTCCATCTATCTACAAAAGTGATCATTTTCCTCTATGCCTGCTGCCTCCTTGACCTCTGAGGACTTCAAAGATATCCCAAGCATTCTTTAGTATGGGCATTTATGAGGGTAGGTGGAGGGGTCTTCCCTTCTACAACTGAATCACCATACACAGAAGCAACCAGATGGGAGAAGGGACTCCTCTTAGCTAATGGACCAAGCAAATGTACTCCTCTCTACAAAAAATAACAGCCATGCAGCACCTGGCACATGGAAGGGGCTCAGAAAATATTTGTTGTGTGAGTGAATGAATAAATGAACACATGCACAGGACTCCAGGCTACTACACAGTTACCTGTACTAAAACCGGGAAGGGACATTTCAAGCCGTCGGACTTGATCTGTGAGTGTCACCAGCATAAAAAATTAATTTACCAGAAGTGACTATTTTTCAAACATCACTTATAAAGATGATTTGGACTCACCCCAGCCCTGCCCAGTGTGTGACTGAAGGGAGATGGCAAGAGACAGACCATCTAAGAGCCCTACGAAGCACATTTAAACCTTTGATCTTCATTGCCCTCTGAGCATGAAAGTCCTGCCCCACCGGAAATACTAACTGGCCACAGTGAGGCGGACAGCCATGGAATGATTTCTTTCTGATCTGTTTCTGTTGTTGCCCAATGTGCCCACATACCCATGATCCATTTGGCAAGTGGTCCTGAGAGTCTTATCTCTGCAAAATGGTCCTACACTGTTGTTGAGAAAAGAGAAAAGGAAATAAGTGTGGGAGGTGGCCTAAATCTCTGCATTAGCCCTGCTTTGGAGTGTCTGGAGTCTCTTTTCTGAGCAAAGAGGTGAGGGCATCTCCACTCTCCAGCCCTCAAGCCAGGAGAGGAGTCCCCATTTCCTCTATATCTTTGGGGAAGGCCCTCTTCCCTATAGTTATCATGTTCCAGCACACCAAGAAGAGGCTGCTTGGTGGTGGAAATTCATTTACTTTACAAATACTTATTAAATACCTACACTGCTAGCAACCAAATAAACATATAAATGGACATTGTCCCTACCTATGGTGGAACTTAAAGACCATTAGGAAATCAATTAATTACAAAAACAAATGACTAATTGTAACCACGATACATGCTACAAGGAGAGGGATGTGGCTGTGTGAGACCCACTAAAAGGGGCATTTGACCCAAGCAGAGAAGAGCTTCCCTGAAGCAGTGATGTTTCAGCTGAGGATTAAAGGTCTAATAGATACTAACAAAGAGAACTGAGTGGTTGACATAGTGTTCTAGACAAAAGTAATTGTATGTGCAAAGGCCCAGTGGCAGAAAAGATAATGGCAAATTTGAGGTTTGGATGGAGAGTGGAGAGATAAGGGGATCTTGTATACTTTTTAAATGCCATTCTTACATATAAAGGAACGAAGGCACACAAAGGGAAAATAAAAAACTGGATAATATAGGCTCTTGTTAAGGGTCCTTGTCTGTATCCCTAGGAACAATGGAAGCCATCAGAGACCATTAGAGAGGGTTTTAAGCAGAAATGACACAATAAGACTTATGTTTCAAAAGGACAATTCCCATAAAAATAAGCTAGAGGCACATGTGACTGAAACATGTACAGCCACATCCAGCCCCCTTTGTACTCAAAGTAAAGGTGTTTACATTTAAAACTTCCATGCATGTTGAACCTGAAAATAAGTGATTATTCTAAAATAGAGACCCAGAAATATCAGCTGAAGTTCTGAGGAAGTGGGAAAAGGAGGAATGGCCTAGTCACCCAGGTCTCCCAGCTCTCTGGGAACTGCATTCCACAAGTTTAGTAGAGACTCGTGGTATGAATCAGAGAGGGGGGTTGAAGACACTCCACCTCCAGGTCCAGGGGGGACTATTAACATCCCCACCCCCCACAGGAAACTCACTAGGTGCTATGATCCTAGCAGTGTCGCATTTATATTATACCAGGGGAGCAACAACTCTTTCATGGGCCAAATCCAGCACAAGGGGGCTTTTCTTTGACAGCTGCAATATTTTTAAAATTAGGAAATTTTGCATTAAAATGTAGAATTCTGCCTTCTCTGGCAATTCTGGGCCCCCACCCTCCGTAGGCCCCATGCACTGATCCTGGCGCACACACCACCTGCAGGTAAGACACACCGGCTCTCCACTCCTCCCTTGATATATGCCTGGACCCACCTCCGAGTTCTGGTCTCATTTTCTCACCTGCCTGGTCTGAAGGCACCTGCATTTGGGACCCCTGGATTCTGAGATTCGCACATGCTATTGAGAATTTAAGATTTAGAAGGCTGGGCTGGAAGTTGGGACAAAGTGGAGAAGGGCTCTGAACACACAAAGGGCACCTTCTAACCATGTTCTGGTTGGGGGTCGAGTTCCAGGCAGGAAAAGCCTATAAGATGAAGTGTTGGGGTGGGAATGAGTTCCTGCCTGGGAAACAAAGAGGAAATGGTTCTCAGCAACCATCTCATGGTGGAAACAGTGAGACATCAGGTTAATTTGGTCATTGTGGTTACAGTTTGGAGACAACAAGGTGAAATTTACACCTAAAACATTAGCGAGCAACTGCAGGTTGCATTTTCAGAATGTTGGACAACTTGCGGCCTGTCAGGGTCAAGAACCTGGAGGTGGGAAGGAGAGGAGAGTAACTGCCACTCTCCTTCCCACAGAGGAGAGTGGCAGTTACCAACCTGAATGATTATTCCCTGATTAGGAATGGTGTGCTCAAAATAAAGGGCCAGAAGCAGCATGAGCCCATTTAGTTTTCATTGGCACGTAGTAGTGGTTACAGAAAAAAGACTAGTCTTGAAAATTTAGCCCCACCAGGAGAAAAGTGAAATGTAATAAAAATTGAATTTGGTTAAGAATGGAGGCATTTTCACTACGACACAGCACCATTGTGAAAATCTCTGAACTCGTGCCAGGGGTAGATGCTGCTAAACTTCTCTCAGAGTCAGGGCATTTGAGTGCTCTTGGCACAGTCAGCTCAGCCACAGGGGCTGGGAGCAGGGCCTCCTTGGGCCTCTGTAAAGCATAGATCTTGCCCAAATGTGGAAAACCTTTAGGGATGTGAAAACCATTAGAGATCCGTAGCCCTGATTTGAACCAAGCAGAATAAACAAACCCCTGCCCAAATTGGAACTCGCTGGAGCCTTTCAGAGATATCCAAAGGGAACGGCTAGAGGCCTCAAGGGTCTTTGAGTAGGTTAATGTCTTGTTTTAGCTGCTTCTCTCTAGTCTGATGAGACTGCATGCCTTTCAGCCTTTGTCCTTTTCTGAAGTCTCTTAACACTTCTGTTGTAAACCTACAAATGGATTGCATTCTCAACCTGTAACATATGCAGTACTTTTTTTCTCCTGCTAATGGAATATTAAAGCTCAAGTTAGATCTTCTGGAAGTGTGTTACATATTCAGGAACTGGGTTGGAAAATCTCCAGAGAGCATTCACATTTTCCATAGACAGGGTCTTGGTAAATTCCCAACCTCCATTTCTATTTTCAATATCCCTTGTCCCTCTCTCCAGCCTAGTTGTTTAGTTTTATGCATGTATATGCCCAGGGTAGCGTAACTTTCCTTTTCTCTCCCCATAATAGTTACTGTTTTCATTTTTTACCCCATTTTTAAAAAATTAGGGAGGCAGATTGATAGAGAATTGTGAACGTTCATTCATTCACTAAATAGTCAACTTAGTGTCACTGTTTGGGGACAGTGTTGGGGAGCCAAGGGACAAATTCCCTGATATGCACAATTTATTAAAAGATGAAGATGGACATAGAGGTGGGAAACCAAGACACAGAGCAGCTAAGAATCAAGCCCTAGATGGTCATAAATTCAGAGGTCAAGAAGCGTGATTTGAACTAGTCTATAGATAAACTTGAGTTCTCACCCTGTCTCTAATCTACCACTAGAAAATACAATATTGCACAATATGGAAAACATTGACTGAGTGCCAGCCATGGCTTTGCTGTAGCTGAGGATGAAAAAAAGCACTGTTCTTAATCTCTAGGAGTTGGTGATTTAGTTGGCAGAGAAACTGACATGTGAACATGTGGTTATATTGTACTGTGATACAAAGATATGAGGCAAAGATTAGTGATTAAGAATGTGGCTTTGGTAACAGACCTAAATCCCACATCTACCACACACAAACCTTGTGACCCAGAGCAGATTATTTAACTCCTCTGTTCCTAAATTTCATCATCTTGCCTGTCAAATAAGGACAATGCAGATATTTGCCTCAGAATTATAATTGGATAAAAATAAATCTAATGAATATAAAGTTATTAGCATAATGTCCAAAAATAATTTTAAAAAGTGGAGATGGAGCAAAGGAGTCATTCCAGAAATAGCAAGAACGAAGGTTTAACTGCAGGGTGGTTCTCAGAAGGGGGCCTAGCAGGAGATCAGCTTTGGCAGGAGGGAGGGAACATGGAAGGGACTGTGGGAAATGGAGCTGGGACCGGCATCCTGGTCTGGAGGCCGTCTGGAGCTGCCGGTGGACTCTGGGTCAAGGCAAACCTCAGGAGGACAGGGATGTGGACAGCATCTCTTCTTGGCTTTTGACTTCAGAGCTCATTTCTCCAATCCACACACATTCCTTCCCATGATTTCAAGCTGCAGCAACTGCAGACAGCGCCTCACCTTTCTGGAAGGTCTCACTTACTTTCCTACCTAGCTGATTTGGATAACGCACAGGCAAATTCCTTCTCCTTCCCTAGCTCAGCCATGAGAAAATTGGAATTATTTTAATGCACACTTTTCAAAAGAAAAAGAAAGGATGGAAGGGAGGGAGGGAAAAAAGGAATGGAAGTAGGTAAAGGCAGGGAAAGGAATAGGAGAAGGAGAAGGGAAAGGAAGGGTATAGAAATGTACTGAAATAAACATGTTCAGCAGAGCATGGACTTACTACTCCATTTATCAAAAGTGGGTCACACGTCAGCCTTGCCAGTGGTCCATTTGTAGGACTTCCTGTTCTTCTTTTCTTTGCTTCTGCCCTGAATGTCTGGACTTAGAGTAAACCAGCTGAGAGTCAGCTGACCTGGCTGTCACGTTCCTTCTAGAAGCTTCTGAACTCTCCCCAGAGGTGCCCAGGTCTTAGATCCCTTCGGCCCTAGGTTGGTTCACATTTTTCTGTGTTTATCACTCTCTTCATCTGTTCATTAGATGAGAGCTACTGAGCCCTACTCTCTGCAGGCCCTCTGCCAGGTGTTGGAGATAGTGATATGAACTGTAGGAGATCCGAACAACAGTGCTAGTGACTCTGAAAACAACACTGCAGAAGGACTCAGGGCTACCCTGAGCACCTTTGTGTCACAAATCTAGTATTCAAAGGTGACTGCTTAGTGCTTAAACTTGAACATAAATCCTGGTGATTGTGTTTTTAAAAAATCGTTCTTGTACCTTTATCACATTGGACTTAACAAAAAGCCTGCATTGCTTTAAAAATATTGAGACTAACCTTTTCTACTGCTCAGTTAGTACAAATTAATGAAAAACTATGTATTTGTGAAATGGCCCGTGGCATAATAAAGTAACTTTAATTCAGGCTTCTATGTTAAAGATTAATTTTGGGGGTACAGTTTCAAAGAGCCATTCTGAGGGACCTCAGATTTTTTTATTCAGTCTCTCTGAGTCTTAGTTTTCTACATCCACAGAGTGAAAACAATAATCTTGCCATATGAATCAAAGGAATGGAGAAGCATTCAATTTGTTCACTTTGTTGACTAATTAGTCAACAAAGGAATCTGAGAGAGAGCGAGCGGAGCAAGCGCCATTGTTCCCTCTCAGACCACGCCCCCACATACAGCATCACTACCCAGTGATTGGGCTTCCCTGCCCTGGGGAACACCTAAGGCTCCACCCCTCACTATGTAACAGGTCCAACCAGACCCCCCCCCAAAAAAAAACAAAGACAAAAATGGTTTAAACAGGAGAACAAATCAAAGCCTCAGAGCCAATTTATCTAAGCAACCAAGAGATAGCCAACCTATCAGATGCACAGTTCAAAGCCCTCATGATCAGGATGCTCACAGAATTGGTTGGTTTTGGTCACAAAGTAGATAAACAAATGAAGGCTACAATAAGTGAAATGAAGGAAAACGCACAGGGAACCAATAGTGATGGGAGGAAAACTGGGACTCAAATCAATGGAGTGGACCAGAAGAAAGGAACAACCAACCAAACAGAAAACAAGGAAGAAACAAGAATTCAAGGAAATGAGGAGAGGCTTAGGAACCTCCAGGACATCTTTAAACATCCCAGCATCCGAATTATAGAGGTCCCAGAAGGGGAAGAAGAAGAGCAACAAGTGGAAAACTCATTTGAACAAATAATAAAGGAGAACTTCCCCAATATGGCAAAGGAAATAGACTACCAGGAAGTCCAGGAGGCTCAGAGAGTCCCAAAGAAGTTGGACCAAAGGAGGAACACACCAAGGCACATTGTAATGACATTAGCCAAGATTAAAATGAAAGCGAGAATTCTAGAAGCAGCAAGGGATAAGGGGACAGTCACCTACAAAAGAGTTCCCATCAGGCTGTTAGCTGATTTCTCAAAAGAGACCTTCCAGGCAAGAAGGGGCTGGAAAGAAGTATTTGAAGTCTTGAAAGGCAGGGACCTACATCCAAAATTGCTCTGTCCAGCAAAGCTTTCATTTAGAATGGAAGGGAAGATAAAGTGCTTCTCAGATAAGGTCAAGTTCAAGGAGTTCATCATCACCAAGCCCTTATTATATGAAATGTTAAAGGGACTTATCTAAGAAAAAGAAGGTAAAAAATATGACAGTAAAAAGACAGCAAACTCACCGATATTAACAACCACACCTAAAACAAAAGCAAACTAAGCAAACAGCTAGAACAGGAGCAGAACCACAGAAATGGAGATTGCATGGAGGGTTAGCAACAGGGGAATGGGAGGAGGAGAGAGGGGGAAAAGGTACAGAGAATAAGTAGCATAGACAGTGGGTAGAAAATAGACAGGGGGAGGGCAAGAATAGTGTGGGAAATATAGAAGCTAAAGAACTTATGACACATGGACATGAACTAAAGGCGGGGGGATGTGGGTGGGAGGGGGTGTTCAGGGTAGAGGGGAATGACGGGGGAGAAATGGGACAGCTGTAATAGCATAATCAATAAAATATTTTTTTAAAAAAGACTCTAGATTATGTCTGAAAGTCTCCTCAAAGGGCCTTTCTGTGTCTCATGGCTTCTGTATCACCCACCTTTGCCTGAGGAAAACTGACTCATCCTTTGAGGGCCAAGAGATTCCACGCCAGGTAGCCTGCTCAACATTTTCATTGCTGCCACACACAGGAGGCAGCCTTGTTATGTTCTACTGTATGTTTGTCTACTCTATATTGAGGTCTAATGCTCAGTTCTGAAGGTATCTTTGAAGCTTGGTGTGGACAGTTCACCCAGCCTACTTGAATCAGTCTTTGAACCCTGGGGCACTGATCTGAGCCAGTAAAGTTCATGAAAAACTGACTTCTAAACTCAAATGCACTTTCACAGTTTCTCAGCGCAAGCTATAGAAACAATAACAATAATATACTATCATTTATTGAATCGAAACTACATGCAGTAAACTCTTCTGAGTGTTTACCCATACCAAGCCTCTTAGAACTGAAAGTGTCATCCCAGAAAAAGTAGACATCTAAGGCTCCACCTGAGCCCTCATGAATTAGAATCTGCATTATTTTTAACAAGATTCCCAGGTTAAAAACAACAACAGCAACCGCAACAACAAACCTGGGTTCAAGTTCTACCTATGCCATTCACTAATCTTGCAACCTAAATCTTTTCTCCCCTGCTTCCCATCTTCAATGCCTTGGTCTCATTCAGTTTCAAGGCCAACTTAAAGAAAAGACCCCAAATCCCCTCCTTTGATAAAAATGTTTGAGAGTTTTTTTTGTGCCCACAATTGGTGTTCTACCACTGTTAAGACTCACTCAGTGACCAGAGCGGTGTTCTGGTTTATGATTGTTCCTTCATAGAGAACAGGGGCTGGCCAGTTGGGTCCCTTCAGGTGACGAGATTACAGAGTAATTAGATATGATCCACCAGCTGTCAGGGAATATAATCTCCTTGTATTCGTTATATTTATATCTGTAACTGTAGACAAAAAGGAAGTAACCCTGAAAGAAATAACAGACCAGTGAGTAATTGGGCCTTCAACATGAAGGAGCCACATGTCTTACATGTATTAATGACCTATTTTCCCTCTTTGCCAACTCTTATGTGCTTATAAACAAGTAAATACTAATGCAGTCCCAGTGCAGATGACAGTCTGCCCAAAGTTCATGTGGGAATACACAGGCTCAGCCACTATGCTGATTGTTTCATGTATATTTCATGTAATTCCCAAACCAATCTGATGAGGTAGGATCATAATCCCCATTTCAAAGATGAGAAAACTGAGACTTAGAGACTATTAGGTGGGTGCCTCTGTTTTAAAAGGTATTTAGGGGACCTCCTGGTGATTCCACCCCTCTTCTAACCTCAGAGATTAGCTACAGTGTTTATTCCAACCATGTATATCTTACTTGTGAAGAGTTTAGGAAAACTGATTTTTCCCATCTTCTCATATTTTCAATGATGTTTTGTGCTTATTCTAGCTGGGAGTTCCCAGAAAGGTGGCCTGGTTTGCTCTGAGAGATTAATTATAGGGTCAAGCATCTAGAGAATAATCTGAGAAGGGATTTGAACTTGGTTCCATCCCACTTGAAAGCCTGGACACCTGAGCACTCTCCTGTATTGCATCTAGAGCCATAGAGTTCCTCCTTCACCACCTCTGGTAAAAGGCACATGATAGTACCCAAGGCTCCCAGGCATGCAGCCCTGGTTTGCACAGCAAGACTGACAACAGTCCATCAGCAGCATCACAGACACTAGATGTTGATCAGCCTGACCTGTCCATGTCCAGGACCTTTACCTACACCAGAGAAGGTGGGCACCAGCACCTTCTTTGTCTCTTCTGCTCAGGCTCACTCAAGAGAAGCCAACAGATATTCCTCTAGGCCCTGTGACTGTTTTATACCAAAACAGAGAGAAACTGACCTAAGGAAGGAACTAAGGTCTCTCCCAAATGTGTAAAAACTGTATTTTCTTCACATTTTTTTAGATTTCATTTATTTATTTTTAGAGAGGGAAAGGGGGGACAAAAGAGGGAGAGAAACATCAATCTGTGGCTGCCTCTCACATGCCCCATACTGGGGACCTGGCCCACAACCCAGGCATGTGCCCTGACTGGGAATTGAACTGGTGACCCTTTGGTTCATAGGTCAGCACTCAATCCTCTGAGCTACACCAGCCAGGGCTTTCTTCACATATTTTATTGGGCTAGCCTGCACCTTTCTCCCACATCCCACTGCCATCATGGACATTATTGTACAGGGCCAAATGACCTTTTTAACTCCTGAGATGTTAGCCTATCAATGGTTTTATAAAGATTCCCCTTGGTCTCTCACAGCAGACAGTCAGGAAGCTTTTATAGACATTCATAGTAGTTGAGGGAAAGCAATGAGAATGGACTGGAAGGGACCAAATCTTGAGACAATTGATGGATGATGCAAACTCAGCCCAGGACATGGAGGAATAATGAATGCCTGTAAGACTGTGGATCTGGGGAAATGAAGGTAGTTCTATTAAAAGGGAGTGAAAAGTTAGAATCAGTTGTATGTCTGGACTTTGAGGTGCTGGATGTTCAAGTGGACCCTCCCAATGGAAGCATTGGGGTTGATGCTGGGTGAGAGATCTGAATGGGAATTATACTTTTGCAAGTCAGCTGCTTAGCTGTGATGGTTACAGCTTGAGATAAGCTTTCCTAAGAGCAGAGAGAGATAAGCAGAGGCTTGAGATCTGTAGAGTTCAGGCTGAGGGGCTGCAAGGAGGCCCAGAAACCACTGCCACAGCCACAGAGTTCAGAGCATAGGCAGAGAGTGCAGTGTTTTGATCAAAGACTCAAGGGAACTCCATGGTGTTGGCCTTAGAATTGTAGATTGCCTGGCTTCCTATATATAAAAACCCTATGCTGATTTTATTTTATTTCATTTTTTAAGTGAGTAAAGATGACTTTATTTGATCTTTGGGTTGAGAGAAAATGCTATATGTATTATACAATTAGAGTTGTTAAAAAGATTTCCACATCATCTCACGTCCTGTGTATCAGCAGCCCCATGCAAACCAAATGAGAAAACAAATAATTACACAGGCATGCTCTTGGCCTCTGCTCCATACTCACTAATTAAAGAAAGATTTAGAAAGTTCAGATTAACAGCATGAGCAGAGAGTTAAATATGTAATATTTTTAATAGCTTCCACTCAATCCTTATATCCAGTGTTTATTTTTTTATTATTTTATTGTTGTTCAATTACAGTTGTATGCATTTACCCCCCACCACTCCCTCTGCACCCCAGCAAAGTGTTTTAATTAATTGAACATATGAGTAATATTTCTTCCTATGTTAAGTTGCTACAAATAAAATTCTAACTTTTTTCTCTTTGCCATTAGAGACATAGGAAGATGAAACTCAGTTATGTTTATTTCCCAAAAACAAAATTTAATTTGCCTCAGTAATGCAGATCTGTCTACTATAGCTTGGTACTTTGGTTTTGTAGTTTTGATTAAATATTAACACTCTCAGATTCAAAATGGTTGTTTTTATTCTATGGTGATTTTATTTATTTATTTATTTTAAATAAGCTAGAAGTTTATTTCTCTCTCATGTAAAAGAAGTCTGGAAGTAGGCAATTTGGGCTGCTATGGTAGCTCTCCAGTCATCTGAGACTCAGGTCTCTTCTGTATTTCTTTTTTTTTAATATATTTTATTAATTATGCTATCACAGTTGTCTTATTTCCCCCCCCTTCATTCCCCTCCACCCTGCACACCCCCTCCCACCCCCATTCCCCTGCTTTAGTTCATGTCCATGTGTCATAAGTTCTTTAGCTTTTACATTTCCCACACTATTCTTGCCCTCCCCCTGTCTATTTTCTGCCCACCGTCTATGCTACTTATTCTCTGTACCTTTTCCCCCTTTCTCCTCCTCCCACTCCCCTGTTGCTAACCCTCCATGCAATCTCCATTTCTGTGGTTCTGCTCCTGTTCTAGTGGTTTGCTTAGTTTGCTTTTGTTTTAGGTGTGGTTGTTAATATCGGTGAGTTTGCTGTCTTTTTACTGTCATATTTTTTATCTTCTTTTTCTTAGATAAGTCTCTTTAACATTTCATATAGTAAAGGCTTGATGATGATGAACTCCTTGAACTTGACCTTATCTGAGAAGCACTTTATCTTCCCTTCCATTCTAAATGAAAGCTTTGCAGGATAGAGTAATCTTGGATGTAGGTCCTTGACTTTCATGACTTGGAATGCTTCTTTCCAGCCCCTTCTTGCCTGGAAGGTCTCTTTTGAGAAATCAGCTGACAGTCTGATGGGAACTCCTTTATAGGTGACTGTCCCCTTATCCCTTGCTGCTTCTAGAATTCTCGCTTTCATTTTAATCTTGGCTAATATAATTATGATGTGCCTTGGTGTGTTCCTCCTTTGGTCCAACTTCTTTGGGACTCTCTGAGCTTCCTAGACTTCCTGGAAGTCTATTTCCTTTGCCATATTGGGGTAGTTCTCCTTTATTATTTGTTCAAATGAGTTTTCCACTTGTTGCTCTTCTTCTTCCCCTTCTGGTACCCCTATAATTTGGATGCTGGGATGTTTAAAGATGTCCTGGAGGTTCCTAAGCCTCTCCTCATTTCCTTGAATTCTTGTTTCTTCCTTGTTTTCTGTTTGGTTGGTTGTTCCTTTCTTCTGGTCCACTCCATTGATTTGAGTCCCAGTTTTCCTCCCATCACTATTGGTTCCCTGTGCGTTTTCCTTCATTTCATTTATTGTAGCCTTCATTTGTTCATCTACTTTGCAACCAAAATCAACCAATTCTGTGAGCATCCTGATCACCAGGGCTTTGAACTGTGCATCTGATAGTTGGCTATCTCTTTGTCACTTAGATGAATTGGCTCTGGGGCTTTGATCTGTTCTCCCATTTGAGCTATTTTTGGTTTGGTGTTTTTTTGTTTTTGTTTTTGTTTTTGTTTTTGTTTTTGCTTTTGGTCTGGTTGGACCTGTTACATAGTGAGGGGCAGAACCTTAGGTGTTCCCCAGGGTGGGGCAGCCCGGTCGCTGGGTTGTGAAGCTGTATGTGGGGGCGGAGTCTGAGAGGGAACAATGTCGCCTGCTCTCTCTCGTATTTCAGTTCCTTTCACCACTTCCCACAAGCAAATTGGGCACTTCTGGTGTTGATTTCCATGTGGGTGAGCTTGTGTACATTCTAGGACCCTGTGGGTCTCTCCAACGAACTCTCCTGTGAGGCTGGGAGTCTCTCCCAGCACCTCAACTCCCACAAGTGTTTTCAATCAGTGTTTTGAAGTTTTATTTCCTGGCACTGGGGCCCTGGGTTGTGAGGTCTGTTTCGTTCCCCGTTTTCACCTGGATTATCTGTGCATGAATATGGAACCGCCTGTTCAGCCAGCTGCCTTGTGTGGCCTCACTGGGTCTGCCCATTGCCACCCTGCACCCAGGATCCTCTACCACCGCCTGCACGCCTGGGACTCCTGCGCATGGGGTCCACCAACCTCCACTTTTTCCTGCCACGACTCCACCCCTCTTTCAGTCTGGATGAATGGTTGTTGGACTTCTGTGCAGTTCAATTTTTCTGTTAGTTTCAATTGTTTTCTTGTTTCTGAATCTTTGTTGTCCTTAATTTTGGTTGTGCGAGGAGGCACAGTGTGTCCACCTATGCCTCCATCTTGGCTGGAAGTCCTCTTCTTATTCTATGGTGATTTTAATACACAAAGTTATAACGTCCTCAAATCTATCATTAGCCACTTTGGCAAAGCTTATTTTTTCCTGTTAAAGGTGGGTTTGACTTTGTAAGTAAAGATCAGCTTATGTCATCAAACAGTTGAAAAGCCATTAACTTCATAATTAAATACAGTTCCTGTACAGCTTTGTCCATTGCTGCATTAGGTACAGCGCAGAGGTTGAATTCACATTGTACTTAATGATTCCTTGACTTAAAACAGCATTTGGTCAACAAGTGGGACACTATAAATCCTCTGACTTCCCAGGTTTAGTTCTCATTTTCATTAAAAGGGGGAAAGGAACAGTTTTGAGTTTATGCATAAATTAAACTTTGGTACTGAAGGTATGAGAAATGATGAAGCCCTGGCCAAGTGGCTCACTTGGTTGGAGCACCATTCCATACACCAAAAGGTTGTGGGTTCAATCCCCAGTCAGAGTACATACCTAGGGTGAGGGTTTGATCACTGGTCAGGGCACATACTAGAGGCAAGTAATCAAAGTTTCTGCCTCACATCAATATTTTTCTCTCTCTGTCTCCCCTCCTTTTCTTCTCTCTCTAAAATTTAAAAAAAAAAAACAAAAACATGTATTCTTGGGAGAGGATTTAAAAAGAAAAGAAATGGTGAAGAGCATGGACTTCAGAGTCAGATGGTTCTGTCAGAATCCTGGTCTCACTATTTTCTACCTGTGAATATTGAGGCAAGTTACTTAACCTCCCTGAATTTACTCAGTTACAAAATGGAATGCCAATTGTATTTAGGCCACAGAGTTACTAGTTGATCTAAAGGAGATACTTAAATAAAATATGAGCAAGTTAATGTGACCAGCTTGGCTGACTTGGTTGGGCGTCTTCCTGCAAAGCAAAGGGTCACCAGTTCAATTCTTGGTCAGGGCACATGCCTGGGTTGTGGGCCAGGTCCCTGGTTGGAGGCGAGAGGCAGCCAGTTGATGCTTCTCTCCCTCTTTTTCTCCCTCTTTTCCCCTCTCTCTAATAATAAATAAAATAAAATATTTTTTAAAATCTGAGCAAGTCATGCTATCAGTACCATTATTATTGCCTTTTATGGGCAAAAAAAATATTCCAGGTTCATGTGTTTTTCTTATTAAATAACTTTGGCCTACCCAAAGTCTGGTACAGGTCATTTCTGCAATAATATATTCTGAGTCAGAAATAACATACACTAGTTTTCTTTTAAGTCATACAGCTATTTTAATTGATAACTCATCATCAGGAGTAGAAAATATGATTATAATAACAAACAGCAATAAAGAGTGCATGTTCAACATGAAATTTTTAATATATTTTTCTTTAAAAAAACATAATTAAAAAATATTGGAGCATTTGTGATTTGAAGTCATGGTTGTAGTCATTTCCCCATTTTCCATCTTGTTCATGTCCATTGTACAGGTCCAAGTTCTAGCCAGAAATGTTAATACACAGTAAGTGTCTCTTGGTCTTATACAAAGCTCATCTCAGTTCAACTGTTCTTAAACATCTAATATATTAATGTAAAAATGAATGTACAATTAAACATGTGAAAATCAAAGTGATATACCATAGCCCTGGCTGGTGTAACTCAGTGGATTGAGCATGGGCCTGTGAACCAAAGGGTCACTGGTTTGATTCCCAGTCAGGGCACATGCCTGGGTTGGAAGCCAGATCCCCAGTGTTTCAGACCATTCAGCCTGGTCTCAGGAGCTGTAACCTGCACCCCATGGCTAGGCTGAGTAAGAGCCTAGGGACCCATTTCATCTGGGTCTGTTCTGTCAAGAGGACCTGAGCCACTAAGGAGACAAAGCTTATCTCCCTGGCAGGAGTGCTGCTTCTGCTTCATCCATCTCTGGCCCCAATGCTTGGTCAGTTAGCCAATGATGGGTAAGATTCCCTCAAGGGAGGGGTCGCTTAAGACAGGCATGACCACTTGGAAGGCCCTCATGGAAGGACTGGTGGTGGGGGGTGGGAGGGGGCTGCAGCGAAGAGGGGGTGATGGACCCTCGCATCCCCGCCCCGGCTATTCTGACATAGCCCGAGTTCCCATTTCCGTCTGGGAGATGCTTTCTGGCTCTAATCTGCTTAAGCCTGAAACTATGACAGCCAGAGTGGTTCCCTGGGTGATCCGGCATAAGAAAGAATTCGTAAAGTCCTGTGAAACCTGCTTTGCTAAGAGTGCTCTCATTTAAATGATAAGGGTCTGAGGAGGAAATGAGTATGTCTCCCAAAGTTTTTGCAACCCCCTTTCCTGACAGACACTGACTCAGATTAAGCCCTCAGATTTCTTTGAAATGTTAAACCTGTATTCCAGTGTATTTGAGCCCAATAAAAGGCTAGTGAGGAAGGGGCTCTGGGTCATTCTCCTTTGAGAGTTTGGCTACCTCTCTTCCCCAAGCAGATCATGTCTTGGTAGTTTTATTTTCATCCCTGGCGGATGGAGGTGCTCTACACACAAACTTCCCCCACACCCCAGTAGGGAGCATGTGAGAGGCAACCACACATTGATGTTTCTCTCCCTCTCTTTCTCCTTTCCTTCCCCTCTGTCTATAAAAATAAATAAATAAAATCTTTTAAAAAATAAAACTACTTTAAACGAAGAGAAAAGTAACTATTAAAAAAAAAAAAAAAAAACCCTGGCCAGTGTGGCTCAGTGGATTGAATACCTGCCTGTAAACCAAAGGGTCGCCGGTTTGGTTCCCAGTCAGGACACATGCCGAGGTTGCAGGTCAGGTCCCTGGTGTGAGATGCATAAGAGGCAACCACACAGTGATGTTTCTCTCCCTCTCTCCCCACCTTCCCTTCTCTCTAGAAATAAATAAATAAAATCTTTTTTTAGAAAACAATACACCATATTAATAGAATAATATATAACAACCACATGATCATATCAACAGATGCAGAAAAAGCATTTGATGAAAACCGATACCCTTTCATGATAAAAATACTAAAAATAAGAACAGAAGGGAATGTCCTCAACTTGGTAAAGTGCATCTACAAAAAACCCATGGCTAAAATAATGCATAATGAGGGAAGACTAAAATCTTTCCATCTAAAATCAGGAACTAGACAAAGATATTTACTCTTACTGCTTTTATTTAACATTTATTGAGGATTCCAGCCAGGGCACTTAAGCAAGGGAAAGACATAGAAGTCATCCAGATTAGAAAGGAAGAAGTAAAGCTATCTCTATTATCATGTAACATAATCTCATATATTAAAAATCCCAAGGAATATACTAAAACACTATTAGAACTATGAAATGAGTTCAACAAGATTGCAAAATACAAGCTCACTTGGCTCTGGTGAGGTAGTTCAGTTGGTTAGAGCATTGTCCCAATGTGCCAGGGCTGTGGATTCAATCCCCCGTCAGGGCACATACAAGAATCAACCAATGAATGCATCAATGAGTGGAACAACAAATAGGTGTCTCTGTCTCTGTCTCTGTCTCTCTCTCTTTCTCTCTCTCTCTCCCTCTCCCCCGCTTCCTGTCTCTCTCCCTCCCTCCCTTCCTTCCTCTCTCTCTAAAGTCAATAAATAAAAACTTTAAAAATATATATTATTAAAAATAATATAAGCTCAGTTGTATTTATGTCCACTAGCCATGAATAAGCCAAAAATGAAGTTAAGGAAACTATTCCATTAACTATAACATTGAAAAGATGCTTATGAATAAATTTATGAGAGAAGTTCAACACATGTATACTAAAAAACCACAAACATTGTTGAAAGACTACAAAGCTACAGGAAACAAAACAGTGTGTTACTGGCATAAAGACAGACATATAGACCACTGGAATTGAATAGAGAGCCCAGAAATAAATCCTCGTATATATGGTCAAATAATTTTTGACAAGCATGCCAAGACTGTTAAATGGGGAAAGGACAATCATTTCAACAAATAGTGCTAGGAAAATTAGATATCCACGTGCCAAAAAAAAATTTGGACTCCTACTTTGCATCATATGAGGTCTGTCCAGAAAGTAACCAGCCACGTACTATGAAAAAGGGAGGCATGTATTGAAGAAGATACAAAAAACATTGTACATAGGACAATGACACCTCAATCCCCTTCAAAGTAGGCACCTTGGGACTTCACAGTTCTCCTAGCATCTCTTCCACTGTTCAAAACACTCTGCAAAATCCTTTGTTGAAATCACCATCATCTGCCCACCGTATTTTCCTGAATCTCATCAACAGCATGAAATTTCTTCCCTTTCTAAGGTGATTTTAATTTTGGGAAAAGCCAAAAGTCACAGGGCACCAAATATGGGCTGTAGGGGGGCTGAGTCACCTGGGCGATTTAATGTTTTACCAAAAAACTCTGCACAAGACATGATGTATGAGTGGGCACATTGTCATGATAAAGCTACCAATCACTAGTTGCCCATAGCTGCGGCCTTCTGAATCATCCGAATAGTTTCTATGGAGGAATGCTCAAGCTTAATGCAAAATTTGATGTAGATTTGTTGCTCTACTCAGTCATTTTGAATGTGACAGCCACACAGTATACATGCTCACTCAATGGTGTCTACCATCCTCACTAACTAGTACAGTGAAGTCATTATTTTTCATGCACGTGCATTCTAGTCCACTCTCCTTGGCTGCCAGGATACACTGATGTCATGTAAACTGTTCTTGTTATATTAACAACAGCTGGACTTTTTCCAGACAGCCCTTGTCATATACAAAAACTAGTCCAAAATGGGTCGATGACCTAAGTGTAAGACCTAAAACTCTGAAACATGGGAAAAGCTTCATGACATTGAATTTGTCAATACTTTCTTGGATATGACACCAAAGGCAAAGGCAACAAAATAAAAAATAGACAAATTGCCTTTCATCAAAATTTTAAACTTTCGTCCATCAAAGAACACTATCAGCAAACAAAAGGCAACCCACAGAATGAAATATTTGCGAATCATTCTTAATTAGATTAATATCTAGACTTTATACAAAACTCAACAAAAAACAACCCAATTCAAAAGTGGGCAAAGAACTTGAATAGATATTTCTCATGAAAATATGACAAATGATCAACAAGTATACGAAAAGATGCTCAGCATCATTACTCACTAGGAATATGCAAATCAAACCAAAGATGCTACTTCACACTCACCAGCATGGCTATAATTTTTTTCAAAAATCAAGGAAAATGAGCATTGACCTAGATGTGGAGAAATTGGAGAACTATACATTGCTGATGGGAATGAAAATTGGTGCAGCCATTGTGGAAAACAGTGTGGAGGTTCCTCAGAAAATTAAAAAGGAATTGCCTTTTGACCCCATGATTCCACTTTTGGGAATATCATGATAATTATATATGGGGCCAGAAGGGTACTTGAAACTGTGGAGGTACCACTCTGTAAAGTACATGACTTTCTGACCACTTTGCTGTACATCTGAAACAAGTACAGAATAATATAGAATGTAAACTGTAACTGAAACTTCTTTAAAAAGTGACATAAATATCTCAGCAATATTTTAATATGGAAGGATTTAACTCTAAGGCAGCTCTGATGTCTTGATAGGGTTTGCTGACAATGCCAAGCTAGAAGGAATGTGAGTGTTCTCTTCATAGAGGGATGAGCTGCAGAGTTAAGAACAGCAGACTTTTTAGGGGGGAGGGGAGCTTGTTTTTAAATTGGGGTATTCGTTACTATAATGTATAGTAAGATATTATGGACATTTCTTCATAAATGAATAAATGAAGTATCACTGGGGATCTTTAAAAAATATTTTTTTATTATGGTGGGCACCACACCAGAGAGTACAAGTTACAGGTTATAAAAAACAAAGCAAAAGTTTCCATAGCCTGAAATGGTTTGATATATGACTGTCTCCCCATCTGGCTTCTAAGATGAAAGGCCCCAGAATTCCTTCTTCCTCTTTCAAATAATAAATTAATGACGATTTTTAAAAAATGGCTAACTACTGAGAGTTAAATATGTACTAAACATTTTCCATGCATTTTCTCTTTTTAATTTCCTCATCATCACTATGACATAGTTGTTGAGAACTTATCTAAGGCCATGCAGCAAGTTCGTGCCTGACATGGACTGCACCCCGACATCTATGTGACTCCCAAGACCTCACTCACAACCACTGGATCATACTCTCTGTTTCCCTCATTCTTCTCTCAGTAGGGTGGGGCTGGGGAGCATTCCTCCCAGAAGTTTATAGCACCTGAGCTTCTAACCACAGCAGGTAGGACAGGAAGTGAAATAAAGAGGGAATACTCCGGACTAGGAGTTGGGGGCTTCCAGAAAACTCCAAAGTTCTAGTCCAACTTTCCACTAATCAGCCCTGTAACCTTGGGCAAGAACCTTGACCTCTCAGAGGCATAGTTTCCTGATTTGTAAAGTGTGGGAAATTCATCTCAAATATCCCTGTAATTCCTTCCAGCTCAAGATTTCAGTCTGAGTCCTGCCCCATTTACCTACAACCAAGAAAACATCTGCTTGTCAGTTGTATATAGAGACACTAAGAGGAACAAAACCTTCAAGTCAGTGTGGGGGGTGATAGAGGGGAGCCTGGGCTTTGATGTCAGACTGATGTGGCATTGGTGCCATTGCTAATCTCAGTGTGATGTTGAACAGGTTCCTTGTCCTCTGTCCCCAAATGCTGAAATGGGTACAATAATAGCAAAGGGTGCTATGCCATCTGCATAAAGTTGTTGCGAGACCTCTTTAGGGACCTCAGTGCAATTCTTAGCACATCATAAATAGTGGTTATTATAGTATATTTAATAATATTGTACTATGACTTGTTTATGATGATTATTATTGGTGGTTATAATTATATAATTGAGACACAAAATCCCTTAAGGGTAACTATTGTATGTTTAAGTAACTCAGCCAAGTTGGATTCTGGAGTTCAGGTGGCCTGCCTGGGCTCGGTTCAAGGACTGTCCGCACCTTCAGGGTCAGCCATCCTTCAGGAATGTTCTGCCTGGTCAGAGGACATTAGATTATCACCAACACTCCAAAGTTTCCCTCCTGTGAACTTTGAGTCAGTAGTACCGTTTTCCTCTATACAGCACAATACACTATTATGATTTACCTTATGAATTTTGGCTCAATTAATTTTGTTTACCCAAAGTAATCAGAAATAGGCAATCAATGAGAGATATTGATAAAACAGTTGCTATGAAAAGAAAAGAAACTACTACTCCCTGAAAATTTCCCAATGTGGATGGAGAATTTTTCTCTCAATGTTATTAAGTAACTTAATAAGCACATATAATGATATATTTGCAATACTCTTTATCACAGTGTTATTTATAATGGCAATAAACTATAAACATAACATTGACTAACAAAGAACCATTAAAATCAAATATTTGAAAACTAGTTTTAGAGTTTGGGAAATAAGCACTATAGAGTACCTTTCTAGAAAAAAGTATGTGTTCTGATCCTAACTTTGTAAATTTGTGTGTATTTATAGAAAAAAGCATGTATTTATAGAAAAAATTTTCAATATCAGTACATATAAATGGTCCTCATTTTGTTTTGTACATGAAATGCTGCAAGAAAAATACTAGCAGAGATTAATCTCTGGTATGGGATTATTTTTTATACTTTTCTAAGTTTTTTTATACTTTCAGTGAGTATATATTTCTTTGGAAATCAGAATGTAGAAGTTATTTTTTACTAATAAGAATTCTGTCGTACTTTTTTCTGCTTTCGGGTTAGCCTCATAGACATATTCAGATAAAAATTAATCAGCTTAACTTTTATCTGAATATGACCTAATTCTCAGTCTAGGCATATTGTTTTTTCCTTTTCTTAAAAGTACTGACTTAGAAATAATATGCTTCATTGATTTTGTGAACTCATCTTTTTCATGCAGTATTGAGGACAGGCAAGACACATTTGTTGCAAGATTGATTTGTTACTCTGAAAACCAATAACAGATAATGAGAATCACTACTTAATTAGCCTTTCTCTACACCCATTACTTTCCTGTTGAAAAGCAGTTTTTCAGCTCTGCCTGAGAGTTAATGTCTTTCAACCAATTCTGAATCTTTTGTAAAAATAAATCTATGTCTTTCCTCTCCTGTCTTATTTTATATAATTGGAATTGTACCATTCAGCATATTAAATTGCAGTTTATGAATCTAATGCTTAAAATAAAGGGACTGTCTACAAATTTAATTAAAAGTTTTTCTGACTTTCTTCCCTAATTGTAATTTGAAATAATTTTTCAAAAACAAATTTCCATATTCATTGGAAGATATCTGAACAGCTCAAATCCTGAACCAGTTTGTATCCATCAGAAGATTTGAATTTTGTTCTCTGGATGACTTTTTCAGATATCATTTTGATATTTTTTTTAAATATTGTCTTATGTACATTAAAAAAGTTAAAACAGAATTGTGCAATATATAAACACTTATTAGTTTGGTATGTAGATATACAAACATTACCTAATTTATAAACTTTTTTCCTCCAATGAGATCATATTTCCATTGTTCCCAACTTGCTTTTTTTTCACCTAAATTTATCATGAAAATTTTCAACATCAAAACAAGTGGCATTGCTCGGACAAAGGTATGCTGTTTACATTTTTTATTTGCTTTCCATGAAAGCTTGTGCTCATTTCACCGCCAATCACAATGAGAATGAATGATAATGTTGCAGAAGCAAAGCTACATGTCAGGTTCTCCCAAAGGTTTTCTCTTTGTAAATAAAGAATAGGTAGATGATAGAGACACAGATAAAAACTAAACTACCATCAAAATATAATTGGAGTACTTTGCTTAATTTTTCATTAAAGTTAGGTTCCTATAAGTTATAATCCTGCCTAACCCACCAGCCTCCTTTCTCCCTACCCAGAGAAACAGACAAACAGCCTCAGCAGGAAATAGGGGGAATGCAGAGGATCCCTCAAAACACTGAGGGTGGACTATGGGAGTCAGAGCCGAATTTTAGTTCCAGCCCCATCTCAGTAGCTTGGTGTTTTTAGGCAAATTGTTGAACATTTCTGACCTCTGTTTCATTATTTGTAGAATAAGGATAGTCATACTTGCTTTATTTTTTAATTTAATATTTATTGTATTTTTATTATCATTTAATCCCCTTATATCCCCCACCCCTAGCAGTCACTACACTGTTGTCCATGTCCGTGAGTCCTTTTTCCTTTTTCCTCAATCCCTCCACCCCTAATCCCCCACCCCCCAACTAGCTGCCATCCTGCTCTCCATCTATGAGTCTGTCCCCACTCTCCTTGTTAGTTCAGTTTGTTCATTAGATTCCACATACGAGTGAAATTATATGGTAACCTATCTTTCTCTGACTTATTTTACTTAGCATAATGTTTTCCAGGTCCATCCTTACTATTGCAAAAGGTAAAATTTTTCTTCTTTTTTACAGCCCAGTAGTATTTCATTGTGTAAATGTCACTAAGTTGGGTTTTTTTTTGTTTTTTTTAATTATACATATTTTATTTTATTGTTTTATTTTTTTACTATATTTTATTGATTATGCTATTACAGTTGTCACATTTCTCCCCCATCGTTCCCCCCACCCTGCACACCCTCTCCCACCCACATTCCCCACTTTAGTTCATGTCTATGTGTCATAAGTTCTTTAGCTTCTACATTTCCCATACTATTCTTGCCCTCCCCGTCTATTTTCTACCCACTATCTATGCTACTCATTCTCTGTACTTTTCCCCCTCTCTCCTCTTCTCATGCCCCTGTTGCTAACCCTCCATATGATCTCCATTTCTGTGGTTCTGTTCCTGTTCTAGCTGTTTGCTTAGTTTGCTTTTGTTTTAGGTGTGGTTCTTAATAGCTGTGAGTTTGCTGTCTTTTCACTGTCCTATTTTTGATCTTCTTTTTCTTAGATAAGTCCCTTTAACATTTCATATAATAAGGGCTTGGTGATGATGAACTCCTTGAACTTGACCTTATCTGAGAAGTGCTTTATCTGCCCTTCCATTCTAAATGACAGCTTTGCTGGATAGAGCAATTTTGGATGTAGGTCCCTGCTTTTCAGGCTTTCAAATATTTCTTTCCAGCCCCTTCTTGCCTGTAAGGTCTCTTGAGAAATCAGCTGACAGTCTGATGGGAACTCCTTTGTAGGTGACTGTCCCCTTATCCCTTGCTGCTTCTAGAATTCTCTCCTTCATTTGAATCTTGGCTAATGTAATTACGATGTGCCTTGGCATGTTCCTCCTTGGGTCCAACTTCTTTGGGACTCTCTGAGCTTCCTGGACATCCTGGTAGTCTATTTCCTTTGCCAGATTGGGGAAGTTCTCCTTTATTATTTGTTCCAATAAGTTTTCCACTTGTTGCTCTTCTTCTTCCCCTTCTGGTACCCCTATAATTCGGATGTTGGGACATATAACGATGTCCCGGAGGTTCCTAAGCCTCTCCTTATTTCCTTGAATTCTTGTTTCTTCCTCGTTTTCTGTTTGGTTGTTAGTTTCTTTCTTCTGGTCCACTCCATTGATTTGAGTCCCAGTTTTCCTTCCATCTCTATCGGTTCCCCATGCGTCTTCCTTCATTTCACGTATTGTAGCCTTCATTTGTTCATCTAATTTGTGAGCAAAATCAACCAATTCTGTGAGCATTTTGATGACCAGTGCTTTGAACTGTGCATCTGATAGGTTGGCTATCTCTTCAGGGCTTAGAGGAATTGACTCTGAGGTTTTCATTTTTTCTCCGGTTTGAGCCATTTTTGGTGGGGTTTTGTTGTTGTTGTTGTTGTTTTGTTTTGGTTTTAGTCTGGTCGCGGCTATTACGTATGAGGGGTGGAGCCTTAGGTGTTCCTCAGGGCAGGGCAGCTCAGTCGCTGGGTTGTGACGCTTTAGGTGGGGGCGGGGTCCAAGAGGGAACAATGGTGCCTGTTCCACTCTCTCCTGGACTCCAGTCCTTTCCGCCGCTTCCCCTTCACCTGGATTATCTACACACACGCGCGTGCTGTAACGTAGTGAGGGGTGGAGCCTCTGGCGCTCCTCAGTGCGGGGCAGCCCAGTCGCTGGGTTGTGACGCTGTATGTGGGGGCGGGGTCTGAGAGGGAACAATGGCGTCTGCTCCGCTCTCTTCTGGATTCAGTCCCTTCTGCCACTTCCCCTCTGCCTGGACCGTCTGCGCACACAAATGTGGGACCACCTGGTCAGCCAGCTGCCTTGTGTGGCCTCACTGGTTCTGCACAGTTGCCCCCCTGTGCCCGGGGTCCGCCAGCCGCCGCCTGTGCACCTGGGAACTGCAAGCCGCTGCTGCTTACGTTCCTGGGTCCGCACCTCCACTTTCTCCTGCCGTGACTCCGCTCCTCTTACCGGTCTGGATGAATGGTTGTTGGACTTCCGTACAGTTCAATTTTCTATAAGTTCTGGTGGTTTTCTTGTTTCTAAATCTTTGTTGTCCTTAATTTTGGTTGTGAGAGGAGGCACAGTGTGTCCGCCTACGCCTCCATCTTGGCCGGAAGTCCGCTAAGTTGTTTTATGTACTCACCTACTGATGGACACTTGGCTGCTTCCATATCTTGGTGATTGTAAATAACACTGCAGTGAACATAGGGGTGGTTATGTTCTTTCAAATTAGTGTTTTGGGTTCCTTCAGCTATATTCCCAGAAGTGGAATTGCTGGGCCAAAAGGCAGATCCATTTTTAATTTTTTGAGGTATTGCCATACTTCTTCCCACAGTAGCCACTCGAGTCTATATTCCCTCCAACAGCACAAAAGGTTCCCCTTTCTCCACGTCCTCACCAGCACTTGTTTGTTCTGACAAGTATGAGATGGTATCTCATTGTGGTTTTAATTTGCATTTCTATGATGATTAGTGACACTGAGCATCTTTGCATACATCTCTTGGCCTTCTGTATGTCCTCTTTGGAGAAGTGTCTATTCAGGTCCTTTGCTCATTTTTTAATTGGATCGTTTGTTATTTTGGTGATGAGTTTTGTAAGTTCTTTACAAATTTTGGATATTAACCCCTTAACAGATACATATGGGAATATGTTCTCCCATTCTGTGGGTTGTCTTTTTATTTTATTGATGTTTTCCTTTGCTGTGCAAAAACTTTTAATGTGATGTAGCCCCATTTGTTTATCTTTCTTTTGTTTCCCTTGCCTGGGGAGATATATCTGATAAAATATTGCTATGAGCAATGTCTGAGATTTTGCTGCCTATGTTTTTTTCTATAATTTTTATAGTTTTGGGTCTAACATTTAAGTCTTTGATCCATTTTGAATTTATTCTTGTGTGTAGTGTAAGAAGGTGGTCTAGTTCCATTTTTCTGCACATATCTGTCCAATGTTCCCAGCACCATTTATTGAATAAACTATCTTTAGCCCATTGTACACTTGCTTCCTCTGTCAAATATTAATTGACTGTAAAGGTGTGGGTTTATTTCTGGGCTCCCTATTCTGTTCCATTGATCTACATGTCTGTTTTTATGCCAGTTCCATGCTGTTTTAATTACTGTGGCTTTATAGTATAATTTTATATTAGGTAACATGATTCCTCAAACTTTGTTCTTTCTCAGGATCCCTGTTGCTATGCACACACTTACTTTACAGGGTTCTTCATAACAATTAAATGAGTTACTTGATGCAAAGAGCTAACGAACGGTAAAGTGCAAGATCTAGGTGAGTAGCTATTATTGAGATGCTAGAAAAGGATCAGGGTGACCAATCCAAGAGCATCCTGTATGGTAAAGTTTTGAAAACTTTTGCAGAAAAACTTGAGGAACTTGCTAGCATTCTACTTAATATACACTTTACAAAACATGTCCCTTCCTCACCTGCATCTACCACCTCCACCCTCCTGCACTCACATTATATTGTTTATCTGCTTCCTCTCCTACAATATTCTATATGAATAAGGATCTTTTCTTGTTCACTAAATTCCAACACCAGTGTAGCCTGAAACAAAACCTGGCACAGGTTTTAATAGGCACTCCGTAAATGAATGAATGGATTTCTACTTAGCCTTTCTTAAACCCATTCAGATGTATTGGCAGCAAATAAGGCTGGCCCCTGGATACAGAGCACACCCAAGGCAATTCAGGCTGGGTTGGGGTTGGGGTAATGCAGAGTACTGGGCCAGGAGCCAGAATCTTCTGGTTCTATCTCAACTTTTGCCAGTTCCATGGCTGAGCACTCACCAGCTGGATCCTTGAGCGAGTCATGTAGCTATTTAACTCAAGCTTTATAAAAATGAGGATTACCAGTGCCTTTCTGTCATGCAAATTATGTGAGATTATTTGGTAAATTCTAGATTTTCATATGAGGTGCAGCAAGATAAACCAAATGCTTTTAGTTTTGATATGGACCAAAAGACAGAGAGAGCGAGAGAGAGAGCAAGAGAGCTGCCGAAGCCTGAGCCTCTTCCATGGGGTTGGATGTAAATTAGCGTCTTTGAACAAGTGCTAACCCTGAGGGAGAGAACAGGATTTTGGGGGAGGGAGTTCCTCAAAGGCACTGTACCTAGGACAGTGGGTGAACAATTATCAAGGAAAAGTTATCAACAAGAGGAGAGGCTTTTCTGGATATTTCTGGGCTGCACAATTTGTGAACAACCTCTGGGAATGACAGCTTATAAACAAGATCAGGGGTGTTCTGATCACCAGAAATGTAGGAAGCAAGGAATGAGAGGACTCTGTGGGAATGGCAAGAGAGAATGCCTGTCAGAGCAGCATCCTTTAAGGGAAGACTTGGCCCAAATTCCCCTCCCTCAATGTGGGCTGATTACCTAGGTCCACACAGAGACCCAGAACTCTAGGGTGATATTTCTTCACGTATATGATTTGACTGTCCTGCTATCCCCTTCTGCCTTTATTTCTTTGTGAGCCATACTGCTTTCTAGTGCCTTCTGGAAAATGAAGCTTTCTTCCTCCTTTTCCACACTGATGCTCCATCTCTCTGAAACATGCTTCAGCCATTGAGAATGACTTATAGTTTCCTAAATAAGCCTCTTTTATCCTTCAGCCTTTACATGGGGTTCCAGGAACATGTCAGACTAAGCTTCCTTGGAAACTAGCTAACCTCATGAACACCTTAGGCCCTGTTCCCCCATTTGGAGTCATGGAGTGTGATGACCAAAGTGTGAAGGGAGAGCATATCCCATGTGAGTGATATAGAGACAGACCACAACTCTGAGGAGAGCTATAAAACTATGTGCCCCTTGCGAGAATTAGTAAAGCCTCTGAGAAGTTCTGCAGTTAAACTACAAAAAGAGAGTTCGTTTGACTTTGTTCAGCTTAGTATGTCTCCAAATTGTTAATCAAGGAACCATGTTTGGCATGAATTAAATGTAACACACTTTGGCAAATACTGGTTTAAAACATGGGAACATTCTTACAAACTAATATGAAGGAAAGAAGAGAGCACTTCTGAGTTTCTGTGTGCTCCATTCCTATGTGGTGTAATGTAGTGTTTGGAGTGATGGTTTCAGGCTGACCAAGGAGGGGCACTGTCCACCCTCCAGGATCAAATCCTTATCTTTGGAGTCTGAAGAGTCTACTTTATCAGATCACTCCAAATAAGCACAAGAAGTTGATTTATACTAACTAAAATCACTTGAATTGCATCTAAAAACCAGAATGTTAGTGTAGCATGTTGTTGCTGCACAGGCCATATGCTGAATGATCAGGAACATGAGCTCTGGAGTCAAGTAGACCCTGATTCAAACAACAGCTTCCTGGCTTACTACTTATGTGACCTTATATGAGCCTTGCATAATGAGTGATATTACCTACCTCCTGAAGTTCATCTAAAGCACTTAGTTCAGGAAGCTATTATTTGAGCAGAGAATTAGAACTTGAAGTTGCTATGTCTCATTATAAACATTTCTGCATGTGACAGTGTCTAAAGACGTAGCCTTTCTTCTGTAGAATAATTATTAACTGAAGAGCATGGGGCTGAGAGGAAACTTGACAGGAAACGAAGTGGATAATTTTATTTACCAGGAATTTTCTAAAGTTTTTTCACACTAAAAGAACTGAAGTTTTTAGTGGGCTTTATGAAGTTTGCCCAACAGTTGTTGAGAAAGAATCCAGGGCCATAGAGTTGCTGGGTCTTGAACCCATTGTAGAGTTGCCCATATTATAGGGAGGAAGAGTGACAGTGACTGAAGGCTGAGAGTTAGGGTAGCATGCCATGTGAAGGGGAAGGAAGAAATTATAAAGAGAAGTTAGCAAGACTGAGAAAAAGTGAGAAATATCTTTTTCCAGCTTTATTGAAATATAAATGATGTACATCACCAAATGAGTTAAGGTATACAGCATAATTATTTGACTTACATAGGTTGTGACATGATGACCATAGTAAGTTCAGTTGGCATCCATCATCTCATATAGATACATACAATACAAACAGAAAAAAGAAAAAGTATTTTTCTTGTAGTGAGAACTCTTAGGATTTACTGTTAACTACTTTAATATGTATCATACAGCAGTGTTAACTGTAGTCATCATTAAATCCCTAGTACTTAATTATAACTGGAAGTTTGTTCTTTGGACCACCTTCCTCCAGCTCACCCTCCCTCCACTCCTTATGTGTCACAACCTCAAACCTGATCTCTTTTTCTGAGTTTGTTTTTTTAACAGCTACTAAAATGTGGAACATGGAGGACAGAAAATTATGTCAAAGAAGATTGCTGGCATGTTTCTTTGTGGTGAAAGATAAAAAAAATCCAGAGTGATCCTGATTTAAGGAAACCTACACTAAAGGTCTACATTATGTTTCAAGGTTCTAACATCAGATTTGTGTTTCCTTTGAGTATGATACCATGCTCATACTGAGACACATGAGCCACTACATTTATTAGGGTTACACTGACCATGCTTCTTTTTCTTCTTTTGTTCAGTTTTTTAGGGCTCCTTGAACTCTATTTCCCACCAGTCACTAGTCTCTTTATTCGTTATAACAGCATGTGATTCATATCTCAAGATATATTATAATTTATAATATATCATTTTATCTTACATACATATTTTGTTATATTATCTCTTCTCTTTCGTATTAAATAAGCAGTTTCATAAGACTTGGCAGTTACTTTTATTTTCTTCACAGAGTGCTGTGCTTTGAAATCATGACTTAGAGTTGGTTACTTCTGGGAAGACTTCCTATATATGGCTAATTCCTTGTACATAAATTATTTGTATTCAGGAACTGTAGTCTGCCTCTGTCATCAGAGCGCATTCTGACTCAATTTTCAGGAAATTCAGTCACTTTGTAAACTTTTCACAAAGTTGAAGAGTGAGGCCATCTAGGCCATATAAATTTGATCACCTGCCTTACTTTTAACTACTTTCAAATATGAAGTACCAGGAGAAGAAGCCTGAAGGAGGGCTGGCCAGGGAGGAACTGCCAGGAAGAAAAAGATGTGAACTGGATAGAGAGCAAGAACAGCTTGTCCCTCAGGGCAGCATTTCCTGAAGCGGTTCCAACCAACGCTAATCGCACAGAATGGCATAGTAGGTGTTACATAAAGTATGGCTCTGAAGAAACACTGAGTTAAGCAGTGTACATAGATTTCTTTACTCGAGGATCCTTTTGAATCTTTATAGGTGTACTCATGTGCCTGGTGTATTTCCAGGAATAGAATTTGTGACAAGAATATGACATTTGCCCAACTTAGCTTGCCACAAAACTGATCATACTTTGGGAAATTCTGTTCTAGGACTCATCGTAGATTTTTAGTTTTTGAATGAATTGAGGGATGACTGGGGACTAAATGAATGACATAGAGAGGAAGTTAAGAGACAGATTGGAGAGGTAGTGGTCAAAATAAAGTAAATTTGTGCTGAGGGAATAACATTGAGTCTACAGATGCATTTGATACTTCTGTAAAATGCTCTTACCACTTTCTGATCCATGCCATCTTCTTACTACCAGTTGTGGGCCAGGGAAGAAGATTTATTGATTTAGATATGTGTCCTTATTACTTGTTCCTTTCTTACTTCTATAAGTGATTCTATCCCTGAAAATCCCCAAATGGATCTCACTGGAATCAGAGTTTTGAGAGTGGGATGTTCGCAGAGTAGATCATGAAGTTTTGAATCCTCAAATGCAGAGTCCCTAGTTCTCCTACATGTTAACACACATGTGCATGTACATGTGCATGCCTCCTCCCCCTACAGCCTTCTTTCCTCTTCCATTTCAATGACTGTGCCCATACTCTCATCACATTTCTTTTCACTCTGATGGTTAGCACTGGAGGATGAGGAGGCAAATGGTACATTTTACTTCTCTACTACTCTGAAAAGTATCATAGTGAACTGGTTAGAGAACAGTGTTTTCTAGTTAGAGGACTAGCTCAGTTTTTATAGTTAGAGACCTAGATCAGTTTTGCTTCTGAAAATGGGAAACTATGCATACCCCCAGCCCCAGGGTGAGGAGAGGGCAGGAGGAAGCAGGCAGGGCAGATACCTGGTCTCTATAACAAGAAAGATGGTATAGAATGATTCACCAAGCAGAAACTTTGATAAAGAAACCTACAAGATTTTGAATGGCTCTCAAGTAATTTCTTTTTTTTTTTTTTTTTTAGAATTTTTTTTTTTAGAATTTTTTTTTTTCCTTTTAGATTTTATTTATTTATCTTTAGAGGGGAAGGGAAGGAGAGAGGGAGAGAAACATCAATGTGCGGTTGCCTCTTGTATGTCCCATGACGGGAACTGGCCTGGCAACCCAGGCATGTGCCCTGACTGGGAATCGAACCGCGATCCTTCGGTTCGCAGGCCCGCGCTCAATCCACTGAGCTACACCAGCCAGGGCTCAAGTAATTTCTATTGTAAGGGGTACCAACCTCAATGTGACCATGACTTTTGTGGCTTTATTTCAGAACGCCAAACAGGCACCTCTATGGCCAATTCCAGTGCCCTCCCTTCAAGTTCAGCTGGGATCAGCAAGGAACTGATTGATCTTCAGCCCCTCATCCAGTTTCCTGAGGAAGTTGCCAGCATCCTGATGGAGCAGGAGCAGAATATTTACCGAAGGGTCTTGCCAGTTGACTATCTTTGCTTCTTGACCCAGAACTTGGGCACTCCGGAATGTCAGAGGTCCCTGCCCTGCCTCAAAGCATCCATCTCAGCATCCATTCTTAACTCCCAGAGTGGAGAGCACAATGCCCTTGAAGATCTTGTGATGAGATTTAATGAGGTAAGAAGCCACTTCAAGATATTTTTGTAAGAGTTGCTAGTAAGTGACTTTTAAGCATATTTCTCCTTTTAGGTTTGTCTGTTACTGACATCTCATCTACCTGTCTGTATTGACAGGTATGGCTGCTGTCAATACCTGTCCTTGATGGCTGCTTTCTTTCCAGGCAATGAGATAGGCAACACATTGTCATCATCCCTCTCATTTCACTCTAACCAACCCTGAAACCTAAGTGATCCTCTCTCCACCCCATGTCATTACCAAGTCTGTATACCTTCACCCTTTGGACAACCAGTCCCCACCCTTTATCGCCTCCCTTGCCAAAATATTTGCCCTGGCTCCATTCAAATATTCTCCCCCTGGTTCTTAATGGTGCTTTTAAGGTCCTATGTCTCAATTTTGAGCTTGGACAACATGATCCCTGGCCATGAGATCCATCTAGCCTATCCCCCTCTTCCATCCTGAGGCTACCTCAGCAGATACTAAACACCAATACCTGGGTCAGAAGAGCAGGGAAGAACATGGGCTTGAGAGGCAATGAATCATCCCACTCCTGCCCTTTGCATCCCATCCAGATCCCCATCCCCCAGGAAATCCCTCCAAGGCCTGTGAGACCTTCCCAGAAACCAGTTCCAGAGAAGACATCCATGACTGGAGTCTGGGAACACTTAGGATGGAGGTGCTGTAAGAGGTCTGGTCACTCACAAGGAGGAAAAGGGCCAATCGCTGACACACGGTGGCCCTGGAGCAAGGACAGGGACAGGAAGGAGGAGAGGCAGGTTTCCATGCAAGACTGGGGTCCTGGATGCTGTGCTCTTGGGTTTAAAGAACACTTTTTCTCCATAGTAAATCCCCAAACCAAGTTTTCTGTTCTACATTTTCTGTCTTTTAGGTTTAATTTCTTTTGCCTTGAATATTAAACACAAAATTTCAGTCTCTGTATTTGTTGATTGGTGGTTGATTTAACTCCACAAATGTAGTAGTTTACTATTTTAGTCATCTAATAAACTACCTAAATGCTAAGAGGATACTCCCATTCTGGTCCTTCACATCTCTGATTGACAGAGGATCAATCAGTCTTTGTTACTTAAGCACTTAATGATAGCCATTCACCTCACATTCTCCGTAGCCTGCCAATCATGACCCTGGTGATAGATGTAAAATAAATGTCAGTGACCATAGTAAGGCACAGTGGATGCAGAAAGTGTTAGAGGCTCAGCCCAAGCAGTTAGTTCTGTGCCCAGACATGCTTCTTAAAGGGAGATCCATTATCCATTGGAATTGCTGATCTCCATATAGTACTGTCCTGCTGATCACTTATGTGTACCATTTATTTCCTCCTCTTAACAACCCTGGTAGACAGATACCATCATTAGCCCTACCTTACCAATGAGGAAACTGAGGCACAGGGAGATGAAGTCATTTGCTCAAGGTTACAAGGGTGGTAGTTGGCAATAGTGAGATTTAAAACCACATTGTCAAGAACCTGAGCTCTGAACCACTGTGGTATTCTGCCTTCCACCTGTAACAAGGCTCATTTTGGGGGGTAGCACCTGAAAAAAATTCAGATTCCTGGTTGCGCCCCAAATTGAGTAAGACAGACTTTGGGAGTCCATGTGAGAGGTTGTGAACCACACTGCCCCAACATTGTTTTTTAAAATAAATTTGACATTCTTGCTTTTCTTTACTGATAAAACTGGGTGGGAAATGAAAGTTCCAGTAAACTGTGTGATTTCATACGTGGATTTTACTGTACTTTGTGAATTATTTTAAACTTTCAGATCCAGTCATTCTCACACAGCTCAGGACCTTGCCCTTGTCTTTTGTTGTTGTTCCTGTTGTTTTAAATTCTACCTGAACTTAAAAGTGATTTGCCCAACCCTCTGAAATCTCATTTTAAATTAATTTTTGGAGGAAGAGAACTTGGATTTCTTCCATTCACTGTTATAACCTTGGGAATCAAAAGTGGATCAGTGATTTCACTAGTTCAGAGTAAATGATAATATGAACCAAAACTAGGTTGAGGCATGCTTTGGACTATCTCTGAAAATAGTTTATCTAAGCAACTTCAGAACGTAAACAAGATTTCTGGGAAAACACTTAAACTACTCAAGAGAACAGTCTGTTTTCAAGTATTCTCAAGCATCTATTTTCATACAAATTACGGGCATGCTGATTAAAAATCAGTGTTCAGTGTTATATAGTCATTATAGGCAGATCCCAAATGACCTCCACTAGACAACACTGGGATAGCTAAATTCTTGTTGTTTATATACTTTAGGGTAGAAAAGCTGCATTACATTAAGGAAGAATTCTTAAATTCAGATCTTCACCTATTTAGAAGGGTTTTGCCTACAAATTACCATGGCTTTACTTTCTATAAAGAAAGAGAAGGAAAACAGCTAGCATTTATTTACCAGGAGCTCTGGATTGGATATTTTCTTATTTACTCTTTAGGACAGTTTTGAAAGGCAGTTGTCATTGTCCCTGACTCAGATGAAGAAAGTGAAGCTTAAACAACAAATGTAATCTTAGTATTGGATTATAGTCTGTAGAATAAAATAAATATTTATGAATTTGTACTTATGTTAATAAGTGAATAAATATATCAATGAGAGGGGAGGATAATGTGCAAGTCTTACTTCTAAAAGAATTTCAGTTAATAAATGTAAAAGGAATGAGGGAAATAGGGAATCACCATTAGGACACTCCAGTAGTAAGTTATTACAGGTAAGAAGCACTGATGAATGCTGGAATTTTTGTGAAAAATGATGATGAGAAACAAGATATTTGCATAGTTTAATAGTACCTTTCTGCAAAATACTTATTAGTTACTAAAGGAAAAGTAGAGCAGTGCAGAAACCCAGTCAACACCACCTTAGGTGCTTAAAGTCAACATGCTCAGATAAGACATCTTGATGTGCATCTCCTAATATGATGCACTGAGAAGGGCATGACGCCATCACCTTGACTTTCTTGCCCACCCCCCGCAAAAGCATAACCCTAATCATGAGGGGGCATTTTACTGTTGAAAAGTGTCAAACTGATGAAAGGTTAAGGAGAAACTGAGGAATTGTCAAAGACTACAGGAGACAGGGAGCCATGACAACTAAATGCAGCATAGGATCCTATTGGATACTGGACTAGAAAAAAAATGTTAATGAGAAAACTGGTGAAAATCTAATAAGACATGTAGTTGAATTAGTATTAATATATCAACATTAATTGATAATGGTACTATGGTTATGAACGATGCTAACATTAGGAAGCTGGGTGAATTATATATGGGAACTCTGTATTTTTACAAATTTTCTATAAATCTAAAATTACTTGAAAATCAGGTTTAAAAATAGTGAAGCTCAGAGAGGTTGAGTCACTTGTTCAAGGTCACATAGTGACTGAGTGTATGTCAGAATCCAGCTGTTTCTCTTCCAAGCCAGTTCTCTTCTCCTGCAGCTGCCTTGCCTCTCTATTTATGAAATTATCTCTTACAAGTTTGTAGTGAACCCAAAATTGCTGACTTAGAACTTAATTAGACTTGGGTTTCCTTTCTTTCTTTCCTACTTTATTTCTACTTCTTTTCTAAATTTCCTGTGCATATGTACTTTTTCTATTCCTGTTTCTGTTCCTATTTTTATCCAATTTTCTATTACCACTACTCAGGTACTCATTTATTCATTCACTCACTCAACACATTTATTGAGCACTTGCTATGCCATATAGCCTTCTCTTTTTTTTTTAAATTTTGTCTCTGCACATTTCTGTCCATCTTTTTTTTTTTTTTTAAAGATTTTATTTATTTATTTTAGAGAGGGGAAGGGAGGGAGAAAGAGAGAAAGAAACATCAATGTGTGGTTGCCTCTCACGTGGCCCCCACTAGGGGCCTGGCCTGCAACCCAGGCATGTGCCCTGACTGGGAATCGAATCTATGACCCTTTGGTTCGCAGCCCGCACTCAACCCACTGAGCTACGCCAGCCAGGGCGCCTTCTCTTTTTTCAAACATATTCTTTTAAATAAAAAATTAGCAATATATGATGAAAATTTATATTATTCTAAGCCTAAACTTTGGTTCTGTAAAAACTGGATACACAAAATATATATACTTCCTTCAGGGAAGGAAGAAAAATATATATATATATATTTCTTGGAACACTGGAGAATCTGAAAGACAAGAGAGAGAATATTCGCTTCATTGCAGGACTGTTTGTCACTTAGGGGAGAGGCCAGTGCATTTATTCATGCATTCAGTCATTCAGTTAACATCCTGTCAGCACTTTTCAGAAGCAGGACACCATGGCGGACACTAAGTGCTAAGGAAAGTAACAGACTGCAGCTGCCAGAAGCTACCAGTCTTAAATTGTAGTCAGACATGGGCACAAAACACTACCGAAAAAAGGCAGAAAGTACATGCAGTGTGAGTGGCATAGATGGTGGGAGCTGCAGTGTCTGGGTCAGAGCTCTCTACTCAGCTCTGGAGTGTGGGGCTGGGCCATGAGGGATAGCCAGGGTACAGGGGAAACATGGAGGAAGGGAGGACATTCTGCACAGGAAGACAACCAGTTCTTGTCATGAGCAAGACTCATTCATGGTCTGTGGAGTCAGCTTGCTCCTGATTGTCAGTAGAACATGATCAAGAGCCAGAAATTTCCTGAATTTTAACAACTTTTACACAATGACTTAACTGTGATGTGGGAAAAGGGAAGAAAACCCTTATGCCTTCAGGCAGTGTTGCATAACGTTCATTCTTAGGAAAATATGGTTAAAGTGTAATTGAAAGTGCAATCATGAAATAACTGAAATGGTTTGGCCTATGTTAAGGAAGGCCAGGAGATGTCATTAAAATCAAATTAGATTGTGGCTTGGAAGCAATGTTTGTCCCATTTCCCCTTCTCCTCCCTGGTGTTGAGACTGGTACACATCAGAGTCACTTCTGAAAAGGAAGTCATCTTTTTATCCTTACAGGTACATAGAAGCACATGCAAAGGGTCAGCCCTCAATTGGTGGTAGTCAGGATCTGTGCTTGGGGTGGGCTCATTCCTGCTTTGCTTGCTTGGGAGGCAGGTCTCCTTCAACTCTTTTGATCTGGACAGACTTCTGTATAGTTATGTTCTGAGCCTAAAACTCCAAGAAGCCTGTGTTCTCTCTTTCTCCTTTCCAGTTGAGTAGCCTCACTTCCCAGCCACCCACAAAATCTCTTGCTTTGACAGTTTTGAGTCATATTGTCCTCCCTCTCCCCCCCATTTTCTTCCTCTATCCAGCCTCTAACCCTAGTACACATTCCTTTTTATCTTACTGATTTTTAACTCCTCTTAGAATAAATTGCAGAGCCATTTAACTTTTCTAGAGGATACAAAGGCATTCTTTTGTGGATAATTTCACCAAAGAGCTCACATACTGTAGCACGTGTGGTTGAGAAGAGATGAGAGGCAAATAGAGATCATTCTTATTCCCTATGTGTTCACCTCTTTTTCTTTTTTTTAATTATTTTTTTAAGATTTTTATTTATTTATTTATCTTTAGAGTGGAAGGGTAGGAGAGAGGGAGAGGGAGAGAAACATCAATGTGTGGTTGCCTCTCGTGTGTCCCCTGCTGGGAACTGGCCTGCAACCCAGGCATGTGCCCTGACTGGGAATCGAACCGCGATCCTTTGGTTCGCAAGCCCGCGCTCAATCCACTGAGCTACACCAGCCAGGTCACCTCTTTTTCTTATGAAGCTCGGTGGTAGAATGTGAGGGAGAGGGATGTATTCTGTAATTACAGTTCTGAGTCACTAGTTCTCAAACCTTGTGCTTCCTCAGTGTGGCCTCTGCTTCCGTCCTGTTCTTCATCCATTGATGACTTTTGGAGATGGAACTCGTCATGGTTTGCACCTACAGCTGGTCCTCAGGATCTGTCAACAGAACGATTTTTGGTTCCATAATCTCCCACTGCCCACAGACACTCTTTTGTGTAACAGATAATTGATTTCTCTAGCTAAGGACTGCTTTTGAGGTTTAAGAGGCTATTAACAGGTTCACTTTTTTCTATGCCCAAAAAGCACAGGAGCACTTTTTGTTTGTTGAGTAGTTCTTAGCAAGACTATTTGTCTGGGCTCTCCTTTCAGACTACTTGGTCCAAGAGCAGGTTGTGAGCCCAAAATGGAATGCAGTTATGAGACCCCAGAAGTTTCTGGAAGAATTCCACCTGCCTCTTTGCCCCCAGTGACCTTCTCCAAACCCCCTCTGTTTTGGTCAATCTAAGCAGTCATCAATCTGCTTCTCTCACCACACAAACATGGGCAGCCAAAAGTGACACTCAGTTGTTGCTTGTTCCTTCCAGATGTCAATTCAACATTTTAAAGGCCACTTCTTGAATTAAGAATGCCAAGGTGCAGCTTAACACCCTGGGAAAGAATTGTATGAATAAATAGACATCTGCCCAAAAAAGGATTGTTTGAGCCTGAGTCCCTCCATAAGTTATGATCATCACTTTGGCATATTCCAGCATCTAAAAATTTGTCAGGTTACAGCCAAGGGAAGACCATTTCAGCACAATAAGGGAAAAGTATGACATATGATAACAGGAGGGGGAGAGGCAGTGACCTCATGTTCAGATGTGTTCCTCCACTTGAAATATTTTGGAAAACAATATTGTGGTTAAATTTGTACATTCAACCATGTTAGAAAAGTTCTCTTTCAAGGCTTCCCCTCCCCTCCTTTATACAGGCAGCCAAGAAAATTGTCTGTTCAGAGCTGCTATACAAACTTTCTTCTTCATACCTGGACACTCATGAGATAAATTGTTAATAAAGCTGCCTCAGGACAAGGGAAATTTCAGCTCACTTTAGAAAACCAGATTTCTCCTTGGCAAAGCACCTCTCCCCAGAGGCACACCTCTGAGAGCAGACAGTCGATTCATTCTCCAGAGCATTTCACTGCACATTCCAGGCTTAACAGAAATCTCTGTCCAGAAAGTTCTGAACTAAAAAATACAGTAGGCAGCTAAACCACAGAGATTGTGCAGCACAGGGCAGTGTGCTAAGAGCAAGGTATGGCTCCTCTGCCCTGGAGCCAATTGACAGCATGTCATGTTGAGTGGTCCATGGCAAATCAGCACCCACAGGATTCTGCTCACACACAGAAGCACCCAGAAAATGGCAGGGCTGGGAATGAAAAGGGGCACACTCACATCATTATTCAGGGTGCAGCTCCAGCGTCAGCCTGCTTTGCTTCTAGACCACCATTCCCAGCCATGTAACTTCAAGCCAACTACCTGAACCCTTAGCTTTTGATACAGATAATAATAGTACCCACCTCTAATGGTTTCTGTGAATATTCGGAGAGACGACAGGCGTATAGCACTCAGCGAGGACCCGAGTCACAGTAATGGTTCAGTGTTGGTTACAAAAAAACACTAAAATAACTGCATTTTCAGGGTAATTAATAATAGTAGATCTCATTTTTAAAATATTATTATTTCCCAGTTAGCAGATGAGAAAACTGAGGCTCAAAGACTCTAATTAAATGACCTATGGTTTCAGAGCTAGGATTTGAATCCAGGTGATCTGGCTTCCAGAGCCAAAGTTCTTGGCTCATCTACCTGGTTCTATTGAATTAAAGCTGAAGGAGCTTTTTTCCCCTCACCTCGGTTCTCTTTCTTTGAATAAAAAACCATTTTCTTCACAGCAGGCACAAAATATTAGGACTTAAACATGCTGACCTCCTTGTTGACTTTTACCCATGTGCTCACTGATTTGAAAATGAGTCACCTCTTTTGAATTGGGAGACTGTGGTCCTTGAAATGGTGGGGAGAATGGCATTATAAGATGTCTGAGAATATTGTCACAAAACATTAGCATAAGTTGTCATTTCCAAATGACCCAGGCAGAAGGAGGATTTCAGGTCTTCAATTTTTAATGTTCCCCTCTCAACTTTGAGGTACTGGATGCCTGAGAATGTAGGATGCCCAAACTGCCAAAAATTCTACTTTATTTCCTTATATTCCTCTCTTGACCACACCATCTCTGCTATATTTTCCTCATCTCTATTTTTACTTTGCACAAAACCTACATCCCCAACAGGAATGGCTTTTGAAATTCCAAATCTTAAGTCCTATCTGTACTTCTGAAAGGACTCAGAGGGAGGGGGCTGTGCTCAAAGCTGGTGCAGTGGGAGAAGATGATAAAGAAGGGCTACCAAGCATCTTGTGAATCAGGACCTCCATGTCTGTGCTTATGTTTAAACATCTAATGTGATTTTCTTGAACAATGGTTTTTAATGATCAGCTTAGTAAAGGGAAGGGCTTTAAGATATCAGAATATTTTTAAAATACACATATGCCTGGAATCCAGCCCCAGGAATGTCTGGCTCTGTGGATACATGGTGGGGCCAGGGATCGGTATTTTTAAAAAGCTCCACAAGATAATTATTTTTAAAATTTTTTATTATTTTATTTTAAATTTTTTTATTATTTATGTTATTAAAGTTGTCCCACTTTTCCCACCTTCGTCCTCCTCTACCCAGCCCACTCCCCCATTCCTTAGTCAATCCCTATACTGTTGTCCATGTCCATGGGTCCTTCATATATATTCTTTGACTAATCCCCTCACCTTTCAAGCAGACCCCACCTCTCTCTTCCCCTCTTATAGTTGTCAGTCTATTCCATGATTCTATGCCTCTGGTTCTGTTTTGCTCATTAGTTTATTTTGTTCATTAGAGTCCTCTTATGAGTGACATTATGTGGTATTTGTCTTTTGCCAACTGGCTTATTCATTTAGCATAATAGTCTCCAGTTCCATCCATGCTGTTGCAAAAGATAGGAACTCCTTTTTCACTGCTGCATAGTGTCCATTGTGTAAATGCAACCCAGGTTTTTAAAGTTATTGTTGTTGTTCAGTTACAGTTGTCCCACTTTCTGCCCCATTGCTCTCCCCTTTCCTGTCCCCGCCCCACGCTGGCTCCCAGAGTCAATCCCCACCCCATTATTCATGCCCGTGAGTCCTCTATTCATGTTCTTTGACTTGTCCCTTCCCCTTCTTTTCCCCATTATTCCCCTCTTCCCTCCCCTCTGATCACTGTCAGTTTGTTCTTTATTTCCATGTCTCTGGTTCTATTTTTGCTCGTTCATTTGTTTTGTTGATTAGGCTCCACTTATAGGTGAGATCATATAGTATTTGTCTTTCACCACCTGGCTTATTTCACTTAGCATAATACTATCCAGTTCCATCCATGCTGTTGTGAAGGGTAGGGGTTCCTTCTTTCTTTCCACTGTGAAGTATTCCACTATGTAAATGGACCACAGTTTTTTGATCCACTCACTTACTGATGGGCACTTAGGCTGTTTCTAGTACTTGGCTATTATAAATAACGCTGCTATGAACACTGGGATACATAGGTTCTTTTGAATTGGTGTTTCAGGATTTTAGGATACAATCCCAGCAGTGGGATAACTGGATCAAAAGGCAGTTCCTCTTTAGTTATTTGAGGAAATTCCATACTGTTTTCCATAGTGGCTGCACCAGTCTGCATTCCCACCAGCAGTGTACTGGGGTGATCTTTTCTCCACAACCTCACCAGCACTTGTTGTTTGTTGATTCTTTAATAATAGCCATTTTGGCAGGTGTGCAGCGATATCTCACTGTGGTTTTAATTTGCATCTCTCTGATGGCTAGTGATATTGAGCATTTTTTAGTATGTCTGTGGGCCATCTGTATATCCTCCTTGGAGAAGTATTTATTCAGGTCCTTTGCCCCTTTTCTAATTGGGTTGTTTGTCTTTCTGGTGTTGAGTCATATGAGTTCTTTATGTATTTTGGAGATTAAACCCTTGTCTGATGTATCATTAGCAAATATGTTCTCCCATACAGTTGGTTCCCTTTTCATTTTGATGATGATTTCTTTTTTTTTTTTTTAAGATTTATTTATTTATTTATCTTTAGAGGGGAAGGGTAGGAGAGAGGGAGAGGGAGAGAAATATCAATGTACGGTTGCCTCTCATGCGTCCCCTGCTGGGAACTGGCCTGCAACCCAGGCATGTGCCCTGACTGGGAATCGAACCGCGATCCTCTGGTTCGCAGGCCCGCGCTCAATCCACTGAGCTACACCAGCCAGGGCTAATGATGATTTCTTTAGCCATGCAGAAGCTTTTTAATTTGATGTAGTCCCATTTGTTAATTTTTTTCTTTATTTCCCTTGCCCTAGGAGATGTACCAGCAAAAATATCGCTGCATAGTATATCTGAAATTTTACTGTCTGTGTTTTCCGCTAGGATATTTATGGTGTCATGACTTAATACTTAAGTCTTTCTTCCATTTTGAGTTTATTCTGGTATGTGGCGTAAGTTGGTGGTCTAGTTTTTGTGTGTGTGTGTACCAGTCCAGTTCTCCGAACACCATTTATTGAAGACACTATCTTTACTCTATTGTATGCTCATGCCCCCTTTGTCAAATATTAATTGACCATAGAGACATGGGTTTATTTCTGGGCTTTCTATTCTGTTCCATTGATCTATGCATCCATTCTTAAGCCAGTACCAGACTATTTTGATTACAGTGGCCTTGTAGGAAAGTTTGATATCTGGTATTGTGGTCCCTCCAACTTTGTTCTATCTTAAGATTGCTTTGCTATTCAGGGTCTTTTTTGGCTTCATATAAATTTTTGGAATATTTCTTCTAGATCTGTGAAATATGCCATTGATATTTTAATAGGAATTGCATTGAATCTATAGATTGCTTTGGGGAGTATGGACATTTTTTTAAAAATATATTTTATTCATTATGCTATTACAGTTGTCCCATTTCTCCCCCGTCATTCCCCTCCACCCTGCACACCCTCTCCCACCCACATTCCCTCACCTTTAGTTCATGTCCATGTGTCATAAGTTCCTTAGCTTCTACATTTCCCACACTATTCTTGCCCTCCCCTGTCTATTTTCTACCCACCATCTATGCTACTTATTCTCTGTATCTTTTCCCCACTCTCTCCTCCTCCCACTCCCCTGTTGCTAACCCTCCATATGATCTCCATTTCTGTGGTTCTGTTCCTGTTCTAGTTGTTTGCTTTTGTTTTAGGTATGGTTGTTAATAGCTGTGAGTTTGCTGTCTTTTTACTGTCCTATTTTTGATCTTCTTTTTCTTAGATAAGTCCCTTTAACATTTCATATAATAAGGGCTTGGTGATGATGAACTCCTTGAACTTGACCTTATCTGAGAAGCACTTTATCTTCCCTTCGATTCTAAATGAAAGCTTTGCTGGATAGAGCAATCTTGGAGGTAGGTCCTTGCCTTTCATGACTTGGAATACTTCTTTCCAGCTCCTTCTTGCCTTGAAGGTCTCTTTTGAGAAATCAGCTGACAGCC